>CM061070.1:10052192-11308107 GCA_030762895.1 Sophora flavescens
GTTATTAGTTAGTTTCTAAAGTCTAACAAAAAAACTATTCATCTAAGTATTGCGGAGGTATCTTGTCAATTACTTTTTCAGTCGTATACTTGAAGAAGAATTCTACCAAGCGCATCCTCACGTCTCTAAACTCACCTTTTTGAAGAGGCAATTGGTTGTTAAATGCCTACACACGTTCAAATAATAACAATAACATTAATGCAAGTCATCACCAAAACTATAATATATAATTTAACAAGTTGTTTAAATATTACCTTCTTCCATCCATCCGTAATAGATGCGTAGACTATGTTCAGCATATGAAGTATCACATAATAGCCCCGTCAGGTTGAAATCGAGACTACAAACAAAATTAATTTCAATGTCAGTTAAATATACATATAAATTAGTAATTATAATATTAATTATTTGATAAATAAACTACCAAACCTTGAGGACGATCCAATCAGGATTTCCTTTAGCCTTAGAAGTCCTACTTCTCCCGTTGGCACAACTTATGCTACTCGCCTTCAGCGTGCTATCATAAACAAATAATCATGTCAATTAACAAATTCATATATCATGTGTGTAATAAACTAAAAACAACTGATATTAAAACTTAAATTAAATTGAAGATTGGTTACTTACGTATTTACAGCTTCCACCACCTCCTGTGGCGTGTTTTGGTGGAGAGAGCAGAATAATATGACAGTATGCCTAGATGGGTGAAGTACGAGCAACAGCCAATGGTTATTCATAGAGTAGGGAGCCAGATATAATTCTTTCCGATTGTCTCCCATCAAGTTCCCTATGTATTTACATAATTCATCGCCAGCAAAGAATTGAGGCATAAGGATTGACGGATCTAAGAAGCCATAAACTGAATTGGAGCCCTTATCAAGCTGAAGACGATAGAGATACCTAAGATATGAAAAGGTGTGGATGTTAATTACATAATATATATATTGAAATTAAAATAAATTATTAAATGGAAAAATACCAAAAATAAAAAAGTTATAAAATTAAAATTAACTTATGTGCACCAGAGACTCAAAACCGTCTTTGGCCATCCACTCGTTATCTCTACAGGCGTGCCCGAGATCTTCACCACAGAAGGAAAATATCCTCTCTTGATTTGGGCGTGCCACCCATCCATCGTGCTCCAATGGACATTCAAAAATTTCAAAGGCATAATACTCACCAAGTGAGAACAAACGAGTGATAGGTGTAACGCCCTTGCGTTACAATAATAACACGAAATAGATTCGCATAAAAAAAATGTCTAAATAAAATTTTCATAAATACAATTGTCTGAAAATACCTTAATGATTATTAAATTAAAATAATGGTAATAAATCCTTATGTAAATGAAATGAATTGCCTCAAAACCCGGGCGTCCACTAAAATAACCCAACGTAAAAAAAAATACTAACAAAGCTAGATAATAAATGAGGAAAATCACTAAGTCTTCAGTCCTCTCCAGTTCCAGCGATGTCGACCTCGTGCTCTGAAAACAACACTTTTAATGAGATATAATCCCAGTGAATAAAAATAATCGTTTGATAAAAATGTTCGCAAATAGTGTTGTTTTCAAACCGTCATGATAACCTAGGAAAAACATTCATGGTACCCGTTAATTTTTTAAAATATTGAATATAATAAACCTCCAAAATAATGATATATATAAATAAAATTAATGTCAAGCATTTTAAGCACAAACTCATAAACTCAGCAACGGTCACATCTCATTGCATTTAATCACATTCACCATGCAAACTCTACATAATGCAACTCCACTAACATGACTCGGTGATTCCCAGAATCCCTTAACTTGACTCTTTGGTTCCCAGAACCGGTGTGAATCCCAGATCCACTAAGGTCTATGAGCTCATATCCATGCAATGGCGTCCCACTGCCTTCCCCATCCCAGATGGAGGTATCTCATATCCCATCCCAGATGTGGATATTTTCAATAATCTGATATCCCATCCCAGATGGTGATATCTCTCATCCTATTCCCAGAATAGAATGTATACCGTCATCCCTTCCCGGAAGGTGATGACTAACTCATGCATATATGTCATCCCAGATGACTACCAGATGGGTTATCAAACTTCATGCATCACTAACAATAGTATATTTTCATGTTGAGGCAATACTATAACATTATATAATATAACCGAGCATATCACGACAACACTATAGCATCATATAAAATAACAGGCAAGTCACCATAACACTATAACGTTATGTAATTAAAGTGGAATTAACTCATACTGTATTTAATTAAATAAAAAATATGATTTATAACCCAATTAGATTAAATCTTGCGTGTAACCATATTTCTCGGGAAACATGATCTGGCACGTGAAGAGCTTTATCTCTGACTTAAGTATGAAATTGCCTTCACAAGTGAAGTAGAACTTCACGCCACTAGAAGTGCAATTCAACAAGTTTAGCATTCACAATTCTTTTTCCATCAACAATTAAAAGAAAGGAAACTAGGTGCAGCATGACAATTTAATATAAAATTATTTCTTTATAGAATCAAAGAAAAATATATTTATTATATCAATTCATCAAATAACATCAAAGTATTTTAACAATTCAAGTAAACCCCAAAATATTATAAGAATCTTAAATCATGAATCAAAAACCTTAAAATTAATTGTACCATGAAAATGTGAGCAAATATATTTTTACTCACCTCTCGAAGGCCTCCAATGTGCTCTAAAAATCACGTATGATAGGGATTTGTGCTTCCCTAAAAATTCTCCTCCTGTTTGGTGGTGTTCTTGGATCTATGTTGTTACAATTGTACTGGCATGGAAGGAAAATGTTACACTGTGCTGCGCTCCTCTCATTCGACGAAGGTACTGCGCACACTCCTTAATGAACATTTAGGTTTTAATATATATATATATATATATATGGCAACAGGCAACGTTTTTAGGTTTCGTTTTTTTTTTAAATTTTCTTTAGCCAAAACTTGGCTGCTTGGGCTTAACGCCCAAGTATCCTCTTTTATATATATATATATATATAATTTTGCTTTCTTAATAATAATTAGTAAATTTCAATAAATCCTTATACCATCACTTCTTTACACTAAATTTCCCATTTATATTTTATTTGCACTATACTTTTTAATAACTTATTATTATTATTATTATTATTATTATTATTATTAATTTTTTTTTTCAAATTAATTATGTTAGAATTTTAGGATGTTACATTTTCTCTCCTCCTTAAAGAATTTCGTCCCCGAAATTCATCTCATACACACGCACTTACTTTAACATATGACATATTTGAAACTAAAAGGTTACCATACCTTAGATAATAAAATCTGGGTATTGACGAACTATGTCCTCCTCCATCTCCCAGGTGGCTTCCTCAGGAGTCAATCCTTCCCATAACACTTTCACCAATGGTATTGTCTTGTTCCTCGGAGTTTTAGTGCTCTTGTCCATGATTTGACTAGGCTTTGGCTTATAGATCAAATTATCTTCCAATTGTTGATGAGTGTGATTTCACCTCATTTTCCATGTACATTTCCGCATGCATTTGCATATAGTTAGGCCATTTTAGTGTTTATTTTGTTTAGTTTTTCCTTTGGAACGGATAAGGTGGTATTGTGTGTTGTTTTGCAGATATTCATGATTAAATGCCCAAGAATTAGCAAGTATGAAGCTTGGATGACTTAGAGCTTTGAAAGATAAGAAATTGAGCCAAGCAGAGAGTATCACGGCCTAGCCGTGATGGTCCTCACGGCCGTGAGGGAGCAGTAGCTGAAGAAAGAATTGAGCCAGAAGTCAGAAGCTGTCACGGCCTAGCCGTGATGGCTATCACGGCCGTGACGTGTCAGCTGTGCCAGATCTCCAAAAGTCAGAGACGATCACGGCCTAGCCGTGATGGCTATCACGGCCGTGACCTGTTTGTTGGAAAAGTCAGAGACGATCACGGCCTAGCCGTGATGAATCAGTAAATGAAGCGGTGCCAAGTCAGAAACCATCACGGCCTGGCCGTGATGGATGGCCATCCTGGCCGTGGACCGCCACGACAGTAATAAAAGAACTGAAGCGAACGAAGAAGAAGGTAAATTCAGAAAACCCTAAAGAAAATCCTCTGCTGCTGTGGCTGTGTGCATCATTCCATGGAGCTCTCTCCTTTGTTCATCTCTGTAATTATTCCTTTTGTTTTACTTTCAATTATGTGTAGCTAAACTCCCCTTTTGTTGGGGTTAGACTATTGTTATTCTGAACTTGGTTGTAATATGACTTGAGATTAATATAGTTTCCTTCTTCTTTATGAGTATATAATTCTATGCTTAATGCTTTCCTAGGCTTGATCATCTTAGGAATGATTAGTTGCTTTAATAGACAATTGAAAGGTTGATGTTAAAGTATGCTCATGAATTATATGCCAAGTAGTCCAAGAATATTGACATAGGTGTTGGCTACTTGCAATCTTATGAATCTTGTTCTTAATGCAATTTCTCTTATTAATCCACCTAAGACATTAGGGTTTAATTTGGGATTTTAGGCTCAATGCACCTAAGACATTAGGCTTGAGTATATTAGAAAAGATTCGATTGTCATAAGGGGAGTAGGAACTGTGTTAGTTATCATTTCATAACAACCAAGGGAGGATTAGCTTAGTTTAACCCCAGCAATTCTATCTCATTGTTATTCATCTTTCTGTTTTCACATCAACTGTTTGAGAAAAATCCAAAAAGAACAAAAATATTTTCTTCTTGTTTGTTTGCTAGATGTTAGAACAACCTTCAATCCAAAATTCGATCGCCTAGATAGTAGTCAAATTTGCGAAGTGGTAATTGTCCACGATCCCTGAGAACGATATCCGGTCTTACCGTTTTTATTACTTGCAACGAACCGGTACACTTGCCGAGTCCGTGTCAAGTTTTTGGCGCCGTTGCCGGGGATCGGTGTGCCAATATCACGAGTACCAAAGGGGACTCCTAATTTAGGCATTTTAATTTTTTTTACTGTTTTCCTACTGTGTTTTCGTTCTTAATTTCTGTATCTCTGCTGTGAATTTCTGCAAGTGCTGTTTTTCTGTTTGTTTCTGTGCTACTCCGTTTGTTCGGTGTATGCGAGGTACAATCGACCCAGGTGAACTCCAATTCGAACCTGAGATCGAGAGACTCTGCAGAAGGAATAGAAAAGAAATCCAAGGCAAGACAGAGCAGAGAAAGAGCATCTTCTAGTAGACAAGAGCAGCAAGTTGAGTTACCCGGTGTGCAAGAACCACAAATCGAAATAGCAGCTGTCACCATGGCAGAAGAGAATGCACCAAGGAGAACAATGGGGGACTACACTTCCCCTAGAGTTGATAGATGTGGGACTCCGATTGTGAGACCTGCAGTGGCCTGCAATAATTTCGAAATCAAGGCCTCACTCCTCCACCTTGTGCAGCAAAACCAATTTGGAGGGTTGGAGAGTGAAGATCCTCATGCTCACATCGGTACCTTCATTGAGCTGTGTGACACCATCAAGTTAAATGGAGCTTCTGATGAGGCCATTCGGTTAAGGCTTTTCCCTTTCTCTTTGAGGGATAGAGCCAAGGCATGGCTTCAATCTCATCCTCATGGAAGCATCATCACCTGGAACGACTTAGTCAGCAAGTTTTTATCTCGATTCTTCCCTCCGTCAAGAATGATTAAGCTGAGGTCAGAGATCAATGCCTTTGCACAGAGGGATGGTGAGTCACTATATGAAGCCTGGGAGAGATTCAAGTCTTTACTCACAGCTTGTCCAAATCATGAACTGGAGACATGGCAGCAGGTCGCAACTTTTGTTAATGGGCTCAACAGAATTCAAGAAGTATGATTGAAGCGGCTGCAGGAGGTACATTGAGTCGAAAAAACAGGAAGAAGCAAAGGACTTGATTGAGAACATGGCTAACAATGACTATCAAATGCCTAGTTCTCGGTCAATGGTCGTAGAGGTGTTCTAGAGCTGGATGAAATTGGTGCCCTCAAGGCACAAATGGCTATTCTTACCAAACAAGCGGGGTCAGTTCAACCTGAGAACTCTCAAGTACAAGCTGTTCAAGTTCAAGGTGCCTCGGTGTGTGATTTACGTGGAGGCAACCATGCAAATGGAAACTGTGAGATCAATGTGGTTGGAAGCTCGGGACAAGAAGAGGTAAACTATATGGGCAACCAAGGGCCTAGAAATGATCCCTACTCCAACACCTACAATCCGGGGTGGCGCAATCATCCCAACTTTAGTTGGAGACAAGGGCAAAGTTCAAATACTCAGGCAAAGCCTCCTCAAGAGAGTTCAAGCAAATTGGAGAACCTTCTAGGCCAGTTCATGCAAGTTACTCAAGAGACTATAAAGAATCAGAATGCCTCAATCAAGAACTTGGAGCATCAAATGGGCCAACTAGCAAGGCAGATGGCAGAGAGACCTCCAGGACAATTGCCTGGGGATACTGAGAAGAACCCAAGGGAAGATTGTAAAGCCATTGTTACAAGAAGTGGGAGAATGTTAAATCCACAAGAAAAAGAGAAGGAAGAGAAGACAAGTGATCTTTGGAATTAACAAGGGGCAATTTGAAGAGGTAAACAATGAAGAACCCGGAACTTCCCAAGGTACTACCTCTAATCCTATTGATGTAGAAGTGAAGAACCACAGAGGGAGAAACTGGTTGATGAAGAATTTGCAAAGAAGAAGACCAGAAGACAGATTCTGGAAGAGGCTGATAATCCCAAGGAGCTGCCCCCATATTTCAGAATCCCGTACCCCCAACGGTTGAAGAAAGAGGCAAAAGATCAGCAGTTTTCTAAGTTCCTGGATGTATTCAAAAAGCTACAAATCAACATCCCGTTTGCTGAAGCTCTACAACAGATGCCTTCCTACGCAAAATTCATGAAAGAGATCCTTACAAACAAAAGAAGGTGGAAGGAGGAGACATTGATGCTTATCAAGAGTGCAGCGCTATACTTCAAAGGAAGCTGCCAAGTAAAAATGAAGGACCGGGCAGTTTCACTATTCCATGCACTATAGGTCATCCGAACATAGGGAGAGCATTGTGCGATTTAGGGGCAAGTATTAATCGATGCCGCTCTCCATTTTCAAGAAGTCGGGATTGGTGAAGTAAAACCAACAGGGATTTCTCTTCAACTGGCAGACCGCTCAATTACATATCCCTATGGTGTTGTGGAGGATTTGTTGGTGAAGGTAGATAAGTTCATTTTTCCAGCAGATTTTGTGGTGTTAGATATGACTGAAGATGGTGATACTCCTCTGATTCTTGGGAGACCATTCCTAGCAACAGGTAGAGCCTTGATCGATGTCAACCAAGGGGAATTGGTACTTCGGGTACAAGACGAAAAGGTCACTTTTAATGTGTTTGAAGCGATGAAACACCCAAGCGACAAGGACACATGCATGATAGTGGACCTCATTGATTCATTAGCTAACAAGAGTTTGCACCAGAAGTTTGAAGATTCGTTAGAAGCCGCTCTAACGGTAGAGGATGTAGAAGAAGAAGTATGTGCAGAAGAAGTTGATCTCATGATTAAATCTCTGGAGGCTTGTCTGGTTGTGAATACTGATGAAGACAAAGTGGTGGAAGATGTGAGAATTGAAGACAAGGGTGACCCACCGGTGCTAGAGTTGAAGGAATTGCCATCCCATCTCCGTTATGCCTTCCTGGGGATGAACTCTTCATTCCCAGTTATCATCAGTAGTGGGTTAAATTCATTGGAAGAAGAGAAGCTGTTGAGGGTGCTTAGGGAGCACAAATCTGCGATTGGATGGTCTATGTCCGATTTGAAAGGGATAAGCCCCTCCTTCTGCATGCACAAAATCCGTGTGGAGGAAAAATTCAAGCCGGTTAGGCAACCGCAAAGAAGACTCAACCCGAATATGAAGGAAGTTGTGAGGAAGGAGATTGTGAAGTTGTTGGATGCGGGCATTATCTATCCCATCTCCGATAGTCCATGGGTGAGTCCGGTCCAAGTTGTGCCGAAGAAAGGGGGATGACAGTGGTGGCGAATGAAAAGAATGAACTTATTCCCTCCAGGACCGTGTCTGGATGGAGGGTATGCATTGACTACAGAAGGCTGAATGAGGCCACTAGAAAAGACCACTTTCCATTACCCTTCATTGATCAGATGCTAGAGAGGTTGGCGGGCCATGCTTTCTATTGTTTCCTTGATGGATACTCCGGGTATAACCAGATTGTGGTTGACCCGGAGGACCAAGAGAAGACCGCTTTCACCCGCCCTTATGGAGTCTATGCATACAGGAGAATGCCTTTCGGGTTGTGCAATGCACCCGCCACTTTTCAAAGGTGCATGCTATCTATATTTTCTGATATGAATGAGAAGTTTATTGAGGTATTTATGGACGATTTTTCTGTATTTGGTGATTCATTTGATAACTGTTTGAATAATCTGGCCTGTGTTCTAAAAAGGTGCCAAGAAACTAACCTCGTTTTAAATTGGGAAAAATGCCATTTCATGGTTAGGGAGGGTATAGTTCTTGGGCACAAAATTTCATCACGAGGGATGGAGGTTGATAGAGCCAAAATTGAAGTGATTGAAAAACTTCCTCCTCCCTTAAATGTGAAAGGTGTTAGAAGCTTCCTAGGGCATGCGGGTTTTTATAGAAGGTTCATAAAAGATTTTTCAAAAATTGTGAAACCCTTATGCAAGCTTTTGGTAGCTGATACTCCTTTTATATTTGATGATGATTGCATGCATGCCTTCAAAATTTTGAAAGAAAAACTCACCACCGCACCGGTCATTGCTCCTCCAGATTGGAGTTTACCTTTTGAGCTAATGTGTGATGCAAGTGACTATGCGGTGGGAGCCATTTTGGGCCAAAGAAAAACAAAGTTTTGCATGTCATTTACTATGCTAGTCGTGTGCTTAATGATGCCCAATTGAATTACACTACGACTGAAAAAGAATTGCTTTGTGGTATTTGCTTTTGATAAATTTAGATCCTACTTGATTGGTTGTAAAACTACAGTCTACACCGATCATTCTCGCTTTGAGATATCTTATGACTAAACAGGATGCTAAGCCAAGGCTTATTAGGTGGATACTTGCTACTCCAAGAGTTTGATTTGGAAATAAAGGACAAGAAAGGAGTGGAGAATGTGGTAGCCGACCATTTGTCCAGAGCTTCCACAAGCAGATGTCCAAGCGAAGCAAAGTTGCCAATTCAAGAGGAATTTCCGGATGAACAGTTGTTTGTGGTGCAAGTGGCACCTTGGTTCGCGGATATTGCAAATTACAAGGCGGCCAATAAGATTCCTAAGGACTTCAATGCGCAGCAGAAGAAGAAGCTCATTCATGATGCCAAGTTCTATATTTGGGATGAGTCGTATCTTTTCAAAAGAGGTTCAGATGGAATTCTGAGGAGGTGCATACCGGAAGAAGAAATTAATGGGGTGTTGACCCACTGCCACAACTCACCCTATGGAGGACATTTTGGTGGTGAGAGGACCGCCATGAAGATTTTGCAAAGCGGGCTGTTTTGGCCCACTATTTTCAAGGACTCCCGAGCTTGGGTGATGAATTGTGATAAATGCCAGAGGACCGGCAGTATTTCCAAAAGAAATGAGATGCCCTTAAAGGGTATATTAGAGGTGGAGCTCTTTGACGTATGGGGGATTGACTTCATGGGTCATTTCCCGTCGTCTTACAACAACAAGTACATCCTGGTGGCAGTTGATTATGTGAGCAAGTGGGTGGAAGCTGTGCCAACTTTGAAGGATGATGCAAGAACTGTGATCAGTTTTGTGAGGAAGAATATTTTTACCCGGTTTGGGACCCCTAGGGCTATCATTAGTGATGGGGGTACCCACTTTTGCAATAAGGAGTTCAATGCAGTGCTTGCCAAGTTTGGGGTGAACCACAAAGTTACCACACCATACCATCCCCAAACCAGTGGGCAAGTGGAATTGTCCAACCGGGAGTTAAAGAGGATTTTAGAAAAAACTGTGAACAATGCAAGGAAGGATTGGGCGAAGAAAGTGGATGATGCACTTTGGGCCTATCGGACTGCCTATAAGACGCCTATTGGTATGTCACCTTACCAATTGGTGTTCGGGAAATCATGTCATCTTCCGGTAGAGCTACAACACCGTGCTTTTTGGGCAGTGAAGGCCCTGAACTTTGATACAAGGCTGGCCATGGACAAGAGGATGCTTCAATTGAATGAGTTGGATGAGTTCCGACTTTTGGCTTATGAGAGTGCTAGAATATATAAGGAAAGGACAAAGTTCTGGCATGACAAGTACATTCTTCCCAAGAAGTTTGAAGAAGGCCGATCGATTCTCTTTGTTTAACTCAAGACTCAAGCTCTTTCCAGGCAAATTGAGATCAAGATGGTCAGGCCCATTCTATGTCAAGTCTGTCTCTCCATTTGGTTCAGTTAAATTGGAAGATCCATCATCCGGTGATACCTTCACGGTTAATGGACAAAGACTAAAGCACTACCTTGGGGGCAACTTTGATCGTCAGGCGATTTCCGTCACTCTTCAGGCACCATCTTGTTAATGAAAAAAAAAAAAAAAAAAAAAAAGAAAAAAAAATCATCCGTCAAGCTAGTGACGTTAAAGAAGCGCTTATTGGGAGGCAACCCAATTTTTATTTTCCTCTTCTCTTTTGTTTTTGATTTCCCCTCTTGAATAATTTGAGAAGCTCAAGAGGTTTGTTAATAGTTTGTTGAGTGATTCCAGATGTTGAAGGAAGGAGGAGAAGAAGGGCAAGAGGAAACAAAACCAGAAAGCATGTGATTCAGCACCACTACCACCTTGTGAGTTGTTCCAATTTTCTCCCCTCTCTAAACTTAATTATTTACATTGAGGACAATGTAAGTCTTTAAGCTTGGGGTAGGGGTAATCTTTTAGCTTGCATTGTAAATATTGCATTCATATAGGCTCTAGTCTTGCATGATCACATGAATTAATTGCCCCCTGCTTAGATTGAGCATCTGATTGTGAGAGCTAAGTGCCAATTGGGCAGTGATAGTGAATTTTTGGACCCTGATTTAAAATACTTGAGATATGGCTTCATTAAATATGCTTGAGATGTTCTTGGATAGTTGATGATTAGCATGTGTTTCTATGGATTTTTGGTCTCACTGGTTGTTGATCTGATACATGTGAGCTTGTGAGCCATTAGGGGGTACTCACTAAATCTGCCCCCATTCTTTGTGTAGAGTGTTTTCCTCTTGGACTGTTTTTCTCTAGAACTTGACTTGAAACCATTTCGAAACTAGAAAATTTTTGGAAACATTTTTGAAAATGATTGAGGCAATAGGTATTTTTTCCGGCCTTCTGAGCTTTGAATGTGTAAATGCTACCCTTAGTTGCCCAATTTTGAGCCTGAATGAATAACATGCTTTTCTTGGTTCCCTGAAATGTTGTGTTAAATATACTTATGAGGGACCTTCTAAAGTACTGTGAAAAAATGGGTTGGAAAATGTAGTTGAAAGTTTGGGATGATGAAAAGAAAAAGGAATCTAAAAATTTTACTTATCTTGAATTGCAAAATCTCCCCTAATTAAAAAAAAAAAAAAAAAAAAAAAAGAGAAATAAAAATGGGGAAGGGGATGACAAAAAGGAATGAGAAGTAAAAATAAAAATAAAAAAAAAATTAAAGAATGGTGGAAGATTAAACTGAAACCCAAAGAAAGGTATTTTAGAAGGTCGTGCTTTGCAATGCTTGGTTGTTTGTATTGCCTTTTGAAATTTCCTGTTCTTGAAATCCCCACCTGAAAATTGATCCCATAGCCCCATTACACCAAAGAATAAGACCTCTTGATTCTTAGATGTTTTTCATTAATAAAGTGAAGATGTGGTTGATAGTCAAGCTTATGGCAGGAATCATTCTTTGAGGAAAATGGAGTGAAATGTCATATTCCCTTAACACTTGAGTGAGTGAGGCAAGAAAGAGAGCCAAGCAAATGAACAAGCTTGGGGTGAGCTTCAAGTGAGATAGAGTGCCCGAATCAGTGAGATTGTGAGTCTAGGAAACTAAGCCCCTAATTGGACTTGAATTGATTGTCTCTTCTTTGAAATAATTGAATGCCTGTTGCTTGGATCATTTTACTCGGGTTCTTAGTTCACTATCCATGCTTTGTTTATTTTGATCTTATGGCCTTGGTTTTTGCTTGAGGACAAGCAAAGTCTTAAGCTTGGGGTAATTTGATGAGTGTGATTTCACCTCATTTTCCATGTACATTTCCGCATGCATTTGCATATAGTTAGGCCATTTTAGTGTTTATTTTGTTTAGTTTTTCCTTTGGAACGGATAAGGTGGTATTGTGTGTTGTTTTGCAGATATTCATGATTAAATGCCCAAGAATTAGCAAGTATGAAGCTTGGATGACTTAGAGCTTTGAAAGATAAGAAATTGAGCCAAGCAGAGAGTATCACGGCCTAGCCGTGATGGTCCTCACGGCCGTGAGGGAGCAGTAGCTGAAGAAAGAATTGAGCCAGAAGTCAGAAGCTGTCACGGCCTAGCCGTGATGGCTGTCACGGCCGTGACGTGTCAGCTGTGCCAGATCTCCAAAAGTCAGAGACGATCACGGCCTAGCCGTGATGGCTATCACGGCCGTGACCTGTTTGTTGGAAAAGTCAGAGACGATCACGGCCTAGCCGTGATGGCTATCACGGCCGTGATGAATCAGTAAATGAAGCGGTGCCAAGTCAGAAACCATCACGGCCTGGCCGTGATGGCTGTCACGGCCGTGACCGGCCACGAGTAATAAAAGAACTGAGCAGAACAGAAGAAGGGAAATTCAGAAAACCCTAAAGAAAATCCTCTGCTGCTGTGGCTGTGTGCATCATTCCATGGAGCTCTCTCCTTTGTTCATCTCTGTAATTATTCCTTTTGTTTTACTTTCAATTATGTGTAGCTAAACTCCCCTTTTGTTGGGGTTAGACTATTGTTATTCTGAACTTGGTTGTAATATGACTTGAGATTAATACAGTTTCCTTCTTCTTTATGAGTATATAATTCTATGCTTAATGCTTTCCTAGGCTTGATCATCTTAGGAATGATTAGTTGCTTTAATAGACAATTGAAAGGTTGATGTTAAAGTATGCTCATGAATTATATGCCAAGTAGTCCAAGAATCTAGACATAGGTGTTGGCTACTTGCAATCTTATGAATCTTGTTCTTAATGCAATTTCTCTTATTAATCCACCTAAGACATTAGGGTTTAATTTGGGATTTTAGGCTCAATGCACCTAAGACATTAGGCTTGAGTATATTAGAAAAGATTCGATTGTCATAAGGGGAGTAGGAACTGTGTTAGTTATCATTTCATAACAACCAAGGGAGGATTAGCTTAGTTTAACCCCAGCAATTCTATCTCATTGTTATTCATCTTTCTGTTTTCACATCAACTGTTTGAGAAAAATCCAAAAAGAACAAAAATATTTTCTTCTTGTTTGTTTGCTAGATGTTAGAACAACCTTCAATCCAAAATTCGATCGCCTAGATAGTAGTCAAATTTGCGAAGTGGTAATTGTCCACGATCCCTGAGAACGATATCCGGTCTTACCGTTTTTATTACTTGCAACGAACCGGTACACTTGTCGAGTCCGTGTCAATTGTACAGACTCAGGAGATATTACGCGAGATTCATCAGACACATATTTTCTGAGTTACGACACATGAAAAACATCGTGAAGGTTTGCCAACTGTGGCGGAAGAGCCAATTGGTAAGCAACAGACCCGACTCTTTTTAGGATTTGAAACGGACCCATGAACCGAGGGTTGAGCTTTTTGACTTTCGTCGACCTCCCAACCCCAGCCTTAGGAGCGACTCTCAAGAATACATGTTCCTCTTCCTGAAATTCTAAAGGCTTCATTCTCTTGTCGGCATAACTCTTTTGCCTACTCTGGGCAGTGCACATCCTTTCCCTAATGACTTTAATCCTCTCTGTGGTCTCCTGGACTAACTCTAGTCCTAGCAGGGTCTTCTCACCCACCTCACACCAACATAAAGGGGACTTACCCTTCCTCCCATATAGGACCTCATAGGGTGCCATGCCTATACTTAGCATGATAACTATTGTTATACGCAAACTCAATGAGAGGTAGGAATCTATCCCAACTCCCTCTTCATCCAGGACACACGCCCTAAGCACGTCCTCAAGGGTCTGAATGGTCCGCTCTGACTGACCATCCGTTTGGGGATGATAGGCCGTGCTAAGGTTCAACTTAGTCCCAAAGGCTTGCTGAAAAGCTCTCCAAAATCTAGAGGTAAACCTCGGGTCTCTATCTGACACTATAGATGTGGGTATCCCATGAAGCTTGCCTATTTCCTTGATATAGAGGTATGCTAACTTGTCTAAGCTATAGGTTGCCTTAATTGGCAAGAAGTGGGCAGACTTGGTCAACCTATCCACTATCACCCAAATGGCGTCTAAGCCCAAACGTGTCTTAGGCAACCCCATCACAAAGTCCATAGAAATTCTCTCCCACTTCCATTCTGGAATCTCCAAGGACTGCAACAACCACAAAGGCTTTTGATGTTCTATCTTAACCTTTTGGCACACTAAACACCTAGCTACGAAGCTAGCCACATCCTTTTTCATTCCTAGCCACCAATACATCCTCTTAAGGTCTTGGTACATCTTAGTTATCCCTGGATGTATGGTGAACTTCCCCTTATGCGCTTCCTCTAAAACTTTCTCTCTAAGGCTCCCCTCCTTAGGAACAACGATTTTATTCTTAAACAACACTAGACCATCGGTAGACAACACATAATTCTCTTGATCTAAAAGAGACTGTAACTCCTGGTCTAAAAGCTGTTCTCGCCTAATCATTTCTCTAAGGTCATTGCAAATTTCCAGTCTATTCAACTTCAAGCTTAGAGTACTAAGATATACATCTAGATTCATGTCTCTGAACTCCTCTAACATATTCATCCCTTGGACCATTAAACTTGACACATGCAAGGTTTTCCTACTGAGTGCATCAGCTACCACATTGACCTTCCATGGATGGTACTTCAACTCGAAATCATAGTCCTTAAGGAATTCCATCCATCTCCTTTGCCTCATATTTAATTCTTCTGTTCAAACAAATACTTAAGGCCCTTATGATCACTAAAAAAACCTCAAACTTTGCACCATACAAATAGTGCCTCCAAATCTTAAGAGCGAAGACTACTGCTGCCAACTCAAGGTCATGAGTAGGGTAATTCACCTCATGCGTCCTAAGCTGCCTAGATGCATAAATCACTACCCTACCTTCCTGCATCAACATACAACCTAAACCATTCTTAGAAGCGTCACAATATACCACAAAACTAACTGAAGGATCTAGAATGGTTAAGACCGGTGATGACACCAATCTTCTCTTAAGCTCCTCAAAATTCTCTTCGCATTCCTTATCCCACTCAAAAGATTTTCCTTTCCTAGTCAACTTGGTGAGAGGTAAAGCTAGTCTAGAGAACCCTTCTATGGACTTCCTATAGTAACCTGCCAGTCCCAGGAAACTCCTCGCTTCCGTCACTGACCTAGGTTGCTCCCATCCAAGCACTGCATCAACCATACTAGAGTCATCCGCTACACCACTCCTAGATATGGTATGTCCTAAAAACTCCACCTCCTCAAGCCAAAATTCACACTTTTCTGGCTTTGCATACAGTTGTTCTTCCCTCAGAATCTACAACACTAACCTCAAATGCTCCTCATGATCCTCTGGTGTCCTAGAGTATATCAAAATATCATCTATGAACACCACCACAAAGCTATCCAAGAACGGCCTACAGATCCGATTCATGTAGTCCATGAAAACGGCTGGAGCATTGGTCACTCCAAAGGGCATCACTACATACTCGGAGTG
Organism: Sophora flavescens; assembly: GCA_030762895.1. Classification (NCBI taxonomy): domain Eukaryota; kingdom Viridiplantae; phylum Streptophyta; class Magnoliopsida; order Fabales; family Fabaceae; genus Sophora; species Sophora flavescens. The sequence continues at coordinate 10,068,029 of CM061070.1, forward strand.
CCCATACCTTGTCCTAAAGACTGTCTTAGAAATGTCTTCATTCTTGACTCTAATTTGATGGTATCCCAATCTTAGATCTATTTTGGAAAACACTGACGCTCCCCTCAGCTGGTCTAAGAGTTCATCCATCCTAGGCAACGGGTATTTATTCTTGATGGTCACTTTGTTCAACTGCCTATAGTCAACATATAGCCTCATGGTCCCATCTTTCTTTTTCACCAGTAGAACAGGTGCTCCCCAAGGTGACACACTAGGCCTAATAAACCCTTTCCCTAGCATCTCCTCTAACTGTTTCTTAAGCTCGCTCAACTTTAAAGGTGCCATTCTATAAGGAGCTACCGATACTGGTCCACTCCCTGGCACTAGATCTATGTTAAACTCAACTTCTCTATTCGGAGGCAAACTAGTGACATCCTTAGGGAAAACATCCTGGAACTCACACACCACAGGTATAGCCGTCACATCACTGTCAGCCTCTATCTTAGCAGAGAATAAGAGTACACATCCTTGAGCTCCCTCAACTAAGCACTTCTGACAAGCAACAACAGAAACAATAGAACTGGGTACGGGGAAAATCATTAGACATTGGATGTGAAGAGATAAGGATATTTTTGTCAGAATGCTTATGGCAATGAGTCTAGATGCCAATAAGTCAATACCAAGAATAACATACAATACATAGATAACAATAAGATTGATGACATAAGGAGTGTCTTGACGCACAAGGAAACAATTTAAACAACCAATGGAAGGACAAGAATATCCCTATAGGAGTAGAAACGTATGAATCAAATGACAAATGAAAGATTGGTATCTCCAAATTTTCACACATAAAGGATGTATCAAGGAATGCGTTGCTCCTGAATCAAACAATATAATAATTTACTTTTTTTTTCTTAACGAGTAGAAGAAGTTCAGCCTCCTTCGGATCTAAGCTGCCCCAGAATGATGGCTAATTGTTCTTCTTGAATTCGAAAAGCCCCACGTGTTAAGGGTCCTAGGTTGCCACCACTTCATTAGTGACTGACCTCCATTCCCTTTCAGTTGACGGCGAGTCTCCGTCTGCCCTTGCATAGCCTTGGCTGTAAAATCCAAAGCTGCTGCAAGTGCAACATTCGTCCCTCGCCTATTAGTCGCCATAAATCTGCTCACTACCAATGAAATACTGGGTTGATCAGGTCCAATATCCCAAAGAATAGCATGCAGCATCTATAACTCTAACAAGCATCCTATGTGCCCAAGTTTTATTTTAGAAAAAGCCCCATTACCATTGTCCGATTTAAAATCGAACTGCTCTGATACCATAAATGTAACGCCCCTGCGTTACAATAATAACCCGAAATAGATTCACATAAAAAAAATGTCTAAATAAAATTTTCATAAATACAATTGTCTGAAAATACCTTAATGATTATTAAATTAAAATAATGGTAATAACTCCTTATGTAAATGAAATGAATTGCCTCAAAACCCGGGCGTCCACTAAAATAACCCAACGTAAAAAAAAATAAAAATACTAACAAAGCTAGATAATAAATGAGGAAAATCGCTAAGTCTTCAGTCCTCTCCAGTTCCAGCGATGTCGACCTCGTGCTCTGAAAACAACACTTTTAATGAGATATAATTCCAGTGAATAAAAATAATCGTTTGATAAAAAGGTTCGCAAATAGTGTTGTTTTCAGCCGGCGCGGTAACCGGAAAAACATTCATGGTACCCGCTAATTTTTTAAAATATTGAATATAATAAACCTCCAAAATAATGATATATATAAATAAAATTAATGTCAAGCATTTTAAGCACAAACTTATAAACTCAGCAACGGTCACATCTCGTTGCACTTAATCACATTCACCATGCAAACTCTACACAATGCAGCTCCACTAACATGACTCAGTGATTCCCAGAATCCCTTAACTTGACTCTTTGGTTCCCAGAATCGGTGTGAATCCCAGATCCACTAAGGTCTATGAGCTCATGTCCATGCAATGGCGTCCCACTGCCTTCCCCATCCCAGATGGAGGTATCTCATATCCCATCCCAGATGTGGATATTTTCAATAATCTGATATCCCATCCCAGATGGTGATATCTCTCATCCTATTCCCGGAATAGAATATATACCGTCATCCCTTCCCGAAAGGTGATGACTAACTCATGCATATATGTCATCCCAGATGACTACCAGATGGGTTATCAAACTTCATGCATCACTAAAAATAGTATATTTTCATGTTGAGGCAATACTATAACATTATATAATATAACCGAGCATATCACGACAACACTATAGCATCATATAAAATAACAGGCAAGTCACCATAACACTATAACGTTATATAATTAAAGTGGAATTAACTCATACTGTATTTAATTAAATAAAAAAATATGATTTATAACCCAATTAGATTAAATCTTGCGTGTAACCATATTTCTCGGGAAACATGATCTGGCACGTGAAGAGCTTTATCTCTTACTTAAGTATGAAATTGCCTTCACAAGTGAAGCAGAACTTCACGCCACTAGAAGTGCAATTCAACAAGTTTAGCATTCACAATTGTTTTTCCATCAACAATTAAAAGAAAGGAAACTAGGTGCAGCATGACAATTTAATATAAAATTATTTCTTTATAGAATCAAAGAAAAATATATTTATTATATCAATTCATCAAATAACATCAAAGTATTTTAACAATTCAAGTAAACCCCAGAATATTATAAGAATCTCAAATCATGAATCAAAAACCTTAAAATTAATTGTACCATGAAAGTGTGAGCAAAGATATTTTTACTCACCTCTCGAAGGCCTCCAATGTGCTCTAAAAATCACGTATGATAGGGATTTGTGCTTCCCTAAAAATTCCCCTCTCATTTGGTGGCGTTCTTGGATCGATGTTGTTACGATTGTACTGGCAAGGAAGGAAAATGTTACACTGTGCGGCGCTCCTCTCATTCGGCGAAGGTACTGCGCACACTTCTTAATGAACATTTAGGTTTTAATACATATACATATATATATATATATATATATATATATATATATATATATATATGTGTGTGTGTGTGTGTGTGTGTGTGGCAGCAGGCAACGTTTTTAGGTTTCGTTTTTTTTTTTAAAATTTTCTTTAGCCAAAACTTGTTGCTTGGGCTTAACGCCCAAGTATCCCTTTATTTATATATATATATATATATATATATATATATATATATATATATATATATATATAAAATTTTGCTTTCTTAATAATAATTAGTAAATTTCAATAAATCCTTATACCATCACTTCTTTACACTAAATCTCCCATTTATATTTTATTTGCACTACACTTTTTAATAACTTATTATTATTATTATTATTATTATTATTATTCAAATTAATTATGTTAGAATTTTAGGATGTTACAATAGGTGACTGCGACACCGACGTCGACTTGGCCTTCAATTTAAAAAAAATAAAATAGATAAGTTGTTGATAATTAAAAAAAACACAAGTAATTATTTGACTAATTTGGACATTAATAATGAATACATACCTTTGTTATCATGTCGAGCTCACGGCGTTTGAAGTCCAACTCAAGCTCACTCCTTTGCATTTCCAACTCAAGTTCACGGCGTTGGACTTCCAACTCCCGCTTCCTAGCTGCCAACTCATCGTCCTCCACATGTGCCCTACTATAACTCTCTTTTGTGCTCACATGTGAAGGGTTGGCATGTACTGCAGTGTCCTGGGATGAATCGACGGAGGAAAGCTCTCTAGCAAGCGCCTGCTTGAATTCAGGTTGGATAGGAAGTTTTTCATCAGATGCGTTGTAATAGCAGGGTTGGAGATGAGCTGCTGAGTCATGGATTCCAAAATTTATGCCTCATCGACGACCCGTTTCGTGAAGCAGACTTGCCATAATATTCTCTGATGGTCACGTTCCCAGGAACACCGATAACCCGATCATGATGGTCTTTCTTGCCTAGAGCAGTCATCAAGACGTCCCGCCGTCCAGAAGGGACGAATGAGCCCTAGGAGCATTGTGCTTTAAGATCCATCTACAATGAAGAAATGAAAAAACATGCAAGTGAAAAGTGTTTAAAATATCTATACAAATATCAATTGAAATGAAGTTAATTATTTACTTACAATCTTATCTGCCACTTCGCGATTGGCATCAACTTTAACAGATCCTGTCTTTGTCATGCGGCCGGCTAACCAGACATCCTCACGGTCGATGTTCGACGGAGGACTTAATGGTGTGCCCTCAGGCACCTCTCATCTTTCTATCCTAGCAGCGTGCTCTTCCTGCTTCTCCCTCAGCCTATCCGCCATCATCTCCTCGATCCGAGTCTCGTACCCACCCTGAGACATGGTGTGGCGGTGGACGTTCTTCGCCTGATTCTGCCTACCCTTCTCTACCTTAGCCTATTCAAACAAAAACACATAATTAAATACAGTTAAATGATCTATAAGAAGCATACAAAATTAACTTAATCAACCAACCTGAAATTCTTCATCCTGTCGACTCCTAGCAAACATATCCCAAGTATCCTTATCAATCTAGGGATAATCCGAGAACATCTTATCAAGCCGCTTCTTCCCAGATACATAGTACCTGGTAAGATCATGCTTGAACCCATTCCAGCGCTTTGATGCCATTTTCATACATTTCGTACGATGATCCTCGTCATTCGGCACAGTCCAAGCTACCTACACATTAAATACATAACAACTGGATGGATTATAACTCGGATAATTATCTAATAATGTAAATCAAAAGAATGTAAAGGTAAAATACCGTGATAGCCTCCCAAATATGATCCTTAACGTTCTGTGGAACGTCATTCCAATGGTTGTAGTTGATGCTAACGTGCTGCTTCGCTTGTGGAAACACCCACTTTTTAAATTCTTTAGCACGGGGTCCCTGGGGCTTTAGATTAGCATCAAATCACACCTCAAGCTTCTGTCCGCTTTGCCTGACCTTCTCTAATTTCTTCAAAGTCGTGGCTCCTCTACCCCGTTTCCTCAGAGATTGTGATGTCTGTATGGACAAAAAAAATGATAAAATAGAGGGTTGTAACATTATAAATTTACATTAAAAAGAAGGACTAAAGATAGTATATAACATATAAACTTACACTAGAATCAGGCGTAGGCGCGATCGGGTCTTGCGTAGGCCCCATAGTGTCCTCCCGTGCATGTGGGCCATCCGACTGATCCATATGTATGCCTGTTCAGAAACAATATATATTTATTAAAATAGGTTATAACTAAAAATAAATACAGAAGTATAAATAAAAATAAATGTATACTAAGTTTAAACTACCTATATCAATATCCCTTCGTGAAGATCATCACGAGTGGCATGTACATCGTCCACCTGTGTCTCCTCGATTATAGTAGGCATGTTTGTTGAAAAAGAAGGAGTCTCGAGAATATCAAGATTTGAATCTTGATTTTCATCACTACCATTATACATGCTTTTTCCTTGGAGAACCACGGACAACCTTTTGTTAGAAGGATCAGTGATGTAGAACACTTGTTTTGCTTGGGAAGCCATTATGAAAGGCTCATTTATATGACCAAACTTGTTGAGGTCAACCAATGTGAACCTCAATTCGTCGATTTGTACACCACCGTTACTATCAACCCACTTACATTTAAAAACCGGCACCGTAAGCTTAGTGTAATAGAGCACCCAAATATCTTCAATATATCCAAAGTAAGGTGTCGGTGCTTTAACGGGTTTTGTGTCCTTTGCACTAGAGAAGTGCATTGCTTCGGCCACGATCATAACCCCACTATTTTGCATGGTACTCTTGTTATCTTGTTCCTTTATATAAAAGGAAAAGTTATTGATGTCGTATCCGCTCCAACATATGAAGTTGAAGCTAGGCCCACGTGCTAGCCATCATACGTCATCAGAAGCAGTACTACCATCCTTAAGCATTTCTTCCTTGAACCATGGTAAGAAAGTCTTGTTATGCTTGTTCAACAACCACCTTTCTCTCATTCGAGGGTTTTCTTGATTGACTTTTCTTTTATGTTCAAATAAGAAAGGTTGAACAGAATCGATGTTGTTCAATACATACAAATGTGCTTGAAGCACTTCCTCCCGACCCTTTCTATTAATTCTTAAGCCATGTGTACCCTTACCTTGACATCTTATCTCATCATGCCGAGACTTAGGAACCCCTATAGGATCCGTGTTATGAAGGTAGTCCGAACAAAACTCAATAGCTTCTTCTGCAACATACCTTTGAACAATAGATGCTTCCGGACGATGAGGATTCTTCATGTACCCTTTCAAGATCTTCATGTAGCGCTCAACTGGGTACATCCATCTCAGAAAAACCGTCCCACATAATCTAATCTCCCTCACCAAATGAACAATTGAGTGAACCATTATGTCGAAAAAGGAAGGAGGAAAATACATTTCCAATTGGCACAAGATTGTAGCAGCCTCAACTTCCAAGTCATCCAACATACGGGGGTCAATGACTTTGCTACATATAGAATTGAAGAATGAGCACAATCGATTAATGGCATGTCTCACACTTTTTGGAGCAATACCACGAATAGCAACGGGCAGAAGTTGTTGCATCAATATGTGACAATCATGAGACTTTAAGCCAACCAATTTAAGATCACTAGAGACAAGCCTCTTCATATTTGAAGAGTAACCATGTGGAACTTTGATGCCCTGAAGACACCCGCAGAAACTTTGCCTCTCTTTTTTTGACAAAGTATGACATGCTGGCGGCAAATAAGTCCGCTTACCATCCTCAACAATTGGAGCTAACTGCACTCATATACCCATAGCAACGAGGTCGAGACGAGCATTCACACCATCCTTTGTCTTGCCCTGAATGTTGAGAAACGTCCCGATCACACTATCACACACATTTTTCTCCACATGTATCACATCAATACAGTGTTTGACATCAAGCTTGCGCCAGTATGGAAGATCAAAGAATATCAACCTCTTCTTCCATATGTTTTTCTCAGCAGCTTTACCTTTCTTTTTGGACTTGCCGAATATAACATCGATGCCCTTTACCCTCTGATAAACCTGCTCTCCAATTAAGGCCGCCAAAGCTTCTTCTGTCTCTTGGCATCCATTAAAAGGTTTTTTCATCTTACGATATGGGTGATCACGTCTAAGAAATCCCGATGCCCAAGGTAAACCGTCTTCTTTCCATGATGCAACTGAGTGTAGCATGTGCCTTCTTCACATATAGGGCATGCTTTATGCCCATTGATACTGTACTCGGACAAGTTACCGTATGCTGGAAAGTCGTTGATGGTGCCAAATAACATGGCACAAAGCTTGAAAGTCTCATGAGAATATCCAACAACTACATCAACACCTTCCACCCACAGCGTTTTCAAGTATTCAATCAAGGGACTTAGATAAACATCTAAGTCATTTCCCGGTTGCTTTGGGCCTAAAATCATCATAGACAACATCATGTATTTGCGCTTCATGCACAACCAAGAGGGCAGGTTGTAAATTATCAACAGAACAGGCCATGAACTATGAATACTACTCATGTTACCATAAGGATTCATTCCATCCGTAGCAAGTCCAAGCCTTAGGTTTCTTGGCTCATCGGTGAAATCCAAAAACATAGTATCAGTATTCTTCCATTGCATAGAATCAGCAGGATGACGAACCTTTCCATCACGTTTCCTCTCATCATTATGCCATCTAAGATTCTTCACATCTTTCGCATTGGCAAACAATCGCTTGAACCTTGGAATTATTGGAAGATACCACAACACCTTCGCAGGAGGACCCTTTTTTCTCACATCATCAAGATCATCATCATCACCACCCTTCACTTTGTATTGTGATAACCCACATTTGGGGCAATCGTGATTGTCTTCATGAACACCGGTGTACAATATTCAACCCTTGGGCATGTGTGTATCTTCTTATACTCCATACCCATCAGACACAATACCTTCTTGGCCTCATAGTTACGGTCAGGCAATGTGTTGTCCTCCGGAAGCAAGTCTTTCAACACTTCAAGCAATTACATGAAGATTTTATCGGTCCAACCATTTCTCGCCTTCACACAAACCAATTTTAGCACCGTCGACAACCGTGTATGAGTAGTACACCCTGGATATAAAGGCTTATCTGCATCACCGCACAACCTATCATACACATGAGCTCGATGAAAAGATTCTTTTCCAATATCATGGATCATGTCCTCTACTCGATCATCCTCCATATCTATGTCAACGTCCTCACTTTGGGAGACACTTGCCGTACTACTCAACAACACATCATCATGCCATATCCATCTTGTATAACTCAAGCAAATCCCTTCACAAATCAAATGAGTACGTATATCTTTCACCGTACATTTCCTCGTATTCAAACACTTGACACGAGGACAACAGAACATTCCATTACTATTAGGACTATTCCTTTGAGTAAATTCTATAAATTCTCCCACCCCCTTCAAATACTCAGCACTAGTGCGCTTACAAACCATCCAACTACGATCCATAACTAGATAGGTTCCGTAGATATACAAAACATATATCCAATATAAGGACAATACAGGAGATTGAAAACTAGTTTTTGAAATCCTAATTGAAAACTGGTTTTTGAAATATGAATCGATCAAGAGAGCATGATATATACAAGCAAGGCGTTTAAAAATTATTTCAAATTTACACCATTTTCAGGTTTCTTAAGACAAAAGAAATAAGCAGATGAAGATAAATTAACAAAACAAAATTCCAATGAGCAATATATTGTTTATGTCACATGCTACAAGCAACTCTAAATTTCTTCCCATTTTGAAATAGGTCATGATAGCAGAAGAAAAACAAGAGAAAACACAAAACCCACAACCAGAAATAGAGACATTCCAAACAACTCAAACTCATAGTTTCAAGTTTCAACTACAGAGACTACAGTTTCAACATACACTCAAAACCAAAAATAAAAAAATGTGCCCTAAAGACTCACGAGAAATAGGTGCTCGCGTGGTGGTAGGGATGGGAGCTCGAGTGGTGGCCAACGTTCGATGTGGTTACTGAGAGCAGAGGGACAAGGAGAGTTAGTGCGCGGGAAGGGGAAAGAGAGATGTCAAGTTACTGCAAAGAATGAGCGGGAAAGACAGAGTTAGGGTTAAGACTGTACCTCATGGTGGTGACGAAGAAGCCCTCGTGATTGTTATGGTGGAGAGGAGCTCGCGATTAGGGCAGAGTGAGAGTGAGAGTGAGAGTGAGCATGATGAAAAGAGAAGAACAGAGACGTACAGAGCGAAGTGAAGAAGGCGCGTGCGTCTAATCGTTATAATAAAAAATAAAACAACAGTTTACTTCACCTGTTTAATACAACTGACGTTAAAAGTCATTGTTTAACGTCAGTTGTTGTTGTATTAAACAACTGACGTTAAAAATAAATATTTTTTATTTTAAAAACACTTTTAACGTCAGTTGTTGAAGACAACTGACGTTAAAAGTGTATAAGTTTCTGCAAAAACATTCATTCCTTTGATTACTGTGCTACTTACCCATGCACCTTGTAACTTAATCCTTTTAATGAACATTAAGTTTATAGATCAGTTTTGAAGAAAATCATGCAGTCTCTCTTCTCTATATAAAGTACCATTCTTCTGTATCAGTCTGTAATACACCATCTTCCTTTCCTCTATATTTCGTGCGTTTTCTATTCCTTCACAATAAGGCTCTATCATATTTGAGACTTTTGTTATTTCTTCCTATACCTAGACTTAAAGGTTTCTGTCTTAATGGTCAAAAAACTTCTGAGGTTGAGTAAATCACATAACATGGATGTTAAGGTTGAGTGAATCACATAATGCGATTCCCTTTCATCCCTTTCACTCACTTTTTGACAAGTGACTGTGGATTTAGATGGAGCATCAAGGACTTCAAAATGAGGGAGGAGATGCATCCATTGGAGTTTCTGAGGACAGGATTGAGAAGAAAATGATGTTGAAGCAGAAACTTTTTTATATTTTAGGGCTATGTTGCAAAATTTTTTTATCTTTTAATCATGTAATTGTAACTTATGAATCGCTTCAATGAGATACGATTTGATTATAAATATAACATGTTTTATGTTAAGTGTTTATTTATTTTAATTTGCACAAGAATTTGTTTACTAATTCAAGCTAATTAATTAAGATTAAAAATAAACTTGTTTAAAAAAAAGATTAGAAATAAACTGCACTATATATGGAGTGATCTGCGTTAAGAGTGACAACAGGGAGATGACAACGAAAGAAAGATAGGAATGAGTTTCAGATAGGAATATAGGATTATTTACGTCAGTTATTTATTTAACTGAAGTAAAAATCACACTTTTAACGTCAGTTGTATAAACAACTGACGTTAAAAGTGTTAATAATTCTTGCAAATCATTTTTAACGTCAGTTCATTACACAACTGACGTAAATAGTGATTTAATATTTACAAAAATGCCACCACCTCATTTTTAACGTTAAACATATGGTCAAGTGACGTAAAAAATTTCCGTATATTACATTATTTCCACTAGTGCTTGGTCGAGCTAGTTTCTCTAATACGCTTAAGGGAGAGTCACCGGGATTCAGTGAAAAGTGAGTCTCTCTCTTGGGTTCTCCTCCTTTTATGATAGGATCCCCATGGCTTTAGAGATCAGGATATATTTCCTTTTATCTCTAAAATCTTCTGAGATGTGATTTCCTAAATTTAAGGGATCTTATCTTTTTAACCGGATAAGGTTATGTGAGATAATATCCGGTTTGATTAAGATGATATCTTAAATTGATTTTTTAACCGTAAGGTTATTTGAGATAATATCAGGATTATTGAAGATAATATCAATATCTTATCCTTAATATCTGGGTTGGATCGGGTAGCTAAGCTCGGTGGCCGGGTTTTACTCCTCGGCCAGTACACAAGCCCCCCAAGCTTTGAGCTAGTAAAGCGTAGAAGCTTTCATGACATTAGCCGAGCTTAGGAACTTGGTTTCTTCTTTGGTCTTTCCAGTTGGCGAGGTAATTGGCCGAGCCTCATACTTCGGTATATATATATATCCTCCAACTCGGTGAACAGCTCGGGCGACCGAGCTTGACGCTTCGAGCTACTGAGCTCTACTCCTCGGCTCAAACACAATCCCCCCAAGCTTTGAGCTGATTGCGTGGAAGCTTTTTTCGAAGGAGTCGAGCCTAGCCGAGGTGGAGGTGATCACCTGAGTTTCGTACCGAGGCCATACTTTCTCGGTTCCCGAGATGGAAAAGAGACGTTGCTTTTTGTGATTACGGCAAAGCTGTCTTGTGACGCGTGGCTCTTATGGCATCATTTCCGAGACCTGCGTTGTAGCTGTGTGCTCATATTTTTCCTTGATGACAGCGCATGTTCTGACGTCTCTGCCACGTGTTTCCTTTCTATTAGTGAGCCGAATTTGTGCAGTCTTGAAGGGGCGTTTCTCTTCTCCCGCACGTCAACAACCATCACCATTCTGTCAAAAGGAACGTTTCATTTCTCATTGAGGGGTTGTTCTTTTTCTATAAATTGAGCAAGCCCTTGGTGTAGGGTTTTATCTTCTTTGAGACGTAGATTTTCTTCTCTCTCGTGTCTTTTCTAGTCCAAGCTTTCACATTCCCCTTCCTATTCGAGGTATGTCCTTCATAACTTTTTGTTTCTAGTTTGATTTCTGATTTTTCATCCATGGAGACTTCCTTCGAGGTATCCCAGAATGCCTCTTATGGGGTTCAGATCGTGGAGCCTGAAATCAATCCGATTGGGGGCTCTCCTCGTCCTTCTCCTTCTTCCTCTCATGGCGGTGGTGGTGCTAATGGTGCCTCCTCCTCCACTGATGGGAGTAGCTCGGCTACTCCTAATGTCATACCCATCTCCAAGCACCGTAAGCGTATCAATAAGATGTCTAGAGTTCCATACCCAGATATCACTATACCTGGGTATTTCTGGGTAAGGCCGGATGTGGGAGCCTTTCATTCAAATTTCACGGGTTCTGAATCCCTCTCGTCCATGAAAAACAAAGTTTCTTCTTCTAGTGGCATTGTAGAGTGTTTGCTGTGTTCTGAGATTGAACATGTCTTCCTTCACGCCGCTCCCGGTCAACCTTTTTTCACATACGTGTATAAAACCATGTTTGAGCAGATTGGAGTCACCTTACCTTTTACCCAATTTGAGTGTGATGTTTTGAAGATTATGAATGTTGCCCCGACTCAACTCCACCCCAACAGCTGGGCTTTTTTATAGGCTTTCCAAATTCTTTGCGGGCAGATAGGAGTGGTGGCTACTGCTCCTATATTCCTTTACTTTTATAACGTTAGGTTTGGAGATCGGGTTGAAGTCTCCAAATTTCCTTTTTACTGGCAACCCATCCCACTAAGTTTTCCAGCTATGACGTCGGCTGCATGACAAATCAAGAAAAAACCGACGTTGAGCTCCTAAAGCTCTATCCACGGCCATAACCTTGTGGTAGACTTTTATTGCTTCCCAAATCGTCAACTCGGCAGGCCTATTTTGATCGTAAGTAGCTTTTTAATGGGTGTTTTACTTACCCTGCAGCATACTAGTATCTAACAGATTTCCCCTTTTTTTAGTGATAATGGGGAAGTTCAATTATAAAGATTTGTTGAAGAAGTCGGCTAACCAAGTTGCTGGTGGGTCATTTCCGGTTGCCAAAGCTAAGGGGAAAAAGAAGAAGGTCACCGATGCTGCTGACCCGAACACACGCCTCTCCAAAAGGACTCGGGAGGATTTGCAGTCCGAGGTTCCGGGGAGAGATCCTTCTCCCCTGCTAGTTGTTGAAGAAACTCCTGCCTCCGAGAGGAGGCCGGGCAAAGCTCCTGTGATGGCCGATCTTGCTTCGAAAACCAAATGGTACGACGGGAATTGCAACCCGGGCTTCGGCTTTCTTTGGGGTAGTGAGTTTAACCCCTGTTCACTCATCGACGACCAGGTGCTCAAACCCGCTGATGCTCATCTTTTGCTAGAGCAAGGGGCTGGTGAAAGCATGGAGGTTACTGCTGCATATGCTCTCCGGATAGCTTCGATTACCCGCTTCTGGAGTCACCAGTTCTTAGAAAACGTCAAGAGGGTGGAAATGATGAAGGCCGATGCAGCTCGCGCCCTGAAAGTGAGGGATGAACTGGCTCAAGCTGTGGCCAAGTGTGAGGATCAAGCTCGGGTTATTGGCCAGCTAAAGTCCCAAAAGGTAGAGGTGGAAAAAGGTAATACCACCCTTATGGCCGAGCTGGAAACGGAAAAAACCGAGTGGCTCAATCTTCAGAAGGTTGCGGAGGGGCTTCAAGACGAGAAGGAGGTCAGTCTTGAGCTGCGGAAGTCGCTAGAGACCAAGAAGGAGGCCAATCTCAGGTTCCAGTCCGATCTAGCTGAAGCCGAGGCTTCCATTATGAAGGAGCACGTTAATGGATTCTCCCGAGCCGTGAAGCAGCTTCAGCAGTTCAACCCGAATGCTGACTTCTCCTTTGCTGACATGGACAAGGATTTTAACAGAGATAGAATTCTAGCTCCGTTGTCCGAGCTGGAGGATGAGGAAGACGTAGCTCAAGAAGAGGAGGGTGAGGGGCAAGCAGCCGAGGAGGGAGCGATGGTGAAGGTGAAATGGGCCTACGTGATCAATCTTCTGCTCTTCCTCCGAGTGCCGAGGACGACCTCAACTCTTGAAATTGTTGCTCATGGCAATGTCCATTAGTAACCTAGGAAACATGTTCCTAGGGCAATGCCCTTTTTATTTTGAACTCTTATGTATTCTGGATTTTGCCCTTTTTTATTTAATGAAATCACGTGCTTGTCTACGAGTTACTTTATACTTAGAAAATTTTCTAATGCCTTTTCGACTTTTGGAGCTCGAGCTTGTTAGTGCTCGGCTTTTACAGTTTGGCATGTTACTTGGTTGACTCGAGTTTTTGGAACTCGGAATACCTGCAGGTATTTACTTACCTTCTTAGGCATCGGTTACCTTTTTAGGTTTTAGCCATTCCACCTTGGTTTTAGTCGATCTTGGCTCGGACTACCTCGTCAGGTTTGTAGTTGTTGTTTACCTTTATGTGCTCGGCATTTCGACCTCAGCTCGGTCGATTTTAGCTCGGACAGCCTTCTTTGGTTTGTAATTGGCGTTTACCTTTATAGGCTCAGCATTTCGACCTCAGCTCGGTCGATTTTAGCTCGGTCAGCCTCTTTTGGTTGTTAGTTGTTGTTTACCTTTATAGGCCCGGCATTTCGACCTCAGCTCGGTCGATTTTAGCTCGGTCAGCCTCTTTAGGTTTGTAATTGTTGTTTACCTTTATAGGCCCGACATTTCGACCTCAACTCGGTCGATTTTAGCTCGGTCAACCTCTTTACGTTTGTAATTGCTTTCATGAAAATTGTTAACCATAACAGTATTTTTGCCTAATAGTGCAACTAAAAATGATTCTATTTATTTATTTTTCCGGGTGTGCCTCATTAAAACCCTCCCGGCCAAAACCTCGTGGGAAAAAGACCGGGATAGGAAAAAGAGTGCATCACCTATAACCTTAACTAAAATAAAACTTAAGGTGGGAAGTGTTCCATGTTCTTGGAACAGCCTTTCCTGACAATTCTTCTAGCCTGTAGGCCCCATTTCCTAGATTTTCAACTATTCTGAATGGGCCAGACCAGTTCGCTGCGAGCTTACCCTCTCTGGGGTCTTTTCTCGCGTCGTTTTCCAGTTTCCGCACTAATTCACCTTGCACAAATTCCCTTGGCTGCAACCTCGAGTTGTACTTCCGAGTTGCTTTTTGCTTGCATAGCTCGTCTCTGATTTTCGCCTCATCTCGGACTTCTTCAACCATGTCAAGCTCAACCCGGAGTTCTTCTTCGTTCTTACTTTGGTCATGATGCTGCCTTCGGAAAGAGAGTTCGTCGAGCTCAACTGTAATCATTGCATCGGTTCCATAGGTTAGCTTGAACGGCGTTTCACCAGTTGAAGACTGCGGTGAGCAATGGTAAGCCCATAGGATGCTTGGTAATTGTTCAACCCAAGCCCCTTTTGATTGGCCTAACCTTCTTTTGAGTTCATTTAAAATGACTTTATTGGCTGCCTCTGCTTGTCCATTTGTTTGTGGATGCTCAACCGATGTCACTTTATGTTTAATTTCGAGGTTGGAGTAGAATTCTCTAAGCTCTTTATCGGTGAATTGCTTTCCATTGTCCGTGACAATTGCATAAGGGAGGTCGTGCCTGCATATGATGTTTTTCCATACAAAACTCTGAACCTTTTTAGCATTTATCGTAGCTAATGGTTCTGCTTCAATCGACTTGGTGAAGTAGTCTACACCTACCATCAAGAACTTGACTTGACCTTTGGCAACTGGGAAATGACCAACTACGTCCATCCCCCACATAGTAAAGGGCCACGGCGAGAACATGGAATGGAGCTCTTCTCCTGGAGCATATGCTATGTTGGCGAACTTCTGACAGGGCTCACACCTATTAGTCCAAGTAGCACAATCCAGTCTCATGGTTGGCCAGTAAAACCCTGCTCGCAGGACCCGAGATGCCAGAGATCGACCACCCGAATGCAGTCCACAGATTCCTCGATGCATCTCATCCATTACATACTCGGAATGCTCCTTTGCTAGGCACTTCAGTAATGGCATGGAGAATCCTCTTCTGTACAACTCGCCGTCTCGGATGGTGTAGTGGCAAGATTTTAGATGAATTCGCCTCGCCTCCTTAGGGTCACTGGGCAATTCGTCCGAGGCTAAATATTCCCAAATCGGTGTCATCCAGCCACGATCACAGTGCTCGGTCATTATTACTTCGACAGTTTTTATGCTTGGTTCGAGAAGGTTTTCCTGAATGAAAGTTCTTAGCTGGCCAGCTTTCTTGGTGCTAGCCAACTTGGACAACAGATCTGCCCTGGAATTTTCTTCCCGAGGTATATGCTCAATAATGAAATTATCAAATTCAGAAACTAGGCTGTTAACCTTGCAGAGATATCTGGTCAGTTAGGGGTCCTTTGTTTGATAATTACCCGAGACTTGTCATGTTACAAGCTGTGAGTCACTTCGGCATTTTAATTCTTGGACCCCAACATCTTTAGCTAGCATCAGTCTTGCAATAAGGGCTTCATATTCTGCTTGGTTGTTTGAAGCTGTAAACCCAAACTTTAAAGATTGTTCCAGGATTAGGTCATCAGGTCCTTCGAGAATTATTCCGGCTCCGCTTCCTTTCAAGTTAGATGATCCGTCAACATATGGGAGCCAGATGAAGGATTCCGTCCTCGGCTTAGAAGAGAGCTCGACAATGAAGTCGAAGAGACATTGTGCATTCATCGGCCCCCTCGGATCATATTGCAAATCGAATTCCGACAATTCTACTGACCAAGCTATCATTCGTCCGGCTAGATCGGGTTTCCTGAGCACCTGCTTTATTGGATGATCAGTTTTGACTATAACTTGGTGCAACTGGAAATAAGGTCGTAACCTCCGAGCTGCCATAACTAAGGCTAGGGCTAGTTTTTCAATTACTTGATATCGTGTTTCTCCGTCTTTCAGGATTCTACTCACATAATACACCGACATCTGTTGCTCTTCCTCTTCCTGGATGATTACTGCACTGATCGCATTATCGTTGACAGATAGGTACAAGTACAGATTTTTGTCGAGCTGAGGTCGAGTGAGGATTGGGGGAGAGGCTAGGAAGAGTTTCAGATCTTCAAAGGCTTTCTGACACTCTTCAGTCCAGATGAACTCTTTTGGTTTCTTCAAAAGCTGGAAGAAGGTTCTTGCCTTTTCTGGGGACTTCGGGAGAAAGCGGGATAAAGAAACTAATCAGCCGGCTAACCTCTGAATTTCTTTCACATTCCGAGGACTCCGCTTTTCCATAACAGCCTTGCATTTATCCGGATTAGCTTCAATCCCCCTGTGTGTTAGCATATATCCTAAGAACTTTCCTCCTTGTACACCAAAAGAGCATTTTTTTGGGTTTAACCTCATGTTGTATTTTCTGAGCTGGCTGAAAATTTCTTCGAGGTTGGCTGAGTTTTGCCTTAGGTCATCGGATTTTACCACCATATCATCAACGTATACTTCTAGGTTCTTTCCGATTTGGTCAACAAAAACTTTGTCCATAAGCCTTTGATATGTTGCATCGGTATTTTTAAGCCGAAAGGCATTACCCGATAGCAGTAGTTGGTCCCATCAGTCATAAATGCCGTTTTTTCTTCATCGGGTGGATACATCCTGATTTGGTTATAACCCAAGTATGCATCCAAAAAAGACAAAACTTTGTACCCTGAGGCCCCGTCCACCAGTCTGTCGATGTTGGGAAGATGATAAGAATCCTTTGGGCACGCCTTGTTGAGATCGGTGTAGTCGGTGCACATTCTCCATTTACCGTTGGTCTTTCTAACTAACACCATGTTGGCTAGTCAAGTAATGTATTTCACCACTCTGATGAAATTTGCTTTGACCAGTTTGAAAGTCTCCTCGACTACTGCTTGGCGCCTTTCTTCGCCAAGTTTCCTTTTTCTCTGAGCTACAGGCTTGGCTTCGGGACATATGGATAGCTTATGGTACATAAAATTGGGGTCTATATCAGGCATATCCGATGTCTTCCAAGCAAACAGATCGGCATTCTTTCTTAAGACCGCTTGAATCCTTTGTTTGAGCGAGGGGTCGAGCTGACTGCCGACTTGAGTGCATTGTTCAGCTTGGGCTCCCAACTGGAACCTTTCTAAAGACTTCGTTGATTCGGCTCTGGACTCGTACATCTCTGTCCTTGGGTCGAGTTCAAACATGTTGACCGAGGTGGCTGAAGTTACCGAACTGACCGAGCTTACCACTTCTGCTTTATCATCCTCGGTATTCTTTGCGATATCCCGGTTCCGGGTAACCTTTAAGCTATCTACATAGCATTTCCTGGCTAGCCTCTGATCAGCCCGGACTACGACTATATCTCCGAACTCGGCTAGAAATTTCATTGTCAGGTGTGGGGTAGAGACAATCGCTCCGAGCTCATTCAAAGTCGGTCTTCTAATAAGGATGTTGTACGACGTGCTGGCATCTACAATAACGTACCTGACAGATACGGATTTGGAGAGTTTTCCTTCTCCAAGCGTTGTTAAGAGGTCTATGTAACCTCGGGTTTTTACTTGCTCCCCGGCGAACCCTACTAGCTTGTCTTCCTGTTCTTTTATCAGCTTTTCTGGAATTCCAAGTTTCTTGAAGGTCACCAGGTATAGAATGTCAGTCGAGCTCCCCTGATCAATAAGTGTTCGTTTGACCGAGAAGTTGGCTAGTTCAACTGTTATCACCATTGGGTCATCTTGATTTGGATCCACCCCTCGGAAATCATCATCCGTGAAAGTTATTGGAGGTGTTGTCCTTGTAGGCTTTCCAGACACCGTGTTGACAGATCAGAGGGCATTTACATGACGTCGTCGAGCTGAACTCGTCGTTCCTCCACCTGCAAATCCTCCTGAGATTGTATTGATGACCCCTCTGACTCCTCCTTCTGATTCTTCATTAAGAGCCCTTTGAATATTCAACCGATCTCCGTTCTGATTGTTTTCTTACAGGTTTGCATCTCGATTACGGTTGTCATAACCGCATCTCCGTCGTCTTCGACCAGCTCGTCCGCCTCCATTATCATCTCGGCGAACGAAACGGTCAAGACGACCTGCCTTTACCAAGTCCTCGATTTTTTCTCGGGTTGCTCTACAGTCTTTAGGGCTCGTTTGGTGGTCAGGATAGGATAAGGACGTATAGGATAAGAGAACAGGATAGGAGTAGGATATGATATGAACAGGATAAGATGTTATCCTATCCGACGTTTGGTGTCCACCAGATAACCAACTGGACAGCATTATAATTTAAGTATGAATTTTAAAATTTTTCGTTTTTATTCTAAATGTTTTCAACTTTTATTAGATTTAGTTGTTTTTAATAATAATTTTCATTATTTAAATTTATATAAAAAGACAAAATTATCCTTGTGATAAATTTACATATAATGTTTTAAATTTTTTAAATATTTTCTAACTAAAATTAATTTTTTATATTTTTAAATATTCATTTTTTGTTTTTAATTTACATATAGTTAAATTATTAAAATATTTTTTTATATTTTACAGTTTTTAAAATAATATAAAATAATAAAATTAGCATTGTGATAAAAATAAATAAATTTTAAAATTAATTATTAATATTTTTATTAGTTTAAATATTTTATATTTTATTATACTTTTTTTGGTAATCATGTTAAATTTTATTATACTTTAAATTATTATTTTGTTATACTTTAATTATTTTATATATTATATATTTTTTATATTTTATTATACTTTAAATCATCCTATCTTACTTGTTAGCAGAAAAAAAATACCTTATCCTATCCTGTTGAGTGCTAACCCAACCCTCCCTTCAGGATAGAATTTTAACTAGATAGACAGGATATGATAAGTGACAGGATTGCCTTATCCTATCCTGCTGGCTCATCAAACAACAGTTTCAGACAAGATATGATAGATTATCCTATCCTGTCTCTCTTATCCTAACCACCAAACGAGCCCTTAGTGGAGTGACCATAGTTTTGATGCCACATGCATTCTTTACTTCTGTCAGCATTGGCCGGCGTTTTGGACGGTCGAGGTAAGGTGAGTAACTCGGCATTGCACACCTCTTGGAGAATGGTTGCCCGAGATCGGTTTAACGGCGTATAAGACTGGTACTTGGGTTTCCTCTCCGAGAATCCCCTTTCGTTGGTCTTTTGGGCCCTTTGTGGATCAGCCCCCCTATTTCTTTCTTTGCTCGGGATCGACCTATTGTCCTCAAGACCTCTTTTTCTCCTTTTGAATTCTACCATCTCTTCCGAGTTCATGAACCCTATATCTTTTTCCTGCAACTCTTCAAAATCTCTTGGTGGTTTTCGGGATAAATACTCAAAGAATGGCCCTGGCTTCAGACCGCCCATGACGGTATGAAGGCAGAGTTCCGAGTTCATGTTGGGAATTAAGATTTGTTTGGCAATAAAACGAGCCATATAATCTCTGAGTGATTCATTCCTTTCTTGTTTGAAATTCACCAGCGAGACCGAGTGCCTTTTATGCCTTCGGCTTGCTGCGAATTGTGCGGTGAACTTAGTCACGAGCACATCAAAGGAATCGATTGACCGAGGTGGTAGATTCGTAAGCCAGGTTAAGGCAGGACCTTGCAAAGTGGTTGGAAAAACTTTGCACATGACGGCTTCCGAATCGGTCACCAAGTAAACAGAAGAAATAAAGGATTCTACGTGCTCGGTTGGGTCAGTGGTGCCTTTGAATTTATTGATGTTAAGGGGCTTAAAATGTCTTGGCATGATTACCTCATCGATGTCATCCGTGAACGGCAACCTCGACCGTCGGTCCGTTACCCTTTCTTTTTGGACAGTCCTTTCTGTAAGAGATTTAGCTTCCGAAGCCTCTGGGGGAGGTTTGGTCTTGGATGACCAGTTAGTTCCCCGAGGAGAGGGTACGCAGGATGGATCCTTTTGGCTAGCCTCGGGTGAGGATTGCTCTTCCTCGGAAGGTGTCACTGATCTTTCTCTTTTCCAAGTTCTTGAAAGCCTTTGATTCTGCGCACGTATCTCCTCATTCTCCTTCCGCAGCTGCCTTAACTGTGCCATAACCTCTCCCAGCCGAGGGTTATCTTCATTGACGGGAGGGGGAGGGTGATTGTCGTGGTTCTGGTTCGTGTTCGAGGCCTCATGATCTTCATGGTTCATGCTGTTCGCCCCTCCCCTCGGACCATTCCGTGTAGTCACCATCAAGCTTTCTTGTGGAACCGGGGAAAGTTTTTCCTCGGCCCCACGGTGGGTGCCAAATGTTCATGTCGAGATCCGACTTGCCTGAATCTCACCGTAGAACGTCAAACCAAGAGTGAACAATGGGGGTTGTTTTAGATTATGGCTTGATAGAATATTGTATTCCGGTCCTACGTATCCCAATGGGAATCAAAGCCAGACGTAGTTCTAGGTTCAACCCTTGGCTATATGGTGATCTCGATCCCCTAATCTTGTATCCGATGAATACCAGCGAGCAAGGACTCTTCAATAGTCTCTTGGTCGAGCTAGTTTCTCTAATACGTTAAGGAAGAATCACCGGGATTCAGTGAAAAGTGAGTCTCTATCTTGGGTTCTCCTCCTTTTATAATAGGATCCCCATGGCTTTAAGAGATCTGGATATATTTCCTTTTATCTCTTAAATCTTATGAGATGTGATTTCCTAAATTTAAGGGATATTATCTTTTTAACCGTATAAGGTTATGTGAGATAATATCCGGTTTGATTAAAATGATATCTTAAATGATCTTTTTACCATATAAGGTTATTTGAGATAATATCATGATTATTGAAGATAATATCAATATCTTATCCTTAATATCTGGGTTGGATCGGGTATCCAAGCTCGGTGGCCGGGTTTTGCTCCTCGGCCAGTACAATGATTATGACACTAATGATGCAGGATTCAGGTAAATGTTGATTTAGTCAAGAGTTGAGGTATCATGCCCACGACACCTAAATAGGTAAGCACAAAGAAGTTCCTATAAAGTTGATATTCTATTTGCAAATATTCAAATGTTACAGAGAATGTTAGCATCATGGAATGTGCAAGAGAAATGACATGAAATTATGAGAACATAAGAAGTTTATAAATGCATGCCATCCGTTTGATGGGAAGCTTCGAAGCATGATCAAGAAATTTGATAAAGTATATCCTAATTTTTATAATGATCCACCGAGTGTACAACAAGGGTTATACTTAGACGATTTTACCCCTTATATTTAGGCATCGACTTCATCATAATCTCGTTGGCCGGTAATTGTCACCATGTACATTCTTCCTCTTGAAATATGTATGTCAAAACTCGTTTTGACTTGTCTTATACTGGGCCCATCTAATCCGAAGACTGGTATTGATGTTTATTTACATACTTTGATTAATGATCCAAATAAGTTGTGGAGTGGTGCATTGACATATGACATTTGAAGGAAACAAAGTTTTCTGATGAGAGCTGTTAAGTCTCTAAATGCCTGATATGCATTTGCCCTAAATTTGGTTGAAAATTAAACATTTGTCAATGATTTAATTGAACTACATATTGGTTGTTGACCTGTCAATTTAGTGTGTAGATTATTATTTAAGTATTTTTAATCACTTGTCTGCCCTAAGACATTCTTGGTCAAAAGTGAAGAACGCTCGTCTGATAAGTAAAGCCAACCCTTCTGTTGAAGAAGTTTCACCCGTCTGATGGCTTATCCGAAGATATTGACTTTTTGCATAGAAGAGTCAACCCGTCTAATGAAGCTCTCACCCGTCCGGCGTCTCTCGATGAAGAACACACGGAGACTGAAGAACTTTTGTGAGTTGTCTACTCAGTCAAAAGATGCTGAAGGTTTATTTCACAAGGATCAAGATTTTCAGAAGGTCAAACACTCAAAGCAACCCTGAAGCTCAGAAAAGGAGTGCTACCAAAATGCTTTATTCCCTAGTACATCCGGCAGTTGCACAAAAATGGAAATGTGCTCAGTGAAGTACAAAAGCAACCTGAAAAACTCTGATTTGGCTGCTGCATAAAGCATAAAGCATATCTTTCTTTGTTAGAGTACAAACAACGTTCCTATGCATTAAATGACTGCCACAACGACTCTATTGTATTTAATGAAGCTCAACGTAAAGCCAAAAATCAGAAGGAACGTCTCTAACAGATTCAAATTGATTGAAGGTTATAAATAGAGAAGACATTGAAGATGAAGATATGAAACACAACATTAATTCGAAGAGCCATTACTCATGGCATTTATTTCTTCATTCCTTCATTCTTTATTATTCAATCATTTGAAGTTGTTACGCAATCTTTCAAACATTCACATTAAATTCACTCTTCTGAGTGTTAGTGAAAGACTTGCAAGTTGTATTTATTAAACTCATCTTTCAAACAAACTTGAGTGATCATGAAGAGGCTAGGTGTGCAAATAATACTTGTCTTGGAGCTTGGAAAGGCTAGGTGTGCAAAGAATACTTGTCTATAATCTGATCAGTTATAATGGAGAAAACTTGGTGCTGTCAAGGACTGGATGTAACCCTAGTTATTAAGGGGTGAACAAGGATAAAATAGTTGTGTCTATCTCTATCCCTAATCTCTTTAGTTCACTTATTTATCTTAACTGTTAATCTAACTAAAGGGGTTAAAGTGTGAACATCAAAAAAAGTTTTTATTTTACATGGTTGTCTGTTTTTCTGTTGTTAAACCTTGTCTGATTGCCTTTTTAATCACTTGTCTGCTCCATGCTTCTTCTAGCGAAAAGGTTTTAACTTTCTCAAAAAGTATGATAAACACAATTCAACCCCCTTCTCGTATTTATAGTTGCCTATTTCAAGAGCAACTTTAATGTGGACTCTTCGTGACTATCCTTCTTTTCACATATTCTATGATTTGAATCTCGTGGTAAATTGACACATTCTCAGTGCATAGAGCACACAAAGGATGTGACCTTAGAAAACAGATAGAAAACTTCATCGTTTGACTCACATTATAGTTTCTTATCAAATATTATCCCTAAAACTTTGCTATATACAAATATTTTATAATTTATAGTTTTATATTATTTATAGTATTTACATAGAGTACATTAAAATAAAATAATATTATAAAAAATATAAGGAAACTGAAATAACCAAAGGTAACACGAGAAGGAGGGTTGAATTGTGTTTACCAACTTTTTGGAAACTTTGATAATTATTTTCGCAGGCACAATAAGCAAAACTAAGACAATGGAAATTTAGACGAGTGACACATCTAAATTTAAGACTGAACACACGTGCAAACAGAGAAGGGAAAAAAAGAGAGTTTGATATTCACAATAATAAATCCCCAAGCTAAAAGCTTAAACAAACAATACTTAAGCAAATTAAAGAGATAAGGAAAGAGGAATATCACTAAAGAGTTTTATATTGGTTCACCCCAAAATCCATAGGGCTACGTCCAGTTTCTTGGCAGCACCAAATTTCCACTATAATTGATCATATTACAGTACAAGTATTCTTTGCTCACCTAACCTCTTCAGGCTCAACACTCAAACAAGTATTTTTTTGCGCACCTGGCCTCTTCAGGCTCAACACAGTAAGGGATAAAGGTTTTGAGTAATTAATACAACTTGCAAATCTTTCGGATGACACTCAGAGAGTGAAATAAATATGAAGTGTGAAAGACTACGAATTAATATCAAATGATTGAAGAAGTATTCAATGAAGGAATGAAGAAGTTAATGAAGTGAGTAAATGCTTCTTGCGCAATGTTCTTAATGATATCCAACTTCTCATCTTCATCTTCATGGTTTGGTCTATATAAAGACTTCAATCAATTTAATCTGTTAGGCACAACTTCAGAATGTGTGTTCTTCTGATTTGAGCTTCTGGGACACCATTAATGCTAAAGAGTCGTTCTGTGTATACATTAAATGCTTAGGAACGTTGAGCTTTGATAAGGTTGTCCAAGTTATTCTGAGCAGCTATTGTATCAGAGTTGCAGTAGCATGCTTCTTGTGCTTGTAGTAGAGAACTTTCCTCTTTCAGTGCAACACTCAGTTCACTTTCCAGAAAGCACTTTTATTTTATACTAAAACATCTACAAAGTTACTGCCGTGGTATAGAGATTGCGTGTTTATTCCTGAAAACCTTGAAACAAATGTTTTTTATTCTTTATCTTTTGTGCTACTGTCCAGAGGTCTTCGAGTTCCTTAAGGAAGACATCTAATTTGAATTAGGTGACCTGGACTTCATTTCTGACAAAATGACATTGTAGCAATGTTGAAAATTTAGACGGATGCAAAGCAATCCAAAAAGTAGATGGGTGCTTGTGCAGTCCAAAACTAGACGAGTGCTAGTGTATTCCAAAAATTAGACGGGTGCTAGTGTATTCCAAAAATTAGACGGGTGCTCCACAGACTTAGACAGATGCTTCTTGCCACGTTAGCAAGTATATTCGAGTCTTGACTGAGTGTTGACTTGGTTTTTGATTGTGTTGACAAACATTAGATGAGTGGTTTTTAGACGAGTCTAACAACTGTACTCTTCTAAAAAGTAGACGGGTCATAAAATAGGTGAGTGTCCTTAAGTCTATTTTTCTGCACACTTATCAGACATGTCAGTGCTTTCATATGGTTCAATATTATCAGACTTAATCTATTTAGAATCATCAAAACTTAGAGAATTTACACATGAAATGTATCTCGTACTTATGAGGTCTCAACCGTATTTACTTATGAGGTAAATAATTACATGTGGTAATGGTCTTATGGAGTCATCGTTAAAGCGTTGTAAGTAAATATACGTTGCAAATGACTTATGCCCGTAAGTAATCAATATTCTTGTAATGTACATTCGTGTACAAACTACAAAGTACAATATTAGAATATACTAATGTTCCGTCAAGAATCTGATTAATCAAAATCTGACCGGAATTGAATATAACAAGTGTTTATGAGTATGAATTCTAAAGATATTTTGTGGATATATATAGCTTGATAGAATATGCATTTTGGTCCTACATATCTCAAATGGGAATCAAAGCCAACGTAGTTCTAAAAGAGTTATAGAAATGAGATTAATTAGAGTCCCTAATCAGAAGGTGGATCCCTTATTTATAGTGTTAGTGTAACCGTCCTCCCATTATCTTGATAACTTCCTATCTACTAGAGATCATGCTGTTTAACATGATATGGATAAGGGAGTGGTGTTAGAAGTGAATTTTCAAATTTGAGGTTTCGTTAGACAGACATAAAGAGGCTACATAAAAATTGAGAAAGAAGTCCCAAAATTGATATATACTGTTTTGGCTAAAAGAAAGTTGACAAGTGCTAATTCGACAGACGGAAAGTTGACAAAAAAAATTGACATAAAGAAGAACGTCGAATTCAGACGATTATAGAAGAATTGACAAGTATGGAGTTGACAAGAAGTTCTTCAGTTGACATGTCAGACAAACAAGGCCGTCGAAAAGCAAAACTCAGAGCGCATCTGTTAGGGGTGAAATTTCTGATTATTGACGGATGCATTCTGACAGGCTGACGAAGGAATCAGAGTAATGACTAATATTTTCTAAGTGTTGAAAATATTTAGTTGACAAGAAAATACAGGTCGACAGAAATGATAAATTGACAACCAAGCTTTTTGACAAAGTATTAAGAAGAGTTGACAAACGTACATAGAAGTGTGAAAATGGCTAAGTCCTCAAGAGTGACAAGGCATTAGCAAGATAAGCTGTCAAGTAGCCAGACCGTCGAAGACAATCAAGTTGACGCAGAGCAGTTCAAGAAATTGAGCAATTATCAGAGTTGTTTGACAAGCAGTTTAAATTTGAAATTTAGAGAACTGCCAAGATACGTGGCAGTCATTTAGATAGGAAGTTACTACTAGGTAGTGATGAGTGTGATTTTACCTCATTTTTCATGTACATTTCTGCATGCATTTGCATATAGTTAGGCCAATTTAGTGTTGATTTTGTATAGTTTTTCCTTTGGAACGGATGAGGTGGTTTCTGGTGTTGTTTTGCAGGATTTAATGGAAAAATGCCCAGGAATCAGCCTTGGTGGAGCTTGGATGAAAAAAGAGATTAGAAGTGAAGATTATGAGCCAAGCAGAGAGTATCACGGCCTGGCCGTGATGGCCCTCACGGCCGTGAGGGAGCACAAACTGAATAAAGATTGAGCCAAAAGTCAGAAGCTGTCACGGCCTGGCCGTGATGGCTATCACGGCCGTGACCTGCTAGTTGGAAAAGTCAGAAACGATCACGGCCTGGCCGTGATGAATAAGTGAATGAAGAGGCGCCCAAGTCAGAGACCATCACGGCCTGGCCGTGATGGCTGTCACGGCCGTGACGGGCGACGGACCTATAAATGAACCTGCACTGAACAGAAAAAGGAACCAACTTTTAACCTAAAATCATCA
The DNA here is from genome assembly GCA_030762895.1 of Sophora flavescens. Lineage (NCBI taxonomy): Eukaryota > Viridiplantae > Streptophyta > Magnoliopsida > Fabales > Fabaceae > Sophora > Sophora flavescens. Next base: position 10,094,983 of record CM061070.1, read on the forward strand.
GCACTTGGAGGCAGGCTGAGGCTGGTGGCTGGAGAGGGTTTCTACCCAAAAAGGGGGTCGTTTTCTCTGCTCTTGGATGGAGAGAAGATTGGAGGAAGCTTGTCTATGAGTGTTCTTCATCCCTTCTCTTTTTCCTTTTTCTATTTCCTTATCATGAGTAGTTAAATCCCCATTGTTGGGGTTAGATGTAACTTTTCTGAACTTGTTGTAATTGATTTGGTGTTTAATGCAAGTTTCTATTTCGTTATGAGTATGTGATTCTGTGTTTAATGCTTTCCTTGGATTAGCTACCCATAGGAATGATATGTTGCTTTAATAGATGACTGAAAGGTTGGTGTTAAGGCATGCTCATGAATCATATGCCAAGTAGGTCAAGAATCTAGACATAGGTGTTGGCTGCTTGCAATCTTATAAGTCTTAACTTAATGCAAAATCTCATTTTATTCCACCTAAGACATTAGGGTTTAATTTGGGGTTTTAGGCTCAATGCACCTAAGACATTAGGCTTGAGTACTTTAGAAAAGGCTTGATTGGCATAATTGAATTAGGACTTGTGTTAGAAGCCATTTCATTGCAACTAAGGGAGGATTAGTATAGTCTAACCCCGACAATTCTAGCCACATTCCTGTTTGCATACCAAGTGTTTGACAAAATTCCAAAAAGACAAAAATATTTTATTTCTTTATTTTCTGTTTAATCTCTCATATTTTAGATTAGTCTAGATAGTTGTAGAATTTGCGAATTGGTAATTGACATCCAATCCCTGTGGATACGATAACCGGTCTCACCACCGTATTACTTGATTGCGACAAGGTGCACTTGCCTTTAATTACATTTCTTAAAAATACATCGCATCAGGTAGTTATTTTATTTGCCTATAAATACTAGTTATTACAATGTAATAAGGGTTGGAAACTTGAAACATCCTACACGTCTCGATCACACAGCAGACTGACGGATTAACTCAAGTATTCCTTCCACCCTTTTATCATCAATACAATGTTCAATTTCGATACAATATTGGTTCATTTCCTTCAAGTTCTTCAAATACTTTCCAGTTTCTTCATCATGTTCTTCATAGTGTTCTTACACTTCTTTATTTTACTGCCATCAATATTGTGATGGCGGATTCATCTTATTTCTATGTTATTTTTTATTAACTTTTAATATTTCTTCAATATTTCTTCATGCATTTTCAAGTTTATTTATAATCATCTTCAAGTTATTTTTTTAAACTTCATTATTTTTCTACAAATTAATACTTGTTTAATCCAGTTTTCCTTTATTATAATATTATAAGTAGTTCCTAGTTTTTGACATCTTCTGCTTAAATTAACATTTTAATTCGTTTCAATTCAATTTTCCAGAAATTGTTCTTCATCAACTTTAATAAATAAATAATATATTTTCTATATTAATTCATTTGTAGTGTTCTTACATTTCAAATCTAAGTTTTACTTCCTGTCAAGTATTCATATTTGATTACTTAGTATTTTAGAAACTATTTCCATTATCCGGAGGTTATTTGATACACATCCTACACATCTCGATCACACAGCAGATTGACGGATTACATTCAAGTATTCTCTCCATTCTTCTTATTGCAATACTATGGCAAAATTCGATGCCATTTTCATTTCTTCTGTTCAATTTCTTCATTTATTCTAACTCATTTCTAGCATTTCTCTTATGTTCTTATGTTAAATTCATTTATTTCTTGAAAGTTATGTCATTTAGATTCTACTCTACTTAACTTTCTTTTTAAACTTATGTTTCTTCTTTTATTGTAAACTTAGTTCAATCAGGAAGTTATTTTCTACATATAAAACTACTTCCTCCTTTTGAATTTCAAATTCCCCTTTTCAAATATAAACAATTTCGTTATCAAGTTTCATTATTGACAATCATCGGTACATCTGTTTCTTAAACTTATACACTTGTCATAGTATCAAGTCTTTGTCAGTATATTACTAGATTTGACTAACTTGTCAAATTCATACTTGGCAGACAATACATACACACATTCTGACGAGATTACCACATAACTCGTAGGTCTCACACTCACTTGATTTTTAATTATTTATAATAAAAGGATTTTTGGACATCAACCAAAAACCAACGTTAACATGAGATTGTTTCAACCTCCCTTGGAATATGGATAGTTGTTTCAACAAGGTTATTTCTAGCCGAGTACTTGAGCTTGGCTCAAGATATATTTATTATTCACAATTCATAAGAGTGCTCGCCTTTATCTTCTAAGCTCGGTTGTCCTGATCTTATAATTTCGGCGAGTACTACTATTAATTTTCAAATTCTATAAATTTAGAGGTCTCAATCCCATCCAAATTAGAACAAAAAATTATCATTTCAAATTATTTGTACATATTTTTAATATGTGATTAATAATTTATAAATTTTTTATTAATCACACGTATTAAATGATTCATAGATTTATTATGAACTGTAAATCTATCTATTAAATAACCCATCAACCATTCAATAAATATAATTAATTACAAATTTGTACTTTACTAATAAAACGTAAATTAAAATAGAACATATGATTAAACATATTTTTAGTTCCTCATCTTTTTTAATAAAAATTCGATTTTAGTTATTCATTTAGAAAACATACTCTTCTAAATATTGTCAGAAGTGGTTTCTACATCACACATTTTAGTCTCTTATTTTTGTCAACCACATATTTTTAGGCATTCATTTTAGTCTCCAATTTTTTAAAGAAGAGTGTGATGTATGGACTATTTCTAACGCATTTTTAAAAATGGGGACTAAAAAAAATATTTTTCAATTGAGGGACTAAAACCAAATTCTTATTAAAAATAAAGAACTAAAAACATATTTAATCCTAAAAAAATAATGTAAAAAAATTGACAATACAAAAAAATTGACAATACAGGAGTTGAATCACATTCAGCACATGGAACTTAGAGGAAGGACCCGTGCGAGCAGGGGTGGATGCAAGAAACCTGGATGCGAATTCCCTGACGTTGTGGCGCGCAACGTCAGGTGACTTTGAAGGATATTAGCCGTCGGATCAAATCCGACGGCTCAGATATGAAAAACGCTTTGCTTTTCCACCAGCGCTGGGCGCTACATCACCAGCGCTGGGCGCTGGCTTCCACACTCGCGAGGCGAGACAAGGTTCGCGGGGCGAATCTCCAAATATGAAAAACGCTTTGCTTTTCCACCAGCGCTGGGCGCTACATCACCAGCACTGGGCGCTGTCTTCCACACTCACGAAGCGAGACAAGGTTCGCGGGGCGAATCTCCAAAGATGGAAAACCCTTATTTTTCCACCAGCGCTGGGCGCTACATCACCAGCGCTGGACGCTGGCTTCTGGTTTCCACACTCGCGAGACGATCCAAGGTTCGCGGGACGAATCTCCAAACAATAGTTTAATTTTTATGTATCGTTAGTGTAAAAAATTTTACATTGTCAAACAATCAAAAATCATGATATGAGTGACTTTTAAGATAATTAGGATAAGAGTCAAACATTTTAACTTATGTAGCAATTTTTGCTTGATTGACTGTGTAAAAATATTTTACACTGACAATACGTACCAATTAAATCATTTAAATAATTAGATTTTATATATATATATATATATATATATATATATATATATATATTAATTACATGAAGGGGCCTAGGTCAAAAAACAAAAAAAAAAGAGAGAAAAAAGACTAATTATTCACTACTTGGGGTATGCCTGACATATCATTTGGAAGCCCCTAATAATTAAATTCAGTAAAAAATGAAGACTGGAGGTTCCCAGTCTTCATTTTTTACTGAATTTAAGTATGGCGCCCAGCGCTACGGGTTTCTTAAACTTTTTCATCTTTGGAGATTCGCCCTGCGAACCTTGGATCGCCTCGCGAGTGTGGAAACAAGTGGGCGTCCGGTATTTGGTGATGTAGTGCCAGTACCGGGTGAAAAAATAAGGGTTTTCCATCTTTGGAGATTCGCCCCGCGAACCTTGTCTCGCCTCGCGAGTGTTGAAGACAGCGCCCGACGCTGGTGATGTAGCGCCCAGTGCTGGTGGAAAAGCAAAGCGTTTTTCATCTTTGGAGATTCGCCCCGCGAACATTGTCTCGCCTCCCGAGTGTGGAAGCCGGCGCCCAGCGCTGATGATGTAGCGCCCTTCGCTGGTAAAAAAAAAAGCGTTTTCATCTTTGAGCCGTCGGATTTGATCCGACGGCTAATATCCTTCAAAGTCACCTGACGTTGCGCGCCACAACGTCAGGGAATTCGCATCCAAGAAACCTTGAACATCCAAGCTGACGTGTCCCCGCCCCAGATACAGTCTCGTACTATCCTAGTCAGCAACGTGTAGTTGATGTGACAGAGAAATACGTACCTGACACGTAGAATATACGGACACGTGGCGCACAACCGCTACTTCTTGGCCTCTATATATGGCAGCACCCCATTTACCTTCAGTTCATGTTTCCGTGAACTCTTTTGCTTTCATCTTTCTGCTCACATTTTATATTTTTTCCTTCTCCAAAGTTTCAATTTTGGTTTTTGGGTTAACATTTTCTTGTCGTTCAACTTGGTCGGTTGGGGGTTATTTTCTCTAGAAAATGAAGGAAAGTGTGGGAAACCCTTTGCACCTTAAATCTGTGAACCACATCTCTCTCGTATGCAGATCAGTGGACGAATCTATGGACTTCTACCAGAATGTTCTTGGATTTTTCCCAATCAGGAGGCCTGGTTCTTTTAATTTTGATGGGGCATGGTAATTTAACACACATGATCATTATAATTTGGAAAGCAATAAGAATTTTTATTTTTTGATTGAAAAATGAAAATAGTGCCCCTGTGGCTTTCTTGACTTCTAAGATTGGAAAGGCAAAGAAACATATGCTTCAAAGTTTGATATTTTCTTTTCCTAAGTAGAAAATTTTGGGGGGTATTGATGATTTTCTATGTGGGAAATTTGCAGGCTGTTTGGGTATGGAATTGGGATTCATTTGCTAGAAGCAGAGGAGCCAGAGAACTTGCCAAGGAAGAAGGAAATTAACCCAAAGGATAATCACATATCTTTCCAGGTTAGATTTTCATCTAATTGTGGCTTTCTTCCGTCCAATTAATGGATGTGTTTATGAACAGAAGGTCTTATGCTTTTTTGTGAATGTGTTATCAAAAGGCTAATGTTTTTTTTTACATCTGTAAGAAGACACCATACGTTCCCTTTATTATTTAATATATTTTTGGTTTGCGAATATATATATATATAAATAAATAAATAAATAAATAAAGATGATAAAAAAGTAAGAGATAATAATAAACACATATGGTATCATGTATGGTATCTAAATTTGATGTTAAAATAATACAACTCTAATCAAAATTACTTACTTTTTAATGAATCATTAAACTCTTAAAGTGTACCCAAAAAAAAAAACCCTCTTAAAATCTTACTTATACTCTGTCTGTGAAGTATCCGTTCATAACCGTCTCTATCCATTAGTCATCAGGGTTTTTTTTTTTTTAAACAAAAAGTCATCAGGTTGTTTAATATATGAGTTTTAGCGGATAAGTAGTTAATGATTCTAGAATCTTCGCATATGGAGCTTCCTAGAATTATTCTTAGTGATTTAGCTAATAGCTAGGACTTCTAAATCTTGTGTAACCTCTTTTTAGTTTTCTTTTGTTCATGGGCCTAGGTTCCATTTATTAAAAAAATTAAGTATATCCCTTCCTATTGTATTGATTACACTATTTTTCATAAAACTTATTTTTCTATTTTTAGGTTTGTTAAATAATTTTCTTAAAACAGTCGTTAGGATTTCGACGGAAGATTTTTATCCGGTTCAAAGAGGCAATGATGATGTTTTTCAGTGCAAGATTGTGAGGCGATTGACACTTCAATTGTTTACTCACATTATTACTTATTAACTAATCACAATTTTATAAAATTAAAAATTAAAAAAATGATAGTTGAGTACATAAATAGAGGTATATTGAAAAGCATTTGTTACCGTGACTGGCTTCTTTGTAATTGTACGTATTTTTGTCTCGAATGCTGAATTATTTCTCCATCCCATTCGTGGCCGTAGAGAAAAAGACAAACACACACCAAACTCGTTTACGTGTTTTGCAGTTTACTTGTACGAGTCCATCAGAAAAATGGATTTATCTTGTGACGTGAAAAAAGATACACATATCCAAATACTTAAATAGTGAAGTGCCTTTGAACTTTATGAAATCATGTATTATAATTTTTGTGTCTATTGGTGACTTAGTGTCATGTCATGTGCACTTATTAGTGTTTTGATGAAATGACAAAGTGATTCAAGTAATAAGATACTATAGGGTGCATTTCAATAACAGATTGATCAAGTGTTTATTTCAATAAAATTTTTCAAATAAATTAAAATGCATTTTTTTAGAAGCCTAGCTGACACACTAAAAAAAAAGATGGGTTTATAGCGATCATCAAATCTAGTTGCTAAATATGAAAATTTAGTCGCTAAACCAATTAGCAATCAATTTAACGACTATCAAATGTGGTTGCAGATTGTTTACTCGTTAAATCGTTTGATGGTTGTTAAATCGATCGTTAAATGATTTAACGACCGATTTAACGACCAAATTTTCATATTTAGTTATTGATTTTTTATATTTAATGATTTCATATTTAGCGATCAATTAAGTTTGGTTGCTAGATGATTGGTTACTAAAATGTTTTTTTTTTTCTAGTGACAAGTCATAAGCTAAAACTACTTTATAATTATTAAGAATTCTTTTTCATAAGTTCATTATATAGAATGTCTTATTTGTGGTTTAATGGGTTGAGTACGCACAGTGTGAGAGCATGGGAGCAGTGGAGAAGAAGCTGAAGGAGATGGAGATTGATTACGTGAGAGCAAGGGTTGAAGAAGGTGGGATCCAAGTGGATCAGTTGTTTTTTCATGACCCAGATGGGTTCATGATTGAGATATGCAATTGTGATAGCCTTCCCGTGATCCCTTTAGTTGGTGAGGTTGCAAGATCATGCTCACGTGTCATGATGCAGAATCAGCAGCAGCAGCAGATACACAAAATGGTTCGCCAACTATAAGAAAAGTGACCCTTCATTCTGTGGTGGAAATATATCATCATCAGGAGTACTTTATTTTTATGTTGTTTTTAGCTGTCAAATTTCAATGCATCATTCTAGTAGTTTCTATTGTGTAATAATAATAAACAATTCACCAATTGTTCCTATTATAAACAGTGGAATCAAGTTTTTTGGTACAGTAGTTGTAAGGTCTGTTCTGGGATATTCTAGAGATCGATCAGATTTATTCTCGGGTTCGACTTCTGACAGTACAAAAATAATGTTTAGTCAGTAGAAGTCATATTCTATAAATAATAATTAGTCCTTTATTGACAATATTAAGATATGCCGGATTTAGGAAGAAAAAAAAAAACAAACAAAGAGAGGGGCCTTTTGCAGCAATTGGGTGCTTTAAAGTAGAGTTTGCTTTGCTGGCCACTTCTTACTTTTATTCTGACCGAGGACTTAACTTTGGTAACTTTTTTAGTCCTGGTGACCCACAATGACTTGGCAGCAAATGGGAGAATAAATACGTGGTTGAAACTTGAAAGATGTTATTATTTGAACAAGCATTTTCGAATAATTTTTGTTTTCTTAATGCTTGGTACATGCATTTTATATTATAATAATAAAATTGTTTGAAAGTAATTGAGAATGATAGCTCAAATAACTTAATTGTTATGTGGTTTAACCAATTACACAGGTCTTGTAAAAAAAAAACCAATTACACTGGTCAAATAATTAACTTTTTTTTATAGCAATAATTAATAAATATATGGTTTTTTCTCAATTTTTTTTCTCATTCTGCATAAAGATGAAATTGATTTTTTTTTGACAAAATAAAGATGAAATTGATAATGAACTTGTTTATGGAATAAGATATTTTTAACAACTTTTTATATTTATAAAAGGACAGTGTTAGGGATGTTTATGATTAAGGTAAAAACTGATTATATAATCTAAATAGGATAATTATATTCAGTTTGATCGACTCCAAATTTTTTAAATGGAACCAATCCAAACTAATTTTAACTGGTTGCAAGTTTAAATGATAGTAAAAAGATAGTAATAAAAATATAGATTTTTATATGATTGACGTTAAATTTCTCTGTTATGCCTGATATGTAAAAAAATGATTGTATTTCATATTATATCTCATGAAATTAGCATTTTTATATAGATTTATTATAATGCACTGTTAGTATAAATATTTTTTATATTATTAATTAGTCACATATTATTATATTATTAAAAATGTTGACTTTTATAATAATTAACTTATAGAACATACATGCAGTGGTATGTGATTAATTTATAAAAATAATATATTAAAATTAAACTGTTTTTATATTTGCTAGCTGGGCAAAAATATCGTAGAAGGGTAATTCCATGACATACATCATCCTGTAGACCCTGGATTAGTAATTTCTCGATCAATCTATTTACATGCCTCATTTCCAAAGAGAGGGTAGGTTTCTTGTAGTCATCATTTTATTATATTCTCATTCTATTTTAATATCATGAAATCAACGTTCAGTGTGCCTACGACATTACTATATATTATACTTCATCTCAAAAACTAATTCACCTAATATTAGAAATTCATGATTACTTGTAGATTATTCTGCAGTTTTCTTTTATAAGAATTTCTTGTGAATTTTATTTAAATTTTTTCAGAAATAAGATTTTTTTTCCTGTAGATTTAAATTCGTATGAAATTTTATAAGAAATTTTGATATTTTTTATAGATTTTCTTGTTGGTTTAAATTTTTCGCATGAAAATTTGCATGAAAAAATATTCACGAATGTATTATTTATAGATAAAAATCTGTAAGAAAATTCATATAAAACCTATTTATTGTAAATTTTTAAGCAAATCTATAAAAAAATATGTAAGTAATCAAAAGATTTTTAATAATGAGAGGAGATTCGTTGCTTGACTTTCTAATGTCCAGATACTATTTTGTTCTGGAGCTTGCAGTTCATGTGTCATCAAGTCTCTCCAATCGAAATGTTTCACGACTTTTGTGCATATGTTCTTGGCACATTATGTTAGTGATGGCTGCAAGTAATGCTTGGTGGAATAACAATTTCAATCATTTTGATGTTTGGTGAGATACAATTTCTAGGATTATTAATGAATTTATTTTTAGAAATATGATTGATCTTCTTAATTATAGATTTAAATAATATTTATTAAGGGTTTTGGTCTTATGCTTCAATTGGTTTTTTTTATTCTTTTTCTTTTCTTCTTATTAATATTATTAAGATGTGCTGTAGATGATTGGTAATTTTAGAAGTGTCAATTTAGTTGGGATGTCTGTTTCTATTGTGATATCTTTATATGTCTTTTTGTTTAAAAAAAAGTCCATAAATATGGATTCCAATGTAGGAGATCATGGGGTTATAAGATTGGTGGTTGAGTAGCTTAACTGGTTTGAGTTAAGGATTTAAGGAGTAGGAGGTCCAGGATATAAATCCTGATAAAGAAAAAAAAATTAACATAACAACTAATTACTCATATTTACCTATAAAAAAAAATTGGTTTGATAGTTGGGATGAGAAATTCAATAAGTGGATTGATAAAAAGGTTGAATACCCAAACCTTACCCAATAACAAAATATATTCAAGACACCCCCAAAAACACACACACACACACACCAAACTCCCCCCCCCCCCCCGCGGGGCGTATTTTGTTCTGCCTCGAATGTGGTGTAGATGTTGTCTCCGATGCATCATGTCCTGCCCATGATTAGGCACTATAACCTATGGGGAAATGGGATTCTGTCCATCTACAGTGTCCTGCACATTGATCATATAAGGGAACACATTTAATTCCTTGAAACAAATATCACTGTGGTTTTGAGGTCATAGACTGGCCATCCTTTTTTGTCCTTGAGGGTATCCAATAAACGTACGGTTCTACTAGCACCATCATCAAATTTGTCTCGTTTCTAATGATGTGTCAGAGTATAACATAAACATCCAAAGGTCCTCATGTGAGTATATGGTGGGGAACAGGATCCTCTCCAGTAATTGAAGAGGTCCAGTATGAGAGAGAAATATTCATACAATAAAATAATAATATTATAAAATATTATTATTTTATTATATGAGTCTTTCTCTCTCATATTGGACCTCTTCAATTACTGGAGAAGATCCTGATCATATGGTTGTGTGCAACCAAAAATGTCAAGAGCAGAGTCTTAACTGGTTGTAGATAAGATGATTGAATAGCAAACAGACAAAAGCTAGTTCAGATCTGACAATTTAGTGTTAGTCCGGGATAATTTATTGTAGAAAGTATAAAGTAGTTTTATAACCTGTGTGTTGTACAGACAGATAAAAGGAACTGTTTAAAGCATAATTTTTAAATTATAATTTTTAATAAATATATTTGAATATTTCATCATAAATTTTATTTACACCGAGTTATTTTGAAATATAATTTAGAGTTGTGTTATTTGAACACCTGAATTTGACACCTTATATAGACACCATACATTGATGTGAGTGTGGATGAGATGAAGATGTATAATATTTTAGGATAGAATATATATAAAGTATGTAATTGTGAGTGGGTTGTCAACATAGGTGTTTAAAATAGGTGTTTATCTATCATTTCTCTAAACTGGACATCCCTAACACAAATCAATGAGCTGCTTTCTCAACAAACTCATCATATTAGGGCTTGTCAGCTATCGGGTTCGATCGGATTCGGACTCAAAACATTCAACTTGTGAGAAATCAATTAGAGTAAAATGTGACCCATTTCCGTTCGTTTTGGCCAACAAGTTGGTCGGGTGACGAGTTGGGTCGAATGACTGGTTGGTACGATACGAGCCAGTATAAGGCCAGGTTAACTTTTTGGGCTTGATCATTTTTTGGTCAAATTTTTTTATTTTTGATAAAAAAAATTTAAGCTATGCCTTGATTCATGCATTGGGTCGCACCTATGGAAAAATCAACCCAAAAAAACCAAAGGAAAAAACATAATTAAACTAAAATAACAAAAAATAACTATAAAATGGTTCTGAAATTAGGATGCAACCGCACTATGCGGAGCTTCCCAGGCAGAGACACAAATTGACCTGGTCGCCCCCTGTTCTCGTCCCATCCTTTCCATCAACCGCCTCCCACCTTCAGCCAAAATCTGCACCAGTGCATGGACCTTCCCGCTTTGTTGCGTGCACGGACCTCTCTCCGCCACCATCGTTCCTTTCATATGCTACCCGCTTTCTCCACTGTTTCATCATCTCTGGCATCTTGGCTGTGTTGCGCGCTGGTTTTGATTTGAATTTTTGTGCATCCTTGTTTTGGATTGTGACGATTGTCTCATGGCTTGTCCTTGGGTGTTTCTCAATCCGGAATCTCCTTCGAATGCCTCGCTTTTTCCATAGCGAAAATCTTTTGCTCAGTCTTTGAATGGCTCATTTGACATCCCAGTTAGCCAACTTCCTCGGCCGTGCGTGAAGGGAGACTTTGTTTCTATCAAAATATATGAGGATGAATATCAAAGAGGGTTGGAATGTTGCAAAAACAACCTTCATGACCGTTTGTTGTTGTTGAAAGGTGACATCCATCTCCGAATTATGTGAAAAACTTTCAAAACTATGAAAGCCTTTGGGTCAATGGATAATGATTCCGTTAGGAAAGGGATTCTATGAATTTAGTTTTGCTTCTCAAAAGGATTTGCGTAGTGTCTTGGCTGTTGGGGCTTGGAACCTTCAACCTGGCTATTGCGTCTTTTTAAGTGGTCTCCAGATTTTATTCCTAATAAGCAGAAACAATCTCATGCTCAATGCTGGATTAAAATTCATGACTTAGCGCAGGAATATTGGCGCTCAAAATTGTTATTTGAAATTGCAGGCGGTTTAGGTACTCCAATAAGTTTGGATGAAGCTACTCGTACTAGCCATATGGTCACTATGCTCAAGTTTTAGTAGATGTTGATCTAACAGGAAAGCTGCTCAAGGAGATTATGGTTGAATGTGAAGGTTTTGCATTTTCTGTCGGTATCGAATATGAGAAGATTCCTTCTTTTTGTTCTCATTATAAATCAATTGGGCACTTGGCATCGACTTGTAAATTTGGCAAGGAGAACATGGTGCATATTGATCCGCAATTGGTGCAGGAGACTAAGCAAACATATGTCCCTAAGGTTCCAGAGCATAAACCAGTCGATGGTCAGGTTGATACATCACCGGATGGAAATTTGAATGATAATGTTTCGGTTAAGGTTCTAGAGCAAAAACTAGATGAAGACAATGAACAAATTGATACATCTCCGGGCGAAAATTTGAATGATAATGATTCAGTTGAGACCATTTATGATGAGTCTCCTGATCATGTCACAAATTCCATTCCACATATCTCAACCTCTATTGCAACTAATTCTGACTCCACAGCCAAGACTCCGACTCCAGTGCACGATTCCAGGGCTACCTATGATTTAACAGTTAGTGGTAAGAATCTTGAGACTCCCCCTATGCATCCTAATGTTGTTTATGATATGAAGACACTTTCTAAGTTTTTGGGAAATAGGGATGAGGATGACCTATAGAACGACTCTCTCTCAGCAGAGCAGTTGAATATTAATAATGCTGCTGAAGTTGATTATGATTTCACGGTAGTTATGTTTAAGTCTCAGAAGTATAATATGAGGAAGAACAAAAAACATAATGTTAGATTTAAATGACTCTCTTTCCTTGTATTTTGGTTTATGTCTCCCATGATTTGTTTTCTTTTGTTTTTCTTATTTTTAATAAATTATGGTAACATAGGATCACCTTGCTTTAAAAAAACTATAAAATGCGTCTGGTCTCTTCTGTCAATATTATGGCATTCACGAAAAGAAGGGGCAAGGGAAGGGTTGTACGACACGTAGAATCTAAATACGATGGACGGCTGGAGTAGGACTACGACGACTCACGGTGGGTGCCAGGACTAGTGTGGCTTGCGGTTGGGACGAAGTTGAGTGTGTAAGGATCCGAAGCTGTAGATTTGTACGACAACTCCCCTAGGATGCCATTGCTCGTGATTGAGACTATGAGACATGGTGGTTCACGCAACTGACGGAGGCAGTGCTTTCAAGGTCGATGTGTAGTTAGTGGGGGTATTGTCATGTTGGAACTGATGGTGTTAAACGATTGTACAAGTAGAGATGCCAAAATTGTCCGGCCCGAATATACTCGCTAAATCATATGGCTCGGGCTATAAAATTTGAGTTTGAATCAGTTCCTTGCTTTTTTGGCCTGACTTGATGAATCCCGTTTTAAATATGCGGTTGGACCGGAACGGGAAGCCCGCATAACATTTATTTATTTGTTATTGTTTCTCTAAAAAAAACGTTAAAAAAAAGAAGAAATAAATAAAAATAAAAATAAAAATAGACTATATATGCCTAATATTCTAATAGGAACACACAGACTCAAGTAACGCACAGACTCGGTGTTTTGAATGCACACAGTGGATGATTTCATTCAAATCATATATTTTTTAATGTTTTGTTATGGTCACCTCTGAATGTAATTGTCTGAATCTTTTGATAAATCAAAAGCAGCTATTGTGTTATGTATTAGAATAATAAGAAGTCCAAAAAAATTATTTTGTTTGTTAAATTTCGTAGTCCCTATATTATTGTATGAGCTGGAGCTACCAGCTGGTGGAAAGTGTGAGTATTTTGACCTTTGTAGTTTCACTTTTGTACTTGCAATATGATTTTCATTGTTGGTGTTTTGTATTGCCTAACATTGTAAAGCGAACATGAAAAATTCTGCTCCAAAACTCTTCTTCTGATGTAATTCATAGAGAAAATGGGCATGTCACAATTGTGATCCAGTGCTGAATTCATCCGAAATAGCATAAAAATTTGTTGGGTCTATAAATGCAAAAATAAATAAAAAAAGTTATGCTTGAATATTGGTTGAAAAATAACTTTTTAACTTAAAATATTATATGGCCGACCAGCCCGAATAAGCATGTAGGTCACATAGGGTTGGGCTTGGGCTCCTTTTTAGGAGACCAAATTGAATCCTGACCTTTTTTCCCCACCCAAATAAAGCTAGTGGCTCGATTCAGGTCTCCCCGATGCGAGTCGGGCAGCCTGTTTAACCACCTCTATGTGCAAGGCACGCGTAGTGGCTAGGCGGAGTTCGCGACAGATGACAATTACTGGTATCGACTTGGTGATAGTCGGACAATGGCTCATGGTGGTGGAGAGAGGCAATGCACCCTGTTGCCAATAGTGGTGGCGACATGCATGAAAGGGAGGCAAAGAGAGATGAAGGTTGTTAGAAATAAATATAGGGCTCGAGAGAGTCAAAGAGACATTGGAGGTTTGGAAAGATTTGAATAACAATGTAGTGAGCAGAGAAGTGATGAAGATGACTACTTGAGATAGAGATTAGAACGCGTGTGACCACAGAAAAGTTGGAACACGTTGGCATGAATTACGAAGATAAAAAGTAGTGGGCGGTTGGGTTCGATTATCAATGGGTTGAATTTTGCAGAACCAAACCCGTCTGATGTCTGCTTATACATGTATTTTTTTTTCACCTGTTAACCCGATCGAAACATCCTATTTTTACTAGATTTTAAAATGGTTTGCTCGGATTCGGACGAGTAACAAGTTGATAATTACCCCCAATAAATACGGAGTGAGTGTTATGATTTAGAAACTTAAATGATTTACCAAATTCATGGAAAATAAAGTTTATATGTGCGTTTGTAAAAAAAAAAGAGTTTAATATGTGATTGATAATATTATATGTCATTTAACTTTGAAATGATATAATAAGCTTAGGGTGGCATTGATCCTTTGAATGTTATGAAGAAAACTTTGAAGGAAAAAAAAATCCTATGGATGAGTGAACTGTGGCATTGATCCCATGACATGATAAAATCATAGGTTATTTGGATGATAATTTAAATTTTGAAAAACTCCACTGAAGTTTTTTTGTCGATTAATTAAATAATTAAAAAATACACTATTTTGATGATGCATTTCTACTAAAGTTTTAAATTTAAAATAATAATAATTTAAATTAATAGTTTATTTATATTATTTAAAACTCTCTAAAAATTGTTTGAGAATTTGAGAAACAAATTGTTTACAAATGATTATCACATGAGTCATTAGTGAAGCTTGTAGTCTTTTACAATATATTATAGGCTTAATTGCACTTTTATTTTTAACTCAAAAAGATATTCATTCATTCAAATTGGTAAAATATATCGAAAACAACATAAATTCAACATCGCTAAAAATCGAAAAGGATGAATATGCGAACAAACTCACAACACCCAGGTTAATAGCATAACACGGTAAAATGCCTACAAATGTGACAAAATCAAAGTGTCCGGAATACCCATGCCTCCGGATCTGTAACGTAGACGCCCTAGTCTTGATTGAATTTGCAATGGATCGAAGCTGATCTGTCAATCTGAACCAAACGAACACCGCAACAAGACGGGAAACCAAACAACGTCGCAACAAGACGACGAACAAAACACTGTCGAACGCAGACGACGAAAACACGAAAAAACATGAAAGAAAAATCAGATCTATGTGGAAAAACCACATAGTTAGATAAAAGGAGAGAAAAAGCCTTAATTGCACTTGTGATCCTCCAAGTATGAATGTGCAATTTTGGTCACTTTCATTTGCGCCAATTGGGTCTCCAGATATCATGATTGTGCACTTTGTTGGAACCAAAGTGGTTATGGTTTATTTAATCTCTAGGTTTTGATGTTAACAAAAAGATTAAATTTGCTTGACAAAGTGTTAGTTGAGATCTAACAAATGATTTCAGTTTATGCAGGAATATCCAAAATAATATAAGGTATACAATGCTTGGACTCTTGCAAAGAGTCATCAGTCCAAAGGTTATTTAAACTATTTATATTTTAATCGTTAAGTAGACGACTAACTATATCTCTGTAGACGTCCATAGTAGCCACGTCAGCAGACGAGTGCTCTCCTTAAAACTCAAGTAAATATCCATAGTACCTAACTAAAATTCAGTAGACGTCCATAGTGCCACATCATTGGACGGAGTTTCTCTAAAGACTTAGCAAGTCCAAAGACTTGTGTGGACGAGCGCTTCTGCCACATCAGTGGACGAGCAGAATAAAACCTTGTGTAGATGCGTTCTAAAACTGAGTGCCTGTAGACGGTTCTACATCTTCTATATCTTTACTACCTTGAATCTGATTTAATGCAATCTGGACCACATTGAATTTATTTCAAATGATTGATATTTATTTCAAGCGAATATATGTTCTTTATAATTGTTTTGCCTGGTTAATGCCTTGTTCCTTTGTGAGAAAATTCATAGTACTATCAAAGAAATACAAAAAGCAAATAGTACAATTGGAATTGCAAAACGATCTGTACGATGACAACTTTATTGCTGGACAAAAGCTGGGTTATACACAAAGGAGGAAAGAAAGTTTTTAAGGTACGATTACTCAAGACAGTGAGCCTCCATTTTGTGCTTTTATGATAACCAATGATGCTTTTCAACACGACCAAAATCAAGCTATCAGTCTCAACGGATATCATACATTTTATGCTATCTCTAAACGAGATGATCAAAAATAACCGTTGAAAATTTTCAAGAGAAGTTGAAGACCACTATATATAGAAGGTCTAAAGCATTGAAGAATAACTTTTGCCATTTGAACATTTGCAAGATATTCAAAGCTCATATTCCCTTTGTAAAGCAAAAGTCTGTAATTCTTAAGGTTGATTATTTGTAAAAATATTCAGTTGATCTTAAACCTTCATACCCTCACATATAATGAGTTAGAAAGATCTTAGAAAAATCTGTGATTGAATTAGAGCCTGAAGAGGCTTGGCAAGAAAGCAATACTTGTAGCCTGGAGAGGTGTATAATACTTGTTGTAGAAGCTGTTTGGAAATAGTGGAGTCACTACTAGAAAACTTGAATTTTAGGACGGAATTTTCGGACGGAAATATTTCCATCTGAAATTTTTCGAAAATTTAAAATTTCGGACGGATTTCAGACGGATTGTGTTATTTTTTATATTCTCCTTGATCCGTCTGAAATCCGTCCGAAATTTCGGACGGATTTCAGACGGATTGTGTTATTTTTTATATTTTCCTTGATTTATCTTACATCCGTCTGAAATACGTCCGAAAATTTTGGACGGGTTTCACACGGATTGTGTTATTTTTTATATTTTCCTTGATTTATCTTACATCCGTCTGAAATCCGTCCGAAAATTTCGGACGGATTTCACACGGATTGTGTTATTTTTTAGATTTCTTACATCCGTCCGAAAATTTCGGACGGATTTCACACGGAATTTGCTATTTTTTATATTTTCCTTGGGCGCGTTTTCAAATTTTGGTCTGTCACAGCCGTGACACTCATCACGGCTAGGCCGTGATCGGTTCTGTCTGGATCAGCTAACATGTCACGGCCGTGACGGGCATCACGACTAGGCCGTGACAGCTTCTGACTTTTGCCTTCTGCTCTGCTTGATCATGGCCGTGATGTGATCTGTTTGGCTCATTTTCTTCACTTTTCAAGCCCTATCTTCATCCAAGCTCCATCATTGTCAATCTTGAGCATTTTACCTTAATTTCTACAAAACAACACGACAAAACCGCCTTACCCGTTCCAAGGTAAAAACTACTAAAAATCAATTTAAATATGCCTAAACTATATGAAAATGCATGCAAAAATGTACATGAAATGTGATGTGAAACCACACTATCAGATAGATCCGAAAATTTACATGATCCTTTATTTTTGGATCATATCACCTAACTAGGCCAATTTGTACTTTTTCGGGGATAATGGAGCCCCAATGGACTTGTTTGATCCTAATAGAGCCCAAATCGACTTGTTAAGTCCTAATTGGGCCAATTGCCCCGTACGGTCCAATTGGACTTTTTTGGTCCTAATGGAGCCCAAATGGACTTTTTTGATCCAAATAGAGCCCAAATGGACTTTTTAGGTCATATAGGACCTAACTGGGCCAATTTGTACTTCTTTGGTCCTAAAGCAGCTCAAATGGACTTGTTTGATCCTAATAGAACCCAAATGGACTGTTTAGGTCATATACGACCTAACTAGGTCAATTTGTACTTTTTCGGGCATAAAGGAGCCCCAATGGACTTGTTCGATCCTAATAGAGCCCAAATCGACTTGGTAGGACCTAATTGGGCCAATTGCCCCGTACGGCCCAATTGTACTTCTTTGGTCCTAATGGACCCCAAATGGACTTGTTTGATCCTAATAGTGCCCAAATGGATTTTTTAGGTCATATACGACCTAACTGGGTCAATTTGTACTTATTTCGTCCTAATGGAGCCCAAATAGACTTGTTTGATCCTAATAGAGCCCAAA
This sequence comes from Sophora flavescens, assembly GCA_030762895.1. Taxonomy (NCBI): domain Eukaryota; kingdom Viridiplantae; phylum Streptophyta; class Magnoliopsida; order Fabales; family Fabaceae; genus Sophora; species Sophora flavescens. The sequence goes on from CM061070.1 coordinate 10,113,435, forward strand.
TGGACTGTTTAGGTCATATAGGACCTAACTAGGCCAATTTTTACTTTTTCGGGCATAATGGATCCCAAACGGACTTGTTTGATCCTAATAGAGCCCAAATCGACTTGTTATGACCTAATTGGGACAATTGCCCCGATCGGCCCAATTGTACTTCTTTGGTCCTAATGGAGGCTAAGTGGACTTGTCTGATCCTAATAGAGCCCAAATGGACTTTTTAGATCATTTAGTACCTAACTAGGTCAATTTGTACTTCTTTGGTCCTAATGGAGCCCAAATGGACTGGTTTGATCCTAATAGAGCCCAAATTGACTTGTTAGGACCTAATTGGTTTGACATCAATCGGAGATAAGACGAGGATCCTTGTAACACCCTAGTTTTTACACACATGATTAATTATTTTATTTGAATGTTTATGTTCATTTTTGTTATGTGGTTTAGTTTGAGTAATTAAATTACTCTCTTCAAATTATTTTATCGGGTGCGTTAGCACTAACTTATTTCAGTGAATGCACGCTTACTAGACAATAATTTATGTTATTGTCACTATTGTTACCGGTACATAAAAATATTTTAAATAATATGATTAAGAGAAAATCATTTTCATATTTTCATTCTATTTAATTTTAGAGTTGAAAATAAACTGGTTTGACCTTAATCGGAGATTAAATTTTGGACCGAATATTTTCTTAGTTGATCAGTTCAACTATTAATCTTTACTCTAATTTGAATTTCGAAATTATATATTTATCAATCTTTATTTTTAGATTCCTAAAAGTAAAAACATATTTATTTTAGGCTTAACATTTATCACTCATTTTGTACCTATCATCAAACAGTAAGTTTAAAACATAAATATCTCTCTCCTCTTCTATTTCACTAGCCCGATATCCCCTTCTCCCACACTTCTTCACTTTTTTTTCCTTCTTCCTCAAGAACCAAGAGCTTACTCCTCCATCTCTCATGCCATCTTCATCAACCACCTTCCTTCCTTCTTCTCAGTCGCGCGACCACCGCCCTGAGGCCGCCGTTCGGCCACCGCACGGCAAGAGCAGATGACCCGCGACTCGCCACCGCCCTCCTGGCACGCACAGCTGCGGTTGCACCGTCCTCCGCCACGGTAAGGTGGTTTGACTTCCATTCTTGGTGGTTTCTCACCTCTCTTTGTTAGTTTAAGTTCCTTCCTTCATCTCCTAGACTTACCTTCAAGTTTTGAGTACATGGGTGTTACAGGAACACTGTCACCGCTGGTGGATGCTGTGCCGTCGCCGTCCGCCGCCGCGAGGAGACCCACAACACCACCACAACTTCTTCTCCTCCCTTGGGTGAGTCAAAACCCTCTCTTGTGTCTCAGATTCAAAAACCCCAAATTGATTTTGAAACCCTAACCCTTTGATTTTAGATTTTAATCTTGAAATTTAAGTTTGTTTTATGAAATTGGGACTGTGAATTAGTGTTTCCCTAAACCAAATTCATTATTCTTTAGTTAAATGAGTTTTCCCCAAATTGTATTTAGGAGCCCTAAACCCCAATTTGATTTTTTTTGAATTTGATTCTGTTTTTGTGAAATTAATTATGATTTAGTGCAATTAGGACTCTTAATTGATGATTCCCAAGTTCTCTTTTCATGATCCTTTAATCAAAACAAAGTTTCCTCAAAGGGTATTGTGAAGCGTAAGCTCAAAACATGATTTTCTTTGAAAATAACCTTGTTTGGTAATAAGATTAAGTGTTTAGATCAAATTAGAATGTGTGTTTGATCATGTGTAATTGATTTCTTGATTTTTGGTTGTTGCGCGTTGTTGGATTCCCTCTCTGAGACGTTTGACACGGCTATGCTTGCTTGATGGAGTAGATATGAGCTAATGTGAGCATTAAGACGAGGATCCTTTACTTGTCTTTAAAGGTAAGGGGAGTTTGCCTAGGGATATTCAATAACTATATGCATGTGTGTATGTGTGTAATTGAGTGTTGTGAATATTATTGTGATGTTGAGCAAATACTTGAATAACTTGTTTACTTGAACCATTGTGGTTACTACTTGAAGTTGAACATTTCTTGCTTTAAAGTGTTATGAATTATATATATGTGATTAGTTGTCATTAACTGTGATATTATTACTGTTGTGAATATATTACTGTTGATTGAAGTTTGAGAAGCCAGACTTGAGTCTGTGCCCAATAATGATAAGGATTAAAAGCCTTAATAAGCCTTGAATAGAACTTTGAAAGTTTTGGGTTCACTTATAAAAGTTCCTTGTGTGACCAGTGTGTTATGTGATTTTTCTTGGGCATTGTTTTGTTCATTTTTACAATATGCCATGTGCGGAGCCTGATCAGCTTGAAACGAAACAAAAAGTTGTGGGATCTCCGGAGATTAGGTATCAAAATAGAGTTGAATATTGAAGTGTCATGCATTCTCTTTATAAAACTGATTGTTCGGGTTTGAGACCCTTTGATATAACACTGTTATGTTATATATATGCATGATTTAAATGCTTATATGATTATGTGATGTATGTATCATATATATGGTTGTTGTGTGATATATCCATTTATCGGTATCTCACCCTTACAAACATATCAGGTTTCTTCTGGTTTGCTATTGTACCCTGGGTATTTTAGTACAGATGGTGCAAAGGAGTCTCCCAAAGTCACTCAGAGACTTAGATCTGGTGGTTTGATGAAGTACTTAATTGTGGAGTGATGACGTGAGTTTTCCTCAGGAATAACTTTTAGAATGACCACCTTAGGGTTTGAGACTTAGATTATTTTTGATAGTGTGTATGAGTATGGTTCAGAGAGCCTTTATTTTAAAATGGAATGCTTATGACTCGGAGAGCATATCTTTTGAATGAAAATCTAAGTTGTTCCTTTTGGTCTTGTAATGCTTATGGTTATAACTATTATTTTTATATATTGCTGCCTGGTTGAATTTGGTGTAACTGGAATTCTGGAGTGAAAATGTAATTATTTCAGTAGGTGTTCTTTTACCTGGGATGTCCGAATTACAGAAGAGACTCTGTCGAATTTTTTGTAAAAATACCAACTTTTATTCAAATATATTCTTTAAATTAAATAGGCTTGCCAGACTATGATAGTAAGTCTGTGTGCCGATCAAGGCTTAGGTTTGGAGCCGTGACAAAAATTTTATACCCAATTTCAGACACTTATGTACTTATATAAATTATTCTCCGAAAGCACCAGCAAATTATCTTTTAACTTTATTTCCACACGTGTTTGAAAATTAATGCCCAAGGGGGGTGTTACAATCCTTTACTTGTCTGTCTTCAAAGGTAAGGGGAGCTTGCCTAGGGATATTCAATAACTATATGCATGTGTGTATGTGTGTAATTGAGTGTTGTGAATATTATTGTGATATTGAGTCAATACTTGAATAAAAATCTTAATTCTTCTTTGTTTATTTTCAATTACATGTAATGAGTGTTGCAATAACTCATGGACTGATGCAAGATCTAGGAAAACATATGTCCTGTTTCACTTTATTTTGCTTTTAGGTTTTGGCTTCTAGCTTTTAGTTCTTTATTTTGCTTTTAGCTTTTAGTTCTTGATATCTGATTTCTGTTGAATGTTCATTTGCGCAGATTGAAAAGCCCTTGCAAAGACATGGAGGCAGGCTTGAGCACAATGAGACTTATTGTGGTTCCTGTTTGCACCTGAAAAGTTAAAGGACCATATAGATGTTTGATAGTGTGATTTTACATGATGTTTGTTGTACATATTTACATGCATTTTTCATATAGATTAGGCATTCTTTAGTTGAGTTTTATTAGATTTTTCCTTGGAATGGGTGAAGGTTGTTTTGTGTGTTGTTTTGCAGGAATCATCGAAAAATCTGGTTAATTTAGTGCCAAGGGGATGAAGAAACAGTGGAGAGTGAAATTCTGGGAATGCTCGCCCCGCGAGAAGATGTTCGCCCCGCGACTGAAGACAGTCAGAAAACAGCAGAATGTCATCCTTTCTGGTTCGCCCCGCGAATCCCACCTCGCCTCGCGACCCTGAGAGCTGACTGTTCCAGGAAAATGTAAGCCTTTCTGGGTCGCCTCACGAACAGTGTATCGCCTCGCGAGAGTTCCAAGTACTGAAGACCCGAAGTTTAATACTCGCCTCGCGAGATACTTCTCGCCCCGCGAGTGTGCGAAAATCAGAATCACTGTTTTAAGCTGTTTAAGGCAGAATGGGAAAGGACAGCCAGGAGAATTGGAAAAGGTTACGAGTTTGGAAAGTAAAAAAGGCTCTGGGAACCAGAGGCAGAGTGTGGAGGATTGCTCCCATGGACTCCCTTCTCTCCTTCATCCATTTTTCTCTTGTTATGGATATTGTTATGAGTAACTAAACCTCCATTGTTGGGGTTAGGGTAACTATGTCCGAATTCTTATGTATTTGATTTAATCTTGCAATATAGTTTCTACTTTGTTATTGAGTGGTTAAATTTCTGTGCTTAATACTTGTTGTGGCTAGCACCCCCATGACTCGATTAGTGTTTTGGTATGTAATGGAGACGTTCGTATCATAACCAAAACTGAAATTAATCACCTAGTAATCCTTACATCTAGAGATGGAGTTTGGTTTACTAGTAATCACATAATCCCTAATCCTAATGCAATTTCATTAATCTAGGCCACCTAAGAGATTAGGGTCTATTAGTGGAATTAGGCTCTTGTCATCCGAGAGATCGGGGCTTGAGTAGTTTAGTGGATTGGTTGTCATAACTGAAGTAGAAACTTTTTGTGAGTTGTTTCGTTGCATGAGGATGAAGTTTAGTGAACCTAACCCCAGCTCTTTTTATCATATTTGAACCCCATCTTTTATTGCCTTCCAAGTATTTGAAAAAAGTACAAAAAGGAGTTTGTGTTGCTTATTGGGTTTATTTTTACTTTTATGGGCTTGATAATTAGTTTAGAACTATCTTCAATCCAAGAATCCGCTTAGATAGTAAGTGAAGTGGTACGTGCTAGTACTTGTTGCAGTCCTCGTGGGAACGATTAAACGGTCTTACCACCGTATTACTTGCACGACTGGGTATACTTGCCCAGATTCGTCTAACAAGTTTTTGGCGCCGTTGCCGGGGACTGTATTTCAATATTAGCATATCCATTTTGGTTACTAATTTGAGCACAAAATTTTTCTGTTTTAAAATTTTTCTTTTCTGTTATAAACTGTGTGCTGTCATTTTCTTTTTTTAGTGTGTTTGCTGTTGTGTGCTAACCTTTACTACTAACAATCTTGTTTGCTAGACTGTTTGTGTATGCGAGGTACTATTCCAGCTGATCAACTACTATACGATCCAGAAATTGAAAGAACAGCTAGGAAGAATAGGAAGCAAGCAAGATAGCAGAAGTTGTTAAGACAACAAGGAGAAGAACAAGAGACTTCCACCTCTCAGGTTACTCAGGAAGAACTCAAGATGGCAGGGAATGGTGAAGATACTCCACCACCACCACGGAGGACACTTGGTGATTATGCCAATACAAATTTCAACAGGCATGTCACTAGTATAGTGAGACCTCCGGTGAACTCCAACAATTTTGAACTCAAGCCAAATCTCATCAACATGGTTTCACAAAATCAGTTTGCTGGGTTGGAGAAGGAAGATCCTAACAGCCATGTTTCTACTTTCCTGGAGTTGTGTGATACAGTGAAGATAAATGGTGCCTCTGATGATGCAATTCGACTGAGATTGTTCCCTTTTTCTTTAAGAGATAGAGCCAAGTCTTGGCTCCAGTCACAACCAAGGGGGAGTTTCACTACATGGGACAACTTAGAAGAAAAGTTTCTGGCAAGGTTCTTCCCCACATCAAGATTTGTAAAGGCAAGGGGTGACATCATGAGTTTTTCTCAACAAGAAGGTGAGACTCTGCATGACGCCTGGGAAAGGTTCAAGGAATTGCTCAGAAGATGCCCAAATCATGGTGTTGATGATCTTACTCAGATGCAAACATTCTGCAATGGACTGAGGCCGTCTACCAGGTACATGTTGGATGCCTCAGCTGGAGGTTCAATGAATACAAAAACAGCAGAGGAAGCCCTGACCTTGATAGAAGCAATGGCCTCTAATGATTACTTGATGCAACATGATCGGGGTCCCACACAAAGAAGGGGAGTGTTGGAGTTGGATTCACAAACTGGATTGTTGGCTCAGAACAAGATCATGACACAACAATTGGAGTCTCTTACCAAACAACTAGCTCAACTTCCACAACAACTCCAAACTGTTCAAGGGACAACCATGCCACACCAACAGGTACTGAGATGTGATTTCTGTGGAGGTGATCATGAGAATGGAAGATGTGAGGCACCGCCTAGTTCCCATGAGGAAGCCAATTATATGGGGAACTATAGGCGACAAGGCAACAACCAAGGGTGGAGGAATCAACCAAATTTTGGTTGGAATCAAGATGCCGGGCAAACAAGCAAGCCTCCTCCTACACAACCGCTTCAAGATCGGGTTTCTAATCTGGAGAACACACTCAATCAGTTTATGCAGTTGTCCATGACGAACCAGAAAAATACCGATGCTTCTCTAAAGAATTTGGAGGTTCAAGTTGGCCAAATTGCAAAGCACCTAGCCGAGCAAACTAGCAGCAGTTTTTCTGGTAACACTCAAACTAATTGGAAGGAGCATTGCAATGCTATTGTGCCGAGGAGTGGAAGAAGTATTGAGAATGTGGGCGGTGAACCTTTGGTGAAGAATCAGAATGTTGATGGGAAAACAGAATTGAGTGCTGAGAAAAAAGAAGCAAACAGTCAAGATGTTATAGTTGAGGAAGAAGAAAATGGCAGTGCACAAGACAAGAGGGAGAAGCTAGTAGATGAGAATTCAATTTTGAGGAAGACTAAAAGTCAGCTTTTGAAAGATTGGGACAAGCCTCAAGTGATTCCCTCTTATGTGAAATTGCCATACCCTCATTTGACCAAGAAAAAGGAGAAAGATGAACAGTTTGCTAAGTTCCTTGATATCTTCAAGAGGCTGCAGATCAATATCCCTTTTGCTGAAGCACTTGAGCAGATGCCCAATTATGCAAAATTCATGAAGGAACTGCTCACGAAGAAAAGAAAGATCAAAGAAGGCGAAACTGTTGCCTTAACTGAGGAGTGCAGTGAGATACTGAAAAGGAAGCTACCTCCGAAGCTGAAAGATCCTGGTAGTTTTATAATCCCTTGCACTATTGGGAATGTTGCTATCAGAAAAGCCTTATGTGACTTGGGAGCTAGTGTCAACTTGATGCCGCTTTCCATGTTGAACAAGCTTGGAGGTGGAGAGGTAAAACCAACCAGGATGGCATTGCAGTTAGCTGACAGATCAATCAAGCATCCTTATGGTATCTTGGAAGATGTTCTAGTCAAGGTGGATAAGTTTATCTTCCCAGCAGACTTTGTGGTTTTAGACATGGAGGAGGATGCTGAAGTTCCGCTCATACTGGGGAGACCTTTTCTGGCAACTGGTCGGGCTTTGATAGATGTAGAAAAAGGCCAGTTGAAATTCAGAGTGCAAGAAGAAGAAGTCACTTTCAATGTGTTGGAAGCTATGCAACGCAAGAGCAATGAAGAGGAGTGTTTCCGCATGGACATGGTGGATACAGTAGATAAGGAAGTCATTGCACATCAGCACCATCCCACTATTCCAGAGAAGAAGGAAAAGCCCAACATGAAAGCAAATCTGAAGCTATGCAAGACAAATGATGTATCAGTTGGTGAGGAAGTTGGCTCTGCTCATCTTGTGAAAACAGAATTTCCACCAGGAAGGAGTAAGAAAAAGGGCAAGAGGTCCAGAGCGAAAAAGGCAAAGCAGAAGCACAATTGTTGGCCTTCAAAGCAAAAGCAGCTCTTTACAGGAGTTTCATGGAAGAAAAGTGCTCTTGCAATTCTATGTCCAGCAGACCCCGATTAATTGAAAGAAGTTGTCTACACGTCAAGCTAGTGACGTTAAAGAAGCGCTTCTTGGGAGGCAACCCAAGTTTCTTAACTCTTCTCTTTAGTTGTTTCATTTTCTTAATAGTTTTGTTTTTGCTTTAACCTCTTGAATAATTTGAGAAGCTCAAGAGGAAAATAATAAATTGTCAATTGCCAAGTGTTTACAGGGTAATAAGGAAGGAAGGGAGAGCAAGAAGACAAGGAGAAGAGAAAAAGGGGCAGATAAAAAGCAAAGTCAGCACCCGCTACCACCTCGGTAAGCCGTTCCAATTTTTTTTTTTTTTTCATTTTATTTTTCTCCTCTTTCCATATTGATTGTTTACATTGGGGACAATGTAAATTTTTAAGCTTGGGGTAGGGGTATTTTGTATTTTTGCATTTTGCATGTTGCATTCATATAGTTTTGCATGATAGCTTTGCATATTCACATTATTAGATTGCCCCTTGACTAGATTTTGCATCCAATAGTGAGAACTAAGTGCCCCATAATTTGAGATAGTGAATTGTTGAACCCAATTTGTTATTCTTGTGATATGGCTGCAAATGAAAATGCTTGAGATAATCTTGGATAGTTGATAATTAGCATCTGGTTCCGAGGATTTGTGTTTTTCATTGATTCTGAACTAAAATGTGAGATTTTGAGCCAAAGGGGTACTCACAAAATTTTACCCCATTCTTTGTGTTAGAGTGGTTATTCCTCTTGGTTTGCTTTCTCTTGAACTTGACTTAAAACCATTTTGAAGCTTAAAAAAAAATTTGAAAACATTTTTGAAAATGATTGAGGCAATAGGTATTTTTCTGGCCTTCTGAGCTTTGAATGATGAAATGCTACCCCTTAGTTGCCCAATTTTGAGCCTGAAAGAAAATAAAAATGCTTTTCTTGGTACCCTGAAATGTTTTGATGAATATGTTTGATAAGGGACCTTCTAAAGTATTACAAAAAGGGTGAAAAAGGTAGTGGAAAAAAGTTTGGGATGAAAGAATCAGAAAAAAAAATATAATTCTCTTGAGTTGAAAAAAAATCTCCCTTTCTCCAAATAAAAGAAAAAAAAAAGAAAAAAAAATAGAGAAGGGGAAGACAAAAAGAAAAGTGAAAAATAAAAAGAAAAAGAAAGCAAAGAAAGGTGGAAAGTGAATTGAAAACCCAAGAAGGTATTTTAGAAGGTCATGTTTGCAAAGCTTGATGTTTGTGTAGCCTTTTGAAATGTCCTTTTCTTGTTATCCCCACCTAACGAGTAAATCCCATGGCCATGTTACAACCAAAGAAAAGATCTCTTGATTCTAATTTGTTTTCATTAATAAAGTAGAGATTTGGTTGATAGTCAAGCCTATGGTAGGATTCATTCCTTGAGGAAAATTGAGTGAAATGTCTTATCCCCTAAACACTTGAGTGGTGAGGAAGAGAGCCAAGCAAATGAACAAGCTTGGGGTGAGCTTCAGTTGAGAAAGAGTGCCCAAATCAGTGAGAACATGAGTCTAAGGAACCTAAGCCTCTAATTGAACTTGAATTGATTGTCTCTTACTGAATTGTTTGAAGTGCCTATTACTTAGATTATTTACTCGGGTTCTTAATTCACTATCCATGTTCTGTTTATTCTACTGGCCTTAGTGATTGCTTGAGGACAAGCAATTGAATAAGCTTGGGGTGATTTGATAGTGTGATTTTACATGATGTTTGTTGTACATATTTACATGCATTTTTCATATAGATTAGGCATTCTTTAGTTGAGTTTTATTAGATTTTTCCTTGGAACGGGTGAAGGTGGTTTTGTGTGTTGTTTTGCAGGAATCATTGAAAAATCTGGTTAATTTAGTGCCAAGGGGATGAAGAAACAGTGGAGAGTGAAATTCTGGGAATGCTCGCCCCGTGAGAAGATGTTCGCCCCGCGACTGAAGACAGTCAGAAAACAGCAGAATGTCATCCTTTCTGGTTCGCCCCGCGAATCCCACCTCGCCTCGCGACCCTGAGAGCTGACTGTTCCAGGAAAATGTAAGCCTTTCTGGGTCGCCTCACGAACAGTGTATCACCTCGCGAGAGTTCCAAGTACTGAAGACCCGAAGTTTAATACTCGCCTCGCGAGATACTTCTCGCCCCACGAGTGTGCGAAAATCAGAATCACTGTTTTAAGCTGTTTAAGGCAGAATGGGAAAGGACAGCCAGGAGAATTGGAAAAGGTTACGAGTTTGGAAAGTAAAAAAGGCTCTGGGAACCAGAGGCAGAGTGTGGAGGATTGCTCCCATGGACTCCCTTCTCTCCTTCATCCATTTTTCTCTTGTTATGGATATTGTTATGAGTAACTAAACCTCCATTGTTGGGGTTAGGGTAACTATGTCTGAATTCTTATGTATTTGATTTAATCTTGCAATATAGTTTCTACTTTGTTATTGAGTGGTTAAATTTCTGTGCTTAATGCTTGTTGTGGCTAGCACCCCCATGACTCGATTAGTGTTTTGGTATGTAATGGAGACGTTCGTATCATAACCAGAACTGAAATTAATCACCTAGTAATCCTTACATCTAGAGATGGAGTTTGGTTTACTAGTAATCACATAATCCCTAATCCTAATGCAATTTCATTAATCTAGGCCACCTAAGAGATTAGGGTCTATTAGTGGAATTAGGCTCTTGTCATCCGAGAGATCAGGGCTTGAGTAGTTTAGTGGATTGGTTGTCATAACTGAAGTAGAAACTGTTTGTGAGTTGTTTCGTTGCACCTAACCCCAGCTCTTTTTATCATATTTGAACCCCATCTTTTATTGCCTTCCAAGTATTTGAAAAAAGTACAAAAAGGAGTTTGTGTTGCTTATTGGGTTTATTTTTACTTTTATGGGCTTGATAATTAGTTTAGAACTATCTTCAATCCAAGAATCCGCTTAGATAGTAAGTGAAGTGGTACGTGCTAGTACTTGTTGCAGTCCTCGTGGGAACGATTAAACGGTCTTACCACCGTATTACTTGCACGACTGGGTATACTTGCCCAGATTCGTCTAACAATGTTTAAATACAGTTTTTGAGATTTCATCCTTCTTTGATCAACTGTGTTTCTAAACCCCAATTTTAGACTTCTATTAAGTGTTTAAATACAGTTTTTGAGATTTTGTTCCTGATCCTCTTTTATATATAGGTCCGCATTGGGAAATACTTAAATGGGATTTATATACTATTGTTTGTACTTGTTAGCCGTCCATTGTCTGTAGCTTGTTCTAAGGCTAAGTTGATGTTTGACGCTAAAGCATAATAGTAGTATGTTTTTCAAAAATGTTTGATGTTTGATGATTCTTATCCCCTTTGGACATAGGGCTTTTCAAAAATCATCCATAGAATGCGCGTTACGGCCGTGATGGGCATCACGACCTGGCCGTGACAGCTTCTGCCTTGAACGTTGCTTCACTAAATGGTCTGTCACGGCCGTGATGGGTATCACGGCCTGGCCGTGACAGATTCTGCCTAGAAGGGGTCTGGCTCAGTTGACATGTCACGGCCGTGACAGATTCTGACTTTTCATTCTTCCGTGGGAAATCCGTCCCAAATCCGTTGGAAAACAAAAATAAATCTGTCCGAAATCCGTCCGAACAATATCCAACAAAATCACAACATCCGTCCCAAATCCGTTGGAAAACAAAAATAAATCTGTCCGAAATCCGTTCGAACAATAACCAAAATCCAGATTTCCACGTTGTCCATATTCCGTCCGCAATCCGTCTGTAAATATTTTCGGACAAAATTTGGGACGGATTTTATAATTTCCCACGAGGCTTTTTCAGACGGGTGCCATTCCGTCCGAAATCCGTCCGAAATTTGTCCAATTTTCGTCCGATATCCGTCTGAAATTCTGTCCTAAAAAGATGGATTTCTAGTATTGAGTAAATCCTTCAAGTAGAAGGGACTAGACGTAGCTCTTGGTTGGATGAGAGTGAACTAGGATAAAATACCTACGTGAATTTTCTATTCCTTATCTTTTACAGTTTTATTTATTTATACTAACTGTGGGATTTGATTTTGGTTTTGTTAATCTTTTAAAAAGGATTTCTTGTGTGCTTAAACTTTTTATCTTCTGCTTATGAAAAGGTTTCTCAAAAAGGGTTTTTATGAAAATAATTAACAAACACAATTCAACCCCTCCCCCCTATCGCTCTTTTGCTAAGGTAATACGATACTACTATCATGGATGCAGAAGGACAAGCTATCAACAGGCCTCCTCTCTTTGATGGAATTGATTACGATTACTGGAAGAAGAGGATGATGGACTTTTTGGATGCACAAAATCTAGACTTCTAGGAGCTTATAGAAATTGGTTATACTGAGCCCAGAAATGAAGATGGGGCTGTCGTTCCTAGAGCTCAATGGACTCAAGAGCAGAAAAATCAACATCAGCTTAACCTAAAAGCCAAGCACTATCTCATGTATGCAATTACCAGAGATATGAACATGACAAAGTTAACAGCTGCAATACTGCTAAAGAAATCAGGGATACTCTTGCCCTAGCTCGTGAGGGTTCTTCACAAGTTAATGAATCAAAGATCAGCATGCTGGTACACCAGTATGAGCTATTCAAGATGGCTGATCAAGAAACTATAGATCAGATGTTTGGAAGATTCCAAACAATCACCAACAGTCTCAGGTCTCTTGGAAAGTTCTATGAGAATAGAGATCATGTGAGAAAAATTTTGAGAAGTCTCTCAAAGCAGTGGAGACCTAAGGTAACTGCTATCCAGGAAGCAAAGAATCTGAATACTCTTTCTCTGGAAGAGCTTCGGGGGTCGTTAAAAGTTCATGAACTTGAACTTTATGAAGAGGAAAACTCCAGAAAAGGAAAATCCATTGCCTTAAAGGCCAAGAAAGTTAGTTCCTCAAAGGTGCTCAAAGTTGCCGAGTCCTCAGATGAAGCTAATTCATCAAATAGTGAAGGTGACTCAGATGAGGATGAACTATCTTTCATCTTCAGAAAAATCCAACACATGTGGAGAAAGAAAGGTGGATTCAGAAGGAAGCAGTTCAACAAAAAATTCTCCAAGGAGAAGTCAGATTCCAAGGAGAAAGGCCCACCCCTGTGCTTTGAATGTAAGAAACCAGGACACTTCAAAGCTGACTGCCCAGAGCTGAAGGAGAAAAAGAAATTCTTCAAAAAGAAGAAAGGCTTGATGGCTACAAGGGAGAATCTTGACCTGTCTTCTTCAGATGAAGAAGATGAAGTAGGAGAAGAAGCAAACATTTGCTTCATGGCTGACACTGCATCAAAAGGTGAATTCACCGACGTTGAGGTAATGGACTCTGATCCATCTACTCTTCAAACTGTTTTTGATGAATTACTGGATGAATCACGCATACTGTCTAAAGAGTATAAGAGTATCAAAAAGATGTTTATTAAACTCTCTAGAGACTATGATAAGGTCTGCACAGTGAATCAAAACCTTAAGGATGAAAATTTAACATTAAAATTTATCAATGTCAGTCTGACTGGCAGGACGAAGTGTAAGTCTAATAGCTCTTGTGAAGTTGAACAACTGAAACAAGATGTGACATACTTAAGAGACTCTCTGTCAAAACTGGTTGGTAGCTCAGATAAATTAAACCTTATTTTAAGATATTCTAGATCACCACGTGACAAATCTGGCATTGGTTATGATATAGAGAAGCAAGATGCATCTCTGAATAAACCAAAGGTTCATACACAATATAAGGCTTCTAAAGTCCGTCCACATCATACTAAGTTAAAACCAAGCCCTTCCAATACTTACTGCAAAGTATGTGGAAAAAGTGAGCATGTGTCATCTAGATGCATACATAACAAGCATGCAAAGCATTCACGACCTATGATCACTAACAAGAAAGGACCCAAGTCAATTTGGGTACCTAAAGATAAGATAATCCCTGTTGCAGATTTGCTTAACAACCGGAAAGAAACAGAAGTCGTGGTACTTGGACAATGGGTGCTCATGACACATGACAGGAGAAAGGTGTATGTTCCAAGACCTTAGACCCAACGATGGTGGTTGGGTCACTTTTGGAGGAAGCCAAAAAGAAAAGATAATTGGTATAGGCAAAATTGGTAAACATCCTTTTCCCTCCATTGATAATGTTCTGTTAGTAATTGGTCTTAAACACAATCTGCTTAGCGTTAGTCAATTATGTGATAGTGGGTTTGTTGTTTCATTTAAGAATATATGTATTGTCTAGAAAGCTGACGGATCAATCCTATTCACTGTCCAGAGGCAAAACAATCTGTATAAGATTGACTTAGAGGACCTCTTAAATCAAAGTGTCTCATGTCTAGTGTCCAATGAGGATGAGCGATGGATTTGGCACAAAAGGTTGGGTCATGCAAGTTTGAGATTAATCTCAAAGCTGAAAAAGCATAACCTTGTAAGAGGTCTACCAAACCTTAGTTTCAAATCTGATGCTCTCTGTGATGCATGTCAGAAGGGAAAACAAGTCAAAGGTTCATTTGAATCTAAGAATGTTGTTAGTACCAACAGACCACTAGAATTGCTGCACCTTGATCTCTTTGGTCCAACAAGGACTGCCTCTGTCAGTAGTAAGAAATATGGTCTTGTCATAGTAGATGACTACACTAGATGGACATGAGTTATGTTCCTTTCTCACAAGGATGAGTCATTCAAGGTCTTTTATGTATTTTGCAAACGTGTACAGAATGAAAAAGACATGTGTATAACTTCAATTAGAAGTGATCATGGGGGAGAATTTGTCAATGAACTATTTCATGAGTTTTGTGAAGAATGTGGTATTCAACACAACTTATCAATACCAAAAACACCACAACAAATGGTGTGGTAGAGAGAAAGAACAGATCTCTTCAAGAGATGGCTAGGACTATGCTCAATGACAATTCCGTCTCTAAGCACTTCTGGGCTGAAGCTGTGAACACTGCCTGCTACATTCATAATAGAATATACATTAGACCTATTCTGAATAAGACTCCTTATGAATTTTGGAAAGGTAGAAAACCCAACATTTCATACTTTAATCCTTTTGGATGTAAATGTTATATTTTGAATAGAAAAGATCAACTTGGTAAATTTGATGCTAATGTAGATAATGGAATTCTACTAGGATTTTGAGTCCTCAAAAGGATTTAGAGTCTATAATTCAAGAACCTTAATAGTAGAAGAGTCTATACATGTTAGATCTGATGACAAACATCCTGATACGAAATTATCACAGCTAGATGAAGTCTTTGCAGATCTTGATCTCAATATTTCAGGAGACAAAACAGAAATAAAGACTGATGATCAAATAGATGATTCTCCTCAACAACAACCAGAAACATCCACTTCTCAACAAGAAATTCAAAGATCTTGGAACTTCAAGAACTATCATCCGCAAGATCAAATCATTGGAGATCCTAATGACAGACTGAGAACCAGATCAAATTTTAGAGAACAAGACGATTCGGCACTTGTCTCTAAATCAGAACCAAAGTCGGTAGATGAGGCTCTACTGGACAATGACTGGATCTTGGCAATGCAAGAAGAACTGGACCAGTTTGAAAGAAGTGAGGTTTGGACTCTTATACCCCTACCTAAGGATAAATCAGTTATTGGAACAAAATGGGTGTACAGAAACAAGCTTTATGAAAATTGTAAGGTTGTAAGAAACAAGGCTAGACTTGTTACTCAAGGATATTCACAAGAAGAAGGTATAGACTACACTGAAACTTTTGCACCAGTTGCTAGGCTAGAAGCTATTAGAATTTTAATATCGTTTGCTGCACATCATAGCATTATGATTTTTCAAATGGATGTTAAAAGTACCTTTTTAAATGGCTTTATTAATGAAGAAGTATATGTCATGCAACCTCCTGGCTTTGAAAGTACAAATCACCATGAACATGTTTATAAGCTTAAGAAAGCACTGTATGGACTTAAACAAGCTCCTAAAGCTTGGTACGATAGGTTAAGTTCGTTTCTAATGAAAAAAGGTTTTAACTGAGGAAAAGTAGACACAACTTTATTTAGAAAATCTATAAAGTCAGATTTCATTATAGTACAGATTTATGTTGATGATATCATTTTCGGTGCTACTAATGAATGTGTGCAAGGAATTTTCTAAGTTAATGCAGAAAGAGTTTGAAATGAGCATGATGGGAGAACTCAAATTCTTCCTTGGACTTCAAGTTAAACAGTCTATGGACGAGGTGTAAATCCATCAAACTAAATACACAAAGAAATTACTCAAAAAGTTTAAGATGGATGACTACAAACCTATGAACACTCCTATACACCCCACAACCACACTGAACAAAGATGATAAAGAGAAAAAGGTAGATCGGAAGGTATACAGAGGTATGATTGGATCCCTCTTATATCTAACTGCTTCTAGGCCTGATATAATGTTTAGTGTATGCTTATGTGCTAGATTTCAATCTAATCCTAGAGAAACTCACTTATCAGCAGTTAAGAGAATCTTTAGATATTTAAGAGGTACTACTAATCTTGGTCTATGCTTTAAGAAAGATGAAGATTACAGATTAGTTGGTTTTTGTAATGCTGACTATGCTGGAGATAGAATTGAAAGAAAAATCACCAGTGGAGGATGTCACTTCATTGGAGCTAACCTAGTATCATGGTCAAGCAAAATTCAAAGTACCATTGCTCTATCAACTGCTGAAGCAAAATACATATCAGCTGCAAGTTGCTGATCACAACTTTTATGGATCAAACACCAATTGGAGGACTACAATGTATTTGTAAGTAGTATTCCACTTATGTGTGATAATACTGCTGCAATCAATTTATCTAAGAATCCAATATTGCATTCTAGAGCTAAGCATATAGAAATAAAACATCATTTTATTAGGGATTATGTGCAAAAAGGTGTGTTTGATGTTCAATTTGTAGATACTGACCACCAATGGGCAGATATCTTCACTAAACCTCTTGCTGAGGACAGATTTATCTTTATAAGAAAGCATTTAAATATGTTGTATGTGGATTGAGTTAGTATATTTGTTGTTAAATTGGTCGCCTATTGCATGTTTTCTCTGCACATCCACTAGTCATTGCGTCCAATGCACGTAGAGTCTACACGTCCACTCTTAGTCTTGTGTGGACTAGTCTATGCACACATTTATTGTTTGTATTAATTTGTCCTTGAACACATATTTTTTATAACATTTTTTTTGCTGAGTCAACTACCTGCATCAATCCCATCATAACTTTTTACGGTCCCAATTTACCAATTCCGTTTTACACATAATGACATGTCTTGTCAATTTTTTTTGGAAACTGTTGTTTTTCAGAAACCTTTAAAAGTAACCTCTTTCCCTTTGAAAAACTTTTCGCTTCTCTTCATCCATGTCAACCTCTCTCTGAAACATTCGAACTCTCTGTCTCCCTTGTTCTTCCAAACCTTAACTTATCTTACTCAACAATGGCTTCAACCTTTGATCTCGTTCCTGCTTTTACAACTGTCACTTTGTCTATATCTGTGGAACATCACTTCAATTTTGGAATTCTACAACAGTACAATCTGGATGTGAGTAAGTTCATTAGCGCTGCTAGATGGGGTGGAATCTTTCTGGAAAAGGTCTCAGTGTATCCAGATTTGATAAGGGAATTCTGGAGAAGACCAAAGATTACTGAAATAGAAGTAGTTGGGTTTGTCCTAGGAAGAAAAGTAATAGTGTCCGAGAAAACCATCTCTGATGCGATTGCATGTGCTCAAGAGGGTTTGATCTTCACGGAGAACTAGGAAGAAGACCTAGGTGGTTTAGAGACAATTGCTGTTACCCTAATGAGGCAAGACAGTGTAAGAACTCACTCTTGGAAATCCTCTAAGATGAAGGATCACATCAGGATTCTTCACCAAATCCTGAACAAGGTGGTGCTGCATAAGATTAGGTCTAAGGACAACTTATCATCTCTTCACAAGTTCTGTCTTTGCCATCTGGCTCTTGAAACAAAGATCAACTTACCCTGGATCCTGTTTCATCGCTTCAAAGATGCCATTACCAGCAAAGAATCTGCTTCTCACATCACCTTCACTCACCTTCTGTCAAAGATTTTCAAGCAGCAAGGCTTGTACGATGTTCTGAGTGCAAAGCCTAAGGATGAATAAGAAAGACTCCTTCGTGAGAAAGGATTGCAAGCTGCTGATTTTGGCGGAGTTAATCTCAGTGGCATGCAACTTAGCACATACAAACAAGTGGAGTTAGCCAAGCTTGAGGAGAAAATGAAGATTAAAGAAGAATCACTTGAGGCCAACGATGCTGTAATCCTTGGTCTAAAGAAAGGAACCAAGAGGAAAACAATGGCTGTCAGGAAGCCTAACCCTAGAAGGTCTTCTAGAGGCATTATGATTAATGACCCTACAGCCGAGGCACCTCAACCTGCTTCTAAGAGAGCAAAGAAACTGGTTCTACCTTCAGATGATGATGAAGAAGACAATGTTCCTCTGGGAACAATCCTGAAGAAAAATAATGCAAGTGAAACAGCTGTTGTGCCGACCAAGAAGAGGCAACTTGCAAGTAAAGCAAGGACCTTTGCAGCCTCTGAGGTAAACATCTCTGCTGAAATTCCTGTTAATTTAGCAAAAGATGCTCTTGTTGTCAACTCTGAATGATAGTGTCCCTGCTCCTGAACGATTCTTTGATAATGTATATAGACCAACTCTACCCACACCCAAACCTTCACCACAAAGAACCCAAACTAACCAAACCACAACCCCATCCTCACCACAAAGCACCTCAAATCAACTGACCATACCACAACCTACACCTATCAAAACTATCTTTTCACCAATTATACCTGATTCTGACCCCTGGTTTCATCAAACTGATGGTGGAATTTGCCCAGGTGTCCCTTTTCCTAATCCTCTTAGACAACTCTTTCCACCCACTGTACCCTTATCCACTCTCTTTATTGACAAATCTGAGAATTGGGCCAAGATCAAGAGAGATTGGAAAGCTCTGTTTCACACTCACCAACCTGACCCTGATATTGACCCTAACACTCCTCTCACCAGGTGGTACCCTCTCACTGAATATTAAAATGAACCATATGTGGACTACCCTTGGACCAACAGATATCCAAACACTCAGCCTCCCAAAGAACCCTTTCCCTCAGAAATGCACAACCAACATGGATCTCTTCTTACCCACTTACCCTTCCATTGATCCCATTGACTAATGGAGTAGAGAGCCATATCATACCAGTATGGCAAACTGACCCAAAAAGGAACAGGCTGCGTACCCTACCTGAGAAGAGAGCCAGATCTTCTGAGCATGTTCCCATCATCATGGATGGCAACACAAAATGGATGAAGTTCAAACACCCCAGTATCTATGGAAGAGCCTCCGACTTCTTCCAAGATCAGTTTTTCTATGAGATAATGAAATGGGAGTTCAGTCATCTCCAAGTTGACAGAGCTGCACACTATGTTCCATTCACCTGGCTTAGGCATGGAAAGAAAACCAACCTAGGAATTGCTCCTTACCCTGTCTGTCCAAGGCTTAGCATGATTGATCTTAATAAGGACAAAGACATAAAGTGCAGTAGAAACAAAGGAGTCATGCCTGAAGCTCATTCTGCAATGCTGGACTTTTCTGAAGAAACATTTGATTACTCTATGCTTGAGTACTATTTGAAATTGGAAGTTGTTGGGAAAATAGAAGAAAGAATAGCTGTTGACTTCTGGAAGTCTCACGTAATCCACTGCACTAGGGAAGCCTCTTATTCTGGCTTATCTCAAGAAGAAAAGTAGAAAATTCCCAAAGTCAGAGGAAAGTGTGGACTCTCTAAGTTCAGACATATGATCTACAAAGATCTATGGGCACTCCCCATCACCAGCAGAGATGTGGAGGAAATCACTCCTATTCGTTAGGTAAAAGGATGTCGCTGAACCAATTCTACAATATGCCATTGCTTCAGCTTCAACCTCAGCCTTTGAACATACAACATAAGAGTTAATTGTATAAGGCCCTGAGCTAAATGTTGAAATCTTTTCCCGACCTGCTTTTGAACCTTCATTTGTTTTAGCTGATGCTGTTGTTGTTGCTATTGTTGAGCCAACTCTGACCGAGCAGTCTGATGAGGTCTGTGCTTCTAAGCAAGGTGATGAGTCTGCTAAGACAACATCTCAACCATTAGCTCTTGCTATGGTTGATCCACCAACACAAGCTCAAGACACTGTCTCAGACATTACTGAGAGCTCAAGACAATTCACTACAAAAAAAAGCTCATTTAGCGACCGAAAATAGTGACCGAATTTGTTGGTTGCTGTTTGCGACCGAATTGGCGATCGATTATAGGACCTAAATTAAACACTGATTAGAGTTGATATTGCGACCGAAATAGAGCGTAGCATAGGTATCGGTCTCTATTTCGGTCGCAAAAGAAAGGAAAATAAAAGTAAAAAATTTATGACTTTTTAGCGATCGAAATGACGACCGAGTTAAATGCAATGGTTAAAATTTATTTATATTTCCGACCGAAATTAAATCGGTCGCTAAACGGCGCGTAAAAAATTAAAATAGAGCGTGTTAGCGACTGAATTTTAAATCGGTCGCTGAATTTATGAATTCAAATTTCAAATTAACCCATTTAGCGACCGATTTAGTGACCGAATTAATCGGTCGCTAAAACTAAAATCCCTAAATCGCGAGCCCTTCCCCTTTCTTCCCCATTTCTCTCATTTCTTCTCATTTTTTCTCTCTCTCTTGCACGCTCTGCTCCTCCCTGCCACCACGCGACGTCTGTGCTCTGGTCACTGACAGGTCACCTCGATCCGATGAGTGATTCCACCTCCCCCCCCCCCTCTCTCTCTCTCTCTCTTTCTGATGTCTCTCTGTCCCTGTAACGCACCTGAGCCGCCTCCCTTGAGCCACCATTGTCCGCAGCTCCGGTGTCACCACCACCACCAAGGGTAAGCTACCTTGTATTCTCTCCTATTCTCTCATTCTCTGTTTCTCTAACATAATGGATATTTGGTAGCTAGGGTATTGGAATTAATGTAGAAGGTGGTGTAGTCATGGAATGGAATGGGAATATAAAGAAAATAGAGGATGGTGGAAGGGGTATGAGATCATTTTAAGTAAAGATGGGTGATACCTGGGTGTTTGTTCTGTAAAG
This sequence comes from Sophora flavescens, assembly GCA_030762895.1. Taxonomy (NCBI): domain Eukaryota; kingdom Viridiplantae; phylum Streptophyta; class Magnoliopsida; order Fabales; family Fabaceae; genus Sophora; species Sophora flavescens. Next base: position 10,134,455 of record CM061070.1, read on the forward strand.
GTTGGGCTCTGCCACTGACTCCGTGCCAAATCTGCTCAGTTTGGAGTTCTAATAAACTGGCAGACTTTGTTCACACTAAAGACAATTTCTGGCCTAGTTAAGGTAGCATACTGCAGTGCACCCATGATGGATCTGTAAAGGTTGGGCTCTGCCACTGACTCCGTGCCAAATCTGCTCAGTTTGGAGTTCTAATAAACTGGTAGACTTTGTTCGCACTAAAGACAATTTCTAATCGAAACAGAAACTAGGGTAGAAGAAGAGAAAACTAGAGTAGAATAAGAAAGATAGATAAAGAGAGAGAATCAATTGTACTCTATTATTTTTCTCAGTTGTTATGAATTACAGAGAAGGATATGTATTTATAGCTTTGAGCTTCTAACAGCTCTTGAATTATTTTGACAACTGTTGCTAACTGCCTAACTGCCATAACTAACTATCATAACCGAATACTGCCGACTCAGCATATTCGGTTATGTTTACAGGGATTCTATGCTAGCTTAGGCTATACTCTATTAGCCCCCCTTCAAGCTAAAGGTGGTGGCTGCAAAGGTACAACGTTGAGCTTGATCCTTAAGTATGCAAACTGAGCTGAGGAGAGAGGTTTTGTGAGTGAGTCTGCTAGCTGATCACCACTGGGAACATGATGGACAGTGAGTGCTTTAGAGATAACCTTTTCCCTTACAAAATGAATATCAAGTTCAATATGCTTTGTGCGGGCATGAAGGACAGGGTTGTGTGCTAGAGACACAGCACTTAGATTATCACAGTAGAGTTGAGGAATAGTGTGAGGAATCTTGAGTTCAGATAGTAATGACTGTATCCAGGATAGTTCGGTGACTATATTTGCCATGCTTCTATATTCTGCTTCTGTACTAGACCGAGCCACTAGTGGCATGGATGTCTTGTATTTTTGGGTCCTACGGGCTTAATGTGATGGATGCCTTTAAGTGTTGTGGGGAAGCTGATAAACCAGTCCTAACTTCCTTTGATCCACTTGGTATTGTATAGTCATGAATCATGATTTTAAGCATCATGTAGTTCTAAACTCCAATTTCTAGGCCATTTCTCCAAGTTTATGCTTCATTCCATTTCTCACCATTTCTCCATTTATCTAAGTTGGTAACAAACTTGTTTAGCTATATTTTTTTGCACAAAACCAGTAGCTACTCGAAAACCATCAGAATAGCAAAATTTCACTTCACTCGATACCTAAACCAATGTGTAGGTACTTGCCCAGATGCCTTATTTATAGATTAGGGAAGTTTGAATCCCAATCTAAAACAAATTGAGATCAAAATCGATTGCTTCAGATCCAAGTAATGCGCGTCACGGTCGTGATGGTCAACAAGGCTAGGCCGTGACGGATTCTGCCTTGGAAATTCTTGACTGGTTGGTCTGTCACGGCCGTGATGGCCATCACGGCTAGGCCGTGACGGATTATGCCTTGGAAATTCTTCACTGGTTGGTCTGTCACGGCCGTGATGGCCATCACGGCCTGGCCCTGACAACTTCTGACCTTTTCGTTCTTCTTTCTTTTTCAGCCCTACTCGATCATGGCCGAGATGTCTATCACGGCTAGGCAGTGATGAGCTCTGTTTGTCTCATTTTTCTTCACTTTTCAAGCCTCATCTTCATGCAAGCTCCATCATGGTCAATCTTGAGCATTTTGATCCTTAATTCCTGCAAAACAACACCACAAAACCGTTTTGGTGTTTCACTGTTTTTGTGTCATCAACGAATGAGATCAACCAAACCATTTTTGTGTTTCACTGTTTTTTTTAATAAGCAGTTGCAGTACCATGATAACTTCCCAACTCTGCATGGATCCAAAAGTAAATTATAACTCTTTTAAGTGAAAATCTCAATAAGAAATTTGGTTTATAAAAATATATATCAAATTAGTATAAGGTTAAAGTAATATTATCAAATGTTGTCATTTCAGTTCTGACACAATTATTTTTATTTATGCATTATAGGTCCTTGTCTGATCTTCGTTGTCTGCGGCTCCTCCCTTATCCTTAATTGGTTTTGCTTTGTCGAATAGGTAAGTTCTCTCAATACTCTCTTTTAAGATTGTGCTTTGTCTAATAAGCACTGATATGTGTGGTGCTTCTAATGTATTATGTGAATTATCGTGTTGTTTGGTAGTGGAGAGATGAGCTCAATAGGATGTGATCTTGTCTGATTGTATGCTGATAATTTAATGTTTATGCATGTGTTTGTCAATATGTGTTGTTTGTTAGTGGAGAGCGGAGCTCAATAGGATGTGATCCTATCCGAAAGGCGGGATGCTGGTTGTGTGCTGATAATTTAGAAATTATGCATGTGTTTGACAATTAACTGCTACTTGTTAGTGGAGAGCTGAGCTCAATAGGATGTTTGCTACAATATTTAATCTAAGTTTGTATTGATTTACGCTGCAATTTATATAAGCTCAACAATGTTGCAATATTTATAGGTTAATGGTTTTATTTTCTGTTAGAGTTAATAATTAATTTACGAAAGCCTTAGTTTCCTATTTGAGATTCAATATTAATGAGCATGCGTAACTTATCAAGGTATGCATGCTCATTGTATTGAATCTTGAATTGTCCAAGTGGGACAGTTTGGGAAAAAACTTTTTCACACTCGTACAATAGTCATTTCCATGTACAAATGCCTTATATATATACTTGTTAAAATCTCGGTCTGAAGCATTTCCTTTTGTTCTCCTGGTGCATACTTGATCGCGCTGATTCTCACCGTGCTCGAGTCGTGTACTTGGAGATCGATGGGAAATGCTTTCAAAATTTTGTCAAGTATAAGGTATTTGAATATGGGAATAACTATTATTAGCCAAGTGTGGTAAAGGTTTCTTCTCGAATGGGATAGGTTCTTACCTTGTCATAATAACGAGATTGATGGAGTTATTGGAATACACCGTAATATATAAGTGTTATTGTAGGATTGGTCAGGCTATTTAATTGCCAGCAATGGATATTCCGAAGAATCGGAAATGGATGTATCGTAGGTTGGATCGGAATAAACATCTTAGGGAAGAGTATAGAGTTGGAGTGGGTGAGTTTATAAAGTTTGTTGTTAGCCAGGAGGGATTTATACGGCTGGGCGGTGATCAATTGAGGTGTCCTTGCAAAAGATGCAAGTGTCATTCTTTCAAAAGCGTGGATGGAGTTGTAGCTGATCTTTATGAGAATGGCTTCATGCCTGATTACTATTGGTGGAGTAACCATGGTGAGACGTTGCCTGACTTAAACCCGATTGTGTTTGAAGGTTCGTACTTTGGAAGTAATGACCGGAAGAAAGAATTGAATCCATATGAGCAAATGATAATGGATCATGCTGGACCATTGGTTGGTGTTGTACTAGAAGAAGATGGGGGAGAAGATGGTGGAATGGGTTCCCAATACATAGAGGAGAATCCGAATCCCAAAGCTCAAAGATTCTATGATATGCTGAGTGCTGCACGATCTCCATTGTGGGAAGGATGTCGGGGGTACACGGAGTTGTCGATGTGAATGGAATGGTTGAGTATCAAATCTGACTACAATATGCAAGAAGGCTGTTTTAAATCCTCACCAAGTTAGTGTTCAAGGCGTTGCCAGAAGACAATCGGATGCCTACTAGTTTTTATCATGCTAAGAAGTCTGTGGAAAATTTGGGTCTGGGGTGTTTGAAAATTGATTGTTGCCCTAATGGATGTATGTTGTACTATAAGGATGATTCAGTGAAAAGCATAACATGTTGTCGATTTTGTGGTGCGGATCGGTATAAGACAACCACTAGGATGGGTATTGAGAAGAAGAGGTCGCTAAAAAAGATGTGGTATTTTCCGCTCGTGCCAAGACTTACAAGATTGTACTCTTCGATGGCCACTGCAGCTCACATGAGGTGGCATAGTGAGCATGAGAGGGAGCAAGATGTCTTGTGTCATCCATCTGATGGAGAATCTTGGAAGCATTTTGATATGGTTCATATGGCATTTTCGCAGGACCCTCGCAATATCCGATTGGGGTTATCTACTGATGGATTTAATCCTTTTGGCCAGTTTGGAAAAGCATACTCTTGTTGGCCGGTTATCCTGACTCCATACAATCTTCCCCCGGGGATGTGCATGAAGCGGGAGTTTATGTTCCTAACAGTCATAATTCTGGGTCCGTCTAATCCAAAAGGTAAGATTGATGTGTACTTGCAGCCACTGATAGATGAGTTGACGATGATGTGGAATGATGGTGTGTTGACATATGACGTATCTTTGAGGCAGAATTTCATCATGAAAGCAGCTTTGATGTGGACGATCAACGACTTTCCCGCCTATTGGATGATGTCGGGTTGGAAGACCGCGGGGAAGCTTGGATGCCCAATATGTATGGAGCGATCGAAGGCATTCATGCTTAAAAACAGTCGAAAGATCTCATATTTTGATTGTCATCGTCAATTCCTTCCAGAAGATCATCCTTATAGGCGGAACAAGAATGCATTCAAGAAGCGTTGTGCGGAGACAACACCGCCTCCACCACGTTTGACTGGTCCTAATGTATGGCGCAGAGTACAGTACTTACCGCTCGTCCATGAATCCCAAGGAGAACATATTCCTGATTATGGCATCAACCATAATTGGACAAAACAAAGTATATTTTGGAGGTTGCCGTATTGGAGGACGCAGCTACTTCGTCACAACATTGATGTCATGCATACTGAGAGGAATGTGTTTTTGAATGTGTTTGACACTGTGATGGACATCAAGGGGAGGACAAAGGATACAAATAAAGCCCGATTGGATCTGACCGAAATTTGTAATCAGAAGGAGCTTGAGTTGCAGGACGGTGGTCGTGGCAGACTTATCATACCGAAGGCAAGTTATACACTAAGCAAAACACAGAAATTGGCCATCTATAAGTGGGTTAAAGAACTAAACTTACCAGATGGGTATGCTTCCAATATGGGTAGATGTGTTGACATTAAGGAATCAAAGTTACATGGAATGAAGAGTCATGATTGCCACGTGTTCATGCAACGGTTGCTTCCAATTGCGTTCGACGCATTACCGAAGCAAATTTGGAACCAACTTGTTGAGCTTAGCCACTTTTTCAGGGAGCTTACATCGATAACACTAAATGTGAATCAATTAAAGGATATGGAAGTCAAGATACCCGTTTTGTTATGTAAGTTGGAGCAAATCTTCCCGCCGAGTTTCTTTGATTCCATGGAACACCTGCCAGTTCATCTACCTTACAAAGCAAGAGTTGGCAACCCAGTCCAATACCGCTGGATATATCCATTTGAGAGGTAAAAAACATCAACTATTTTACTCAATACATATGAAATTCACGAACACGAGAGCGTAGTTTAGCTTTCCCTAAAACCAGTAATTATTTTTATGTATCCCTCTTTAATAGGTTCCTGCACTCCCTTAAACACAAAGTCAAGAACAAGGCACGAGTGGAGGGTTCCATTTGTGAAGCATACTTAGTAGAGGAGACTTCCACTTTTGCCTCTTATTTCTATCCGGACGAAGTTAACACGAGAAGGACAAGGATGCCTAGAAACATTGATTCGGGCGAAGGAGGTTCAACTAGTCCTCCTATATCAATATTCAACTATCCGGGTAGATTTAGTAGCAAATCAAAAGGATATTTCTTGGAGCAGCGTGACATTAATGCTGCTCATCTGTATATCCTTCAAAATTGTGAAGAGGTGGCGCTATATTTAGAGTAAGTTTCTACAATGTCTTTTATAAGTTCAATTGACATTTATGATTATTAATCGTCCTACTGTTAATCTCCCATATGTAGGATGTACGGCAATTTTCTAAGGGATCTCTAACCCGACATTTCAAACGATCAGGTTGATCGAGAAATTACTTGTCACTTTGCTACGTGGTTCAGTAAATATGTAGGTTAAGCATCTTCATTTGTTGCAATACATTTTATCTCCTTAAATATATAGCATGTATAAGAATAATATAATATTTGATTTGTTAGGTACTAGATCCAGAAAACAATGTTCAAAATCCATTGTTGACAAATTTGGCATGGGGGCCTAACAGATGGGTTACATCATGGAATACTTATATTGTAAATGGATATAAATTTAACACAAAAACATGGAATGAAGGAATGCAGACGTGTAACTATGGTGTTTGTGTGCGAGCCACTGATGGCAATGTAGAGGATGATTTCTATGGGGTTCTAACTGACATCCTTGAACTCGATTATATCGGTTTCCCCGTGATGAAGTTAGTTATCTTCAAGTGTGATTGGTTTGATCCTACTCTTGACGCAGGGACAAAAATCGATAACAATTATGGTATTGTTCAAGTTAGGCTGTCTTAAAGGTATAATAAGGCGTACGACCCATTCATTTTTTCACAACAGGTAGATCAGGTTTATTACTCGCCATATCCCGAAGGACATCAAGGCTGGTTGGGTGTTGTTAAGATAAAGGCTCCCAGTATAATTACTGATAATGTAATCAACCAGCCTGAAAAAGATGCTCCGTACTAAGAGGATGAGTTTTCAAGACCCCACGTACCGTTGCAAATTACGGCGTACATTATTGTTAATTATCTGGCGGACATTTTCGGAAATGGGGAAGAAGTTGAAAGAGAGTTAATGGATCAATCCGAGTTGGACGCATCTAGTGAAGGTACATTCCGATCAAGTGATACTGATGAGAGTGAGGGTGAATTTAGTGACGGAGATTCTACTTAGGTAATTTATTTATGTCATAATTCATTGTGTAAATGTCATTCTACTTAGGTAATTTATTTTTATATTATTTACACTGTTGTGTAATCATCTTTTCATTTTTTTCACAGATGGCAGATTCCTCTAGAGGTAGGGGTCGTCGTGGAGGTTGTCATGGAGGTTGTGCTGCGAGAGTCCGTTCGCCGACCGACCAACAACCTTCTGATCGAGACCACCCTACCAGCACCTCCGTGGACGGGACACCTTAGGGTGATGGAGTTGCACCCCCTACCCTGCCTCATGTGGTCGGGACACAGGCTGCACCCTCATCATCCACACCTACGACAGGACCATCATCATCATCGGGACAGGAGAGTCGTGGTCCATCCGACAGGAGGATTCTTCTTATCCCCAGGGGGGATAACGAGTAAGCTAATTTAATTGTTTAATATATATAAAGTATCGTTAATTTCTGTTTACTTGTTTTTTATTTTATTTATAACATTTATTAATGCTCTAGTTTTGCTGCAGCTTTCTGCCCGCGAAGGGCCCTTCTGATTCGATATCGAAGATCCTGCGACGCAAGTTTGATGGTCCACGACCTACATGAAAGGCCATCCTAGGGGGCCATAGGGATCAGTTGTTTAAAGAGCTTAAGGTAACAATTTATTAAGTTATTTAAATTAAATTTACATTATATATATACACACACGAATTTCCTAACAACTGTAAGTTGCAGAAAGAGTATAGGTGGGACGTAGCTTTAGAGGCTCTCGTCAGGGACAATTTTGAGCATAAAGGCTCACTGGTCATGAAGAATCTAACGAACAAGCTGAGGCAGGGTAAGAATAAGGGGAAGTGGGTGGATCCTGAGATCAGGAGGCAGATGGACCAGTACTGGGCTACTGAGAAGTTCCAGGAGATCCAGGCCACAGCTCGACGTAATCGAGCTTCTGATGGTGGCGCATGTGCTTGGACCGGCGGGTCTAAATCGGCCGCCGCCCACTACGACGAGCTGGTAATACATTAAACTTTTGACTTAATATACTATTTAATTAATTAGTTTTCATTTTTAATTATTCTTATGAATTTAAGATTATATTTTTGTGTGCAGAAAGCACAGAAACAGCGGGGGCCCACTTCTATGGAGTTGGTGGAGAGGACGAAGAAGTTGAAGTTGGGGACATGGGTCAACGACAAGTCCCGTAACTATGCTGTAAGCAAAATAACAATTTAGTGTTTACTTGTAATTTATTATAAATGATTTGTTAATATTGGATATAATTTTAACTAAATCTCTTCAACTATACTGTGTAGGTGGGCTTCAACGAGAAAAAGGACGATGCCATATCACGTGCCTCACAGTCACAAGATGAGGCTTTGACTGGTGATGGGCTCAGCTCTCCTATCTCCGTCGATGATAATGCCATTTATTTGGAGGTCGTCGGGGACAGGAACAAGAAGGGGCACGTGTAAGGCCTCAGACACCTGGGAGGCGAGTTTATCGATTCATCATCCGGCATGCCTGCTCCTTCCTACGCCGATACCGTCCCTCAGGAGCAGTTCAACCAAATGCAGGACACCATCACGCAGTTGAACGCGGAGCTTCAGGAGAAGAGAGAGAGAGCAACAGATGGCGAACTAGATTGCACAGTTGACTCAGGCACAGCAGCAGCTGATGCAGGCGACCATCGAGCAGGGCCACATACTGCGGCTGGTGTTGGAGCAGATGAGGATCCACACTCCAGTTGCTCAGGGTGATGCTATGACGGTTGTGCCGCCTGCTGCCGCTCCTCCAGTTCCGCCGCCTGCTACTGATGCTACTACTGCAGAGGACGATCAGATAGCAGACGTCGGTGGTACGGACGCTGAGGATGAATGGATTCCTCCACCTCCCCCTCAACATGACTGATTTTTTTTATCTCCATATTTTTGACTTTAAACGATTCTTGTACGACACTTTGGATTATTTTTTATATATATATTTATTATTTCTTATGATTGTATATTTCATTAGTAATTTGGTGTGTTTTATTAGTAATTTTGCTAATGTTTAAAGAAAAACAGAAAAAAATTTGTTTTAAAAATTAAATTTTAAAAAAAATTAATAATAACCAGTTTAGTGACCGAATTAGAAACCAATAATTCGGTCGCTAAACTTTATTTAACATTAACAGATGTGGTATAGCGACCGAAAATACGTCGCTAATAGAGGTTAACAGTAACCAAAATTGGCGATCGATCCAGCAACCGACAATCGGTCGCTAATAATGGTTACCGAAACAATGCGACCAACCTTATAGCGACCGTTTTTTATTATTTAGCGACCGAAATTATGGTCGCCATTTAGCGACCGAATTAATATTTTGGTCGCTAAAAACTTAGCGACCAGATATTCAGCCACCACTATTAATCGGTCGCTAATTCGGTCACTAAATTAAATAGCGACCGAATATGCCGGTCGCTAAACAATTGTTTTTTTGTAGTGATTATCCTTGCCACCAAATATTGAGGACATCATTGGAAGAATTGTTGATGATAAGGTTGGTAAGATAGTTGAAGAGAAGACAGAACAAATGGCACAATCGATTGAAGAAAGGGTACATAAGCAAGTTCAAGATACTTTGGCCCCTACAAATGCAATGGTGACTCAGATGCTGGCTTTATTGATGGATTTTCAGAAAAGCCAAAACCCAAATCAAAACCAACCCCCTCCACCACCTCCTCCTACGTAAACCTTTTCTTTCTTTATCTTATATGTTTTGCTGACTATAATGATCAACTCCTTTTACCTTTTTGTCTGATGTTAAAAAAGGGGGAGAAAGGAAAGAGATTAAATTTATACGAAGTTTTTTTTGAAAAGGTACATATTTTGTCTGGATATGCATACGTTTAAACTATTCATCTTGATGATACATTGCCTTGAATTCTTATGCCTAAATTTTGTCTAAAGTAAATTATGCTCTGATATTGCTTTGAACTGTTTATTCACAAATGTTTGATAAGCTACTATCTTGGTCTGATAACTTATATTATCTTGCAAATAAGACTTGGTTGTATATGCCTTAATTGCTTTGACCTGTTGAATGCTATGTCATAGGGAGAGCTTTGCAAGCTCTCTTAGACTTTGCTACTTAAATTTAATCAGTTTTTGTCATCGTCAAAAAGGGGGAGATTGTTGGAACCAAAGTGGTTCTGGTTTATTTAATCTCTAGGTTTTGATGTTAATAAAATGATTAAATTTGCTTGGCAAAGTGTTAGTTGAGATCTAACAAGTGATTTCAGTTTATGCAGGAATATCCAAAATAATATAAGGTATACAATGCTTGGACTCTGGCAAAGAGTTATCCGTCCAAATGTTATTTAAACTGTTTATATTTTAATTGTTAAGTAGACGGTTAACTACATCTCTGTAGACGTCCATAGTAGCCACGTCAGTAGACGAGTGCTCTCTAAACGGGATGATTAAAAATAACCGTTGAAAATTTTCAAGAGAAGTTGAAGACCACTATATATAGAAGGTCTCAAGCACTGAAGAATAACTTTTGCCATTTGAACATTTGCAAGATATTCAAAGCTCATATTCCCTTTGTAAAGCAAAAGTCTGTAATTCTTAAGGTTGAATATTAGTAAAAATATTCTGTTGATCTTATACCTTCATACCCTCACATATAGTGAGTTAGAAAGATCTTAGAAAGATATGTGATTGAATTAGAGCCTGAAGAGGCTTGGCAAGAAAGCAATACTTGTAGCCTAGAGAGGTGTAGAATACTTGTTGTAGAAGCTGTTTGGAAATAGTGGAGTAAATCCTTCAAGTAGAATGGATTGGACGTAGCTTTTGGTTGGAAGAGAGTGAACCAGGATAAAATACCTGAGTGAATGTTCTATCCCTTATCTTTTACAGTTTTATTTATTTATACTAACTGTGGGATTTGATTTTGGTTTTGTTAATCTTTTAAAAAGGATTTCTTGTGTGCTTAAACTTTTTATCTTCTGCTTGTGAAAAGGTTTCTCAAAAAGGGTTTTTACGAAAATAATTAACAAACACAATTCAACCCCTCTTCTTGTGTTTGCTTGTGCCAACTTCACACTTTTGGTCCCCAAGGTTTCAAAACGCCAATTGAGTCCCCAAGGTATCACGATTGTGCAATTTTGGTCTTTTAGATATTATGATTGTGCAATTTTTAATGCCAACAACCTACATGGCACACGTGAGATTGATATGGGACCGATCTTCATAAATATCCTTTGCAGAGAAACATTGGACTCCTATATTCACGTGATGTACAAGTGACCATTAAAGTGTGTGATGTGTCAATAATGCGACATAAGAATGCCTTGTAAGCTACCAAGCTGGCCTCACTAAATGCCAAATCAGTCCCACGCGCACAACATAGGCTACTGGCATTAAAAATTGCACAATCATGATATCTGGGGACTTAAATTGCACAATCGTGATGCTCGAGGGACCCAATTGGTGCAATTGGAACCTGATAACTAAAATTGCACAATTATGATACCTGGGGGACCCAATTGTCACAATTGGAACCAGAGGGATCAAAATTGCACAATCGTGATACCTCGTGGATCGAAAGTACAATTAAGCCTATATTATATTCTACATTTGTAGGCATGCTTTCGGATTTCTTTGGAGCATTGGATTTGGAATCATGTTACAAAATATTTATATGTCATACTTTAGTTTCAACATGGATAATTTCGAATTTTCACGAGATAAAGGATAATTTTTGTTAGGTAATCATTTTTTCCTCCAGTTTTTTCTTAATTCTATGTCCTTTCAATAATGGTAACATATAAAGAACTTCAATTAGGAGAGAATGTTTTTATCCCTAATAACTCACCATTCGTAAACATATAGATGGGAGGACAACCAAAGTTAGGTTGACAAGTTATGTAAAAAAAAGTTATATCGGGCTCGACTCTTGGATTTTGTGTATGAAGAAAATTTGGTTAGGTGGGGGCAACCCTTAAATGTCGTCTAAGTCCCTCGACGAAGATTAGCCACTGTTTACGATGGTGGATACTTCATACCAATAAACTGGTTACCAAAAAAAAACTTCCCATGATTTGATTTAATTAGACATTGTGTTAGTTCAAAGGGAGGGAATTTGGGTCTCTTAGGCATGTGTTCCTGGATTTGATTTCTTGATTTATATGTATGAGAAAAATGTTAGGAAGGATCTTCGGCTAGACACCTAACTGTACCCGAGAGATTAACCTCTTATATATCAGGCGTGGAAGGATATTTTGAGGGGGGAAATGTGTCATAATTGTGTAAGGGTGGCAGTTCAATCGATTTTTCCATTAGGTGAATTCTCTGGAACCTGACATAATTTTAGTGTAAAATTTTCATTGCTGACTTGGACCAATCATAAGCTGCCAGCTCAACTATAGTATGCCATTTCGTTATTGACTTTGACTTCTTATTATTATTTATTTAAAAATTTATTTAATTATCTTATTTAATTTTAGATTCAAAAGGACCTATTTAACCCTTCCACTACTTTCATCCCCATCACCTTCCATCTACAGCACCACCATTACCTCTACAACCAAGCTCCCATAAGATCTAAGTCAAGCCACCATGTGTCTGCCGCGCAGAGATCCGAACCGCCACGCGCCACCACGGATATGCGGCACCACCATCGCGGAGGACATAGCACGACGACAACATTGTATGGACCAGAACGTGGTACCACTTTCACAGAAACGCGAACCAACCACCGCCCCGCCCCAAGGCGTCTCCGTCCCCTCGGTCTAGCCACCGTCCCTGCCGTCCAGCCGCCATCCCCGCCGTCACACTCCTCAGAGCAGAACTTCCCAAAGTTGCAAATTGATGCTAAATTAGGTTTAGGGTGTGTGAGAGTGAACACCATTTGGTTTGGGCCATGTTTCTAAGAAAAAAGTTTGGGCTAGTAAATAAAATCCATTTTCAAAACAAATAATCTACAAATAAGAATATCTTGTAAAACTTTTAAGTAAAAATATATATATTTATGGATAAAACTTTAAATAAAAAGGTATATGAAATTTATATCTACATATACATATAAAACACATTTTAAATACTCTAACCCTAACCTTAATCTATTAAATACTAGGTATTTAACATAAAATTTTATTATAAATTCATTATGCAATTTAAGTAATTATATTGAGCATTTGTACATATGTCTAATTATAATTTATACTTTTAAATATTTGTTTAACAATATTTTAATTTGTGTTTTTGTTTAATATCGTTATCCTAATTCGTAAAAAAGAGTATGTTGATACATAATGTATACCAATTAAACTTATATAGATATTCGTATATTTTTTTTTATTCACGAGATTTATGTATATGTTTAACTAATTTTTAGTCTGTATAATAAATTAAAATATTTGATATCATTTTTTATATAATTAATATATTACATGTAACTTCCATTCTTAATTCAATTATTGAAAATAGATCTGGGAGAATCATTACAAGCAAAATAGGTGTTAAATCAATTAGGCACTAATTCTCATCAAAGAGTATATTGACATATAGTGTATAATAATTAAATTCATATTTTATTATACTTTAATTTAAAACTTTATAAGAAGAATGTTCTTAAGTGAATAATGTAGCACTCAATCCAAATTCATTTTAATCTTAGAATAAATAATTTGAAATTTAAATTAATTAAATAAAATTTAACCCATAGATATAACGTAGAAACAATTGAGAAATTCTAGTTTCTTTTTAAAAAAATATCAAAGTGAGGAATCAATGCCTTGGCAACCAACATCCCAATTAACTTTAAAAAGGCAAAAGTAATTGGTGAAAAGATAACACCAATAAATATCTCCCCTTAACTTAGAAAAAGGAAAAAATAAAAAAAAGTAATAACTTATTCCATAGTTTTAAAAATCAGTCCCGATCGGTTAGGTGTAGAATCACTCAACTCAAACAATCGATTTAGAGTTAGTGAGAATCGGTAAAACGATCCAAGACCGATGAAAACCAGCCAAAGTTGGTAGTTAGAATTAGTTTGAACTGAGCATTTTTTTTTCATAATTTGTATTTCAATTGGGTGTTATATTATTCAATTAAGAACATTTTTTTTGAATCATTTAAGAACATTCTTAAAGTTTTAAATTAGAGTATTGTAACATATGAGTTTAATTATTTTACATTATATGCCAACATACTATTTGATGCGAATTAATGTCTAACCGATTTATCACCTATTTTGGTTGTAAAGATTATTCCAGATCTATTTTCAAATTTTGAATTAAGAAAGAAAGTTACTTGTAATATATTAATTATATAAAAATGATATCAATTATTTTAATTTATTATATAGACTAAAAATTAATTAAACATATACATAAATCTTGTTAATAAAAAAATATACATATATCTATATGAGTTTAATTGGTATACACTATGTATCAACATACTCTTTTTTGCGACTTAGGATAACGATATTGAGCAAAAATACAAATTAAAATATTGTTAAACAAATATTTAAAAGTATAAATTATAATTAGACATATGTACAAATATTTAATATAAATACTTAAATTAAATAATGAATTTATAATAAAATTTTATGTTAAATACCTAGTATTTATTAGATTAAGGTTAGGGTAAGAGTATTTAAAATGTGTTTTATATGTATATATAGATATAAATGTGCATATAATTTTTTATTTACAAGTTTTTTTTTTGTTGTTGTTTCTTAGGGTATCCTCCACGCTCAACTGTGGAGACTAATCCCTCGAGTCGGGTAGGACCACAAGAGCGGCAAAGCTCTCCCTTAAGAGTTTTAACGCTGCTGCATTTTCAGGGCCAAGATTTGAACTCGAGATCTCTGGCTAAGCTGGAAGAGACCCGTGTCATCTCATCCAAGCACTCTTGTAAAGTTTTAAATTAGAGTATAATAAAAAAAATGCATTTAATTATTATACACTATATGTTAATGTACTCTTTGATGAGAATTAGTGTAACATCCCTAGCTGCTTTATGGATTGACGACTGTCCCCACAAACCAACACGGGCCTTTTTCAGCGTGTTACACGCTTCCTGGAAAACTTCCCAGGAGGTCACCCATCCCAGAATTGCTCCAAGTCAAGCACGCTTAACTATGGAGTTCTTAAGTGATGGGCTCCCGAAAAGATTAGTATAGGTAGCACCCGCTCTTTGTTCGTGCCTTCTTGCACCGGCGACCACTCCCCGATGGATTGACGACTGTCCCCACAAACCAACACGGGTCTTTTTCAGTGTGTTTTGTCCTCACTCACACGCTTCCTGGAAAACTTCCCAGGAGGTCACCCATCCCAGAATTGCTCTAAGTCAAGCACGCTTAACTATGGAGTTCTTAAGTGATGGGCTCCCAAAAAGAAGATGCATCTTGTTAGTATAGGTAGCACCAATCAATTCATATAAGCATTCCTCAACTGTATAGTCTCATACCTACAACGTCTCAGGATCCCTCTCATTCGGGTGTGTTATTGGTTCATTCATGTGTCCCTCCGCCTAGAAGCCTGCCAAGAGTCGCTCCTTGTCCGTGCCTTCTTGCACCGGCGACCACTCCCCGCCCTCGTCGGCACCCGGGTGTTACAATTAGTGCCTAACTGATTTAACACCTATTTTGCTTGTAATGATTCTCCCAGATCTATTAATTCAATGGAAGTTACATATAATATATTTTTTTGACAAAATAAAAGTTAGGCAATTTCATTAATAATTGAGAATGCAATACATCCGGTAACATCATCACGAATTTGGAGAATAGTAATATATGTAGCCACTCCTAACAAAGAGTGAGCAACTACATGAACTTTCCTCAAATTAAACTCTACCAAAGAGTTGTTAACATAAGATTATAAAAGACTCTTACAATTTGAAATAACAGCCCTATAATTAGCTTGGTCCTCTTGAAGGAGACCTATGACTTCCTCTTTTTGCACCTGGAGTCTAGGAGAGTAACTATAAGATTTAGCTTTGAAGAAATATCCTCCCTCATCATGTAAATTGTGATCGAAGTCGATGCTTCGAGCTACCTACAAGAAAGGCTCAATGCACTGCCAATTGTCTTCGACTTATTTTGCATAAACTAAAAAAACCAAAATTAAAAAGAGAAAAGACAAAACTCGTGAATAAAAAAAATATACATATATCTATATAAGTTTAATTGGTATACACTATGTATCAACATACTCTTTTTTGCGAATTGGGATAACGATATTAAACAAAAACACAAATTAAAATATTGTTAAACAAATATTTAAAAGTATAAATTATAATTAGACATATGTACAAATATTTAATATAATTGCTTAAATTTCATAATGAAATTATAATAAAATTTTATGTTAAATACCTAGTATTTAATAGATTAAGGTTAGGGTTAGAGTATTTAAAATGTGTTTTATATGTCGATATAAATTTCATATACTTTTTTATTTACAAGTTTTATCAATAAACATATATATTTTTATTTAAAAGTTTTACAAGAATATTCTTATTTGTCAATTATTTGTTTTGAAAATGAATTTTATTTATTTTTATAAGAGAATATGTTTATATATTTTAATAATTTTCAGCTTAAAAGAAAAAATAAAATAAAACTAAATGCCCCTAAAACAAGACCACATTACTTATTACCTGACTACTTGGCCCAATCTTTTTTTAGAAACATGGCCCAAACTAAATAGTGTTCACTCTCACGCACCCAAAACCTATTTTAGTCACTAGTGCAATAAGTGTTTTTTACGTCAGTTAAAATTGATTTTTTACGTCAGAATACTGACTGACGTAAATACAGCTGACGTTAATAGTTAATATTTTAACGTCAGTTGAGAACCGACGTTAAATATAACACTATTAACGTCAGTTCCTTAACAAAACCGACGTTAATTTTATAAAAATTAACGTCGGTTTTTTAAACAACTGACGTTAAACTAAAACTATTAACGTCAGTTCTTTAATACAACGGACGTTGATTTTGTTAAAACTAATGTCAGTTGTTATAAAGAACTGACGTTAAAGGTTTAATTTTAACGTCAGTTGTAATAAACAACTGACGTTAATAGTGTACTGTATATTTTATAAAATACTATTAACGTCAGTTGTTTGATACAACTGACGTTAATAGGTTTTTTTTTTAAATTCAGTTTTAAAATATCACTCCCCTCGCCTATCCCTCGCATTCAGTCCGTAAGAATACGAATATCACACACATTACAGAATTGCAAAGGAAAATTGAACAATGGGGGGACTTAAAACCAAAACCCATGTATATATATATATAAATTTTAGTTCCAATGTCTAAAAAACAAAACAATCTAAGGATATATATATACATGTTATTAATTAGTTTCTAAAGTCTAACAAAAAAACTATTTATCTAAGTAGTGCGGAGGTATGCTGTCAATTCCTTTTTCAGCCGCATACTTGAATAAGAATTCAGCGAAGCGCATCCTCAAGTCTCTTAACTCATCTTCTTCAATAGGCGATTGGTCGATAAATGCCTAGACACGTTCAAATAATAACAATAACATCAATGCAAGTCATCTTCAAAACTATAATATATAATTTAACAAGTTGTTTAAATATTACCTTCTTCCATCCATCCGTAATAGATGCAGAGACTATGTTCAGCATATGAAGCATCACATAATAGCCGCACGACCAACTGTCAATTTGAAATCGAGACTACCAACAAAATTAATTTCAACGTCAGCTGAATATACACATAAATTAGTAATTATAATATTAATTATTTGATAAATAAACTACCAAACCTTGAGGATGTTCCATACAGTATTTGCTTTAGCCTTAGAAGTCCTACTTCTCCCGTTGGCGCAACTTATGCTACTCGCCTTCAGCGCGCTATCATAAACAAATAATCATGTCGATCAATTAACAAACTCATATATCATGTGTGTAATAAACTAAAAACAACTGATATTAAAACTTAAATTAAATTTAAGATTAGTTACTTACATATTTCCAGCTTCCACCACCTTCGGTGGCGGATCATGGTGGAGAGAGCAGAAGAATATGACAGTATGCCTAGACGGGTGAAGTACGAACAACTGCCAATGGCGATTCATACAGTAGGGAGCCAGATATAATTCTTTCGGATTGTCTCCCAACAAGTTCCCTAAGTATTTACTCAATGCATCGCCAGCAAAGAACTCGGGCAGAAGGATTGACGGATCTAAGAAACCGTAAACTGATGCAACGCCCTTATCAAGCTGAAGACGATGGAGATACCTAAGATATGAAAAGGTGTGGATGTTAATTACATAATATATATATTGAAATTAAAATAAATTATTCAATGGAAAAATACCAAAAATAAATAAGTTATAAAATTAAAATTAACTTACGTGCACCGTAGACCGATGACATTCTTGTTCATCCAGACGTTATTTTCGCAGCGTTCCCGAGATCGTCACCAACGAAGGAAAATATCCTCTGTTGATCTGGGCGTGCCACCCATCCATCGTGATCCAATGGACATTCAAAAATCTCAAACGCATAATCCTCACCAAGTGAGAACAAACGAGTGATAGGTGACAGCGACACCGACGTCGACTTGGCCTTCAGTTTAGGAAAAATAAAATATATAAGTTTTTGATAATTAAAAAAAACACAAGTAATTATTTGACTAATTTGGACATTAATAATGAATAAATACCTTTGCTAACATTTCGAGCTCACGTCGTTTGGAGTCCAACTCAAGCTCACGCCTTTTCATTTCCAACTCATGCTCATGGCACTGGACTTCCAACTCCCGCTCCCTAGCTGCGAACTCATCGTCCTCCACATGTGCCATACTAAAACTCTCTTTTGTGCTCACATGTGAAGCGTTGGCAAGCCTTGTGGTGTCCTGGGATGTACCGACGGAGGAAAGCTCTCTGGCAAGCGCCTGCTTGAATTCTGGGTTGGCTATTAAGCCTTGCATCAGATGTGTTGTAATATTTGGGTTGGACATGAGGTGCTGAGTAATGTCAGCCAAAATTGATGCTTCATTGACCACCCGCTTTCGTGAAGCAGACTTGCCATAATATTGTTTGATGGTCACGTTCCCAGGAACACCGAGAACCCGACCAGGATGGTCTTTCTTGCCTAGAGCAGTCATCAAGACGCCCCTGTCGCCCCGGAAGGGACGAATGCGCCCGGGAGGATTTTGCTTTAAGATCCATCTACAATGAAAAAAAATGAAAAAACGTGCAAGTGAAAAGTGTTGCAAATATCTATACAAATATCAATTGAAATCAAGTTAATTATTTACTTACAATCTTATCTGCAACTTCGCGAGTGGCATCAACTTTAAAAGATCCCGCCTTTGTCATGCGGCCGGCTAACCGGACATCCTCACGGTCGATGTCCGACGGAGGACTTGATGGTGTGCCCTCAGGCACCTCTACTCTTTCAATCCTAGCAGAGTGCTCTTCCTGCTTCGCCCTCAGCCTATCCGCCATCATCTGCTTGATCTGAGTATGGTACCCACCCTGAGACATGGTGTGGCGGTGGACGTTCTTCGCCTGATTCTGCCGACCCTTATTTGCCTTAGCCTATTCAAACAAAAACACATAATTAAATACAGTTAAATGATCTATAATAAGCATACAAAATTAACTTAATCAACCAACCTGAAATTCTCCATCCTGTCGACTCCTGGCAAACATATCCCATGTATCCTGATCAATCCAGGGATAATCCGAGAACATCTTATCAAGCCACTTCTTCCCAGATACATAGTACCTGGTTAGATCATGCTTGAACCCATTCCAACGCTTTGATGCCATTTTCATACATTTATGATGATGATCCTCGTCATTTGGCACAGTCCAAGCTACCTACACATTAGATACATATATAACAACTGGATGGATTATAACTCGGATAATTATCTAATAATGTAAATCAAACGAATGTAAAGGTAAAATACCGTGATAGCCTCCCAAATCTGATCCTTAACGTTCTGTGGAACGTCATTCCAGTGGTTGTAGTTGATGCTTACGTGCTGCTTCGCTTGTAGAAACACCCACTTATTAAATTCTTTAGCACCGGGTCCCTGGGCATTTAGATTAGCATCGAAGGACACCTCAAGCTTCTGTCCGCTCTGCCTGTCCTTCTCTAGTTTCTTCAACGAGGTGGCTCCTCTACCCCGTTTCCTATGAGCCTGTGATGTCTGTATGGACAAAAAAAAATGATAAAATAGAGGGTTGTAACATTATAAACTTACATTAACAAGAAGGACTAAAGATAGTATATAACATGTAAACTTACACTAGAATTAGGCGTAGGCGTGATCGGGTCCTGCGAAACCCCCACAGTGTCCTCCCGTGCATGTGGGCTATCCGACTGATCCATATGTATGCTTGTTCAGAAACAATATATATGTATTAACATAGGTTATAACTCAAAATAAATACAGAAGTATAAATAAAAATAACTAGATAGGTCCTGTAGATATACAAAACATCTATATATCCAATATAAGGACAATACGAGAGATTGAAAACTATAGTTTTTGAAGATTGCCAAGCACTGGTCACGGCCTGGCCGTGATGTCCATCACGGCCGTAACGTGCCAACTGAACCAGACCCTCATAGGCAGAACTGATCACGGCCTAGCCGTGATGAGCATCACGGCCGTGACAGATCAACCAGCAGAGTAACATGCACTCAAAACAAAAAAAATAGAGACATTCCAAACAACTCAAACTCACGGTTTAAAGTTACAACTACTGAGACTACAGTTTCAACATACACTCAAAACCAAAAATAGAGACATTCCAAACAACTCAAACTCACAGTTTCAAGTTTCAACTACTGAGACTACAGTTTCAAACCAGCAGAGCAACATGCATGCACTCTAAACCGTGAATAAAAAAATGTGCCGTAATTAAAGACTCACCAGAAATAGGTGCTCGCGTGGTGGTGGGGGGGAAGCTCGAGTGGTGGCCAAAGTTCGATGTGGTTACTGAGAGTAGAGGGACAAGGAGAGTTAGTGCGCGGGAAGGCCATGGGAAAGAGAGATGTCAAGTTATTGCAAAGAATGAGCGGGAAAGACAGAGTTAGGAGTTAAGAGTGTACCTCATGGTGGTGGCGAAGAAGCCCTCGCGGTGGTTGCGGTGGAGATGAGCTCGCGATTAGGGCAGAGTGAGAGCGAGAGTGAGGGTTGAGCGTGATGAAAAGAGAAAAGACGTACAGAGAAGTGGAGAAGGCGCGCGGGGGTAAACGTTATAATTAAAATAAAACAACATTTTACGTCGCTTTTGGTAAAACTCGACGTTGAAGATCATATATTTAACGTCAGTTGTCTTAATAAACGGACGTTAAAAACTCTCACACTTATTACGTCAGTTGTTAGTAATAATTGACGTTAAAGGTCATATATTTAACGTAAGTTGTATTAAGAAACTGACGCTAAAAACACTCACAACTTCTTACGTCAGTTGTATTACACAACGGACGTTAAAGGTTTATTAGTTTCTGCAAAAACATTCATTCCCTTGACTCTTCGTGCTACTTACCCATTCACCTTTGTACCTAATCCTCTTAATGAGCATTAAGTTTATAGATAAGTTTTCAAGAAAATCGGAATAACTTAGTAACTTCATCCACTGCTCCTATAAATAGCTTCCTTCCATCCTTTTAATTAATTTTTCGCTTCACAATATATCTCGCCGTGGAGATTAACTTCATCACTCTTTCTTCCTATTCTTAGACTCAAAGGTCTTTGTCTTAATGGTCAAACAACTCTCGAGTTTGAGTAAATCACATTACATGGATATTAAGGTTGGGTGAATCACGTAATGTGATTCTCTCACTTTATTTCATCCCCGTCATCCCTTTCACTTTGCTTTGGAAGCAAGTGATTGTGGATTCAAGATGATGCATCAAGGAACTCCATGAAGAAGAAAGATGCAAAGATCCATTTCACTTTCTTTGCTTTGCTGCTAGTGATCGAGGATTTACTTTGCATCTTGGAATTCAAGTGAGGGAGGTGATGCATCCATTGGAGTTTCGATGACAGGATCGAGAAGAAAATGATGTTGATGCAAAAACTTTTTTATATTTTAGGGCTATGTTGCAGAAATTTTTTATCTTTTAATCATGTAATTTTAACTTATGAATCGCTTCAATGTCATACGATTTGATTATACATATAACTTGTTTTATGTTAAGTGTTTATTTATTTTAATTTACACAATAATTTGTTTACTAATTCAAGCTAATTAATAAAAATTAAAAATAAACTTGTATAAAAAAAGGTTTAGAAATAAACTGCAGTACTATATGGAGTGATCTGCGTTAAGAGGGACAACAGGGGACATGACAACCAATGAAATGAGTTTCATAATTATTTACATCGCTTATTTATAGAACTCGACGCAAATAGTTTACCCACCACCTCATTTTTAACGCCAACTTAATTGATGACCGCCAAGTTCCCGTGATATTAATTACATTATTTCCAATATTCATTCTCGCACGTTTATAATATATAGGATTATTTACGCCGCCTATTTATTTAATCAAGTAAAAATCAAACTTTTAACGCCGGTTTATAAAAAGCGGCGTTAACAATTAATATTTTTTATTTGAAAAACACTTTTAACGTCGCTTTTTTAAAAAGCGACGTTAAAAGTGTATAGATATCTGCAAAAACATTCATTCCTTTGACTGCATCTTGTGCTACTTACCCATGCACCTTGTAACTCAATCCTCTTAATGAGCATTAAGTTTATAGGTAAGTTTTCAAGAAAATCGGAATAGCTTAGTAA
The DNA here is from genome assembly GCA_030762895.1 of Sophora flavescens. Taxonomy (NCBI): domain Eukaryota; kingdom Viridiplantae; phylum Streptophyta; class Magnoliopsida; order Fabales; family Fabaceae; genus Sophora; species Sophora flavescens. The sequence goes on from CM061070.1 coordinate 10,156,945, forward strand.
CTTCATCCCCTGCTCCTATAAATAGCTTCCTTCCATCCTTTTAATTTTCTCGCTTCACAATATGGCTCTGTAGTGTGGAGATTAACTTCATCACTCTTTCTTCCTATTCTTAGACTCAAAGGTCTTTGTCTTAATGGTCAAACAACTTCTGAGTTTGAGTAAATTACATTACATGGGTGATAAGTCTGAGTAAATTACATTATGTGAGTTGCTCACCTTATCACCTTCCGAGAATCATCTGGAGGGCTAATCAGGTGCTCGGGGGTCACAGTTCCAAAACCTCAGCTTTGGCAGCAAGTGACCATCTTGGAAGTCTCTGGAACCACTGCCTTTGCTTAAAACAGATCTAGTGCACATGTTTTTGCCTCTCTCTTGAGCTCTCTCATGCCCCCCAGTTTTTTGAGGTCTTCGGAGTATAGTTTTCCCTTTGGCATATTTCATAAAACTCTCTGATGGGATGTAGCTTTAATGTTTAGGATTTTAAACCCTTTCAATGTAACTTTTTATAGGATTTTAAACCCTTTCAATGTAACTTTTTATAGGATTTTAAACCCTTTCAATCTTCTCAGATCGATCAGACATAAAGACTTCATGAATGAGATCCGGTTTGGGTTTTTGATTCAACTTATAGTTTTCAAAACAGAAACACAAAACATCAAAGCAATTCATGTGAAACTGAAACTTTGAGGAAGGCAATGCGGAAGGGATCGTATACTAGATAAAAAAAATTATTAAAATAACCTTTAACGTCTGTTGATCTAAGGACTGACGTTAAAAGTGAAGTGACTTACTTTTAACGTCGGTTCTTTATAGAACTGACGTTAAAATCTTCGATGGTAACGTTAGTTTTTTATTGAACTGACGTTAAAAGTGAGTCACTTCACTTTTAACGTCAGTCATTAAAACAACTGGCGTTAAAATTGAATTAATGAACTCTGATATTTACAAAACTGCCACCGCCTCCTTTTTAACGTCTAGCTTTTGGTTAACTGTCGTAAACCTTTACCGTCTAATGTATATTTTCCACTAGTGAGTATCTATCTGTAACTTAGGGAAGTGCTGCCCTTAGGAGTATGACGACAGGGATGGTGGCTGGACGGCGGGGACGGAGACACCTTGTGGCGGCACGGTGGTTGGTTCACATATCTATGAAGGTGGCTCCGCGTTCTGGTCCATGCGATACTGCCGTCGTGTTTTGTCCTCTGCAAAGGTGGCATGCGACGGTTCGGAGCTCGGCATGACAGACACATGGTGGTCAGATCTCGTGACAAGAGCTAGTGGTGCTTGACTTAGATCTTATGGGAGCTTGGTTGTAGAGGTAATGGTGGTGCCGGTGGTTGAAAATGGTGGGGCTGTAGATGGATGGTCACGGGATGAAAGAAGTGGAAGGGGTAAATAGGTCCTTTTGAATCTAAAATTAAATAAGATAGTTAAATAATTTTTTGAATAAATAATAATGAGAAGTCAAAGTCAATAATGAAATAGCAACTGTTGTTGAGTTGACAGCTTATAATTGATCCAAGTCAGTAATATAAATTTTACACTAAAATTATGCGGGTTTGAGAGAATTCACCTATCCATTATCATCTAAGTTCTAACCCATTAATCTATGGTGCATTCTACAAAGAACTAACAAAACATACCATTTTATTCAATATTTTTTACCAATAGAAATGCCAACGTAGTACCAATATCTACTTTACTGGTTAAAGCTTTTTTATACCTCCATATTTGAAAATTTATTGCTCCAGACAAAACCATCACGGTCTACTACCCAAACCATGACAGTGTCGATCCATACCACTCCAGTTGTACGACTCGATATTCGTCTTCCCTACCCATATCATGACCCAGGCTCATATCGATCTACCATATCAGAGCTGTTAGAATAGATGAACCAACATACACGACAACTACGTACTGTCATATATAGCTATGTGAATGTACTGACCCCAATTTGTTGCGAGTACCAAACTGCCGGTCAACCAATATCGGACTGAATGTCGACTTCACGGTACTTTCGATTAGTGACAAAACAAATGTCATGTAATTAATGGTTTACGGTCGTGTACTTTACGATAACACACTATAGAAAGACAACAAAAAATGTATATATCGCGCAAATACAAATATGTATTGACCCATACTACAAATACAATATACTCCATCTAATCCTTATCATAAGAGATAAAATTCTAAAATACACGGATAAAGAAAATACATTAAAATAAGCTACTTGTAATTAATATTCGTATAAATTGATAAAGTTATCCCTTTTAATTTTAATAAATGTTCTAATATTCTATAATTAATATATTGTTTGGAACTTGTAAACAGTATATTAAATAAGAGTAAAATTGAAAATAAACATTTAATATTTATCAAAATACATGCATGTCTCTTATAATAAGGACACAAGGGAGTATAAGATATATGTTTGACCAACTTAGTGTTTTTTGATCGGGTCAAACTCAACTGTGTTGATGTGTGAAAATGGATGAAAGACATCGGTTCAAGAAAGTGGTGCACGGTTGCACCGGGTTTTTGTGTGTAACCTAGACAATACCTTAATTTATACATAAAATCATTTTGATCTATCCAATAAAAAACCATTATAATGAGTTGAATAGAATAGAATAGAATGGATTAGTATTTGTTAGTGGATAGTAAATAACTCATCCAATATATTTTTCAACCCACAGAACTAAAATTAAGTAGACCCATTTATAATGACCCCAAAAGCTCAAATTAATTAAATCAATGACTCACTCGAGAGTAGCACCAGAGGACCATAATAGGTCTTTATGGTGGAGGATGCCTCTGCCATTGAGTTGCCCAGAGCATCACTGAGATTCTTGCAATAAAAAAATTTGATAGAAATTAAGAATTTAATATATGCTTATATGGTTGTGAACAATTACGTACATTAGGAATTTAGGACTTGGAATTTGGTTGTGGACAACTAAATTATCCAAGTCTTTAATTATAAGCCCATCATTCATCAATGCCATAATTGCCATTGCCATGTGCAGAAGATTCCTTGCCACAATTGAAACAGGGAGGCAGCGATAGATCTCTCATCTTTCAGGGAGTAGTTAACTAAGATTAATTATAGCAATACTTAACCATGAACCTTTTCGATCGGGTGCGTGGATAATCCTAAATTAAAACTTTGCTCGAGTATCCGTGAAAGATAAGATGATATACAAATTCAGTGATAATCTAAAATCATTAATCAATTAAAACAAAATAGAAGAAGAAGAAATATAAAAACCCAATAGAGATATAATTTTAAACTTTCCCATATTCACGACCAAACAAAAAATATATCAGCTACAAGCCAAATGAAGGGCCGAGACTATACTTATTTCACATGCTTATTTATCTAATCTCTGTATATAAAACCATGCTTGTGTGCATTAAAGAGGAGGAAAAAAGAATTGTCTCTTGATTCAACTTAATTGATTAAGCTGCGAGACATACATTATAAATTTGCAAGCTCAAATTTCCACAATAGACTCCCTTTCTCATTCCCTTCTTTGTCTTCCCAACTGAAATACTCCATACATAAAGGAAAGATACATATATAACCTTATATGTTAGCCATAGCGGCAAGACAATACAAGTATTTATTTTGTATATAGAATAGAAGAATATATATATATAGTATCTACCGTCCCCTTGCAAGCATTTGCTCGTAATTCTCTATGGATTGGAGCCTCTGAATCATCAGATGCTGCTTGAAGTTCTTGATGAAGGCGTCAGCCTTAGCATCGATGTCTTCGGTTGGCATCCTCTCTAGCTTCTTTGTCTCTTTCTTCTCGAACCCATGTGATGATGATGATGGGTGGTTTTTCTTCTCTCTTAAATTTGTGCTTTCTTGATCCTTTCTTCCATGCTCTTCAGGAAAAGCTTGCTGCTGGTGGTGGCGTGAAGGTTGGATATAGCTCCTTCTCATTCTCGCTTTCTATTGCTAATTGAATGTCAAAGCCCTGTGTTGTGTTACAATATGGGAATGGATGCTTTATGGGGTCATGTGCTCCCTTATATATATACCCATAATATGGTTTCAACTTTTTCAAACTCCCACCACCTAAGTCAAAGACGGTGACAAGAATAAAAACTATACATCATTTCGCTTCTGTATGTTTGACTTTAATATTGAAATATTGTGTGTTTTAAATTATAAATCATATTACGTATCATTTCTAAAGCCGTTATTATAAGAGTCTATCATTTTAAATAATGTTACTATTTATGATTGATTAAATAGTATAAAAAAAATCTATATACTACGATACATACTAATTAAATTTATATTGTTTTGCTAAGGTCTTATTATAATTAAGTCTATGTAACACTTTGCATGCTGAATTCTTTTTTTTTAATAAGTAAAAAAGAATTATATAGAATATCATATACGATAGGGAAACATAAATTGTATAATGAGTTCTGATTCTACTGCATATAAGCAAACATGAGAAATATATATAATTATAAATGTATTAACAAAAAAGCTAATAATAAATAATAATAATAATAATAGTAATACAAATAATAATATAATTTTTTTTGGCACACGAACAAATTAATTATAAATTTTTAGTAAAGTTAAGGGAAGATAAATGAGAGATTCAATTTTTAACAACTTTTTCGAAGTTTGTAATAATAAATTTAACGTGGAAGGAATAACTGGTAGTTCAAAAGTCTCCATATATTTTCTCACTTTACATAATTATTCGTTGAATCATGCTAATGAGTGTTCTTAGGACACTCTTTAAGGAATTAAGAAAAGTAATTTTTTATTAGAAAGCTAACTATTTCACATTTTTAAATATTAAATATATCATTTCCTCATGAAAAATTTCTTTTCTTGATTCCTTGAAGTCATGAGGACCTTGTTAGCATTCCCCTTCTCATTCTAGAGCAGCTTTTTTCCCCTTCTTTAAGACGTGCACAATATGATTTTGAAGTTTGAAGTTTCAACTTTCGGTAAATTAGTTTTAGCCACCAATTGGCCTACGATGATCCACACGAATGTGGCATGTAGACCATTCAAAGACATGGTGCGGTTTAAGAAATGATAGATGGCGGAAAGTACTAAGGAGTAACCCTTCAAATCGCCATGTTCGGCGAGTCAAGTATAAACAAAGTGTAATCAATAATAATTGAGAACTAAAGCTTTGATTATTGGCAAGAGGAGATAGGTACATTGCATGGATAGAGGCTTTTCGTGGGAGATGAGGATAAAATAACAAGATTCGAATATCATCATGCCCATACATGGTATTACAAAATAAATGATTCTGAAAAGGAAAATGCAGAAGGAACATAAAAGCAAATTTATAAAATCGAGACAACAGCATGTGATGCATGAATGGAGTTTGAAATTATAATTTTTATTTTCAATTTTTTTATGTAATAAATTTGAATGCCAAACCATAAATATCGTGTCAAAAAAAAAAACTATAAATATCTTTTGCATGGGCTAGTCTCTGAAAGTGACTTGGATTCTATCCTATGCAAGATAGGCACCATTCATTATCCGCATCCAATCTTTTGATGAAGATGGATATCTATGTAACTAAGGTCCTCCAAAAAGGAAAATAGACATAGACATACAACGAATGAAACGTTTTCTATTAAGAAAGTTTCTCATCACGCATGAGAATACGTAGGAGCAGAATTATCATTTTGGTAAAGACAAAATTTTGGGGCTTGTTTGTTTGTTTTTCAATTTCTTGTTTTCATTTCTTATTTTAAAAAATAATTACAAAAATGACAACTGATTTTTATTTTGTTTCATGTTTTTAAAAATTTGTACAAGAATCACTAGAAACAACCTTCTTAAATTTTTACTGTTTCCTATCTAAATCTTTGAAAACGAGAAATGGGATGAAAATAATGTGACGGTTTTGTAATTATTTTTGAAAACATGAATATGGAAACAAAGCAAACAAACCCTAATTTTCCTTTTTTGTGTTTTTTTTAGTTTAAAAATTGGGGTAAAAATAAATATTTTAAAAGTTATTAAAAATTTCATAATTAACTTGAGGTACCGTTAAAAAAATAGTCGATATAGGATGCTAACACCTTACCTACTTGTAATCGACTCTCGAACTCAAATATCTAATTTTTTTTTCACAGAGTGGTTTCCTTAAATTAATGGATTTTTCAAGGTTTTCCCAAATTAAAATTTTGGCGATGACTCCTCTATTTTTTTTTTCCGCAATGCCTAAACGGGACGGTCACAACAAAGATAAATCAAAGTTGTAGATAAAATTCACTAGTGGAAAATATACATTAGACGGTAAAGGTTTACGTCAGTTAATCAAAAGCTAGACGTTAAAAAGGGGGCGGTGGCAGTTTTGTAAATATCAGACTTCATTAATTCAATTTTAACGTCAGTTGTTGTAAGGACTGACGTTAAAAGTGAAGTGACTCACTTTTAACGTCAGTTCAATAAACAACTGACGTTAACAGTGAATATTTTAACGTCAGTTCTTTATCGAACTGACGTTAAAAGTGAGTCACTTCACTTTTAACGTCAGTCCTTACAACAACTGACGTTAAAGGTTATTTTAATAATTTTTTATCTAGTATACGTACCCTTCCGCATTGCCTTCCTCAAAGTTTCAGTTTCACAATTGCTTTGATGTTTTGTGTTTCTGTTTTGAAAACTAAAATATATGTGCGAAGTACAACTTGAATCAATAACCCAAACCGGATCTCATTCATGAAGTGTAATACAGACTGATACAGAAGATTGAAAGGGTTTAAAATCCTATAAAAAGTTACATTATTGAAAGGGTTTAAAATCCTAAACATTTGTTGAGGCTTCATTCCCTTCACGGGTGAGCAAGAGAGGAGAGTCGAGCGACTGAGTTTTCCAGAATTCAATGAGGAGGTTCTGTGGCAAAGCATAAGGCCACTTTTGGAACCCCTTATCACACCCGAAACATTAAAGCTACATCCCATCAGAGAGTTTTATGAAATATGCCAAAGGGAAAACTATACTCCGAAGGGTGCACTCGATCTGTTTTAGCAATGGTCTTGGAATAATCACTTGCATCCTTTAAGACCTCAGAAAACTGGGGGCATGAGAGAGCTCAAGAGAGGCAAAAACAGGTGCACTAGATCTGTTTCAAGCAAAGACAGTGGTTCTAGAGACTTCCATGACGGTCACTTGCTGCCAAAGCTGAGGTTTTGGAACTGTGACGCCCGAGCACCTGATTTGCCCTCCAGCAGCTGATTCTCCGGAGGGATGATAAGGCGAGCAACTCACATTTCGTGATTTACACAAGCTTATCACCCATGTTACGTGATTTACACAACCTCAGAAGTTGTTTGACCATTAAGACAAAGATCTTTGAGTCTAGGAATAGGAAGAAAGAGTGATGAAGTTAATCTCCATGGCAGAGCCATATTGTGAAGCCGAAAATTAAAAGGATGGAAGGAAGCTATTTATAGGAGCAGGGGATGAAGTTACTAAGCTATTCTGATTTTCTTGAAAACTTATCTATAAACTTAATGCTCATTAAGAGGATTAAGTTACAAGGTGCATGGGTAACTAGTACAGTAGTCAAAGGAATGAATGTTTTTGCAGATATCTATACACTTTTAACGTCAGTTGTTTAAAACAACTGACGTTAAAAGTGTTTTTAAAATAAAAAATATTTTTTGTTAACGTCAGTTTTTTATACAACTGACGTTAAAAGTGTGATTTTTACTTCAGTTAAATAAATAGCTGACGTAAATAATCCTATATATTATAAACGTGCAGAATGAATATTGGAAATAATGTAATATACGGGAACTTGGCAGTCATAAATTAAGTTGACGTTAAAAATGAGGTGGTGGCAGTTTGTAAATATTAAATCACTATTTGTGTCATTTCTCTAAATAACTGACGTAAATAATTATGAAACTCATTTCATTGGTTGTCATCTCCCTGTTGTCCCTCTTAACGCAAATCACTCCATATAGTGCAGTTTATTTCTAAACCTTTTTTTTAAACAAGTTTTTTTAAATTTTTATTAATTAGCTTGAATTAGTAAACAAATTCTTGTGCAAATTAAAATAAATAAACACTTTACATAAAACAAGTTATATGTATAATCAAATCGTATCTCATTGAAGCGATTCATAAGTTAAAATTACATGATTAAAAGATAAAAAATTTCTGCAACATAGCCCTAAAATATAAAAAAGTTTATGCTTCAACATCATTTTCTTCTCAGTCCTTTCATCAGAAACTCCAATGGATGCATCACCTCCCTCACTTGAATTCCATGATGCAAAGTAAATCCTCAGTCACTAGCAGTGAAAGCAAAGTGAAATGGATCTTTGCATCTTTCTTCTTCACTGGAATTCCTTGATGCATCGTCTTGAATCCACAGTCACTTGCTTCCAAAGCAAAGTGAAAGGGATGACGGGGATGAAATAAAGTGAGAGAATCACATTACGTGATTCACCCAACCTTACCATCCATGTTATGTGATTTACACAACCTCAGAAGTTGTTTGGCCATTAAGACAAAGATCTTTGAGTCTATGCATAGGAAGAAAGAGTGATGAAGTTAATCTCCATGGCAGAGTCATATTGTGAAGTAGAAAATTAAAAGGATGGAAGGAAGCTATTTATAGGAGCAGGGGATGAAGTTACTAAGCTATTCTAATTTTCTTGAAAACTTATCTAAAAACTTAATGCTCATTAAGAGGATTAGGTTACAAGGTGAATGGGTAAGTAGCACAGTAGTCAAAGGAATGAATGTTTTTGCAGAAACTAATAAACTTTTAACGTCCGTTGTGTAATACAACTGACGTTAGAAGTGTGAGTGTTTTTTAACGTCAGTTTCTTAAGACAACTGACGTTAAATATATGACCTTTAACGTCAGTTTTTACTAACAACTGACGTAAAATGTTGTTTTATTTTGATTATAACGTTTACACCTGCACGCTTTCTGCACTTCTCTGTACGTCTCTTTTCTCTTTTCATCATGCTCAACCCTCACTCTCAACCCTCACTCTCAACCCTCACTCTGCCCTAATCGCGAGCTCATCTCCACCGCAACCACCGCGAGGGCTTCTTCGCCACCACCGTGAGGTACACTCTTAACCCCTAACTCTGTCTTTCCCGCTCATTCTTTGCAATAACTTGACATCTCTCTTTCCCCTTCCCCCGCACTAACTCTCCTTGTCCCTCTGCTCTCAGTAACCACATCGAACGTTGGCTACCACTCGAGCTTCCCCCCCACCACCACGCGAGTGCCTATTTCTGGTGAGTCTTTAGGGCACATTTTTTTATTTTTGGTTTTGAGTGTATGTTGAAACTATAGTCTCAGTAGTTGAAACTTGAAACTGTGAGTTTGAGTTGTTTGGAATGTCTCTATTTTTGGTTTTGAGTGTATGTTGAAACTGTAGTCTCAATAGTTGAAACTTGAAACCGTGAGTTTGAGTTGTTTGGAATGTCTCTATTTTTGGTTTTGAGTGCATGTTGCTCTGCTGGTTGATCTGTCACCGTCGTTATGCTCATCACGGCTAGGCCGTGATCAGTTCTGCATGTGAGGGTCTGGTTCAGTTGGCACGTTACGGCCGTGATGGACATCACTGTCAGGCCGTGACCAGTGCTTGGCAATCTTCAAAAACTATAGTTTTCAATCTCCCGTATTGTCCTTATATTGGATAGATGTTTTGTATATCTACAGGACCTATCTAGTTATTTTTATTTATACTTCTGTATTTATTTTGAGTTATAGCCTATGTTATTAATACATATATATTGTTTCTGAACAGGCATACATATGGATCAGTCAGATAGCCCACATGCACGGGAGGACACTGTGGGGGCTACGCAGGACCCGATCACGCCTACGCCTGATTCTAGTGTAAGTTTACATGTTATATACTATCTTTAGTCCTTCTTTTTAATGTAAGTTTATAATGTTACAACCCTCTATTTTATCATTTTTTTGTCCATACAGACATCACAGGCTCATAGGAAACGGGGTAAAGGAGCCACCTCGTTGAAGAAACTAGAGAAGGACATGCAAAGCGGACAGAAGCTTGAGGTGTCCTTCGATGCTAATCCAAATGCCCAGGGACCCCGTGCTAAAGAATTTAATAAGTGGGTGTTTCTACAAGCGAAGCAGCACGTAAGCATCAACTACAACCACTAGAATGACGTTCCACAGAACGTTAAGGATCAGATTTGGGAGGCTATCGTGGTATTTTACCATTACATTCGTTTGATTTACATTATTAGATAATTATCCGAGTTATAATCCATCCAGTTGTTATGTATTTAATGTGAAGGTAGCTTGGACTGTGCCAAATGACGAGGATCGTCGTCATAAATGTATGAAAATGGCATCAAAGCGTTGGAATGGGTTCAAGCATGATCTTACCAGGTACTATGCATCTGGGAAGAAGCGGCTTGTTAAAATGTTCTCGGATTATCCCTGGATTGATCAGGATACTTGGAATATGTTTGCTAGGAGTCGACGGGATGGAGAATTTCAGGTTGGTTGATTAAGTTAATTTTGTATGCTTCTTATAGATCATTTAACTGTATCTAATTATGTGTTTTTGTTTGAATAGGCTAAGGCAGATAAGGGTCGGCAGAATCAGGCGAAGAACGTCCACCGCCACACCATGTCTCAGGGTGGGTACCAGACTCGGATCGAGCAGATGATGGCGGATAGGCTTAGGGCGAAGCAGGAAGAGCACTCTGCTATGATTGAAAGAGGAAAGGTGCCTGAGGGCACACCATCAAGTCCTCCGTCGGACATCGACCGCGAGGAAATCTGGTTAGCCGGCCGCATGACAAAGACGGGGTCTTTTAAAGTTGATGCCACTCGTGAAGTGGCAGATAAGATTGTAAGTAAATAATTAACTTGATTTCAATTGATATTTGTATATATATTTTTAACACTTTTCACTTGCACGTTATTTCATTTTTTCATTGTAGATGGATCTTAAAGCACAATCCTCCCAGGGCTTATTCGTCCCTTCTGGACGGCGGGACGTCCTGATGACTGCTCTAGGCAAGAAAGACCATCCTGGTCGGGTTATCGGTGTTCCTAGGAACGTGACCATCAAAGAATATTATGGCAAGTCTGCTTCACGAAAGCGGGTGGTCGATGAAGCATCAATTTTGACTGACATTACTCAGCACCTCATGTCCAATCCAGCTATTACAACACATCTGATGCAAAGCTTAATATCCAACCCATAATTCAAGCAGGCGCTTGCCAGAGAGCTTTCCTCCGTTGGTACATCCCAAGACATCACAGGGCATGCCAACCCTTCACATGTGAGCACAAAAGAGAGTTATAGTAGGGCACATGTGGAGGACGATGAGTTGGCAGCTAGGGAGCGGGAGTTCGAAGTCCAATGCCATGAGCATGAGTTGGAAATGAAAAGGCGTGAGCTTGAGTTGGACTCCAAACGACGTGAGCTCGAAATGTTAACAAAGGTATGTATTCATTATTAATGTCCAAATTAGTCAAATAATTACTTGTTTTTTTAAAAAATTATCAACAACTTATCTTTTTTATTTTTCCTAAACTGAAGGCCAAGTCGACGTCGGTGTCAGTGTCGCTGTCACCTATCACTCGTTTGTTCTCACTTGGTGATGATTATGCGTTTGATATTTTTGAATCTCCATTGGAGCACGATGGATGGGTGGCACGCCCAGATCAACGGAGGATATTTTCCTTCTGTGGTGACGATCTCGGGAACGCCTGCAGAAATAACGTCTGGATGAACAGCAATGTTTTGAGTCTCTGGTGCACGTAAGTTAATTTTAATTTTATAACTTATTTATTTTTGGTATTTTTCCATTTAATAATTGATTTTAATTTCAATATATATATTATGTAATTAACATCCGCACCTTTTCATATCTTAGGTATCTCCATCGTCTTCAGCTTGATAAGGGCGTTGCATCAGTTTACGGCTTCTTAGATCCGTCAATCCTTCAGCCCGAATTCTTTGCTGGCGATGCATTGAGTAAATACTTAGGGAACTTGTTGGGAGACAATCCGAAAGATTTATATCTGGCTCCCTACTGTATGAAAAACCATTGACAGTTGTTCGTACTTCACCCGTCTAGGCATACTGTCATATTCTTTTGCTCTCTCCACCAACAGCCGCCACAGGTGGTGTTGGAAGCTGTAAATAAGTAAGTAACTAATCTTAAATTTAATTTAAGTTTTAATATAAGTTGTTTTTAGTTTATTACACACATGATATATGAATTTGTTAATTGATCGACATGATTATTTGTTTATGATAGCATAAGTTGCGCCAACGGGAGAAGTAGGACTTCTAATGCTAAAGCAAATCCTGTATGGAACATCCTCAAGGTTTGGTAGTTTATTTATCAAATAATTAATATTATAATCACTAATTTATATGTATATTCAATTGAAGTTGAAATTAATTTTGTTGGTAGTCTCGATTTCAAATTGACGGGTGGTCGTGCGGCTATTATGTGATGCTTCATATGCTGAACATAGTCTCCGCATCTATTATGAATGGATGGAATAAGGTAATATTTAAACAACTTGTTAAATTATATATTTTAGTTTTGAAGATGACTTGCATTGATGTTATTGTTATTATTTGAACGTGTGTAGGCATTTAAGGACCAATCGCCTATTAATGAAGATGAGTTAAGAGACCTGAGGATGCGCTTCGCTGAATTCTTCTTCAAGTATGCGGCTGAAAAAGAAATTGACAAAATACCTCCGCACTACTTAGATCGATGAATAATTTTTTTGTTAGACTTTATAAACTAATTAATAACATGTATATATATATATCCTTAGATTGGTAGTTTTGTTTTTAGGCATTGGAGACTAAAATTTTTATATATATACTTGTAGATATATAGTTATGTTTTTCCTATACATGGGTTTTGGTTTTAAGTCCCCCCATTGTTTCATTTTTCCTTTGCAACTCTGTAATGTGTGTGATATTCTGTGTTACTGGGATATTTACTGAGTGCACGGATAGCTGAGGGGAGTGATATTTTAAAACTGAATTTAAAAAAAAAATCTATTAACGTCAGTTGTATCAAACAACTGACGTTAATAGTATTTTATAAAATATACAGTACACTATTAACGTCAGTTGTAATAAAAAACTGACGTTAAAATTAAAATTTTTAACGTCAGTTTTTTATAACAACTGGCGTTAGATTTAACAAAATTAACGTCAGTTGTGTTAAAGAACTGACGTTAATAGTTTTATATTTAACGTCACTTCTCAACTGACGTTAAAATATTAACTATTAACGTCAGCTGTATTTATGTCAGTCAGTATTCTGACGTAAAAAATCAATTTTAACTGACGTAAAAAGCACTTATTACACTAGTGATTGTAGCTTTGTTGAAGAAATTATTATGGTTATAGATGGTTGTACATAACCAAAATATAATTTTGGTTTACCAACATCTCTCTAACTTCAAACTCTCTCTTCTCTCTACATACAGTCACGTGTCATCACTGGAGGGGTGGTTTTGAGCCATTTTTGACCTGGAATCACCCATTTAGTTCGTTTTTCCTACTCTTTTATCTAAATAAGTGGTTTTTCCACATAGATCTAGTTTTTTCTCGTGCTTTTCCTTGTTTTTCGTTGTCTGTGTGTGGCGATATTGCTGTTTGTAGTCTTGGTGCGGCGTTGTTTGGTTTATCGTCTTGTTATGGTGTTCGTTTGGTTTAGATTGGCACAGATTTGATCAAGACTTGGGCGTCAATGTTACAGATCCGGAGGCATGTGTATTCCAGTGACTTTGATTTTATCACTTTTGTAGGCATTTTGATTTTGCCGTGTTATGCTATTAACCTGGGTGCTGTGAGTTTGTTCGCAGATTCATCCTTTTCGATTTTTAGCGATGTTGGATTTGTGTTGTTTTCGATGTATTCTACCCATTTGAATGAATGAATATCTTTCTTAGTCAAAAAAAAAAAAAAAAACAGTTAATGTGGTTAGAAGGTTGATTGCTCTTAAATGGATATTCCTGACTTAACTCATATTAGTCAGAGTCCAATGTAATTTTAGAATACCAAGAGCCTCAAACTATATAAAAAAAAAAGTATAATTACATTTTCTATGATATGATGTGTAATATTTTTTTTATATTAATATAAAATGGGGTTGAAGTATACAGTTAAATATATACCATGCTTTTATTTATAGTAATAATTTAGATTCCAAACATAAAAAAAGATAAAACAAATTAATTATAAGCTACCTTATAAGAATATTTGTATTTTCTATTTTATATCCCATTTCGCATGAAATTGATCAAGGTCAACATTCTTTAAGGAATGATAATTAAATGCAGTTGGCTTGACAAACTAATTAATTTATTCATTCTTTTAGATATTTAGATTTAGATAAAAGTCTATTGATAATAATTAATCTAATTCCAAAATGTCACACATAACCCGTGAGGTTACTAGTTGGTAAAACAAACAAACTCACTCCTATGAACATGATATTCTGGTTGGGTTGAAGACTGAAACAAACTGCAAGACCCAAATAAATAGGAATTATTAATACGAGCACTACGCGACTTTTGCTGGTTCAACAAGGGGTAGGTTTTTGTTGTTCATTTTTATCATTTTTTCAGATCAATGATGCTTTTTCATACTGTTGCATGTAGATGTGGGTTTCTGTTGGACAAATAATAATCATGCGCAGTCATAGGATGCTTAAAATTTGTGCCTTTTCCTTCATCTTCTATGCTGGTGGAGTTTCACTCAACTCAAAAGAGAAAGGAGCCAGAAAATATTTATGGCCGTATTACCAAGTGGCACATATCCTTGAAAATGGTAAGCAGTAGAGGTAACTATGTTGGGATTATCATGATAAGTGAAGAGAAATTTGGATTGGGATTCCCTTTCTGTTTTGTTTATTTGGTGTTTATATGTCGAGAGACTAGCCAAACGATAAAAATAAGAGTAAATACCAAAATTGGTCCTCAAAAATTTTGGAGACCCACTTTTAATCCCTGAAAAAATAAATTAATTATTTAGTCCCTTAAATTTTCAAAGCGGGATACATTAGTCCCTATATTTAGTTTCGTTATATATTTACTTGCCAATGTGTCACATTAACTATCTTACTTTGCCTGTTCGTAGTCCAGCACGACTTATGACTAATTTCGTCGATGGAAAACAAATAAAAAGTGAAAAACATACACAATTTTAAAATTTTGATACCTGAAAATTATGCATTTTTCACTTTTCTTTAATTTTTCATAGTAGAAATTCATCATAGGTCATGCAGGACCACTAACGGGCCAAGTAGGTTGATTAATGGGACACGTAGGCAAGTCAATAGACTTGGAACTAATCCAGGGACTAATGTATCCCGCTTTGAAAATTTGGGGGACTAAGTGATTAATTTATTTTTTTCAATGATTAAAAGTGGGTACCCAAAATTTTTCGAGGGATTAATTTAGGCCTTTACTCTAAAAATAAATTTGAATTAACCCCACAAACATATAAAACTATAAAATCAGTTAATTAGAAGATTAGTTTGCTAATAGGAAAAGAATTGCAATAAAAGAACTTTAATAGGAGGATTTTATTATGAGATTATAGAATAAGGCCAGTTGAGTAGTTTCTCTCGTAACAAAGAGTAAGAGACAAAAATAAATTTAAATAACCTCACAAATAAAAGTAAAATTGCTTTTATCTTTTTTTTTTTTATAAACTTTTCAATACATTTAAAAACGAGTAGTGATGCTCTCCATTAAATTCTCTTAAAAAGTTATTAATAAGTTTGGATTAATTAATATTTTATATACACATCAAATTTTAAATAGCCCATTCCAATATCTGTTGTTCAAAATTCAATCTTTATTCTCAACTGTCACCCCGTTATCCGTAGTTACAATTGCAAGAGCACCATCGGAGTTGAACAAAATCACTATCAAATTTTCGAACTTGAGCTCAGTAGCATCATCTCCAAGTGTCAGCAGAGAAGGGCAGTTACTGGGTCTTGAAGGAGGAGCAGATAACAAAGAGATGAAGTTGCCTGAAATTGTAAAACCCGGTCACCTAGTTCTGTATAAGCCCTCTCAAGAAGTCGATCCATATGAGATAAGGTCAGAGAGAGTGCAAAAGATCATAGATGACATGATCCATGTCATGTGGAAGGCTGATGGGATTAGTCTATCAGCTCCTCAAATTGGTATCCCATTGAGGGTTAGTTTCATTCTTGCTCATTTTTTGTGTTTTATGGGCTGCCCATTTTCAAAGTTTGTATCATTATCTCCTCTCTCACTCCTTCTAGATTAATTACCCTATGTGTGTCACTTCATCTCCTTGTCATTGTTTAGCAGAGGAAGAAAAGTAGTTGCATAACCAGTGGCCAAGCTTTAATAAATTTTTTTTGAGGGAGCTACGTTTATTTGACTTAGTCATATATATAAATAACTTATTTAAATGTTTTGATCACATGTATATATATATATATATATATGTGTGTGTGTGTGTGTGTGTGTGTGTGTGTGTGTGTGTGTGTGTGTGTGTGTATTAAAAATGGTGAATGGCCCTTTCCTAATAGATTACTTCTTACTTGCTTGCTTACAAGTTAAAAGAGTAATTTGGGAATATTGAAAGTGAAGTAGGCAACTCATTTACAGCTCCAACCTACAAATTTGAGTCATTCCAAATAGATTTAAGGGTGTACTTATTAATTTTGATAATGGTATAAAATTCAAAATGAAATTACTTCATTTTTTTTATAATGGAAATGAAATTACTTCATACTTGCTTGGTTAAATGTTAAAAGTTAAAACAATAATTTGAGAATATTAAAGTGAAGTAGGGAACTCATTTACACTCCACCCTGCAAATTTGTGCCATTCCTATGATATGAAAGTGAGCTGACTGTTAAACTTGTGCAAAGAACAAGACCTTTCAAACACACCCTATTTTTACCCATTTGGTGGCTCATTGTTTAGTGCTTAATAATATGCTAAAGATCTAAAGCATTGGAATTTATTACAGTAAAATCTTCTGGGTATATATATTTTTGAGTTTAATTTATATGTACTGTCAGTATAAAGGTTTTTTATACTATCAATCAATAATAAATCTCTACGTCATTAAAAATCTTTGATTCTTATCTAAATCATCTTAAAAGTCATTCATACCATGATTTGTGATTGGTTGACAGTATAAAAAATCTTACACTGAGAGTGCATACCAATTAAACTCATTTTTTTTTTCTTTTAATGCTTGCAGATAATTATTTTGGAAGATAAAAAACAATATACTAATTTTGTCCCAGAGGAAGCGATAAATGCTGAAGAAAGACGATCTTTTGATCCGTTGGTATGTCCATATTTCAGAGAAAGGGAGAATATTGAAATAAAATATGTAGTTTTATCCTTTAGGTATGTTACTTTCATACATAATTCATTATTTCTGTTGAGCCAGGTGATCCTGAATCCTAAACTAGAGAAGAAGAGCAATAGGACTGGCCTATTTTTTGAAGCTTGCTTGAGGTATGGCATTAATTGACTTTTTCTTTTTCTTTTGTCACCCACATTTTACCATACAATCAGTTCACTTGCTTGTGCTCAACTGCTCATCACAATTCAGTAGCTGAGATGAGAAGTAGAAGCTCTACATACCTCTTATTTCTCTTAGAAATTTATGCATATCTTAAGCATCCAATTTTGCAGTGTTGTTGGATATGGAGCAGCGGTGGAGCGATGCCTTGATGTTGAGGTTACAGGCTTGGATCGTAATGGTGAGCCAATCATAATAACTGTTTCTGGTTGGCAAGCCATGGTCTTACAACATGAGTGTGATCACCTGGATGGAACTCTATATGTTGATAAGATGGTACCTAGAACTTTCATAACTGTAAAAACTCGTGGCCGCCCCTAGCCTTAGGGTGCCACAAACTTGGCCCTCGCTAAGCCCATTTTCGGGGCCGCGGGCTGTAGCAGCCTCTTAAAAGGCCATCAACATAGGTTTCTTATTCATTTTAGTTGAAGTTTGACATTTGTGATCTTTATATGAAGACCAGATTCAATATTTTAAAATAGTCCAAATTTAAGAATTAGTAAATCTCTCTGCATTTTCAATTCCATCAATTTGCCAAGAATTGTCAATGTTGTATGCCATTATTTTTCTGAATAATTTGCTTAATGTAAGTTTCAATATGATAGCTTATACTAGAAAAAGGTTCGAGGAACTATGCACTTTGTAGTATGGATATTGATGGTGTCTAGCTTTTATGTAAATTGTGCATCTTGCAAAAATTTGGGTTTGTCCCATCAACATGTATATTTTAATTGGATGTTTTCTATCCGGAGCGTTGAGGTGGCTTGTAGGTGATGGGCTCCGGTAAGTGTATCGGATCGAAGCAAGTTATAATTAAAAAGGTAAGTAAATTACCAAGTATCCAACACAGGGATTTGGTGACCAATAATCAATTCACAAAGTCAACAACTAATTTAGACAAAGAGAAATTTAGGATTTTGTTTATAATGAAAAGAATCGAAATTGATATTTTTGGATTTTGGCATTATGTAAAACTCTGATTTTTCTGCTTTCTAATATCGGTAATAAATATAAAAATATTATATTTTTATCCGAGACTTAGAAATATGATTTTGGTTAAACCAAAGTCATATTCATGTTTTACTTATTTTTATAATGTTACAGGGAAATTTTTAGTTGAGAATTGAGACGGAACCAGGTATGTGTTTTCACTGACAGTAAAAGTTTACTGATCAGAAAACCTAATTTTGACTTATGAACGAGAAGGTTAAGGTTTATATCGTATTTTCAACGATATTGATATTTTTGAAAATTTTCGCATGAGAATAAAATATTATATTTTATACAGGCGAAAACTTCAAAATATCTTGCGGAAAACCTAAGTCCGGTAAACGATGAAGTTTGATACAGAGCTGAGGTGATTGATGTAACTGAGGTGACGAGCATATATGACGATCCTATGCGAGTCATAATGGTCATAATGACACATAAATGACATTAGATGTTTTGGTGGTGAAAAGACCAAAATACCCTTAGTTTTACATGGAAAATACAATTGTGCCATCACACATTTTTACCCATTTGCCCCCCTAAATCCACGGCTCCACCTCCATAACACCACACTTAGGCAATTTTCAACCATTTATGTTATCTTCTTCAAACTTAACACTTTTTCTCTCAAAAGTTCATGAACACTTAAGCTAATTTTGTGAAGAACTTGATCATCTTCATCACTTTTTCTCATCAATAAGAGGTAACCTCTTCTCTCCGTGATCAATCATGTATTCTTCTTCATTTATTTTGTGAGTTTATGCCATGAATCATCATCATCCAATTTCATGAAGCTTTCTTCAAAAATCTCTAGAAAATTGTAGAGAAATCCATTTGACTTGAAACCAATTGCTATGAACTCATCATGATGTCTATATTGATCATACAGAAGCATGAACACAAAAGAAATTTCCTCCTTATTTCTCCATTGATGACCGAAACCCTAGGTTTTGGTGTAAATGGGTTTTGCTTCAATTTTTATCATGTGACACTTGATTTCATCACTTTAATACCTATGTTTATTGAATCCGAGAGAATAGAAACCAAAATCAAATTCTAGCCTATTCTACTCATGAGGGCCGAAACCCTAACCTTGTGGATTGGATGAGTTTTGATTCAAATCTTTGTCAAATGATAGTTGATTTTGTCTTTCTCGTGTTTAAGGATCATTAATCCAAGAGTTTGTAAAATTTTAACATCCCTAGCCTAATTAATTAGTGAAGACCGAACCATATCATATGGTTTAGGAGAGTTTTGTTGTTTGATTTTGTTAATTTTGTTTGTGATTTGTTGTGAAGGATCAAACTGTGTTTGATTGTTCTGAGTTGTGCGGAGGAAACCGGAATTGAATCGGAAAGCACTTATAGAACGAAACTTGAAAACTCCAAGAGGTAAGGGGAGTTTACCTGAGGGGTTTTAGATAGCCATATGCTATCTTACTGTTATCTGTAATTTATCTGTTGTGGTTTTTCTGTAGCTTTAAATTATTTATTGTTTAATTTGTTATGCGGTTTGATGTGATTTATTTAATTGTTGTTATAACTGTATTTTTAAAGTTATAACTGTGATGCATGCTATAACTGTGAAGTACGCTATAACTGTGTTGTACTGGATTATCTGTTGTTGATTGATGGATTGAAAAGTCTGACAGTGGTCAGTGCTCAATGTAATTTGAGGTTAAAAGATTGATAAGCTTAAAGATTTAATTAAAGTGATTTATTTTTGGAAAGTTGGAGAAAAGTGAAAAAAATATTTTAATAATATTTCGGTGAAAGATGAGTCAATGAGTGACGGAAAGAGTGGAACTGTGAAAAATTTTCACAGGCGTTAGTTTTTAGAAAATAAATTCAATAATAAAATAAAATGTTATTTCAAGTGATTAAGTTATGAAAATAATGTAATATAGACGTTGGAAAAATTATTTACAATTGTTCCTGCCGAGATCCCCGGTTTTAGGAGCTCTGCCGTGAACGTCGAACCAAGGATGAATATTGGGGTTATTTTAGGACTTGGCTTGACAGAATTCAGTGATTCCGGTCCTACGTATCCCGAAGGGAATCAAAGTCGGACGTAGTTCTTGATTCAACCCTTGGCCGTGGTGATCTTCGATCTCTTAATTTTGTATCGGACGAATACTAGGGAGCAAGGACTTTCTGATCGTCTATTGGTCGACACTAGTTTCTCTAATACGCTTAAGAGAGAGTCACCTGTGTTCAGTGAAAAGTGAGTCTCTTATGAGGGGTACTCCTCCTTTTATAATAGGACTCCCCTATCTCTTAGAGATCTGATTTATCTCTTAATATCTTTTAGAGATTTGATTTATCTCTTAACATCTTTTAGAGATTTGACTTATCTCTTAATATCTCTTTTGAGATATGATTCCTTAATTTAAGGGATATTATCCCTTTTAACCAGATAAGGCTATTTTGGATAATATCAGGATTTAATATCAATATCTTATTTCTTTAATTAAGTGATCTTTGATTTATTATCTTTAATTTCCGGACTGGGCCGGGTACTTGGGCTCGGTGGCCGGGTTTGTAACCTCGGCCAGTACACAAGCCCCCCAAGCTTTGAGCTGATGAAGTGTAAAAGCTTTCACGATGCTAGCCGAGCTCAGGAACTCGGTTTCATTTTTTGTCTTTTAGTCGAGGTGAGGCCCTTGGCCGAGCTTCACATTCTGCCTATATATAAGCGTCTTCCAACTCGGTGAGCGGTTCGGGTGGCCGAGCTTATCTGTATCTCGGCTCATACACAAGCCCCCCAAGCTTCGAGCCAACGGCGTGGAAGCTTTTCTGTTGGAGCCGAGGTTAGCCGCGGTGGAGGTGATTAATTTCTTTGTGCAAACGCCATGTCTTCTCGGGCTTTGAGATGGAAAAGAAACGTTAACCGGTGTGACACGTGGCCCTCGTGGTATTGTTCCTGAGATTTATGGATTGCGACGTGCTCCTTGGCGTGCTCCTAGTTTCCCGTGAGGGCGATTTAATACCCTAACATTACTGCCACGTGTGGCCTTCCCATTTGGTTGGCGAATTTGGTCAGAGATACGAGGGGACGTTTCCCTGCTCTCGCCCAACAACCCTCGTTAATGCAAGGGGGAGGTGTTGCTCTCGTCTTCCATAAGTTAGGGCGAGGCCATAGGTCTTTGTGCTTCCGTGAACCCTAGACCTCTTTATCGTGTCATTTCTAACCCAAGCGTTTATACCTTCCTTCTGCTGCAGGTACGCCCTTGTTCCTCTCTTTCAAGTTCCCTGACTTTTATTTTCGTGATTACTCCTCCATGGAATCTTCATTTGAGGTATCCCAGGATGTCTCTTCTGGAGTTCAGGTCGTAGAACCTGAAATCCGTCTAATTGGGGGTTCTCCCCAGTCTTCCCCATCCTCTTCTCATGGTGGTGGTGGTGCCGTGGGTGACTCTTCCTCCTCCGGCGGGAACAGCTCAGCCACTGCTGATGCGGTTCCCATTCCCAGACGTCGCAGGCGTACTACTGCATCGCCCAGGGTGTCATACCCAGATATCGTTATTCCTGGGTATTTCTGGGTGAGGCCAGATGTAGGGGCTTTTCACTCCAACTTTAGGAACTTTGAATCCCTCTTCCCATTACAAGACAAAATTGCTTCCCTAGAAGGCGGTGTGGAGTGTCTTCCATGTTCTCGGGATGAACATGTCTTTCTTCATCCTTCTCCAGGGCGGCCCTCTTTCACCTATGTATATAAAACCTTATTTGCACAAATTGGAGTTCGTCTTCCCTTTTCCCAGTTTGAGTGTGATGTGCTAAAAATTATGAATGTTGCTCCTACCCAGCTTCACCCGAACAGCTGGGACTTTTTAAAGGCCTTCCAGATCCTATGTGAGCAGAGATAGGCATAGTGGCCACTGCTCCAATCTTCCTTTATTTTTACAAGGTCAGGTTTGGGGACTGGGTCGGTTGGATTTCCCTTAGTGGGGCTGAGTCGGGGGGTATTATCGGACTCTACAAGAGTTCGTATAAGTTCTTCAAGTCGGAATTTTTCAAAGTCCGACCCACTGCCGGGCACGAGTCTTTATTTTATGACTCGGATGGAGTCTCCAGATTTCCCCTTTACTGGCAACCCCACCCTACCAAATTCAATAGTTATGATGTCGGCTGCATGACAACACAGGAGAGATCCGACGTTGAGTTCTTAAAACTCTATCCTCGGCCGTTGCCTTGTGGTAGACTTTTGTTGCTTCCTAAGTCATCAACTCGGCAAGCCGATTTTGAGTGTAAGTAGTAGTTGTTGGGTGCTTTACTTGTTCAACCGTGTGTTTGTATCTAACCTATTCTTCCTTCTGTAGTGATAATGGGAAAATTCAACTACTAGGCCTTGATGAAGAAGTCGGCTGCTGACGGATCAGCTGCCGCGGCCAATATTAAGGGGAAAAAGAAGAAGTCTGCTGAAGCTTCTGAGTTGAACGTTCGTCCTTTGAAGAGGACGAGGGCTGACCCGGAGCCCGAGGTGCCAATCGGAAACTCTCCCCCGCAACTGATGATCGGAGAGACTCCTCCTTTCGGTAGCCGGCCGAACAACGCTCCTTTGGTGACCGATCTCACTTCGGACACCAATTGGTACAACGGTAATTGTAATCCGGGGATCAGCTCGCTCTGGGGCGGTGAGTTCGATCCTGCTGGCCTGATTGATGGCCAGGTGCTGAAGCCATCCGATGCCCGGTTGCTTCTAGAACAGGGCCCTGAGGGAAGTATGGAGGCGGCTGGCGCCCATGCTCTCCGTATTGCCTCCATCACACGCTTCTGGAGCCAGCACCTTATTGACAATGCGAAGAAGATAGAGATGATGAGGGCGGATGCGGCCCGAGCCTTGAGAGTGAGAGATGAGCTTGCTCAGGCCCTGGCCAAGTGTGAGGAACAAGGCCGGGTCATCGGTCAGCTGAAGGCCCAGAAGACGCAGCTGGAAGAAAGCCGAGCTACTGTTACGGCCGAGCTAGAAGCGGAGAGAACTGACCGACTTAATCTTCAGAATGCAGTAAAGGGGCTGGAAGCCGAGAAAGAAGCCAGCCAGGAGTTGCGGAAGTTGCTGGAGGTCGACAAGGAGGAGAATCGGGGGCTCCGTGCTGATCTAGCTGAAGCTGAGACTTCAATCATGAGGGAGCATGTTAACGGTTTCTCCCGAGCCGTGAAGCAACTCCAGCACTTCAACCCTACTGCCGACTTCTCCAGCGCCGATGTGGATAAGGATTTCAACCGAGATGGGATCCTTGTGCCATTGGCCGAGCTGGAGGATGAGGATGAGGAGGCCGCAACTCAGGGAGAAGGGGTGAGGACCAATTGGACGAGGAGGGACCGGAAGGTGAAGTGGGCCAACCTGGCCAAATTGACATCGCTGCTCCCAATGCCGAGGTGGACCTCGAGTCCTGAAGTTGTATAAGAAGTTTAGGTGATATTGTTTTTTGCGCAAACTTTTATGTATTTGGGGACTTGCCCCTTTTATCTTAATGAAATTTCTTATTTTACTTGGGAATCTTTTTGTTCTTTGTAAATTTTCTGATGTTTTTGTGGATTCGGTATGTTAACCCTGATTGATCAATGTTAACCTGTAGAGGCTTCGGTTGGCCTCTTCAGGGTTTAGCACCTCCTTAGATTCAAGCACCTTTAGAGGCTTCGGTTGGCCTCTTCAAGGTTTAGCACCTGCTTAGGTTGCACCTGCTTAGGTTTTAGCTCATGCTTAGGATTCAAGCACCTTTAGAGGCTTCGGTTGGCCTCTTCAGGGTTTAGCACCTGCTTAGGTTTTATCTCCTGCTTAGGAGTCAAGTACCTTTAGAGGCTTCGGTTGGCCTCTTCAGGGTTTAGCACCTGCTTAGGTTTTATCTCCTACTTAGGAGTCAAGTACCTGCTTAGGTTTTATCTCCTGCTTAGGAGTCAAGTAATATAATAGCTCAATTGAAGGAAAATAGATTTTTATTCATTAATTTTTCCTAGTGTGCCTCATTAAAACCTTCTCGGCCAAAACCTCGTGGGAAAAAGACCGAGATAGGAAAAAGAGTGCATCACTTCTAACTTTAGCTAAAATAAAATTTGAGATGGGAAGTGTTCCATGTCCTGGGAATCAACTTTCCTGACAATTCCTCAAGCCTGTAGCCACCATTTCCTAGATTTTCTGCTATCCTGAATGGTCCTGACCAATTCGCCGCGAGCTTACCCTCCCTGGAGTCTTTTCTCGCATCGCTTTGTAGTCTTAGCACCAAGTCGCCCTGCACAAATTCCCTTGGGCGCAGTCTTGAGTTGTACTTCCGGGTTGCCTCTTGCTTGCACAGCTCGTCCCTGATCCTCGCTGTATCTCGGACTTCTTCGACCATGTCGAGCTCAACTCGGAGTTCTTCATTATTTTGGCTTTCATCATGATGTTGTCTTCGAAATGAGAGCTCACCGAGTTCAACTGGAATCATTGCATCGGTTCCATAGGTTAGTTTGAACGGTGTCTATCCCGTTGAGGATTGTGGCGAGCAATGGTAAGCCCACAGAATACTTGGCAACTGCTCAACCCAGGCTCCTTTTGATTGTCCCAGCCTTCTTTTGAGCTCGTGTAGAATAACCTTATTGGTTGCCTCTGCCTGGCCATTCGTTTGTGGATGCTCAACCGAGGTCACTTTGTGTTTAATTCCTAGGTTGGAATAGAACTCTCCGAGCTCCTTATCGGTGAATTGTTTCCCGTTGTCTGTAACAACTGCATAGGGAAGGCCATGCCTGCATACTATGTTTTTCCACACAAAATTCTGGACCTTCTTGGCAGTTATCGTAGCCAATGGTTCTGCTTCAATCCACTTGGTGAAGTAATCTACTCCTACCAGAAGGAACTTGACTTGACCCTTGGCCACTGGGAAAGGACCGACTATGTCCATCCCCCACATGGTAAAGGGTCATGGCGAGAACATGGAGTGGAGCTCCTCTCCTGGAGCACGGGCTATGTTGGCGAACTTCTGACAAGGGTCACACTTATTTGTCCAGCTGCATAATCGAGTCTCATGGTTGGCCAATAGAACCCACGCTCGCAAGATCCGATCTGCCAGAGATCGGCCGCTGAATGCATTCCGCAGATTCCTCGGTGCATCTCATCCATGACATACTCGGATTGCTCCTTTGTGAGGCATTTTAACATCGGCCTGGAGAATCCCCTTTTGTACAGCTCTCCGTCGAGGATGGTGTAGTGACAAGATTTCAGACGGATTCTTCTCGCCTCTCTTTGGTCATCCGGTAGTTTGTCCGAGGTTAGGTACTCCCAGATTGGAGTCATCCAGCCTCGGTCATAGTGCTCGGCCACCTTGTCACTTGACTCTTGATGCTCGGCTCGAGGAGGTTTTCTTGAATAAAAGTCTTGAGTTGGCCAGGCTTCTTTGTGCTTGCTAATTTGGAAAGCAGATCTGCTCTGGAGTTTTCTTCTCGAGGTATGTGCTCAATGGAGAAATGTTCAAACTCGGAGATGAGACTATTGACCTTGCAGAGATATCTGGTTAATTGGGGGTCTTTTGTCTGATAATTGCCCGCGACTTGTCCCGTTACGAGCTGTGAGTCACTTTGGCACTTTAGTTCTCGAACCCTGACTTCTTTGGCTAACAATAGCCCAGTGATGAGGGCTTCATACTCTGCTTGATTATTTGAAGCAGTGAACCCAAACTTCAACGATTGCTCGAGAATCAGATCATCGGGTCCTTCGAGAATTATTCCAGCCCGCTTTCTTTCTCGGTTAGATGATCCATCAACGTCACAGGAGCCAGAGGAAGGAATCCGACGTTGGTTAGGAAGAAAGCTCGGCAATAAAATCTGAGAGGAACTCGGCTTTCATTGGCCCCCTCGGTTCATACCGTAGGCCGAACTCTGACAACTCCACTGACCAAGTTATCATTCGTCCGGCTAGATCAGGTTTCCTGAGTACCTGCTTCATCGGATGATCCGTCTTGACGATGACTTGATGAGATTGGAAATAGGGCCGTAACTTCCGAGCTGCCATCACTAAGGTGAGGGCCAGTTTTTCAATTACTTGATATCGCGTTTCCGCGTCTTTCAAGATTCTGCTGACATAGTATACCGGCATCTGTTGCTCCTCCTCTTCCTGGATAATTACTGCACTGATTGCACAATCATTGACGGAGAGGTATAGGTACAGATCCTTGCCGAGCTGAGGCCGAGTAAGAATTGGGGGAGAGGCCAAGAAAAGTTTCAGAGCTGGGCCTTGCAAGGTAGTTGGAAAAACTTTGCACATGACGGCCTCCGAATCAGTCACTAAGTAAATTGAGGATATAAAGGACTCTACATGCTCGGTTGGATCAGTGGTGCCATTGAATTTGTCTATGTTAAGGGGCTTAAAATGGGTTGGCACGTTTACCTCATTAATGTCCTCGGTGAAGGGGAGCCTCGGACGTCGGTCTGATGTCATTTGTTTCTGGCTAGTCCTCCCTGCGTGGGACTTGACTTCCGATGCCCCAGGAGGGGGTTTGGTCTTGGATGCTCGGTTAGTGCCCCGAGGAGAGTGCGTCGGAGGATCCTTGCTGGCCTCGGGTGAGGGTTGTTCTCCGTCTGAAGGTGTCAGGGACCTTCCCCTTTTTCGGGCTTTCAAAAGCTTCTGATTTTGCGCCCGTATCTCCTCGCTCTCCTTCCGAAGCTGCTTGAGTTGCTCCATAATTTCCTCCAACCGAGGGTTTTCTTCACTGAGGGGGGAGAAAAGATGATTGTCATGGTTCTGGGCGTCCGAAGCCTCATGGCCCTCGTGATTCATGCTGCTCCCCCCTCTGCGCAATCCGTTGCGTGTGGTTACCATCGAGCTTTTCTTGCGGAACCGGGGAAAGTTTCACCTCGGCCCCACGGTGGGCGCCAAATGTTCCTGCCGAGATCCGGTTTACCGGAGCTCTGCCGTGAACGTCGAACCAAGGATGAATATTGGGGTTATTTTAGGATTTGGCTTGACAGAATTCGGTGATTCCGGTCCTACGTATCCCGAAGGGAATCAAAGCCGGACGTAGTTCTTGATTCAACCCTTGGCCGTGGTGATCTTCGATCTCTTAATTTTGTATCGGACGAATACTAGGGAGCAAGGACTTTCTGATCGTCTCTTGGTCGACACTAGTTTCTCTAATACGCTAAGAGAGAGTCACCGTGTTCAGTGAAAAGTGAGTATTTTATGAGGGGTACTCCTCCTTTTATAATAGGACTCCCCTATCACTTAGAGATCTGATTTATCTCTTAATATCTTTTAGAGATTTGATTTATCTCTTAACATCTTTTAGAGATTTGACTTATCTCTTAATATCTCTTTTGAGATATGATTCCTTAATTTAAGGGATATTATCCCTTTTAACCAGATAAGGTTATTTTGGATAATATCAGGATTTAATATCAATATCTTATTTCTTTAATTAAGTGATCTTTGATTTATTATCTTAATTTTCGGACTGGGCCGGGTACTTGGGCTCGGTGGCCGGGTTTATAACCTCGGCCAGTACAACAATGGAAAAGTCATTTTGAGTTATAAAGGGATTTTACGGCGAAAGTTTGAGAAAACGGTTTTATTTTTTTGTGAATTGAGTTGGGAATGACTTATCAAAAGTCAATGTTTTCATGCGAAAGAATTTCAAGAATGTATTAATTGGGAGAAAAATGAATTTCATAGTGATTAAACATTTTTATAAACGATTTTCTTAGAATGGAATAGATTTTCTGTAAAGGAATTTTATTCAGTGAAAGTAGTTCCGTTAAACGTGGATAAGTTTTCAGAGGTTTTGTTTTGTATTTGTTGTTTCACAGAACGAAAATGTTTTTAAAGAAGAAAAATGAACCTAGTAACTGAGACGTTGAGATTCTAGTGTTCTATTAACACGTGGATCATGGATCCGTGTTTGTGGATTGTGTGTCCCGCTAAAGTTGTTGTGGACTGTGTGTCCTATAATTGATATGGTGAATGTTGTATCCCATATTCGCGAGCCTAAAATTGGTCCATCAGTTTAGGGCTTAGCAACTGAGCACTCGGACTGTGTGTCCTGTGTTTGATTAAAATTGAAAAGACTGAATATTAAATTAAGCATGATCGTGAGACTTTTAGCCTCGACAAGGGAAGGATGAAACAAAAAAGAAAAGGAGACGAGAATAAAAGTTTTTGCATGTATTATTTGGCAGACGTGCCATGTGTTGACCATTGTGTCATGAATTATTGATCATTGTATCCTGTGTGTTGGCCAATGTATCTATATGGAAAATGCTTCTATTTATCACGATAACCATTATGTCCTGTGTTGGCCAATGTGTTATGGACAATGTTTCCATTTATCGCAATGACCATTCTGTCCTGTGTGTCGACCAATGTGTCATATATTTGTTGGACATTGTTTTTATTTCGTTTACAATGGTCCATGTAAAGAGCTTGATCTGCTCAAACGAAAATAAGTTTTGGGATCTCCGAAGATTAGATATCAAATTAGAGCCCGAATATTGAAGTGTCATGCATTTTTATAAAATCGCGATGTCTGTCGGGCATGAGTCCCGTTGATAAATTTATTATGCTATTTGGACAGTTTCCATATGTTGTGAATATCATGTATATGCTGTTTTGTGTGTCGCGCATGTGGTTATCTTATCAAAACTCATATATTGGTATCTCACCCTTGCATATTTTCCTGTTTTTTCTCCACTGTGTGGTATATATATATATAGGTACAGATGAATTCGGAAGGGATGGACCTGTCATACTCAGGGATCAGATCCCTGACTTTTGACAATGCTGACGATGGTGGGGCTTGGGTGATTAATCCGGGAGCCAGAAGCGCCACCAACATCGGTCCTGTAAGGACTCTCTCGGGGACATTGGCAGCGTGGCCACAACATCGCACTCACAGCATGGAGACGGTGGAGGTCTCATTGCCTCCTATATGGATGATTCTACATCACTTGGTTCAGCAGGGGGACTTAGAGCATCATCCTCCCCCACATGTCCAGCCTCTACAGGAGGTATCTCCAGGACCTATAGTGTTAGTTCTAGAGGTGGTGCAGGAGGAGATGGAGGAAGATCATGAGAAGGATCTGGTTGAGGACCCGGACTACCATCCTCTTGAGGATGGTATGGTCTCGGATGTAGGAGAGGGAGTGGTAGTATCCTCTCCGGATACACTTCCCGAGGATGGGGAAGTCTATACTGGACTCCCCAATGGTGTTCATAAGCTACTACCAGCTGTAGGGTGTTATTCCATTTTTGGGGATAATGGGCTTTTGTGATCGACTGACTCTTCGAGAGCCATTATATTTTGAGTTGTGGTTGTCGCGACCGAGATCGGGACGCAACGGCGATAAAAAAAAAAAAAAAAAAACTCTTTCTTCTTTTATAGAATGAACATAGAGTCGCCACCAATTTTATTTAATTTAGGAAAAATTGGAAAACCCTTAAAAACGGTCTTTGAAACCAAGATCGAGTTCGGGAGCCGATTATGTTTAGGGAAGGCATGAAGATTGAACCCCACGGCACCCTAGAACATCCATTAAAAATGGTTACCCAAATTAATTGTACAAATTTTTAGTAACTTTGAGAATATTTACTTTACCCTTTTTACTTGAATTTTTTAGAATCAATCAATTATGCAATCAAAAGGATTCATTATTTTCAAAAGATTTCCATTTTGAAGAGAAACTACTAACTTTAGCATTTATTAATAAAAAAAGGACCAAAAAAAAATATCAATTACATTAATAACATTGCAATCACCATTAATGACAAGATGGAAATTTGAGATGATAGCCTCAATAAACATAAATGTCATTTAAAAATATTCTTGAAAATCAACAAATCATTTACAGAGTTTTGATTCTTCTTAAGCACACAATTTAAGCATTTGACTAAAACTCATCCCAGGAATTCATCAACTAAGGCGTATTTTCAAATTTTATCAAATCAAGTTTATATAGCATTGAACTCACTTAAGTCTTCTAACGGACACGACTTCTAGCAAACATATGGCTTGCAAACTAAAACAAAGCACCCCTTAATCACCATAACAGGTGCATGATCTAGCACAAAGGGAATGAAACCAAAAACTCATATGCAATCCTACAGTAACTCAGCATACAATCCAAGCAGAACATGAACCATCATTAGCAAGAACAAAAATAAATAAAAATCCAATAAGAATAGTGTTCCTAATTCATTGATCAAGAGGCAGAAATTAAGGTTACCAAACGAGATCTTCCTTTGATATTTCTCTTGATGTTCCCCAAATCACAGAGAATGAATTCCAAATAACAGTGACTGAGTACAATAATTGTGACTCTCCCTGACTTCTCAATCTACTTTTTCCAAGTTTCTCAACAAAACCAATAAACAACAAGAGGAAACGGAACACTCTCCATAGAAAAAAGAACAAGAAATCTGATAAATTTTTTTAAGTTGACACACAGATCAAAGAATTTCTTGGCCCCCTTTTCTGTCAAAACCGAAAACTGCCCCCCTTCTGTCTTCTACGTCGCCCTTTATAGGGATAGAGGAGAGGACTTCATGCTTCTTATTGCCCAAGAACAGGAGATGGTCTCGGTCCGGTCGCTGTCCGGAGGCTTGGACGTGATGGTTCCGTGTTGGAGAAGAAGGGGGTTACGGTTTTATGATTTGATGGAGAGGAGAAGGAAAAAGAACATGGTGGTTAAAGGGGTGTTGGCTAGGTTGTGAGAGAGGGAGGAAGAAGATGAAATGGTGGGTAATAGAGGTGTGGGTAGCGGTTTGATGTAGGGAGGAAGAAAGAGAATGTTTTTGTCTGATGGTTGAAGAGGGAGGTTGGGGGGTATGGCTGCTGCTAGTAGGGTAAAAATGAAGGAGAAGGAAAATAAAGAGTGGTGGGGCGAAAAACGGGTCATGCGACCCGGCATGTAGTGGAGTGGGCCGAACCACTCGGGTCAGGTGCGACCCGGTTCGGTTTGGTTGGTCTGATCCCCCCCCCCTCTTTTTTTTTGGCTGATGCTTGACTGGGCCTTTCCCTTCTTCTTTTCTTCTTTTCTGATTGAGTCCAATCTTCCTTGATTTCTTCTTCTCCTCTTTTCTTCACTTCTATTTTTTCATTAATTTTCCTGAATTAACCAATAATAATAACATAATAAAGTTAGAATAAAATCAAATAAGGGCGAACAAAATTGGGTGTTCACAGTGGTTCCAGACTCCCACTATGCTATAGTTAGTTTGTTTTATGTCTATATGACTTTAGAAAGTGACCTATATGATAAAGGTTTTGATGTAAAAATTTTTATGATGCATATGTATGAAATAAAGATGTATATTATGTTGATGTTGTATGTATGCAAAAGAAAATAAAAAAAAATTATCACCATTTTCGAAAGGATAATTAACTAGAAAACTTTATTTTTTCCGAAAGTAACCAGCAACATTTTATTTCTTTGAGTTTTTATTTCCGCAACGGGTTTCTTAAATGTGATATCCCAAGGAGGGGGTGTCGCATCATTCATTAATTAAAAAACAAAATAAGAAACAATCAATTAAAGAAGATTCTAGGGATTCAATTTCACCTACGTTGTGGATAAGTATTCCTTATTGACAAAGAATCCTTATCCCACTTGGTTTGGTTCAATTATCTCAATTCCACCTAATTTCTACTAACTTCTATTGTCAACCAAGAATCCTAATTTATTCTAATATCTCGTTCGAGCATGCTAGAAAACACCCATTAATCCTTAATCTACTATATAAAATTAATTATCAAAGAATTCATTAAGTTTCATGATTCTCTATGAAGGTTGCATAAGACTCCTACGATATCTCTATGTATTCACCCTATGGTTTTAATCTCAATACCCCTATTTACAAATCTCCGGTCGGACTCATCATGACTAGAAGCATTTAGAACAGATAATAAAACACAAGTAGAAGAGAAGAAGAAATTAAGAAAAGAAACTGAAATAATTTATCAAACCATCATGACGCGGTTACATCATCACCCTAAAAAAGAGGATTAGCTCCTCATAGCTTCCATAAACACCAACAATCCAAAAGGAAACAAAAATAAAACTAATAAAATTGTAAAAACCTAAGCAAGACGCAGCTCTGAGAAAACTAGGATTCCCCTCTTTTTTAATTCACACCGAAACAAGCTATTTATAAGAAAGTTGGGCAACGCACGCTCGCGGGGTGAGCACTAAGTTTTGGCTCCATAAATTTTGAATCCTCGCAGGGCGAGATAGAACACTCTCATATTTCCTGTGTCTGGCTCGCAGGGCGAGCCTGAAAGTCTTCCTTTTCTGCTCAGCATCAGCTCTGGCTCGCGGGGCGAGATTTTGAAATTCTTCTTTTTGTTTGTTTTCCTCAGTTTTTCAATTTTCCCCGAGCTTCACTTTTAACCTGAAAATAAAGAGTAGCACTTGGTGCTTTATTTGATTCAAAATTAGAAAAAATTTCCTAAAAACTACTTAAAAGACTCAAAATGTTGCTCGATGACAAATAAAGCCAAGTTTTGACGAAAACAAGATAAAACTCACACAATTAGCTAAAACACTGTGACCTCACTAACTATAAAACCAGATAAGGCAGAAGGCTTTTCAGTAGCCCTAAAAACTTCATGTAACTTCATTTGGACTAATAGCTGTGTGCCCAACTATGGGCCATTAATTGAGAAAGGTGCTACTGGGATCCGAGAGTGCATGGTTAACCACAAAGTAAGCTTCTAAGTGTATGGTGAACAAGTTTATTTCCATCCTGGCCCCTAGCATTCGTAATCCTAATGATAGTGTTGCTTGGGGTGCCGACCCAGATGGATTATTTTCGTCTAGTCCGGCTTACAAGGCTATTACTTATCTGGAGCGCAACCCAAAAAAGAAGTTATTTTCTTGTATCTAGAGAAGGGATGGGCCCAAGTGAGTTAGGGCCTTTTTATGGAAAGCATATCATGATATGGGTTCGTAGGCACATGACTTGTTCGGCAGATTGTGCAATTTTGCGGATTAAACGATGAGTCCCTTTTCCACTGTTTTAGGGATTGATGGTCAGCGAGTTGCTATAGTTTGGGTGCAACTCAATGACTCTAATAATGCGGGTTTCTTTTCAGAGACCAATTGGTATAGGTGGTTGATGACTAATCTTAGTAGAAGATGAGCTCAGGGGTCCCCTTCTAACTGGCGTTTGGTTTTTAGTCAGTTTAGGATATGTTTCTGAGAGCTCGAAGTGAGTTTATTTTTTCTCAGAAGATCGGAAGATAAATGATCAAGTGGATGCTGTTTAGAATTCTAAATGTAGAGATTGTATCCTTCGCCCTTTGCAAAGTAATTTGGTGGGTGAGCAGATGATTTTCGCAACTGTGAGGGTGCTGTTTCAGGGGCTGGTTCGGTTGTTGGGTATGGCGGTATCTTTAGAGATGAGCTTGGGGAGTTTTTGTTTGTTTTCTCTCAAGTTAGAGTAGTGCTCTGTCCTCTAGGCTGAATTCTGGGCAATATATTCTTGCTAAGAATACTTCTCCTTGTAAAATTTATGATGCCATTCCCCCTTCTCTTTCTCTTGCTTTGTTAGCTGATAGACGGGGGGTGCCTTTTTCTCATCGGTCAGAATCGTTGGCTAAAAGATTTCTCCTTCTCAATCTATATATATCACCTTTTGTTCTCTTTCTTTTCTATTTAATTTACCAGTTTGGCTGCTTTTTATAATCAAACAGATTCATTTATATCTATATATCACACTGCTGTTTTTTTTGAGTTGATGAACTCCAACATGAAGCTTGCTGCAAAGTTAGATGGGTTTCAAGAGATGACAAAGAAGGTGATCAATGGTCCAGGTCCTTCCCCTTTGATGATCAACAATGACTCACATCTGATTCGCAAACCTTCAGTTTCTCAACATGTGTTGTTGCATACACAGATGATACAATGATAGCTATAGCAAGCGCACGATTCTATCTATCGCACAGTAAAAGATTATCGTTCCCATAAGCACTTTGTATTTTACCAATTCTCTTCAAAATTATGATTAGCTAAACTGAAATTATCTTTAAAAATAGAGAGAACTTGATTGAAAATAGAATAAAGATTTGTTTTCAATAACAGATAAAATAAGCTCTCGAAATTATGGTTCTTCACAACGGAGATTACAAACATAACCAATTCCCTTAATGTTATGGGTGTTGGATTTGAAAGGTAAAATATGCAAATGTAATTACTGGCTTCTTTCGAAGAACAATAACATGTTTAAGCTAATAAACACCCTATTTTCATGGTAGAAATATTATCAAAAAACTCATTAAGAACATATATTTTAAAAGCAGCCTAAAGAAGAATTGAATCTATTTTCATGATTCAATCCTCTTGTTCAGTCCTATCGTTCTAATACCATACTTCACCTTTCGGTCCTTCGCTTGACATCTAAAATCATGCAATATTATAACACTAGGATTGAATTAAATGGAGCTCGACTTGGATTAGTCAAAGTGCAATGTAATTTTTAAATATCGATAGTCTCATATTAAAAAAGTTAGTGTGACTCTGTGAGGTATATTAGGAGACAAGCCAATGTGATTGCTCATTGCCTAGCTAATACAGCTCCTTCCATGCCTAGCCCCGAGACTTTTTATCATGTTCCATATTGTATTGGTTTGATTATTACTGATTAAATGAATTAACTTGTTTACCGTAAAAAAAAAGATTAAAAGAGTTATAATTACATTTTATATGATATGGTGTATAGTATTTATTTTTTTATATTAATATAAAATGGGGTTGAAGTATATACTTAAAATATATAACATGTTTTTATCTATAGTAATCAATTTAGATTCCAAATAAAAAAAATTATAAGCTACCTTATAAGAATATTTATATTTTCTATTTTCCATTATATATCCCATTTCTCATCAAATGCAAGAGCTCATATAGATTACCAAATTGATCAAGGTCAACATTCTTTAAGGAGTAACAAATCAACAGCAGTTGGCTTGACAAGTTTTTTTTTTTTTTTTTTACACTGTTGGCTTGACAAGCTTAATTTATTCATTCCCTATTAAAATGATCACTTTGACTATAAATATGACACCCATCTACCCCGCATGTTATAAAGCATAAAGGATAAAGATAAAACATAAAACATACGTCCTTTAAAAAAAGGTTCATGGATAGAAAGGTCCACATGAACTAGTTCACCACATGGAAATTAAAACATGTTTAAAACATAT
Source organism: Sophora flavescens (assembly GCA_030762895.1). Lineage (NCBI taxonomy): Eukaryota > Viridiplantae > Streptophyta > Magnoliopsida > Fabales > Fabaceae > Sophora > Sophora flavescens. Next base: position 10,192,694 of record CM061070.1, read on the forward strand.
AAAACATAACAAAGATAAACAACATAACCCAACCCCGATGTCACATACAGAGATGGTATAACTGTTCCAGAATCAAATCCTCATAATACAACTGAAACTAACAAACTAACTGAAAGGGGAAAACCCTAACTATGAGTGGCGGCTCCTCAGAGTCACTCCTCTCCTGACTACTCGCCATTCTCTGTAAGGTGCCGATCAGGCCAAACAAACAAACAAACAAACAACGGGGAGTAAGAATCATGTAAACATATACGGCATGAAGAAAGGAAGCAAGGTAAAACAAACATCATAGCATCATCATAACATACATCAGCATATAAATATGTATATCAACATCATCAACATCAAGTATGCTATGCAGTGCAATGCAACACTACTCCACTACCCCAACTATGCATATGGATCCAACTAACTCAGGATGAACGACTTCGGAGTTGCATATCCGTATTGGACATAAAACCACCAACATCGGCAGTTCACCAAACCTTGGGTGAACCCCATGGATAGCCAATGCATCAAACCGTGGATGCCTCATCACGGGGGTCCGCGGTCACCAAACCATCGGGTGACCTACCGTGGATGGCCAGATCACCGTACTCTCGGGCGATCTCCCCTATGTCGAACCTCCCCCTCAACATCAACTCCAATGCTCTATGCAAATGGCACAACAACAAACAATCTCAACCACCTCCTTGCCTGGGCCATAAAGCTCCCAGGACTTTAACATCAACATCAATGTGATTGGGTCAATAAGCACCTAAGACTTCAACATCAACAACACCTTAGACCCAAACCGCGAGGTCAAGGTTCCCTTGGGGACAAAGCTCCAAGGTACAATCCATCAACGTGCGGTAACCCAACGGGTACCGGCTTAATCATCTCATCATCTTTAAATATCTTTGTTAGTCATTAACCAAGTTGTGTTTGATTAGTTATATCAATTTATCATCATTGGGGAAATTGGGGTTAGAAACCCCTTTGAGTCCTTTAATTCCATCTCTGTCTGATGGGGGAGCATGCCCGTGCTTGTCCCCTGCACGGCTGTGCTGGTCACATAAGTGAAGCACGATTGTGCTTCCTTTTGGACACGGCCGTGCTCAACTGCACGGTCGTGCTCCTCTGCTGCACGGTAGTGCTGGACGCGCGACCATTTCCCATAATTCAAACTAGGAGCACGGGCGTGCTCCCTGTTCAGCACGACTGTGCTCAATGCACGACAATACTGTTCTGGACAGATTAAAACCTAGTTCCTTAGCAAATTTTCAGGGTTTAAGTCCCTTAATTTCTTAGATCAATTAACAACATATTTTAAGGCTCAACACACATCATCAAAACTCAACGTTAACATCAATAATCCAATCAATATCATACCAACAATAACAACAACATAGCATCATATTCATAGGCAACCTTCATGAACATATAAGAGCATTTATCTTGAGCACGAAGCATATAACACTGAAACAGTCAGAGACATATTATCACAGATCGAACACCATATAACAAACAAGCATGCAACGACACCGGGGTCATGGGGAACCCCTTTACCTTACACTACCCCATTGCCTATGAGTACACTACCCTTCTCCCCATACCTGGATTGAAGCTAGCTCTAACAACGGTCCCAACAGCAAACTGGTTCCAAATCCTCGAACGGCTTACACCGGTACTAAGCCTTGGATCAACAGAACACAAAACCCATTAGTTTCCAATTCAAAATCATGAAAGGAAACCACAAAGGGGAAAGACCATTATCTATATGTGAGCACAGATGAAACAACATTCCCCAAAGGCCTCAAATACTCAAGAATTGCTCTGAATATGGTAGAAAAAGGAAAGGAACAGTGTCAGCCGCAACTATGTGATGGCTGCCACCAAAAGTAGGGTTTTCACGTACACCCAAGTTTCTGTTTCAATATATAAAGGCTGCACTTGAGCACGGTCGTGCTTACCTTAGAGCACAGTCGTGCTGGACTTAGTGTCAGCGAGACGCGGTCCGCACATTGAGCACGGGCATGCTCATAGTTGAGCATGGGCATGCTCATAGTTGAGCACGGGTGTGCTCAACTTAAAACTTGAAATACGCTTCAGCCTTTGAGCACGGACGTGCTGGCTAATGAGCACGGGCGTGCTCAACCACCAGAAAGGGACCTTTGAGCCAAAAATCCCACTAAGCCCTTAACTAACCAAACAACTTATAAAAAGTACTTAACGAAAAAGCAGGGTGTTACAGCTAGAGTCGTTACAAATGGTATCAAAGCGACACCTCTATAGTACGATGTGGTTCGGGGACGAACCACGTAGAAGCTGGTGGGCATGTGACATCCGGGTGCTGACGAGGACGGGGAGTGGTTACCGGTGCAAAGAGAGCCTGGCAGACTTCTAGGCAGAGAGACACGTGAATGAACCGCTAACACACCAAAATGAGAAGGATCCTGAGACTGTGTACGTATGGGACTACATAATTGAGGGATTCCGAGATTGTACTGATATGGGACTGTACAGTTAAGGATGACTTAAATGAATTGATTGGTACTACCTATACTAACAAGATGCATCTTCTTTTCCAGAGTCCATCACTTAAGAACTCCACAGTTATGCGTGTTTGACTTGTAGCAATTATGGATGGGTGACTTCTTGGGAAGTTTTCCCATGAAGCATGTGAATGAGGACAAAGCACGCTAAAGGACCCGTATTGGTTTGTGGGGACAGTCGTCAACCCGTAAAGCAGTCAGGGTCGTTACAAATAGTATAAGAGCGACACCTCTATAGTACGGTATGGTTCGAGGACGAACCAGGCGGAAGATGGTGGGTATAAGAGCGACACCTCTATAGTACGGTAAAGGAGCAGCTCCTGGTAGACTTCTAGGCGGATGGACACGTGAATGAACAGATAACACACCAAAATGAGATGGATCCCGAGACTGTGTAGGTATGAGACTGCATAGTTGAGGGATTCCGAGACTGTATAGATATGGGACTGTACAGTTAAGGATGACTTAAATGAATTGATTGGTATTATCTATACTAACAAGATGCATCTTCTTTTTGGGAGTCCATCACTTAAGAACTCTACAGTTAAGCGTGTTTGACTTGGAGCAATTATGGGATGAGTGACCTCCTGTGAAGTTTTCCTAGGAGGTGGGTGAGTGATGACAAAATACGCTGAAAGGACATATATTGATTTGTGGGGATAATCTTTAATCCGCAGAGCAAACAGGGTCGTTACAAACTATAGTTGGCTTCTCAAGCATAATTTATTCATTCCATATTAATATGATCACTCTGACTAAAAAAAAAACTATTTTAGATTTAGATATTTAGATAAAAGCCTATTGACAATTCATCTAATTATATTTGCTTCAAAAAAATTTCATCGAATTGTAAAACGTCACACATAAACCGTGCGGTCAGGTTGCTAGTTGGTAAAACAAACAAACTGCATGACCCAAATAAATAGGAATTATTAATAGAGAAATAGAACAAGCACAACACGACTTTTGCTGCTTCAACAAGGGGTTTTGTTGTTCATTTTTATTATTATTTATTCAGATCAATGATGCCTTTTCATAATGTTGCATGTAGATCTAGGTTTCTATTGGACAAATATTAATCATTAATCATGCGCAGCCATAGGATGCTTCAAATTTGTGCCTTTTCCTTCATATCTATGCTGGTGGTGTTTCACTCAACTCAAAAGAGGAAGGAGCTAGAAAATATTTATGGCCATATTACCAAGTGGCACATATCCTTGATGGTAAGCAGTAGAGATAAATATGTTGGGATTATCATGATACATGAAAGAGAATTTTGGATTGGGGATTCTTTTCTCTTTAATGTATTTGGTGTTTATCTGTTCAGAGGCAAAAACATATTTAAATAAACCCCACAAACATAAAACTATAAGATTAGTTAATTAGAAGATTAGTTTGCTAATAAGAGAAGAATGACAATAGAAGTAACTTTGATAAGAGGATTTTATTACAAGAGAATAGAATAAGGCTAACCGAATAGTTTCTCTCTTAACAAAGTTAAGAGACAACAGTAAATTTAAATGACCTCACCAATAAAATCATATTTGGTTCTCTCTCTCCCTCTTACAAATTTTTCAATCCATTTATAATGTTAAGATTAATTAGTATTTTATATATACATCAAAATTTAAATGGCCCATTCCAATGTGTTGCCAAAACTTGATCTTTATTCTCAACTAGTATTTTTGCACCCGTACGATGCACGGGTCATCAATTACTATTATTATTGATAGCATTGTTATAATTAATAACTTGAATTGTATCTCTATATCTACCAAACTTTTTTTTTGCTTTATCCCAAATTAAATCCACTATGTCAAACATTTTCTTTACTTATTTCACACTTTGTTTTCAATATTTCCTTCCCATCCATAATGATGGTACTCATTCATCTCCAAAGCTTTTTATTTATAGACAAAAGTGATCAGCAAAAACCTTGAAACAATTTTATCTATAATTTGAGTGCAAAGAATTGAATATTATTTTTATTTTAAAATGATATTACAACTATATGTTAAGTGTTCCTCTTTGATTATTACTAATTATCAACTAATCCTCTTAAATCATGTGGTACTGACACGTGTCCCTTTATTAGAAAATCAGCAATTCCCCTTATTAATTAGTATAGATATATATTTATTATTTAAAATAGAAAAAAAAAAACAAAGGCAAGGATGTAGAAAAAATAGATTAGAAAATATGAACAGCTCTGCCTCTATTTATGTCAATTCAGAGAAAGTCGTGTTTGACTCCCAAAACATTGTACCTTTATCGGTTTGTAAATATTTTAAAACAAAAATATATATAAATTTTAGATAATAAAAAAATTAATAAAAAAATTTCATCACTTGACATGTGGTTTGCAACATTGTGCTACTCTAAAATCAGCATTTCCCCTTATTAATTAGTATTGATATAAATTTATTATTTAAAATAGAAAAAACAAAGGCAATGATGTAGCAAAAAAAAATACAAAATATGAATAACATTGCCTCTATTTATGTCAATACAGAGATTGCCGTGTTTGACTCCCAAAACAATGTACCTTTACCGGTATGTAAATATTTTAAAACAAAAAATATATAAGTTTTAGAAAATAAATAAAATAATAATAAAAATATTTCATAACTTAACATGTGGCTTGCACCATTGTGCTACACTAAAATCAGAATTTCCCCTTATCAATTAGTATAGATATGAATTTATTATTGGTTTTGTTTGATTCGATTCGAATATGAAAATATGAAAATATATATATATATATATATATATATATATAATATTAAATATTAAATTTTAAACTATTAAATTGTATATACATTAAAATATAAGTATATAAAAATTAAAATATTAAGAACATGACAACTCTACTTTTACTGTTTACCAATTTATGATTGGTTGATAGTGTAAAAATTTTTTACACCATCAGTATATACAAATAAATTAAAAAAAAGTATTAGGAAAAAATTATCAAAAAAGTATTTAAAAAATTAAGGAAAACGTAAAAAAAAAATTTTAAAAATAAAAACATTATTAAAATTTTAAAATAAAAAAATAAACGTAATTTTTTTAAATAAAGTAAAACAAAAATACTGTTTTTTTAAAAAAAGTAATTTTTTTAAAAAAATAAAAAATTTTCAAAAAATTTCAAAAAATAAGGCCGCTGACACCTATATATACAATAAAAATGCTACAGCACCTTTTAGTTTATATTAGTATAGATTGCCACCACATTATCTGTAGTTACAATGGCAAGACCGTCATTGGAGTTGTACAACAACTTCATTACTGGCAACTTTTTGAGCTTGAGCTCAGCATCATCATCTCCAAGTGTCAGCAGAGAAGGGTGGTTTCTGGATCTTGAAGGAGGAGCAGATCATAACAAAGAGATGAAGTTGCCTGAAATTGTAAAAGTTGGTGACCCGGTTCTTCGTGAGCATGCTCAAGAAGTTGATCCATTTGAGATAAGGTCAGAGAGAGTGCAGAAGATCAGAGATGACATATTCTGTGTAATGAGGAAGGCTGATGGGATTAGTCTATCAGCTCCTCAGATTGGTATCCCATTGAGGGTCAGTTTCGTTCTTTCTATTTTTATGTTTTATGTGCTGCCCATTTTCAAATTTTGTCTCATTATCTCCTCTCTCTCACTCATTTTAGATTAATTACCCTTTTGTGTCACTTAATCTCATTGTCATTGTTTAGTAGAGGAAAAGAAGTGGCTACGAAATGATATATGTGTAAACATGATCAGGACCCAAACTTGAATAAATAAAAAATGAGGGAGCCAAGTTATTTGACTAAATCATAAAAGTAAGTTTCACCCAAAAAAATAATCATAAAAGTAAGTTAATTAAATGTTTCGATCACGCTTTCTTAGTACATTTGCGGTTTAAAAAGAAAAGCTATTCAAAAGAATTAAATAAAAATAATAAAAGGTTGAAATTTTAGATGTGCTAACATGTTGCAAATAGGAACAAAGATTGAAAGATGGCTGGCGGTGGGTTATTGCTTGTGTCCCAAACAGCAACGAACAGATGCGCAATGAGAGGGAGGGAGGAGGTAGGTGATGATGGAACACGAGGGATTAGGGGGAAGGAGAAGAAGTGTGGTGTGAATGTATGATCACTTAAGTGAACTAAGCTTAGCCATAGGATTAAACAATAATTAACGGTTAAGATTTGGTGTCAAATTTTGGTGTCATTTGATCCCATCCCACATATATATATATATATATATATATATATATATATATATATAATATATATATAGGGATGACAATATGTAGGGTCTGGATAGGGTACTATAGTAGCCGTCCCCATATCGTGTTTGAAAAATTACTCGTATCCTCGTGGGTAGCAACTTTAATACCCTTACCTGTACCTTTTGGGTACCTAAGTACCCGTACTCATTACTCGTATTTTAAGTTATAAAAATTAAAATATGATTCAGAGGTCTTTTAAATCTACTAATAAATATTACAAAACAAAATATTTAAATAAATAAAAACATTCAAAAAGGAATTATAGATACAATTACGCTTAGAAAGTTAAGAATTTTTATATTAATTTTGGTTTAAAAATTTGTATGATAGTTAAATTTATATATATTAGTAATATAAAAAAATAAATAAATAATTATATATACATATATACATGTGCAAGATGCAGGCGGGGTGGGTTATATTACGAGAGTGGGATGAGCAAATCCGGGTGATCATTAAATCATATATGGATGGTCAGGATTGGAAGTTAGTTGGTGGTCATGTGATCATTTAAAAAAGTCACATTACTTTATGTTATAATCTTGACCATTCATATATGATCCAAATGTCCAGATTTACTTCTCTAATATCTCATAATAATACACTCCTCTCACTTGAGTTGATATATATATATATATATATATATATATATATATATATATATATATATATATGCCAAAAGGGTGAATGGGCCTTTCCTACAGGTGTACTTATTTTGAAAATGGCAGAAAATTTAGAATGAAAATACTTCATACTTGCTTGGTTAAAAGTTAAAACAATAATTTGGGAATATTGAAAGTGAAGTAGGCAACTCATTTACACTCCAACCTACAAATTGTTGTCATTTCTATAATATGAAAGTGAGACTTTTTAACATGTGCAAAGATCAAAACCTTTCCAACACACCCTATTTTTACCCATTTGGCGGCTCATTGTTTAACAATACGCTGAAGATTTAAAGCATTGGAGTTTATTGCAGTAAAATCTTTTGGATATATATATATATTCTTTTAATACCTGCAGATAATTGTTTTGAAAAATGAAAAAGCATATACTAGTTATGCCCCAAAGGAAGTGATCATAGCTCAAGAAAGAAAACCTTTTGATCAGTTGGTACGTCCATATGCAGAGAAAAGGAGAGTATATTGAAATAAAACCTATAGTTTTATCCTTTAGGTTGTTACTTTGATACATAATTCATTATTTCTCTTGAGGCAGGTGATCCTGAATCCTAAGCTAGAGAAGAAGAGCAACATGATTGGCTATTTTCTTGAAAGTTGCTTCAGGTGTGACATTAATTGACTTTTCTTTTTCTTTTGTTATCCACACTTTGCTATACTTTTAGTTCACTTGCATGTGCACAACTTCTCATAACAATTCAGTAGCTGAGATGAGAAGTAGAAGCTCTGCATACCTCTTATTAATTTTAAAAATTTATGCATATCTTAGCATCCAATTTTGCAGTGTTGGATTTAAAGTGGCAGTTAAGCGATCCTAGGATGTTGATCAACGGTGACCCAATCATAGTAACTGCTTCTGGTCGGCAGGCCTCGGTCTTACAACATGAGTGTGATCACCTAGATGGAATTCTATGTATTGATAAGATGGTACCCGGAACTTCATATATGTTGAGAAATGTTAGAAACATACTCTTTTTAATACTCTGGCAAACACATTTTTCGCTATTGGATGAATTTCTTGTGATCCCACTAAATAGATGGAGTCGCAAATAAAATTCATCCAACAACAAAAAATGTTAAAAATAGTATGTTACTAGCATTTCTCACGTAAGTTTCTTATTCATTAATTTTAGTTGAAATTTGACGTTTGTGATCCTTACATCGAGACCAGATTCAATATTTTAAAAGAGTCCCAATTTGAGAATAAGTAAATCTCTCTTAATTTTCAATCTCATCAATTTGCCAATAATTGTCATTGCAGTACGCCATCATTTTTATGATTAATTTACTTAATGTAAGTTTCAATATTATCGCTTGTTCCTGTCGAGATCCGACTTGACGGAATCTCGCCGTAGAACGTCAAATCAAGAGTGAACACATGGGTTGTTTTAGATTATGGCTTGACAGAATATTGTATTATAGTCCTACGTATCTCAATGGGAATCAAAGCCAGACGTAGTTTTAGGTTCAACCCTTGGTGGTATGGTGATCTCGATCCCTTAATCTTATATCTGATGAATACCAGCGAGCAATGACTTTTCAACAGTCTCTTGGTCGAGCTAGTTTCTCTAATACGCTTAAGGGAGAGTCACATGGGTTAGTGAAAAGTGTGCCTCTCTTTTGGGTTCTCCTTTTTTTTATAATAGAATCCCCATATCTTTAAGAGATCTGGATTTATTTCCTTTTATCTCTTAAATCTTCTTTGAGATGTGAATTCCTTAATTTAAGGTGGGAAGTGTTCCAAGCTCGGTGGCCGGATTTTACTCATCGGCCAGTACACAAGTCCCCCCAAGCTTTGAGCTAGTAGAAGCGTAAAAGTTTTCATGACAGTAGCCGAGCTTGGCCTTTGAAAACTTTATTTGGAGAATCTATGGTTTATGGTGTAGGTTCTCTTCCCCTTTTTACCATAGTCTTAGTGACCGATCTTGTACCTCGGCCAATCGTTCAACCTCGGTGACCGAGCTTAGAAACTTGGTCTCTTTAGCCTTACAAGTCGGCGAGGTAAGTAACCGAGCTTCACACTTCGGTCTATATGTATATCCTTTACTTCGGTGAACACCTCGGGCGACCGAGCTTCACGCTTCGAGTTGGCGAGCTTTACACCTCGGCCCTCAGCCCATATACAAGTCCCCCCAAGTTTGGAGCTTTTTTGAATGCGTGGAAGCTTCTATCAAGGGGCCGAGCCTAGCCGAGACGGAGGTAGTCATCTTAGCTTTGCACCGTGACCAAAGTTTCTCGGTTCTCGAGATGAAAAGAGATGTTGCCTTTTGTCATTGTTTACCTCTTTAGGTTCGACATTTCGACTTCAACTCGGTCGATTTTAGCTTGGTCAACCTTTTTAGGCTCTTTAGTTTTTACCTTTTTAGGTTTGGCATTTCGACCTCAACTCGGTCGATTTTAGCTCGGTCAACCTTTTTAGGTCTTTAGTTTTTGCCTTTTTCGGTTCGGCATTTCGACCTCAACTCGGTCAATTTTAGCTCGGTCAACCTTTTTAGGTCTTTAGTTTTTGCCTTTTTAGGTTCGACATTTCGACCTCAACTCGGTCGATTTTAGCTCGGTTAACCTTTTTAGGCTCTTTAGTTTTTGCCTTTTTAGGTTCGGCATTTCGACCTCAACTCGACCGATTTTAGCTCGGTCAACCTTTTTAGGTCTTTAGTTTTTGATAAATAAATTTTTGACCATATAACAGTATTCTTGCCCAATATTGCAACTGAAAATGATTCTATTTATTTATTTTTTCGGGTGTGCCTCATTAAAACCTTCCTGGCCAGAACCTCGTGGGAAAAAGACCGGGGTAGGAAAAAGAGTACATCACCTACTTACATAACTTTAACTAAAATCAAACTTAAGGTAATAAGTGTTCCAAGCTCGGTGACAGGGTTTTACTCCTCGGCCAGTAGACAAGCCCCCCAATCTCTTTCTTTTCTCGGAACCGAGCTCTTGTCTTCAAAACCTCTTTCTCTCCTTTTGGATTCTACCATTTCTTCTGAGTTCATGAAACCTGTGGCTTTTTCCTGCAACTCTTCAAAATCTCTCGGTGGTTTTCGAGATAAATACTCAAAGAATGACCCCGGCTTCAAACCGTCCATGACGGTATGTAGACAGAGTTCTGAGCTCATATTAGGAATTAAAATTTGTTTGGCACTAAAGCGAGCCATTTAATCTCTAAGTGACTCATTCTTTTCTTGTTTAAAATTCACCAGCGAGACCGAGTGCCTTTTATGCTTTTGACTCGCTGCGAATTATGCAGTGAACTTAGTTACAAGCACATCAAAGGAATCAATGGACCGAGGTGGGAGATTTGTAAGCCAGGTTAAGGCAGGACCTTACAAAGTAGTTGGAAAGATTTTGCACATGACGGCTTTCTAATCAATGGGTCAGTGGTGCCGTTGAATTTATCAATGTTAAGAGGCTTAAAATGTCTAGACATGATTACCTCATCGATGTCATCCGTGAACGGCAACTGACCGCGCTGTCGCCACGCGCCAAAAAGAACGAGCGATTATTAAAATAATGTAGTATAGAGCGACAACTCGGATATCGTCTCTCAAGGACTCTTTAGTTGTTGTTATTATTAACAGAAAATCAAAAGTTAGTTTTGGGGGTTTTGGATTGAGTGCAATTAAAATAAAGAAAACAAAGCAATAAAAAAACAAAGCAGTTAAAAGATTAACAAATAAACTAAAGACGATTAACCTACTGTTCTTGGTTTCCCACTATCATTGGTTCATGCAAATCCAAGCCCTAAGCAGATTCTAATCCCCTTTCAGTTGTAGCAACAATTAACAAACGAAATCGCTACTACGGATATATGTTCCTATTCCCGAATTAAACAAACGGGGTTAAGCCCTCGTGAACTAAATGAACATGAATGAACACACGCGAATTAAACAAACGCGATTAATTATAGGAACATGATATCACCGAAATAAATCAATACAACACTATACACTCTTGAATTAAACAAACAAAAATGCATAATATGGTATTGAAAAGAGAATAGCAAACGAAACAGGAAATACAGAACCTCAAATGTAATTGAAACCAATCACAGTAGATTAATCTAGGAGACTAGTTCTCCATTACAAAAGAAAAACAAAACATATCTAAGAAAAGAAGACAAACTACTACTACTGCCTAAGAACTAGCCAAAACTGGCTAACTCTCTGACTTCCTAACTATGACTAACTCCTCTCTCAATATCTGAATGCTCCTTTTATTAACTTCAACCTCTGCCTCTTAGCTTTCTAAAGCCACTTAATTTGCTTAATTATGAATTAAGATGAGGGAGTTATGTCCACATTCAACTCATAGGGCAGCTGAAACGCCTCTGACTTCACATGGATTAAAGCCCTTCAAAACGGCTCTTTTTGGAATAATGGTCTTCATGAGAGTTAAAGCTCTTTGTTTGATCTTTCATTTGCCACCGATTTCAGTTCCAACCGACATCTACAGCCCAAGTTATGGCCCAATCTTCATGACCAGTTCAGGTTCCAGTGACAGCAATTATGTTCTGACTTCAAGGCCCAATGTGACCCACTATACATCCAATTCAGCATCTGAGTTCTTCATGAAAGTTGTTGGGCTTCCTTTTAGCTTTCCTGTTCTGACTCCTGCGTTTCTGTTTTTATAAGAGGGCCGCGCGTCACGGCCGTGATCTTCAACACGGGTAAACCGTGATCGTCTGACTTTCAGGATTGGGTGACTCGCGAGGCGAGAGATTATTCGCGGGGCGAAAGACCAGAATTATTCCTTTTTATTAACCTGAAAATAAGAAATAACAGTAAGTATTTTATTTAACTCTAAATCAACTAAATTAGCTTAAAAACACTTTACAGACTCAAAATCTTACTTAAGGACAATCAAGTCTAATTTGGGTGAAAATGATATAAAATTAGCACAAAGCCAAGGTCTTTACTAGTTATAAAACCGGTCAACCAGAGGCTCATCAGCAACCTCGGTCTTCGGTCTGTTACCCTTTTTTTTCCGGACAGTCCTTTCTGCACGAGATTTAACTCCTGAACCCTCTGGGTGAGGTTTGGTCTTGGACGGTCGGCTCGTATCATGAGGACAAGGTACATACGATGGATCCTTTTGGCTGCCCTCGGGTGAGGATTGCTCTTCCTCCGAAGGCATCGCTGATCTTTCTCTTTTTCGAGCTCTTAACAGCCTTTGATTCTAAGCATGCATCTCCTCGTTCTCCTCACGCAGCTGCCTTAACTGTGCCATAACCTCTCCCAGCTGAGGGTTATCTTCCTTGATGGGAGGGGGGGGGGGGGGGGTGATTGTCACGGTTCTGGCTCGTGTTCCAAGCCTCATGATCTACATGGTTCGTGCTGTTCGCCTCTCCCCTCGGTCCATTCCGTGTAGTCACCATCAAGCTTTCTTATGGAACCGGGGAAAGTTTTTCCACGGCCCCACGGTGGGCGCCAAATGTTCCTGCCGAGATCCGACTTGCCGGAATCTCGTCATAGAACGTCAAACCAAGAGTGAACACAGGGGTTGTTTTAGATTATGGCTTGACAGAATATTGTATTCCGGTCCTACGTATCCCAATGGGAATCAAAGCCAGACGTAGTTCTAGGTTCAACCCTTGGTGGTATGGTGATCTCGATCCCTTAATCTTGTATCGGATGAATACCAGCGAGCAATGACTTTTCAATAGTCTCTTGGTCGAGCTAGTTTCTCTAATACGCTTAAGGGAGAGTCACCTGGGTTGGTGAAAAGTGTGTCTCTCTTTTGGGTTATCCTCTTTTTATTAATAGGATCCCATATCTTTAAGAGATCTGGATTTATTTCCTTTTATCTCTTAAATCTTCTTTGAGATGTGATTTCCTTAATTTAAGGTGAGAAGTATTCTAAGCTCAGTGACCAGATTTTACTCATCGATCAGTACATAGCTTATACTAGAAAAAGGTTCATGGAGCTTTGCACTTTGTAGTCTGGATATCGATGGTGCCTAACTTTTCTGTAAATTGTGCATCTTGCAAAAATTTGGGTTTGTCCCATCAACATGTATATTTTCATTGGATGTTTTCTATTTGGAACATTGAGGTGACTGATAGGCATAAAAACTTCATGTAACTTCATTTGACAGCTCTAATTCAAAATGTCACTCCAATTGTGCATAGATCTTGCTTATTACCTACAAATTAAGGTGAGGTAGAATTTGTCCGTCTAATGATGAATATGGTATAGAAACCCATACTCTAGATACAAAAGTTCATTCTCAATCCATGTTTACGACTACAAGAAACTTAAAACAGATAATTGAAATTTGACAAATAAAAAATAGAGTATAGAAAAATCGACTAGGAAAAGAATGAAATGAACTATATGAATTTATATGGATTATATACAATATTCACCATTTACGCCTTCCACCTGGACAACACAAATAATTATGAATTACCAAGGCATTCATATACGCAGTATTCTTTATATAGAACACCTCAATTGATATTTCCAATTGATAGCTGAAAACCTCAATGACGAAGAGTAAATAGGCAGTGTATAATGCATAATACAATGCAGCTAAACTATGGAAACTAAGACTTGTTAATGGGGTAAGAGGAAGATTAATGCTACTGGTTTAATTGTTTTGCTTCATTTGCTCACATTGCCATTTGAGTATAAGCAGTCAACCTTTTCCTATTAAATTGTCATGTGTCACTACAAGAAAACTTGATATTACCGACAGTTAAAGGTCGTCGGAAATAACTTAAATCACTCGCAAATTGACGGTTTCTGACTGACTTGCGATGACTCTAGATCCTTAGCTAATACGGTCGTCGCAAATCCTTTTCGACGGGTTTTTTAAAAGGTCGTCGCAATTACCAACGGCCAAAGCCGTCGCTAAAACATGGTGGTTCTGACAAGCAAGATCGTTGCAAATTTCTGACGGCCAAGCTCATCGCAAATGTTATCCCATTACTGACGGCCGATACTGTCGCAAATATTAACCCATTACCGACGGCCTAGTCGTCGCAAACATATATCTATATACATATATTATTAATTAAATAATTTAAAATTTTTAAATAAATGTTTAATATTTAATATAAAATTCATAATTAATTATAAACTTTATTTATTTATTTCTTAATTATAATTATAATTATAATATGATAAATCAATAACAATTTTAAATGATAAATCAATAATAATTTTAAATGGTAAATAAAATTCATAACTAAATAAAGCAAAATGTTTTGACTAGAGTACGTATATATCATACAAAATGAAATCTAATCCTAAAAAAACTAATAATCTTCTTTATAGCCCTGCAACAAATCCTCGAAGGATGAGTCCCCCTCATCCCCGGTATGTTGATGACCCTCAGGCTGGGACGACGGCTGCTGCGGCTGAAGGGTGCGATGAAGGTGTTGGTCTTGTTGCAACTGTGATTGAGTCATAATGAATCCTAAACACATCAAGAGCTCTCTCTGTGTAGCCGTCATCATCTGTATCTCCTGCATAATCTAGAGCTCACACTCGACCATCTCTATCAACAGCTGCCGATGTCTCTCCTCCCGAGCTGCCATTCTTTGCCGCATCTCGACCAGCTCCGCGGACTCCTGAGACTGACGGTCCCTATCGGACCATGCTCGACTCTGCTCAGTGAAGATGCTGGAGCACCCGCATCGATAGTTTCTGGCGAGGTCTCCCATACCGTACATGCGACCCTTCTTCTTGCTGTCGACAACCTCGACCCATGTCTGCAACTCCACTCGGGCCTCCGCCTCTAGGTCAAGTGTGGTGGTAGGGGAAGAGGAGGCTGCTTAAGACCGAACCTGAGATAACTTAGCCTTATACTCCTCCTGTTATTAACAATAACGCACATCATTAGACGATATTACCATAATTCTTTAATCTAAAATAAAAATAATTACCGAGATTCAATACCAAGAGTTTAGTGACTTGCAGGAGTACACGTTCTCTAAAATATTGCACCTTAAACGAGTAACTATATCGCATGTAGACAATTGTAATCCCTTCACTTTAGCAAATAAAAGTGCATAAGGATTGATAAAATTTATTAAAAAAATAATCATATAACAACATAAAACAACATCAACAAACATTTACAAAGCATCTAAAAAACAAAAAATATAATTAAACAATATCCAGCATGACGAAGCAATTTAAAAAAATGCAAGCAATATTCCATAAATTGATGAGGCCCTAATTTTTATTGGTATATGGCATGACATTCATTGCCACATGGGAATTTTTTATTTTTTGACTTTTTTCGGAGGCTTTTGAAACTTTACACCTTTACTAATACTGGCAAAAATTGATATTATATTCTTTATATTTAATTATGTACAACATATTTATTTTTTACACTTGTTTTTTTATTTAATTAATTATTAATTTATTTTAATTTTTTAACTTAATTTTAGTATTATTAACTTATTAATTAATTCTGTTTAACTAATTAATCCTATCATATATAACGCAGTAGTCGCTTCTCAACGACCTAGGCATACAGTCATCACATTAGGCATTAGCCACCATATAGGGAAAAGCCCATCTACTAGCACTAACCTCTTCTTATTCTCTCTTCACATTTTCTAACATATAAGGAAAATTTTGTCATAATTTTATTTTCATTGTTCTTAATTAATCAATTTTTTCTTTACTTTTGTTTAATGTGTATGCTTAGTGTGATTCACACATAGGTCTAGTTTTTATCTTAAGCTAATTAAAAATAAACAAATTAGATTATAAATATGTTTCCCAACATTTTAATTAATGAAGACTATAATTTCTATTTTTTAAAATTATATTTTTAATGAAAAAATCTCTAATCTCCGCTGCATTTTGTTAACAACATTATTTTCATTCCATATTCATATGAAAAAAATTAAGACTAGCACAACAATGCAAGCATTCCACACAGCAGTAAAATAGAGAGCTAGCAATGTTTAAGCCAATCAAACAATAAACATTTTCGCCAACCAACATTTAAGCATTCCACACAGCAATAAACAAGTCTACGTTACATCAAATACAACACACATGCATGTATAGTTTAAGCCAATCAGAAAATAACGTTAAAAAATATAGTTGAGATGGCTGTCGTAGTGTACCACTTCGCTGTGGTTGCCGGAGTGATAATGGGAACAATGCGCGGAGACGGTGGCAGCCGGGATAGTTCTGGAATAGAGGGGAGAAATATATAGTTGAGAAACAAATTCAACCAAACGGAAATCAAAACAGACAATGAGAGGTGTGGAAGAAAGGAGAGGACGTACCTTTTTGCCGCCAGAGGTTTGCCGCGTGCGGTGGAGAGGAAAGAGGGTCAGCCGCACGGTGGTGACGACAGACATGGCGATGGAGAGGGAAGACATGGAGGTGGGGAGGCGGCTGATGGTGGAGTGGAAAGGTGAAGAGAGGTGGAGAGGAGAGGTGGGTAAAATGAAATGGGAAGAAGACCAATTTCATGGGTTTAATAACCACTTTCCGACGGCAATCCGATGGTGTAAGCCGTTGGAAAAGATAAAGTAATTTACCGACGGTCAGGTTGTCGCCAAATTGCTTCCTCATAATTCATGTGCGAATGTTACCGACGGCCAGGCCGTCACAAATATTTCTTATTAGTACCGATGGCAACGTCCGTGCAAATTTTTGCGGTGAATTTTTCAACTATTAAATCAAAAGTCGTCGGTAAATTTTTTTAAAAAAACTGTTGCATTTTGTAATGGCCTGAGCCATCGGTACTTATTAATTTTCCGACCACACATGCTCGTCGGAAATTGCGTATATTCTTGTAGTGTGTGTAACAATATGGAGTATTCTGTGAGTGGCATAATTTGTTGGTGAAGTGCTATATTCAAGTGGTAGACATTACATTGTGGTGTGATGTACTAATGAAATGTGCCTGTATTGCTTAATGCTTATGATAGTTGAAGACGAGCACAAACTTGTTATATGAAGCAATTGGAAAAGAAAATGTCAAGATGGTGTGGACGAACACTTTGTTATAACAGTGTCTATCTCAGCTATAAAAGGGTCTAACTTGTATTTTGACTTATGACTCCGTTGTATCTAATCTTGTTCTGTGCACATCTAGTGCTTCAGTCAAGTGTAATCTTTTTCTATCAATAATTTTTTTTGGCATATAAAAAAAATTATAGGAAATGCATGATTTTATCCTTTAAACGTTACAATTCATGATTAATTTAATATTTAGATTTTACTTCTCACACTTTGAAAATGATTCATTCATTTCTGGCCATATATTCACAATCATGGTCAAGGTGGTTTGGAGTGTGAAATAAAGGTGTTGAGAGGCATAAGGTGTAAGACTCAAATCTAACCCCCTACTAACATAATAAGTTAACAAACTAATATTTGCCTATAAAAAAATCGCATAATCTTTTTTTGGTTTTTACTCTTCAAAAGTAGTATTTACTTTAGAGAGTAAAATGTAGAATTATAATTGTTAGTAGAAAAACTAATAGTGTATACTTTTATAAGATACATATACATGCATAACATATTATACATATACGATAAATCATTTTCTTAGTTTTTACCATTCTGCACTTTAATCTCTAAAGGTGCACATCATACGATAGAATTTAGTTTTAAAAAAACCATATTGTTTCTGTTATGGACTGAATTTTGATAGCCCACATACGACGTTTAGCCCATAAAAAGACTCGGCCCAATAAGGACCCAAAAGATCCCGATAGCCGAACAAGTCACCCACGGTCAAGCAAAATGCTCGGCCTTGAAGTCAAAACCCACTAACAAGAAGGGTTGACCTACTCCATCTCGAAAAAGACCCCGCACCTGCCCAGTAGTGCCATTAGGTATAGGTCACCCCCTGACAAATGCACAATCCCTCTTAATCACCATCATAACCACCCTACATCATCGCTGACCAAAATATCATACAGCATGGGGGAATACCAAATCTCTAAATACGAACACGCCACACGGTGAGGGACACCATTCATGGTAATCATAATCATCCCTACCAGGGATATCAATATAAAAGGACTACAGAGTAAGAAACTAAGATATGATCTTTCGATATATCACACTTAAACTATTTGCAACACATTTGCTGACTTAGGTATCGAAGTGTCTTTACAGGAAGAAGAAGCCACTAGCACCAAGTCTCTGGATCAACACTTGGGCCACCCCAACATAGGCCCAATATTAAGGATACCCCCTTTTAGATAAAGTTCTGGGCCTCTCTCAAAGCATTGACGCCGTATGTGAGAGTAAAACTTTTTTGAAAACAATTTATTTTTTAAAGTGGACAAATAAAATTAGTTAATAAGTTATCAATAATGTATTTTTTAATCAAATTATAAATAATCTATTCAAACATTGAAGGTTTGATATAATTTTACATCCTCACTTTATAAAAAAAATTATTTTGGAAAGTCCATCTTAAATCCTAACCCATGGTTCAGTCCAACTCAACACAATCACTACTTTTCAGAGTCTAGTTAGTTCCATAATTACTGATAGAAATGTTATAAATACATTTTTTAACGCTTTCTTTCCAACATATCTCCTCTCATGAGAGGAAATTTATGTGGGTTTTATAAATTTCAAGCGGTAAATTAGTTGAACTATTCCGCAGAAAAGAGCATGTTGTAAAATGAGTATTAAAGAGTGTGTTGGTAGTATACCATAAATATTAACAATCTAATATTTACCTATTAGAAAAAAAGTATTGATAATACACCATAAACTCAATGCCAAATGTTTTTTGAACACAAAAATGAGATACCATATGGTGTCCCTTTGTGTTTTTATATATTCTTGGAATGTGTGTATACAAGAAGATAAAAAGTAGAAAAATGATATTTATGATGCAAAATATCGACAACATACAGTGTTGCATCGTGCAACACTGTAGCAGACCTTTTTTTTAATAAAAAAAATTGTTCTTTTTTTTAAATATTTAGTTTTTTTGAGAAATAAATTTTTTGGTTAAGTATGTGCAAATATCTGGTTAACCGGGTACAAATATCTGGTTAATTCAGTTCATTATCTAGTTAATGAATTTTTTTATTAAGTGAATACAAATATCTGATTAACCATGTATAAATATATGGTTAATTCAGTTCATTATCTGGTTAATGAGTTTTTTTGAGAAATAAATTTTTTGGTTAAGTATGTGCAAATATCTGGTTAATCAGGTACAAATATCTGGTTAATTCTGTTCATTATCTGGTTAATGAGTTTTTTGGTTAAGTATGTGCAAATATCTAGTTAATTAGGTACAAATATCTGGTTAATTCAGCTCATTATCTGGTTAATAGGTTTTTTTGAGAAATAAA
This sequence comes from Sophora flavescens, assembly GCA_030762895.1. Classification (NCBI taxonomy): domain Eukaryota; kingdom Viridiplantae; phylum Streptophyta; class Magnoliopsida; order Fabales; family Fabaceae; genus Sophora; species Sophora flavescens. The sequence continues at coordinate 10,212,480 of CM061070.1, forward strand.
TTTTTTGGTTAAGTATGTACAAATATCTGGTTAATCAGGTACAAATATCTAGTTAATTCAGTTCATTATCTGGTTAATGGGTTTTTTTGGTTAAGTATATGCAAATACCTGGTTAATCAGCTACAAATATATGGTTAATTCAGTTCATCATCTAGTTAATGAGTTTTTTTGAGAAATAAAATTTTTGGTTAAATATGTGCAAATATTTGGTTAATCAGGTACAAATATCTGGTTAATTCAGTTCATTATATGGTTAATGGGTTTTTTGATTAAGTATGTGCAAATATCTGATTAATCAGGTTCGAATACCCGATTAATGGTTTTTTTTTTAGAAATAAAATTTTTAATTTTGTTTTAAAAAATCAAAATTTGTAAAAACTAAAAAAAAGTAATGCTACAGTAGCGCTACAGTATTGTATGGTGTCGCGTATGATGTCAACTTTTTTTGTTCAATTATCACAACTGAAAAAATAAATGAGAGATAAAGGTAAATATATACGATATCATATATGATGTCCAAATTTTGTGTTTAAATAACATTAGAGCTGACAAAAGAATCAATGAACTGGTTATCCATCGGTTCATAATATCCATCTAACCCATCCAATAATAATAACAAAACTAAATGTGGTTGGACTAGATGGATTGATTTTTTTGAATGATGGATAATGATCCATCTCATATTTTTCCAAATCCATTGGATAAAAAAAAAAGAGAAAAGAACTGGATCATTTTTTATCCAATCCAGAAATCAAAACTTGAGACCACCCTTTCTGAAAACAAAAGTCCATCTTCTGACGACGTGGTTTGTGAAACCGCTTTAGGTGGGAAATTCAGAATAGCCGTTGGGCCTCGCATAGGTGACCTGAATACGTAATGATGGATAGCATATGAATATTTGCAATTTATCTTTTTTATTATGACGTTGGAGGAAGCAAAAGTAGCTTTTTTATTATCCATTTTTTTTTGAAACAAATTTTTGTGCGAACTTTGCTTATTCAACTCAAAGTACAGATTCTATAGTGATAGTTCTGAACATGGTGTTATCAGGCTTTCGTTATTTGTAATAAAATAAATTTAGAGAAAATCTTTAAAATTATTTTACATTTCTACCTAATTCGTAATTTGTGGAAAAAAATTCATGTATTTAAAAGAGGTTCTTAAAATTCTTGAGAGATAAAATATTTAGTATGTAAAAATTGTTAAAATAAATTTTGACGTATAATAGATTTTAAAAAATGGATGGATCGAATATCCATCCATATAAAAATGATTAATGAATATGTTTGATGATTTTTTATTAAATTGATCATAGATGGATTGAATTATTTTAATATATTTTTAACAGGTCAAAATAAATTAATGAATTATTTTTATCCGATCAATTATGATCGAAATCAAAATCCATCCTATTCATCTATTTGCCACCCCTAATTAACATAGGTGTAAACTCAACTGACCCCAACCCAACAGAGACAGAAAACTCCCACTTCAATCGTCAGAAAGAAACCAAAGCAGAAAAAACGAGAAAATTAAAACCCAATGCCACCCGTTGCCATTCCCATATGCGTTGCCCAAAACTCAATCTTTATTCCATTAACTGCCACCCCATTATCCAAAGTTTCAATTGCAAGGCCACAATTCAACAGCTTCATCATCACTCGCAAATTTTTGAGCTTGAGCTTGAGCTTAGTAGCATCATCATCATCTCCAAGTGTCAATAGAGCAGGGTGGTTTCTGGGTCTTGCAGATAACAAAAAGATGAAGTTGCCTGAAATTGTAAAAGCTGGTGACCCAGTTCTTCACGAGCCTGCTCAGGAAGTTGATCTAAATGAGATAAGGTCAGAGAGAGTGCAGAAGATCATAGATGACATGATCTGTGTCATGAGGAAAGCTCCTGGGGTTGGTCTAGCAGCTCCTCAGATTGGTATTCCATTGAGGGTATCTTTCATTCTTGCTTATTTTTTGTGTTTTATGGTGTTGGAAGTCTCACATCTCTATCTCAAATTCTAGGGTGCGATTTATATACATCTCATGTTAGGCAACTTCCAAATTTTAGGTTGGAATCTAAGATATGGGTTGCACACATTTAAAGTTTGTGTCTTTCTCCTCTCTCACTCACTCATTCTAGCTTAATTGCATTTTGTTTGTCATTTCATTTCACTATCATTGTTTAGTAGTAAAAGAAAAGCAGTTGTATAATGAAATATGTGTAAATATCAATGGCCAGCTTGAATAAAAGTTTTAAGGGAGCTAAGTTAATTGGCAAAGTCATATAAGTATTTTAGATGCTTTCATCAGACTTTTTAAGTTTTTATGATGTTAATAAGAAGCAAAAAGGGTGAGTGAGCTACACATAGTTATCAGGAATGTGCAGTACGAGTATAGGTCTGTGGATTGTCACATTTTAAATTATTATTACATGACTTTCTTTCTTTAAGGTGAACTGGTATATGCACAATGGTGAATTCGGTATTTGGTACTCAAAGTTAATGAGCTAAGTAACTATGGAGCTACAGTCAGGTAAAGTGAATATCTAACGGATTTAAGGGTGTGCTTATTTTCAAAAGGGTAGAAAATTTAGAATGAAATTAGTTCATACTTGCTTGGGAAATTTCGGAAAAATTGAATGAAATGACTGTTAAAACATTTATTTGGGAAAATTGGAAGTGAAGTAGGCAACTCATTTACACTCCACCCTACAAATTTATGCCATTCCCCTTTGAAAAAAATCAAAACCTTTCCAACCCACCCTATTTTTACCTTTTTGGCGGCTGAGTGTTTAGTGCTTAACAATATGCTGAAGATTTACAGCATTTTATGGTAAAATCTTCTGGATATATAAATTCTTTTAACGTATGCAGATAATTGTTTTGGAAGACACAAAAGAATATATCAGTTATGCCCCAAAGGAAGAGATCAGAGCTCAAGATAGACAACCTTTTGATCTTTTGGTATGTCGATATGTAGAGAAAATGAGAATATTGAAATAAAATCTGTAGTTTTGTCCTCGAGGTATGCTACTTTGATACATAATTCATTAATTATCTTGAGGCAGGTGATCCTGAATCCCAAGCTAGAGAAGAAGAGCAAGAGGACTGCCCTATTTTTTGAAGGTTGCTTGAGGTGTTGCATTAATTGACTTTCTCCTTTTTCCTTCTCTGTTACCACACTTTGCCAGACATTGAATTCACTTGTCTGCTGAACAGCTCTTAACAATTTAGTAGCTGAGATGAGAAGTAGAAGCCCTGCATACCTTACCTCTTATTACTATTAGAAATTTGTGCATATCTTGATTTGGATATTTATTGTCCTGACTATCAATAGGTTGTTGGTCCTTTCATGATAATGGCTACACTTCTTCTGAAATTTCTTATGAGACCAAGATCATACCCCAAATTTTATCAATTACTTTAAAATAATGAAAAAAACCTAATAAGAAGATGCAGCCACTGAAGCAACCAATTTGGCATTATTTATTGATTTTCTTTTAACTTGTTCCATTAAGTGCATATATTCATATATGCCCAATGCATATCTAAGTGCTCTATATGCCTCCATTAACAATTGCTTCAGAGCTAGTGTGATAAGGAGTCACTATATTTTGCTTAATGGCTTAAAAGTATTAATCCTTACTTTCTTCCACAATCAAGGTTTCTCTACTTGATGGTGCCTCTTGGTTTGTATCCCTGTAATGAATACATAGCAGTTTTGTAAATTACCCGAATGGTGATTATCTGCATATCTTAGTTATTTCCAACTTTAAAACATCAGAATCACCAAAATGCTCTATTCCATAAATACTGGTCTGATTGTTAGCTATATTGCTAATGTCTAATTTACTCACCTTATTTATTTTGATGTGAACTTGTATTTGGTTTGTTCTTATAACATAATGTCCTATATTCATGAGCTTTGTGGAGATTTAAACTTGAAGCGTTTGTAAATTATAATTTATTGAAGTATGAACATGACTGCAGTTCCCAAAGTGGCATGTGCAATAGTAAAGTGACATTTTGTTCCAACCTGTTTGGAATCAAATGATATTGTTGGATTATTGATGTAGGTAATAGGTGTTTAATATAGTAATGCAGCATTATTAAAAACAATAATCCTGGCTTGCTAGATATTTTGTGATTTTTGTAGCAAAATTGTTTGCAACAACATGTATTCAGTCCTTTTATCCAGGGTACCATTAACATCTTCAATTGTTATAACATTTTGCAGTGTTGATGGATTTAGAGCAGTGGTGGAGCGATACCTTGATGTTGAGGTTACAGGTTTGGATCGTAATGGTGAGCCAATCAAAATAACTGCTTCTGGTTGGCAGGCCCGGATTTTACAACATGAGTGTGATCACTTGGATGGAACCCTATATGTTGATAAGATGGTCCCTAGAACTTTCAGAACTGTAGAAAACCTGAACCTGCCTCTAGCCCAAGGATGCCCAAAACTTGGCCCTCACTAACCCATGATTTGGACCGCAGCAGCCTCTGATAAGGCCATCAACACAGGTTTCTTATGTAGATCCTAACATGGAGACCAGATTCAATTTCTTAAAATAGTCCCAATTTGATAATAAGTAAATCTCCCTGAATTTTCGATTCCATCATTTTGCAAAGAATTGTCATTGCACTATGCTGTTTTTATTTTATTTTATTAATTTGCTTCATGTAAGTTTCAATATTACAGCTTATAAAGGGAACCCCGGTGCCATAAAGCTCCTTCTATGTTCAGGGTCCAAGGAAAGGTCAGACCAACTATGTGATTTATATGCCACAACTCGAATTTGTCGCCTTCTGTTTATCACATGGCAACAACTCCAACTGTTGCGCCATGGCTCCCCTTCTTAAATATTGTTAGCTTATACTAGAAAACATTTCATAGAGCTGAGGTGGTGCCTAGCGTTTCTCTAAATTGTGCATCTGTCAAATGGTGTGTCCCATCAACATGTATATTTTCATTGGATATTATCTATATAGAGCATTAAGGTGGCTGATTGGGCATAAAAAAATTCATGTAACTTCCAGTGTTATCAAAAAGCGGCCATGGCGGATTGCGGTGGAAGATTTTTGGCCAATTGCTATGGCCAATTTGTAAAGGATGGCGGCGCCATGGCCGCAATGGCATTTTGAGGCGGCTTAAAATGGCGGATTTTTTGCCTTCCGCTATGGTTTGCCATCCGCAATTAAGAACACTTGTAACTTCATTTGTCATCTCTTTCTCAAAATCTCATACCAATTGTGCATAGATCTTGCTTATTTCATCCTATAAAGATGAGAGAAAATTTGTCAGTCTAATGAATGAAAATGTTATAAAAGTCCATGCTCAAGATACAAGAATTCAATCTAAATCCTCTGTTTTTAGCTAGGTATGTTGATATTTGTAGAGTACAAGAGACTTAAAACAGATAATTGGAATTTGACAAATAAAAAATAGATTATAGGGAATCGACTCAAACAAAGAACAAAATGAAGTGTATGGATTTTTTTTATATATACGCAAATGTTAGTGTGTTAATGTTAGTATTTTTGTTAGTGGGTGGGATTTGAACCCTCAACCTCCTTATCACTCCACTCCTTAACTCCCCTTCCCAAATCACCTATACCACCTTATGACTCCCAAAAGTGTATGGATTGATATGGAGTATATATCGTATTCACCATTTCTGCCTTCAACTTGAACAATTGTCCACAAATAATCATGAATTGGAATACCTTAGTTCAGATGTAATGAAAGCAGTATCTGACTCTAGCCAGACTTTCTGTCTAGTGAAATTATTGCTGCTTGAAGGCTGGAGGGTATACCAAACCCTTAGTAGAAACTTGATTTTTGCAGTAGTAAGATTTTGTCTTTCCTCCAAAGCATGGGACAAGTAAATATATTCCAGATATAATCCTTCACGGGGAAAGGCATCACTGCAAGCAAATTCTATTGATCCCTTTGTTACTGAAGTTCCTTTAATATTAATGAAGGATATATTCTCCACTTTGACAGTAGGTCTTTCTTGCTCCTTTGACTTCATCTGTGTATGTACATCCATGAAACAACTATGCAGGATCAGTAGCACTATCCCTATGATATATATAATTATCTAGTGACTAAAATAACTTAGGATATTTTATTGTAATTTTCCCCAAAAGAAACTGAAAAGAGAATACTCGAACATGATCATAATGAAGTGCATGGTGAATCCCTACTCGATTCTAATTTCTAACTAGAGAAGCAAGGTAATGATAATACAACATTGCTATATTATTACTCTCTTATATGGTAATTGATTCCTTGTCCAATCACTCTCTAACTTTCTTCACTCCTAAGAATTTCCATCATAAACAAACAGTTGTTTAAGCCTCATTTCATTGTCAGATTCTGGATGACTTAGCTTTAAGTACAAGCATAGGTAATGATAATATCACATCAATAATGATATTTGGACTCAAATTTTGACACCATGTATAGAACCTGTATAGCTGAGGGGTGTTTGAGAGTGATGAAATACTTGATGAGAGTGAAGAAAATAATAAATATTTGCTGGAGATGAGAGTATTTTTATACGATATTTTGTGTCCAAATATCATTACCCTTATAACATTGTCTCATTACTCGTGTCTTATGTTGTGTCAGTGTTAGGCCTAGTTTTGTTTGTGAAAGAGCTGTTATGCAGCTGATTAATGGTCCAAAGTCCAAACCAAGGGTCCAAAACTGAATCTCTATGTAAAGATGTATCTGGCTCAAATATTCATAGAAGGTAGTTATGTGCATTGCGTTGGTTCACTATTTTATTAGAGTAAAGAACCTGAGTTAACATGGGAGTGGTTGAAGGAAGAATTAATGTCAAGGTATAGTGAACAACAGGCTCAAAATCTCCGTGAAGAGTTTGCGGAAGAGTACAATTGGGGTCCATACAGAGTTACATCGAAAAGTTCTGGCAGCACAAGTTCCTAATGTAGTCTATTCCAGTAATGTTTTATTTCGAGGCAAACTGTACTTCTTTAAGAATCATATTTTCAGGAATTTTTCTTTCTCACCTTCATACATGTAAATAGAGTTTTTTCAAGTTTCTAATTATCATTCACTAATTTTATTCCCGAAAATATTTTATGCCTGGGAATAGTTTTTTAAAACTTATACCAAACATAAGAAACTTTTATTCTCATGCCAAAGCTACCTAAGTTTTTTTTTTTTTGACGGGACGCTACCTAAGTTACATGAGAAACAATACTGCACTATTTCATCCATGGCCTTAGAGATGACATGAATAAGGCTAAAATACTCCCTTAACTTATTTTTTAGTCTCAATTTGGTATCTTAACTTTTAAAAGTTTCAATTTGGTCATTTAATTTGTCTATGTTAACACAAGCTAGTCATCTCCGTCAATAAAGTCAATAACGATGTTTACTCTCAGTCCCTTATGTTTAAATGAGTTTTATATTGGTCCTTTAAATTGTTAACATGTTTCTAACTTGTCATTTTAATTGTTAACATGTTTCAAATTGGACCTATAATTTTTGTTATTAAACTCAAAAGGTTAACATTATTACTGACTCATTGACAGAGGAGAACTAACTTGTGTTAACAGAGACAAATTGAGGGACTAAATTGAAACTCAAGACCAAATTGGAACTAAAAAATAAATTAAGGGACAAAAAAATATATTTTAGCCTAACAATAATTGTTGAGAGTGCAATGCCCTAAGACACGAACCTTTAGAACCTTGGTACCATGAATATTGCAGCTATTGCTAAGCATGTTTGGGTTATTCTTTAGCATAAAGAGGATTCATGTGGGTTGATTGGTTGTTTAGGCACCTAATTCGAAGTTCCTCCTTTTGGCAACTTAGTATTCATGCCAATGCCCCTAGGATTTGGTGGAAAATTATTATGGTTCTTGATATTATTCTTCCTTTTTGCAGGTATATGATCAGGAAGGACCAGAAGGCTTCTCTCTTGTATAATCCTTTATTGGAGATTGGGTCTTTTAGTATCTCTGCTTTTAATCATACCTTGCAACCTGCTACACCTACGCTCCAGTGGACTTGCCTAGACATTCTTTCATCATTTGGTTTGCGATAAGAAACCATAGGGTGAGCCGTCGACGGTGGGCTGCCCTCTTTGTGGTGACCATCGTCAACATCTTTCCCACCTGGCCGCCCTTTTACAGCTGTGGTTTGGTTTTTTATTCGCCGGAAATGCTACTTGAATTTTACTATTTCGAGTTGGAGTTTCATTATTCACATTAGATGTCGGAGTAGAGATCTATCTTCATTTATTACTAGGATTGCTCTTGCCGCTACAGTTTATTTCATTGGATAGAGGGTAATTGATAATATGCTAGATTATGTACATTTCTTTAATAGATTTTACTCCTAATGATGTGTTTTTATCCTTTTTTTCATCCCTATTTTAGTTAGTTGAGTCTATATTAATTGTTGCGAGTGTTTTTACTAATTCTTCTAGTTGAAGTTAATTTTCAGTTATTTTGTTCCCTTTTACTGCAATTTAATTTAGGTTTGTTTTCTCATCATTTTAGGATTCAATAAAGGTGGAAAAACTTCAAAAGAAAAGTGGAACTTATCAATATGATTAGAGCTCAATAGTGAGAACGGATGAGGCTACTATTCTCAGCCAAGCTGGCATTGGATGTAGGAAGACCAACACTCAACGCTAGCAGGTCGTCTAAAACCAGTTTCTGTGTAGTTGGCTTTCAACGCCAGAAAGTCAGCGCTCAGCGTTGACTCATTTTTTGACAGGGTATTTAAACCCTCATTTCTCATTTTGGACCACCCATCAACAACTACACACAAAATTCACTCACTATAACCCTGATTTGTCAATTTCTTGGAGTTGAAGAGGAGAAGGAGGAAATGCTTCATCATCTACCTTCTACTTCATGGAGTTCTATCCCTTTTCTCTTTTCATTTCTTGTTTTCTAGGGTTTAGCATGTCTAGCTAAACTCCTCTTAGTTAGGGAGATGATGTAGTTCATTTATGTTGATGTTTTGTTAACTCTCTACTTTATTCTATGAACTATTTGTTGTTGATGTATTAATTAGATTAAATTATACTTTTGGTTTCTTATCTTTATTTTAAGTTTCAATTTGGTTCATCTTTAATTTTTTGTTCCATTTTGGTCATTTATCTTTATTTTTAGGTTTCAATATGGTCCTTTCCGTTTAAAATGTGGTACGAAGATGACCAAATTGATATAAATTTTATAAAATAAGGGACCATTTTGGAACAAAAAAATAAAAGAGGGACCATTTTGGAACCAAAAAAGGGGACCATATTGGTTTTACTTTTGCAAAACGGTGGACCATTTCGGAACAAAAAATAAAAGAGAGACTACATTGGTATAACTTTAAAAAATAAGGGACCATTTTGGAACAAAAAATAAAAAAAGGATCAAATTTAAACCTAAATAAAGATAATGGACCAAAAGTATAATTTAGCCTATTAGTTACTATTTTTAATGACATTTGGCAATGGGGATTGATGATGTTTGCCTCTTGTAATTGGTTTCATTAGTTGAATAATCTAGGAATAGGTTATTTGATTAATGTGGTTTGTCAAACAATTTGATGAAGCTTAATCATCGGCTTAATTAATTAGACCTATAGAATTAAGGTAATTAGTGGAGTTTGATATAAATGATCACCTAAAGAATTAGGGGCTAGTTAACTTAGGGAATTTGACCTTCAACCAACCAATAGGAATTAAGATAATTAGAGTTTTAGCATTTCAAAGGATTCCTTGTCTATGAGGAACCCGGATGCATAATTGGACGAAATTGGATCCCTAGCGCCTTTAATCTTGCTTATCTCTCTTTCTCTAGTCGTTGTTGATCATTAATTAAGAAAATACCAAAAATATTTTACTCTTCTTTGTTTTATTTCATGTTATTTGAGCTCCCTTCCTTCCAATCGATCTTCTAGACAGTGGTTCAATTTAAGAAGTGGTACTTGCCCGCGATCCCCTAGAACGATATCTGGTCTCACCACCGTATTACTTATTTGCGACTAGGTATACTTGCCAAAATCATACCACTAAGGATTTTCTCAGACAACATGAGTACTCACGAGTCCTGATGCTATCTGTGCCTCAATTACTAGGACTATTCAGGATCGCCTTTTTGATACTCACGGGTTCCCTTTTTTTGTGTAACCGTTGGTAGCAAGTGGAAGTTACTTGCCTCCTCGTTTCAGATTTAGTTTTTATGGTTCTAGTGCTTGTATGTTTTAAATTTTTGTTGGCTTGCGTGCCATTTGTCCTAGTAGTATTTTCTTGGTTGGGGCTTGCATGCCTCTGTTTTTTATGCCCCGCGTGTCGTTTTTTCCAGGTGTATGCCCTTGTAAACAATTAAACATGTAGTTTTTTTTCCCTTTCTGGTAATATACTTTTCTTGCTTACTAATTATTATTTTTTAAATATAGCTGGTAAAAAAAAACGAATTTGCAGCTACAAGAAAACGAATTGTAGAAAACACAGAAAATTTGATTTTATCTCAAAATTCAAAGCAATTACTTGACCGAAACAGATTCAGTGTCTTTGACGCGGGAAAAGCACCATGCGTAGCTCTCCTACCCCCACACTGTACCTTCCGATCCATAAGGTGACACATGTCCCACCCCTTTTTTAAAAAAATTTAAAGTTCAAAACGTCCTTTAATCAGACCTTCCGTGCTTCTCCATGTTCGTCGTCTGACGCCTCGCCTCGCAGCCCATCGTCGTGCCATCCGCCGCCGCACCTCCCGCCGCTGACGCCAGTGTCATTATTAAAAGAAGCACATAGATGCGCACACAGATACAAGCACGAGCATGCACGAAGACAAACCGTTCGACAACAAATAACCAATCCGTTCAACAATTGAAAATTAACATGCCTTAATAATTGTTGTTTTTCTACTTCTGATAAAAAAAATTTTCTAATCTGATAAAAAAATCGTTGTTTTTCTACTTATCTATGAACATGCTCACGGTGGCGGACGACGTCACTTGTGGTGGACCGAGTGAGAGAAGGCGAACGATGTGAGCAAGAAGAGAAAAAGGACGACATGAGCAAAGAGAGAAAGAGGAATACTGCGGCGGACACGGCGACGACAAAACAGTGACAACTGGCAGTGGCATCGCGGCGGCAGGGGAGGACTGGGTCTGGCTTGGTCGTGTGCATGTGGGTTAGGTGTCAATACTGAAAGTTGAGTTTTGAACTTTAAGTTGTTTTTTTTAATAAAAAAAGGGGTGGGACATGTGTTGTCTTTTGGATCGTCGAATTGATCCGACGGCTAAGAAGAGGGAAAAGGCATGGTGTCTTTCCCACGTCAAAGATACTCAATCCGTTTTTGTTACTTGACACAACTCAAATGTTATTGTTTGCATGGGAGTTTACGTTTAATTCTCACATAAATAGTTTTAAAAAATGGGTTTTGTGGGGAAAAAAAAAGGTTTTTGTTGACACAGTGGGAACAAAAAAAAGTTTTTTTTTGTGGGAATAAAAAAGTTATTCATAATAAATTCGGGGAGAGACTCAGTAAAAGTACTGTAAAACAGAGCATTGACTTTTTCTTTATGGGCTTTGAAGATTAAATAAAAAAAATACAGGTGTTGTAAATGTGTAATGGTAGTGGACTAATGGAGTGATGCATGGTCCAATTTGGCTGCGATGTCGGCAATATGTGTGGTCCACACTTTATGGGCTCACCGATTTTGAAATACATCCATTATTCAACGTCTTATAGAATAGAGTACATGACAAAAAAAATATCATAAAATAAGAAACAAAAAATCCAAAATATAAGCTTGTTTATTTTATTTTCGATTTTATGTTTTTATTTTCTTTTTTTAGAATTAATTACAAACTGTAATCATGTTTTCATGCCTCTCTATTTTTTTACTCGAGGGGATGGAGGGCTTGAGGCTATCTAGATTCCAAAAATTTGTGCATGAAAACATGAAAGCAATAAACTGAAAACAAAACAAATATGTCCTAAATAATCATATCATAATATACATTGTGATGACTTCAAATGAAAACTATCTATGTATAGATAAAATTTCCTAGTAAATAATCATAATAATGATCTAATGCAGCATGTAAATATTAAAATAGTAGTTTTAATTTTTCTCAATAAAGAAGACTATAGAAGCGCTACACTCAACTTTAAAAAAAAATAAAAATCATAAAAATGGCAAAATAAAGAAAGGGAAAAAAGAAACATAGAAAAAAGGTGTTAGTTACATCGGTTCATAATTTTTTTTAACAATTAATTATGATATATCTTAAGATTACATCTTGCATTTACCTTTTATATGTAAGCAAATTTTGATGTGAAGTTCCTTTTTCAAATATACCTATATGTTAGCTTAAGTATATAAGTAAATTTAGCGGTTAAGGATTTTTCAATGTTTCACTATCTATTGGGAAAAAAGGAAATAGGAAGAGCAACTTGAAAGTGTAATTATTGAAAAGCAGTATGATACCCCAAAAGAATAAGAAGGTCAGGAGAAGTTAGTGGAAACGTTTGACAATGATTCATACAAACACAAAACAGCCAACACTGATGACAAAAGCATGTCATAATAAGTGATAATCTTCACTTTCTCGTGGGTGGAACACTACTTGTTCTAAATGTCCGATGGAAATGATTCAACTTTCAAATCATTTATAGGTTTTTCAAAGTATAGTAATCAAATCCCTATCACACTGTGCAAGATTTATTTATTGATCCTGCACCACCGACTTTGAGCCGTTAAATGGCTAAAGTTTTATTATTATCCTAAACAAGGTGAGTTCTCCACTCCCAACCAGATTTTCTCCATACACAAGAGTCATGATTCGAACCCTTGACTACTCGTTTAAGGTGTTCAAGTCCCTTACCACTTGGACCAATTACATGTTGGTTGAAAAGATTAGGTTATGCCCAGCCATTCTATTTTTATAAAAAATACAACAACCAAGCCTTATCTCACTAGGTGTAGTCGGCTACATGGATCATACGACGTCATAATGTTCTATCATGAATCATGTTAATAAAATCGCCTATTGTTATTTGCTAACTACAGAATTATCAATCAATCAACAAGGGAACACCACGTGAATTTTGACTATAACATCCATCCTTCTGTTTGCTAATAACAATCACAATAAACAAACCAAGTAGTTCGTCTGTTATATTTACTTTGAGGCTCCATAAGACTTTTGTATATGGATTTTGTATACCCATTATACTCGGATTAATATCTGTTTTTGTTTTTTTGTTTTTAAAAAAAACCAAGTAGCTAGTATTGGATGGGGGTCGGGGGATGATTGGGATGGAGGTGGTTTTCTTAAGAGTGCTGCAGTTTTGTTTTCTTTCCTTGCACAGCTGTCAGCAGCTCGGTTCATAATCACATGCCAGAAAAGAAGCTAAAATAACAAAGCCAGTTCATAAAAGCAATTCAAGAGTTTCATTATTTATTAAATTTATTCATATTTATCACATATATGATATATGTGATCATACATCATATATTATTTAAATTTAATTGGTATGCATTATTTTTTCTAATCCGGATGAAACGATACCTCCACAGTCGATAGCAGTAGGATTAATCCTTTGAAGATATAGACTACCAATTAAGGGACAAATTCACTACTCACAAATATACTTATATTCACCTGAATTCGAACCTTGGACATTCGATTGAAGGACCCAAGCTAATAACCACTCGAACCATATCTTGTGGGTACTGGTATGCATTACTTTATAAAGATTATACAATGTCGACTAACATCATTAAAAATATTTGATTTTTATCATAATTTTAATTAGTTGACAACATGAAAACAGTGTATCAAATTAAATTAAACTCATTTTATTTCATGTTGTCAAGGTCTCATAAAATCAGTTTTTGGGGGTGGGGGACTCAATCATGATTGCTCAAGTATCACCAAATTAACCTCGTGTATTTTGCAAACAACGGTGCTATAAGCATGGTGGGAAAGAAACTAATCAGGATACAGGAGATAAAAAATACTGAAATCACGGAGAAAAAACATGAATTGCGGAAAAGACGTTTCTTCTCATCAAATAAAAATCAAATTTTAAAATACATGCTAATTTATTTTAGTATTATTAATTAATCATTACTCTTCGGATCATATTTGCTCTACATGATAGAAATCTAAGAAACACAAGTTTTCATCAATTTCATGAAAACTAAAACTTTTTTTTTTTTATTTTAGTAACACTTTTGCAAACTTTTGCTCCCATCCCAAGCTAGCTTGCAATTGCATAAGCACAATCATGTGAAAGGTCCCATTTGAGATTTGCTTTGTACAAAGATCAAAATTCCTCATCAACCCAACAAATATACACATAATTACAACCCAACTCAGCCACAAAACCATGATCTCTTCTTCCATCTAACATCTATTAATCTGAGACAATTAAAAAACAAAAACTTGAAAAACTAATAGCCACAAATTAAAGAAGAAACAAATTAAAGAGCTAATAGCATTCATCATTGTTTTCCCATAATAGTTCAACTCACCCTATACCCATCTAACTCACCGGACTTTCCCATCTCCGGTGCCGGAAACCACCGCTTCCGGCCACCGGATAAAAAACACAACAATGATTCATGATTTTTTTTCATTCAACAAATTAACCTACCTTGACCTATGCTTACCGGGCTTTGACCGTTGACCCTTTTCCCCAGCTTTCCCAAAAGCACCGCAGAAGCCACATGCAGAGAGCTTAGGAGACGGCGGCTCGATCGCCGGCGACACTTTTCCGGTCCGGTAAACACGACCACCACCGTTGGAGCGGCTTCTCTCTATGGTGAGTGATGGTGTGTTAAGCTCTTTAATCTCACTACTATGCTCCAAGTCTCGTTGTTGATCTTGATGATGATGCTCTTCTTTCTGATTCAGTTTGTTCAATTCTCCTGATAAGAATCTGTCATCCCAAACAAACCCAGATGAACCTTGTCTCCTGAAAGACACTGCAGATCTTTGAAGACCAGCCATGGATATTGGACACACAACTTAATTAATTTCTAGCTAGTTCTAGAGATTTTGAAGCAATATATTGTATATATATGAGGGAATTTCTATAAGTTTGTTGTATGTGTATATGTGTATGACTTTTCTTTATATATAATATATAAGATGATATGATGATATATATAGAGAGAGAAAAGGAGAATGAATGGAAGACAGAGTTGTGAAGGAAACGAAGAGAAGTGGTTAATAGGAAGGTCATATCAAGGCAACGCAGTCAATATCTATTCGGATTTTATTATATATATATTTTTTCGGTTGGAGTGATTGTTTGGGATTTGTTTTGATATTAATATTAATTTTTTGAGCTACGATGAATTAATTTTTGTCACCATAAGATTTTCTCCTTGTAATTTCAAAATTTTGTGAATAGTCTCTGCAATATCTTTTTCCGTTATCTTTCACTCCAGAGTACAAACATAATTTCAAATCATTCGTTTTGTATGATATATAATAATCTGACACCGATGTGTTTCTTCTTTTATCCGAGTTGTTCTAAAATTTTGTTGAAAAATAAGAAAAAAAACCATACATTACTGTTAAAGGGTTAAAATTGAATTTTTTTTTTTTCACTTGGTAAGATTTCTAATATTTAGGGACGGAGGCGAAACCAGAAATATAATTCAAGGAGGCCAAAAATAAAAGAGCGTATATGTAACGAAAAATTTAAATATTTTAATGATATAAAGAGATATTTAATTAAAGTCTATGAAATTTAAATACTTTAATGAAATAAAGGGATATTCCAATCCGTTTAATTAAGATGAAAATATCATAAATACAAAATGAATTCCTTTCCAACTAAGTTATAAGGATAATAAATTAGGACAAAACTTAAGTATAAATTTTCGAGTGCGTGTGATGCTATTCTTTAATAAAAACGTAAAATGTGTAATAATTGATTAATGAAAAATATAATATCTATAACAATTATTACTGTTCCGATGGCGGAACGAGATTCTAGGGTTTTGGGGTGATTAGGGTTTTACGTATGACTTGCTAGGGTTTTCTCACCAGGTTACCTGCCATTTGCGGATGACCTAAGGCCCTCTTTTATAAGCATACTAGGTAATTCTCCATACGTCATGTGATTAATTTTCGGTCCGTTAGCGGATATTGCGGGACCTCCAATGCTTTTGCACCGCGTGTCCCTCCAGCAGCTGTCTGTCCATTTTCATGACTAGCCCTTGGAATTTGCATTGCCACGAGGGCATTTTAGTACACCTAGGAGAAAGAGTACAATGGTCGTTTGAGATACCCGGCATACATTCTAGAGGCTAATCCCCTTATGTGGGATCACCTCACCATCCCGCAGGTTCGAGTGTTCTGCTTAGTTCTAGGTTGAGCTCTGGCTCCTGCCAAGGTGACCTCAACCTGTTATGTGACGTTTTGGATCGAGAGATCCTCTATCGGATCTTCCCCTAGAGGTTTCTCTTCTTTTCCCTGAGAGATAGCTAACTAGACTGCAGAGGGGCTTTGGCCGAGAAGCCGACTCTCTTGGTACTCTAGGGATAATATCGAGAGTGAGTCAGTACAGGGTAATTGACCGAGAGGGTCAATGTTTTGGGGCTGGACTTCAACGGGTTGGGCTTCACGTGATTGGGCAATATCATAATTAACTGTATCAGTCGGGCCCCAAACTATAGCAGGAACACAAGCCCCCATAGCCTAAAGTTGTGTACAGCGAATAGGCTATACTTTGAAAGTTTGTTAGTTCCACGCACACGGCAAGTTACTCGGGAATTTCACCTTATTGGGCTTGTTCCTGCCAGCTAAAGCGAACGAGTAACCTTTGAAGTTGTGCTCATGAATGAATTTCGAAAGGTATTTGGGTTGGTAAATAAAACATTTGTCCAACTTCTGAAGAACAATTCTGGGCATGGTAAGTGTATTTGAGCTCATGTTGCACCGAGAGCCGACTGCACCAAGGAGTATATCTCGCGCGAGTACAAGTAAGCCGAGTAGCCCTTCTCTCGGTTGATCTATTCAAACCGGGCTTTTCGCCTACTCGACTATCCTAGGGCCCACTCTCGGGTTTTGGCGAATGATTACACTCGGTTATCCGACGGTTGGGTGCCATGCCTGTAACGATTCTACGTACTCGGTACTCCCGAGTTAGATTGGCCGACGTTTCCCTCGAGGGCCAGTCCGGACAAGGTGTGTTAGCCCCGCACGTGAGCAGGTTCTCCCGAGTTGGGAGCTGTCCGCCTTGTAGTTCAAGGTCCCTGGTCTTGACTTGTTATGACCATCACGCATCGGTCTTGTCACGCCAACTGTTATGCATGTCCCCCTAGGCGGTTTTTCAGTTCGCAGCAACCAATTGCATTAATTACACCTCTTTGTTTCCAGCCCTTGGATTTAATCAACGGTGACTTGATTAATTCCTCTTCTCCTCTTTTAAATTTGTGTTCCCCCTTATCCTCCCATCATTCACGCCTCTGCTTCATCTTCTCCAGGCCGCGACCCCCTCTTGTTCTTCGCCATTTCTCTTTCTTATAAAAGGTACGTGTCCTTTTCTTTGTTCATACTTCAGATTTTTGCCTTTCTATTTTGTGATTTCGTTTCTTCTCCTCCCCTTCCTTATGTTAGATAATGTCCACTGCCACCGTCCTCTCCACTGGCGTTCCACCCGCCGCTGGCTCTGGTCACGGTGATGGGGCATCTTTTCCCCCAAATTAAATGGTGATGACTGTGCCCCTTTGGCGCTTCCTAAGGGAAGCACCCCATATGGTTATGCGGATCTTGAGGTGTTGTTCACCAGATCTGAATATCAGTTGGAAGACTCTCTTCGAGAATTAAAGGGGCTGGTGATGGACAGCGAGGGTCTGAATCGGGTGGTTTACCTTCCATGTTCTAGTGAGGATTTGATATGTCAGTCGCCACCCTCCGATGCTTCTCCCTTCTTCTTTTTTCACAAGAGAGTGTTATCGCGTGTCTCGATTCGTTTTCCCTTCTCGGACTTTGAATGTGAGGTGCTTCGTTAACTCAACGTGGCCCCCTCGCAGCTTCATCCCAACAGTTGGTCGTTCGTGAAATCTTTCGAGATTGTTTGTGAGTTTTTCGGGATAACTCCCACTATCGAGAAGTTTTTCTCTTTTTTTCATGTCAGGCATTCGGGTCTTATTAGCTGGATCTCGCTTAGTTCAATCACTGGGCAAAGAATTTTTTATTCCTTTTCTTCTTCTCGGAAAGGTTTTAAACCGGAATTTTTCAAGGTTACCCATAGGGATGCTTCTCGGTATTTTTTCTTATCCGACTCGGGATCACCTAAATTTCCGCTATATTGGTCTTCTTCATGGTCCGCGGCTTTGAGTATCATCGACTGTCAGTTAGGGATAAATTAGAGGTTACTTATCTCGAGCAGCTTGCTGATATAAGTTGTCGCAAACTAATTGACTACGAGCATGATACCACTATGCTAGATGATTATATTGGTTAGTTGGTTCATTTCACTTAATGTTTTGGGTGTACCCTTGTTCTCCTTTATTTACACTTATGAAATATATTTGACTGGAGTATTTGTGCCAGGTGATATGGTTCCACGAATGTCCAGGAAGGCAATGCTCAAGTTTCTGGAGAAATCTGAGAGACAGGTAGGAGGTACCCAAGCTCAGGCGGGTGAAACTCGACAGGAAAAGGGGAAAAAGGTGATCAATTTAACGAAAGACTCTGATCAAACTGCAAGAGGTTTGGCGACTCGCAAAAGAGGGTCGGATGACGGAGGTGGAACTGCCGCTTCTAAGAGGAGTGTCGACGTGACGATGGAGACTTCGGCGGCCAATCCGATTCTACCAGGCGATGTCTTTCAGTGTTTTCTTGAGAGTGGGGTGTCTATCTCTCTCGGGTCAAAGTCGGTGTGGTGTCCATCCTATGTGCTTGGTCATGCTTCTGGGGAATCCTTTTAGAGTGAGCTTGATGCTGAACTGTATAGGAAAATGTCTTGTTCGCAGGTGGCCAATGTGGTCGAGACCCTTAGTGTTCGACTAGCAAGCCTTGCTAGTTTCTCTGTGCTCGACGCCTCTCTTTCTGAGTCGAAACTTAGTGACTTGGAGTCATAAAATGTTTGTCTAAAATAGAAGGTATCCGAGGGTGAGCAACTTCGGTTGGAGTTCGAGAGGTTGAATAAGGAAAACGATCGCTTGAAGACGGATCTCCTTTCCAAGTCCGATGATTTGAAGACTACACGGACTGTTGTCGCTAGCTTGATGGTGATAAATGTGAGCTCCTTGCCGAGAAGGTTTCTCTAGAAGAAGAGGTGAAGAAATTGTCGGCAAACGTGGATTACTGGAAGGTTCATTCGGCTCGACAGTTGAAGGAGGGTATCGAGGTTCTTGCGGAGAAAATCACCTGTGTGCTCCTTGATTTTGACCTTTCTCCTTTTGACTTGAACAAAGAGGTTCGTGATGGGCAACTAGTCGAGATTCCTGATGATGAGGAAGTTGCCGAGAATGACGAGACCGTGAAGGAATATCAGAGGGATGCCTCTGTGAACTGATTGTAATCGTTTAGCCTTTACTCGGCTTTGGTTTACTTGAATTATATTTCTATGTTAACTTTTTCCATGTTGACAAAGTTATGCTTGTGAATTTTTATTAACAGAGAGCTCGGTCATTGCTTATGCATTTCTTTTTTCTGAATTTTTCGTATAAAAGCCTAGTGTGCCCAGGTACCTAGTATTTTGGTAGATTTATTTACTTAGGAGCTTATTGGTAATGCCTTAATATACATTTTTGAGAGGTAAAGCCCTGGTGTATATTTCGTATAAGCTCTTGGATCGTGTTTTTCTTTCACACTTATTGTGTTCGCGAATGAGAGTTGGAAGAATAGAATTTACAAATAGCATGAGAGTCGGGGCTCGACCTAGAGCGGGATCCGGAGCTCGACCTAGAGAGGGTGCCGGAGCTCCACCTAGAGCAGGAGTAGGGGATCGACCGAGAGAGGGAATCGAAGCTCGACCTAGAGCGGGAGCCGAGGCTCGACCGAGAGAGGGAGCCGGGGCTCGACCGAGAGAGGGAGCCAGAACTCGACCTAGAGAGGGAGCCGGAGCTCGACCTAGAACGGGAGCCGGGGCTCGACCGAGAGAGGGAGCCGGAGCTCGACCTAGAACAGGAGCCGGGGCTCGACCGAGAGGGGGAGCCGGGACTCGACCGAGAGAGGGAGCCGGGGCTCAACCGAGAACGAATGCTGAGTTAAGATCTAAGGAAAATAAACATAAGTCTGGATATCAGAGAAATATTTCTTTCATTGATTTAAGGTTCGAGCCTCGTTAAAACCTCCCAGCGAAAAACCATCCTTAGGGAAAAAAACGCCGAGGAGGAAAAAGAGTACTCTCCTCTGTTTTACATTGATTTAACCTAAGTGTAGAATAATTTCATGTGGGAAGCATTCCATGTTCTTGGAATCGCTTTCCCTTCCATAGTCTCTATTCTGTATGCTTCTTTCCCAACTACCTCTAAGACTCTGAATGGTCCCTCCCAGTTGGGTGCTAACTTCCCCTCTGAGCGATCTTTTCTCGGTCCAGTTGCTAATCGAAGAATTAGATCTCCCTAACGGAATGCTCGGGGTTTGACTTTGGTGTTGTACTTCCTTTCTACCATTTGTTTTGCAGCTGCACTCCTTATACTTGCCATCTCCCTGATTTCTTCAGCCATATCCAACTCGGCGATTAACTCAGCATCATTATGTTCCTTGTCAAACATGATCCTCCGAAGAGAGGGCTCCCCAACCTCTGCTAGGAATCATTGCGTCTGTCTTAGTATGTGAGTCTAAACGGGGTCTCCTTGGTGGATGACTGGGGTGTGACATGGTAAGCCCAAAGTATGCTTGGCAATTCTTCAGCCCACGATCCTTTAGCGTCTCCCAACCGTTTCTTCAAACCATTAAGTATAACTTTGTTTGCTGCCTCCACATGGCCGTTGGTCTGCGGGTGTTCGACCGAGCTAAATCGTTGCGTTATGCTTAGCTCCTTACAGAAGGTTTGGAAAGATTGATCGGCAAATTGGGTTCGTTATCAGTGGTGATGGAATGGGGAATCCCGTGCTGACATATGATGTTTTTCTAGACAAATTTCTTGACTTGCCCTGCAGTTATCCGAGCCAGTAGTTCGACTTCGATCCATTTTGAGAAATAATCTATGGCAACAATCATAAATTTAACTTGGCCCTTCGCTTGCGGTAAAGGGCCAAGAATGTCACGACCCCAAACCGAGAAAGGCCATGGAGCGAGGATACTGTGCAGTATCTCTGGCAGAATGTGTGGAATGTGGGCAAATTTTTGGCATTTTTCACATTTCTTTACAAACTTGACAGTCTGTTCTCAAAGTCGGCCAGTAAAAGCCAGCCCTTAATATTTTAACTGCTAAGGGTCGAGGGCCGTTGTGCATCCCGCATATTCCTTTCTGGATCTCGGCTAGTACATATTCGACCTCCCGGTTAGCCAAGCATTTGAGTAAGGGATCCGAGAGTCCCCTTCTATATAATTCTTTGTTGAGTATCGTGTACATTGGAGCCTGTTTGGCGACTCTCCAGGCTATTTCCTTATCTTCTGGGAACTTATTTTCCGAAAGGAAATGATAGATAGGATCCTTCCAACTCGGTGGCGTTTCTTCGGTGTTCAGTACCTCCTCGACCTCAATGCTTGGTTTGTAGAGTGTCTCCTGTATCACCGTTCGCAAGTGTCCCAGCTTCTTAATGCTTGCAAGTTTGGACAAAACATCAGCCCAGACATTGGCCTCTCGTCTTATATGCTCGAGAGTAAAGAGATCAAACTCATTGCTGACTTTGTTCAAATTGGCGAGATACCGCGTCAGCTGCGGATCTTTTGCTTGATATTCTCCAGAGACCTGAGAGGTAACGAGTTGTGAATCACTGAAGGATTTCAACCTTTTGACACCGAGCTCCAAGACCAAGTTCATCCCAGTCAATATTGTTTCATATCCTGCTTGGTTATTGCTCGCCGGGAAATCCAACAGGATAGATTGCTCGAATGAAATGTCGTCCGGGCCTTCTAGGATTATGCCTGCTCCACTTCCTTTGATATTTGATGACCCGTCAACATATAACATCCAGAATCCCTCGTTGTCCAAGCTCTCCTTTGATTGTGACAACTCGGCAACAAAATCTGAGAGGCATTGAGCTTTGATTGGTCCTCGAGGTTCATACTGCAGGCCAAATTCTGACAGCTCGATGGACCACGCAATCATTCTTCTGGCTAACTTGGGCTTTTGGAGGACTTGTCTTATTGGGTAATCGGTTCTGACTATTATCAGATGACTCTGAAAGTAGGACCTCGGTCTTCTGGCCGCTGTGACAAGGGCAAGGGCCAAATTTTCGATCATTAGATATCGGGTTTCGGCCCTCTGCAAGACCCGACTAATGTAATAAATTGGTTGCTGCTTCTTTTCGAGCTCTTGCACGAGCACTGCACTAATGACTTGCTCGCTTACGGATAGGTAAAGGAAAAGTTCCCAGCTGGGTTCTGGCTTCATCAATACTGGAGGAGTAGTCAAGAATTCCTTTAGGTCAAGAAAGGCTTTCTCTCATTCATCGGTCCATTTGAAATCGCTTGGATTTTTTAATACCCTGAAGAACGGGTAAGCCTTGTCTGCCGACCGGGGGAGAAACCTTTGTAAAGCCGTGACTCTCCCGATCAACCGCTGTACTTCCTTGACGTTGGCTGGGTTGCGCATCTCCAATATAGCTCGGCATTTGTCCGGATTGGCCTCTATCCATCGGATGGTTAACAAGAATCCGAGGAATTTGCCTCCTAGGACCCCAAAGCTACATTTCTCCGGATTAAGTCTCATATTGTATTTTCTTACTTGTTGGAAAATTTCTTCGAGGTCCCTGGCAATGTCTTTCGCTCGGCTTGACTTTACTACCATATCATCTATGTACACCTCTAAGTTTCTTCCTATCTGGTCTGCAAAGACTTTGTCCATCATCTTCTGGTAGGTAGCACCGATATTTTTTAACCCGAAAGGCATGACTTGATAACAATAGTTGGATCTTTCTGTGATGAATGTTGTATGCTCTTAGTCTGGACCATACATCTGGTTATATCCCGAATAAGCATCCAAAAGGCTAAGCATGGCGTGCCCTGAGGCCCCATCTACTAGTTGGTTGATGCTCGGGAGGGGATATGCGTCCTTGGGACAGGCCTTGTTGAGGTCCATGTAATCTGCGCACATGCGCCACTTCCCACTGGACTTTTTTACCGGGACGACATTCGCTGGCCAAATTGTGTATTCTACCTCCCGGACGAACTCGACTTCTACTAGCTTTTTGGTTTCTGAGATTATGGCCTCTCTCTTCTCTCCCCCGAACTTCCTTTTCTTCTTAGTGACCAGCTTTGTGTCTGGAGATATTGATAGCTTATGACATATAATTGTTGGGTCAATGCCTGGCATATCAGCGACCGTCCATGCGAACAAATCGGCATTTTTCTTTAATACTCTTACTATGCTTTCCTTGATCACGTCTTGCAGGCCCGTTCCCAACTTGGTACATTGTCCCTCCGGGAACCCAATTGCACTGGTTCAGTTTCCTCCACTGGTTGTGTCGGGTATCCTTCATATCTGCTCTCGGGTCTAGCTTGATTAACCCCCACTGAATTGGACGACGTTGGTGTCGGGGTTTGAATACGAGGTTTCTGACTAATCTTGAGACTGTCTAAGTAACTTTGCCTGGCCACCCATTGGTCGGCTCTGATAGACACGATATCACTGGAAAGGGCTGGGAATTTCAATGTTAAATGAGGAGTCAACACTATGGCCCCCAGGAGATTCAAACTTGGCCTCCCTATCAGGATGTTGTAAGAAGCCTCGACATCAATAACCATAAATTTGACAGTGATAATATGAGATAAAGGGGGTTCACCAAAGGTAGTCAATAGCTCAATGAATCCTCGCACATCTATGTGTTCCCCGAAAAATCCTACCAATGTTCCATGGTGGGGTTTCAACGAATCTGGTGTTAGCCCAAGCTTCGTAAAGGTTGACCACTATAAGATATCGGCTGAGCTCCCTTGATCGATCAGTGTTCTCCTTACTGTGAAGTTGGCTACCTCGATAATGGCTACCATGGGGTCATCTTGATTCGGTGCTATCCCTCGAAAATCATCATCTGTGAAGGTGATCGGGGGTAAAGTTCTTTGTGGCTTCTGACTGACTGACAACACCCCTTTCAGATCACGTAGGTGCTTCTTCCTGGCCGAGGTAGTGACTCCTCCCCCCGCGAATCCCCCGGCAATGGTGTTGATGATGCCTTGAGGTTGACTACACCGAGCTTCCTCCCTTGGTGAAGGAGAGCACCTTCGTCGATAAACTCGATGTCTTCTGGGACTCCTCTCGGCACTCCGTCCTTGAACTCGTCTCTTCCTGTCTTCTATATTAATTGCTGGCTCATTACTCTCAGCATTATTTCTTCGCACGTATGTTGCCAGGTGACCTCGCAGTATGAGATTCTCAATATCATTGCTCAGTACTTTACACTCCTCTGTTGTGTGACCATTGTTCTTATGAAAACGGCAATACCTGCTCATATCTGCACCGGGGGGAGTCTCGACGTTAGTTGGGTGTCGTAGTAAGTTGGTATTGCATATGTCCTGGAGTATCCTCTCCCGAGTGGTGTTCACGGGAGTGTAGTTTTAATATCTTCGTATCAGCTCGTGTCTAGTAGGTCCTTGGGCTGGTCGTAGACGGTCTGCTTTATTCCCGGTCCTTGCGTCAACTTTCTCCTCTGTTTGTTGCACGCAGGCTTTAGCTGACTCCTCCAGCTCTTTGACATCGATAAACCCAGTAGCCTTAAGCCTAAGTTCCTCGATGTCTCTCGGTGGTTTCCTGGCAAGATAACTCAAAAAAGGGCCGGGTCTAAGCCCGGTCAGCATAGTGTGTAGAGCGACTCCAGGCATAAGGTCCCGGATTTGACCGGTCACCGTGTTGAAGCAAGCAATGAAATATTTCAGGGACTCGTTCGGCTTTTGCCTGAAGTTCACGAGACTGGCTGATGTCTTCTTGTAAGGTCGGCTAGTCGTGAAATGAGCATTGAATCTTGTATGGAGTTCCTCGAAGGATGCTATGGACGACTCGAGTAGTGTCTAGTACCCAGTTAGCGCGGGACCCTTCAAGGTGGTGGGAAAAACTTGACATCTTATGGCATCCGAGGTGGACGTTGTGAGCATTTGGGTCTTGAAAGTCGTAAGATGCTCTACGGGTTCAGTTGTTCCATCATACTTGTCAATCAGTGGGTTTCTGAAGTTCTCCGGTAGTGGGACCTCCATTACTGCCGCTGTGAAAGGATGTTCGACTGGCTTAGTTGGGTTTGTTGGGTTATGAGGGTTCTTTGTGGTCCTGCGGCTTTTTGGTGATGGAGGGGGTGGAGGTGGTTGAGTTTCAGAATAGTTGGTGCGGCTGGTGTTGCGGGTCGTGTGGGTTTGGGTTGTTTCTTCATCATTCAATTGCCGCAAGGCATCAATTTCTTCTTTCATCTCGTCGTTCTCCCGCTCTAGGCGTTCCATTGCTCTCATGAGATTTTGAATGGCTACGGGATCAACATGAGGGACTTCCGTCGAGGGCGGTTGTCTAACCGAAAGTCCATCGCCGCATCCACTTCTAGTCTGGACCACGGCTATTGTTTTCCTGTGAAGTGTGGCAAGGGAATTGTTTTACCTCGCTCCACGGTGGGCGCCAATTGTTCCGGCGGCAAAACGAGATTCTAGGGTTTTGGGGTGATTAGGGTTTTACGTATGACTTGCTATGCTTTTCTCACCAGGTTACCTGCCTTCTGCGGATGACCTAAGGCCCTCTTTTAAAAGCATACGAGGTAATTCTTCGTATGTCACGTGATTCCTTTTCGGTCCGTTATGGATATTGCAGGACCTCCAATGCTTATGTGCCGCGTGTCCCTCCAGCAGCTGTCTGTCCTTTTCTGCCAGCTAGCCCTTAGCGAGGTGTATTGCCCTGAGGGCATTTTAGTACATCTAGGAGAAAGAGTACAATGGTCGTTTGAGATACCCGGCATACATTCTAGAGGCTAATCCCCTTCTGTGGGTTCGTCTCACCATCCTGCAGGTTCGAGTGTTCTGCTTAGTTCTAGGTCGAGCTCCGGCTCCTGCCAAGGTGACTTCAACCCATTATGTGGCATTTTGGACCGAGAGATCCTATATCGGATCTTCCCCTAGAGGTTTCTCTCCTTTTCCCCAAGAGACAGCTAACTAGACGATAGAGGGGCTTTGGCCGAGAAGCCGACTCTCTTGGTACTCTAGGGATATTATCGAGAGTGAGTTAGTACAGGGTAATTGACCGAGAGGGACAATGTTTTGGGGCTGGACTTCAATGGGTTGGGCTTCACGTGATTGGGCAATATCATAATTAACTGCATCAGTTAGGCCCCAAACTATAGCAGGAACAATTACAAATGTTATATTTTAGTTGAAAAATAACATCTATGAATTCAAAAAATTATACGTAAGGTTTGTCCAATAAACAATTACTAATAGACAACGTCATAGAAAAAAATGGACAAAGATGATTTTTTTTAGTTATTTTTATATAAAAAATAAATATGAAATTGCATTTAGGTACAAAAGAAGTAGATATCACTAAAAGATTTTTTACATTTCAATTAATAAACTATTTATAATCTAAAAATATAAAAATGAAAGAGGTTATAAATTTTAATTATATATAAGGATAATTAAAAGGTAAAAAATTGGGGGCAGCCATGGCATATATAGAGGCCACCCCTTCCCTCCGCCTCTGCTTAGGGGTAACGGTAATGACTATTTACAAAATATTTGAAATTACAGGGATGAACTATTAAGAAATTTTTTTACAGAGACTAAAATCAAAATTTATAAAATTTGTGGGACTAAAAGCTTATTTAAACCTATTTTTTAAAACTATTTCGGGATGTTTTTGTCTTTACAAATTTTGGATAGTTGTGTAGTTAATTCTTATACCTGAATTAATCGTTCGGTCATTTGGGATAAAATCACCTTATTTTTAATAACATTTAAAAAAATTACACTCAATTTTTTTTTATCAGCAAAAATATATGTATATATATAAGTATGAGTACAAAGTGTACCCAATCATTTACTCCCCTGTATTTACAAGACTAAAATAAAAAATTATAAAATTTGTGGGACTAAAAACTTATTTAAACCTATTTTTTAAAACAATTTCGGGATGTTTTTGTCTTTACGAATTTTGCATAGTTGTGTAGTTAATTCTTATACCTGAATTAATCGTTCGGTCATTAGGGATAAAATCACCTTATTTTTAATAACATTTTAAAAAATTACACTCATTTTTTTTATCAGCAAAAATATATGTATATATATAAGTATGAGTACTAAGTGTACCCAATCATTTACTCCCCTGTATTTACACGACTAAAATCAAAATTTATAAAATTTGTGGGACTAAAAGCTTATTTAAACTTATTTTTTTAAAAAAATTCGGGATGTTTTTGTCTTTACGAATTTTGCATAGTTGTGTAGTTAATTCTTATACCTGAATTAATCGTTCGGTCATTAGGGATAAAATCACCTTATTTTTAATATCATTTAAAAAAATTACACTCATTTTTTTTTATCAACAAAAATATATGTATATATATAAGTATGAGTACTAAGTGTACCCAATCATTTACTCCCCTGTATTTACAAGTTTCCTACCTCATGATTTTTGCTGCAATTCATTACTGGCTGCAAATTTAGTACCACCCTATACCACAGCTTTACAACACTTTTAATGAACACCCTTTGGTCACAACTCATGTAGACAAAGTGAACCCCCACCCTAGAACTATGCTACGTCCCCAAACACTTTAAGATGACTTCACTTTTCTTGCAAATTGTAAGTTCTAATCATAAAACATTGTCAGCAGAATTTAGCTATCTTTGCCCCATTTCTGCACCAGTTCAGCAATATTTCACCATGCCGAGCCACACACCCTGCACTAGACTGGCATTACTCTGCTGCATCCCAACTAGATTTAAGTATTTCCTGCATCGGACCAGTGCAGCAGCTCTTGCACTATACCCGTACACCCGGTTTCATTTGGGAAAACTCCATAGGACATAAGCACCAATCACAAAATACTGTACATCCATCAACTCTACTATTAAACCAACTCCATGATCTAGACTTTATTAGATCTAACATTCTTAGCAAGTCTATTTTGTTTTTGTTGAAGACCACATCATTCCTCTCTAACCAAATGGTCCATATAACCGCGTGCCAAATTACCATTCCTCGCTTCTGCCTCTCCTTGTCTATAAACAACCTTCTATGTTGTATATAGTGTTGTTGAATATTCACTGGTTGCGCCCTGCATAATTCACCCACCCATAGACTTTGATCCATAACTTGTAAGTGATTTCACATGATATAAACAAGTGTTCTTTTACGCATACACTTGTCTCTTGTCCGAGATGGAAAGCTCGTCCATTGAGCTTGGATAACCAATTTACCAAGGACAAGTAACTGATTCACCCAAGATATACGAAAGGATAAAGACTAAGAGAATAAACGATAATATAATAAATAAAAGGATAATTAAGCAAGATGCTAAAATAAAGGGATAATAACAGATATAACAAATGAAGAGGATATCTTTTATCCATAAGTTAGCTTAAAAGATAAAAGATAAAGGGATAAAAACTAATCTTTAAGAGAAGAGATCGGGGGATCCTATTATAAAAGGAGGAAAACCCCAAGAGAAAGACTCACTTTTACTAACCTTGGAAAATCTCTCTTAGGGGATTTGAGGAACCATTCGAATCAAGAGATTGTTAAAGAGTTCTTGTTCACTGGTGTACCTTATATACAAAATTAAGGGATTGAATCTACCATCTTCCGGCCATATTCCGGAAAGTCGGTTTTTGGCAGGAACATTTGGCGCTCACTGTGGGGCCGAGGCAAAAATTTCCCTAGTTCTACAAGAAACTGGAATGGTGACTACTAGAAACGGACCAAGGGGAGGGGCGTACAACGCGAATCATGTTGACAATGGCGCATCCAACACGCAACAGAACCATGAGAACGTTCCGCCTCCCCCTCTAGATGAAAACAACCTTCCTCTGGGAGAGGTCATGGCACAATTGAGACAACTGTGTCGAGAAAACCAGGAAATCCGAGCCCAAAACAGGAGGTTGTTACGAGCTCAGAGTAAAGAAAGGCCAGCAACACCCTCTGATGGAGAACAATATTCACCTGAAGATAGTTAGGGGAGACCCTCATCTGTGCGGCTGTGCCTTCTCGCCATGACACAAGCAGACCTTATCGGACTAGACCTCGGATAGAGGACACAGGGACCGAATCTCATGTCGAGGAGACTACCCAGAGGGAAAGGGTGTGTGTAGATAGATGACCGAGGTTACCTTTCACTGACGACATAGATGAGGTAATCATGCCTAGAAATTTCAAACCAATTAATATTTATAAATTTAATAGCACTTCAAATCCATCTGAGCATATCAAATCATTTATTTCTTCTGTTTATTTGATAACCGATTCCGAAGCCGTCATGTGCAAAAATTTTCCAACAACTTTACAAGGACCTGCCTTGACTTGGCTTACGAATCTTCCACTCCGGTCTGTAAATTCTTTTGATATGCTCATAACCAAGTTCACTGCACAATTTGCGGTAAGCCGAAAGCATAAGAAGCATCCGGTTTCGCTTCTAAACTTTAGACAAAAAAAAAATGAATCACTTAGAGATTACATGGCTCGCTTTAGTGCACAACAAGTTTAAATTCCCAATATGAGCTCGGAACTGTGTCTTCATACCGTCATGGGCGGTTTGAAGCTGGGACCTTTCTTTGAATACTTATCTCGGAAACCACCGAGAGATTTTGAGGAATTCCAGGAAAAGGCTTCAGGTTTTATGACTTCCGAGGAGACGATGGAGTCCAAAAAAAGAGAAAGAGGCTTCGAGGACAAAATCACGTTGCCGAGCAAGGAGAAAAAAAATGGTCGGTCCCTCAAAGTTTTTCAAAGTAATGATTGGGGGTTTGTAGAAAAGCAGCCCAAGTACCGGTCCTACACACCGCTAAATCAGTCAAGAGCTAGAAGTATGCAATGTCGAGTTATTCACCTTACCTCGCCCTTCCAAATCCCCTGCCAATGCTAACATAAGCAAATAATGCAAGTGGCATCAGAATTATGGTTACACGACTGAAAATTGTAGAACAACACAAGACAAAATTGAAGACTTGGTACAAGCATGTCGTCTTGATTGATTTGTTCACCGAGAAAATATCAGAGGGGGATGAGCCGGGCGAAGGCGAGGAGGGGGAGGTTATGACAATCGTAACCGAGAGGAAAACCAACGTGACAACTATCAGAGGCTCCCCACCATGAAACCCCGAATGATAATCATGGAGGTGGAGTTAGAGGAGTCATCAACACCATTTCAGGAGGTTTTGCTGGAGGATGTACCACAAGTTTGACTCAGAGGCGTTATGTAAAGGTCATCCGATTCGTCAATTCGGTGTCGGGAAAACCTACCAATTCCAGGTTTCCCATCACGTTTTCAGATAACGACGTCAAGGGGGTCGATCCCAATCAAGATGACCTAATGGTGATAATAGTAGAGTTAGTCAACTACTCGGTCAAACGAACACTTGTTGATCAAGGTAGTTTAGCTGACATATTGTATCTGATAACCTTCAGAAAACTTCGGATCCCAGAAAAGCTGATAAAGGAGCAGGAGGACAAGTTAGTAGGGTTTGCTGGCGAGCATGTAAAAACTCGGGGATACATTGACCTTTTGACGACATTCAGAGATGGTACTCAAGCCACAACCATCTCGGTTAGATATGTCATAGTGGAGGACAATACATCATACAACATTCTCATTGGAAGGATGATGTTGAATGAGCTCAGTGCAATTGTCTCAACCCCCATCTCACAATGAAATTTCCAGCAGATTCTGGGGAGACAATAGTAGCCCGAGTTGACCAAAAAATGGCGAGACAATGTTATACTGATAGTTTGAAAGTAACCCGAGAACCTGACACCACAGAGAATGGCAAGGGTGATAACGTAGAAAAAATAAGCTCGACCCGGTCACGATCAATGCGGCCAGCTCGGTTAATGAGTTTGAAAGGGACCCGAGGATGGGTATGCATGAGTCCAGAGCTGAGCTAACAGAGTCTTTAGACAAGTTCCAGCTGGAAGCCCAAGCCGAGCAATGTACAAAGGTCAGTAGCCAACTCGACCCAATTCTCAGAGACCAAATTCATTCCATTCTAACAAAGAATGCAGACTTGTTTACTTGGAAGACATCGGATATACTTAGTATAAATCCCAACTTTCTGTGCCATAGGCTATCTATATGTCCTGAAGCCAAGCCTGTAGCACAAAGAAAAAGGAAGCTCAGCGAATAAAGACGAAAGGCTATGGAGGAAGAAACTACAAAGTTGATCAAAGCAAATTTATCACAGAGGTCAAATACACCACTTGGTTAGCTAATGTTGTGTTAGTGAAAAAAGCTAATGGTAAGTGGAGAATGTGCACTGACTACATCGACCTCAACAAGGCGTGCCCCAAGGATTCTTATCCTCTACCCGACATTGATAGATTGGTGGATGGAGCTTCAGGTTACAAGATTTTAACTTTTTTAGATGCTTATTTGGGATACAATCAGATAAGGATGTATCCACTAGATGAGGAAAAAACATCGTTTATGATCGAGAGGGCAAATTATTGTTACAAAGTAATGTCTTTCGGTTTAAAAAATGCTAGTACAACATAACAGAGGCTCATGGACAAAGTATTTGCTGATCAAATCAGAAAGAACCTGGAAGTCTATGTTAATGATTTGGTAGTAAAGTCTGGTGACCCTAAACAACGCCCTTCCGATCTAGAAGATATTTTCAGTCAATTGAGAAATTATAATGTGAGGTTGAATCCCTAAAAATGTTCATTTTGGGTGCAAGGAGGAAAATTCTTGGGATATATGTTGACTCATAGGGGGATTGAGGCCAATATTGACAAATGCAAAGCTGTCATTGACATGCGGAGTCCACAAAGTGTAAAGGAAATACAAAGGCCGACAGGACGTTTGGCATCCCTATCTCGTTTCCTCCCAAAATTTGCAGCGAAAGCGAGTCCCTATTTCTAGCTATTGAAAAAACCAAATGAGTTTACTTGGATCGAGGGGTGTGAAAAGGCTTTTGGAGAGTTGAAACTTTTTCTAACTTCACCTCCGATCCTAACTCGTCCACAACTCGGAAAGGATCTATATCTTTACTTGTCTGTCAATGATCATGCAATAAGGGCTGTGATCATCCAGGAGGAAGGAAAGCATCATATGCTGGTATATTATGTCAGCAGGATTCTGTGAGATGCAGAAACCAGGTACCAAGTAATTGAGAAACTTGCCCTCTCCCTGGTTATGGCAGCTCGGAAATTACGACATTACTTCTAGTCACATCAGATTATAGTCAAAACAGATCATCCGATAAAGCAGGTACTTAGAAAATCGGACCTAGCAGGAAGGATGATAGCTTGGTCAGTAAAGTTATCATAGTTCAGTTTGAAATATGAGTCGAGAAGACCGATGAAAGAACAGTGCCTCTCTGATTTCATTGTTGAGCTATCTTCAAAGCATACTCAAGAGGTTTTCACTTCGAATTTGTATGTGAATGGTTTGTCTAACTTGAAAGGGAGTGGAGCTAGAATAATCCTTGAAGGACCAGATGACCTAATCTTGGAGCAATCCTTAAAATTTGGATTCAAATCCTCTAACAACCAAGCAGAGTACGAAGCCCTAATAGCAGGATTGAGGCTGGCCAAAGATGTTGGGGTGAAGGAGCTAAAATGCCGAAGTGAATCACAAATAGTAACAGGCCAGATCTCGGGTGACTACCAAACAAAAGATCCCCAGTTAACCAGGTATCTTTGTGAAGTTAATTGTTTAATTTTAGAATTTGATTATTTTACTATTGAACATATTCCCGTGAGGAAAATTCCAGGGCCGACCTGTTATCTAAGTTGGCTAGCACAAAGAAAGCTAGCTAACTCAGAACTTTCATTTAGGAAAGTCTGCCTGAACCAAGCATACAAAGCACAGAAGTCTTGACTGCCGAGCACTTTGACCGAGGACGGATGACACCCGTTTAGGAGTTTTTGAGCTCGGATAAATTGCCCGATGACTCCAAGGAGGCAAAGAAAATATGCCTGAAGTCTTGCCGTTACACCATCCGAGATGGAGAGATGTACAGAAGGGGTTTTTCCATGCCTTTATTGAAATGCATAATAAAGGAACAAGCCGAGTACGTAATGGATGAGATGCACAGAGGGATTTGTGGAATTCACTCAGGGAAGGTCTTTGGCAGCTTGGGTTTTACGAGAAGGCTTTTACCGGCCATCCATGAGATCAGACTGTGCCGCTTGGACGAAGAGGTGTGACCCTTGCCAAAAATTTGCTAATATTGCACAAGTACCAGCTGAGGAGCTACACTCCATGTTCTCACCATGACCTTTTACCATGTGGGGGATGGACATCATCGATCCTTTTCCTGCAGCCAAGGGTCAAGTGAAGTTCTTGTTGGTAGGGGGAGATTACTTTACCAAATGGATCAAAGCTGAGCCATTAGCTAAAATCACAGTTCAAAAGGTCCAGAATTTTGTCTGGAAAATCATCATATGCAGACATGGCTTGCCTTATGTAATTGTCACTGATAATGGAAAGTTGTTTACGGATAAAGGACTCAAGGAGTTCTATACCAACCTCGGTATAAAACAAAAGGTATCTTCTGTAGAACACCCACAAACCAATGGGCAAGCTGAGGCGGCCAACAAAGTCATTCTGAACGAGCTCAAGAAAAGATTAGACAAATCAAAAGGAGCTTGGGTTGAAGAATTACCAAGCATCCTGTGGTCTTATCACTGCTCGCCAAAATCCTCAACCGGAGAAACTCCTTTCATGCTGACCTATGGGACAGATGCAATGATCCTGGTTGAGCTCGACGAACTCTCGTTCAGAAGGTAGCATCATGATCAGAACAATAATGAGGAAGAAATTCGAGTGGAACTTGACACTGTTGAAGAAGTTTGTGAAGAAGCAAAAATCAAGGAAGAACTGTGCAAACAGAAAGCAGCTCGAAATCACAATTCAAGGCTAAGACCCAAGGAATTTGTTCACGATGACTTAGTGCCGAGATTGCAAAATGAAGCAAGAAAAGACTCCAACTAGGGTAATTCACAGCCAACTGGGCCGACCCATTCCGAATAGTTGAAAATTTAGGAAATGGGGACTATAGACTTGAAGAGTTGTCTGGGAAGGTTGTTCCAAGGACTTGGAATACCTCCCACCTTAAGTTCTATTTTAGTTAAAGCTCATGTAAGCAGGTGATGAACTCCTTTTCCTACCCTGACCTTTTTCCCAAAATGGGTTTTTTAGCCAGGAAGGTTTTAATGAGGCACACCCAAGCAAATAAATAAATAAAGTCTATTTCAGTTTTATCTTATGCTAGCTTATTTTAATATTACCGAATACTACATGGTAAATATTCACATCGGCAACATCAATAATGCTGAGCCTAAAGAGGTTGACTGAGAACCTAAAATGGTAAACAAATAGCCTAAGGAGGTTGACCGAGCTAAAATCGAAATGCCAAGCCAATACGGCTGACCGAGTTAAAACGAAACGCTAAACCTAAAAAGGTAAACAAAGAGCCTAAAGAGGCTAACCGAGCTAAAGTCGAAATGTTAGATAAGAACATAAAGGCCACATAAGAAGACCGAGACGAAACAAAATTAACCGTTGGAAAAACTTACAATTTCCTAAGTATGAAAATATAGAGGGGCATTACCAAAGACTCAAAACTATCATTAATACTTCATAGTCAAAAAATTACAAAAGATCATTGCCAAGGGTACAAAAAATTTTGAAAAGCAAGAAGAAAATTTTCTATGTTACTCATGAACATCATCATGGCAACAACAACTTCTTCAGCGATCACGGCATCAGGATTATAAGGAACAATGTTTTCAGCTGGGGGAGGAGCAATCGAGGAAGGCTCCACCACGGACGCTCCATTTCCTTCGTTGCCCTCTCCTTCTTCAACTTGTTCTTCATTCTCTTATTCATTTTATTCTTCTTCTTTGTTTTCCTCTTCCTCATCTTCGAGCTCGGACAAAAGAACCATAATTTTATCCTTGTTAAAATCCTTGTCCACATCAGCTCCAGAAAGGCCAGGATCAGGAAGAAATCACCGGATTTGTCTAACAATACGATAGAATCCAGAAACGTGCTCTTTAATGATCTCGACCTCTGCCTCATTCAGCTCGGCTTGAAGCTTGCAATTGGTCTTATTCTCAATGTCAAGTAAAGCCTTGGCAGCTTTCTGGCAGCTAATTCTTTCGTCTCTCTCACTAGAGAGCTCGGATCGAATGGAGGAAGTGGTTTTTTCCAGCTCGGCATGCTGAGTTTTCAATTGTCCGATCAATCGAGCTTGCTCTTCACACTTGACCAGAGCCTTTTCAAGCTCGTATCTGGTGCGCAAAGATCGGACAACTTCAGCCGTCATGTCCTCCATTTTCTTTGCACTGTTTGCAAGTTCATTACTCCAAAAACGGGTGATGGAAGAAATCCGAAGAGCATAAGCAATCGCGGCTTCCATGCTTGCATCGAGACCTTGTTCCAAAAGAAGTAGGGCATCTGCTGGCTTCAGCACATGAGAATCAACCAAGTGACCCGGGTTAAAATCAACTCACCAGAGAGAACCAATTCCAGGTTTGGAGCTCCCTTTTTACCACTTGGGATCCGTAGATAAATCGGTAACCACGGGCTCTTTGTCTTTTCTTTTTCTAGTGATTGGTGTTTCTTGAGCCACTGGGGTCAGAGAGGAGCTCCTACCTTGTGGAGCTTCCTGAAGGGTCTCAGCCCGAGCTCGCTTAGAACAACGAGTAGACTCGGAAAGCTCAATGACTTTCTTCTTCTTAGCCTTAACATCAGCAACTGGGTTAGAAGCTCCAGTGTCTTGATTGGCAGTCTTCTTCACCAAAGTTTTGTAGCTGAAATTACCCATGATCGCTACAAAGGAATTTAATAAATGTTATTATTTGATAAAAAATAAACCAAGATATATTATAAAGGCAAAATACTTACGATCAAAATTAGCCTGTCGAGTAGAAGACGTGGGAAGTTTCAAAAGTCTTCCACATGGCAGTGACCTAGGATAAGTGATTAGAAGATCAACATCGAACTGCTCCTGGGGAGTCAGGAGACCGATGTCAAAACTTGAAAATTCTGATGGAAGGGGTTGCCAATAGAAGGGGAATTTCGGTTTCCCATCAGAATCAAAAAAGAAGGATTCATTCCCCTCGGTTGGTCGGATTTTGAAGAAATCCGACTTGAAAAATTTATAAGAGCTCTTATAGAGACCAATGCTGCCTCTTTTCTCAACTCCGCTGATGGCCATCCAACCAACCCGATCTCCAAATCGAACTTTATAAAAATATAGGAATTTGAGTGCAGTGACCTCCATATTAACTTGGCTACACAAAATTTGAAAAGCCTTAAAAAAGGCCCAGCTATTAGGATGAAGTTGAGTGGGGGAAACATTCATGATCTTCAATACATCACATTCGAATTGAGTAAAAGGAATGGTGATACCAATGTGTTCGAAGAAAGTTCTATACACATAGGTAAAGTGTGGTTCAACAGGGTGAGCTTTTAGGAAAACGTGTTCATCATCTGTAACATCCCTAGCTGCTTTATGGATTGACGACTGTCCCCACAGAGCAACACGGGTCTTTTCAGCATGCTTTGTCATCACTCACACGCTTCCTAGGAAAACTTCCTAGGAGGTCACCCATCCCAGAATTGCTCCAAGCCAAGCACGCTTAACTGTGGAGTTCTTAAGTGATGGGCTACCGAAAAGAAGATGCATCTTGTTAGTATAGGTAGTACCAATCAATTCATATAAGCCTTCCTCAACTGTATAGTCCCATACCTACACAGTCTCAGGATCCCTCTCATTCGGGTGTGTAATCAGTCCATTCATGTATCCCTCCGCCTAGAAGCCTGCCAGGAGCCGCTCCTTGTTCGCGCCTTCTTGCACCGGCGACCACTCCCCGCCCTCGTCGGCACCCGGGTGTTACATGCCCACCAGCTTCCACTTGGTTCGTCCCCGAACCACACCGTACTGGGAGAGGTGCCGCTCTGATACCATTTGGTATGACCAATGCCCCAGCCGTTTTCATGGACTACATGAATCGGATCTTTAGGCCATTCTTGGACATCTTTGTGGTGGTGTTCATAGATGATATTTTGATATAATCTAGGACACCAGAGGATCATGAGGAGCATTTGAGGTTAGTGTTGCAGATTCTAAGGGAAGAACAACTGTATGCAAAGCCAGAAAAGTGTGAATTTTGGCTTGATGAGGTGAAGTTTTTAGGACATACCATATCTAGGAGTGGTGTAGCGGTCGACTCTAGTAAGGTTGATGCAGTGCTTGGATGGGAGCAACCTAAGTCAGTGACGGAGGTGAGGAGTTTCCTAGGACTGGCAGGTTACTATAGGAAATTCATAGAAGGGTTCTCTAGGCTAGCTTTACCTCTTACCAAGTTGACTAGGAAAGGAAAATCTTTCGAGTGGGATAAGGAATGCGAAGAGAATTTTGAGGAGCTTAAGAGGAGATTGGTGTCATCACCGGTCTTAACCATTCCAGATCCTTTAGTGAGTTTTGTGGTATATTGTGACGCTTCTAAGAATGGTTTAGGTTGTGTGTTGATGCAGGAAGGCAAGGTAGTGGCTTATGCATCTAGACAGCTTAGGACACATGAGGTGAATTACCCTACTCATGACCTTGAGTTAGCGGCAGTAGTTTTTGCTCTTAATATTTGGAGGCACTATTTGTACGGTGCAAAGTTTGAGGTTTTTAGTGATCATAAGAGCCTTAAGTATTTGTTTGACCAAAAGGAATTGAATATGAGGCAAAGGAGGTGGATGGAATTTCTTAAGGACTATGATTGTGAATTGAAGTACCATCCAGGGAAAGCCAATGTGGTGGTTGATGCACTCAGTAGGAAAACCTTACATGTGTCTAGTTTAATGGTCCAAGAGATGAATATGTCAGAGGAGTTCAGAGACATGAATCTAGATGTATCTCTTAGTGCTCTAAGCTTGAAGTTGAACAGACTGGAAATTTGCAGTGACCTTAGAGAAATGATTAGGCGAGAACAACTTTTAGACCAGGAGTTACAATCTCTTTTAGACCAAGAGAATTATGTGTTGTCTACTGATGGTCTAGTGTTGTTTAAGAATAAAATCGTTGTTCCTAAGGAGGGGAGCCTTAGAGAGAAAGTTTTAGAGGAAGCGCATAAGGAGAAGTTCACCATACATCCAGGGATAACCAAGATGTACCAAGATCTAAAGAAGATGTATTGGTGGCCAGGAATGAAACAGGATGTGGCTAGCTTTGTAGCCAAGTGTCTAGTGTACGTGTCAAAAGGTTAAGATAGAACATCAGAGGCCTTCGGGTTTGTTGCAGCCTTTAGAAATTCCTCAATGGAAATGGGAGAGGATTTCTATGGATTTTGTGATGGGGTTACCTAGGACTCGTTTGGGATTAGATGCCATATGGGTAATTGTGGATAGGTTGACCAAGTCTGCTCACTTCTTGCCAATTAAGGCAACCTATAGTTTGAGTAAGTTAGCAGACTTATACATTAAGGAGATAGTAAGGCTTCATGGCATACCTACCTCTATAGTGTCAGATAGGGACCCACGGTTTACGTCTAGATTCTGGAGGGCTTTCCAACAGGCTTTTGGTTCTAAGTTGAGTTTTAGCACAACCTATCATCCCCAAACGGATGGTCAGTCGGAGAGGACCATTCAGACCCTTGAGGACATGCTTAGAGCATGCGTTTTAGATGAAGGTGAGGGTTGGGATAAATTTCTACCTCTTATAGAGTTTGCTTATAACAACAGTTATCATGCTAGCATCGGCATGGCACCCTACGAAGCTCTTTATGGGAGGAAGTGTAGGTCCCCTTT
The DNA here is from genome assembly GCA_030762895.1 of Sophora flavescens. NCBI lineage: Eukaryota > Viridiplantae > Streptophyta > Magnoliopsida > Fabales > Fabaceae > Sophora > Sophora flavescens. The sequence continues at coordinate 10,251,539 of CM061070.1, forward strand.
ATGTTGGTGTGAGGTGGGTGAGAAAACCCTGCTAGGACCAGAATTAGTCCAGGAGACCACCGAGAGGATTAAATTCATTAGGGAAATGATGCGCACTGCACAGAGTAGGTAAAAGAGTTATGCCGACAAGAGAAGGAAGCCTTTAGAATTTCAGGAAGAGGAACATGTATTCTTGAGAGTCACTCCTAAGACTGGGGTGGGGAGGTCAATGAAAGTCAAAAAGCTCAACCCTCGTTTCATGGGTCCGTTTCAAATCCTAAAAAGGAGTCGGGCCTGTTGGTTACCAATTGGCTCTTCCACCACAGTTGTCGAATCTCCATGACGTCTTCCATGTGTCTCAACTCCGGAAGTACGTACCAGATATTTCACACGTGATAGCTCCTGAGTCAATACAATTGAAGGATAATTTAATCTTTAAGCCCAGACCTATTCATATCATTGACAAGAGCACAAAAACTCTGAGGAACAAGATGATCCCATTGGTGAAAGTGATTTGGGAAGGGTTGACTCCAGAGGAAGCTACCTGGGAACTTGAGGAAGATGTTAGAAAACATCATCCAAATCTTTTCGGCACAGGTACATAACTTAGTGTTGCATTACCTTTAATGTTGTGTAGTTTGGGTGGGACGTGAGAATTTCGGGGACGAAATTCATTAAGGAGGGGAGAAAATGTAACATCCTAAAATTCCAATCTAGTCCTTTCAATAAAAGATTAGGCTATTATAAAGTTAAGTGTAAATAATAATAATAATAATAATAATAATAATAATAATAATAATAATAATAGTATGAAAATTATTAGAATTGTTTTCTTTACATAAAAGTAGGTGGACTTACTATATTGTTTTGAAAGAATTAAAAAAAAATTTGAAAAAAGAGAACATAGGAACATATGAATAATAGAGAAGTCCACGTAATCTTCTAGTTTCAAATTTTGGCTTTTAGCCGATGCAATTCATGAAGAGTGGTAGCACTCTCACGTCTCCTTTGCTAGAACCCTTAAGAAAAAGAAATGCAACGGGCCCAAGGGTTTGGAGATAGCCGCATTATACAAGTTCAAGAATAACAGTGATAGCGCCGTCAGGGAAAGTGAGGGAAATCGAATTTCTTTCATGCTTTGTGTGATAGAGGAAGGAGACCACTAAATAGGACTCACTCATAGGAAACAATTGAGACTATTTGGAGGTCTACAAGAGGTGAGTAAAAATAACTTTTCTCATACTTTCATGGTATAAATAATTTGGGTTCTTAATTTATTTGAGATTTTTAAAATATATTGGGGTTCATTCGAATTCTTAAAATGTTTCACCTTGTTGACAAATTGATTCGGTAAAAATATTTTTTCTTGAATCTTCAGAGAAATAGTTTGGTTATTTTTAATTTGTTGGATGGTCTCAATCTTAAATTAATTTCTTCCATTTACGTTGCCTAATGCGAGTTACAATTTCATGTGCCCTACCTGTACAATTAGCATATTACTACGCTGTACATACTAAATTAGCGTCAATGTCAATAGTGACATGAAGAACGCTTATATATATATAATACAATCACTGTTAAGAAGAGTGTTTATATGAGTATATACTATTATGTTGACTTGGTATGACCAATTAATTATTGTTATTGATGTATGGAGTTTGAGAATTTAATTGATAGTCATCTGGGATGACATCTCGCATTACACATGAGTCGGTCATCACCTTCTGGGAAGGGATGATGATATACATTCTATTCCGGGAATAGGATGGAGATATCGCCATCTGGGATGGGATATCAGATGATTAAAATATTCACATCTGGCATGGAATATTACTAGATACCTCCATCTGGGATGGGGAAGGTAGTGGGATGCCATTGCATGGATATGAGCTCATAGACCTTAGTGGATCTGGGATTCACACTGGTTCTGGGAATCAAAGAGTCAAGTCAAGTGATTCTGGGAATCACCGAGTCATGTTCTTGGAGTTGTATTGCATTGTGTAGAGTTTGCATGGTGAATGTGATTAAATGCAATGAGATGTGACCGTTGCTGAACTTATGAGTTTGTACTTTAAATGCTTGACATTAATTTTATTTATATATATTTATTATTTTGGAGGTTTACTATATCTACTATTTTAAAAAAATAGCGGGTACCATGAATGTTTTTCCGGTTACCGCGCCGGGTGAAAACAACACTATTTGCGAACCCTTTTATTAAATGATTTTTTATTCACTGGGATTATGTCTCATTAAAAGTGTTGTTTTCAGAGTACGAGGACGAAATCATTGAAGCTGAAGGGGATTGAAGACTTAGCGATTCTCCTCATTTATTACCTAGCTTGTTAGTATTCTATTCTGAATAAGGAGCCGTTTGTGGCTAGACAGGTTTATTTTTTTTATTTTCGTTTACGTTGGGTTATTTTAGTAGACGCCCGAATTTTGAGGCAAATTCAATTTTCATTTGTATAAGGATTTATTACCATTATTTTACTCTAATAATCATTAAGGTATTTTCAGACAATTATATTTATGAAAATTTTATTCAGACAAATTTTTTTTGTGAATCTAATTCGGGTTACTATTGTAACGAAGGGCGTTACATCATCCGAACAAGGAAAATAATGAACAGTGTTACGAGAAAGGGAAACCTTGTTTTTGATGGTTCGAAGGGAATCACGACTCCTAAAGTTTGAAAAAAAAAACTCCAACTTAGGTCTCACCCAGGAGTACCCAGGTATGGCAATGTCTGGAATAGAGTCTTTTGGAACCATAGAGGCACGCTTGCGACATTTGGGGACAATGGGGTCCTGAGGAGTAGCATAGCTACTTTATCTAGAGTAAGAAGAGGAGGAGTCATCTGGGTTTCCTTCATCACCCTTCTAGGAAGGAAGAAAAGTCGGGGGAGAGCCCCGATAGGATTTATTTCGGGTTCTATGATTTGAACCTCCAAAGAAACATTCTGGGATACCCCAAATGAAGGTTCCATCAGGAAAACAATGTAGAATGGAGGGAATAATGAAAAAAAGGAAGAAGTGGGGAAGGCGTACCTGGAAAAGAAGTGGAGATGCAGGGAGACTTGATGAAGAGAAAGTAAGGAAGAACAAGAAGTAGTAGAAAATGAAGTGAACGAGTCTTCCCAATTTATAATGAGCAGGGTGACGTTCAAAAATTGGAATGTTATTGTGCAAAATAATGATGACGACTGACGTGTGAGGGAAGGGAAACATCTCTTCAAAAACCATGTCAATTCGGCCCGCTAATGAAAGAGCACCACGTGTCCAAAAGGTCGGAAAATGCACTGCAGCTGCTTGGGCCTTGATTAGCCCTAATTAGGTAGTAGTCGTAGAGTAGACATTGGAAATAATGCCATAAAGGCACGTAACAGAAGATCTGTTATACTATTGTATGAGATCAGCTTGGAAATGCCAAGATGCAGACTCGTCCACCGAGTTCGAGTACTGACCATTGTATGAAGATCGACTGGGAAATTGTTGAGACTAAGACGTAATGCTCGGCTACCTAACTAAGGTAATTGAAGTAAGAAGCTCTATATAATAAACTCTTGACTTCCTTTGAATAAGACTAAGGCCAAGATCGGTTTTTATCATAAAAGCTTTTGCGCACTTTTTAGCTCAAAACATGGGGGGCTTATGTACTGTCTGAGATGGAAAGCTCGTCCATCGAGCTTGGACAACCAATTTACCGAGGACATGTAACTGATTCACCCAAGATATACAAAAGGATAAAGACTAAGAGAATAAACGATAATATAATAAATAAAAGGATAATTAAGCAAGATGCTAAAATAAAGGGATAATAACAGATATAACAAATGAAGAGGATATCTTTTATCCATAAGTTAGCTTAAAAGATAAAGGTATAAATACTAATCTTTAAGAGAAGAGATTAGTGGATCCTATTATAAAAGGAGGAAACCGAAATAACCAAAGTTAACACAAGAAGGGGGGTTGAATTGTGTTTACCAACTTTTTCGGTTACTTTATGTGAACACCTAATTTTGTCCAGGTGTCCTTTTAATTAATGTTTTGAAAACAAATTATTAAAAGATGTTGGTGTCAAATTATAGGATTTTAAGAGCCCAATCTTTTTTGTTACAGGTTATCTTTTTTGTTACAAAGGACCAAAACTGCCAAAAAAAAAAAAAGAAACAAAAAATCTTGGCCATGAACTTTTAGCCCAAGCCACTTACATCATCCCATCTCAAACAAAAAAAGGGGTAACTTTTTAAAAAAATAACAAAAAATAGGAAAGGGACAAAACAAGTGTACGGAACGTGTTCAGCATACAGGCATACAACCAAGAGGAACAAGCCAAATTCCTTAACACATTTCAGAAGCTTAAATGGAACAAGACAGTGTTAGGCACTTGCAACAAAAAATGATTTCAAAATTCAAGTATCAAAGAGGAAAGAATTGGAATATGTAATGTTTTGTCATCTCTCAAGCACGGTCAAACCCGAATCAAGAGAAAAACCACCATACATAAACAAAGGAAAGTTGCAGCACATACAGATGAAGCACCTATGCAAAAACATTGAGAATGGAATGAATGAAAATGACTATCCATTGTGGCCATTGGGTTCCATTTTTTGGAATTTTGCAAGCAAGGAGGATTTAAAAAGGGGAGAGTTCTCAAAGCAAAAACAAAAGAGATTCTCGGAGAGACAACCAATTACAAAGATGATGCTTTGAGTGTACAAAACATAGAGGAGATTCCAGAACAAAAAGAGAGAAACAAAAGAGAGAGCTCCTGCCCATTGCAAATCCTCCGCCGCATATCGCTGCCGCTGCGTCTCGCCTCTGTCGCACGAAGCACCACCTACCACCACTTCTGCTCCGTCAGCACCTCCTTCTGTGCCTTAGTCACCTCTTTTCGCATCGCCCAGCCGCCGAGCCGCTCCTTGCCGTCAGACACGGATCCACCCGAGTTTCGCCACCCACCAGATCTGCTTAGGACGTGTCACTGTTGTTGCTCCTCCATCGAAAACCGCTGCACGCCACCACCATGGGTTCGCCTTTGTCTTTTCCGCCACTTGCGAACCGTTGGACTGCCGCCGTCAAGTTTCGTCCAGCCGCGTGCTTCGCTCAGATCCACCACCAAACGCCGCCGCATCGCAGTCTGATCTGCTCACATTCAGACCATCTGCAAGCCACGCACGATCCGCATCTCTGACCGTGCAAGCCGCAGTGTGCCGGATGTCTGCCATCTCCATCGTTCGCGCACCACCGTCTCGCCACCGTCCCTGAGGTCTTGTGCAACCTCCCCTCCCCCAAGCATACGTTATTCTCCTAAAGTTCTCTGATGGATTCTTATCTCCTTATCTTTTATGTTTTTTTGTGTTTTTTCATTTTATGCCTTTTATTATTTGTCCATTTGGTCTAATCTTGCTTTTGCCAAATCTGAAGGTGTGGTGGAAGTCTTGGGCCTTGGTTATTTCACGGGTTAGAAAGCATGCAAGTTTTGATTTTGTTCTCAAAAATATAAATATAAATTAGTGTGGGCTCATTACAACTTAGTCCGAACGAAAATGGTAATAAAAAAAAAATCTTACCTGTTGGCCTTTGTTTGTGACAAATGAACTGCTTTCGTAAGACAAAAAAAAAAAAAATGTTTCCAAACTTAAAATAAAAAGTTGCATTCAAGGTTTTAATTCAAAGATCCTTTTTTCAAAAATGAAACACAAATAAAATCATAAATGATAAAAATATTAAAAAAATCCTTTTAAAAGATTCCAGTTTCTTTTCAATGAAAAACTCTTTCAAAAATCAAATCTTTTTTCTAAAAAATTTAAAATCAATCAATCAATCAAATTATTTTCAAAAGAACTACGTGGCTTTGAGTTTCTCATCGCACCTGGGAATACGTAGGAACAGAATAAATCATTCTGTCAAGCCAAAATTAAATTTTCCTTATTTTAGTGTCTCTTTATTTTTGAATAACTAATTAAACAATCGAACTTGTAATATTTAGGGATGCTATATAGACTCGGTGCCATATTCAATCCCTTAGATTTGAGGTTTCCCTGTGGACTTATGTGCCATGTTCAACCTCATTTAAGTTTTAACAACAATAAATTCTTAAGTGCAAAATAGATAAAAAAAAATATAAAATGTCACAAAAATATAAATAATTTGGTATAAATAATTTTGCGGTAAAAACAAATATTTAAAAAGTTATTAAAATGTCTAGCACAATTAACTTGAGGTACCGTTTTTAAACGGGTGATGTAGGGTGCTAACACATTCCCTACTCGTAACCGACTCCCAGACTCAAATCTCTCTTTTTTTAAAAAAGATTAGTTTACCTTAAAATAAATGGTTTTTCCAATGTTTTTTCCAAATAAAATATTGGTGGCGACTCCTCTGTTTTCACCTTCTTTTCGTGGAGCCCGGACGGGACGGTCGCGACAGCTGGCGACTCCACTGGGGATATTGGAGAGTCAGGCCTATCATAGTTAGTTGTGCTTTTAATAACTTTTATTTATTTGACTTACCCTTTTTTTTATTTTTGTTGTTTAATTTGATTTTATAGATATGCCTTTGTATATGTTTTGGCAACCCTAGGATAGAAAACTATTGTGTTGTTTGTTCTTTTTGCAGGTTTGGGTATTGTTGTTTTAGTAGGTTCATGTAAAGGTTTGTATGCCTCCAACACACACATCACTTACACTTAATTCACACACTTTTAGCTCTATACCCTAGCTTGTGGAAGCTTAAGGATTAGGCGGTGCCTCAACATTGTCATTGATGGCCTAGTGCCAGCCTGATATTTGTTGATTCACCACTCAGATTGTTACTAGCTTCACAGACTAGTTATCCTGAAAGGTTTATCCCTATTTGTGGCTAGGATCATGAACTAGGACCTTGTCTTTAGGGGAAGGGGCAATCTGGGGACAATGACCTTTAGAAGTCTAGACCCACCCTAAAGTCTACACTTATAGATTGACTTAGTGGCCACCCAATCTAGAAGTTGCCTCTATAGGTACCTTTATAGGTCTTACCTCCTAAGACAACTGGAGGCATGCAATTTATCTCTTTTCTTTAATCTCTCTTATTTATTTATTTATTGACAAGGAGGGTGACAGCAAATCCATGTCGCTCTGGGCCCAAATGATCCACAAAATGGGCAATGTTTTAAACACCCCATGGACTTTGGGTTCACAACCCTACAAAGACCCTTTCTTTGCCTCATATATTTATATTTATTTTCTTTCATTTTCCTTTTGGTAACAGATCTCTTTTGCGAAGGAAGGGCCATTGCCATCCACATAGCAAGAAATGGAAGTGTCTCACTCTAGAAATACAGTCAACTCAAGAAGGAACATTAAAATTGATGTGATGATCAATGCTGTGAAAACTTTGATAGAAATCAGTCAGTTAATGCCGAAAGAAGTATGTTCAGAGTTTATAAGTAAGTACGGGAGAATCTTGGACTTGTTGCACATCCATGTATGTGCTTGGGGTTTGAGCGCATTGGCCCAATATTGGAACCCGAATTTGAGGTGCTTTGATTTGCCGAATTTGGACACGAAACCGACTATAGAAGAGTATGCTTAGATGTTAAGGATACCTCTTCCAAAGGAGCTGCCTGTTTATCTCTACTATGGTCAACATGTTAGTGATGGGAAGGTGGCAGAATTGTTAGGAATGCAATTGAAGCCGTCAGAAAAAATGTAGAAGGGAACTGTTAGAGTTTTGAAGTGGAGGTTCCTTGAAGTTCACCTTCGAGGATTGACCCAACAACAGAATTGGCCCGTCTTCAAGCGTGTGTTAGCTTTAACCATATACGGTTTGATGCTTTCGCCCTTTGTACCTGACATGGTAGATTAAGCGGCCATGGATGTCTTCTACAAGGTCGAAGAATATAATACGAATCCTATTTTCGCTATTCTAGTAGAAACCTTTCTCTCGCTGCAAGTTATTCACAAAAATCAACAAGGCAAACTAAGATGTTGTGCACAATTGATGTATGTCTGGATCGTCACCCACATGTATGCTCGCAATTACATTGGTCAGATAGATGACCCCTTGAAGAGGTTCCACCGTGTGAAAATAAAGCCAAATAATCTTTATAAATGGATACAGGAGTTCGATTGAGTTGATCCAAAGTCCTTTAATTGGATGTGTCCATGGTACAGAGGAAACTTCCTAAATGTTCCTTTGATGGGGCCAAGAGGTTTTGTGTCATATTCTCCAGCACTTGTGATCCGACAATTAAAATGGACTCAACATGAACCGCCCGAAGAGATTTTTGGGTGGGATCTCTCTCTTATATCAGGAATGTGAAGTTGTCAAGAACATAGCAAAGTGGCGATCTGGCCTGGCTTGGAGTGACATTCGGGTATTTGGATCATATGAGTTAGGAAAGCAAATCATCTCTCATAATAAAAGGAGGAAGGCAAGGAGAGGTGACAACGTTACCCCAAAGATGGTCCCACACAATGAGGGAAATCATTTGACCAAAGCACAAATGTTAGAAAAGATTGAAGTTTTGAAAGCCCAGATAGGAGTACTAGAAGATAAGAATCAAACGGATCAAATCACCATTGTCACTTTTCACCACAAGATCTAGAAGTTAAACATGACGATAGAACATTTGAAGGATGAATGTGCTGATGCATTTGAAGCCGCAGGCCCAACTAAGAAAGCAAGGAAAGATAATATGAAGGGGTCAGAAGTTCGTGAACTACGAGCAAAAGTAGAAGATCAAGGACGAGTACTAGCAAGAATTCTTAAAGAAAGAGAAGAAACGGAGGCAAATGTTAGGATGGATATTCAGACCATTGAGATATTGGAAGAGAGATTGGGATCTTTGAAACAATCACTGGCCCACACCGAGCATTATTCTGATGAAGTTTGGAATGCTGCTGCAACATATCGCGAGTCACTAGCAAAGGCACAAGAAAAATAAGCACAACTGTGGATGAGGGTACGAATGCTCGAGAGTGAGAAAAGTCAATATGAAGAAGATGTCCAACAACAGGAAGAATGGTTTAAAAACTGGCAATTAGTAGCATAAAATTTGAAGGCTGATAGAGATGCTTAGAGGAGAAGATACGAATACTTGTCAGGTAGTTTGCGATTCCATGCTTCCCGGTTTGTGAGTCATCTCGAAGAGGCATCAGTTCAGATCCACATGAGTGTTGAGTCTGTAATACCCCCTAAAGTAATCAACTTCATGATGTATTGTAGAAGGCTTGCCAGTGGATTCAAAAAGAAAGTCCCAAAACTTTTGATGTACTCGCTTCTATTTGATAAGACATTGTACTCCTCCCTTTGATGCAATGAAAGATGCTTTGATTATGTCCATGGGTGAATTCTCCTTTAACTCTAGTGAGCAGTGTGGTCCATTGAGGAACACATATTCCCATGGATTGGTCATCGACCACACACAACCTAAGGGGAATGTACCCCTAGAGTTATGTGTGGGGATGAAGTTTCTTGCTATGTGGAAGCGGTCTCCCCTCGCAATAATATTTCAGGATCAGTTCTCTACCTTTACCTTAATTGCCTTTTTTCACTTAAATCTCCATGATTTTACAGTTCGATCACCGAACAATTGCTCCAAGACACCCTTATCACACTCGATCTTAGACAAGAGCCTTGACGGATGAACTAGAAGAAGTCCAAGAGATCAGGGATGAAGTCAGTCAAATCAAGGATCAGATGACTAAGATGATGGAGATGCTACAAGCAATGCAGAAGGAAAAGAACACGGAGTAGAACCCTTCAGCCTCAAACGAAGGACATACAGCCACACCTACTATCCCGCCCGGTTTGCTCAGATTCCTATTCAAAGGGCCATGATGCCTCTCACTGTTTATCCAAGCAACCAAACTCATCATTCATTTGACCCGAACAATCCCACATACGGCTTGCCACATGGATTTGTGCCACCAACGACCCCTGTCCCAAGAGATGGCATTCAAAACTCCGAACATACCACCCATACACAAACCCCCACCGATGCTGTCGAAATGCCACAAACACAATCTGTCAATCTTACAGATGGTAACACCCCGATAGTAATACCTCTTGCCAATCCAAAACCCCCGCAATACACCCTGCATTATGGACCCCATCGGTTCCTCCTACACGTCATACTATTTCCCCCAGAATATGTATGTTGAAACTCCAGTGAATCAGTTGGGAGGGAATTCTCAATCTAAAGAAAAGTTGGAAGTGCTAGAGGAAAGATTGCGGGCCACTGAAAGGGTAAATAGTTATGGTCCTCGGGATGCCTCGGAATTTTGTCTGGTGCCAAATGTTGTAATTCCGCTGAAATGTAAGGTGCCTGATTTTGACAAATATAGGGGAACCACTTGTCCCAAAAACCATTTGACCATGTATGTAAGGAAGATGGCATCATATGCTCAAGATGATAAGCTCTTGATTCACTTCTTCCAAGACAGCTTAACTGTGGCAGCTTCAAATTGGTACACGCATCTCGAGCGGGCCCACATCTGATCCTTCAAAGATCTAGCAGATGCATTCCTGAAGCAATACAAGTGCAATATTGACATGGCCCCCGATAGGATGAAACTCCAAAATATGTCAAAAAGGGACACAGAGACTTTCAAAGAGTATGCACAACAATGGAGGGAACTGGCTGCTCAGGTGGAGCCTCCATTAGCTGAGAAAGAAATTGTAGCAATGTTCATTGATACACTCCAGTTGCCCTTCTATGATAGGATAATTGGGAGTGTGTCATCAACTTTTATGACATGTTCACCATCGGTGAGAGAATTGAAAGTGGAATGAGGAATGACAAGATCACCGAGACTTCAGTAGTGAACAGACCAAAGAAAGCCCCGTTTGTGAAAAAGAAAGAAGGGGAAGCACATGCAGTAACCTTTGAAAAAAGAAACCAAACCAATATAGACCAAACCAAAAACCTGCCTTCCAAGCCCAATACACCCCATATTATCAACCACCTCCATATCACCAAGCCAACCAGCCATACATCACTACTACCTCACAATTTTCAAATCCCTAACCACACTATTTGATGGCACCCTACCGACCACCACACCCTTCTCAGCCTCAAACACACCCTTGTGAGCAAATGTGTGCTAACTCCTATCCCGAAAAAACTAATGGACCTTCCTTATCCGAAGTGGTATGACCCAAACGCTCATTGTGAGTATCACGATGGGGCCACAGGTCATTCCACCGAGAAATGTAAGGCTTTAAAGTTTAAGGTGCAAGATCTGATTAATGCCAAATGGTTGAGCTTCCAGAAAGAGGCTCCAAATGTGGCCCAAGTTCCTATGCCAAATCATGAGGATTCGGGAGTCAATGCCATTGAAAGCTTCTTGGAACATAATCTCAAGAGTCAAGTGGCCGATGTTAGAACTCCTATGAGAGTTATGTTTCAGAGAGATGTGCAAATGCGGATTGATGAAAATCCCAATTATTGAAGAAATGGCCCTCGATGGAGTAATACGATGTGCCTTCGACAAGGATATGGGGCATTCAATTAAAGACTGTGCAAAATTTTGACAGGTTGTGCAACTTTTAATAGACATGAAGATTATCCTAATTGGTTGCGAATCGAATGAATGTGGCATTAACATGGTTGCTGAATCTATAATTTCCCCAACTCCAGTTAAGATAACTCCTTTTACTGTTGTGGTTAATCCTCAACCGGTTCTTGAGCAAGTCGCTCCGAAACCAGTGGTGATATACTATATTGAGAAGGAACCTTTACCGGCTTCGAGTGGGGCAACACCAATTGTCATCCGAGTCCCAGGTCCTTTCCCTTACAAGGACACCAAGGCGGTACCATGGAAATATGATATGCAGGCTCCACCAAATCCTTCCAACGGGACCACCGTGGTTACCAACATTTCGGGAAGTGGTGGAATGACTAGGAGTGGCGGCATTTATACTCCGACGGTACTGCAAAGGGAGGAAACATAAAAAGAGGAAAAAGGTCTCAAGGGGAAAGAGAAGGTGGAAGGAACTCCAGCTGAAAAGGAAGCAAGAGGGGGTGCGAATAAAAAGGAGGTATCTAATGAAGAGGTCGACGAATTGTTGAAGTTCATTAAGCAAAGTGAGTACAGGGTTGTGGACCAGCTGAATCGAACTCTGGCCCGAATATCTCTTTTGTCCTTGTTGATGAACTCTGAGCTATATAGGAGAGTACTAATGAAGGTGTTGAATGAAGCTCATGTCTCCCATGTCATCACAGTTGATAAGCTCGATAACATCGTAGGTAACATAGTCGCTGATAATCATGTCACTTTCACTGATGATGAAATACCAGCTGAAGGTATGGGGCACAACAAGGCATTGCACATTTCTGTGAAGTGTCGAGATCATGTCATGGCTAGGGTTCTCATTGATAATGGCTCATCTTTCAATGTAATGCCAAAGTCAACACTAGAAAAGTTGCCTTTTGATGGAACTCATATGAAGCCAAGCACAATGATTGTATGAGCTTTCGATGGCACCCGAAGGGAGGTCATGGGAGAAATTGAATTGCCTATTCAGATTGGCCCTTGCACCTTTGAAGAACTCTTCCAAGTAATGGACATCACACCAACTTACAGTTGCCTGCTAGGACGACCATGGATCCATTCGTTTGGAGATGTACCTTCCACATTGCACCAGAAGGTGAAGTTTATTATTGATAATAAGTTGATATTTGTTTCTGGAGAAGAGGATATGTTAGTGAGTAAGCCATCAACAACCCCTTACTTTGAAGTTGCCGAAGAAGCTCTCGAGGCTACCTTCCAATCACTTGAAATTGCCAATGCCACTTATGTTGAGGATGGTGCTCCACTCTTGAAACCTCAATCATCTAAAGCGTCCATTATGATGGCCAAGGTTATGCTCGAAGGAGGATACCGACTTGGAAGCGGTTTAGGGAAGAATAGCCAAGGTGTCGCTGACATCCTCATGCTCACTGAGAACAAGGACAGGTTTCGGTTGGGATACAAACCCACCAAGGTCGACAAGATGAGGGTTATAGAAGAGAAGAAAAGAAAGAGGTTGGCTCGGCTGGAAAATCGTGAATACGAGGCTGAAAGGGTTCCTATATGTGACATTCGACAGAGCTTCCGAAGTGTAGGGTTCGTATTCCTGGACCAAGCAGCAGCTATTGAAGATGATTATCCAGTCGACCATGGTGCCAATCTGGTGTAACCATACTCTCCAGATACAGAGCTCAACAATTGGGAGATCATTGAGTTCCCCCGGACCATAGATTCTTTTTTCAAAATCTAAAAGTGACTCTCTTGAAAATGACAGTGTTAGTAACTCAGCATACAATTTTGACTATCCCATTGATCATGCTGATGAGGTTGTTGATGATGACGGCAAAATTCCTCATGAACTATTGAGATTGGTAGAACAAGAAGCCATGGAAATTCGACCCCAAGAAGAGCCGAGTGAACTAATCAATTTGGGAACCGAAGATGATAAAAAAGAGGTCAAGATCGGCATTTCTCTGAAAGAAAACGAGCGAAGTAGGTTGATCAAGTTGTTGATGGATTATAAGGATGTTTTTGCATGGTCGTACCGAGACATGCCAGAGTTAGACCCTAGTGTAGCAGAACACAAACTGCCATTAAAGCCGGAGTGTCCTCAAGTAAAGCAGAAGCTACGAAGGATGAAAGCGGAAATGTCCTTAAAGATCAAGGAGGAGGTCAAGAAGCAACTGGATGCAGGTTTCATAGAAGTTGTAAAGTACCCTCAATGGGTTGCTAATACTGTTCCTATTCCCAAGAAATATGGAATGGTTCGACTGCGGGTTGAATATCGAGATCTGAACAGAGCTAGCCCAAAAGATGACTTTCCTCTGCCTCACATTGATGTTCTTGTAGATAATACTGCTCAACATGCATTATTCTCTTTCATGGATGGATTCTCGGGATATAATCAGATCAAGATGGCTTCCGAAGATATGGAGAAGACCACATTTGTCACTTTTTGGGGAACCTTTTGCTACAAGGTCATGCCCTTTGGCTTGAAAAATGCTGGGGCAACATATCAGCGAGCTATGGTGGCTTTGTTCCATGACATGATGCACAAGGAGATAGAAGTTTGTGTAGACGATATTATCGCCAAGTCCAGATCCGAAGACGACCATGTTGATAATTTGCAGAAACTTTTTGAGAGGATAAGGAAGTTTAAGCTTCGACTGAATCCAGCCAAATGCACTTTTGGGGTGAAATCATGCAAGTTTCTGGGCTTCATAGTTAGTCAAAGAGGAATAGAGGTTGATCCCAAAAAAGTTCGATCAATCATTGATATGCCAGCACCTCGAACAGAGAAAGAAGTTCGTGGGTTTTTAGGAAGATCAAACTACATCGCCAGGTTCATCTCCCAACTAACCGCGACATATGAACCAATCTTTAAATTGCTGCACAAAAATCAGGCTGTAAGATGGAATGAAGATTGTCAAAAAGCCTTTGAGAAGATTAAACAGTACCTACAAGAGCCTCCAATATTGGTTCCCCCAGTGCCGGGAAGACCGCTCATCATGTATTTGACTGTGTTAGAAGAATCTATGGGTTGTGTACTGGGGCAGCACGATGAGTCGGGAAGAAAGGAACATGCCATCTACTATCTAAGTAAGAAGTTAACCAGTTGTGATGCCAACTACTCACTACTAGAGCGCACTTGCTATGCTTTGGCATGGGCAGCTCGCCGTTTGAGTCATTACATGTTGTGTTACACTACCTAGTTGGTATCCAAAACGAATCCAATCAAGTATATCTTTGACAAGACTGCTATGACTGGAAGAATTGCTCGTTGGCAAGTCCTGCTATCAGAATACGACATAGTCTATGTCAACCAAAAAGCAGTAAAAGGTAGCGCTCCTGCAGAATTTCTAGCCAATCAGCCAGTAGAAGATTATGGATCGATACAATGTGATTTCCCAGATGAAGATATAATGGCTTTGTTTGATCGTGAGCAATCACCGAGAAAAGAAAAGTGGCCTTTGCTATTTGATGGAGCTTCTAATGCATTGGGACATGGAATCGGGGCAATCTTGATCTCATCAGAAAATGATTATTTCCCTGTCACTGCAAGACTCTGCTTCGAATGTACAAACAATATAGCCGAATACGAAGCTTGTTTACTAGGGATCCTGACAACAATAGAATCAAAGGCAAGGATATTGGAGGTATATGGAGATTCTGCATTAGTCATCCACCAGCTAAAAGGGGAATGGGAAACCCGAGATGCCAAGTTAATCCCGTATCATGATTACATCAAAGCTTTGATCGAGCAGTTTGACGAAGTCACATTTCATCATGTTTCTTGAGAGGATAACTAATTAGCCGATACGCTGTCTGTAACATCCCTGGCTGCTATATGGATTGACGACTGTCCCCACAGACCAACACAGGTCTTTTCAGCGTGCTTTGTCCCCACTCACATGCTTCCTGAAAACTTCCCAGGAGGTCACCCATCCCAAAATTGCTCCAAGTCAAGCACGCTTAACTGTGGAGTTCTTAAGTGATGGGCTACCGAAACGGAAATGCATCTTGTTGGTATAGGTAGTACAAATCAATTCATATAAGCCTTCCTCAACTATATAGTTCCATACCTACACAGTCTCAGGATCCCTCTCATTAGGGTGTGTAATCGGTTCATTCATGTGTCCCTCCGCCTAGAAGCCTGCCAAGAGACGCTCCTTGTCCGTGCCTTCTTGCACCGGCGACCACTCCCCGCCCTCGTCGGCACCCGGGTGTTACATGCCCACCAGGTTCCGCTTGGTTCGTCCCCGAACCATACCGTACTATGAGTGGTGTAGCAGTTGACTCTAGTAAGGTTGATGCAATGCTTGGATGGGAGTAACCTAAGTCAGTGACGGAAGTGAGGAGTTTCCTAGGACTGGCAGGTTACTATAGGAAGTTCATAGAGGGTTTCTCTAGACTAGCTTTACCTCTCACCAAGTTGACTAGGAAAGGAAAATCTTTCGAGTGGGATAAGGAATGCGAAGAGAATTTTGAGGAGCTTAAGAGGAGATTGGTATCATCACCGGTCTTAACCATTCCAAATCCCTCAGTGAGTTTTGTGGTATATTGTGACGCTTCTAAGAATGGTTTAGGTTGTATGTTGATGCAGGAAGGCAAGGTAGTGGCTTATACATCTAGACAGCTTAGGACACATGAGGTGAATTATCCTACTCATGACCTTGAGTTAGCGGCAGTAGTTTTTGCTCTTAAGATTTGGAGGCACTATTTGTACGGTGCAAAGTTTGAGGTTTTTAGTGATCATAAGAGCCTTAAGTATTTGTTTGACCAAAAGGAATTGAATATGAGGCAAAGGAGGTGGATGAAATTTCTTAAGGACTATGATTTTGAGTTTAAGTACCATCCAGGGAAAGCCAATGTGGTGGCTGATGCACTCAGTAGGAAAACCTTACATGCGTCAAGTTTAATGGTCCAAGAGATGAATATGTTAGAGGAGTTCAGAGGCATGAATCTAGATGTATCTCTTAGTACTCTAAGCTTGAAGTTGAATAGACTGGAAATTTGCAATGACCTTAGAGAAATGATTAGGCGAGAACAACTTTTAGGCCAGGAGTTACAGTCTCTTTCAGATTAAGAGAATTATGTGTTGTCTACTGATGGTCTAGTGTTGTTTAAGAATAAAATCGTTGTTCCTAAGGAGGGGAGCCTTAGAGAGAGAGTTTTAGAGGAAGCGCATAAGGAGGAGTTCACCATACATCCAGGGATAACCATGATGTACCAAGATCTAAAGAAGATGTATTGGTGGCCAGGAATGAAACGGGATGTGGCTAGGTTTGAAGTCAAGTGTTTAGTATGTCAATAGGTTAAGATAGAGCATCAGAGACCTTCGGGTCTGTTGCAGCCTTTAGAAATTCCTCAATGGAAATGGGAGAGGATTTCTATGGATTTTGTGATGGGTTACCTAGGACTCTTTTGGGTTTAGATGCCATATGGGTAATTATGGATAGGTTGACCAAGTCTGCACACTTCTTGCCAATTAAGACAACCTATAGTTTGAATAAGTTAGCAGACTTATACATTAAGGAGATAGTGAAGCTTCATGGCATACCTACCTCAATAGTGTCAGATAGGGACCCACGGTTTACCTCTAGATTCTGGAGGGCTTTCCAATAGGCTTTTGGTTCTAAGTTGAGTTTTAGCACAGTCTATCATCCCCAAACGGACGGTCAGTCGGAAAGGACCATTCAGACCCTTGAGGACATGCTTAGAGCATGTGTTTTAGATGAAGGTGGGGGTTGGGATAAATTTTTACCTCTTATAGAATTTGCTTATAACAACAGTCATCACGCCAGCATAGGCATGGCACCCTATGAAACTCTTTATGGGAGGAAGTGTAGGTCCCCTTTATGTTGATGTGAAGTGGGTGAGGAGACCCTGCTAGGACCAGAGTTAGTCCAGGAAACCTCTGAGAGAATCAAAATGATTAGGGAGAGGATGCGCACGACGCAAAGTAGACAAAAGAGCTATGCCGACAAAAGGTGAAAGCCTCTAGAATTCCAGGAAAGTGAGCATGTATTTTGAGAGTCACTCCTAAGACGGGGGTAGGGAGGTCGATGAAAGTCCACAAGCTAACTCCTCGTTTCATGGGTCCGTTTCAAATCCTAAAAAGAGTCGGGCCTGTTGCTCACCAGTTGGCTCTTCCACCATAGTTGTCGAATCTCCATGACGTCTTCCATGTGTCTCAACTCCAGAGGTACGTACCAGATATTTCACATGTGATAGCTCCTGAGTCAATACAATTGAAGGATAACTTGATCTTTAAGCCCAGGCCTAATCAGATCATTGACAAGAGCACAAAAACTCTGAGGAACAAGACGATCCAATTGGCAAAAGTGATTTGGGAAGGGTTGACTCTAGAGGAAGCTACCTGGGAACTTGAGGAAGATGTTAGACAACATCATCCAGATCTTTTCGGCACAGATACATAACTTGGTATCGCATTACCTTTAATGTTGTGTAGTTTGGGTGAGACGTGAGAATTTCGGGGACGAAATTCATTAAGGAGGGGAGAAAATGTAACATCCTAAAATTCTAATATAATTAATATAATTATTTTGATAAAAATATATTAAGTTATTATAAGGTATAGTGTAAATAAAATATAAATAAGAGATTTAGCGTAAAGAATTGATAGTATAAGGATTTATTGAGATTTATTAACTATTATAAAGAATTATTAATTATATATATATATATATATATATATATGAAAGAAAAAAAAAAGAGAGAGACACTTGGGCGTTAAGCCCAAGCAGAATAAAAAGAAAAAAATAAAATAAAATAAAAGGGGACAAACCTACCTGACGCTATATATATATATTTAGAGGAATAGTAACAAAACGAAAAGGGACGTGAAACAGAAGCGTCGTTCGTGAGTTCCATTCTTCCTTGCAGTACAACCGTAACAATACAGATCCAGAAACGCTACCAAACGGGAGAGGAATTTTTAGAGAAGCACAAATCCTTATCATACGTGATTTTTAGAGCACATTGGAGGTCTTCGAGAGGTGAGTAAAAATAACTTTTCTCACACTTTCATGGTACAGATAATTTGATGCTTCTACATGTAACTTTGTATTTTGGAAAATAGTAAAATATTTTAGGGTTCTTGGTTTTCGATATGAGAATCTTAAATTATATTGAGATGTTGTTAAATGAATCGGATTATTAAATATATTTTCCTGGAATCTATAAATAAATAGCTTTATATTAATTTTGTGAAATTGTTGTACATTCTTTATTTTGATGGTTTGATGGCAAAACAATTGTCAAAGTCAAATTCATTATTTGTAGTGTGATTAATTCTTTCCATGTTACGTGAAACTCTATTCCACCGATGAAAGCCAATTTAAATTAGAAATTGGAATGTAAGTTCATGCTTTGTGAGCCCGTTCCCGTAACAAGTCATTTTAAGCATGTTTTGTTCAATGGTTCTAAATTAAAATTTGTTTACTTACAGTATTGAATTATTGTTGATTAACAATCTTTAATATGTATAATATGATGTTATAGTGTTGGTTTGGCATGACATTGTAACATTGTTATGGACAGATAAAGTTGGAAAACCTTGAGAGTCATCTGGGATGACATATTGCATTATTCATGAGTTGGTCATCACCTTCCGGGAAGGGATGACGGTGTACATTCTATTCCGGGAATAGGATGAGAGATATCACCATTTGGGATGGGATATCAAATTATTAAAATATTCACATCTGGGATGGAATATTAGATACCTCCATCTGGGATGGGGAAGGCAGTGGGATGCCATTGCATGGATATGAGCTCATAGACCTTAGTGGATCTGGGATTCACACCGGTTCTGGGAACCAAAGAGTCAAGTGAAGTGATTCTGGGAATCACCGAGTCATGTTCATGAAGTTGCATTACATAGGACTTGCATGGTGAATGTGATTAAATGTGATGAGATGTGACCGTAGTTGATTTTATGAGCTTGTGGTTTAATTGTTTGATATTGATTAGTTTATATGTTATATTTTCGAAGATTTATTAAATTAAAAATCTGCGGGTACCATGGATGTTTTTCCGGTTACCGCACCGACTCAGAACAACACTATTTGCGAACCTTTTTATTAAATGATTTTTATTCACTGGGATTATATCTCATAAAAGTGTTGTTTTCAGAGCACGAGGACGAAATCATTGAAGCTGAAGAGGATTGAAGACTTAGCGATTCTCCTCATTTATTACCTAGCTTGTTAGTATTCTATTTTGAATAAGGAGCCGTTTGTGGCTAGACAGGTTTATTTTTTTATTTTCGTTTACGTTGGGTTATTTTAGTAGACGCTCGGGTTTTGAGGCAATTCAATTTTCATTTGTATAAAGATTTATTACCATTATTTTACTCTAATAATCATTAAGGTATTTTCAGACAATTATATTTATGAAAATTTTATTCAGACAATTTTTTTTTATGTGAATCTATTTCGGGTTACTATTGTAACGAAGGGCGTTACACTGTCTACCTTGTCCTTGATGTTTAAAGGGAGTGATGAAAGAAATCTGCCACTCATCAAAATGGAAAGTCATGATCATCCTGATATTGTCAAGTGGTAGAGGAAGTGCCTGATCAAGAGCCGTGGTACCATGACATCAAACGTTTCATACAAAGAAGGGAATACCCCCCAGATGCTTCAGAAAATGACAAAAGAACCCTAAGAAGACTTGCAATGGGTTTCTATTTAGATAAGGTTATTCTCTACAAAAGGATTCATGACATGGTGCTGTTAAGATGCGTTGATGCAAAAAAGGCTAAACAGATAATTGAGGATGTACATGAAGGGTTGTTTGGGACTCACGCGAATGGTCATGCAATGGCAAGAAAAATCTTGAGGACGGGCCATTACTGGTTAACAATGGAGACTGATTGCTTTAATTATACGAAGAGATGTCATCAGTGCCAGACATATGCTGATAAGGTTCATGTGCCGCGAGCTCCCCTGAATGTCATGTCGGTACCCTGGTCATTCTCAATGTGGAGAATGGATGTTATCGACCAAAAGCCTCAAATGGGCATCGCTTCATTCTTGTGGCCATTGATGTTGTGATCAAGTTTGTCAAAAGATAGTTAATTTGTCGTTATGGGTTGCCGAGTGAAATCATCACTGATAATGCGACCAACCTGAACAACAAGATGATTAAGGAGATGTGCGAAAGCTTCAAGATAAAGCATCACAATTCTTCCCCGTACCGTCCAAAGATGAACGGAGCAATCGAGGCCGCTAATAAGAATATCAGGAAGATTATTCAAAAGATGGTTGTGACGTATAAGGATTGTCACGAAATTCTACCTTTTGCCTTGCACGGCTAACGCACCTCGACAGGGGAAACTCCGTATTCTTTAGTTTATGGGATGGAAGCAGTACTATTGATTGAAGGAGAGATCCCCTCATTAAGGGTATTGAGAGAAGCAGAATTGGAAGAAGCCGAGTGGGTCCAAGATAGACTCGACCAATTGAACCTCATTGAAGAAAAGAGATTAGCAGCACTATGTCACGGCCAATTGTACCAGAGAAGGTTGATGAGAGCTTATGAGAAGAAAGTACGTCCCCAGCAGTTTCGGGAAGGTAATCTAGTGCTAAAAAAGATCCTACCAATCCAAAAGGATCATCGAGGGAAGTGGACCCCGAACTACGAGGGACCGTACGTGGTAAAAAAGGCCTTCTCTGGAGGAGCTTTAATTCTCACCAGGATGGATTGGGAAGATCTATCGCTCCCCGTAAACTCGGATGCAGTCAAAAAGTACTATGCTTGAACACACTTCAAAAAAAAAAGAGACAAAAAGAAAAGAAAAAAATGAAAATGAAAAGCTCGCTAGAATGAAAATCTGAAAAGACAGTCTAGGCAAAAGTTAGAGCAACCCGCTAAGCTGAAAACCTGAAATGCCGGTCTAGGCAAAAGTTAGGGTCCAAAATTTTTTTTAATAAATAAATAATAATAATAATAATAACGGGAGTGTTATTAAGAAATGAACTAGGGCAGTCAGTAGGTTGGACGTACGAAGACTGGGAAAATAACATTCTCATAAGCCAATTGATGAGCAGTCGAGATTGTGTGAGGGATACTATCACTAGTCAATGAAAGAGATGTCACTTGAAGAGATGTGATTCTGATCCACAACCTTTTTGCAATTCCCTATTCCATTGTAATATCTACTTTATACACTTCTTTAGTCTAAATATAAGGACAATGACTTCGAATTTGTTGTTTACCCTTGTCATTCTATTTTACCATTTTAGCTAATTGTGTGCAATCATCATGATAAGTATATATTGAAATGTGAAACAAGTAATGGTATTTTTAAAGCAGTTAGAATTCCTTAGAAAGCCTCAAAAGGTCATGGGGGGACACGATGGTTCCCCGATGAAGGGCACTG
Source organism: Sophora flavescens (assembly GCA_030762895.1). NCBI lineage: Eukaryota > Viridiplantae > Streptophyta > Magnoliopsida > Fabales > Fabaceae > Sophora > Sophora flavescens. The sequence continues at coordinate 10,273,429 of CM061070.1, forward strand.
AAGAAAGTAAAGAATATTAAGGATCAACCATTGGGATAATTATCATCAAGGGTGTCTACTATCAAAAACAAAAGTGCAAGATATCTCTCCCCAATAAGATGGGCCTTATTTTAGTTCATCCTCAAGACTGACTGTGATCGACGCTTCTGAAGGGTCAAGGATCCATTGAAAAGAAAAGAAGAAATAATTTATCATCAATCTCTTGCATCGTGCCCAAAATTAATAAGGGTTCTCATCATCAGCATTCATTTTGTGAATTGAAAGTTAGTTATTTGAGTTTTTACATTATCATTCCATCAGTGAGTAAAACCAACATTCATATATTGCATTTGTCTATATAGCCTCACAAGCTTTTATCTATCCGTTCGAGCTTCTGACGGGCAATCCACCCCATAGGCTCTTTTTAGCTTTCTGTTCGAGCTTCTCACAGGCAATCCACCCTGTAAGCTCATGGGCAATCCACTCCGTAAGCTCTTTTTTAGCTTTCTGTTCGAGCTTCTGACGGATAATCCACCCCGTAAGCTCTTTTATCTCTATGTTCGAACTTCTAACGGTCAATCCATCCCATAAGCCCTTTTTATCTTTCTGTTCGAGCTTCTGAATGGCAATCCACCCCGTAAGCTCTTTATCTTTCAAATCGAGCTTCTGACGGGTAATCCACCCCGTGATCTCTTTTATCTTCTTGTTCGACCTTTTGACGGGAAATCCACCCTGTAAGTTCTTTTTATATTTCTGTTCAAGCTTCTGACGGGCAATCAACCTCGTAAGCTTTTTATCTTTCTGTTCAAGCTTCTGACATGCAATCCACCTCGTAAGCTCTTTATCTTTGTTTTTTAAGCTCAACAGGCAATTCACCCTGCAAGTTTTTTTATATGTAAACCTCAGTGGGCAATCCAGCGCGCGGGTTATTTACAGGAAATCGCGTTGTAGTCACAGGACCTTTCCTTGTTAGTTACCCCGGTCAAAATTGGAGTTCTTATCTTTACTAGTTTCTTATAACTATAATTGGTTAACTATGGTTATACCTATTATCTAAAAAGAAACAAGTAAAAAGGGACAGTTGTGAACACCTAATTTTGTCCGGGTGTCCGTTTAATTAATGTTTTGAAAAAAATTATTAAAATAAATAAATAACTTTGCAAAAACAAAATTTTTTGGTGGCAAATTATAGGATTTTATGAGCCCAATCTTTTTTGTTACAAAGGACCAAAACAAAAAAAAAATCAAAAACAAAAACAAACAAAAAATCTTGGCCCATGATCTTTTAGCCCAATCCACTTACATCATCCCATCTCAAACAAAAAAAGGGCTGACTTTTTAAAAAAAAAAATAGGAAAGGGACAAAACAAGTGTATGGAACGTATTCAGCATCCAGGCATACAACCAAGAGGAACAAGCCAAATTCCTTAATACATTTCAAAAGCTTAAATGGAACAAGACAGTGTTAGGCATTTGCAACGAAAAATGATTTCAAAATTCAAGTATTGTAGAGGAAAGAATTGGAATATGTAATGTTTTGTCATCTCTCAAGCATGGTCAAACCTGAATCAAGAGAAAAACCACCATACATAAACAAAGGAAAGTTACAGCACATATAGATGAAGCAGCTATGCAGAAATACTGAGAATGGAATGAACGAAAATGACTATCCATTGTGGCCATTGAGTTATGTTTTTTGGAGTTTTGCAAGTAAGGAGGATTTAAAAAGGGGAGAGTTCTCATAGCAAAAAAAAAAAAAGATTCTTGTTAAGCAAAATTGGCAAGTGCACCAAATCTCTTTGTAGTAATAAAAACGGTGAGAATCGGATATCGTTCACAGGAATTAGTTATCAACTATTAATTTACAAGTTTAACAACTATCTAGACTAAAATTTTGTATGAAGAGAGCTCAAACAAAATAAAATGAAACAGAAGAACAATAAAATATTTTTGGAATTTTGGTTGAGAGTAAAATAAAAATATAAGCGCCAGGGATTTGATTTCATCCAATTATGAATCCGGATTCCTCATAGACAATGAATCCTATGAATTACCGATACTCTAAGTATCTTAATCTCAATTTGGCATATGTTGAATGACAAATTCCCTTAATTAATTGAAGCCTAATTCCTTATTGAATCAATTCTACTAAACCTCACTAATTACCCTAATTCCTTAGGTCTAATTATAAAAGCTCTATGGAATTTGTGAAATACCCACATTAATCAGTTATCTATTCCTAGAATAACCAAATTAACAGTGACAATTCCAAGAGGCAAAGTCCAAAAATCACTATTCCTAGCATATTATTGAACCCTCAGAATACAAGAATGGTAGCTAAACATTCAAACGTAAGCAAGCACAGTAAACATTACATCAACAAAACCAATTGTTCATAAAATAATCATACTGTCAGATAAAACTTCATCACAAAAGAATTACATCAAAACCCTAACAAAAAGGAATTTAGCTAGACATGCTAAACCCTAAAATAAAATAAAATAGAATGGAGATAATGAGGGAGTGAAAAACTCGATTAAGATGAGAAAGCAAAGCATCTGCTGAATGCCTCTATATGCAGCTCGTTTTTCCCTCCTCCAATCCCCTACGCTGATGCTGCTTGTTTTCTTTTTAATGCTGTTCACTATCCGTTTTCTTCTTTTCTTACGTTACTTTCTTCTTCTTTTAATCAGGATAGGATTCCATCCTCTCTTCAATTCTCGCTGGCTCGTTTGGCTTTTATTGCTTGGATATTCATTCTCCTTCAAGGCCAATATCATCAAGTTTTTGACGTCAGCAACCCTCTTTAAATTCTCTTTGCTACCATTTCAATCTCAATTAAAATATTCCTTTATAATTGTCCAAAGGCAGCAAGCATTCTTCTATGCTTCACGCATTGGGCAATTTGCCATGGGGTTGCGTCAGTAGCAAGCTTTCCTCCAATTGCTAATGGGCTATAGCTTGGTAAAATTATAGTACACTTGCTTCTTTTTGTTCAATTTTTTAGGAGCCCAATGACCAAATTAATGCAACTTTTTATTATTTTCTACAATGTAAACAAGTAAATAAAAAACATTATTAAATTAACTTTAAAAACATAAAATAAAACTAAAATATGTAAAACATTATTAACTACTGAACTAACTAAACTTTGGGACAAAAATCAATCAATTAGCATAATTAGGAGTAAACATTCATCTAATAAACACACAAAAATCACATAATTTAGAAGATTATCAATTCTCGGAGAGACCAACCCATTACAGAGATGATGTTTAGAGAGTACAAAAGAGAGAGGAGATTTCAAAACAAAAAGAGAGAAACAAAAGAGAGAGCTCCCGCCCTTTCCAAATCCGCCGCCGCGTCTCGTTGCCAGCTGCGTCTCGCCGCCGCCGCCGCACGAAGCACCACCTACCACCGCTTCTGCCCCGTCTCGCACCTCATTCTGCGCCCAAGCAACCTCTTTCCGTACCGCCCAACCGCCGTGCCACTCCCTGCTGTCAGACGCGGATCCACTCGAGTTTCGCCACCCACCAGATATGCTTAGGACGCGTCACGGCTGTTGCTCCTCAGTCCAAAACCATCGCACGCCACTCACGAACTGCAGGATCATCGCCGTCATGTTTCGTCCAGTCGCGTGCTTCGCTTAGATCCACCACCAAACGCCTCCGCATCACCGCCTGATCTGCTCACATTCAGACAATCTGAAAGCCACGCACGATCCGCATCTCTGACCATGCAAGCCGCTGTGTGCCGGACGTCCGCCATCTCCGCCGTTCGCACACCACCGTCTTGCCACCGCCCCTGAGGTCTTGCGCAACCTCCCCTCCCCCAAGCATACGTTTTTCTCCTAAGGTTCTCTGATGGGTTCTTGATAAGCCTCTGGCTCATCTAGTTTTATGGCTAGTATGACCAGGGTTTTGTGCAAATTATATCCTACTTTCACCCAAATTAGACTTGATTGTCTTTAAGCAAGGTTTTGAGTCGTTTGCGTAGTTTTAGGTTAATTTAGCTAGTTTTGAATTAAATAAAGCTTATGGCTATTTTGTTGTTTCAGGATAATAAGAAGAGCAAGTAAGGAAGTGTATTTGAAGCAGAGGCTATCATGCCCAGGCCGTGACACTAGTCACGGCCGTGATGAGAAGATCATGAAAAGTCAGAAGCGATCACGGCCCAGCCGTGATACACATCACGGGCGTGATAAAGAAATGCAAAAAGTCAGAAAGGATCACGGCCTGGCCGTGATGAAGGTCACGGCCGTGACAAGAGAGAAACCAAAAGTCAGAATGTATCACGGCCTGCCCGTGATAGCCATCACGGCCGTAACGTACCAGAATGCGAAAGGTCACCCTTGGCAGAGACGATCACGGCCTGGCCGTGACAGCCATCACGGCCGTGATGCGCAGCCTCTTATAAAAGCAGAAACGCTGCAGACAGAAATCATCCTGTTTTTCACTACTTTACATTACACTTTTGAGTTTTCCTTCTATCTGTAATGGAGCACTAAGTCCTAGGATTAGTCTACTGTTTGAGGATCCTATATACTTGAGGTTATGTAAATCCCTATTTTAATTGCTTTTCCCTTTTCAATACCATATTTCATATTTCTGTTTGTTATTTCAGGAGTGTGTAATATTGTATTGATTTGTTTCAGTGATGTAAATTTCCTAAACATAATCGCGTTTGTTAATTCGCGTGTGTTCATTCATGATCGTTTGATCATGAGCGCTTAATCCCGTTTGTTATTTCGGGAATAGGAATTTGCATCCATAGTAGCAATTACGTTGTTAGTTTATTCTTGAATGCGAAAGGGGATTAGAATCTGCTTAGGGCTTGGGTTTACATTAACCAAGGATAGTTGGGAATTCTTGACAGTAGATTAATCGTTGTTTGATAATTGATAATCCCTTTTCAACTGCCTTGTTTTTGATTGTCTTTATCTTCATTGTTTGATCTATTTAAAGACTTCAATCAAAAGATCCGTTTAGACACAGCTTCAAAAATTGTGTTCTTATGATTTGAGCTTCTGAGACACCATTAATGCCAAAGAGTCTTTTTGTATAAACATTAAATGCTTGGGAACATTGAGCTTCGACAAGGTTGTCCGAGAGTACACTTTATTCTGAACAGCTGTTGTTTCAGAGCATGCAGTAACAAGCTTCATGTACTTGAAGCAGAGAGCTTTCCTCTTTCAGTGCAACAGTCAGTTCACTTTCCAGAAAGCATATTTACTTTGTACTAAAATAGCTAAAAAGTTACTGCTGTGGTACAGAAATTGCGTGTTTATTCCTTAAAACCTGGAAACAACGTTCTTTATTTTTATCCTTTGTGCCATTGTCTAGAGGTCTTCGAGATCTTTAAGGAGGGCATCTGATTTGAATAAGGTGACTTGGACTTCATTTCTGACAAACTGACATTTGTAGCAGTGTTGGAAATTTAGACGGGTTAAAGTCAATCCAAAAATTAGACGATTGCTCATGTAATTCAAAACTAGATGGGTGCTAGCGTATTCCAAAAATTAGATGCGTGATCCACTGAGTCTTTTCCAGTCAGATGCTTCTTGCCACATCATCAAATAAACTCAGATATTGACTGAGCGTTGACTTGGTATTTGAGTAAATTTTTAGACAAGTGGTTTTTAGACAAGTCTAAAAACTGAGCTCTACTGAAAAGTAGACGGGTCATAAATAGACGAGTGACTTTAAGTCTATTTTCCTGCACACTTATCAGATATGTCAGTAATTTCATATGGTTCAATATTACAATACTTAATCTATTTGGAATCATTAAAACTTAGAGAATCTACACATGGAATGTGTCTTCGACTTATGAGGTCTCAACAAAAAAAACCCAAGAGAAAGACTCACTTTTACTTACCTTGGAGAATCTCTCTTAAGCGTACTTGAGGAACCAGTCGAATCAAGAGACTATTAAAGAGTCCTTGTTCACTGGTGTACCTTATATACAAAATTAAGGGATTGAATCTACCATCTTCCGGCCATATTCCAGCAAGTCGGTGTTTGGTAGGAACAATCTTAGGTATCTTCCCCCTTTGGGGTTGTCTTCTATTTATAATAGGGCATGTAACTTACTGATAAGATACTTATTTGATAAGACTTATCTCTTATATTGAGATAAGGTTTCTAGTTAGGCTTAGATAAGTGTTATCTTTTAATCTTATCTTTTCCTATGTCCTTGGTAGATCGGTCATTCAAGCTCGGTGGCCGTGACGAATATCTCGGCTAGTACATTCCTTTGAATAAGACTAAGGCCAAGCTCAGTTTTTATCATAAAAGCTTTTGCGCTCTTTTTAGCTCAAAACTTGGGGGGTCTATGTACTGTCCGAGATGGAAAGCTCGTCCACCGAGCTTGGATAACCAATTTACCGAGGACATGTAACTTATTCATCCAAGATATTCAACAAGTCTATTTTGTTTTTGTTGAAGACCACATCATTCCTCTCTAACCAAATGGTCCATATAACCGCGTGCCAAATTATCATTTCTCGCTTCTTCCTCTCCTTATCTTTGAACAACCCATTATGTTGTATGTAGTGTTGTTGAATATTCACTGGTTGCGGCCCTGCATAATTCACCCACCCATAGACTTTGCTCCATAACTTGTAAGTGATTTCGCATGACATAAACAAGTGTTCTTCATTTTCTGCACACCTGTCACAAAACACACATCTTTGATCCTCATTTGTCAGTGTAATTCCTCTTGTCATGAGATTCATTTTTGTTGGTAGTCTTCCTTTTAGTAGCTGCCATGTAAATGCTAATACTTTGGATGGTATTTTGCATTTCCAAAGCATTTTATAAGGCTCCAAATCAGCTGCAGAACTCTGTTGCGCCACCAGGATTTGATTCTGTAGGAAGGTGTATGCTGACTTTGTTGAGTGCACACATGTTCCATCCTTCTCCCACTTCCAATCATCATGAATCTCCATATTAAGAACTATTGACTATAAGATCTGTTTCAGCTCATCTTCTAATTCCTTTTCCCACTCAAATTTGTTTCTTCTCCATTTTAATTCCCATTCCCACTTCTCTTCCTTCCATTCTCCACAGTCTTTAATACACACATTTTGAACCTCTGAGATTTGGTATAGTCTTGGGAATACTTCTATAAAAGCTCTTGTACCCAATCATTCATCCTCCCAAAATTTTGTCTTGTCGCCCATTCCTAAACACCTTTTTAAACCCTTCCTAAACCAGTCAATAAAAAATTCTGACTCACTACATTTACCTATACCTCTCCACCATGATGACTCAGAACCCCATGTGATCCTAATTCCCCCCACAACATCGAAGCATCTACAGACTCGTACCTAGCCTTCACCACTCTACCCCACAAACCTTCATTCCCTTTAAATAACTTCCATCTCCATTTTCCTAATAGAGCCTTATTAAATAACTCCAATTTTTTTACTCCTAACCCCCCCTTTTTTTTGGCAAACAAACTTCTCCCATTTAACTCAAACAATTATTCTCTTCTCCTCATGCCCACTCCATAAAAAATTCCTTTGTATAGAAACAAGTGACAAACATGGTATTTGATGTGAGTGTGATTAAATTGTATCCTATTGTATAACGAGATATAAATATCATAATTTAAAGGAAAATCTTGTTTTTTTTAAAGGAATTTAAAGGAAAATCCTAAGCAGTATGGAAGTGAATTCGTAAAACGAGGTAAGAACAGATCAACTTACAGTCACTATATTTTGAGGGCTTGGTGTTTTGATAATCCATCGATTTGGACTTTATAACATTCTTCGCTTTCGTTGAATTTCGTTATTAAATCCTTCATACCAAATACTAGTAGCATTACTATATTTTAAATAGACTTTTGGTATAGAAGGTAAATAAATTAGTTAGTAGCTCGTGCATTATATAATTTTTTTATGTGGTGAGGAAAATTTTCACATTCAATACTCAAGAGTAAAAAATCAAATTTAACATATAAAAGTTTATTTATTGAAAATATTATTTAATAATAAATCATGAATATATTACAATTTAACAACACAATTTTTTTAATTATTAATGGAGTCGCTTGGTTACCAAAAAATAAAAAACAGAGAAAATGAAAGTTTTTTTTTTTAATACAGCAGGACCGCCCTCTGACCTGGTTTTGTTCATCATTGGCCCTTTTCAATCATTTCCTCAAGCATTCAATTTCAATGTGATTACCAAGTCTGTCATATATTAATTAATTGTCAGAGTTTGCAGTTTATACGATTAATGCAGCTATTGTGATTAACGCATTTACAATGCGGAGAAACGATAAAATTGCGTAACTTTAATAAAGCAATAATGATAAATTGACACACTTTTGGGGATACCATACGATTGACACCGAATGAATAGTGTATTGTACGATAATGTAGTTATACTGTGTAATATTATATGGGTCTTTTTTTAAAAAAAAATATTAAATTTTTTTATAAATAATTTTTTTGATTAAGTATGTGTAAATATCTGGTGAATCGGGTACAAATATCTGGTGAATTCAGTTCATTATGTGGTGAATAGGTTTTTTGAGAAATAATTTTTTTGATTATCTGGTGAATTCAGTTCATTATGTGATGAAGTTATTATCTTGAACACTTGAATTTTGAGTTTTTCAACAAATTATTTTATGTTCTTGATTCATTAACCAGTATTCTAAGAACACCGATTAGCAACATCCTATTTAGAATTATTCAAGCTGGCACGTCAATGGAGCTTTATTTTTTTAGAAAATGCTAAAGATACTCGTTAAGGAACCAAGAAAAGAAAGTTTACATATGGAATTGGTGTATCCAATATTTGAATAAGTGAAATGCTTGATTTTCTAATGAAAAATTGTTTTTCTTGATTCCTTAAAGAGTGTCATAAGGACACTTATTAACATGACCCTTATTTTTTAATCTGATTAATTAATTAATTAATTCTCAGCTTTTATGCCATAATAATAATTAGTACGATGCTTACAGGTATCTTTACGATATTATTTAAGGAATTAAAAAAAAAATTTGTATGAGAAATGATGTATTTAATATTTACAATATAAATTTTCTTTTTGTGGATTCCTTAATCAATGTATTTAAGACACTCGTTAACAAGACACTCCTGGATTGACGTTGGAAATTAAATACGGAATTTTAATATACTTTTTTTAACAAATACGTTGACTTATTTAACGGGGATATAACCATATTGGATACAAAATCCGATCAGAAATTGCGCAAAAGATAATTTGCTCAGGAATCACTGGAATATAGAAGAATCTCAACAGCATTTTAAGTTTTTTTTTTTTTTACATAAACAGCATTTTAAGTTGGAAATTACCAATCAATTAATTAACCCGTGTATTAAAAAAAAAAAACATGTGCATCTGTCTTTGTCAATATATGATCCAGTATCCCACAAGCAAAGTTATGAGACGAATTCTCCAATCAGAAGTAATGGTTAGATAAAACACTCTTTAAAGTAGAGACTCCAAGTTTCGAACGTGTAAATCCAGTATTGCCACTTTTCATAGTGATATTGTTATTTTGTGAAGTGCCAACTAGTGTATTTAGAGTAATTATTAAGGAATTAGAAATGCAAACTTTTATGCAGAACTTGTGTATACTTAACAAATCAAGAGTATTAGAATAGATAGATCCTCATGTTAAATTTAAGCTCACTTTAAAGGAGTGTAATCCCGTGAGTATATCAAGAAGTGAGGTTTTTAGTTTTTCAATAGAATTTATCTTTTCTTGATTCTTTTAATTGGTGTCCTTAGTAAGACCAATTTTTTTAATCCCTTATAATCCAAAATTAAAAAAATAAGCTTCATTTGAAGAAAAAATTTAAAAAGAAAAGCTTTATTACTTTTTATTTTTATTTTTCAAATATCATTTGTTTCTGTCAAATTCTAAATTAAAATTAATCCCTTCAATAACACTATTTTATTCTTTTTTTTATTGAATTTAAATTATTATGGTTAATCTTAATTTTATCGGAATTGAGGTTGATTAATTATTAATTATATTGTATCACATCGAGTTTTAGAATAATATATATTTTAATGAGAAAAGGAAATCATATATTAACTGAGTAACAAAGTGCGGGGTGAGGCACCTTCTAGGCTTCTACAATCATTATTGACATACAAGCCTAATAAAGGACTAATAACATAAATGACTAACACTAACTGTAAAGGAGCGTCGAAGCCACACTTGATCAAAAAAATTGCGCACTTATTGGACCCGTTGAATCTGCACATATCAATCATTGTGCTGAAGAGAAGAATTTCTTCCAAAAGAAATTTAAGATGAAGGTTAAAGGTTGATCTTCTTGAGACAAAATTTACGACCACCTTTTAGCAACCAAAGTTTCTCAGTTAACAACCACGTAAGCAAGAATTAATGGAGTTTCTAACAGATCTGACGGAAAGCAAGCACTGACGAAAGAAGAACTTCTTTTTCAAAGGACGATCAAAACGAAACCTAAAAATAAGTTAAGGAATTAAAAGTGTATTTTAGCTAAAATATTAAATTTATTTTTTGTTTGACATTATCTTATTTTATTATTTTCATATTAGTAAATAAATGTTTTTAATCAAATAGTGATTGGTCACAATGAAGTGGATTGCGAGTCTAGACGAACTTCATCAATAATGTGAGAGATTTAAATTTTGGAATCGTCACATTTGGGAGGATTTTATCTAACCACCACTTTTAGTCCGAGTGTTAGTCTCACAACTAAATGGATAGCCAATCAAACATAATAATTTCAATAACCTCTTTGGAGAGGAACAAAGAACTTTAACTGTGACTAAGTACTTGAGCGAAGACCAGTCGCACGACGGGTTCAAATGATCTAAGCTTGTGGATACACTATAGACCCACTAGGGAGCAAAAGGCATTAATTATGGTTGGCCAACAAATAATAATAATAATAATAATAATAATATCATTAGTATTATCCTATTTTTTTTGTTAGATATTATCTTATTTTCTTATTAGTAAGTAAATATTCTTAACCCACAAGTATTTATAAGTAAGGGGCAACTCTCACCCTACAAGCTAGCTTTTGGCGTTGAGTTAGGCCCAAAACCCAAATTCTAAGATGGTATCAGAACATCTCCTAGATCCGTTGGGCCACCTGCAGATGTCCAGTCAAGGACAACCCTCACCCTACAATTCGTCACTTTGGGAGAGTTTTATCTCACCATTACCTTCTGTTCGGGGATTGATCTCACTGCTATAACTATGAGGATACCTGGTGACCACCGGAAGAAGCCATATCATACATGTAACATGCTCCCAAGTGACCACAGGAAGAAGCCATAACCATCAAACTCCAAGCCACAAACTATTTTTCTCATCTCTCTTATAAATTGTGCTTCAAGGTTCCCATTCTTTATACATGCAGCGTAAAAGTGTTGAAAACTGCATATACTGGTCCCTATGTGTTACAAGGGGAACACCAATGAAATCAATCAACCGCAGCACTTGTGAATTTCTCAACATATCTCTAAATCAAATACATCGCAAGTTGCCCCTAATGTTGCCCATGTGGGAAACCATAGTAACTATGTAGAGGATCACTTCACGGGGAAGTTCTTTAAAATGTGTCATTTTTATTTATGATATTTCTAGTTTAGTTTATGATATCTATGAGCACTATCTACATGTATTTATAATGGTTGCATACTGAGGGCACAACTTTTACACGTAACCATCTGAAGAGTCGTGCGACTTACTGTTATAGTTATTAATTACAACGTTAGTGGAGAAGATGAAGACGTGTAGTATGCCCTCTCAGAGCGCAAGAAAGTGAAATATTTAACAACGCTTCGTAGAGGAAACAATATTAAAAGTGGTTATCTTTCATAACACTTAATTGAGGAAATGCAATTATAGGATGTGCCTTTTACAAGCTTCGTTGGAAAAACACACTATTTAAAGTGGTACCTTTAACAACGCTTCTTTTTTTTTAAAAAAAAAAAAACATGCTATCTCTCACCTCTTTCACTCCCCCACGTGCTCTCGCTCATAATCTTTATTAAACTTTCAAACCCACTCAACTCTCCACACTCTTGGGCTCCACTCATGCTCACGATGACCACAGCTGAAGGTAAGCCTCTTTGCCTCAGTCATTTGAAAGTTAGGATTCTTTTTGTTTCAATTGCTCTCTATTTTTCACATATGGTTTGCTCATATTTGTAAGTCACCATAGACGAAGATGCTCGCCTAAGTTTGTAACTATTTTTATGGATGCGTTTTGATGGCTGCTTGTGTTTGGTAAGTTTGTGATTTTCTTTCTTTTTTATTTCGCTCTTTGTATCGTAAAATAAATTTTTGATTTTGTATGTATTCATTCCTTTTAAAGTATTTACAAGGGGTTGATATGAGCAGTTCCAGATGTCGAGACGATTCCATAAAATTTCGAAGACAATTTGAACAATAAGATTTAAAGAATGAATTTCCAGTTTTAGGTTCGATGAAGCTACTGATGATATGAGTGAATAAAATTACAGATCTTATTGCCCACTGACGTTTATTCCCATTGTGTGTCAATTAAATGACGGATAGTGCTCAAAACACCCGTACTTCTGTTAGGAGATATTATGGTATAAGAAAAATTCAATTCTTGTATAAAGCGACCGAATTTCCATATTTAGCGACCAAATTTGGTGGTCGCTAAATACCTTTTTTTTTTGTAATGTGTTTTAGGGACCAAATTGCAATCCCCCTTCATTGTTTGGATCAATGGCGGAGAGGGACGGTGAAGGGTGGTGAGAGGAGGAAGAACAAAATTGTAATTTGGTCCATGTAACATAGGGACAAAATGGTCCCTGTAACATGGTTGCAATTTGGTCCGATGACATTGAGAGTGACTGTCCTTTGACATGGGTGCCACTGATAACGTACCACATAAATGTTTTTAACACCTTTAACTAATAGCGACTGATCGAGGGTTTTACAATTTTAGGGACCGAATAAGGGTTTTACTCAATAAATGTTGAATGCTGTTTTGAATGCTAAATATAGGGGGTGGATGTCAAATGCGCGGAGAAAGGAATGATAAGTGAATTAAATTTTTTTTTAAAAGAAGTATGGAAATAGTTAGCACTTCTTTGGAAAATCACTATTTTAGAAATAAATATCAGATAGCGTTTTCAACATAAAGCATATTATATCCTTAGACAATGTTTTCTACTGGAAGAGGCTATATTATCTTCAACTTAAGACAATGTTCTCGCGTAGAATCAGTATATAGATTTACTTATGATAGCGCTTTTAAAATATTATCTTTGATTGACTCCTTTAATATCACCAAACTAGATAGCGCTCGAAAACACTATGAGATGTAAAAACAAAAAAAAAGACAAAAAAACACGCTATTAAAGGCTAAATCTTGCGTAGTAGGTGAAGAGAGAAGATGGTAGGAGAAAGATGGTGGTAGGATGAAGAGAGAAGAGGAAGAAAATGGTGATGGTGTGAAGAGAGAGCAGAGAAGATCATGGAGATTCTAGGGAACGAAATAATGGTGAACTATAACATTGTTTTAATGGAGTTGACTAAAACATTAGAACATTAGAAGATTAAAATGGAGCATTCATTAATTAAAGAATCAAATTAAAAAAACATATATATAATAAAAAACCAAGAGCATATTTCATTGACTATCAATTATCTTTCTCTTAATCCATTGAATTAGTCGTTTGAGCTAAGCCAAAGAGGCTGAAGACCTGGAGTAGGTAAAAACAAGAACAAACGCCACAACTTTAAATGATCTAGTGGCGTCGTGTGAATAAACGCTGGTAAGCTTTGTGTCATTTAATTTTGGGGTTAGGATTGGAGTACGTGATAGTGATTGAAATTGAAAGTGAATGCAAGCCACTCGTTGATGATTAAAGTCTAGCAGTTTCGGTTTGTATTTTAGTTGCAGGATGTTAGGGCTCTTATATTTCTAAATTTTCAGATGTCTCTTTATTTTAGTTAAAAGAAATCTCAAATGGAGCACCAAAAAAAAGAAAAAGAAAAATTAAATGTAACAGTTGAGTACTTGAGCAGTTGAGCTCAGCTCGTTGGTATTTTATTTTGAGTAAATAAAACATAATTCTGGATGGTTGGAGTGATATCCAATATTGATCCTTGATTTTTTTTTCCTTTTAACATTGCATTTCTTTTTTATAGTAGAAATGCTTGTCAAAAATCTATTATTTTTTTATAAGCAAAATGTATATTTGTCAAAAATCTATTATAATAAAGTGGCAAATGTTATCAAATGTTTTAAGAACATCTCTATTGGTGTATTTTATTGGAGTTGCTTCTGTTGTTGATGTGGCAATATTCTGTTGAAGTCAGTTAGAACCTTCTAACCACTTTCAGTTTTCAGTTTTTTAGTTTTGGCTCAGCTTTGTTAGTTGGTTAGAAAACTTGTAATCATCTATCTGCTGATATATAAAGCACATAGGTGAGCTAGCTAAGAGAACAGAAAAACAGAATAGGCTTTGATTGTATTACAAAAGAATCAGGTTGAGAGTGAACTTGGGTGTAATTGGGATCAAAGGGTTCTATGTGAAAACTGAGAGTGTAAGAGGAGAAACTTCTTCTGTAATCTGTTCCAATACTCTGATATAGACTGGACTAGAAGCTGTGCTTAGTCCCGGAGATGTAGGCAACTTTGTGGCCGAACTCCGACATCAAACACCTGGTGTTCATCTTTCTTTTCTTTGTTCTTTCTGTCTTTACACTGTTCAGAATTCTATTGTGTTGTTTTAGAGCTAGTTACTGGTGTGTTTGTTTCATTCTTTTCAGGGAATCTTGCATAACAACTGGTATCAGGAGCTTCATTGCAAGGTCCTGGGCAAGATGACGAAATTCGACATCGACAAATTCAATGGAAAGAATGATTTTGCTCTATGGAGGTTAAAGATGCGAGCTATGCTTGTACATCAGGGACTGGAAGATGCTTTGGAAGGGGAGAGAAGGTTGCCAAACACGATGTCTGAGAAAGAAAAAAAGGATCGTTTGACCAAGGCACACAGTGCCATCATACTGTGTTTGGGGGGATAAAGTCCTTCGAGAGGTATCCAAAGAAAAATCCGATGCTGCTCTATGGTTGAAGCTCGAAAATCTCTACATGACCAAGTCATTGGCAAATCGATTGTATTTGAAACAAAGGCTCTACAACATCAAGATGCAGTTCGGCACATCCATTGAAGATCATATGGATGAGTTCAATAGGTTGATTCTTGACCTAGAGAACATTGATGTAAAAATAGATGATGAAGACCAAGCCCTACTCTTGATTCGATCTCTGAATAGTTCATATGAACATCTTGCTGATACTCTTGTCTATGGGAGAGAAACCCTGTCCCTTGAGGAGGTGCAGGCAGCTCTAATCTCAAAAGAGTTGTCTAAGAGAGCTGATAACAAGGAGAGTGACACTGGGGAAAACCTAACTGCAAGAGGCAGACCTGACAAGAAAGAAGGAAAAGGGAAGAATCAGGCAAGATCCAAATCCAAAGGAAAATGGAAGTGCTTTATTTGTCATAAAGAGGGTCACTTCAAGAAGAATTGTCCAGAAAGAGGAGCCAAGAAGAAGCATTCAAAGGAAGATAAAGGAGATGCATCGGTGGCTTCAGATGGGTATGAAAGTGCAGATGTGCTAGTTGCTGCAACCTGCCAAACACAATTAGAATGGGTAATGGATTCTGGTTGCTCTTTTCACATGTGTCCCAACAAGCAGTGGTTCATCGATTACAAACAGATTGAGGGAGGTCAAGTGATAATGGGAAACAATGCCACATGCAAAGTTATTGGCATTGGATCCATCAAGCTCAAACTCAATGATGGAACCGAGAAGCTGTTGACAAATGTGAGGCATGTACCTGATCTGAAACGAAACTTGATCTCCCTTAGGACTTTGGAGGAAGTTGGTTTTGGCTTCAAAGCTGAGGACTCTTTACTGAAGGTAATAAAGGGCTCTCGGGTGATAATGAAGGGATACAGGAAGAATGACTTGTATGTTCTCAAAGGAGAAACTATAATTGGCACCTCCTCTGTGACTACTGAAAACGATATAAGCAAGGGAAGCTTGTGGCATCAAAGACTTGCCCATATCAGTGAGAGAGGTCTCCAAGAATTACAGAAGCAAGGGCTGTTGGGTGGTGACAAGGTAGAAGGCCTTGAATTCTGTGAGCATTGTGTGCTTGGCAAGTAAACAAGAGTAAAGTTCAACACTGCAACTCACAAAACCAAGGACAAGTTGGACTACATACATTCTGATCTATGGGGGCCATCAAGAACTCCATCTCATGGAGGCAACAGGTATTTCATCACTTTCATTGATGACTATAGCAGAAAAGTTTGGATATACTTGTTAAAAAGCAAAGATGAAGCTTTTAAAACCTTTGTACATTGGAAAACCAGAGTTGAAAAACAATGTGAAAGGAAAATAAAGGCTTTAAGAACAGATAATGGCCTAGAGTATTGTGGAGAAAAATTCAATGACTTATGTAAAGACCATGGAATCTATAGAAACAACACTGTAAGGCATACCCCTCAGCAAAATGGTTTAGCAGAGAGGCTAAATAGGACTTTGTTAGAAAGGGTTAGGTGTATGCTTTCTAATGCAGGGTTGTCTAAGAAATTTTGGGGAGAAGCAGCCCACACAACCTGCTATCTCATCAACAGAAGTCCCTCTGCAGCAATTGAGTTCAAGACTCCACAAGAACTATGGAATGGCAGTCCAGCAGATTACAAGAATCTCAGAATTTTTGGGTGTCCTGCCTTCTATCATGTAAGTGAAGGCAAACTTGAGCCAAGAGCCAAGAAAGGCTTGTTCATGGGATACCCTGATGGAGTTAAAGGCTATAGGATCTGGTGCCATGACAAGAGAAAATGCATAATCAGCAGAGATGTCACCTTCCATGAAACTGACATGAACAGATCAAAGCTTGCATTCAAATGCAAGGATACAGCTGAACACCAAGAGGAATCCAAGCTTAAGGTGGAGTTTGATGATGATACAGAAATAGACCAAGCCCAACAGACTGTTGGAACTTCAGTGCAGGACACAAATGAACAGCATGAGAGAAATTCAGAAACCAATAGCCTGAATGACTATGTACTGGTCAGGGACAGAGAAAGGAGGACAATCAAACCTCCTGACAGGTTTGGCTATGCTGATATGACTGCTTATGCACTAAATGCAACATATTTTGTGGATGATGAAGAGCCTAGATCATACAAAGAAGCAATGAATGGAAAGCATCATAATAAATGGTTCCAATCTATGACAGAGGAGATGGAATCACTTTTGAAAAATCAAACCTGGAGTTTGGTGGAAAAACCAGCAGAAGCTAAGTTGGTTGGCTGCAAATGGATATTCAAAAGGAAAGAAGGAATCCCTGGAATTGAACATCCTAGATTCAAAGCTAGATTGGTTGTAAAGGGTTTCTCTCAGAGAGAAGGCATAGATTTCAATGAAATCTTCTCCCCTGTGATGAAACATTGCTCCATAAGGGTGTTGCTAGCTATAGTAGCACAATTTGATCTCCATCTTGAACAAATGGATGTCAAAACAACATTCTTGCATGGTGAACTTGAGGAGAAGATATTCATGAAACAGCCAGAAGGTTTTGAAGCAAAGGGGAAAGAACATATGGTATGCTTACTACACAAGTCTCTGTATGGATTAAAACAATCCCCACGCCAATGGTATAAAAGGTTTGATAGTTTTATGTTAAAACTTGAATTTTATAGAAGTAACTTTGATAGCTGTGTTTATTATATACAATTGAAGTCATGTGAATATATCTATCTTCTATTATATGTTGATGACATGTTGATAGCATGTAGAAGCATGACAGAAATTGAAAAGCTCAAAGGGTTACTGAAAACAGAATTTGAAATGAAAGATTTGGGGAATGCCACAAAGATGCTTGGAATGGATATTACAAGAAACAAGGAAACTGGAATCCTCACCATTTCCCAGAAAGGTTACTTGGAGAAAATATTGAACAGGTTCAACATGACAGATTGCACATCTGTTAAAATTCCAATTGCAGCTCATTTCAAGCTCTCTGCAGAAGACTGTCCTAAAACAGAACAGGAAATCATAGAAATGAAGAATGTGCCCTATGCAAGTCTTTGAGGCAGCTTGATGTATGCCATGGTGTGCACTCGCCTCGGGATATATCCTATGCAGTCAGTGTAGTGAGCAGATACATGGGAAATCCTGGGAAAACACACTGGACAGCAGTTAAGCACATTCTTAGATACTTAAAAGGTTCCAGCAACATCGGTTTAGTATATGGAAAGGATAGACAGAAGCAAGGTGGAGCTACAGGTTATGTGGACTCGGATTTTGCTGGTGATAGAGACAAAAGGAGATCAATAACTGGATATGTATTCACTTTGTTTGGGAACACCATAAGTTGGAAAGCAATACTCCAACACATTGTTGCTTTACCAACAACAGAAGCTGAATACATAGGAGTAACAGAAGCTGTTAAAGAAGCCCTGTGGCTGAAAGGCTTGTTGAATGAGTTAGGAATTGCTCAAGATAATATCCATGTGCTGTGTGATAATCAGAGTGCTATTCACCTCTATAAGAATCACACCTTCCATGAAAGGACAAAGCACATTGACATAAGGATGTATTGGATTAGAGATGTTATTTCTAAGGGAGCAGTCCAAATCAACAAGGTTCACACAACTGATAATCCAGCTGATTTCATCACCAAGGTTGTAGCTGTAAGTAAGTTTAGGCACTGCCTAAACCTACTGAATATTGATGATGTTTGAATCACTTGGACAAGGATAGCACAGCATGGAGTTTAGTCTTGTCAGGTCTATTACATTTCAGAATATGCCAAGGTGGAGATTGTTGTTGATGTGGCAATATTCTGTTGAAGTCAGTTAGAACCTTCTAACCACTTTCAGTTTTCTGTTTTTTAGTTTTGGCTCAGCTTTGTTAGTTGGTTAGAAAACTTGTAATCATCTATCTGCTGATATATAAAGCATATAGGTGAGCTAGCTGAGAGAACAGAAAAACAGAATAGGCTTTGATTGTATTACAAAAGAATCAGGTTGAGAGTGAACTTGGGTGTAATTGGGATCAAAGGGTTCTGTGTGAAAACTGAGAGTGTAAGAGGAGAAACTTCTTCTGTAATCTGTTCCAATACTCTGATATAGACTGGACTAGAAGCTGTGCTTAGTCCCGGAGATGTAGGCAACTTTGTGGCCGAACTCCGTCATCAAACACCTGGTGTTCATCTTTCTTTTCTTTATTCTTTCTGTCTTTACGTTGTTCAGAATTCTATTGTGTTGTTTTAGAGCTAGTTACTGGTGTGTTTGTTTCATTCTTTTCAGGGAATCTTGCATAACAGCTTCAACCCCTTTTAATGGGTCCTTTTTTCGATAATTGGAAATTCATTGATAAATGTCCGGCTACAGGCTACAATATCACTGTGAGCAAACTCTACCCACCTTCTAGAAAGGGTTGCAGTTGGCACACACTATCATTTGTTAGAAAGCTAGACTAAAACAAACTACAAAACTGTTCTGATTACAAAACTCCTATTCTAGGAAAACAAAAGAACACCAAACTGTAGCCTTAACAGTGGCCTCACACCAAAAACTCAATACAAACATTATAACTAGCTATAACAATGGCCTCACAGCTACATACAACACCACAAGAGAAAGCAAAACATAAAAGAAAGTGTACAAGCAACATCCTTTATTTTTAGCAGGCACGCCCCTCTCTATGACCTCCACCCCTTTCATTTACAACCTCTCTTACATTAGCAACAAACAATTATATCTTCTTAATCCAACACCATCAAGCCAATAGAAAACTTGCAATATCCTGCATAGGAACCTTTGAATAACCTGCAGCAAAAACCATCAATTAACTTTCACATTAAAATGAGAGTTACTCCCCAAAGAGCCCATTCCTATGCATGATTTCCTGTAAGACTTAATTGCACTTTTATTTACTTTACACTATTTTAAGCAAGGCTTAATTGCACTTTTGATTTTCGAAGTATTACAATTGTGCAAATT
This sequence comes from Sophora flavescens, assembly GCA_030762895.1. Taxonomy (NCBI): domain Eukaryota; kingdom Viridiplantae; phylum Streptophyta; class Magnoliopsida; order Fabales; family Fabaceae; genus Sophora; species Sophora flavescens. Next base: position 10,293,467 of record CM061070.1, read on the forward strand.
TGGTCCTTCAGGTTTTAATTGCGTCAATTGGGTCCCCAGATATTATGATTGTGCAATTTTGGTTCCCGATGTTCCAATTGCGCCAATTGGGTCCGCAAAGTATCCCCTCTATTACAATCAAGTCCTTATGTCACCGTGTCGTCCAATTTTTAATGTCAAAAGCCTATGTGAAACTGATTCAGCACTTAGTGAGACCAGCTTGGCAGCTTAACATTCCTATGTGGCATCACTGACACCTCACACTTTAATGATCAAGTGTACATCATGTGAGTATAAGGGTCTGATGTTTCTCTGCAACGAACATTTCTGCATATTCATAAATTAGGGCTTCGACCTACATCTAGAGATAGAATGGACATCATAAATGTCCTCTACTGAGAAACATCGGATCCCTATACTCACGTGATGTACACGTGTCCATTAAAGATTGTGAGGTGCAAATAATGTCACATAAGAATGCCATATAAGCTGTCACGCTAGCTTCACTAAGTGTCAAATTAGTCCCATGTGTTCCGCGTAGGCTACTGGTATTAAAAATTGCACAATTCTGATATTTGAGGAACAAAATTGCACAATCGTGTAACCTGATGGACCCAGTTGACACAATTAGAACATGATGGATCAAAATTGTACAATCATAATACCTGGGGGACCCTATTGTCGCAATTGGAACCAATGGGACCAAAATTGCACAATCGTGATACCTCGAGGGCCAAAAGTGCAATTAAACCTTTAATGGTTGCTGTCTGCTCCAATTGTGCAATTCTAAAAAGTTTATCAAATGAACTCCACAAGTTACCCACATATTTATTAGGAAGCTAGCCAATGTTATTCTCTATTTTTCTCTCTCCTTTTTTTTTTTTTAATTAGGAGATCTTATATAAGAACTGGTTTTTATATAGAAGCAACTCTTACAAACAACTCATGTCTACCTAAGCTCACTTCAATTTTACAACAATGTAAGGAACGATTGCTTAGCTCTATGCAACCTTAAGCAACTCCAATTGGAGATGCTCTAAGGACATTATTTAAGGAATCTAAAAACATAAGTTTATACACGAAAAGTTGTGTAATTAATTCATTAGGAAGGGATATTTTTAATTTTTTTGATTCTTGATATTTTTAATTTTTCAATGAATAATCTTGTTTGAATTCATTAAACATTACTCTTAGAGCATTCGTTAGTAAGACTCTATAATAAATGTCACTGATAATTATTTAAGTAACAAATAAATTTATTCATGATTTTAAGATTTGTACAGTATCATTATTAAACATAATTTATATAATATACTTAAAATTTGAGTTGATCACTACAAATTCCTCTTTATATATATATATATATATATCAAAAAAATTCTTATGAATGGTTTCATAGAAGAAAAAAAGAAAAGAAAATACATATACAAATTCGTACATCACATGGAAATACTACTATTGGTATGAAAACTTTAATATTAAACAAATTAAATTAATTGAACTAATTCAAACAATTTTTTTGAGTAATCTAAATGTCAAACGCATATCTTGACGAGGAATTCGTGAGTAGAGGTGGGAGTATGTTAGGCCGAGCTAAATTCTGGAAAGCCTGGGCCTGACTTGTGTTCCAATCACGAGATCCGAGCTTGGCCTATAGCTTGATATAGTCAATTTCTAAGGCCTGAGTCTGACCTACTTTAAAGTTTGGTCTTACCTGAAAGCCTGCTACTTAAAAGCCTACTTATCAACAAGACCTTTAAATATGTCTCAATCTATAAATAGGTCACAGTCCTTCACTTGTAAATAGACTCGTAGATCTCTAATGACAAAGAAGTTGGTAGACATATACTAATAAATAGGTCACTAGACATTCACAAATAAATATGCAATTTGGCCATTACATGGTTAATATGTCTTTACCTATTATGAATAATGTAAATAATATATTATAGTATTATAATATAGGAAAATGCTAACGAGTGCCACCTAAGGGCACTCATTAAGAAACCAAGAAAAGAAAGTTTACATAGGGAATTGGTGTATTTAATATATTATATTATACATATATATTTATGTGTGTGTATGTGTTAAATATGTCGGCTTGGTAGGCCTAGTAAGCTTTTTTTAAAGCCTTAGACCTTGCCTATTTAGCAATTTGGGTTTTTACAAAACATTGACCTGTCATTTTTACTAAATAGGTTAGATTAGACTAAATCTTAAATAGATTAGGTCGTAGACCCCGACGAATGACCGAAACTATTCTCACCCCTAGTTAATAGTAAATACTTGTGCTTTAAAAAAACAAGTTGCAAATTTTGTGCAGCAAATAGTTTGAATTTTAATCTTGGCGTTATTAAAAAAAACTTGGTGACTCAGGACAATCAAACATGACCTTAGTGTGTTAAGTCCACCAAGGCATCAATTGAATATGCACGGTGCAATACTTCTAATGGCCTCGTCATAAGCATTAAATTAATGGAAGCCAGATAATGCATTCATGTCATTATCGCCGTGACTTAAATGTCGCTAACCAATTTTCTAAAAAGAGTTATAGCACCCACCTAAAAAAAAAAAACACATGTAACACAATCGTCAAGCTAGCAACCAATGAATCTAACTCAGTTGGTTGTCTATGTTGAGCTTGTAGGATCAAATCTAAATACAAATTTCATAGAACACATTTTTGGGAGAGACAAAAAACCTTAATTATGACTAAACACACGAACCGCGGATCCAAATGATCTAAACTTATGGAGACATTCTGTTGATCCATTGGAGAGTCAAAAGCCATAATTACGGTGGATTCCTACAAAAAAAAATCGTCAAGTTAGTCTTTTTGATATGTTTCTAATTTCCTGATTTAATTTTATTTTTTTAAAATAATTATAAAATTGTCCCCTTATTTTTATTTTATTTCTTTCTTCAAAATTTTGTATAGAAATCATTGAAAATAACTTTTTGTTATTTTCACTATTTCCTGTATAAATATTCGGAAATAAAAAATAGAATGAAAACAAGGTGTCAATTTTGTAATTATTTTAAAAAATAAGAAATGAAAACAGAAAACTGGAATCAAACCAAATAACCCATTTGTATAAATGTTATTTAACTTTTAGTTGGTATGCACTGTCAGTGCAAAAAAAAAATTGCACTGTCAGCAAATAAGAGATTAATACATACATCATAAAAAATGATTGATTTTTATCATAATTACATTAAAAATTACTCATATCATGATTTCTAATCGGTTCACAATGTAAAAAAATTTACACAGACAATACATATTGTGGATGCTATATACTTTCAGGAAATTAATTTTGATGATTAGCAACAAAAACAAAGCAATTGATTGAGAAATAAAAAGTACAAGATCAAAGAAAGATCATCCAAGACCAAGAGAAGAACTTCAAGGGTATATAGCTTAAGTTTGGTCTTAGGATTATTTGTAAAACTCAATTGTAGGATTGGCTATTAAAATTGAATTAACTAAAAATTGTTTTTAAAATTGAAAATGGGCTTAAGGTTTTTCAAAGAATTGGAAAAATGTTTTTCATAAGTGTTAGAATGTTCTTTAGATTGAAAAATATCATTTTTTTGATAAAAGAACAGCTTGTAATTGAATTACCAGAACTCTTGTAATCTATTACCACTTTCTGGAAAAATCAATATTTAAAAGTATCAGTGGTAATCGATTACCAGACTCCCGTAATCGATTACTAGCTTTCTGGAAAGCTCAGTATTTCAAACTGACAGATCGTAATCGATTACCAGTACTTCTGTAATCGAGCACCAGTCGCAAAAATTTCTGGTGCAGAAAATGTGTGACAGCTGTTCAAAACGGCCATATTTTGAAACCCAACTATAAATACTCAGTAGCAGCCCGAAAAACCCTAGGTTAACACTCTAAGAACACTTGCCCAACATCTCTAACCACAAGAATCAATCTTTCACTCTTGAAATCAAGATTTGAGCTAATCCTACACAAGAGTCATAGTGCTTCAACTTGTATTTATTCAACCTTTTGAGGTATTCTTCCTTGTAATCACTCATTGCTTGATTTGTGTTGGTTAAAAAGAGTGAGGAATCTCTCTAGTTTAATTTGTAACAAGGGTGAGGTATCCCTTGAGTAGATTTGGAGACTCTAGCATAAGGGTGAGGTATCCCAAGTAAAGAGGGCTCTTTGTAAAAAGGTGGGGAATCCCTTTAGAAGAAGAAGGTGAGGTATCCTTAAGTCCAAAGGGTGGGGTATCCCTTTGGTGGGTAGTATTGAGGCTCTTGCACGAGATGAGGTATCTGAGTGAAGAGTGCTCTAAGTGTTGTAAAGTTTGAATTGATTATTAGTGGAAAATACTCACAAATGTATTGTGGGGACTGGATGTAGGTCACTCAAGGGAGTGATTCAACCAGTATAAATTGGTTGTGTGATTTCCTCTTCCTTTATCTTTTTACAATTTCTCAAAAATTAGTCTAGGTCACAAAAGGGGGACGAAAATTTTATAAACCCAATTCACCCCCTCTTGGGTTATGGTTGCCACGACCAACAAGTGGTATCAGAGCTGCTTCGGCTCTGGTTAGAAGCTTAACAGCTTAGAGTAAAAGATCATTTTTCCTGGCAACCTTAAAAGCTTCCTTTTATTTATTTATTTTTAAAAAAAATGAGTTTTTGTGATTTCTATAAACCACCATATTTTGATGGTGTGGATTTTGTTTATTGGAGAGCTAGAATAGAAATTTTTATGGAAGCAATAGATTTTGATTTGTGGGATATTGTGCTAAATGGTTTTATTTACAAACACAAATCACAATGGAACGAATTTGATAAAAATTGGTTTTCTTTAAATATTAAAGCAATGTAAATTTTGAGAAATAGTTTGAATGATGATGCATATGCTAAAATTAAGGATTGCTCTTGTGCGAAGGATATAATGAATATACTTGATGCTACTTATCTTGCTAACAATGATTTTGTGGATGAAAGTATAAATAAAAAGCAAGAAGAGCAAAAGTCATTGAGGGAAACATGTCTTGAAAAATGCCCTCAAGTAGATGCCCAATGTGATGGAAGAAGCACAACTCTTCTTGACAATGATAATGTTCGAGTTGAAGAAGAAAAGGAACAACCTCTTGAAGCATTGATGAACAAAAATGAGGAGAAAGATCATTCCTATGTACAGTCAACAACCCACATGGTTCAAAAGGACTTTGAGGTAAATAATGCTAATGTTGATAGTCCTTTGTATGATAGATTACAAAATACATATGATGATGTGTTTGATGGCTTGATTAATTTAGAAAAGAAAAACTTGAATTCCTTGGAAAAGATATCATCCCATTGAAATTGGAATTGAGAACTTGAAAGATGATCATACTTTTCTTTATGAGGAAAATTCTTTAAATTGTGAAACCTTAACTACTTGTGAAAATTGTATTTTTAAAAATCAAGTTGAGGACTTTTCTTCTAGATATAACAAAGTTGACAAATTTACTTGTTCTAATTCCCTAAATGCTAGTAACAAGGGAAGTAACACTATTTTGATTGGAAATTCGAACAACGTTTTTGATAAAAATATTTTTAAATGTCAACGATCTAAAAAGTTAAAGTTTTTCTATGATGATCTAAAAAAGACCAAGCCTTCATCTATAATTTGCAATTATTGTAATCGTAAAGGTCATATTTCTCATATGTGCCATTATAGGAAAAAGTATTATGTGAGAAATAAATGGGTATGGGTTCCTAAGAAATGCTCATTCACTAACCCCCAAGGACCCAAGTTGAAATGGGTACCAAAAAGTCCCTCTACCATCTCTAATATGCAAGAAAGATTGCAAAAGGATGGACGATTTGGTCAAAGAGAAGAGACTTCATCAAGGAAAGCACTTCCCAAAATCGAGATTGCAATTATTGACAAAAGAAACAAAAGTCCCTTGATGAAAGATTTTCAAAAGAACAATATGAAATTTGCAAATGTCAATCTTCACAAGAAGAGACAATGGGTAAGAAAGGACAATATTGTGAGTTCAAGAATCAAGGTAACAAAATCCTTACCTTTTATAAATAAGAAAATAAAATGTTCATGTGTTTATTGTACAAACTTAAATTTGAATGTTGCAAACATGATTAGACCATCTCTAGTTAAATCACACTGCTTAGAAATATCTCGCTAGCAATTGTCCATGTGTTTATGTTATGTAAAGCATGATTGTTAGTTGTGCATATGTCCAAAGAAAAATCATATAAAATCATCTTTGTGATTGAGGATTGATTTGCTTGTCATGATGAATATTTCACATGGTTCAAATTTCAGCTTAACTATCATTGAATCTTAAGTGTTAGACTAGATAGAAAGGACTTGTAGCACTTAAAGTTGTCAAAAATCTATGTCTTGTGAAATCCATAGTAGATAAACAGTAGATAATCATAAATCAAAATATTAAGGTCATGAACAAATCATTCTACAAAAAGGGGAAATTTAAATGATTGTCATAAAAATATGACATGGCTCAAACAAACTTGGAGACAAATAATGTTAAACTCAATTATATGAAAATCGAACTGTCAAATGCATACATAGTATGATGAGATAGTGAGTTTAGAGAATGATAAATTCAAACTACTTGCAAAATGTTGCATCCATCTCATTTTAAGAATTTATAGGATGATTATGCCAGTTTAAATGGTGAAAAGCAAGTGTTGTAAAAATTCTATATCTTGTAAGATTGCATCAACCTTGAATATCAAGTGGAGAAATCATATCATACTCATGTTGAAATTGTTTCCCTACTTGAGATAGAATGAATAAGAATGATAGGAGTCACGAAAATCTGAGCGTGATTCTTAGCAATTATAATTTTAATGACAAGCCAAAGAATATTGATGTTGATTTTCACAAAAAGAAATTGATATGGAAAGTATGGTCACATCTCTCTCTTTTGTGCTTCTATAGAAAAGATCATGCTATGAAAAATGGACTTGCGTGGGTGATTAAAGGGACTAGATGTTTAACCACTAACTACTAAGGACCCAAATTGAGATGGGTACCAAGAAGTCTCTCTACCACTTATGATATGTAGGAAAAATTGTAAAACAATGGACAAAGTGGTCAAGGAAAGGAGACATTTTTAAGAAAGGAGCCTCTCATACTCAACAAAATCAAAAGTTTGAACAATTGTGTCAAACTAGAATGAGGCAATCAAGGAAACGATGGCCAAGGACCGAGAATGAAAATCATGGTCAAAGAAGAAATGACTTATTAACAAAAGCTCCTCACATGGAAAATGTTCAAATCGATCATCAAAAGAAGGAGCAATGAGTATAGAAAAGTTACCTCCCAATCTTCAAGACCTAGGTAACAAAAACCTCTAACTTTCCTACATGTCCTTATGTGTGGAAATAACTAGTTGAAGGTATGCACGTGTATTGCATTCTGAAAAGTCCAACAGAAACAATGTTTTCATGTAAAAACTTGAACTTAAGATTGCTAGAAAGAAACCATACCTTTAACATGATTATTAAGATGACACTAGCTTGCTACATTTTACGTTTGGTAGAAAAATGTTTATGTTTGATGAAATATGAATCATATAGTGAATGCATGCATATATTCAAGTGAGATAATGCTTGATTAAAATAATGAAAAGCATAATCTTCTTTCAAAAGTACAAACATAATAACATGTTTGATGTCCCTTAGTACCATGTGTCAAAATCAAAACATGAAAATATTGGTGCATAAAAGTCTGAAAAGTCATTATTGCACTTGCACACTTGGACTTGATGTTAAACTTATGATTGACTTACCTTTAGCACTTGTATTTAAGAATCTCATGAAAATTTGAACACATTGGTTGTTTTGACTGGAATTGTTGTATATTAAATATTTGACCACTCGCATTTGAAAATGGTATCACGAATTGATGATACTTTAACTAGTCTATACTTTGACTCTACACCTTGCCTCTATGTGCTCATATACCACTTTGGTACTCAATGAAAAATTATATCAAATGGATTGTTACACTTTTCACTTTGACTTAGTTTAACATGCATATTCAATATGTTTGCACAATGGATGACTCCGAGATACGCATTTGAATTTCCACTTTAACTGCATATTGGTACCAAATGTGAATGTAAATTGAGTCAACATGCATACTTGGATTGATACTGTGAATGAAATGTCCAGTGGCTACTATATCTTGGAGTTGATGTTGCTTGACTATGCATATTGGATGTTAAAATGTGAAATACATTAGGTATAATATTACCATACCATTTTCGTGTTGTTTGGATTATGCCTAAATGTGGTAGTTTAAAATGAAAATGTTGGTATTGTGCCTCAATGAATGTATGAACCATAGCATAACTATGCAATTTGATGAATTGACAAATGTCAATTCGAGATAAATGTTATGGCTTTGCCACTATGTGCATGTTCTATGTTGCTTCATCACTCTATTGCACAAATTGGATGTTGGACCACATTTTATTGCATTGCCTATCTTTTGATATCTTATAATTGTGCTATGTTCTCAAAATTTGGTAACTTCAGCTGTTTGGTTCTCAGGAAATCTGGCAAGTGGTGCAATGTTTAATTTGGTTAATGAGCTGGTTATTCTCAAGAATTTTAGCATTGACTGTCATCACAGAAAGTCACCAAAGATTACAGAGGTTATTTGGCACTCTCCTCCATGTAATTAGACTAAATGTAATATTGATGGTGCAGCCCATGGTTCCCCCGGTCCATCTGCATGTGGGGGTATCTTTAGAGGCCACAATGCGGCTGCACTTGGCTGCTTCTCTTGCAACCTAGGCAATTCATCATCACTTGCAGCAGAAATATCTGCTGCTATGCATGCTATAGAAATAGCTCACAATAGAGGTTGGTTTAATCTTTGGATTGAAACTGATTCAATTTTGGTATTGAAGGCTTTTAACAACCAGAGCTTAGTTCCATGGCGTCTTCAAACAAGGTGGAGAAACTGTATGGTAGTAGCTAGGGCTCTTTCTTGCCAAGTTACTCATATTTATAGGGAAGGGAATCACTGTGCGGATAAGTTAGCCAATCATGGCATACACAATCCGGGATTTATTTGGTGGGATACAATTCCTCCCTTTATTAGAGAGGATTTTGTTAGAGATAGGCTTAGTTTGCCCAGATACAGATTTTCTTGATGTATTTTCTCTTTGCATGGGTTTGGGAAACACGTCCCACCATGTTCTCCTTTTTTTGTATTCTTCCTTGATTCATTAATAAAGTGTAGTGTGAGGCTTTTGATGGATGGTTTTGTGGTGCCAACCTAGTTGGGATGGCAAAATTCATTCTGAGGCTTTTCACACTACTTATATATATATAAAAAAAAAAGTGTTGCTCTTGAAATGCACTTATAATGCTTGCATCTTTGATGATTGATTACTAAATGTGGATGCTGTAACCTTACTAGATTTATTGGATTCTCTTTGCCCTATTACACTTTTTTTTATTAAGACAAAAAGGGGGAGAGAAAAGTAGGATCATTGGCATAAAGTGACAAATCGATCTTATCACACATTGATTCTTGGTGATTTAAGTTTACTTGGGTGCTATGTGTTATTATTAAAATATGTGATGCTAATGGTGTGGATGACTGTGGTTGTTGCTAAATATTGAAAACCATTTTTTTGATAATGACAAAAAAGGGGAGAAGTATGCATTGGATTGTTGTTATATACATTGAATTATTTTTGTATGAAATAGATACATTTGGATGAATATCCATATGCTTGGAAAATTGATTTGATTGGATGGAAATAGATTTGAATGACAATTGGAAGGATTATTTGCTTGAAATAGGCAAAAATATATTTGAATAAATTTGGATGAAGATAGGGATGAATCTATGGATTGAATGGATATATTTGCATGTTTGGAAAAACATAGTTATGCCATTTTCTCAATGCACTTGAACTTGAAAACACTTTGAATGCAAAGTGACTTAAATGACATTTCTTGTGTCATTGAAATTAATTTTCATATCCTTATTATATGGGACTAAGTAAGGGGGAGCTATAAATGTTAAATTTATTTTCTACACCCCATTGATATATGCACTTAGTAAGGGGGAGTTTTTGCACTTCATGCTTCTCATATGCGCTTACCACTCTGATTATCTTTTATATGATATTTGTGACTAACCTCCCACCTTAGTTTTTCAAAAATCTCGATATTGTTTTGTCATCATCAAAAAGGGGGAGAATGTGGATGCTATGTACTTTCAGGAAATTAATTTTGATGATGAGCAACAAAAGCAAAGCAATTGATTAAGAAATGAAAAGTTCAAGATCAAAGAAAGATCATCCAAGACCAAGAGAAGAACTTCAAGGGTATATAGCTTAAGTTTGGTCTTAGGATTATTTGTAAGACTCAAATGTAGGATTGGCTATTAAAATTGAATTAACTAAAAATTGTTTTTAAAATTGAAAATGGGCTTAAGGTTTTTCAAAGAATTGGAAAAATGTTTTTCATAATTGTTAGAATATTCTTTAGATTGAAAAATATCATTTTTCTGATAAAAGAATAGCTCGTAATTGAATTACTAGAACTCATGTAATCTATTACCACTTTCTGGAAAAATCAATATTTAAAAGTATCGGTGGTAATCGATTACCAATACTTTTGTAATCGAGCACCAGTCGCAAAAAAGTGATTTCTGGTGCAGAAAATGCGTGACAGTTGTTCAAAACGGTCATATTTTGAAACCCCGCTATAAATACTCAGTAGCAGCCCGAAAAACCCTAGGTTAACACTCTAAGAACACTTGCCCAACATCACTAACCTCAAGATTCAATCTTTCACTCTTGAAATCAAGATTTGAGCCAATCATACACAAGAGTCATAGTGCTTCAACTTATATTGATTCAACCTTTTGAGGTAATCGTCTTTGTAATCACTTATTGCTTGATTTGTGTTGGTTAAAGAGAGTGAGGAATCTCTCTAGTTTGATTTGTAACAAGGGTGAGGTGTCCCTTGAGTAGATTTGGAGACTCTAGCACAAGGGTGAGGTATCCCAATTGAAGAGGGCTCTTTGTAAAAGGGTGGGGAATCCTTTTAGAAGAAGAAGGTGAGGTATCCTTCTTGTATTGAGAGAAAATCTTGGGGTGAGGTATCCTTAAGTCCAAAGGGTGGGGTATCCCTTTGGTGAGTAGTACTGAGGCTCTTGCACGAGGTGGGGTATCCGAGTGGAGAGTGCTCTAAGTGTTGTAAAGTTTGAATTGATTATTAGTGGAAAATACTCACAAATGTATTGTGGGGACTGGATGTAGGTCACTCAAGGGAGTGATTGAACCAGTATAAATTGATTGTGTGATTTCCTCTTCCTTTATCTTTTTACAATTTCTGTAAAAAAAAAAGGGGGACGAAAATGTTATGAACCCAATTGACCCCCTCTCGGGTTATGGTTGTCACGACCAACACATATCAATTAAACTCTATTATTTTAAAATTAGATATAGCGCTTATTGCGACACCCTACTCTAGGGTTATCCCATTAATACCCAATTATAAATCATAATTATATTACGCTGGTTACTTTCGGAAAATATAATTTAAGGTAACTAACCTTATATAAAAATAGTGCTTAATTTTTTTTTCTTTTCATACAACATATAACTATTATAAACATAAACCACATATATGTACATCCATATATATACATATGCTTCATCGTTTACATATACAACTCCTATACTAGGAGATATCAAAAAGCCTTTAGAGCATAGACCATTCTCCTTCAAACTAAACAAAGAAGATAAAGATATATACATATCAACAACAACTGGTTAACAACCATTTCAAAACTAAGGCTCTAAGAAGCCAAAGTAAAACTATCAAGACTCACTAACCCGGAAACTATACCTAAGCTGGTCAAGCTAATGAAACCCATTGGGAAGACCATAAGGATCAATCCCACCTACGGTGGCCGAGTCTGATGACGCCTCCGCTTCCATTGCTTCCTCTGAAGAATCACCATCATCTACTGCAGGAGGTTGAAACTCCGGATCGTCCTCTAGGTATTCCTCTGGATATTCTTCACCTTCTACTAGCTCTTCTTCAACTGGAAGTTCTCCATTTCCTAATATCTGAAGAGGTTGAGGTTGAGGTAAAGGATCCATCATTCCATGCTCCTCCAGATATTGAAGATACAGCCAGACCGATGGTAACGATATCTCGATTGTTTCTACTACATGCGTCCTCTGATTGGGTCCTTCTTCCATCGTACCAATAACTTCAGTACTAGGGCCATGGTAGGTGGCGCTCAGTGCCCCGTTATTTATATCCCAGGCACCACCATCGTGCCCGATCAAAAGTGAGTGTACGAACCCTCGACTCGCACCGGTGGTACGTCCGGATTCATCGAATATGTTGTAAGAGTGAGAAACCAATACTTGGATCTTACTCAATAACTACGCTCTAGCCATCAAATACCACATCAACATTTATCACATACAATTAATTATAAACTAACAGTTTATAAATGGGTTCAACACCCCAAACATCATCCATAAAATTATGCATGACACTACTATTCATCATCTAATTTTCGTCCTAATCTCATGAGATATCACCAACCTCGTGTTGAGTTGATCAGACTCCAAAGCCACACTGGCTAACTTGGCACTCTGCCAATAGGTCCGCGACCTCTTCCCATCTTGAAAACAACGTAGGCATACACAGCCAAGGCACTAACACGGCCAAACATTGCTAATGCCCACAATCAGTGGCTCCGCCATTAGCAAGTAAGATGGGGATCCCAAAGTCCTCCAAGGCACAATGAGATATGCATATCGTAATTACCTCGGCCCGGTAATTAATGCATTAAACCACAAATCGCAGGCACGTATGCCACATGCATGCAAAACACTTTTGTTTTGTTCTTTTCTTTGTGCTCCATCTTTCTCTTGCCGAAGCTCAAAATGGCTTACGACTCACATAGTTTTAAAACACTTTTTAAAACTTTCATTACAACACAAGACCTTCTTGTCAGGAGTGCTCAATCACGACACCTCTCGACACGGTGCACCAATACTAGGTTCGTGCTTCTAGAAAACATCTTCAATGTTTTATCACAGTATACCTCATGTATACCTCATGTATACAACATAGGCACTCCAAGTCCAAATGACTGAGTCCATCACAATCACAGAACATTAGTACCCCGACGTCTCGGTTACTAAGTCCAACTGTATTTTCAACATTGTTAAATAAACTTTCGATTTTTAGAAATTCTTTTCTAATGGTAGAAATTCATTATAAAAATTCTTAACAAATAAAACTTAGTTTTCACAAACCAATGAGTCACTTGAGGTTTAACTTTCTCAAAATAAGCACTCATAGTTTCAAAATTATTTGCCGTCTAGATTTTCTTGATTTGCCGTCAAATTTTGTTTTTAAGACTTTTAAGCCAAAAACTTAACTTTTTCCACTTAATTAATCTTCTAAAATCACACTTAACTTGTTTTCATCAATTAATTTAATAAAAGAATATTCTGTAATATTCTGGTTTTCTTACGTAAAATTTAACAATACTAAAATATTTTCACCGTGTTGAACTCATTGTGACTCATAATTCACTTTTCCAAAAACAACTTATTAAAATAATAATATTTTTCAACTCTCTTTATTTTTCTCAAAAGAAATTCTCTTTGATATCATATACCAATAACTTGCCACTAAAACCTCGAATATAATTCAATACAGTTTCTTAAAGCTTTTATCCAACTTTCTTAATTGTGCACTGACCACTGTCAGGCTTCTCACACATCAAACAACAATTATATCACAGATATTTCCCAGGCAGATCATGCATCACAGTTCATAATATAATTGCCAATAAACAATTAATGCAAAATAAACCACACAGATATAAATAAAGCAACAATAAACAACATAAACAAACACTAACAAACAATTAATTACAACAACAATTGGATAGCATATAGCCATTAAATAGAATCCTTCTCGATACTCCCCCCTTACCTCTTGAAGACTCCTTGTTCAACTTACAAACTCCTTCCGAATTTCCCGTTACCTTGTAAACTTGTACTCAACTAACCTTCAATTATAACCAAAGTGTTACAATTCAAGAAACTAGAACATTCTAAACCCTAATACATAGTCACGGCCTCTAGGGTTTTTGAATAACTAAAACTCCTAATCATGATTAAGTTATGGATTAATGATCCTTCATTAACCTAAACCATAGATTATCAACTAAACAACTAAGTTTTAAACTCAAAACTTCCTAACTCTTTTATACATAGGTTCGGCCTTACTAGGTTCATGAAGCTAGGGTTCTTAGATTAACAAATCATCTTGGATTTATAAAGCATACTTACTAAACACTTGATTTCTAAGATCATTTATGAAAATCATGAACAAAACTCAACAAAACTTACCCACTTAGGGTTCGGCCAACATGAACATTTTTGAGTAAAATAGTCATTTTAAGAAACTAACATGGATTAGAGTGTGTAGTCATACATGCCATATAGAATACATGATCATACATGAAAACACATGAACAAAACTCTACCAACCCTAAGGTGATAGATTCGGCCAAGGCTAGTTTTTCAAGAAAGAAATTTTTGATTACTTCATGCTTTTGGATTTAGAGAGTAGACATGATATCTAGAAGATAGAAAGTAGTTTCATCATCATTAGATTTTCCTAGGATTTATTATGATTTTTCAAAGATCTAGGGTTTGAAACTTGAAAATGATGAACTTCCATGATATAAGGCTTGAATCAAGAAACTATATAAAGAACATAGACATGATTTAAGACAAAGATTAGGATTTACCTCTTGATAATCAATGATGAAGACAATCCAAGAACTTGCTTTGAGAAACTTAGAACTAAGAACTTAGAACTTTAGAGTTTTAGAAGACAAGTAGCCAAAGAACTAAATGAAAAATGAGAGAAAGGTATTTATAGTGTAAGTGGCGACATTTCAAGAAGGATCTAGATAAGATGAGTTGTCATGTTAAAAGGATTAAAGTGCAATTAAGTTCCAAGGACCAAATTGCAAAGATTCCAATAGTTGAAGGACTAGTTTGCAAATAGACAATAGAATGTCATGATGATGGGTTTAATCACATTAAATGCCATCTTATCCTTGACTTACTTGGCTGAATTTATGAGTGCAAAACAAGTTAAGAAAGTAGATAATTCAATGTATTAGAAGAATCAAGAAACTTGTAGACAAATCTAGGTTAAGTAGAAACCTTTAGAAAATTCTAGAATCATCTTGACAATTCCAACTAAAATAGGCAGCCATAATTTACATGGGCTTTCGAATGGGCTTGAAACATTTGGGCTTGATTTCATTTTCTTATGGGTTGTGGGACCCACTTTGAAGATTTTGGCCTTTTAACATAAGATAAGAAAACTTGAATAGCTTTATGGACTTAACTATGGACTAACAAGATTTGGGCTTATAGGCCACGACCATTTAGGATTAGAAAAAGGGATTCTAGCCCAATCCACTTGAAAAAAACGAAAAAACTAATTTAGGGACAAAATGGTAATTCTGAGAAAGTTCGGGGACTTAAGCAGTAAATTTCGAAATTCTCTATTTAATCCTGAAAAACCTTCTAAACTTAAAAATATGATTCATCCCCTTGAATCATCTCAAAATCCTAAAATAAATCCTCTTACTACTCTTAGAAACTCTAATCTCCTTTCCGTCGTCTACCCGATTACACTCTCCGCCCGTAATACTCAAATTATTTTATTTTTTTCTGAAAAAATTCTAAACATACAAAGTTGTAGAAAATAAAATACTAAGCTTAAGTCTCTCGTTCACGAATTAAAATTAGGTCTTTTGAACAACATTATTATACTGTCAATGAAATTCCTGAATAGGGTTTCGTCTGAATTTCCAACCTAAATTTTAATCGTAGTTTCCTACGGTCAAGTAGGATTAAATACTATCCTCCGTTTACTTAGAATAACTTTATAAAACTCTAATAAACTTATAAATATATTTATATGTATTTACTGTTATTTAAAACAGTAAAATACAGGGTGTTACATTACTACCCCACTAAAAAAAAATTCGTCCTCGAAATTACGTACCTGTAAATAATTCAGGATACTGTAACTTCATTTTGTCTTCTACTTCCCATGTTGCTTCTTCAGTTACATCGTCCCAAATAACTTTAACCAATGAGATTTGTTTACCTCTGAGCTACTTAATCTTCTTATCCGCAATTCTCATAGGTAAAGTCTCATAAGACATGTTTTCTTTTAGTTGTACTAGATCAGGTTCAATTACGTGAGATGGATCAGAAATATATTTTCTTAATTGTGAGACATGAAAGACATCATGAAGATTGGATAGAAACGGTGGTAAAGAAATTTTATAAGCTACAGGACCTATCCGATGAAGAATTTGATATGGTCCAATGAATTTAGGAGTGAGTTTTCTGGATTTAATTACCCTACCAATCCCAGTCGTTGGCGTGACTCTCAAAAACACATGCTCACCTTCCTCAAACTCAAGAGGTCGTCGTCTCTTGTCAGCATAACTTTTCTGTCGACTCTGGGTTGTTCGCATTTTCTCTTGAATCATTTTCACTTTTTCTGTCGTTTGTTGCACTATGTCTGGTCCAACCATAAAATTCGTACCATCTTGGTACCAACATAAAGGCGTCCTGCACCGTCGACCATACAACGCTTCATAGGGTGCCATACCTATGCTAGAATGAAAACTATTATTATAAGTGAATTCTAACAACGATAGATATTCATCCTGACTTCCAGTATTTTCCAATACACAAGCTCTCAATAAATCTTCAAGAGATTGAATAGTCCTCTCTGATTGTCCATCCGTTTGAGGATGATACGCAGAACTCAACCTAAGTTTCGTTCCCAACAACTCTTGTAGACTTTTTCAAAATCTTGATGTAAATCTTGGATCACGATCTGAAACAATACTCAAAGGCACACCATGTAACCTAACAATTTCATCAATATACAACTGAGTTAATCTTTCCAATGATTATTTCACATTAACTGGTAAAAAGTGAGCTACCTTCGTCAACCTATCAACTATTACCCATATAGAGTCATACCCTTTCCGAGTCTTTGGTAAACCTGACACAAAATCCATTGCAATACTATCCCATTTCCATTCTGGAATATCCAAAGATTGTAGCATTCCCGCTGGTCTTTGATGTTCTACTTTAACCTTCTGACAAGTTAAACACGCAGCTACAAATTCCATTACATCTTTCTTCATACCATGCCACCAATACAATTTCTTTAGATCCTGATACATCTTAGTAGCTCCGGGATGCAAACTCAACTTACTCTTATGAGCTTCTTCCAGATTCAACTTCCTTATTTCAACATTATTTGGTACACAAATCCTTTCACCAAATCTTAAAATTCCATCATTTCCTTCTTTAAATTCTGACACAGCTCCTTGCCGCACTAATTCTCTTTCTCCTTGTAGGTACTGATCACTTTCTTGTTTCTCTTTAATTTGTTTCATCAATTCATTTGAAACAATAATCATACCCAAACATAATTTCTCCGGAAACATCTCAATTGTCAATCGCATATCTCGGAATTGTTCCAACAACTGTTGTTCTTTAACCATCATTGCCGATATATGCATTGATTTCCTACTCAAAGCGTCTGCCACAACATTCGCTTTTCCAGGGTGATACTGCAGTTGAAAATCATAATCCTTTAAAAATTCCAACCAACGCCTCTGCCTCATATTTAACTCTTTCTGATCAAACAGGTATTTCAAACTTTTATGATCACTGAAAACATTAAAAGTTGCTCCATACAAATAATGTCTCCAGATTTTTAAAGCAAATACCACTGCTGCTAACTCCAAATCATGAGTAGGATAATTCCTTTCATGAATCTTCAATTGTCTTGAAGCATATGCCACAACTTTCCGATTTTGCATCAATACACATCCTAACCCTTGATATGAAGCATCACGATACACCTCAAAAAGTTCATAAGAATTAGGTAGTATCAATACCGGTGAAGTAGTTAACCTTCGCTTTAACTCTTGAAAACTTTCTTCGCATGCTTCAGTCCATACAAACGCTTGATCCTTTCGAGTCAATTGGGTAAGAGGACCTACTATTTTAGAAAATCCCTCAATGAATCTTCTATAGTATCCCGCTAAACCCACAAAACTACGAATTTCATTCTTAGTCTTAGGCCTTTCCCATTGCAAAACAGTCTCAACTTTTGACGGATCTACAGCAATTCCCTCACTCGAAACTATATGTCCTAAGAATTGAACTTGGTCTAACCAAAATTCACACTTCTCAGGTTTCGCGTAAAGTTGTTTCTCCTTTAGAATTTGGAGAACCACACTGAGATGTTCAGCATGTTTTTCTTTACTTGGAGAATAGATTAGAATATCGTCGATAAAAACAACGACAAACTGATCTAAGTAAGGACGAAAAATCCTATTCATGTAATCCATGAATATCGCTGGAGCATTCGTAACTCCGAATGGCATCACAAGATACTCGTAATGACCATAACGTGTCCTAAACGCAGTTTTACAAACGTCCTCCTCCTTCACACGAATTTGATGATAACCCGAACGTAAATCTATCTTTGAGAAAACAGCTGCTCCGCGTAACTGATCCATTGAATCATCTATCCTTGGAAGTGGATACTTATTCTTAATCGTCACCTTATTCAGCTGTCGAAAATCTACGCATAAACGAGAAGTTCCATCCTTCTTCTTCACTAATAACACTGGAGCTCCCCAAGGCGATACACTAGGTCTAATAAATTCCTTCCGCATAAGTTCCACCAATTGCTCTTTTAATTCCTCTAGTTCTGATGTCGACATTCGATATGGTGCTATAGATATTGGTCCAGTGCCCGGAACCAGATCAATTGCAAACTCAATCTCCCGAACAGGTGGTAATCCAGGTACATCTTCAGGAAAAACTTCAAGAAAATCGTTGACAACTGGTATACACTGCAAGTCTAACTCACTCTTAATGTCTAAGGAATATAATAGCATGTATCCTTGTGCTCCCTCCTTTAAAGAAGCTTTTACTTGATTAGCAGTTAACAATCCAGAAATCTCATCCGTAGGAAAAACTAAGGTTTTACGAGCACAGTCTATTAAGATATGATTAGAAGACAACCAATCCATGCCTAGAATTACATCTAACTGTATTAAAGGCAAACAGATCAGGTTAACAAGAAAACGTTTATCCTGAATAATGATAGGACAATTTAAACAAATAGAAGTAACCACAACTGGCTTAGAAGTAGGAGTTGAAACAACAAGATCACACAACAAAGAAGAAACAGGCAATTTCAACAGTTTCACACAATCCATCGAGATAAAAGAATGCGTTGCACCTGAATCAAATAGTACAGTTAAAAGATTACTGTTTATATCATACTTACCTTGTATGAGATCGTCAGAATTCGAAGCCTCAACTCCACTCATCGTATAAACTCTTCCCTTAGCCGTCGGTATATTTGTTCCAGCATGATTGACAGTCGACTCCCGCTTTGGCATCGTACAATACTTTGCTATATGTCCCATTCGATCACAATTGAAACATTTCATTTCACCTCTAGGACAAACATTTGACATGTGACTGGAATCTCCACACTTATAACATCTCCTAATTTGACCTTGATTCAGATTTCCTTGTCCTCCACCTCCTGATACAGCAAAATTCGAACGGTTCTGTTGTTGATTCGGATTATTCACTTGCGAACGAAAATAAGGCTTCCTCTGATTTTGTTTCCCTCTCCAACTCTGATTCTGATTCTTGAATTTTGAAGATCCACCAACACTTCCTCTAGTATCCTTTCCTTTCTTCATCTGCTCGATCTTTCGACTCATTTCCACTAGTGCTTGGAAATTACGAAGTTGCAAAGGTAAAACGGACTCCTTAATCTCAAATCGCAATCCCGCTTCGAATCGTTCACACTTCCAGCTTTCACTCGGTTGAGCTTGAAAGAAACGAAAGTATTTGGCCAATGACTCAAACTTCGCCGCATACTCCTCCACCGATAAATCTCTCTGATATAACCCCAGAAATTGTCGTTCCCTCTCGATCCTTATACTCTCCGGAAAATATTTATCCATAAACGCAATTCGAAAAACCTCCCAAGTAATGTCTTGATGTTCGACTTCCAACAATAGCCTAGCACCTTTCCACCAATATTTCGCATCTCCCACCAAAGAGGAAAACAACATAAATGACCCGAACATCTGCCAGGCGTAGCAACTAACTCGAAGATCTTCTCCAACTCCTGAATCCAAAGATCAGCCTTCTCGGGATTTGCATCCGGACCAAAGCGTGAAGGATTTTGACTTCAAACGCAATCAAAGCCTTGCCTTCCGCAGCTTGCGGTCCCGAACATTCATTGCTTGATGATCGATTTGCAATTGCCGTTGCCATGTTCTCTATTGCCTGAGCCGCATAGTCTACTACTTCTTCATACTCCTAATTCATATTACCACGACCTCCTACACGACCCCATCTACGGCCTCGTACACGACCACGTCCACGCCCAGATTCTGGTTCTACCACTGGTTCCATAACTGACCTACAAATCACAATCAGTTAGACCAAAACCAGAAACTGAAACGCAAACTCACTCGTTATCACACATTACTTCTAATAAGTAATTCAAACAAACCTTAGTCAGAGATCACACAACATAGACATAACAGACCTACTTCCCGACATTCCCGAAAGACTCGACCAGCTCTGATACCACAAAATGCGACACCCTACTCTAGGGTTATTCCATTAATACCCAATTATAAATCATAATTATATTACGCTGGTTACTTTCGAAAAATATAATTTAAGGTAACTAACCTTATATAAAAATAGTGCTTAATTTTTTTTTCTTTTCATACAACATATAACTATTATAAACATAAACCACATATATGTACATCCATATATATACATATGCTTCATCGTTTACATATACAACTCCTATACTAGGAGATATCAAAAAGCCTTTAGAGCATAGACCATTCTCCTTCAAACTAAACAAAGAAGATAAAGATATATACATATCAACAACAATTGGTTAACAACCATTTCAAAACTAAGGCTCTAAGAAGCCAAAGTAAAACTATCAAGACTCACTAACCCGGAAACTATACCTAAGCTGGTCAAGCTAATGAAACCCATTGGGAAGACCATAAGGATCAATCCCACCTACAGCTGACGAGTCTGATGACGCCTCCGCTTCCATTGCTTCCTCTGAAGAATCACCATCATCTACTGCAGGAGGTTGAAACTCCGGATCGTCCTCTAGGTATTCCTCTGGATATTCTTCACCTTCTACTAGCTCTTCTTCAACTGGAAGTTCTCCATTTCCTAATATCTGAAGAGGTTGAGGTTGAGGTAAAGGATCCATCATTCCATGCTCCTCCAGATATTGAAGATACAGCCAGACCGGTGGTAACGATATCTCGATTGTTTCTACTACATGCGTCCTCTGATTGGGTCCTTCTTCCATCGTACCAATAACTTCAGTACTAGGGCCATGGTAGGTGGCGCTCAGTGCCCCGTTATTTATATCCCAGGCACCACCATCGTGCCCGATCAAAAGTGAGTGTACGAACCCTCGATTGCACACCGATTGGTACGTCCTGGATTCATCTCGAACATGTTGTAAGAGTGAGAAACCAATACTTGGATCTTACTCAATAACTACGCTCTAGCCATCAAATACCACATCAACATTTATCACATACAATTAATTATAAACTAACGGTTTATAAATGGGTTCAAGACCCCAAACATCATCCATAAAATTATGCATGACACTTCTATTCATCATCTAATTTTCGTCCTAATCTCATGAGATATCACCAACCTCGTGTTGAGTTGATCGAGACTCCAAAGCCACATGGCTAACTTGGCACTCTGCCAATAGGTCCGCGACCTCTTCCCATCTTGAAAACAACGTAGGCATACACAGCCAAGGCACTAACACGGCCAAACATTGCTAATGCCCACAATCAGTGGCTCCGCCATTAGCAAGTAAGATGGGGATCCCAAAGTCCTCCAAGGCACAATGAGATATGCATATCGTAATTACCTCACCACCGCCGGTAATTAATGCATTAAACCACAAATCGCGAGGCACGTCACACACATGCATGCAAAACACTTTTGTTTTGTTCTTTTCTTTGTGCTCCATCTTTCTCTTTCCGAAGCTCAAAATGGCTTACGACTCACATAGTTTTAAAACACTTTTTAAAACTTTCATTACAACACAGGACCTTCTTGTCCGAGTGCTCAATCACGACACCTCTCGACCTGGTGCACCAGTACTAGGTTCGTGCTTCTAGAAAACATCTGCAATGTTGTATCACAGTATACCTCATGTATACCTCATGTATCCAACATAGGCACTCCAAGTCCCAATGACTGAGTCCATCACAATCACGAGAACATTAGTACCCGACGTCCTAGGTTACTAAGTCCAATCGTATTTACAACATTGTTAAATAAACTCTCGATTTTTAGAAATTCTTTTCTAATGGTAGAAATTCATTATAAAAATTCTTAACAAATAAAACTTAGTTTTCACAACCCAATGAGTCACTTGAGGTTTAAATGTCTCAAAATAAGCACACCTTAGTTTCAAAATTATTTTTAGTCTAGATTTTCTTGATTTTTAGTCAAATTTTGTTTTTAAGACTTTTAAGCCAAAAACTTAACTTTTTCCACTTAATTAATCTTCTAAAATCACACTTAACTTGTTTTCATCAATTAATTTAATAAAAGAATATTCTGTAATATTCTGGTTTTCTTACGTAAAATTTAACAATACTAAAATATTTTCACCGTGTTGAACTCATTGTGACTCATAATTCACTTTTCCAAAAACAACTTATTAAAATAATAATATTTTTCAACTCTCTTTATTTTTCTCAAAAGAAATTCTCTTTGATATCATATACCAATAACTTGCCACTAAAACCTCGAATATAATTCAATACGAGTTTCTTAAAGCTTTTATCCAACTTTCTTAATTGTGCACCGACCCTTGTCAGAGCTTCTCACACATCAAACAACAATTATATCACAGATATTTCCCAGGCAGATCATGCATCACAGTTCATAATATAATTGCCAATAAACAATTAATGCAAAATAAACCACACAGATATAAATAAAGCAACAATAAACAACATAAACAAACACTAACAAACAATTAATTACAACAACAATTGGATAGCATATAGCCATTAAATAGAATCCTTCTCGGTACTCCCCCCTTACCTCTTGAAGACTCCTTGTTCAACTTACAAACTCCTTCCGAATTTCCCGTTACCTTGTAAACTTGTACTCAACTAACCTTCAATTATAACCAAAGTGTTACAATTCAAGAAACTAGAACATTCTAAACCCTAATACATAGTCACGGCCTCTAGGGTTTTGAATAACTAAAACTCCTAATCATGATTAAGTTATGGATTAATGATCCTTCATTAACCTAAACCATAGATTATCAACTAAACAACTAAGTTTTAAACTCAAAACTTCCTAACTCTTTTATACATAGGTTCGGCCTTACTAGGTTCATGAAGCTAGGGTTCTTAGATTAACAAATCATCTTGGATTTATAAAGCATACTTACTAAACACTTGATTTCTAAGATCATTTATGAAAATCATGAACAAAACTCAACAAAACTTACCCACTTTGGGTTCGGCCAACATGAACATTTTTGAGTAAAATAGTCATTTTAAGAAACTAACATGGATTAGAGTGTGTAGTCATACATGCCATATAGAATACATGATCATACATGAAAACACATGAACAAAACTCTACCAACCCTAAGGTGATAGATTCGGCCAAGGCTAGTTTTTCAAGAAAGAAATTTTTGATTACTTCATGCTTTTGGATTTAGAGAGTAGACATGATATCTAGAAGATAGAAAGTAGTTTCATCATCATTAGATTTTCCTAGGATTTATTATGATTTTTCAAAGATCTAGGGTTTGAAACTTGAAAATGATGAACTTCCATGATATAAGGCTTGAATCAAGAAACTATATAAAGAACATAGACATGATTTAAGACAAAGATTAGGATTTACCTCTTGATAATCAATGATGAAGACAATCCAAGAACTTGCTTTGAGAAACTTAGAACTAAGAACTTAGAACTTTAGAGTTTTAGAAGACAAGTAGCCAAAGAACTAAATGAAAAATGAGAGAAAGGTATTTATAGTGTAAGTGGCGACATTTCAAGAAGGATCTAGATAAGATGAGTTGTCATGTTAAAAGGATTAAAGTGCAATTAAGTTCCAAGGACCAAATTGCAAAGATTCCAATAGTTGAAGGACTAGTTTGCAAATAGACAATAGAATGTCATGATGATGGGTTTAATCACATTAAATGCCATCTTATCCTTGACTTACTTGGCTGAATTTATGAGTGCAAAACAAGTTAAGAAAGTAGATAATTCAATGTATTAGAAGAATCAAGAAACTTGTAGACAAATCTAGGTTAAGTAGAAACCTTTAGAAAATTCTAGAATCATATTGACAATTCCAACTAAAATAGGCAGCCATAATTTACATGGGCTTTCGAATGGGCTTGAAACATTTGGGCTTGATTTCATTTTCTTATGGGTTGTGGGACCCACTTTGAAGATTTTGGCCTTTTAACATAAGATAAGAAAACTTGAATAGCTTTATGGACTTAACTATGGACTAACAAGATTTGGGCTTATAGGCCACGACCATTTAGGATTAGAAAAAGGGATTCTAGCCCAATCCACTTGAAAAAAATGAAAAAACTAATTTAGGGACAAAATGGTAATTTACAGAAAGTTCAGGGACTTAACCGTAAATT
Organism: Sophora flavescens; assembly: GCA_030762895.1. Lineage (NCBI taxonomy): Eukaryota > Viridiplantae > Streptophyta > Magnoliopsida > Fabales > Fabaceae > Sophora > Sophora flavescens. The sequence continues at coordinate 10,318,338 of CM061070.1, forward strand.
TCGAAATTCTCTATTTAATCCTGAAAAACCTTCTAAACTTAAAAATATGATTCATCCCCTTGAATCATCTCAAAATCCTAAAATAAATCCTCTTACTACTCTTAGAAACTCTAATCTCCTTTCCGTCGTCTACCCGATTACACTCTCCGCCCGTAATACTCAAATTATTTTATTTTTTTCTGAAAAAATTCTAAACATACAAAGTTGTAGAAAATAAAATACTAAGCTTAAGTCTCTCGTTCACGAATTAAAATTAGGTCTTTTGAACAGCATTATTATATCATCACATGAAATTCGCATGATAGGGTTTCGTCTGAATTTCCAACCTAAATTTTAATCGTAGTTTCTTACGGTCAAGTAGGATTAAATACTATCCTCCGTTTACTTAGAATAACTTTATAAAACTCTAATAAACTTATAAATATATTTATATGTATTTACTGTTATTTAAAACAGTAAAATACAGGGTGTTACACTTATTGTTTATTTAAAAATTTAAAGATAAACATTTTCACACACAAAAAAAAAAATTCAAAGAAAAATATTAAAGATAAAATGGTAAAAACTTCATATTCTTAAACTCTTTAGTTTTTATTATGTAGTTATAATTCACTTCAAATTTATATCATTGTTAATTATGTTTGCATCTGCCACAAAAAATTCAAACTTTTTGTCTCAAATTTGGAGTGAATTATATACCCTGTTTTAGTCCTGTTGACAAGCTTTGTTGACTACATTTCATCATCAATATGTTATATCTAAAACAGTATGCAAACATGTATATTATATAAACTCGAGATTAATGCATGTTGGTTGTAAGAGCACGACTGACAGTTAAAAGGGAAAATTCGTCGTCAAAATAATTAAAGCAAGAATTAACGATTTAGCAAATTTCATAAAAAAAAGTGGTGTCTCTAGAATTTAACGACAAAATTTGCATGGCATCGCAATCAGTGAAGGATTTATATACGTCACTTACAATGAAAATTCATCGCTAAAATGTTCAAAAAATGTAAGTTCAAAATTTCATAGTTTCGTCGTGTTTACGAGAGATTTAGATCCGTTGACACCCCCTCTATGGGGTATCACATTTAAGAAACTCGTTGTGGAATTAAAAACTGAAAGAAATAAAATATTGCTGGTTACTTTCGGGAAAACAAAGTTTTCTAGTTACTTATCCTTTTTGAAAATAGTGATAAATTTTTTTCCTTTTCTTTTACTTGCATACAACATCAACAAAATATACATCTCTATTTCATACATATGCATCATAAAAGTTTACATAAAGACCTTCATACTACCTGGTCACTTTCTAAAGTCATAAAGACATAAAACAAACTAAAACAAACTAACTATAACATAGTGGGAGTCTGGAACCACAACTCCAAATAAAATGGCTCTCAGTAGCCAAAAAGTCAGATTGTCGAAACCCACTATCCCCAAAAACGGAACAACACCCTAAGCTGGTTGTGACTAATGAAAATCATTTGGGAGTCCAGTATAGACATCCCCACCCTCAGGAGGAGTATCCGGAGATGATACCTCAACTCCCTCTCCTACATCCGGGACTACACCATCCTCAAGAGGATGATAGTCCGGGTCCTCAAATAGATCCTCCTCAGGATCTTCCTCAATCCCCTCATGCACCTCCTCGGGAACTAAAACTATAGGTGCTGGAGGTGATCCTGGAGCTACCTCCTGTAAAGGCTGAACATGTGGGGGAGGATGATGCTCTAAGTCCCCTTGTTGAACCAAGTACTGTAGAATCATCCATATGGGAGGTAGTGAGACCTCCACCGTCTCCATGATGTGAGTACGATGCTGTGGCCCCGTTGCCAAGGTCCCTGAGAGAGTCCTTACAGGACCGATGTAGGTGGCGCTCCGGGCTCTCGGGTTAATCACCCAAGCCCCACCGTCGTCTGTATTTTCAAACGTCAAGGATCTGAGCCCTGAGTAGGATAGATCCATCTCTTCTGGATTCATCTGAACTCATATATATACCACACAATAGAGGAAACAAAAGAAAATATGCAAGGGTAAGATACCAATATATGAGTTTTGATAAGATAACCACATGCGTGACACACAAAACAACATATGCATGATATTCACAACATATGGAAATTATCCAAACAGCAAAATAATTTGTCAAAGGGACCCATACCGATAAATCCACCGCGATTTTATAAAAATGCATGACACTTCAATATTCAGGCTCTAATTTAATATCTAATCTCCAGAGATCCCAAAAGTACTTCTTTTTGTTTGAGCAAATCAAGCTCTTTACATGGACCATTGTAAACGAAATAAAAACAATGACCAAAAAATATATGACACATTGGCCAACACACAGGACACAATGGTCATTGCGATAGATGGAAACATTGTCCATAAACCCATTGGCCAACACACAGGACTCAATGGTTATCGCGATAAATAGAAACTTTTTCCATAAATATACATTGGCCAAGACACATGACACAATGATCTATAATTCATGACACATAGGTCAACACATAGCACGTCTGCCAAATAATGCATGTAAAAACTTTTATTCTCGTCTCATTTTCTTTTTCATTTCATTCTTCCCTTGTCGAAGCTCAAAGGCTCATGACCATGGTTAATTTAATATTAAGTCTTTTCAACTTCAATCAAACACAGGACACATGGTCCTAGTGTTTTAAACTCAACACATGACACACAGTCCGAGTGCTCAATCGCGAAGCCCTAAACTGATGCACTAGTCTTAGGCTCACGGATATGGGATACAATATTCACCATATCAATTATAGGAGACACAATCCACAACAACTTTTGAAGGACACACAATCCACTAACCCGGATCCATGATCCACTATTAACATAACACTAGAATCCCGACGTCTCGGTTACTAGGTTCACTTTTCTTCCTTAAAAACATTTTTGTTCTGTGAAACAACAAATACAAAAGAAAACCCCCGAAAACTTATCCAAGTTTAACAGAACTACTTTCACTGGGTAAAAACTCCTTTACAGAAAATCATTTCTGTTTAAAAATCGTTATTAAAAACGTTAAATCACCACGAAATTCATTTTTCTTCCAATTAATACATTCTTGAAAATTCTTTCTCATGAATTCATCAACTTTAGAACAAAAATCATTCCCAACTCGATTCGCAAAAAAATAAAACCGTTTTCTCAAACTTTTGCCGTAAAATCCCTTTATAACTCAAAATGACTTTTCTGTTGTAAATAATTTTTCCAACGTCTATATTACATTATTTTCGTAACTTAATCACTTAAAATAACTTTTTATTTTATTATTGAATTTATTTTGGAAAAACTATCGCCTGTGAAATTTTTTCACAATTCTGCCCTTACGACTCATTGACTCATCTTTCACCGAAATATTATTAAAATATTTTTTTTTCACTTTTCTCTAACTTTCCAAAATTGAATCACTTTAATTAAATCTTTAAGCTTATCAAGCTTTTAACCTCAAATTACATTGAGCACTGACCACTGTCAGGCTTCTGAGTCCATCAATCAACAACAGACAATCCAGTACAACACAGTTATAGCATACTTCACAGTTATAGCATGCATCACAGATATAACTTTAAAATACAGTTACAACCACACAATTAAATAACTCATATCAAAACACATAACAAATTAAACAATAAATAATTTAAAGCAACAGAAAACCGCAACAGATAAATTACAAACAACACTAAGATAGCATATGGCTATCTAAAACCCCTCAAGTAAACTCCCCTTACCTCTTGGAGTTTTCAAGTCTCGTTCTCGAAGTGTTTCCCGACTCAATTCCGGTTTCCTCCGCATAGCTCAGAACAATCAAACTCAGTTTGATCCTTCACAACAAATCACAACCAAAATTAACAAAATCAAACAACAAAACTCTCATAAACCATATGATATGGTTCAGCCTTCACTAATTAACTAGGCTAGGGATGTTAAAATTTTACAAACTCTTGGATTAATGATCCTTAAGCATGAAAAAGATATAATCAACTAACACTTGACAAAGATTTGAATCAAAACTCATCCAACCCACAAGGTTAGGGTTTCGGCCCTCATGAGTAAAATAGGCTAGAATTTGATTTGGTTTCTAATCTCTTGGATTCAACAATCATAGGTATTAAAGAGATGAAATCAAGTGTCACATGATAAAAATTGAAGCAATACCCATTTACACCAAAATCCTAGGGTTTTCGGCCATCAATGGAGAAATAAGGAGGAAATTTATTTTGTGTTCATTCTTCTAGATGATCAATGTAGGCATCATGATGAGTTCATAGCAATTGGTTTCAAGTCAAATGGATTTTTATACAATTTTCTAAAGATTTTTTAAGAAAGCTTCATGAAATTGGATGATGATGATTCATGACATAAACTCATAAAATGGGTGAAGGAGAATACATGATTGATCATGGAGAGAAGAGATTACCTCTTGAAGCTTGAAGAAATTGATAGAAAAGACGATGTTCTTCACAAATTTAACTTAAGTGTTCATGAGTGTTTTTGAGAGAAATGGTGTTTATGTTAAGGAAGATGACATGAAGGGAGGAAAAATTGCCTAAGTGTGACTAAATGAAGGGGGTCGTGTAGGGGGAGGACCTTTTGGTCCAAAAATTGTAATGGCAAAGCTTGTAATTACCATAAAAACCAAGGGTAAGATGGTCATTTCACCACCAAAATATCTAATGGCATTTATATGGCCATTATGACTCGGATAGGATCGCCATAAATTCCCGTCACCACAGTCACATCAATCACCTCAGCTCCGTATCTAGCTCCATCATTTACCCGACTTAGGTTTTCCACAAGATATTTTGAAGTTTTCGCCCGTATAAAATATAATATTTTATTTTCACGCGAAAATTTTCAAAAATACCAATATCATTGAAAATACGATATAAACCTTAACCGTTTCGTTCACCAGTCAAAATTAGGTTTCCTGATCAGTAAACTTTTACTGTCAGTGAAAATATAGACCGAGTTCCATCTAAATTTTCAACCAAAACTTTACCCGTAACCTTACAACAATAAGTATAACATGGAAATGACAATGGTTTAATCAAAATCATTTTTCTAAGTCTCGGATAAAAATATAAACATTTATATATTTATTACCGATATTAGAAAGCAGAAAAATCGGGGTTTTACACCGTCGTTGTTTGAGATGAATATATGCTCATCGATGTTTGCAATAGATTCATATCTATCACCGTTTGCGACAGATTTAGATCTTCACTGTTTACAATGGATATATGCCCATCGCTATTTGCGACAGATCTCATATTCGTCGCAATTTTTAATGGACATGTGTCCATCGCTATTTGTGACGTATTTAGCAACAAAAGAATTTTTGTGATGGATTTAACAATGGAAATAGGTTTTTTGTGACAAACTCTTAATGATGAAAATAGAAATTTTAACATATTTTACATAAATATTAACTATACCCTAATAGATCAAACAAATAGTCAATAGATTCAATACAAAATATATAAATATCAATTCAAATATACAACAAATAGATCTCAATATCAAATATAAAAATTATCAAATATACACCAAAAGGATCTAATATTACTATCACATATTTTATAATATAAATGTTTATTGTTTACATTAAGAGCTTTGAAGTTTATTTATAGTCGGACAAACTAGTCTTTGATCTTCTGCATGATGATGTTTACATTATATATATAAAATATTATTTTACTCAATACAAATTTGGTCCAATTTGTTTCAATGAGAAAATGAAAATTGATTTAATTTTTAAATTTAATAATGAAATTAACGATGAATGATATCCATCACTGAAAACTGAGTCGCTAATCTCGTCGTTAAATTTGTTTAAAAGTTTATGATGGAAATAGCGACGGATTCTTCGGCGATAAAATATATCCATTGGTAATTCAAATAAAGAAATTAATGACATATTTAGCAACGAAAAATTTAGCTACGTCCTTTTGTCTATTGGTAATTTTGTTGTTAAATTCAAATAAAAAGATAGCAATGGATTGTTCAACGACGAATTTTCTTCATTGCTCGTTGCTAAATTCAAAGGAAAAATTTTGTGATGGATTATGCGACGAGATTTTCAATGACAACCAAATTTGGTCGTTGATTCAATGCTAAATAGAAGACAACAAAGTTTCATAAATTAAAATGATATTCATCGCTAAATCCGTCGCTGGTTGCAACAAATACGTTTTCGTGATTAATTCTCGTCGCTAATTTCAACATTTTTAGTAGTGGAAGTGGAGGTTTTAGATCCCTTAAGTATGTTATCCTTGATTCAATCCTTGAATTTTCATATTTGAAAAAATATATTATTATTTTTTATAAATGAAAAAAATATTATTGTAAAAGGTTATATATATATATATATATATATATATATATGTGTGTGTGTGTGTGTGTGTGTGTGTGTGTGTGTGTGTGTGTGTGTGTGTGTGTGTGTGTCTCAACATAATATACATAAGGGTAAAATTATATTGAACAAAATATAATGTTACTATCCAAGTTCAGGTGTATTAGTTGTTGTGAGAAGGTTGCATAACTCCGTGCTCTCGTGATTCAACCGGAATCAATCATACAAACAATTTAAATGAATTAGACCCCTCTAATATTTTAGTTTAATTGGTATGTATTATTAGTGCAAAGTTTTTTATATTGCTAGCCAATCAAAAATTATGATATGGATGACTTTAAGTAGTTATGATGAGGAAAAAAAGTGAGTTAGTGGTATAAGAAAACATTATAAAGTACTTACAAAAATATATTAATTCAACAAGTAATTATATATTGCAAATGCAATGGAATTGCCATTCATGAAACAACATCTTCAGTTATCGAATACACATGCTAACAACTGTTAGCACAACCATTAAGGATAGGCCACATCACGCTTTGTTTTGTTGCATAGAAGAAAGTAGGAAGAAAGAAACAAGAGAGAAAAAAAGTGAGGAGAAAGAAAGAGGTGAGAAAGAGAGTAATATTTTATTTTTTTTATATGAGAGAAGGAAGAAAGAAATAAAATAGAAAATAGTGTTTTCTCCTCTCTCTCTCTCTCCCTTTTATTTTATTTTTTTGACCAAAGGAAACTACTGCATTTCATTAAAAATCAATGATCCAATACATGTAGGGATATCATAAAAGAAATGAGGACTAGCATAAGAAATAGCCACCCTAGTTAAGCTATGAGCAACCATATTGGCTTGCCTCCTTGAGAACTCAACATGAGAGTTTTGACAATAAGAAAAAAACAGCTCCTTGCAAGAGGAGATAATCGAACCAAATTCAGTACATCCCGATTTTTCGCTGCTTTCTAATATCGAAAATTTATATAAATACGTTTATATTTTTAACCGAGACATAGAAAATGATTTTGGGAAAACCAAAGTCATATTCATATTATAATTATTTTTATAAGTATACGGTTAAATTTTTGGTTGAAAATTCAGACGAAACCCGGTCAAAGTTTTCAATAACAGTAAGATTTTACTGATCAGGAAACCTAATTTTGACCATAGAACGAAATGAATAGATTGTATATCTCATTTCCAACGACATAGGCTATTTTTAAAATTTTCAAAATAAATAGGTTATTATACGTGATTCGGGCGTAAAACCCTGAATCGGGTAATCGACGGAGTCGAGAACGGACGTGCAGAGACAAAATCTGACATTCAATGGATGAAGACAAGTGATGACTCACAAGGGGTGAGTCATATAGATGACTCACCTTAGTAATGATGGTTTTTTGGGGAATTTACTAATATGTCCTTAATGTTGGTTTTAATCACAAATTTGTCATTGTACAAGATTACCATTTTGTCCCTAGAATTTTATGCCTTGGACCCAATTGCCCCCAAATCCCATGGCACAAACTCTCATTTGAGAGCTGAGACGCCCCGACGTCCCATTAAAGAAAATCCAAAAATATTAAGACCTAATTTCATTATTATCGTTTAGCGGATATATTAAAAAAAGCGGAAAATTAAAAACTTAAAATACACACAACATATATACATACAGAACATATACACATCAACAAAAATACATCAAAGATCTGAAGAAAGATGCCTCACAGATGCACTCCACACCCCGTCCCCTCTCAAAATACAATAAAACCTCACTCACACCTATACCGATGACACTCGCCTTGTAATCACACATTTATATATTTTGATGAATGACAAACACTAACAAAAAGGCAAGAGAATTTTTCTTATAGCATGCAGGTACCGCGTGCACAAATTCAAATTATTATGGTGTACCAGAAAATCAAGTATCAAGACCACAAGACCAAATGGGTAAATTATTAGGTCTTAGATACTTTTGTAAGAGGTTGGTTTAATTAGGTAAGTAGCTTGGCTCAAAGTTTTTTTTCTAAGATGAAAAGAAAAATATTTTATCAAAATAATTTTTTTAATTTATAATATCATCAAAAGATCACTCAAGTTTTTATTAAAGATTGTTTTTTATGAATATAATATTTTTACATGAATTCAAAAGATCACCTTGTACTTTTTCAAAACAAATATTTAACCACCTAAATTGCATTCATCACCACGTTTTCTTTATTGGAATTAGGCCTTCTAATAGAAACAAATTTGCATTAATGATCAGATTTTGGACATTTATCTTATTGCCTTATTTATATCTTCAACGTTAATATTATATTTGAATAGGCTGACTGTTTTTTCTTTATGAAAATAAATTTGGATGCAAACCTAACATGAATGATGATCTTTTTGATAAAACATGAATGATGATTTATCATGTGTCAAGCCCAATTTGCTGTCACTTTATATCACTCATGATTCTCTAATTGCCAAATTTGATACTCAACGTTTCTACTAATTAAATTGAATATATTAAATTGAATATTCAATTCAATTTGTTAGCTGGGTAATTCACACGCTTTTATCATTTAGCCTAGCATTAATTTTTTATTTGGCAAAATAAAAAGGTTTGGATTGAAAGTAAATATATGATCAGACCTTGATTTTGTTTGTCTCACTAATGCTTAGCCTTCAACGTTAAAATTATTATCTAGCCTAACTTGTTTTTATTCAAATAAATTTGTATTGAATGCAAATCAATATATCCTGGCATTTCACTTGCCCATCATTTCCAATCATATTGTAACGGTCATTTCTTCTTAATGTCCACGGAAATTACGTCCAGCTTTGAAAAGCATACTCTAACACGCCTGAGCCATCATACACTACCACCCTCGTCTGCATCCTGTGGTCCGACAGGTCGGGACACTCCTCCGCTCCCACTGGAAGAGCTCCTGTCCGGCTGCCTCCGAAATCTCTGCTGGTAAAGCCTGTTATCGCGTGGATGAAGTCGTCTGGTAGATACTCGAGAAGACTCTGAAACCGTAGCTAGGACCTCTGGAGGTGCTGGTACCTCTGGAAGGGGAGCTATGTCCTGGGCAGGGGAAATCGGACCCTCCTCCTGGATGGGCACTAACTCGGGCTCAGGTGCTGGTGCGAGCCCTGGTAACAATGCCTCTAAGGGTACCATGAAGGGGACTGGAGTCATGCCTGGCATCGGCGGTATGTGTCCATCCGGCGGTCCTATCGGAAAGGGACGAGTAGTACCAAAGCGGAACGTGCCGACGAAACCTATCGGCACTTCCTGTCCGAGCCCGAAGGTGATGGACATGGGACTCTTATACACAACGAAACAAGTGACTGGGTCCACTAGCCACCCGTTCGAATCGACACACTCTACCTCAAAGGTCCCTGAGAGGGGGAACCTCGGGTCCTGAATCATCCATGGGTGATCCCAGTGCGCCATCTACACGGTCTGGATCTGAGATACAAAACATATATGTACAAACACACAACAAAAGAACATGGGATAAGAAGCCATATAACATCAAACGTGGAAAGGGTTTAGCAACATTTAATTAAATAACGGCATACTAAACATCCATCTCCAAGATTATAAATATATGGGTATAACACAAACCATCTTCAATCCACGTCTAAGATCTATCCTCTATCCTCCAGTATGATGCAATGCAAATGCTGTATGAATCATCTCATCGGGTATCGGCCATATCCGGATATCATATCAATATATCGGCCATATCCGCGGATGGAGGATGTCAATGAAAAACAATGGCACTATAGCTACACAATCCGGTGCACACCTCTGAACCACGGCCAGGGTGCTCATGCAATACATGAACTATAGTTGCAACTAAAATAAAATCATGTCTGGGACGGTCCACCTTTAGCCTAAACCTCGGGAATTCTCCCTCCAAGGAATAAACCCCTACGACCATGTTTCAGGTCCACACGACCATGTTTCAGGTCCACCATATCACAGACCATGTTTCAGGTGACCCCCTAGTGCCATAACCGCTCATCATAATGTCATAGATAACCTCAAAATAATCTCATCTCACCAAACTCATCCTCATATCACGATAATCAACTCGGTAAGGCACTGCTATCACATATCGTATGCAATCCCCAATACATCTTCATGTCTCAACATAACTTATTATTTACTCAATCCTCTAAGCACAATCATAACACTCATCATGTCATGATGTTATCCAAAATCATCATCATAAATCATCATGTCATAATATCATTTCCAAATATAATAATCATCACAACAATATAATAATATTAAATATAAACATAGTCTCAATACTTCCAACACTCATAATATCAATTACCAATATCATATCAAACAGTCAAGCAGACAATCACCAAATAATAAAATAATGATATATATATATATATAACGTAACGACGATAAACGCATAATTTCTATATCATCATCGGTACCACTAAGTAGTCCCCAATATGGTATAGACATTGTCCATTACTCGCTCTCGTGTAGGGTTTGGGTCACCCTACGCCATTATCGAATTAAATGTAACCACGTCGTTTCCGACGTTAAATAGTTTATTTCCCCCACCTGGAGAGTCGTACGATGCCCGAAACGAAACAAAATGAGACGTCCCCTAACCTCCTCGATTCTGCCTTGAACGTTTCTAGGGCCTCGGAGCTTCCAAAAATTCACCTAAGCATCACATTGCAAAGCACACGTTACTACGAGTTCATAATCGAAGACGGAATCGGATTCCGACAAACGAAACGAATGATAATACGAGAAACACAACGAACGGAGTTTCGACATAAAAGAGAATGATTTACCTTCACTTTTAGAAGAAACAAAGAAGAGGAGAAGATAGATATCGTCACTACGATGACAACCACGTGCTTCGATTCTCAACGGGACGATCGAAACTCTCACACTTTTGCTCTAACTCCTTTCTCTCACTAAGATCTCTCTCTCTCTGTAACCCTCTTTCTGTTCTGAGGCTTCTTCACACTCTCTGCTTTCTGTTTTTCGTTTGGTGGCGAAGTGACTTATGTCACTTAAGCCACCTTTTATTTTTAAAAGTTCAATGTGCCACGCTTGAGTGTGAAAAGGGCCACGCTTGAGCGTGGCCACGCCGGAGCGTGGGAATTGCCACGCTTGAGCGTGGAAAACCACCACACCATGCATCCACTCACAGGCTGCCACGTAAGCCCTGATGACATGTGGCAAGTCAAAGCATGACCCTTGTCTGGTTGACTTGGGCACTCGAGCTTGGATACATCCACGCTCGAGCGTTGACTTCTGACAAAAAATCAACTCTTTGCGTTCAGGGTCTGTTCGACATCAGATTGCGTTCAAATTTGAGATATAGGCTCATTAGGACCTAATAAACAACCTAAAACCATAAAAAGGCCTAATCTCAACTCTAATTCTGAAATTCTTATTTCACACTCAGACGTCTCAAAGACGCTAATCGGGAAACCCTAGTTTTGTTCCTATGTTCCAACTCCCTCGATAAGGCTGCGTACTTTCCATGCAAAGGTCTCTAAACCTCAAACAACATCCCAGCTATGTAATCCAAGTCCTAACCCTAATCCTCATACGTAAGCCATACATAAAATCACGGATGTTACAAGAGCCCATTTCACTTCTATAAAAGGCATGATCATCTTCTCCATCCAACTCTGTTCATTCTCTCTTAAAACTCATATGCTCCATAGCCTCGATTTGTGAAGCAAGTCCTTGATTCTTCACTTGTTTTTGATCTTCAAAAGGTAAACCTTGTTCTCCTTACTCAATCATGATTATGTTCTTCAATTATTTTCATGATTCAATACCATGTTCATCATTTTCAATTTCTAGATCTAGAAACTTTGAAATTCTCTAGAAAATCATAGAAAAATCATAAAAAGGTGAAATTAATTTCTATGAGTTAGTTATCATCTTTATTATCATAATCCAAGAGCTTGTTGCAAACAAAGTTTTCCTCCTTATTTTTCTCTCTAAGGCCGAAACTATAACATCCCTGACTGCTTTATGGATTGACGACTGTCCCCACAAACCATCACGGGTCTTTTGAGCGTGCTTTGTCCTCACTCACACGCTTCCTGGGAAAACTTCCCAGGAGGTCACCCATCCCAGAATTGCTCCAAGTCAAGCACGCTTAACTGTGGAGTTCTTGATGGGCTACCGCAAAGAAGATGCATCTTGTTAGTATAGGTAGTACCAATCAATTCATATAAGCCTTCCTTAACTCTATAGTCCCATACCTACACGGTCTCAAGATCCCTCTCATTCGGGTGTGTAATCGGTTCATTCATGTGTCCCACCGCCTAGAAGCATACCAGGAGCCGCTCCTTGTCCGTGCCTTCTTGCACCTGCGACCACTCCCCGCCCTCGTCGGCACCCGGGTGTTACATGCCCACCAGCTTCCGCTTGGTTCGTCCCCGAACCACACCGTACTGGGAGAGGTGCCGCTCTGATACCATTTGTAACATCCCAGGCTGCTTTATGGATTGACAACTGTCCCCACAAACCAACACGGGTCTTTTCAGCGTGCTTTGTCCTCGCTCACACGCTTCCTAGGAAAACTTACCAGGAGGTCACCCATCCCAGAATTGCTCCAAGTCAAGCACGCTTAACTGTGGAGTTCTTAAGTGATGGGCTACCTCAAAGAAGATGCATCTTGTTAGTATAGGTAGTATCAATCAATTCATATAAGCCTTCCTCAACTGTATAGTCCCATACCTACACAGTCTCGAGATCCCTCTCACTCGGGTGTGTAATCAGTTCATTCATGTGTCCCTCCGCCTAGAATCTTGCCAGGAGCCGCTCCTTGTCCGTGCCTTCTTGCACCGGCGACCACTCCCAGCCCTCGTCGGTACTCGGGTGTTACAGAAACTATGCATGTGAGGGTGGAGGAACTTTTGTTCATTTCTTTTGAAAATGATCTTGTATTTCATCCTTCTAGTATGTAGCTATGTTGAATCCAAATCCTTGTATCAAACTAAAATCTCTTACTCCATTTATCCATCATGGCTGAACCTAGGTTTTTTGAGGATTGGAAGTTTTTGATTCAATCTTTTATGAATAGTCACCAATCCTATGTCTTAGGTATTAAGGATCATTAATCCAACGACTTAAGAATTTTAGAAGTTTTTACCACAAAAACTCATCATGGCCTTGACCTATGCTTAGTGTATAGGTGATTTTATTTGTTTGATTTTGATTAGTTGATTGTGGTTTGTTGAAGGATAAAGAATTGTACAGTGTACGTGTGTCAATGATTTCCGGTTTCGCGGCAAAGTTTTTAATCGGAAGTTAAGTTCTTCGAGAGGTAAGAGGGGATTTCCCGAGGGATTTTTCCGATGACTACGTGCTATCAAGTTGTTGGTCTGTATTATTTATCTATGGTTGTGGTGTTTGTTTAAGTTATTTTATGTCGTGCTATTTTATCTGTGTTTATTTATTTGCAGTTATGTATTATAGTGTTTTGATGCATGATATGCCTGGGTTAATTGTTATAATATTGTTGATGATTGTTGATGTTGGTTTTGGATTGAAAAGCCTGACAGTGATCGGTGCTCAATTAATAACGATGTTAAAAGCATTAAAATCTTTTTACGGAATTCTGAGTTTTAATTGATGAGAAATAGTAATATAATATTACTTAAGTATTTGGATGGTTGAAAATGAGGAAAAGTTGAAAATAATATTATTTTAATGATTTATCAGTGTAAGAGTGAACTGTGAGTCACAGTGAGGATGTAACCGTGAAAATATTTTTATACTGCTAATTTTTATGTAAGAAGTTCTAGAATATTATAAAAAGTTATTTTAAGAAATTAATCTTTGAAAATAACTTAATTGTGATTTTAGAAAAATATTTAAGTGGAAAATTTTAAGAATTGGCTTAAATGACTTTAAAAATGCTAGACGACGGTAATTTGGAAAAGTATCGACGGCAAGAAATTCTAAAATGGCAGTACGTGTTTTAAACCAAGACTGAGCCTCAAGTGACTCCCTTTTTGGAACATAAATTTTTCAGAAAAAGATTTCAAGTAATTGATGATTTTACAAAGGAAATTCTAATTTTTAAATGATTTTTCCGAATCAAGTTTTACTCAACGACGGTATTTCCGACAACTTGGATAAGTTTCGGAAATTTTGTTTTGATTTTGTGTTTCACAGAACGAAAACGGTGTTAACATTTAAATTTAAACCTAGTATCCGAGACGTCGTGATACTGGCGTTCTGAAATAAAAGCACGAAGATCTTTGATCCGTGTTACATTGTTATGGACTTTGTGTCCTATTCACGTTGTAATGAACGTCGTTAATGGTGAATATTTTTTTCTATCACCACAAACCTAAGACTGATTGCAAGGTCTAAAGGTTTTGTGATTGAGCACTCGGACTTCGTGTTCTTTGTTAACGTTGAAAAATCTAACAAGTTGAAAATTATGAATAGTCATAAGCTATCTTGAGCTTCGACAAAAGAAGAATGAACACAAAGAAAAATGACGAGAATAAAATGTTTTATATGCATTCATTGGCAGACGTGCCCACGTTTTTATGTATGATGCCTTAATGATAGGATATTCGTGCTACGTTGTTATGTATGGTGTCTTAATAAATATGGTATTATGTGCTACGTTGTTATGTATGGTGTCTTAATAAATAAGTTATTCTGTGCTATGTTGTTATGTATGGTATTCCATGCCATGTTGTGCCTAAAATACCTGGCAATCGAGCTTGATCAGCTCATTTACACGATGTTGGGATCTTCGGAGATTAAGTGAAAAGTTAGGCGTTGAAAGTTGACATGTTCATGCATTTGTTTTCAAAAGACGGTGATTGGGTATGAAACCCAGTGATAGACTACTTGTTTCTTTATAGAAATGTATATGTATATATGTTTTCTTTTGTGTCGTGCATGTAATTATCGTGTTAAATCCATATATTGGTTTCTCACTCTTGCATTATTCTGTTTAGATTTTCTTTGTTGTGCTCTATATTGTGGAGTTCAGATGAACCGCTCTGGGGATATGATGTATACAAGAAGAAGGTTCCTTGGTTCAGGGCATGCCGATGTTTATTTGCTACTATTATGTCTGTCTTACAGGTGTGACTAGCTTAGGTTTTATTTTTCGTATGTTGTTGTTTTTCAATAAGGACCTATACTTATAAAGGTCTAGGTGTGAAAATAGTAGGATGCAATATAGTTGTATGATGTTACATACATACAGATATATATATATATATATATATATATATATATATATATATATATATATATATATATATATATATATATCCATATACGGTTATACTTACGTTGTTGTTGTGGTTGTCGAAAAGTTGTCGAAAAGAAAAAAGAAAATGAAAATTATTTATCACCATTTTGAGAGATGATAACAACTTAAGAAAATATTATTTTTCGAAAGCAACCAGCGAATTACTTTTAATTTATTTTCGTACGTGTTTACGAAGTAATACCCAAGGGGATGTTACAGTCAACATTGGTAGCATGCATACCATCAACTACTACCTTAAAGTCCAGCTCAAAAATGACTTTGTTATGATGCTAGTCCTTCATCCAAGCTCATCCCATAGACACATTCCTATACCCACCTTGTCACTGTTACTAACGAAGGATGCGTCTATATTGCATTTAACAAAACCCTGTAGTGGTTTTGTCCATGAAGCTTGCGCTGTAGAAACCTTGTGAGCTTGGGTGGTTGCCAGGAGACCGCGAGCCTGCTTCCGATCAAGAAGAGCCACAGTTCCATGTTGAACAATTGTCTCTGGGTTATCATCAACATTATCCCGGACCTTACAATTACGCCCTCTCCAAATTGACCATAAAATCATGGCCAACTATCTCCCTTTTACTTGGTTGAGTAGAAAGGGATAACAGAGAAATGATATTATTTTTAAAAGGAAAAAAATGTCCCTGAAATAAAAATGAAAGAAAGAAGTGCTTTCTAGGGGTATTGATGTAAATGAACATCTCTCTACCCTCTTTCTTCTCATACTCGGAGAGAAAAAAAAAAGTGGTGGACCTAGGGGTGTAAGGCCTAAACCAATTAATCAATGAACACAAAAACCCGAACCAAACCAATTAAATTGGTTTAGATTTTTTGTTGTTTGGGTCTGAACCAAACCAAACCCAATGGTGATTGGTTCAGTTCTCGGGTTGAAGAATTTAGGAACCTATTTTAATATTTTATTTTTATATATATTTTTAATATTTATATATATTCTTAAATTCAATAATTTACGAGTTTGAACAGAACCAAACCAAACCAACCGATTCTTGATTGGTTTGGTTTGGGATTTATAGGAAAAATGCTTAAAATGGACTCAAATCAAACCGAACCAGTTTTTATTGATTCAGAATTTTTCACCTAAAACCGAACCAAACCAACCCATTACGCCCATATGTAGACCCAACACAGTGGCGGATCCACTTGTACAGGGGTTGGGGCAATTGCCCCCACAAGGTATATTTTTTTTTAGATGAACATACTTTGTAATTTTTTCTTTTGCCTTCACAAAAAAATTGATATTGCTCCCATAAGATAAACTTTCTTAAAATGAATACAAAAAAGTCACAAGAATTAAAGAGAGAATAATTTGAGACTCTTTTTTTAGGGGAAAATTTTCAAATATTTTAATTCCTATGTACAAAGTTAGCTTACTCCTTTGTCGTTTACCTATTTTTCGCCCTACTAAACACGTACTCACGAATCACCGACTCACTTGACACAATCACAAACAGCAAAAAAAAAAAAAAAACAATCGCATGAGAGACAAATGACTAAATGATTGTTAAGTTACATACATCGAGAGTTATTTTTAGTAAATGAAAAAGTACATAATATTTTCAAGATATAAAAATATGTAGTGGACAATTATAATTTGTAAAAACTTTGATACTTCTGGTTTTTTGTCATGAGATTATTTACTTTTAAAAAACTTATAATATTTTTCTCTTGTGAAAACAGTTATAGACTATATTTTACCCCCATTATAAAGGGAAGAGGCAGTTAGAATTAGTTAAGGCAGTTAGATTAGTTTGTATTCTGTTGAAAGCAGTTAGAATAAACTGCATCCCTATATAAAGAGAACCTGTATCAACTCACACACAATCTTTCAATACAATCTTTACACGTGATCATTTCCATTCTTGCTCTCTTATTCATTATCTTTTTCCACTGTAACTCTGATACCTTTATGGTATCAGAGCTCGATCCCTTTCTATGTCGAGTTCAAGCTCTGCCATGACGTCACAACCACTGATTCAATCTCTATCAAGCCCAGTGTCAATCAAACTCGATGATGCGAATTTTCTCACATGGAAACAACAAGCACTTGGAACAATTAAGGGTTTCAAGCTTCAAAAGTTCATTTCAGAATCACAAAAAGGAGGAATGCCAAGAAAATTTCTCAATGATGAAGATAAAGCTATCGGAAAAGTCAGTGACGAATTTGAGAACTGGGAGCAGCAAGATCAACTAATTCTCACATGGCTTTTGGCCTCAATGTCACCGAATTTGCACACTAGAATGGTTGGCTGTGATTACGCTTATCAGATCTGGAAGAATTTGGAAATTTTCTTTGCTTCGCAAAGTAGAGACAAGGTGAGTAAACTGAAAACTCAGCTCAAATGTATCAAGAAAGAGGGAAATATGAACTTGAATGATTATCTACTTTCAATCAAAAGAATAGCAGACACTTTAGTTGCAGTAGGAGCACCAATCACTGATGATGAACACATACAAGTGATTCTTGATGGACTACCCGAAGAATATGATTCAATTGTAGCATCAATCTTGTCCAGAACTGATCCATATGAAATTCCTGAAATTGAAGCCTTGTTAATGGCAATTGAAGAAAGAATTGAAAGGCACAAAAGACCATATTCTTTTGGAATGCAAGATTTGCAAGCAAATCTTATGCAATCTCAGCAATACAGAAGAGGAAGAGGAGGTGGAAATAGAGCTCCATCCTTCAATTCCTATAATTCCTCACGAGGAGGAGGAAGATTCAGAGGCTCAGGTTACAGAGGAAGAGGTAGAAATGCTAATCGAGGTGGTAGATCAGGATCAGGCACCAAACCTCAATGCCAAGTGTGTGATAAATATGGACACACTGCCCTCAATTGTTGGCATAGGTTTAATGAGGATTATCAGGACACTAGTGTCTCCAATGGTGACAATCACAATGGCAGGGCTATGATAACTGAGAGCACAGTACCTGATAATTCTAACATGTCTGCACTTATGGCATTGCCTGAGACAGTGTATGATTCAGCCTGGTATCCGGACTCTGGGGAAACCAATCACATTACTCCTGATCAAGCAAACTTGCACAGCAAATCAGTGTATAGTGGTGACAATCGAATCAGAGTAGCTAATGGTGATCCTACCCATATACATCACATAGGTAACTCAACTTTCCTCCCTCCTAACTCTGTAAAACCTTTATTCTTACAAAATCTATTACATGTCCCTGCTATTACAAAAAAATTGATGAGTGTGTCTCAGTTTGCTCGAGATAACAAGGTCTTTTTTGAGTTTCATGCTGATGTATGCTTTGTAAAATCTCAGGTAACCAACCAAGTTCTTCTACAAGGGAATTTTAGAATTGGCTTGTATGCATTTGACAACATTGTCTTGAAGTCCTCTCCCATTCAGTATAACAAACATTTGTCTTGTAATGTAGTTCAATCTTGTAATAAAGAGACTGGTCCCAATCCTGTTTGTGATGTATATAATTTGTGGCATGCAAGATTAGCTCATGCATCTGCCAAAACAGTCTCCAATGTACTGAAAACTTGTAACATTCCATTCAATGGCAATAAAACTCCTTTTGTTTGTAAAGCCTGTTGTATGGGAAGGTCTCACAAATTACCATTTCTTGACTCCAACACTATTTATAATCAACCTCTAGAATTAATTTACTCAGATATTTGGGGGCCATCTCCCATTCCTTCTACAAATGGTAGTAGATACTATATTCATTTCATTGATGCTTGTACCAAATTTACTTGGATTTATCTCATTCAATACAAGTCTCAAGCCTTTTCATGTTTCATTCACTTCAAAACAATGGTTGAGAGGCAGTTAGAAACTAGAATTAAATCCTTGCAAACTGATGGAGGAAAGGAATATGTTGCCTTCTCCAAATATCTCAGCACTCATGGTATTGTGCATAGGGTTAGCTGTCCCTACACACATGAGCAGAATGACTCTGCAGAAAGGAAGCATAGGCATATTACTGAGGTAGGCCTCACACTTCTAGCCAATGCCTCTATGCCCCTAAAATGTTGGGGGGAAGCTTTCCTGTCTGCAACTTTCCTTATCAATAGACTTCCTACTCTAACTATAGACAATATCTCCCCTTTAGAAAAATTGTTCCATAGAACTCCTAATTACTTGGACTTGAAAGTGTTTGGTTGTGCTTGCTACCCCTATCTTAGACCCTACAACAAGCACAAGATTCAATTCAGATCACAACAATGTGTGTTCACAGGCTATAGCCCTACTCACAAAGGTTACTTATGCCTAGCAGCCAATGGAAAAACTTACATTTCCAGGCATGTGATTTTTTATGAGAATTTGTTTCCTTTTCAGCAAAATCCTAACTTTGTGTTTGACTTTAAAACTGCTTCATACTCCACTACTGATTGCACTCATAACTTGCCTTCTATACCTGTTATACCATGTACTAACAGATTTTTGCCTTTGTCCACCGATCTCGTCTCTGATTCATCATCACCACTTGTCACTGATCATGCTGCACAAGCTGCCCCTCCTAATCAGGAAAATCCAGCATCTCCATCTCTGGTTCCCCATGAGTCCTTGCCACACTCTCCTCAGCTATCCACCACTGTGCCTGCTGCTGCCACTGTGCCACCCGTCACAGTGAATGCTCATTCTATGCAAACAAGGGGAAAATCTGGGATTTACAAACCTAAGGCACTTCTAACTACTACAAGTGCTAATCCAGACTTCACTACTGAGCCTAAGTCTGTTAAAGTTGCCCTATCCTCCCCTCATTGGAAAGAAGCCATGAATCAGGAATATGTTGCACTGATGAATACTAAAACCTGGTCCTTGGTCCCACTACCCTCTAACAGAGAACCAATAGGATGCAAGTGGGTGTTTAGAGTCAAGTACAACCCTGATGGATCTGTTAGCAAACACAAAGCTAGGTTAGTGGCCAAGGGGTTCCACCAACAGGAAGGATTTGATTTTTTGAGACCTTCAGTCCTGTGGTCAAGCCAACCACTGTTCGAGTTGTCCTCTCTTTGGCTCTTTCCAATAACTGGCCTATTAGGCAAATTGACATCAATAATGCATTCCTAAATGATGACTTATCAGAAGTTGTCTACATGACACAGCCACCAGGGTTTGTGCAAGGAGATTCCACACTTGTTTGCAAGCTCAACAAGGCTCTATATGGTCTCAAACAGGCTCTAAGAGCCTAGTTCCAAAAACTGCAAACTTATCTACTTGAGCTTGGTTTCCAATCAGCCAGATGTGATGTTTCTCTATTTACCAAATTTGTTGGAACTGAAACTATTTTGGTACTAGTATATGTGGATGATATAATCATCACAGGAAGCTCCTCTCAAGCCATTAATCAGCTGATTCAATCCCTTAATACAAAGTTTCCTCTCAAGGTCCTAGGAGATTTGAATTTCTTCTTAGGCATCCAAGTACAGAAGTCACACAATGGTAGCATCACCCTTGCACAAACTAAATACATACAGGACCTCTTAGCCAAGGCCAATATGAGTGATGCAAAAGCAATGAAGACACCAATGGTGGCTACTGAGAAACCGATCGCAGCAGAGATTCAGTTGAAGCAGACAACCCAAGTCTGTACAGATCCCTTGTTGGTGGGCTCCAATATGTCACAGTAACCAGGCCGGATATTGCCTATGCAGTGAACCGAGTATGCCAATTCATGCATGCTCCCAAAGACTCTCACCGGCAAGCAGTGAAGAGAATCTTGAGATACCTCCAAGGCACCTCCACTTATGGACTTGTCTTCTCTAAGTCCACCAACCTGAAGCTTACTGCATATTGTGATGCAGACTGGGCCTCCGATATTGATGATAGACGATCCACAACTGGCTACTGTGTGTTCCTTGGCTCCAATCTAATCTCTTGGTCTTCTAAGAAACAGCTGTTGTCTCCGTGTCCAGCAGACAAGGGAATCACAGGAGCCTTGCTGCTATCACAGCAGAGCTAATCTGGCTCAAATCCCTTCTATCTGAGCTTCGGATTTCCCTACCCTCACCACCACATATCTATTGTGACAACTTAAGTGCAGTTCTTCTTGTAGCTAACCCTATCCTACATTCTAGAACTAAGCACTTTGAACTTGACTTATACTTTGTCAGAGAACGCATTCAGAACAAAAACATTGTTGTGCACCACATTCCCTCAAGTGAACAAACAGCTGACACACTCACTAAGCCACTGCCTCAAACCATGTTCAATCACTGTAAATACAAACTCATAGTTCAAGACACTTCACCCATGAGTTTGCCAGGGGGTATAAAGGGAAGAGGCAGTTAGAATTAGTTAAGGCAGTTAGATTAGTTTGTATTCTGTTGAAAGCAGTTAGAATAAACTGCATCCCTATATAAAGAGAACCTGTATCAACTCACACACAATCTTTCAATACAATCTTTACACGTGATCATTTCCATTCTTGCTCTCTTATTCATTATCTTTTTCCGCTGTAACTCTGATACCTTTACCCATTAAAGAAATTTTTTGGATCTGCTACTACTGACCTCACCACTTTTTCTTTCTCTCATCCCCATTTCTCCTCTCTACCAAAGGAGAGAAAATCTTTATTTCTCCTCTTTTCTCTTATTCTTCTGTACCAAACACAGTGTAACAAAATTGGTCGAGGTTCGATTGTTGGTCAGGGTCTATAAGTGTAACGTTTTTTTTTTTTTTTGACCGGAGTCTATAAGTGTGACATGATAAAACGTTGTTGTAACAAAGGACACTGTCGAGTGATTCAATGCCTGAAATGCAGCAACAAATATGAAACGAAAAATGCAATAAACTTGCAGAACAGAAATCTAAAACATGCAAGAAGATAAAAGATTAGAAAGTAAAAGATTAAGGAAGAGATAACACCAAGAATTGTTAACGAGGTTCGGAGCAATTCCTCCTACGTCCCCGGGACAAAATCCGACTTGAGAAATTCACTATGAATCAAAGATTACAACTCTTCAATACAATCCCAGAACTTGTTGATTGTTCCAGCAAGTTCTCTAAATCTCTCGCTCTGTTCTTCCCTTAACCCTCAATTCTCTGCTTATCACACATGCAAATCTCTTATTCTCACTCAGAATGAATGTTTCGAAAATGCTACTCTCTATCTAACCTGAATAGGGGCATATATACAGCCTACATCAACCCTAACAGCAAAAACAGAAAGGAGATGAAAAAGGATCTCCCTAACCGAACAGAAGCAACAAATTCTGTTCAGAATCTAACTGATTCTGTTGGATGGAATGAGAGGCTTGAAGAAGAGAACCAGAAGCAGCTGAAGATGGGCCAGTGTGGAAGCTTCAACAAGAGGAGCAGAGCAAGATGGGCCAGAGAGGGTTTATCATTTCCTTTGGGCCAAGCCCAATGTGCCATAATACAACATTTCTCCACCTTGGTACATTGAGATTAGATACTTAGAGCTTCTCAAGTGCAGATTCATCTTGTCCAATTCATTCATCAATCAACTCTGATTCTCAGCAAATTCAGGCAGTGTTTGAATTTGCTGAGTGTTACAACCTTGGTTACCATGTCTGCAGGGTTGTCACTGGTATGAACTTTGACAACTTCAACTTCACATTTTTCAACAATGTCTCTGATGAAGTGTAGCCTGACATCAATGTGTTTGGTTCTCTCGTGATACATTTGATTTTTACTCAAGTGTATTGCGCTTTGGCTGTCACATGAAACACAAACAGTTTTCTGATTCAAACCCAGTTCAAAGACCAAACCCTTGATCCATAGAGCTTCTTTTATGGCTTCTGTTAAGGCTACATATTCTGCCTCTGTGGTTGAGAGTGCCACAATATGTTGAAGTGATGCCTTCCAGCTGATTGTGTTTCCAAATAGAGTGAATGCATACCCAGTAAGAGACCTCCTCTTGTCTAGATCTCCTGCATAGTCTGAATCCACAAACCCCTGAACCTGCTGAGATGTGTCACTGCCTCTGCAGTATACTAAACCTGTTTCCTGAGTGCCTTTGAGATATCTTAGCACCCATTTGACAGCTTGCCAATGTTCCTTGCCCGGATTTCCCATAAACCTGCTGGTTACACTGACAGCATGAGAAATGTCAGGCCTAGTGCATACCATAGCATACATTATGCTTCCAATGGCATTGGCATATGGAACTTTCTTCATCTGTTCCTTGTCTTCAATGGTGTCTGGTGACTGAGTGGATGAGAGCCTAAAGTGTGCAGCCAAGGGAACACTTGTAGGTTTTGCATCATCCATGTTGAACCTCTTAACCACTTTACTTAGGTAACCTTTTTGAGAAATAACTAGCTTCCCTCGATCTATGAATCTAGTTATTTCCATTCCCAGAACTTTCTTTGCTGCCCCTAAATCTTTCATCTCAAATTCCCTTTTCAGCTGCTCCTTTAATATGTTGATCTGTGTGATGTCCTTACATGCAAGTAACATATCATCAACATACAATAGGAGATATATATAGGTGTCCTTTGATAATTGCTTAAAGTATACACAACAATCAAAATTACTCCTAGCATATTTATGTTTCAGCATAAAAGAATCAAACCTCAAATACCACTGCCTTGGTGATTGTTTGAGACCATATAGGGATTTTTTCAATTTGGGACCCAATCCTCTCTGCCTTCAACTTCAAAACCGCTTGGTTGCTGCATCAGAATGGTTTCATTCAAATTTCCATGCAAGAAAGCTGTCTTGACATCCATTTGCTCCAATTCCATGTCATAGTGAGCTACCATGGAAAGAATTATGCGAATGGAAGAGTGTTTAACTACTGGAGAGAAGATTTCATTGTAATCTACTCCTTCCTTTTGAGTGAAACCCTTTGCAACTAGCCTGGCTTTGAATCTAGGCGCCTCAACACCTTGAATTCCTTCTTTCCTTTTGAAGATCCATTTGCTTCCTACTACCTTTGTGCCCTTAGGTTTGGGAACCAAAGAACCAAGTGTTATTCTTTTCAAGTGAACTTAGCTCTTCTATCATGGCCAGTATCCATTTCTGACTGTCTTTGCTGTTTACTGCTTCTGCATAGCTTCTTGGTTCATCAAGATCAACATCTTCTGCAACCTGTAGGGCATAACTGATCATGTCTGCATAACCATATCTTTGTGGTGGCTTGATGTTCCTTCTGACTCTATCTCTGGTGAGGTTGTATTCCTGAGGAGCAGGTTGATCTTCTTCTGGTTGGATTTGTTCTTCTGCTTGATCAGTTTCTGCAGTTTGATCATTTTCTAATCGAACATCTCTGTCTCCTCTTGGCTCCACCTCCACTCAAATCTCTCCAAGTCCTTTTGATCGGAAAGTTGATCAATTGGACTTCTTAGAGACTTGTATAGATCATTTTCTTGAAAGGTAACATCTCTGCTTATGATGCACTTCTTTTCCTCTGGACACCATATTCTGAACCCCTTTACACCACTTGGATATCCAACAAAGTAGCCATTCTTAGCTCTTGGAACCAGCTTCCCTTCATTAACATGATAATAGGCTGCACAGCCGAACACTCTTAAGAGACTGTAGTTGGCTGGCTTGCCTGTCCACATTTCTTGAGGAGTCTTCAGATTAATTGCAGTTGAAGGACTCGTATTAATCAAGTAACAAGCTGTGTGAACAGCTTCTCCCCAAAATCTGATTGGCATGCCAGCATTTGATAGAAGGCATCTCATCCTTTCTAGCAAAGTCTTGTTCATTCTTTCAACCAAACCATTTTGTTGAGGTGTTTTTCTAACTGTCCTGTGCCTATAAATGCCATGCTCCTTGCAATAGTTAGAAAACTCTTCTCCACAAAACTCTAAGCCATTATCTGTCCTCAGATTCTTGATCTTCCTCTCAGTTCTGTTTTCAATCATGGCTTTCCATTCCTTGAATGCTTTAAGTGCTTCATCTTTGCCTTTCAGTAGATATATCCAAATCTTCCTGCTATAGTCATCCAGAAAGAGAATGAAGTACCTGTTTCCACCATGAGAAGGAATCCAAGAAGGCCCCCATAAGTCACTGTGCACATAATCTAGGACTCCTTTTGAGCAGTGCTGGCCTGTTGTGAACTTCACCCTGTGCATTTTGCCAAATACACAATGCTCACAGAATTCCAAGTTGCTGATTTTGTCTCCACAGAACACACCCATCTTTCCAAGAATCCGCAGCCCTCTGATGCTAACATGACCTAGCCTCTGATGCCACAGACTTGTCTTGTATGTGCTTGAAGTCACATCAGCTACACTTCCTGTTATAGCATGACCTTTTAGTATGTAGATGCCATGCTCCCTAACTCCTTTCATAACCACCAGAGCCCCTTTGATGACCTTAAGAACACCAAACTCTGCCTTGTATGAGCACCCGGATTCTTCCAGCATTCCCAAAGAGATTAAGTTCCTCTTTAGGTCAGGAACATATCTAACTCCTGACAGAACCCTTTCTGTTCCATCATCAAATTTCAGCTTGACTGATCCTATACCAACAACCTTGTAGACTGAATCATTTCCCATGACAACCTTGCCTCCATCAGTTTCTTTGTAACCTAGAAGCCATTCCTTGACTGATGTCATATGAAATGAGCATCCCGAGTCAAGAACCCAGTCCTTCTCAGTAATTGTTGTTGTAGCCATCATTACCTCTGCATTTTCATAGCCATTTGATGCTATAGAGACCTTGCCAGCTTCATCATTATCATCCTTCCTCTTGAACTTTCTGTCAGGACATTCCTTCTTGAAGTGTCCTTCTTTCTTGCATATGAAACACCTCTTCTTGAACTTCTCTTTATCTTTCTCCTTGGACTTGTTTCTGTTCTTCTGTTTTGAGCCTTTCTTGTCAATTTTTCCTTTCATGAACAGCCCTTCTCCACTGCTATCCTATTTGCCTTCTGTCCTTTTCTTCAGCTCTTTGGAGATTAGTGCTGATTGAACCTCTTCCAGGGACAAAGAATCCCTTCCATAAACCAATGTATCACATAGGTTTTCATACGAGTTGGGCAGGGAATTGATGAGCAATAATGCCTGGTCTTCATCATCTATCTTTATGTCAATGTTCTCAAGATCTATTATGATCTTGATGAACTCATCCATGTGGTCTTCAATAGATCTCCCAGCTTGCATCTTGAAGGTGTAGAGCCTTTGTTTCAAGTAGAGTCTATTTGCCAGGGACTTTGTCATATAGAGATGTTCCAACTTGAGCCAAATTGCTGCTGCTGTAGTTTCCTTTGAGACCTCCCTGAGTACCTTGTCTCCAAGACTCAAGATTAGAGCACTATGAGCCTTGTCCATCTTTTCCTTCTTTTCTGACTCAAAGAGTTGGAGGGAGACTGTTTTCTCCTTTCAGTGCTTCCCCTAACCCTTGTTGAACCAAGAAAGCTCTCATTTTTAGACGCCATAGGCCAAAGTCGTTCTTCCCATTGAACTTCTCCAAATGATATTTGGTTGATGCCATGCCTCTCAGAACCGCAGAACCTGAGCTCTAGATACCAGTTGTTGTAACAGAGGACACTGTCGAGTGATTCAATGCCTGAAATGCAGCAACAAATATGAAACGAAAAATGTAATAAACTTGCAGAACAGAAATCTAAAACATGCAAAAAGATAAACGATTAGAAAGTAAAAGATTAAGGAAGAGATAACACCAAGAATTGTTAACGAGGTTCGGAGCAATTCCTCCTACGTCCCCGGGACAGAATCCGACTTGAGAAATTCACTATGAATCAAAGATTACAACTCTTCAATACAATCCCAGAACTTGTTGATTGTTCCAGCAAGTTCTCTAAATCTCTCGCTCTGTTCTTCCCTTAACCCTCAATTCTCTGCTTATCACACATGCAAATCTCTTATTCTCACTCAGAATGAATGTTTCGAAAATGCTACTCTCTATCTAACCTGAATAGGAGCATATATACAGCCTACATCAACCCTAACAGCAAAAACAGAAAGGAGAAGAAAAAGGATCTCCCTAACCGAACAGAAGCAACAAATTCTGTTCAGAATCTAACTAATTCTGTTGGATGGAATGAGAGGCTTGAAGAAGAGAACCTAAGCAAACAAGATGGGCCAGTGTGGAAGCTTCAACAAGAGGAGCAGAGCAAGATGGGCCAGAGAGGGTTTATCATTTCCTTTGGGCCAAGCCCAATGTACCATAATACAACAAACGTAATAGTGAAATAATATTGAACAAAGTAATTTTTGTGGAAAGATCGCAGAACTTGTTATGCCCTAACACGAATAATTATATATAGTTAATTTTAATGTATTGTTAGTATAAAATATTTTTACATTATCATCTAATCATGTTCAACATGTTGTCAAAAATATTCTATTGTTACCATAATTACATCAAAAAGCACATATGTAATGATGTATGATGTTATAAAAAAATTTACACTAAAAATACATTAAAATCAAAATGAAAAAAATTTAAATTTTTGACGGTATATGTCCATACATTAAATTTTCGTCCATTGCTAAGCCATGTTCCATTCTTAAATAGGTATTATGTTTTGAGAATCGACCGCTCCAACCTTTAATTGCTGACATAATGAAGTCAAATGACCCAAAATATTAAACTTGAATCAAATGGTAGGATCTAGTCTTCGTAAGAAACAAACAATAAAAATAATATTCACACAAATTTGGTTTGGATCACAAACTTCTACGAAATGACTTTAGTAATTGTGCTGTTAAAATTTGGTAAGCCACCATGTGATGAAGACAAAGAAAGTGAAATATTATGGTAGACCAACTTTAATTATTCAAAATAGAAATTTCAACAAATTAATATAAAAGTTGTCATCGTCATAAATCATCATCATCACATTATCAACGTTATCATGAACTTAAAGATTTGCTCAAATACTGGACCAAACTTTTAATGGGTTGCGCCGTGGGCCATTCAAGTACACAATAAGCATGAAATTGACATTCAGACATGTCCCCAAAACTTAATTTAGGTATATCATGAAATCATGGAAATGATTTGTTGTTAATGCATGACTGTTATGTTGAAAGTTGTACCACACACACACAAAAGTTCCTGTCCTAAGTTATAACAGGTTTTTTTTTTTTTCAAAGATAGTATAGGTCATTGGGAATCCACCATGGCAAACATGTTACGTCTGGAAATAAGAATTTACATTTGATTTTACACGTATATAAAAAATGAAGGCAAAATTTAAGATATCGTAATCAATGATGTACTTTTTTCATCTAGCTTCAAGTACATGATAGAGTGTTCCTCTTCAATCCTTTCTAGAAGGTGGGAAGATTGACCACTTGTGATGCTAAAGCTAGCTTTTAATAAAATGCCTTCTTATCGGAAAAAAATTACAAAGATTTTTATCAATTGAATTAATTAGTGTTTTTCGTGTTCAAGAGTTGATGTAATTTCAAGAATAAATATATACAAGAATAAGTATATATTATTGTGTGCTAGCCTATTGTTTGACGACAATGAACTAATATTTACTATAATTTGGAGGAAAAACGCACTTGTTTCAATTGCCTTTTGAAAAAACTATTGAAATTGACATATTTTAAATCATACACAAAACTACACCATGACGTGAAGTCACGGTCACGGAGATATGAAGTATGAACACTGACTACAAACATATGAATTACGTAAAAAAAAAAAAATCATTCTATCCATTTAATAAATATAATCATTCCATGGAAACAAATAGAAAGCTATACCCATCATCAGGGTAGAGAGATCCTGAATATGACAGACATTAGGAGAGAAAATCAGTCTACAAGAAAGAGAGGAAGTCAATCTATGCATAGAAATTATAAGTTGTAATGAAACTCAGGTATAAAAAGAACATTATCAAGATAAAGATTTGGAGTAAAGTCAATAGTACCTGAATAATGGGAAGAGATCATAGTACCATTAGGCAATTGCATAGAAATAGGAGAAATCTTTTGATAAGATAAAAAGGATGGCAAATATGTACAAATGTGATCACTTGCACCAGAATCTAATATCCAAACAGAATGTTGAGATGGAGAAATAAATGATTTAGTCACACCCGAAACCATATGATGGGAGGAATCAGAAGTGGAGGGCTTACTCACAAAATTAATAGAGGTAGCAGGGTCAATTTTTGATGATTGGAGAAGTTTAACAAGATATTGATAATCCTCTTTAGAAATAGCCATATCATTAGAGTGTGGCTGAATAGAGGTGGAAGCAGAATCAGATTTGGAATGTTGATCAGTAGTGACAGCAGCAACTTGGGAAGCATTGGTGGCATTCTTGGTCCTATAGCCCCGAGGAAAGCTATGCTTAAAGTAACAATTTTCAATGGTGTGGTTAGTGATCTGATTACAGCAAGTACATGACATAGGTTGTCTATTGTTTGAACGACCTCTCCCTCTGCCTTGAGAGTTCATTCCTCAACCCTATGACTGAAAATTATTGGAATTGATATTGAAAGCAGAAGATTCAATAGGGTGTGGAATAGCAGGTTGTCGTTCCTATTGGATTACCATAGAGAAAGCTTCGCTGATGGAAGGCAATGGGTTCATCATTAGAATTTATGTCCTCACGGGCTAATAGGATTCATTGAGTCCCTTAAGGAAACAAATTACATGTTCTTTATCCTTGTAGGATTGAATTGAATTTCTGAGAGAACAAGTACAAGCAACAACACAAGAACAAGTGGGGGTTGGGAACTCATCCCAAAGAATTTTAATATCAGTAAAGAAAGTGGTTAGGGTTCTTCACCTTGGCGCATAGAATTCAATTCTTAAAGTAGATCGGACATCCGAAAATGATTTCCTTGGGTGAATCGTTTGTGTAGATCAAGCCATAGCGCCCTATAGCATTATCAAAGGAGCTCAAGCTGAGTGAGATTTGAGGAGAAAGGGTGCGAGTTATCCAAGAGACCACAAGATTGTTATATCGTTCCCAAGAATCGAAAAGGGGATCAGAAGAATCAAGTGCAGTAATTTTGGCATTGATGAACTTCAATTTGTTCTTGGATGAAAGCACCCGCTGCATTGCTCGACTCCAATGATAATAGTTGTCTCCATTGAGAGATGGAGATACAAGAAGAGAACCTGGGTTTTCACCGGGGTGTGAGTAATAGGGGCTATTTGGATTTAGGGTTGGTTCAGTGGGTTGGGAAGAGATGGATTCTTGGCCATCTTTGTTTCCATTGTTGGTGTTGTCAGAGGTGATTGATTCGTCAGCCATAGCTGGGAATGAAAAACAATGAGCGGAAGCTTGAGTACAGAATCAAACTGATACCATATTAGTGTGAAGAAAGTGAATGAATATGAATATTCATCTTTTGTTATTGAATAAAGAAAACAGTACAAAGCTTATATAACTGCAGGTTTGCTCAAGAAAATAAAAAATAACAAACTAATCCGATAGCTAGCTAATATCAGATATAAATAACTGTTACTTCCTCCGTTATTTTTCTGTGGTGTTTTAAGGTTTCTACGTATAGATTAAGAAATCATTAATTTGTATTTATTTGTGTTAAAATATCCTTATTTCTACCATTAATTGTTTACAGGTTCGAATGACATTTACCAATTTATATAAATACTCCATATTCCACTAGGCCATTCATGGAAGGTTATGTATGTTTTCAAGATAAATCAACTTAGTTCTATATAAGGGCATACATGGAAAAAAAAATTGGTCAATTATACCTTGGATTTATAAAACACTCATTATTTTGGAATAAAAACAAGTAGCTAAAAATACGAAAGAAAAAAAAAAAAAACGGAGGAGTATCTATTTACATAAACTGCTATGACAAAATAACAAAATTAATACATGCTAAGCTAATCTAATACCCTTTGAAACACGAGGACAGAATGGATGATAAAACAAGAAGCGCCATCAGCACTCATAGCCATGGAAACGTCAAATTGGTAGTTCATAGGGACGGATCTAGGTTATGCTTTGGGAGGGCAGTGGCCTTCCCTAGCTTTTTTTTCTTCTTTTATATATATATATATATATATATGAATGATTAGTAATAAGTCATAGGAATTCACTACATTTAGTGATGAGCGGTCTCTATATATATATAGTTATATTATCATCTTATCGTTGTAACATCCCAATTTTCAATGCTTTTTAATATCGGTAATAAGTATTTAAATGTTTATATTTTTATCCGAGACTTAGAAAATGATTTTGGATAAACCAATGTCATTTCCATGTTATACTTAAGATTATAAGGTTATAGTGAAATTTTGGGTTGAAAATTCAGACGGAACCTGATCTGTGTTTTCACTGGCAATAAAAGTTTACTGCTCAGAAAACCTAATTTTGACTCGTGAACGAGATGGTTAGTGTTTATATCGTGTTTGCTACGATATTGGAAGTTTTGAAAATTTTCACGTGAAAATAAAATATTATATTTTATGCGGGCGAAAACTTCAAAATATCTTGAAGAAAACCTGAGTCGGGGAAACAACAGAGCTACATACGGAGCTGAGATGACTGATGTGATTGATGTGACGAGCATTTATGGCGATCCTATCCGAGTCATAATGGTCATAATGGCACATAAATGCAATTAGATATTTTTATGGTGAAATGACCATTTTACCCTTGGTTTCCTATGGAAATTACAAGGCTTGCCATTGTAATTTTTGTCCCAAAATACCCCTCCCCCAACGGCTCCACCTCCATAACCCACACTTTGGCAAATTTTGTTTTACTCTCATGTCATCTTTCTTAAGACAAAAGCCATTTCTCCTAAGAACACTTTGTTGGATTTGTGAAGAACATCATCAAATCTCATCATTTCTTCAAGCATCAAGAGGTGATTTCTACTCTTCATGATTAATCAAGTCT
Source organism: Sophora flavescens (assembly GCA_030762895.1). Classification (NCBI taxonomy): domain Eukaryota; kingdom Viridiplantae; phylum Streptophyta; class Magnoliopsida; order Fabales; family Fabaceae; genus Sophora; species Sophora flavescens. The sequence continues at coordinate 10,350,808 of CM061070.1, forward strand.
TTCTCTTCACATACTTCATGAGTTTAGGCCATGAATCATCATGTTCAAAGTTCTTGATGCTTTTCTTTAAAAATTTCTAGAAAATTGTAGAAAAATCCATTTGACTTGAAACCAATTTCTATGAACTCATATTGATGACTATATTCATCATCTAGAAGCATGAATCCAAAAGAAATTTCTTCCCTATTTTTCTAAGCATGGCCGAACCCTAGGTGTTTGTGTGTAAATGGGTTTTTGCTTCAACTTTTGTTAAATGATGCATGATTTCATCTCTTAAAATCATTATGGGTATTGGATCCAAGTGATTTAGAAAACCAAATCAAATCCTAGTCTCATTTTTTTTCACGAGGGCCGAAACCCTAAGTTCTTGGTGTAAATGGATTTTGATTCAATTTTTGTCTTGTGACACTTGATTTCACCCCTATATATATTATCCATGTTTGTTGAATCCAAGAGATGAAAATCAATTGAAATTTCTAACCCAAACCTTATGTCAAGGCCGAAACCCTAACTCATTGAATTAGATGGGATTTGTTCAATGTTCTTGGTTTATGATCATTAATTATGTCTTCATCATGTTTAAGGATCATTAATCCATGAGTTAGAAAAATTTTAACATCCTTAGCCCAATGATCTAGTGAAGCCTGGACCATAACCCTCATGAACTAAATAAGTTTTGTTTCATTTTGTTAATTTTTTGTTATGATTTGTGTGAAGGATCAATCGGTGTTTAGTTGATCTGAGCTGTACGAAGGAAACCGGATCCAAATCGGAGAATCGTTCGTAAAACCAAAATTCGAATCATCAATAGGTAAGGGGAGTTTACCTGAGGAGTTTAAGATAGCCATATGCTATCTAAGAGTTGTTTGTAATTTATCTGTTATGGTTTTTCAGTAGTTTTAAAATTTATTGTGGTTTAATTTGTTATATGTTTTGGATGTGATTCGTTGGTTGGTATGATTATAACTGAATTGTTGAGTTATAACTATGATGCATGCAATAATTGTAATGTATGCTATAGTGTGTTATGATGAAATTATCTGCTGTTGAGTGATGGATTGAGAAACCTGACAGTGGTCAGTGTTCAAATTAATTTGAGGATAAAAGCTTGATAAGCTTAAATATTTAATCAAATTGATTAAATTGTGGAAATTGGAGGAAAAGTGGAAAAATATTATTTTAATAATATTTTCGGTAAAGATGGGTCAATGAGTGACACAGTAAGGATGGAACTGTGAAAAAATTTCACAGGCGTTAGTTTTTCCAAAATAAATTCATTTATATTATAAAATTATTTAAATTTATTAAGTTATTAATCGGAATAATTATTTACAAAAGAGAAGTCATTTTGAGTTATGAAAGGATTTTTACAGCATAAGTTTTGGAAAAACAGTTTTTATTTTGTTACAAATTTATTGGAAAAGGAATTTATCTGCGATTTAACGTTTTGTCAATGTTTTTAACGGAAAATGATTTCTGTAAAGGAGTTTTATTCAGTGAAAATAATTCCATTAAACTTTGATAAGTTTTCGGAGATTTAGTTTGGTATTTGTTGTTTCACTGAACGAAAATGTTTTTAAGAAGAAAAGTGAACCTAAGACTGAGTGTCTTAAAATTGATATGGAGAATATGAATTCCATATCCACAAGCCTAAGACTGGTGCATCAGTTTAGGGCTTTGCGATTGAGCACTCGGACTTTTATGTCCTGTGTTGAGTCTAAAACACTTGGATTGATGTGTCCTGTGTTTGTTTAAAGTGGAAAAGTCTTAATATAAAATAATTAAGCATGGTTGTGAGATTTGAGTTTTGACAAAGGAAGAATATGACGATAAAGAAAACGAAGCGAGAATAAAAGTTTTCTCATGCATTAGTTGGAAGATGTGCCATGTGTTAAATTATCGACCATTGGGTCCTGAGTGTTGGCTAATGTGTTATATGTTCGTTGGACATTGTTTTACTTCGTTTTTACAATGATCCATGTCAAGAGCCTGATCTGCTCAAAACGAAACAGAAAGTTATGGGATCCCCGGAGATTAGATACTAAGTTAGAGCTTGAATATTGAAGTGTCATGCATTTTTATAAAATCGTGGTGACTGTCGGGTATGAATCCCATTGACATAATTAGTATGTTTTGAATATGAAGTATATGTTTGTTTTGTGTGTCGCGCATGTGGTCGTCTTTCCTTTTTTAAAAAAAATATTTTCTCACTTGGAAATATTTATTTTGAAGGAAATCATATCAATTTTCTAATAACCTTTTATTAATTCAACTCAAAAATAATTAAAATATTTTTCTCATTCTTTTTCACAAAAATGCCAAAATGGCTTTTTAACTGAAAATATTTACTTAAAATTCTAAATAAATTATTTTTGTCACTTTATTGTTCCAAATATCATTTTCCATTATTGTGAAATATATTTTGCTAAAACCAGCACCTGTGAAATATTTTCACGGTTACGCCTTCTCTAGCACTCATTGACTCATCATTCGCCGGAAAATCAATAAAATATTATTTTTCTACTTTTACACTATTTTACACTATTAAATCACTTGGATTATTTGTGTAAACTTAACAAGCTTTTAATCTTCCGAATTAATTAAACTTTGACTATTGTCAGGTTTCACACTCTAGCGATCAATAACAGAAATTCAGTACAGATCACAGATGAAGCATACTTCACGGATATAGCATGCATCACAAATATAACCATATCACAGTTTTAGCCACATAATCAACTAACCACATCACATCACATCACATAACCATATAGTTAAACAAAACAGTGGTCAACTTAAAGCAGATAAACACCCAGATCATACACAGACAACACAAAGATAGCATGTGGCTATCTCAAATCCCTCAGGTAAGCTCCCATTACCTCTTGAAGTTACCAATTTGAATCCACAAAGTCTTTGATTCCGGTTCCGGTGACACAGCTTACCATTTGATCCTTCACAACGAATTACAACCAAAATTAACAAACAACAAACAAAACAAACTAAATCTAAAGAGTTTGGGTTTCGGCCTTGTCAAGAACAAAAGGCTAGGAACTTTCAAATTTTCTCAACTCTTAGATCAATGATCCTTAAGTATGATTAAAACATAATCAAGGCTTACTTATCAAAAATTGAACCAAAATCATCTTAACTACAAAGTTTAAGATTTCGGTCATCAACAACAAATTTGGATTAGAGTATGTTTTGATTCTCTAATCACTTAAATCAACAAAAGAATGGATTAGAGATCATAGCTCAACACTTGTTTAACAAAGTTTGAAACAAAAACTCTTTCCTCACCTATGAACATAGGTTCAGCCATGGATGAACAAAAGGGTAAGAAATTTTTGTTGATTACATACTCCTAGATCACTACTAGAAATCCATCTTTTTCGGACGGATTTTCGGACGGATTTCGGACGGAAATTGGACAAATTTCGGACAGATTTCGGACAGATAATTCATTTCGGACGGATTTCGGACGGAATGGCACCCGTCCGAAAATGCCCCGTGGGAAATTATAAAATCCGTCCCAAATTCCGTCCGAAAATATTTACGGACGGATTTCGGACGGAATATGGACAACGTGGAAATCCGGATTTTGGTTATTTTCGGACGGATTTATTTTTGTTTTCGGACGGATTTGGGACGGATGCTATGATTTTGTTGGTTATTTTTCGGACAGATTTATTTTTGTTTTCGGACGGATTTGGGACGGATGCTGTGATTTTGTTGGTTATTTTTCGGACGGATTTATTTTTGTTTTCGGACGGATTTGGGACGGATGTTGTGATTTTGTTGGTTATTTTTCGGACGGATTTCGGACGGATTATTTTTGTTTTCGGACGGATTTGGGACGGATTTCCCACGGAAGAATCAAAAGTCAGAATCTGTCACGGCCGTGACATGTCAACTAAGCCAGACTCCTTGTAAGCAGAATCTGTCACGGCCAGGCCGTGATACCCATCACGGCCAGGCCGTGATACCCATCACGGCCGTGACAGACCATTTAGTGAAACAACATTCAAGGCGTAAGCCATCACGGCCCAGCCGTGATGCTCATCACTACTGTGATGCAGATCACTTCACTTACATTACAGTTTCACTATCTATGCGAATTATATGGCACCGATCACTAACATTTGCAGTTTCACATTCAATCACAAAATCATGAATTTGACTATTGTTACAAAATACAGTCTTGGTACCATACAACTTCTAAAAATCAAATACCAATTGCTGCATGCAATCCAAAAGTCATGACTTAAAAACTATCAGAAGATCAAACCACTGTGAACTGTGAAGGTCATGTAATGAACCAAAAAGTTGAGGAATCTGAGAATCCAGCCTCTCCAAATTTGCTGACATTTTTCCTTTAGAAGTAGAATGACCTGCATCAATGGAGATTCCCCCACAATACACCTGAAAGATTTATATCCAACAATTCAGTAAAAGAATGAACCTTTCCATCAACCAAGCAAGTCAATTAATTAACAAAAGAAATAAGTGCACACATGTGTTCAATTGTACTCTAGAACCCCAAAAGAACTGAGCCGAGAAAGAAGCCCATGTGATCTATACTGTTTAGTATAGCCGTCTGAGCAAATATACATGCTATAGATCAGTAAGATCGATGGTACTTCCAATAGTTGGAAAGTGCAATCTAATTGTTTATCAATTAAAAAGTGCTAAATGCTTAGGACATATTTTATCTGCCAGCATTGTTAACAGCCAAAAAACATAATTAGAAGGCTATTTATTAATTATTGGCATTTAAATTGATGCGACTAGCAGAAAGTACAAATAATAAAAATTATCAAGAGATTTTTCCAATAAACCCTCAAATTGTTTGGATCTTTATTGCTAGCAAACCCTCAAATTGTTTGAATCTTTATCTAACTCATGTCCGTTCATAATTCCTAGGCCTAAGCATACACTACACTTTAGTTCAAAGGATAGTCAAATGTTGAGGCTAAAAAAAAAAATATGCATTGCACATGAGTATTAGGATAGCAAAATGAACAAACATTTTTTCCAATACACACACACAAAACAAACGACACACAAACAATCAATATTGGAATCTTTAAATTTGATAAAGATTAAAGAACAGAAGATTCGGTGAATAAGAGAGAAAAGGTTGAAACAGGTAAGTTGCACTGAATATAACAAACATTATCCAATGATAATGAATCTTCAAATAGTACAAAACATATCGTGAGTAAAAACATGGCCTTGAATGTACACTACACATTGCAACTCATACAAGGCAAGCAACTAAAACTAAATCATGTCCCCCAATAACATAAAGTATACCCAGCATCTCCCAGCAGATATTTATAAAATTTACATTCATATAATCTAATTCATCAGCAAAAACTATTTCCACAAAAGGAGGATGAAATTCTCAGAATACCTGTATAGTAGCAGCAGTCACAGTATCCAAAAGTGTGTTAGTATTGTAACTATTGGATTGCAATCTGATTCGTCCTGGCTCCACATCCACCGAGCTCCTTGACCAGAATGCAAAGGTAGATGAATCAAATTTCTGCATAATTAAATTAGAAACATATTATATTGAGACTAGTTACAAAAATTAATTTTGAAGAAATAGTCAAAATGTCAATAAGGAAGCTAACAAACTTACTTCACATCTTGTTATGTTCTCAAGAGGATATATTCTCAATGTTCGACTGGTATTTGGATCTAACATACGAATTCCATCCAAACCAATCTGAAAGGATAAACATTGAGAAAATCACTAATTCAGAACAGTAGCCACAAAAAGGATAAACAATTGAAAGGTTTGTGAATGCAAAATAAATAAAAGAGAACTGCTATAGAGCCGGGAGGCTCCTAGACCGGTTGATTTATCTCTCAGGAGGTGAGCAAATCGACTGTAGAAAAAGATCAACACCACAGAAAACGAAGACAACCCTTACTGCACAAAACAGAGAAACACATACCAGACAACAATCTCCAAGACTTGCCGCCTCTGTTAAGAAGGGAAACACTAATTCACAGTACCAATTTCATAAAACAAGATTTAATTTTAAGATTAAAATCTGAAATCAAAGGGTTAGGGTTTCAAAATCAGATTTGAGGTTTTGAACTAGAAGAGATTAAGGGTAGAATACTTACCCAAGATGACAAGGATGAGACGGTGGTGGCTATTGAGACATCCCGCTGTGCCCCCTTGTGACATTGAGTTTAAAACCTCAATTATTAGTTCCTTAAACGCGTGTTTAGCGTTAGAGATTTTCACAATGGCTGTCGTTCGGCTCAGTCCGGCCATGCAATCAGCTCCAATGAGTTCCCAAGAAGGAATTCATACTTCTCCAAAGCAAGCAAGAACATGAAAAACATCCCAGAGAGACGATCCAAGCATTGAAGCAACCAGACAAAATACGAAAATAATTTCTCAACAATCACAATATAAATATAATTCAATAATATATTTAATTTCTCAAAAATTTCATTCATTTAAAATCAAAACAGATTTGAGATTTTTAGGCTCAAGATGAAAATTGAGAAAAATCGGTTTAACAAGAGATTGACAAAATTGATGTAGGGAGACACTTAATCATGCTCCCAATTTCAGAAAACACTAATTAATTTCAGATTTTGAGAACTAAATCATAACCTAGGGTTAGGGTTAGGGTTTCACAGTCCTAATTTCATAAAACAAACTTAAATTTGAAGATTAAAATCTGAAATCAAAGGGTTAGGGTTAGGGTTTCAAAATCAGATTTGTGGATTTTCAATCTAGAAGAGAATGGGGGTAAAGATTTACCTAAGATGAAGAGGAAAGGAGAACATAGCCACCATGGTGGTTCGAATGGCGTTTGGAGGTGGTCCGAGCGGCGGAGCTTCGAACCAGACGTGTGAGATGAGGGGACCGGGGATGTGCAGTCCTCTCCTTCCTCTAGCGACGGCCGGATGACTAAACGACGGCCAGGAGGCGACGGTGCTACGGAGCTCACGGTGGCACGAGACCAGGCGCGTTTCGCGCGAGACAGGGACGACTGCGGACGCAAAACAGACGTGCGTCTTCTCCTCCTCGCGCGGCGGTCGAAGCTTCTCCCTCTGCAGCAAGCGACTCCGAGCGGTGCAGGCGGCGGCACGATCTGGTCCAGTAAGTGGGAAGGAGAAGAAATGGAGTTTGAGAGGGAGGAAGAAGAAGCGAGAAAGAAAGGGAAATAAGAAGAAAATAAAGAAAGAAAAGAGAAAAAGAAGACAGCAGAGAAAGAAAAGAGAAAGTGAGATGTTTACGGGTCTGACGTGGAAAAGGGGAGAGTTTGTGTTTTAAACTTAACACTTAGTGATAGGTACACAAATGAGTGATAAAATATTAAGCCTAAAATAAACATGTTTTTACTTTTTGGAATCTAAAAATAAAGAGTGATAAAGATATGATTTCAAAATTCAAATTAGAGTAAAGATTAATAATTGAACTGATCAACTAAGAAAATACTCAGTCCAAAATTTAATCTCCGATTAATATCAAACCAAAATATTTTCAACTCTAAAATTAAATAGAATGAGAATATGAAAATATTTTTCTCTTAATCATATTATTTAAAATATTTTTCTATACCGGTATAATAGTGACAATAACGTAAATTATTGTCTAATAAGCGTGCATTCACTGAAATAAGTAAGTGCTAACGCACCCAATAAAATAATTTGAAGAGAGTAATTTAATTACTCAAACGAAACCACAAAACAATTCAATTGGGCCGATCGGGGCAATTGGCCCAATTAGGTCCTAACAAGTCAAATTGGGCTCTATTAGGATCAAACCAGTCCATTTGGGCTCCATTAGGATCAATGAAGTACAAATTGGCCCAGTTAGGTCGTATATGACCTAAAAAGTCGATTTGGGCTTTATTAGGATCAAACAAGTCCAATTAGGCTTCATTAGGACCATAGAAGTTCAATTGGGTCGATCGGGGCAATTGGCCCAATTAGGTCCTAACAAGTCAAATTGGGCTCTATTAGGATCAAACCTGTCCATTAGGGCTCCATTAGGATCAAAGAAGTACAAATTGGCCCAGTTAGGACGTATATGACCTAAAAAGTCGATTTGGGCTTTATTAGGATCAAACAAGTCCATTTAGGCTTCATTAGGACCATAGAAGTTCAATTGGGCCGATCGGGGTAATTGGCCCAATTAGGTCCTAACAAGTCAATTTGGGCTCTATTAGGATCAAACCAGTCCATTTGGGCTCCATTAGGATCAAAGAAGTACAAATTGGCCCAGTTAGGTCGTATATGACCTAAAAAGTCGATTTGGGCTCTATTAGGATCAAACAAGTCCATTTAGGCTTCATTAGGACCATAGAAGTTCAATTGGGCCGATCGGGGCAATTGGCCCAATTAGGTCCTAACAAGTCAAATCGGGCTCTGTTAGGATCAAACCAGTCCATTTGGGCTCCATTAGGATCAAAGAAGTACAAATTGGCCCAGTTAGGTCGTATACGACCTAAAAAGTCGATTTGGGCTCTATTAGCATCAAACAAGTCCATTTAGGCTTCATTAGGACCATAGAAGTTCAATTGGGCCGATCGGGGCAATTGGCCCAATTAGGTCCTAACAAGTCAAATTGGGCTCTATTAGGATCAAACCAGTCCATTTGGGCTCCATTAGGATCAAAGAAGTACAAATTGGCCCGGTTAGATCGTATATGACCTAAAAAGTCGATTTGGGCTCTATTAATATCAAACAAGTCCATTTAGCCTTTAATAGGACAATAGAAGTTCAATTGGGCCGATCGGGGCAATTGGCCCAATTAGGTCCTAACAAGTCAATTTGGGCTCTATTAGGATCAAACCAGTCCATTTGGGCTCCATTATGATCAAAGAAGTACAAATTGGCCCAGTTAGGTCGTATATGACCTAAAAAGTCGATTTGGGCTCTATTACGATCAAACAAGTCCATTTAGGCTTCATTAGGACCGTAGAAGTTCAATTGGGTCGATCGGGGCAACTGGCCCAATTAGGTCCTAACAAGTCAAATTGGGCTCTATTAGGATCAAACCAGTCCATTTGGGCTCCATTAGGATCAAAGAAGTACAAATAGGCCTAGTTATGACGTATATGACCTAAAAAGTCGATTTGGGCTTTATTGTGATCAAACAAGTCCATTTAGGCTTCATTAGGACCATAGAAGTTCAATTGGGCCGATCGGGGTAATTGGCCCAATTGGGTCCTAACAAGTCAATTTGGGCTCTATTAGGATCAAACCAGTCCATTTGGGCTCCATTAGGATCAAAGAAGTACAAATTGGCCCAGTTAGGTCGTATATGACCTAAAAAGTTGATTTGGGCTCTATTAGGATCAAATAAGTCCATTTAGGCTTCATTAGGACCATAGAAGTTCAATTGGGCCGATCGGGGCAATTGGCCCAATTAGGTCCTAACAAGTCAATTTGGGCTCTATTAGGATCAAACCAGTCTATTTGGGCTCCATTAGGATCAAAGATGTACAAATTGGCCCAGTTAGGTCGTATATGACCTAAAAAGTCGATTTGGGCTATATTAGGACCAAACAAGTCCATTTAGGCTTCATTAGGACCATAGAAGTTCAATTGGGCCGATTGGGGCAATTGGCCCAATTAGGTCCTAACAAGTCAAATTGGGCTCTATTAGGATCAAACCAGTCCATTTGGGCTCCATTAGGATCAATGAAGTACAAATTGGCCCAGTTAGGTCGTATATGACCTAAAAAGTCGATTTGGGCTTTATTAGGATCAAACAAGTCCAATTAGGCTTCATTAGGACCATAGAAGTTCAATTGGGCCGATCGGGGTAATTGGCCCAATTAGGTCCTAACAAGTCAAATTGGGCTCTATTAGGATCAAACCAGTCCATTTGGGCTCCATTAGGATCAAAGAAGTACAAATTGACCCAGTTAGGACGTATATGACCTAAAAAGTCGATTTGGGCTGTATTAGGATCAAACAAGTCCATTTAGGCTTCATTAGGACCATAGAAGTTCAATTGGGCCGATCGGGGGAATTGGCCCAATTAGGTCCTAACAAGTCAATTTGGGCTCTATTAGGATCAAACCAGTCCATTTGGGCTCCATTAGGATCAAAGAAGTATAAATTGGCCCAGTTAGGTCGTATATGACCTAAAAAGTCGATTTGGGCTCTATTAGGATCAAACAAGTCCATTTAGGCTTCATTAGGACAATAGAAGTTCAATTGGGCCGATCGGGGCAATTGGCCCAATTAGGTCCTAACAAGTCAATTTGGGCTCTATTAGGATCAAACCAGTCCATTTGGGCTCCATTAGGATCAAAGAAGTACAAATTGGCCCAGTTAGGTCGTATATGACCTAAAAAGTCGATTTGGGCTCTATTATGATCAAACAAGTCCATTTAGGCTTCATTAGGACCATAGAAGTTCAATTGGGCCGATCGGAGCAATTGGCTCAATTAGGTCCTAACAAGTCAATTTGGGCTCTATTAGGATCAAACCAATCCATTTGGGCTCCATGAGGATCAAACAATTGAACTTCTTGTTTAGTTCACTTCATAAATCTTGTAAGAAATATAAATCTTGTTTAATTCACTTCATAAATCTTGTTTACTTTTAAATTATTAAGATCAAATATTTTAATCATATTTATAAGATAAATTATTTAATATTTTTTCAAGGATAAATTATTTGATCCGTCCGAAATCCGTCCGAAATTTCTGACGGAATGTGTTATTTTTATATTTTCCAAGATCCGTCTGAAATCCGTCCGAAAATTTCGGATGGATTTCAGACGGATTTTGTTATTTTCTATATTTTCCTCGATTTATCTTACATCCGTCTAAAATCCGTTCGAAAATTTCGGACGGATTGTGTTATTTTTTATATTTTCCTTGATTTATCTTACATCCGTCCGAAATCCCTCCGAAATTTCGGACGGATTGTGGTATTTTTTATATTTTCCATGATCCGTCCGAAAATTTCGGACGGATTGTGTTATTTTTTATATTTTCCTTGATCTGTCTGAAATCCGTCCGAAAATTTCGGACGGATTTCGGACGGATTGTGTTATTTTTTATATTTTCCTTGATTTATATTACATCTGTCCGAAATCCGTCCGAAAATTTCGGACGGATTGTGTTATTTTTTATATTTCCCTTGATCCGTCCGAAGATTTCGGACGGATTTTGTTATTTTTTATATTTTCCCTGATCCGTCTGAAATCTGTCCGAAATTTTCGAACGGATTGTGTTATTTTTTATATTTTCCTTGATCCGTCTGAAATCCGTCCGAAATTTTCGGACGGATGTAATATAAATCAAGGAAAATATAAAAAATAACACAATCCGTCCGAAATTTTCGGACGGATTTCAGACAGATCAAGGAAAATATAGAAACTATTCGAAATCCGTCCGAAATTTTCGGACGGATTTCAGACGGATCAAGGAAAATATAAAAAATAACACAATCCGTCCGAAATTTTCGGACGGATCATGGAAAATATAAAAAATACCACAATCTGTCCGAAATTTCGGAGGGATTTCGGACGGATGTAAGATAAATCAAGGAAAATATAAAAAATAACACAATCCGTCCGAAATTTTCGGACGGATTTTAGACGGATGTAAGATAAATCGAGGAAAATATAGAAAATAACAAAATCCGTCTGAAATCCATCCGAAATTTTCGGACGGATTTCAGACGGATCTAGGAAAATATAAAAAATAACACATTCCGTCCGAAATTTCGGATGGATTTTGGACGGATCATGGAAAATATAAAAAATAACACAATCAGTCCGAAATCTGTCCGAAATTTCGGACTGATTTCGGACGGATCATGGAAAATATAAAAAATATCACAATCCGTCTGAAATCCGTCCGTAATTTTCTGAAAATTTCGGACGGAAACATTTCCGTCCGAAAATTCAATTTTTCGAGTAGTGGATAACAAGAGTATACATGATTATAAGATCATAGAAATTGGTTTCAAGTTCATTGGATTTTTCTACAAATTTCTAGAGATTTTTAAAGTTCTAGATCTAAGACTTGAAAACATGATAATCATGGCTTGAAACAAGAAAATCAATGAAGAAGAAGACATGAGTGATCATGGAGAGAAGAAATCACCTCTTGATGCTTGAAGAAATGATGAGATTTGATCAAGTTCTTCACAAAATCAACAAAGTGTTCTTGGATGTTCTTAGAGAAAAAGTGTTTATGTCTTAAGGAAGATGACACAAAATGAAGCAAAATTTGCCTAAGTCGTGCTAAATGAAAGGGAGGGAAGCGCACATAAGGATTGGGAGGGTATTTTTGTTCAAATAAATTGCCTTAGGGACAAAATGGTAAAATTAGTGGTCATGGTTGAAGGAGATGTGGTTGAATTATGACCACAAGTAGCTTATGGCACACTTGAGAATTGGTAGAAAACTAGGGACATTTTGGTCTTTTCGCGCAAAAAATATCTAGATATTTAGGAATCGTCATAAATGCGCCATAAAATTTCGATGACTCACTCCTGTGACTTACTGCCTTAGGTGGCAAGAGGTATCATCATCCGATGTCGGGTTTTGTCTCTGCACGTCCGTTCTCGACTCCGTCGATTACCCGATTTAGGGTTTTACGCCCGAATCGAGTATAATAACCTATTTATTTTGAAAATTTTCAAAATAACATATATTTTCGAAAATGATATATAAAATCTGTTCATTTCGTTCTCAGGTCAAAATTAGGTTTTCCAATAAGTAAAATCTTACTGTCATCAAAAACGCAGATCGGGTTCCGTCTCAATTTTCAACAAAAAATTTCACCATATACTTATAAAAGTAAGTATGTTATGAATATGACTTTGGTTTTCCCAAAATCATTTTCTAAGTTTCAAATAAAAATATAAACATTTATTTATATTTATATCGATTTTAGAAAGCGAAAAAATCGGGGTGTTACATGCAGGATGAGATGGAGGAGGATCTGGTTGTTGATCCGAACTATATTCCTCTTGATGATGGTGTAGTCCCCGACGTTGGAGAAGGGGTTGAGGTATCCTCTCTGGATACACTTTCTGGGAATGGGGATGTCTACTCTAGACTCCCCAATGGGTTTCATTAGTAGCGACCAGTTGTAGGATATGGTTCCATTTTTGGAAATAGTGGGGTTTTTGATAGTTTGACTTTATGGCTACTGAGAGTCATCTTTTTGAGTAGTGGTTTCAGACTGCCACTGTGATATAGTTATGTTGTTTTTAGTTCTGTTAGGTCTTGATGATCGTAGAAAGTGACCTGGTGGGATAAAGGTCTTATGTAAAACTCTAATGATCATTATGTATGATATATAGTTATATATTATGTGATGGTGTCGGATTGTATGTGTAGTAAAGGAAAGGAAAAAAAAATTCACATTTTTGAAAAGGATAAGTAATTAGAAAAACTTATTTTTCCGAAAGTAACCAGCATCATGTTATTTCTGTAAGTTTATTCTGCAACAAGTTACTTAAATGTGATATCCTGAGAAGGGGGTGTCGCATTAGTGGTATCAGAGCTAGTCGAGTCTTTCGGGAAATCTTTGGGAATAGGTTTGTTGTGTTGTTGTTGTGTGATCTGTTAGAACCAAAGTGGTTTTGGATTTAAATAATCTCTTAAGTTTTGATGTTAACAAAAAGGTTAAATTTGTATGTCAAACTGTTGTCAAGGATCTAATGTGTTTGTTATAAGTATGCAGGGACTATTTGATTTATATGAGTCAGAGGAACTTAAAATTAAAGTACATAATCTACCAGATTCTATTTCAATCCTCTAGACGTGCCTATAACTCTTTGTAAAATTCTGAGTCTATTAGCTTTGTGTTAGACGAGGTCTTAAAATTAACTAAGGGAGACGCGTTACTAAGTCTAAAGAAAAAATCAAGTAGACCAGACAATGAAAAATAACAAGGCCAGAGGCTTGATAAGCAGAGCAGTCTCACTAGACGCCACGTCAGTAGATGAGCTCTTAAGTATAGCACGTCCTACTCTCGAAACTAGGAGAAAAGTCTGTAGACGCATTATCAGTAGACGAGCTCGTCTTACTGATAAGTTAATCTTGCACATCCAAAGACCTGCACGTCCACTAGTTTTAATACGTGAACCCATCTAAGCTTAAATGTATTTATTTCAAATGATTGCTTATTTAATTCAAAGAATTTATGTCTTTTTACCCTTGCTGCTTCTATTGTTTAAAATCTGTATCTCTTGGATAAAAGAACTTCGTACCATCAAAACCATAAACATTTGTACTCTGTCAACTACATTGTTGCAAAGATCAAGTCAAGTACAAAGATGGAAAGTCAGAAAACAACCTTTGGTACAACAGAGAAGTGACAGCTCTACTTTGAGCATTCCTCTTATAATCAAAAGCACTTCTCCAAGAAGCTTATCAAGTTACCAGTCCCAACGGATCCAAGCAATTAATGCTATGTCTAAACGGATATAATTTGAAGACCGTTGAAGAAAATAATGATAGAGAAGCACTTCATCTATATATACACAGATATGCAGAGACATAAATATATAGACACATTCACGAAGCTCTGATAATATAGTGCAAAAGCTCTATTGAAATTTTTTGTTGGTTTGGCAAGTGTACCAAATCGCGACAAGTAATAATAGTAAAAGTAAAGTATCGTTCCCAACGAGGATTGCGTTTCAAGTAACAACGTGGCCTAGGCAATTGATATTTGAACCAATGAAATTCATAGTTCCAAGAATGTATATGGATTTTTGATTGTAGAATTATCCAAACAATGAATGAAACAAAACAATTGATGAATGAATTCAATATAGGTAAAAGCGGTTAGGTATCGGAATCCTCCAATTCTCACTTAATGTAACTTTATTCAATCCTAATCTCAATCCAACTCATTCAATTGATATTCAAATCACTAACTTAGATTTATCCCTAATTCCTTAGGTGATAATCCTTTTGTACTAATTAAGAAGCCTAATTCCTAAGGTCATTCAAGTATTAGCAAAAACATTAAGCATGAGATTCATAAGAATGCATTGAAACATAGTTCTATTCCTATAATCAACATTCCAATGGTAATCTACTTCAATTCCAATCCAATAACCAATTTTCCAATTGTGAAATTGAATCCAAAATCAATTCTAGGTTGATCAATCCAAGAAAAGCATTAAGCATAGAAGAGATTAACCAAACTGAATGAAATAGAATTGAAATCAGAGATAGAAGTCAATTACATTAAGCTTCAAATTGAAATCATCCTAAACCTAACCTAAATGATCTAGCTACTCATATTAGAAAGGGAAAAGAAGAAGAAACTTGAGTGGAGGAAGCCATGGAAGCTCCAAATCTTGTTCCCAAGTTTGAATATCCAATGGATGCAGAGAGAATGAGGTGAACCAGGGTGAAAGAAAGTGAAAAATGAGCAAAAGATCACTTTTCAACTGCAGAAACACGAATTTATAGGTTCTCTGCTCGTAACCCAGCACTGAGCGTCTTGATCCTAGCACTGGGCCCCCCCGAGCTGTGCAAAAACCTGCTCTCTGTCTCTGCTGGCACTGGGCGCAGCTTCTAGGCGCCAGGTCTTTTCCAGCATGCCAGCACTGGGCGTTGGTGACTTGCGCTGGGCACTGGCCAGCCTCCTGCTCCTGTTGTTTTCTTCTATTTTTGTCTGGGCTGAGCGCCCGGTTCCAGAGCTGAGCGCTCGGCCTTCAATCCTACATATTTTCAACATATTTTGAGTATAATTTTCACATAAAAATATCAAAACTCTAATCCAATGAATCCAAACTTTATTCATATCAAAGTGTGTATTTTCCTAGCACTTTTCCTATGATTCCTAAGATTATTTACAAACTCTTTCCTAATTACACTTCCAAACCAACATATTTTGCACATTCATCACAACCCCAAACTTAGAGATTTTGCGTGTCCTCAAGCAAACAATTAAATTCTTATAAGGGTTTGAGAAATGGATTTTCATGTTGAATTCTCTTGTGAAGCAAATTACTCATGCAAGACTTCAATTCCTTAACACTTTTGCAAAATGCACAAGCATCACACAATCATTCATACATTCCAATTGATCACATGCTTCATGCTTTAGAACAATCAAACATACTACAAAATTTTCCCCATTGAATGCACAAGAAAGTCCATTGCAACCTCTCTATTTAGTGTTCACACATCCTCACTTGGTGACAATTGCTCTCAATTCCAATCATCATGCACTCCCCAATCCTAATCTTGACAAGATGCTAAGAACACATATCACAAATGTCAATGCAACACATATCATGAGGTCTTTTATTTGGATGTAATGGGGCTAAGGCGGGAGTGGATAAAATCAACGATATAAGCTAGACTAGTTTGGCTTCAAGGAATGTGGACTCTCTTGGGGCTTCCCTTATTTAGCTAATACACAAGCACATAGCACACAATTTATGCTATTTCCCTTTTTATTTTATTTATAACTCTCTTTTTCTCTTATTCTTTTGTTTTGTTTCTTCTTGTTTCATTCTCTTTTCATTCTTTTCTTTTTCATCTTTCTATTTTGCCTTTTTCTCACTTTTGTATACTTTCTTTGTTTCTTTTTCTCTTTGGCTTTTTCTATTTTTCTTTTTCTTTTTCAGTTTTTCTTTTTCGAATTTTTTTTCTAGTAGGTATCTTTAGTGGCCTACTCTCACCCCAAACTTTATTTGCTTGCTTGTCCCTAAGCAAGAGAACAACCACAAACTTAAGTCCAAACATTCCTCTAAGCCAAAGTAGTGGGACAAAATTGTTTTTTTCGATTTTCTTGGCTTGTAATGTGCTATCATGCCAAGAAAATAGGCTAAGGCTCAATTGGGCTCAACAATGGTCAATGTTAGGATAGCAATTATGGCCCTGAGCTTAAGCAAAGAAATGGTGCCTCAATCATTTCTGCATATGCAGGAACAATGTGATAGTAACAAGCATCAAGGCAAGAAAAAGTGAGAATACGCAAGTGATGGACAAGCACACATGAAATAAATCAAGTGATATGATGTGTTTGGGCTCAAAAGCTCACAGTTTAGGATTTTGTGCAAGAGAAATCCATACATCCAACATTGCATCAGTCATAGCATGAAAAATTGGCACAAACAATTCACAAGGATCAATGGTTTCAATGAAATCATGTGCTCAACAACCACATAATGCATGGTGTAAGAAATTTCAGTCAAGCAAAAGTTCTATGCTCACTAGAGAAACTACATGAAAATCCAATCAAAACACAAGTTTGTGCAAAATATGCAAGTTTGGGTAATTTATTCAACTAAAACTAACTAAAAATTAAGGAGGATTAAAAATTAAAGAGTTTAGAGCACCCCCTTTCTTCTGCGCAATGAATGAGCATGTGCCTAATTCCTTTGGTATGACCGGCACTCTGCGCTAGGAATCCATGCTCAGCACCCAAGGTGCAGTATTTTCTGCTGAAACTGCTTTCTGTTTGCGCTCAGTGCTCACAGTAGCGCCCGGCACCCACACAGGGCCATTTTCACCCTTCTTTTGTGTTATTTCTCCCCTTCCTTTGGTCCTTTTTCCTTGGATGTGCCTGCACAACAATTCAAAACAATTCCACCACATTTAATGGCTTACACATCAAGGAACCACTCAACAACTCAATGGACTACTTATTTTTTCATGATAAGGAAGCAAAAAGAATAAGAATGCAAGAAGAAAAATGCTTGGGTTGCCTCCCAAGTAGCGCTTCTTTAACGTCACTAGCTTGATGCCTGATTATTTGATGCTCAAGGTGGCTTGAATGATGAGAAGAATGGAGCATTTTTGTTGTTTTTCTTGCCACCACTCCTCACATTGTTCTCAACATCAACCAATGGTGTATTGCCCTTCTTTGATGAATTATCTTATTTTGGCCAAAGTGGTTGGAATTGAGATGAACATTGAGACTTCCTCTTCTTCTTTTTCCTTCTTTTCCCATTGCTTTTCTTTTTCTTCTCATGTTCATCTTTGTATATTTCTTGAACCTCTTGATTTTGCACAAAATGAACTTGAGCATGGATAATTGGTGAAGTTCCCATAGGCTCCTTGTCAAACACGTTCACAACCATTTGTTCTTCATTCACCCTCAATATAAGCTCGCCTTTTGGTACACCTATCAAAGCTCCAGCGGTAGTTAAGAAGGGTCTTCCAAAAATCAAAGGATGCTCAGATTTTCCTAAATATCCAACACAAAGAAATCCATGGGAAAGATGAATGTTCCTACTTTCACAAGTAAGTCCTCCACCAAACCATATGGTCTCCTAATTGATCTAACACATATTAACATTTATTAACGTAGGGTGAAATTCAGGGTGTTACAATTCCACCCTCCTTATAAAAATTTCGTCCTCGAAATTTCTACTCACCTTGATTGAAAAGGTGCGGATACGATTCCATCATCTTGCTTTCCAGTTCCCACGTATTACTCTCCTCAGTAGCCCCACTCCAAACAACTTTGACCAAAGGAATCTCCTTGCCTCTTAGCTGCTCACCCTCCTATCCTCGACTCGAAGGGGTAATACCTCAAAAGTCAAGTTCTCTTTTAACAGTATGGTATCTGGTACTATCACGTGACTAGGGTCATGAATGTACTTTATGAGTTGAGACACATGAAAGACACTATGAAGATTGGACAAGAACAGCGGTAAGGATATTTGGTAGGCGAATTCACCGACTCTTTTTAGAATTTGGTAAGGACCAATAAATCTAGGAGTTAGTTTCTTCGCTTTCATCACCCTACTAACCCCAGTTGTCGGGGTAACTCTCAAGAACACATGGTCACCTTCCTGGAATTTGAGCGCCTTCCTCCTTTTGTCAGGGTAGCTCTTTTGCCTACTCTGCCACCTTCATCTTTTCCTGAATCATCCTCACTTTATCTGTGGTTTCTTGCATTATCTCTGGTCCTAACACAACACTATCACCAGGTTCACCCCAACACAAGGGTGTCCTACATCTTCTCCCATAAAGAGCTTCATAAGGTGCCATCCCAATACTGGAATGGGTGATAAGTTGAACTAAGCCTAAGCTTGGTTCCTAAAGCCTCTTGCAAATTGTTCCAAAACCTAGAGGTAAACCTCGAGTGTCTATCTGAAACTATGCTATAAGGTACACCATGTAGCCTAACTATTTCCCTGATGTACAGCTTAGCCAACTTTTCCAAAGAGTATTCCATGTTCATCGGGATGAAATGGGCGGACTTAGTCAGTCTATCCATAACAACCCATATAGCTTCAAAACCAGCTAGAGTCGTAGGGAGTCCAGACACAAAATCCATGGAAATATTGTCCCACTTCCATTCTGGGATACTTAATGGTTGTAACTTACCTGATGGTTTTTTGTGTTCTATCTTAACCTTTTAGTACACTAAACAATCATATACAAACTCAGCCACATCTTTCTTCATCCTAGGCCACCAAAACATCCTCTTAAGATCCTGATACATCTTAGTGGCAGCTGGGTGCACACTCAGTCCAGTCCTATGTCCTTCTTCAAGGATCAACTTCCTAAGCTCCGGAACGTCTGGTATACAGACTCTATCTTTGAACCTCAAGACTCCATCGCTTCCTTCCTTAAAACTAAGGTCTCTACCCTGCCCAAGCAACTCTCGCTGATCTAAGAGATACCGGTCTAACCTCTGACCCTCTCTAACCTGATCCATCAAACTGTTGGTAACCTTCAAGGTTCCAAGTCTAATGCTCTTAGGGGTAACTTCCCAAGCTAAACTCGGGTCTCTAAACTCCTCAATCAGATCCATTTCCCTAACCATCAGAGTGGAGATGTGCAAGGTTTTTCTACTTAAGGCATCAGCCACTACATTGGCCTTTCCAGGGTGGTAGGTTAGATCAAACTCATAATCCTTTAAAAACTCCATCCACCTACGTTGCCTCATATTTAGGTCCTTTTGATCAAAGGGATACTTCAGACTTTTATGATCACTAAAGACCATAAACTTCGCTCCATACCGGTAATGCCTCCAGATCTTTAAGGCAAATACCGCAGCTCCTAACTCTAGGTCATGGGTAGGGTAGTTCCTCTCATGGGTTTTCAACTGCCTAGAAGCATAAGCTACTACCTTACCATCTTGCATCAGCACTCCACCTAAACCTTGCTTCGATGCATCACAATACACTACGAAAGGTTTACTAGGATCGGGCAAAACTAACACTGGTGCTGATGTCAACCAATCCTTAAGGGTTTGGAAACTCTCTTCACACTTAGAGTCCCACACAATCAACTATCCCTTCTTGGTGGGATAGGTTAAGGGTAAAGCTAACTTAGAGAAACCTTCTATAAACCTCCTATAGTACCCTGCTAAACCCAAGAAACTCCTAATCTCAATTACTGACTTCGACACTTCCCACTGGAGTACCATCTCAACCTTACCCGGATCCACGGCTATGCCACCTTTAGAGATGACATGTCCTAAGAAACTCACCTCTCCTAGCCAGAACTCACACTTAGACAACTTAGAATACACCTGCTTTTCCTTGAGGGTCTGCAAGACAACCCTCAAGTGTTCCTCATGTTCCTCCTTGGTCTTGGAGTACACTAAGATGTCATTTATGAAAACCACCACAAACTCATCCAATTAAGGGTGAAAGGTCTTGTTCATGTAGTCCATGAACACAGCAACAGCATTGGTCAACCAAAGGGCATAACCAAGTACTCAAAGTGACCATAACGCGTCCAAATCGCTGTCTTCGGGATGTCCTCAGACTTAACCCTGATCTGATGGTACCCTAACCTCAAATCTATCTTCGAGAAGACGCAAGCGTCTATCAACTGGTCCATAAGATCATCAATCCTAGGGAGGGGATACCGATTCTTAATGGTCACCTTATTGAGCAGTCGATAATCGACACACAACCTCATACTGCCATCATTCTTCTTTACTAGCAACACTGGCGCACCCCAGGGGGATACGCTAGGCCTAATAAATTGTTTCTGGGTCAAATCCTCTAATTGTTCCTTCAACTTAGCTAGCTCTAGAGGAGACACTCTATAGGGCACTATGGATATTGACCCGGTGCTAGGCACTAAGTCTATGGTGAACTCAGCATCTCTCTCAGGGGGCAAGTTATAAACATCCCCCGGGAACACTTCAGGAAATTCCCGCACAACAGGCACACTTCTGACATCAGGAGGGCACTCTACTTCTAGGGAAGACAACATCATGAACACTTGGGCCTCGTCTTTCATCGAAGCCTTGACTTGGTTGACAGAGAGAAAGATTGGATCCTTAGACTCCACAGGAGTTCCAAAAACTATGGCTTTATCGAAACAATTCAAAAGGACGTGATTGGAAGATAACCTGTCCATGCCAAGAATGACATCAAGGTCCTTTAAAGGTAAGCGTACAAGATCAGCTGCAGAGTTCTTATTATCAAAAGATAATAGAATAGCCTTTTTGAACACTAGAAGCAATCACGGGCTTCTTGGATCATCCAAGACAAACCACCAAATGCAGTAAGTCAAGCCAAAGCAAAGCTATAGGTACTTAGTACCATGTAACATTGTCTATATAAATATAGACAATTCAAACAAGAGCACACAACAGACTCATAACAGACTCATACCACGGCCTGATAGGACAGACCTGCTCTGATACCACTAAATGTAACACCCTTCTACCCCGCATGTTAATATAAGGCATTCACTTAGAAGAGGTAATTATAAAACATGCATTTATTTGAATAAAATAAAACTTGTATAAAAAGGTTTCACATATCAACATAAACAATGCAGAAATAACATTGTTTTTTTTAAAAAAAAAAGATAAACATAAACAAGACAGATAAAGAAAACCCAACCCCGATGTCACATACAGAGCTAGTATAACCAAAATCCGGATACATCACGGAAACAAACTGAAAACCAATAGACAAAACTAACAACAATAACTAAGCATCCTAACTAGAGTCGCGGCTTCTCAGAGTCACTCCTCCACTGGCTGCTCACCGTCCTCTGCACAAGAGATACATGCAACAACAGAACAGGAAAACAAGGAATAAGAAATCATGTAAACACAACAGCATGGGAATAGGGAATAAGATGAACTTACATCATATCAGGCATAACAACAAACATCATACATCATCATTTACATATTACAAGTCAACAGTTAAAAGATGTTATGCGGTGCAACACCTGCTCCGCTACTCCGTTATGCAAGTGGATCCAACTATCTCATGAAGTCAAATTCGGAGTTACATATCCGTATTGGCCAAAAGGCACTAACACCGGCAATTCCCTAAACCATGGAGGAACCCCTTGGATAGCCGACGTATCATAACTGGATACGCCACCTCGGGGGCGCACGGTTCACCAAACCATGGGTGACCCACCCGAGACTTGGGCCAGATCATCATAGCTAGGACGAACTCCCCTATGATGGACATCCCCCACTAATCAACTCCAACGTATGAATGCGTGAGCACAACAACACACAAGGCAACCACCTCCTTTGCTTGGGCCAAAAAACACCCAAGACTTACCACCATAATCAGTATCAACACCTTAGACCCAAACCATGGGGTCAAGCCCCCCTTGGCCAAAAATCACCAAGGTCCAACATAACAACACCTCGACCATAAAGCATCGAGGCCACTTTGGCCAAAAAGCACTAAAGCGTAACAACGTACGGTAACCCGGGTACCGGCTTAACCAGCTTATTGCTCTTGGTCATCTTAATTAGTCTTTAATTTAGATTATCTAACTTGTTATCATTCGATTAGTGTATGTTTAATTCGTTTGGGGATAATCGGAGTGAAACACCCATTTAATACATTAGTTCCGGTTTTTGACCAGTAAGGGGAGCACGGGCGTGCTCACTGTCCTGCATGGCCATGCTCAATGCGCGACCTGCCTTCCAGAATTTAACTGGGAGCACGGTCGTGCTCCCTGTTCAGTACGGTCGTGCTCCTGGACAGTGTCATACTGTTCTTGGCAGAATTCAACGTGTTCTTGGAGTTTAGGCTCCCTAATTCTCTTAAATCAGATCATAGGGTCTTAACAAAAACATTCGGCATGAAACCTCACCCCTTACTAATGCGGTTCATGTCTTATGAAGCATTTAGGAATAAATCCCTTAATTCCTATGTTAACTAAGAGTCCTAAATTAAACCAATTAGAGTCTTATTAACATATTCAACGTGTTAACAACATCAGTCAACCAACATTCAACATAATCCGTATCATAACAACAACATCCATAACATTGGCATTCATATCAAACTCATGGCACGGGACAATTCAATAGGCATACCATATCATGAACAACTCAACAATTATAACAAATAGGCATACCAATTAATCCAATTAAACATATAAATAATTCAATCATACAACCAGGCAGATCATGGCATCAATAACATTATAACAACAATAAACGGTGCTATGGGAACCCCTCTTCTTAAGCTATTCCCTAGACTAGTTTATACATTATTCTTCTCCCATATCTGGTATGACGATCTAATCTACGGTCACTTTGAGCGAATTCAAACTTGGTCCACTCGAACGGTTCAAAGGATCTTGGTCAAGAACATCATAGAAAGAAGGAGTAATTAATCCCCAATTCAAGAAAACAAAAGGAGATCAACAAAAGGTTTACAAGATTATCTTAATTGACATTAATGCGCGGTTTATTCTCCAATCGCAAGAGAAAAGACCAAGAGTCTTGAGAAGGTTCGAGGGGAGGGAGAGAAGAGGGTTTCTGACGACCAAGGATTGAGAGGGAGAGTCAAAATAAGGGTCGTAACTTGTAACCCTCCTAACTCACTTATTTATATTGTCAGGAAAAACATCTTTGAGAACTAGACACAGCTGTGTTTATTAGGAGACACAGCTGTGTCCTGGCCAAAATAACGTTTGAGCGCTAGACACAGCTGTGTCTATCAGGAGACACAGCTGTGTCATGGACCAGATTAGAGTTCTAAGGAATTCGACACAACTGTGTCTATTAGGAGACGCAACTGTGTCCTAACCAAAACAACGTTTGCGAGAAATAGACACGGCTATGTCTATCAGGAGACACAGCTGTGTCTCGATAGACACAGTTCATGAACAAAGATTGAGGCTCGAGGCCTACTTAACAACTGAATTGGCCAAAACACATAAAATAATACTTGTAGATAATTCTCTTGGCTTTCCAACGCATCAAAGATCACCTAAACCGAACATCTAGAACTCAAGATATGGCCAAAAAGGTGAAACATGTTACTAGGACTCTATAAGGATTGAACTTTTCTAAGGCTAAACTTCCTCAAACATGAACTTAGACATCAAGAACAATCATAACAAGCATATATAAGCTAAGTCTAACACATATTAACATTTATTAACGTAGGGTGAAATTCAGGGTGTTACGGATTTCCTATGGAAATTACAAGGCTTGTCATTGTAATTTTTGGCCCAAAATACCCCTCCCCCCACGGCTCCACCTCCATAACCCACACTTAGGTAAATTTTTTTTTACTTTCATGTCATATTTCTTAAGACAAAAGCCATTTCTCCTAAGAACACTTTGTTGGATTTGTGAAGAACATCATCAAATCTCATCATTTCTTCAAGCATCAAGAGGTGATTTCTACTCTTCATGATTAATCAAGTCATTCTCTTCACATACTTCATGAGTTTAGGCCATGAATCATCATGTTCAAAGTTCTTGATGCTTTTCTTTAAAAATTTCTAGAAAATTGTAGAAAAATTAATTTGACTTGAAACCAATTTCTATGAACTCGTCCTGATACCTATATTCATCATCTAGAAGCATGAATCCAAAATAAATTTCTTCCCTATTTTTGTAAGCATGGCCGAACCCTAGGTGTTTGGGTGTAAATGGATTTTTGCTTCAACTTTTGTTAAATGATGCATGATTTCATCTCTTAAAATCATTATGGGTATTGGATCCAAGTGATTGAGAAAACCATATCAAATCCTAGTCTAATTTTTTTTCAAGAGGGCCGAAACCCTAAGTTCTAGGTGTAAATGGATTTTGATTCAATTTTTGTCTTGTGACACTTGATTTCATCCCTATATTATCCATGTTTTTTGAATCCAAGAAATGAAAATCAAGTGAAATTTCTAACCCAAACCTTATGTCAAGGCCGAAACCCTAACTCATTGATTTAGATGGGTTTTGTTCAATGTTCTTGGTTTATGATCATTAATTATGTCTTCATCATGTTTAAGGATCATTAATCCATGAGTTAGAAAAATTTTAACATCCTTAGCCCAATGATCTAGTGAAGGTCGAACCATAACCCTCATGAACTAAATGAGTTTTGTTTGATTTTGTTAATTTTTTGTTATGATTTGTGTGAATGATCAATCTGTGTTTAGTTGGTCTGAGCTGTACGATGGAAACCCGATCAAAATCGGAGAATCGTTCATGAAACCAAAACTCGGATCTTCAAGAGGTAAGGGGAGTTTACCTGAGGAGTTTAAGATAGCCATATGTTATCTTAGAGTTGTCTGTAATTTATCTGTTGTGGTTTTGCAGTGGTTTTAAAATTTATTGTGGTTTAATTTGTTATATGTTTTCGATGTGATTCGTTGGTTGGTATGATTATAACTGAATTGTTGAGTTATAACTGTGATGCATGCAATAATTGTAATGTATGCTATACTGTGTTGTGATGAAATTATCTGCTGTTGAGTGATGGATTGAGAAACCTGACAGTGGTCAGTGTTCAAATTAATTTGAGTATAAAAGCTTGATAAGCTTAAATATTTAATCAAATTGATTAAATTGTGGAAATTGGAAGAAAAGTGGAAAATATTATTTTAATAATATTTTCGGTAAAAGATGGGTCAATGAGTGACAATAAAGGCGGAACTGTGAAAAAATTTCACAGGCGTTAGTTTTTCCAAAATAAATTCAATTATATTATAAAATGTTATTTAAATATATTAAGTTATTAAAACAGTGTAACATTGACGCGGAATAATTATTTAGAACAGAGAAGCCATTGAGTTATGAAAGAATTTTTACGGCCTAAGTTTTGGAAAAACGTTTTATAAACGTTTTTAACTGAAAAGGATTTTTGTAAAGGAGTTTTATTCAGTGAAAATAATTCCGTTAAACTTCGATAAGTTTTTTTGAGATTTAGTTTTGTATTTATTGTTTCACTGAACGAAAATGTTTTGAAGAAATAAAGTGAACCTAGTAACCGAGACGTCGGAACTCTAGCGTTCTGTTGACACGTAGATCATGGATCTGTGTTAGTAGACTGAGTGTCCTAAAATTGATAAAGGGAATGTGAATTCCATATCCGCGAGCCTAAGACTGTTGCATCAGTTTAGGGCTTTGCGATTGAGCACTCGGACTTTTATGTCCTGTGTTGAGTCTAAAACACTTGGACTGATGTGTCATGTGTTAGTTTAAAGTGGAAAAGTCTTAATATAAAATTAATCATGGTAGCTTTGAGCTTTGAGCTTTGAGCTTTGAGCTTCGACCAGGGAAGAATATGACGATAAAGAAAACGAAGCGAGAATAAAAGTTTTCTCATGCATCAGTTGGCAGACGTGTCATGTGTTAAATTATCGATCATTGAGTCATGAGTGTTGGCCAATGTATCTTTAATGGACTATGTTTCCATTTAATGCGATGACCATTGTGTCCTGAGTGTTGGCCAATGTGTTATGAACAATAATTCCATTTATCGTAGTAACCATTGTGTCCTGAGTGTTGGCCAATGTGTTACATCTTTGAGCAACAACCATTATATCCTGAGTGTTGGCCAACGTGTTATATGTTCGTTGGACATTGTTTTATTTTGTTTTTACAATGATCCATGTAAAGAGTTTTATCTGCTCAAAACGAAACAGAAAGTTATGGGATCTCCGAAGATTAGATACCAAGTTCGAACTTGAATATTGAAGTGTCATGCATTTTTATAAAATCACGATGACTGTCGGGTATGAATCCCATTGACATAATTATTATGTTGTGAATAACAAGTATATGTTTGTTTTGTGTGTCGCTCAAGTGGTTGTCTTATCAAAACTCATATATTAGTATCTCACCCTTATATATTTTTTGTTGTTTCCTCTACTATGTGGAATATATATATATATATATATATATATATATATATATATATATATATATATGAGTACAGATGGGTCCGGACGGGGTGGATCTGAACTACTCGAGGATCCGAGCCCTGACATTTGACAACGCGGACGACGGTGGTGCTTGGGTCATTAACCCAGGGGCTCGAAGTGCCACCTATACAGGTCCTATTAGGACTCTCTCTGGGACATTGGCAGCTGGGCCACAGCGACGCGTTCATGGCATGGAGGCGATTGAGGTCTCACTACCCCCTATTTGGATGATTCTGCAGCACTTGGTACAACAAGGGGATTTACAGCATCACCTTCCCCCACATGTTCAGTCTTTACAGCAGGTAGCCCCAGGGTCACCTCTAGGATCTATTGTGTTGATCCCGGAAGAGGTGCAGGATGAGATGGAGGAGGATCCTAAGGAGGATCTGATTGCTGACCCGGACTATATTCCTCCTGAGGATGGTGTAGTCCCAGACGTTGGAGAGGGGGTTGAGGTATCCTCTCCGGATACACCTTCTGGGGATGGGGATGTCTACTCTGGACTCCCCAATGGGTTTCATTGGTAGCGACCAGCTGTAGGATACAGTTCCATTTTTGGGAATAGTGGGGTTTTTGATAGTCTGACTTTATGGCTACCGAGAGCCATCTTTTTTAGTAGTGGTTTCAGACTCCCACTGTGATATAGTTATGTTGTTTTTAGTTTTCTGTTAGGTCTTGATGTTCGTAGAAAGTGACTTGGTAGGATAAAGGTCTTATGTAAAACTCTAATGATGCATCTGTATGATATATAGTTGTATATTATGTGATGGTGTCGGATTGTATGTGTAGTAAAGGAAAGGAAAAAAAATTATCACATTTTTGAAAAGGATAAGTAATTAGAAAAACTTATTTTTCAGAAAGTAACCAACATGTTATTTCTGTAAGTTTATTCCGCGACAAGTTACTTAAATGTGATATCCCAAGAAGGGGGTATCGCAATTGTCAATTCTCTTTCAAGTTGTGGATCTCACAATTCTTTTGATTTAAAAAATTACTGAAAAGTTTAATGTATATTTGATTATACATTAAAAAGAAGATTGCTAAAAAGTTTACTATAGATTAAACTATAAATGACTTTCATGACATGCAGGAGATATGTTTTGTGTTTTGATATATTACTAATGTGATTACCCAAAGAAGTTGGCCTAGAGGAAGCATGTTAGGTCCACAAAGTGCAAAGTGTGTACATGGATACTCTGGATAAGTGGGAGATCTATGGCTCAATTCCTAGCGAAAAATACTCCTTGGGGAGGGGTAATACCCTTGTCGCTCGCGGACCAGGAATGGTGCTCACTCGCCACCATTTTAATTAATATTTTGAATGAAATTTATGCGTATATATTTATTGGATGAACTTTGATTTTTATAGTTGGCCCTCCCACTCGTTCAGGTCTGGCTCTGTCCCTGTAATCATGGCAATGGTTAGAAGTTTGGAGACCCGAAGAAATTTGGACCCAAATGACCCGACCTGACTGGCACACAAATTTGGACCGGGCTGACTCGATGGACCATTTTTTGTTGTTGCAATTATCGCTAAGTTTAACATAATTCAGTAACTCATATGTTAGCTTGTTTTTCTCTTTTTTTCTCTCTCATTTCTCCATACCATACCACTTTCCGTCATTGTCATCAGGCATCACCGGTGTTAGCCATAGCCAGCGACCTCTTTAACAACTGTCAACAACCTTTCTGACAACCATCAACAACCTTCCAATCATCATCAACAACCTTTGCCGATTTCTCTAGCAAACTCTGGCGGCTATCGTTGGCTATTACTCAAAAAGTTTTGTTTAGAACTCCAAATTTTTTTTTTTTTTACGCATGACCTATTTTTCCTTACGCTACTACAGAAAAGGGATTTTATAGTGCTTTTTTTTAGCCTTTAGTAGCGCTTCCAAGCACTATCTATTCACCCGCTACTGAATACTAAAGATGGGAGAGATTCAATAGCGCTTAAAAAAGCGCTACTGAAAGTAGGAATAGGTAGCGCTTCCTTGAGAAAGTGCTGTCTAAAGTTCGTAATAAGGCAATCTATTACATACTTTAGACAGCGCTTTCTCAAGGAAGCGCGGTCTAAAGTTTGCAATAGATAACGCTTTCTCAAGGAAGCGCTATCTATTTTTAACTTTAGGCAACGTTTTTTAAAGAAAAAACTACCTATTCCCCCCCTTTTTTTTAATTATTTACATTTTTTTTCTATATTTCCCACATGCACTCAGCAAAACTAAGACATTAAACAGTTTATCTATCCCATTGCACTTAGCAAAACTCAACAAACCATACATTTACATACAAAAACTTAAATACAATATTTTTTTTCGATAAGCTAAAAGTATATTGATTAAAGGGTACAAAGGGTACCCCAACCCGTATACAATAATAACCCAACAACATAAGGAAGAACCACTGTAACTAAAATGCTACACTCCAAATTGCCCAGCATTGCCATTACAGAGTCCTTACACAAATCCACCTAGGAACAGAAATAAATAAATCTGTATAACCTAAGAAACCAAAAAGCTATTTCTTTGTTATATATCTCTTAAACTGACACTGTGAAGAGGTAGATCTTTAGTACAACAGCAAGGGCCAGCTGCAATAGAAAAATGCCAGCAACAATCAAAAACCACCTTTCACCTATTGACTTGATATGTGCCCAAAGGTTAAGTGCAACAAATGTTGCTGACATGAACCCTGTCACACCTGCAATCACCCATCTGAATATATCCAGTGGCACAACGGACATACACTGTACCAAACAAAGGTGCTGCATTGAATGCCTCGCACAGCTTCACCCATCTGAATATATCTCTTGGCTGGCATGCAACAATACATCCATTGTGTGTCCTGGAGATAAGCAAATGTAATCTCTTGTCAATGGCTTGGTGGACATAGCATCAGCACCAACAACAATGAGGTTGTGTTTGGAAACAGAGAAAAAGAGAATGAGATTCATTGCAGCATTAACAATTCTGAGAAGATAAGTCCGGCCTTGTTCTACATTTAACTTGAATGTTTCTGAAAATCAAAAGACAATATGGTGCTTAGAGCCTAACCTCAAAAATACATATGTTTGAGAAGAAAAAGAAATAAGTAGTTAATGCATAAGATTAAATTATATATAAGCAATGAAGTAGATCATATTATATAATATGCTTATGTTAATGATATTGTGGGAAATTTTTTATGCCTAGCCTGCCTGATCTTGAGCATGGATACAGATCCCCTGGTTGACCATTTATAGTGATAGCATCAGATGTGTTTGGGGCTCCTCCAGTTTCAATAAATTCTGTGTAGACCTTATTGACATCATTCTTCCACCATTCACCTATATACATACAAATAAATAAATAAGTAATTTTATTTATTGTCCAGTGTGTTTCAAATCTGTTCTGGCTCTTTGATCAATTAAATAGGCAGGAAAATTGTAAAGGATTTTTATACCAAGTATGATGGGAACCTCTGCATCAGGTTTGGGAAAAGGGTAGGTGCTATGCTTTCTTGGATAGATAATGATAGCCCCATGGACAGTGGCTCTTGACCAATCACTATGAGCATGCCACCATAAGGTCCCCTCCTCTGTAGAAAAAACCACCTTCTGCTTGAATTTCTGTCCAGGTTGGATGGGGCACTGAGTGATGTATTCAGGACCATCTGTCCATGGATTCCTTGGCTGCTTCACTCCATGCCTGCCAGCAAATCAGTTACAGTTAGCTAGGCATTTAAATAATCTTCATGGTGTGTTGTGTTTTAAATTCCTGTGTCATGAAAATTCCTGAGAACAAAAAACCAATACCAGTGTGAAGTGATGTTGTATTTGCCATGGTTATGAACATTAACATAGATTGTGTCACCCTTGTGGACACTTATAGTTGGCCCTGGATATTTTCCATTTACTGTCAATATGCTTTTTGTGGAACACAGTCGTGTATACTGTGCTTCTTTCACCTGCTTTTCTGAGAACAGATAAAATAATAGCATCACAATGTGTCAGTGTGTAAAATGGAATAGAATGGATAACCTTGACAATGGAGGTGCTGCATTGAATGCCTCGCACAGCTTCTTACTTTCTTTGAAATACTCATCTGCTGCTTGGAAAGCAGCTACAGCCATCCCATGAGATTTCTCTGTATTTCCCTCATCAAGAATCAAACCGTGATAATAATATGCTGCAGCCTGGTAAATCATTACAAAATCATATCAAGAACTTCACATCACTTGCTTGTGCTGAAGACATCTTCTATACTCATTCCTAAATTATACATGAAAATGCTGAAAGTAGAAGAAACCATATAGGCCAGTAGCTGTGGCGCTCTATGTTTCATCAAGTAAGATTAAGGGCATAAAAAATAAGAATAAATCATATTACTTCAGCATTTGCAGTCACACCAACAAAGCATCATAACTAATTGCCAACACATCAACCATTTCCTCGGTGACCCAAATTAATTGATTCTTCGCTGAACCAACTAGCTTTGGGTACAAATGGTGAACGATTTTCACAAGTAAATTAACAAAAATGGCATACCCATCAGTGACGATGCCATGCAAGTGCTTGATGTGGGTTTTGGCAAAATGGGGTTCGCTTAAAATGCCAAAAAGAATTGCGCGGTTGAGGTGCAAGTATTCATCGGGTTTTGGAATGGTTAAAGAGAAGGGAAGTCTCAGGTTTGGTTCAAGTGACTCGAAGGCTTGTCTGAGAGAGAGTTCGATCTGCTTTTCCGCTTCATGGGGTGCCACGAGGGTGAGCTTCAAAACCATTGAAGCAAAAAGAGATAAACACGGTTTTAGAGGATAATGATTCTTTTGGTCAAAACAACAAACACCTTCTCTTCAACAACAGATGCTACTTGGGAGGACTCTTCAGAAATTGAGCAACACTACCCCAATCTATGCTAAATTAATTTAGCCCATGAAAATGGGGATTGATATTGTTTCCAGAACTTTGTGCATGTTATTATATATAAAAAATTAGAGTTGATTTGTTCTATTCAGAACTGTACCATACCATTACCATGGGCCAATATTTAGGTAGAAATAAACCCAACCCAAAAGCCCACAATCGGCCGATATGCCACCAGAAATTGTAACATTTTATACTATTTTTATGTACTATTCAGTACATTTTTACCTAAGTTTTACAAAAAATTACTCCTCTATTAATTTATAGAATTACTTTTTAATGAACATTTCAAACAAAACTAAATTAATTCTCTCCAAACACTTGCACAATCACACCCTTAATCGTTTACAACTTGTACCAAAAGATGAATCTCATTTAAAAGAAAAGAGAGGAAGCTAGACTTGGGTGAATAAATGCTCCTCTAATTGGGCAATTGGGCACTTGTTTTCCCTTAATGTAACCACATCCATCAACCCAAAGCCATTCCCATCTACCCTTATCTCCAACTCTTTTGCAAACTACCATCCCAGAACCAAGGTCCCTATACAAACAAATACCATCCTCATAATTTCCCACACACTTCACACTATCCCAACTTCTCTTCCCGGATAACAATCTCAACCCCAATTCAACTGGCACCATATCTGCTAGGCACCACATTCCCCCTTCATTCAGCTCCCAAATGCAAGCACTCCCACCACATGTGCCACCAACCAATCCCAATGCCCCATTCCACCTAACAAGTGTGGCAAATTCTAGCCTCTCAGCCATAGGCACACCAAACTCCCTCCATGCATTTGTGCTAATATCAAATCCCATCACACTATAGGCCCTTGCTGAAGTGATCCAATACAATGTACCCTTTATGTAAACATTCTCATTTGGTGTCCAAACAGTAAGCCTAACTGAAAACTCCACTGGCATGAACCCCACAATTTTCCATGTCTCAAGCTTTGAGTCATACATTTCTGAAGTGGTTTCATAAGTGGCACCACCCTCTGACATGCCACCAACAACATAGACCCTGAAATGTGGAAACTGAAACTGAAACTTGACAATATCATTGTTTGACTCCAAAATTGTAACTCCTACAGCAGGGTTAGTCCTTGAAATGTTCAACCTAGGAAGGATCTTAAACTGCCTTGTAAAGGGGTTGCATAGTATCAACTGAAACAATATTGTAGAATTGGTGACCCTCAACAAGAAAAGGCTCCCAATTGAAGCAACTGGTCTAACTGATGAGACTTGTAAGAACTCCAAGGAGAGCCTGTGCCAATTGTCCATGACTGGATTGTGAGCATAGCAACAGGGTCTGTGGTGGTTCCGAATTGGCAAGGCCAAGAACCATGCTGGTTGATGAGCCTTAGAATATTGAGTTGAAGAACTTGTTGGGATCAAAGGGTAAGACTTGACACATGCATGCCAGTTCTTGCAAGCTGTTCTAGCTCTGGCTAAGGTGTCTGGGGACAAAAAGGAAAAGATGTTGGCTAAGATATCAAAGGGCAGGTTGCTCCACATAGACATGAAGTTGAAAATTGAAATGGTGAAGGTTTCAATCTTAGTGAGAGATCATGTATATGTTTACCAATAAGATATTACCACAAGAGTATTTGATTTATACACATCATTTCTACCCTTGCACAACATAATTTTACTGTTTAACAGTTCATCTTATCAAAACTTTTGTGAATAACTTTTATATAATCAATCAATTAAAAATTGCCACACAACTTAAAATATTTGACTATTATCTTAATTACCTTAAAATTCACTAATATATTATGATTTCTGATTAATTGATAATATAAAAATTTTATACTGACAATACATAAAAATTAAGAGCTGTGTTATTTGAACACAAGATGGTGTGTGTGACACCGTATATATTTCTTTCTATCTCTCGCTTATTTTTTATGATCTTCGTATACATATATCTCAAAAATACATCCAAAAACAAAAAAAATTATATGATATCCCAATTTTGTGGTGAAAAACATTCCACAAAAATTACTCAACTTTTATACACTTTATTTACAATGTATTGCTACTTATATAAGATGTGAGGTGTAGTATATGTACCATGCATTATTCTTGCCAGAATTGGTGATCGCCGTACAATTATATATTAGAGGATAATTATTGCATAGGGATGTGTGACCCACATGTGATGTGGAGCTATGTCATCTTACCACATGTGAGCTTGTGCTTTTTAATTTGGTATCTTCGTTTTCTAGCTGGTTTACATTATAAAAATCTAAATAGGATAGGGATTGAAATGGGCGGGGTCTGATATTATAGTATCCGTCCCCATATCCGTATTTGAAAAAAATTACTCGTATCCACATGAATAGCAACTTTAATACCCTTACTCGTATCCTCCTTTGGGTACCTAAGTACGTGTGCTCACATCACTTTAACAATAAAAAAGCAATAAATAACCAAAGAAAGTTATAACAATTAAAAAACGATTCAGAAGTCTTTTAAATCTACTAATAAATATTATAAATGAAAATATTTAAATAAATAAAAACATCCAAAAAGAAATTATAAATGCAACTACGTTTAGAAAGTTATGAATCTTTAGATTAATTTTGATTTTAAATTTTATATTATAGTTAAAATTATATATATTGGCAATATTAATAGATAAGTAAATAGTTATATATATATATATATATATATATATATATATATATATATATATATATGTGTGTGAGTATATGGGGTGGGGTGAGTATCATAGTATCCGTACCAGCACCCGTACCTATTTAAATTTGTGGATAATTATCCGTATCCGAACTCTTATCCATTGTACGGATAATTATTACTCATTATAGATAATTTTTACGGGTATTCAATAGATAGGTTATAAATTACCATCCCTAATACATGATGCTTCTTGGGGACATCCAAAGGGTGAGAGAACATACGTACACGAGCTGGTAACTGCACTTTAGCATCATCATGAAGGATTTGGCATTTTGGCTACATCCTCTCCTGTTCCTGAAAACAAATGTTATTGCTTTAATGCTTTCGGAGAGTACGTGATGATAAAGACATTACTTTTTATGTAAAGATTTTATTCTTAAGTTCTGTATAGCCTGTAGGTAAATTGTTTGGAAAAATGTCATACATTAAAGTGGTAAACTTTAATACAAACAAGAGGATATACAACTACCCACAATATATGATCCAAGTGGTTAGTTGCTTGTGCCTTTTAATTATATATGTTTAGAGTTCGAATCTTGATGATGGGAATAGAACTGCATCTGTAGATAGAGGAATTGTCCCTTAACCGATACTCTACATCCTCGGGGGATTAGTGGGTTCCGGGGTTTGTTTGTGAGTTTTGGAGATAGTGAGGGGAATGGAAGGAAAGATTTTTGAAAAAATAAGGGGGAAAGGAATTAATGGGGGAGGGAGGATATTCCCCCACACCATGCATGAGGTTTATTTTTTAACAAAAGATTTAAAATCCTCCAAAATCCTTCAATTTTGGAGGGTTATCTTCCCTTCCCCATCCATTTTCCCCTTCTTTTTCCCAAAGCCTTCCCTTCCCTTCCCTTCCCCTCCAAAACTCACAAACAAACCTTAAAAAAAAAGGATATACAACTATTTCTAATGATTATTAATTTAAAAGAAAATATATTTTTTTTATCATTATGGTTAGATAATATCTAGATTAACTTACATGCATCTTAATTAATTTATCTTTTCAAAATTAGATCATTTACGCTGAAATTAAAGGATTAACAATGATATAAACTATGACTTTTAATTATCAAAGCTACGTAAACTATGCTTAATTTATACTATGTATAAGTCTTAGATTTTTTTTTTTTTTTGACAAAGAGGTATAAGTCTTAGATAATTACATTGTTTACCAATATTACATATGTAGCAACTTTATTTATATAACATATAAATGAGATAATATTTGGACAGATATACTTGAATTTTTTTTTTTTGGGTGAATAATACACGTACATTTTAATATGCATCTCTATTTCACCTAAAAACACTCAATATTTTGATATCTATCAATGTGAGTGTAGATATATATGAGATTAATTAAAAATGTATTGCTAGCAATTCTCCTTAACTATATTTATAGCAAAATTCATCTAACCGTTCTTGGGTGGTTTTCTCATGAGTCATTTGGTGCTAATTAACTGCTAACCAGCACCAGCTTTCCACGTTCCATCGTGGTGGTGACTGGTGAGTGAGTGTCTAAGTCTAGATTTTGGCTCCTTTCAGAATTGGATTTGAATTTTTAATCATCTGTTATTCGATTCTCCACGCATTTTGCTAGCTTAATTATATACCTTTAACTTTTCGTTCGAGACAAAGGATTAATTTTCTATCAGCATTTAGGATTAAAATGATTAAAAATAGAGAGCGATTCAATTCGATGACCACAATATATAATATTTAGTTCTAGTTACTCTCAGAAAAGTTTAGCATTTGGGAAAAGAGTATATAAACTTCTAAAATTTTGACTCTCTTGTAAAATACAATTGTGAACTTCAATTTGTTTTTATTTATTTATAAGTAGTAGATACATTAAAATCAAATTTTAATAAAGAAAATATAAAATAGTCTAGAATTAATATGAATATATATAAGATGTTATTACAAGGTATCATCATTAGCAGTAAAAAAAAAAAGGTATCATCATTAGGGAATTAACTTATTTAAATTAAATTAAAAATTAATCGAAAAAGTTAGTTAAAATTTAAAGATTAATTAAGAAAAATGTAAAGTTTAGAATAGTACAAAAAAAGGAAGATCATGTGGATTGAATAGTCTTCTCAATTTATTTTCCTTTACATTATTTTTACCGTTATTTAATATAATAATTAGTTAAAAGACTTCTGCTTTGAAAATATTGATTGGTAGGTGATAAATGATTAAGATACCTTGGACCAAAAATATAAATAAAAAAAGTAATATAATAAAAATGATAAACAAAAAAAAAACATTTTTAAAGGATTAAAATACGGATTTAGAACCCCTCCTGGTTGTTGAAAACATCCTACAATCCTATTAGAGACAAAGAAACAAAAATTTGAAAATGTGACTAGTTGAACTATAATTAATAATGGTGGGGTAATGTATAGTAAAATTTATGTCTACGACTATCATGTTACAGGAGATGATCTAATTTTCTAAATTATTATGTATTGTCAGTATAAAAAGTTTTACACCTACATTCAAGTACTAACACCTTCAAATGATGTGTTCTTTTATTTTAATAACTAAGAAAGAAAAATAATTATAATATTAATTTATTAATATATTATTAGATGTCAGTGTAAAAATTCTTTATACCGACATAAATAGAAATTAAACTCTTTTTCAAAATCAAAACACTTTTTTATAACTAGCTGCTTGCAGGACGATTTCCTATAAATTCTCCAATTCAAAGAGATTACATGGTTACATGGACCCCTCTCTCTTTTTTTCTTTTTTTCTTTGAGAATACATGGACCCCTCTCTTATTCACCAACTTTTGTAAATTGTAAATAAAATAGGAGATAAAATTCAGAGGGTTGTTTTAGGCAATTTTATGGTAAAAAACTCAATTGAAGTCGTCAAACTTTTACCTCTATTTGCCGCATCTGTTGCATCAGTTTCATTAGTGGGGACCATTTAGAAGGTCTTTCCAGGGAGTTACTGCCATGGCTTCTTCTAAGAGATGGGCCAGCCTAATATGCTCCATTGCTTTTTCTATATATTTTGTTATCATCATTTTTCAAGTTCCCATTTTCAGGTATCATTTCCCTTCAATCTACCTAATTTTTTAATTTCTTCTTTTTTATCAATCACTTTTATTTAGTCAGTTCTATCAATATAGTCCAAAGAATAGCACAAATTAAAAAAAGTGACTCTTGTATGCGAGAAAGAGAAAAGAATGCTGATCCCATGTTCATTTTTGTCAATTTTGTTCATCAACCAAGGAATGCTTCTCGTTATTCTCTTGTTAATATTTTAAATCTTCTGTCAACAACATGATTATAACCATCTTAAAATCAGATATCTTTAATTAAATATTCTAGCAAATAGGATTGATGCAACATTTAAAAACCCAGTTTCTTCTTATTTATGTCTTTTAAATTTTTTTGTAGTACTTCAGTAATGTGTTGATGAAGTGCAATTTATAAAACACACCATCATAGGCCAAATGACCGATGAGTTAACAAAAAAAAAAGTGCAAAATTGACCTCCTACATATCAGAGCATAATTATCATGTTAAATAGGTTTTTAATTGCACTAACACTTGACTAACAGGGTCATATTGTTGGAATTTATTTGTTTTCTTATTCCTGAAATGCCAAAAGGTTGAAAAGAAGTTCTGAAATAGTACTCTTAAATTATATTTCCATGACAATTCAAAACAATCTTATTTGTATTATGGTGATGATACTCACAAAGGCCCCATTTTTGGTTCCCAGTGTTCCATGTAGAATTGGAATATGTAAGACACCATTAGAAGTGACATCTTCTCAATTGATTGCAAGTGAAGTCTTCCCTCATTTTATAGTGAAGGCTCTTCTCTACCCTGGAGCTCTTGCAAAGGCTATTTACAATAAGAAAGCCATCCCAAGCTACACAAATCTGCTAAACTTGCACAAGTTCAATATAAGGACAATCTCTGCCACATCAGATCTCCAACGCTTAGAGGTTGATTATTAGTAATTGGAAAACAATTCCTCTATGAGTATTGATGAATTCCCTACAACAATGCTACTCACCTGCACTTACACTTATATCTAGGCCTACTTATTTTTTATCTTTGCCATTTCAATATCAAACTTTAGACACTATATTTGACATCGTATATGTTTATTTATATCTTTCACTTATTTTTTATCTTCTTTATATATATGTATTTAAAAAATACATAAAAAATATATGACGTCCTTATTTTGTGGTTTGAAGTCATTTGCCTTATATTTTTTTAAGGGGAAATACTCTTTGGTGTAAACAGGGATCCCTACTTAGTGCACCAAACAATTTTTGATGAAAGTAAACTGTGATTTCCGTTTGAGCGATGCTAGCAAAATACTTTTTACCACACTCTCTCCAATATACACTCAATTATTGGATGGTTTCATGTGAGGGTGAACCCACATGATTTAATAAAATCCATTCAACAATAGAGAATATATTAAAAGGAGTATGTTGCTAGCATTTTTCTTTCCTTTTTTTATTTCAATTGATTGGTTGAGTTACTTTCGCACAACTTCTGATGGAGAATCATTGGGAGTTTAGATCTCTCGAGCACTGGACACTCTAGTAGGAGAGAGATAGATACAAATTTTTTGAATGATTTTAAAACTTTTTAAATAAACAAAATTAACACATCAATCTTTTTTTTGTATTTATCTCTCTCCTACTGGAAGTGTCCAATATCGGAGAGCATCTGAACTCAATCATTGGTGCCTAATAGCATAACTATTTTTGAAGACCTACACTCTGGTTTTGTCACATGAATAGATGTGAGAGACAGCATTTTTCTATTCTTGAAGGTCTATAGCTTTAGCACTAATTTTCAATTTGGGTTCCTCCTGCAGGTTCTAGCAGGAAGCTACTTGTCTGTGGGAGGAGCAATTATGGGTCTGATAAAACCAGGGAGGATGAGCCTTATTGGAATACTTCTTCTCATGTGGGGTCTAATTAGAGAGTCCATTATGGGAAGATATGGTTTCAGTAATCCAAAAGGTGTACAAATCTATCCAGCCATGTATACTGCTCTAGCTTCAGCATTCTTCTCCATTAGAAAAGATGTCAGAAAGTTAATTCGTAGCTTCACTAGAAAGCAAGTTGTGAAGGCAAAACGGTTCTAAATGAAAGGAAAATGAGACTGGCATTCATGTATCCATGGTTGGTTAACTAGCTATAGGTCCCTAGGATGCAAACACAGGAATATAAGATTTGTTGATCTTAGGCTAGCTATAGTGGAGAGTGTGCAACATCAATTTTATGCAGTAATTAGAATTAACTACATGTCTCTCTAGTTATAAAAGAAAATTATAGAAGCAATGATGCACAGAAATGTAATAAGAGGAACATACAATAAAAGCTCTATGTACTTAATTATTCCTCTCTGAGCCTCCTTCATGTATCTACCAAGTTATCCAACTATGTTCTATCAATCTTAGCAATAACATGAGTACTCCATATTTTATTATATCTCTTTATCACTACTTCAACTACTTTATTACTTTGTTTTCAAAACTTTGTTTCCAACATGAATGAAGATGAGTTATAGATATGAACATATAGCCCCGCCTGAATTTCATTGTCATGTTCATTGCTGCTTTTCTGAATCTTTAGGAAGTGTATGATGCATCTTATTGTGTACTTTTAGTTCTTTCATTGCATTTATTATTAAATCTAAATAAAATGGTGTTTATTTCCAAAACTCAAATAGTAAATCCAATATGTGGAATGAGGTGAAATGGAATGGAACAGTGTATAGTTCCATTGCTTGGATTTGGAAAATAAGGATGAAATGGAAATGGTATTTGATGGATTTTTTTTTTTTTTTATAAGCAAAAGTATTCCTATCTAAACAGGGTACAAGGGTACTCAAAAGTCATCAACAAGATCAAAATTGTAGGAACACTGCCCACAAAAAACCAGCATCAACAGTCCAACCAGCAACCTAAACAACCACCTAACTGTAAATACCAGCACAAGACACAAAACAAAGAGCAAAGAGTGTATCTGCTATAAAAAGCCAAGAACCGTGTCACCACCAGAGCCAAACCAGGGGAGTTGTGTTGGAACACACCTTCACTAATTCACACAAGAACAAAGAAATGGTAAGAATGTAGAGAATGAAGAGAAGAATATGAAAACTGAAATTCATTCAATACAATACAATTACGCTTGCATACACATTCGCATTTACACTTAGCCTATTTATAGACTTAAATGGATAACCATGTTCACTAACTAAGAGTCCGTTTGTTTTAGAATATTTTGATAGAATTGATTTTGGTAGAATTGATTTTGGAAGAATTGATTTTGAAAAAAAATCAAGATTAAAAAAATTGATTTGTGTTTAGTAACAATATTTTAAAAATAGGTTTAAAAGAATTGATTTTGTTTGGATGATAAAGTAAAATCACTTTTGTGGTGTAAATATGTAGAATTTTGTGGGTCCTACATCTAGAATCAATTATTTTCTAACGGAAAAACTAGAAATTTTTGCTTTCATAAAACTTAGTTTTGCCTATCAGCAATCAATTATTTCCAACTGAGTTTCGTACCAAAACACCCAGTTACTGTAGCAAATGGGGTATGGGGTTAAAAATGGAGTTTCAAGAAAGAACCAAACAAGCACTAACTCACTATTAATTACACATCAATTAACTAAATACCTTTAACAAACTCTTAACTATAACAACTAACATTAACTAATTAATATTTGAATTATAACTCATCAAGTTGCACAGAGCGGCATCATAAGAGTCCCTCACCACCAAATGCTATATCATCCAAAAAGGGCAATTTAAAGTCCATCCAATTTGCTGCCAAGGAAAACGAGCTTAAAGACCTGCATCTTAACCGAGAAATGGATTATCGTATTCTATTCTGTTATGTTCTATCCTATCCTATTCCACTTTATAACCCACCTTTTCTTTCTTATCATTATATTCCACTCTGTTACTAAACCAAACATCAGAATTAAATTTTCTGTGATTTTAGCATAAACTATCTTAGATATGGTACAGAACCTTTATTTTATTCCATTTTATTTCATTCAATTCACCATCTAAGTTAGTGAATTAACTTAAATTAAATAAAAAATTAATTGAAACATTAATTAAGAAGAATTTAATTTTTTTTGTTTTTGGTTTCACAGTGGATAAAACGTTTTGTTAATGGTTTGGAAGCTGAACTTTGATTATTGAAAAACTTACTGAAGATTCAGCATTTACAATATTTATACATGTTTACTCACTGCTGCATCAGTAACTAACATCAGTGACTAACTAACTAACTATTCTATAACTAACCAATCAATAGCTAACAAACTAACTTAACTGCTGATAACTAACTTAACTAATTTAGTGTGTTGAGTGGAGTATTTGGAGTATTATCCAATACCCCCTCACAAGCTGGAGAGTATATGTTGATTACTCCCAGCTTGGTGAGTAGGTACTGAAATGGGGAAGGATCTAATGCCTTGGTCAAGATGTCAGCTGATTGTTCTTTGGTGGAGATTGGTAATAAATGAAACAATTTAGCTTGGAGTTTTTCTCTGACTAAATGACAATCAATATCGATGTGTTTTGTGCGTTCATGGAACACGGAATTGGCAGCTATGTGGCGAGCTGATTGGCTGTCGCAGTATAGGGAAGCTGGTGAAATGTATGGAATGGACAGCTCTTGAAGAAGGTATGTGAGCCGAATTTCGCAGATTGTGGCGGCTAGGGCCCTGTATTCGGCTTTCCGAGGAAGAACGTGAAAGCGTGCTTTGCTTCTTTGTTTTCCAAGAGATGAGTGAGTCACCCAAAAAGACACAATAGCCGATTATGGAACGCCTTGTGTCGAGCATGTGGGCCCGATCGAGTCATCGAAGGCCTTCAATTGAAGAGAAGAGGTGCACGGGTAAAAACAGGCCTTGAGCGGGGGTTGCCTTTGAGGTACCTTAAAACTACGGTGGCGGCTTTATAATGATCCAAGGTTGGACGAGGCCATGAACCCGACTAAGTTGTTGGACTGCAAAGCTAATGTCAGGTCTTGTGTTAGTCAAGTATAGAAGTCTGCCAACCAAATTTCTATATTCAGCAGGGTTAGCATAGGGTTCAGATTTTGAGTCAGACAGTTTGGTTGATCGAGCCATTGGAGTAGGAGTCGGTTTTGATGCTAGGAGACCAGTGTCTGACAGAATGTCAAGTGTGTATTTCCTTTGGCATAGAGTGATACCTGTTTTGGATCGAGCAACCTCTAAGCCAAGGAAATATTTGAGTGTGCCGAGGTCTTTGATCTTGAACTTGTCATTCAGAAAGTGTTTCACAGAGGCAATCTCAGAGGCATCATTGCCAGCTAGTATCAGATCATCAACATAGGCAAGAAGCACTGTGAAATTGGATCCATTGTGCTTGTAGAACATGGAGTGATCATTGTGTGATTGAGTGTATTGCAAGGTTTGGAGGGAGCTTGAGAGTTTAGCAAACCACTGTCTGCTGGCTTGTTTGAGACCATATAGTGATTTGTGAAGCTTGCATACCTGGTTTGGCCTGGTGCATTGCACACCTTGAGGAACCTCCATGTAGACTTCTTCATCTAGATCACCATGCAGGAAGGCATTATTGACATCAAGTTGGTGTAACAACCAGTTCTGAGATCTTTGCAAGGGCAGGATGAGTCCGACGGAACTAAGTTTTGCAATCTGGTGCAAATGTTTCTAGATAGTCCAATCCTTCGTTTGTGTATATCCTTTAGCCACCAACCGGGCTTTGTATCTTTCAATGCTGCCATCAGATCTGTATTTGATTCGATATAC
The DNA here is from genome assembly GCA_030762895.1 of Sophora flavescens. Lineage (NCBI taxonomy): Eukaryota > Viridiplantae > Streptophyta > Magnoliopsida > Fabales > Fabaceae > Sophora > Sophora flavescens. The sequence goes on from CM061070.1 coordinate 10,394,342, forward strand.
CCATTTAGAGCCAATGGGAACCTTGCTCTCTTTGGTAGATCGGTGAGAGACCAGGTGTTGTTTTGGTCAAAAGCTAGTAACTCAGCCTGCATAGCCTTGATCCAGTGGTCGGATTGGATGGCTTGTTTGTATGTCTTTGGTTCAATGTTGTTAGTGATGGATAGTGTGAAGTGTAAGTGTAAAGGAGAGAGAGATTTATATGAAAGCACAGATGATAATGGATATTTAATACCTGTGGATGATGGAGCATGCATAGTGGTTAGAACATTGCAATGGAAGTCTTGTAGGTAAGCAGGAGAGTATCTAATCCTTGTAGATCTTCTTAAGGATTGGTTGTGTGTAGGAATGTTGGAGTTTGCATGATCAATAGCTGTAGGTTCAGGAAAGGGCAGGTTGGGAACAGAGGATGCATTCTGTGGACTGAGCTGGTTAAATGTGTTTTCTGCAGTTGATGCAGATGGAGATTGGATGTGTTGATGTGGTTGGTTGGTTGGATGTGTTAAATGGATTGATGAATCAGAAGCAGTGTCATCAAAATGGAGAAAATCAAAGGTGTTGTTTGCAGGAATTTGGGAATTGCCATTCTGTGCAGTAGGTTGTGGAGAAAAAGGAAAAATGTGTTCATGAAAAATTACATGTCTTGAAATGAAGATTTCTCTTGTGTGTAGATCAAGTAAGACATAGCCTTTGGTTCCATATTTTAAACCAAGGAAGACGCATTTTCTAGCTCTTGGATTCAGTTTGGTGCGATTCTGTGTCAGTGTGGATGCAAAGCATAAGCTTCCAAAAACTTTTAAATCTAATAAGGTTGGTGATTTTTGGTGCAGCATTTCAAATGGTGATTTGTTCTGCAAGATTGGTGTGGGAAGCCTATTTATTAGAAATATGGCATGACTTACAGCATAGCACCAAAGAGACTTAGGCAGATTTGATTGGAACAAGAGAGATCTGGCAACATTGAGGATGTGCCTGTGTTTTCTCTCTACCACTGAGTTTTGTTGTGGAGTTTCCACACAAGAGGTTTGATGAATGATACCATTGCTGGCATAAAATTTGTTTAGCAGAAATTCTTTGCCATTGTCACTTCTAATGGCTTTTATCTTTTGATTGAATTGTGTGGAAACTAAGGAAGTGAAGTTCTGAATTAAGTTGCATACTTCAGATTTCTGTTTCATCAAGAAGATCCAAGTGTGTCTTGTGAAATCATCAACTATAGTGAGGAAATATCTTTGACCATGAATAGATGGGATACTTAATGGTCCCCAAATGTCCATGTGAACAAGGTCAAAGGCATTTGCAGACTTGGTTGTGCTATTTGGAAAGGGAAGCTTAACTTGCTTAGCAAGATGACAAGAATCACAAACTTTATTTGAATCAAAGTGTACATATGGAAAATATCTTGATACATTATGTAAGACTTTGTGTGATGGATAACCTAATCTAAAATGCCAAAGATCAAAAGAATCAGCATTTACAGTATTGATTATCTTGCTTTGGAAAATTTTCTGATATTGAAAGGAGTAAACTTGAGAGGCTTGTTTGGTTGAGTAAGGATGTACAAATGGTTCTGAACTCTAGCATGCCCAATCATCTTCAAGGTATTCATATCCTGTATTTTGCAAGAAAATTGATCAAAGGTTAGTTTGCATGATAAAGAAGAGGCAAGTTTGTTGATAGAGATTAAGTTGTGTTTAAAGTCTGGTATGTAAAGAACATCATGTAGGTAAAGACATTCAGAGAACATGATTGTGCCTGAGTGTTGTGCAACTGTGTTTGCACCATTTGGTAATTTGACAGTGATTGGTCTAATGCATTTGTAAGAAGTAAAATGGGACAGTGAGAAAGTGACATGGTCTGTGGCACATGTGTCTAAAATCCAGGATGCATTACCTGATACTTGTGGAGCCAGGTGAGTAGAAGACTCACCTGCCTTGGCTTGGCTTACATGGTTTATATTGTGAGATTGTGTGGTGGATTTCTGGAACAAGGCTGCAAGTTGAGCATACTGTTCTGAACTGATGGTGACACCTGGTTCCTTCTGATCTGCTGCAGAAAAAGATTCCAATTGAGCATCTGAGTTGGATAATTCATTCGAATCAATATCATCTGATGCAACATTGTTGACATTTGCAACATTCTTGAACTTGAATTTGAAATTAGGTGGAAAGCGATGCTTGTAATAGCATGCATCAATCGTGTGGACATTCTTTCCACAGAAGGTGCAGACCTTGTTTGAATTTCCATTTGATCCTCTTGCATTCGATCTTCCTCTCCCTCTTCCAGCATCACTTCCTCTGCCCTGACTCTTCCAGTTTTGATTGGAGTCAGAACTGTTAAACAGAATCTTGGATTCTGAGTCAATCTGTCCTTCTTGTTGTTTCACCATTGAAAATGCTTTTGTCATAGGAGGCAGGGGTTCCATTGCAAGAATCTGGCTTTTTAGAACTCCATATGGCTCACTGAGACCTTTTAGGAAGCATATCACATACTCTATTTTTCGTTGCCTCTTGATACTTTTAACAAGGTCACAACTGCACTTAACAACACAAGTACAAGATGGGATTGGTCTGAAAGACTCCAACTCGTCCCATACTGTTTTGAAATCAGTAAAATAGCATGAAATTGTTCTTTCTCCTTGTTTCATGGAGTGTACAAGTTGCAGTAAATCAGAAGTTCTAAAATAGTTTCCTTTGGAAAACCTATTTCTCAAATCATCCCAAATTTCTTGTGCATTTTCAAATTCTACAACACTTTGAGCAATTTCATGGTTTAAAGATTTTGTGATCCAAGAAATTACCATTGTGTTACACATCTCCCAAGCTTCATACTTTGGATCATCAACATCCGGTTCTGGTATTGCTCCATTGACAAACTTGAACTTGTTCTTGGACACCAAAGCTCTTCTTGCAGCTTTGCTCCAAGAATTGTAATTTGTGCCATCCAAAGGAGGCGAAACAAGGATCATTCCTGGGCTTTCTCCAGGATGCAGATAATAAGGATCACGAATTGGGTCTGTTCTTGGAGGTGGTTCTTATTGAACCATTCCTTCATTCTCATGTGGCTCAGCCATGGAAGTTGATTGGAAAGAAGAAGACGGTTGCGCAGCAGAGCTCTCTAGAAGAGAGCTCTGATACCATAAAACGTTTTGTTAATGGTTTGGAAGCTGAACTTTGATTATTGAAAAACTTACTGAAGATTCAGCATTTACAATATTTATACATGTTTACTCACTGCATCAGTAACTAACATCAGTGACTAACTAACTAACTATTCTATAACTAACCAATCAATAGCTAACAAACTAACTTAACTGCTGATAACTAACTTAACTAATTTAGTGTGTTGAGTGGAGTATTTGGAGTATTATCCAATAGTGTATCCCCGCACGCAACTGGAGAGTCCAATCCTTTGAACCGGGTAGGACCACAAGGGCGGCAAAGCTCTCCCTCGAGTTTTAACGCTGCTGTATTCCCAGGCTCAGGATTCGAACTCGAAATCTCTGGTTAAGCTGGAAGAGATCCATGCCATCTCATGCAAACGTTTGGGTGCGAAGAATTTAAAGTTTACAGTAGTATTTTTTTAAAAAAAAAAACACAAGTTCTGCTGGATTGAATAGTCTTTTAAACCAGTGCAGTGCAATGAAGATAAAATGGGTACCAAACAAGAGTAGGAAAAACCAAGCAATCATAATATTAGATTGTTGGCAAACAAGTTCGAGATAAAGTCAGATAAAATAGCGGACTGACCAGCTTTAAACTTAAAACCGAAAGCAAAAAGGAGAGGAACAGCATTTGGATTTCCTAAAAAGTCACAAAACTATCCATTCACACAATATTTATGGGATATCTAGTTGGATAAATTTTAGGCTTCTTCAAACACACATTGATCTTGCAGTGCATCCACAAACAATGCATGAATGAGTGGTGAGTGACTGGAGTCGGATTCCGTATATTCAATTTATAACGCATTCACATGTTTATAAAATAGACAACTATAAACACGAGAAGGGGTTGAATTGTATTTATCAGAATTTAAACATAGTTGAAATCTTTTCGCATATAGAAACTAGGTTCAGACGAGTGAAAGATACAGGACAGACAAGTGACCTGTCCGATGAGATTTTAACAGTGACTTTGGCAAACACACCACTTGATAAACGTATAAGAAAACTAAAGCAACTCAAGAGGTTATAAGGAAAGAGAGATTGACACAGTTATTTATCCTGGTTCACTCTTCAAAACAAAGAGCTACGTCGAGTCCTTGGCAGTACCAAGATTTATCCACTATAACTGACCAGGTTACAGACTCTAAGTATTGTTTGCACACCTAGCCTCTTCAGGCTCAAGACAAGTATTCTTTGCACACTTAGCCTCTTCAGGCTCACTCAAGTTTGTTTGAGAGATTTGGTTTGTAATAAATACAACTTCAGACAGACAGATCTTTCACTAACACTCAGAGTGGTTTAAATGTAAAGCTTAGAAAAGTCTGCGTAATAACTTCAAATGATTGAAGAATACAAAATGAAAGAATGAAGATATTAATAAGCAGAGTAATGGCTCTTTAATGCTATGTGTATTCTCTATGCTTCATCTTCAATGACTTTTGTATTTATAGTCTTCAAGCATTTATGATCCGTAAGAGACATTCCCTCAGATGTTGGCTTCAGGCAGAATTTCATTAAATACAATACAGTCGTTCTGGGCAGTAATTAATGCAATAGGAACGTTGGTTGTACTCTAACATGAAGGATCATGGCTTTATGCATCCTGAGACAGCCATATCAGAGTTGTGCAGAGAGCTTTTTGTAATTTGCTGAGTACAATTCCTTTTTCGTGTAAGGACCAGAGGTACTAGAGAATAAAGCATGTTGGAAGCATTTTTTAACTGGTCTTTGGTTCTGATAACAGAATCTGTTTTCTTGATTCTGGTTCTTGAAATAAGATTCTGATAATTCTTATAGAATTCGCGTCCATAAAATAAGCGCATCCATCTTGAAAATAAACGCGTCCATCTAGCCATTTAAAATTTTACATTCGGGCGGGCTAGTAGACGAGCACTTCTATCACCTTAGTGGACGAGCACTTCTATCACTTCAGTGGACGAGCGCTTCTGTCACTTTAGTGGACAAGCGCTTCTGTCACATTAGTGGACGGATGATTCTTACAGTTTTAATCTGCACACTAGATAGACAGGTTAGCAACCAATATAAAGGTTAATTAAATCATTAACTAATATTTAGTTCTCATCAAAACTTAGGGAAATGCACATCAGACATTTTAGAAACTTGACAGTTTACACATTAATGCACCCTTGTATCAATCTTAAACTTTTTCAAACACTTCTAATAATTAATCCAATTGTATATTAAAGCATGAATGTGTGAATACATCGAAAATTGAATGAAAGGGATCCATTTTCGTGAGTGACCTGTTGAAATTTAAATCCCTTTCTTGGGATAAGTGATCTCTATCATTCCACCGGAGGTTTGGTCTCTACTTGTTCATCCTCAACTTCATCTACTCTCAGGGTTGCTTCTGGAATATACTCAACTTCCACGGAAGCCTAGAGTCCATGAAATCTCTTGGCAGCCCGTTCTTCGTAGCGGGCTTCCAATTCCCCAACTCTACTCTGCACATGCCCAGCCAAAAGCCGTTCATTCTCACCAACCATCAAGTGGTCCAACACTCTCTTATTCCTCACCAAACCCATGTTGTTGTTGTTGTTGTTGTTGTTGGGTTGCAACTCAACAAAACTACCTGCAGGTAACAATTCTACCCTTATTGCTTCCAGCTCTTCGTCTTTCCGAGCCTCGACAATGATCCCATCATGATGCCGCCGAACATCCCTAGCTCGATTCAACATATCATCTCGCTGAGCATCGAACATTGCTATGTACAACATTTGTTGTGCAGTGAAATGCCCTTCGCCACGCTTCAACGGCTTCTCCTGCAAGGAAAGGTTCGCAAGCTCCTCCTGTCCAGCACGAGAGCGAAGATGTCGCACAAAAGCGTAAAACTCCCCAGCCTGGCAACCTCTGATAGTTTCGAAATACCTATTATCTATTGTTATTGTTCGAGTTCCAAGCTTAAGGACATGCTCAAGCTTAGCATCATCATCGTTGAACTGCTTGAAGATGCGGAGCAAAGAAGCAAAAGACTGAGAGAAGTAGCCGTGAGCAATGTAGGTGGCGCTTTCAAAGTGGTCGCGAGGTACGCCAAGCGAGACCAGCTTTGAAGCCTGCGCTTCAATGAAAGCGTGATGATCATCTGGCTGCTGCAGTACCATGCGCCGAAGCTCACTGGGAGGAACACTTGCTGCCATCTCACAACAAAACAAAGGAGGAGGAAGGCAAAGAACAAAGTTGGCAAATAAAGAAGGGACAATTAAGCATGGGTGGAAGACTGATAAAGTTTTTAATTTAAAGCTAATAATTATAATTTGCAATACTCTTTATTACACCCCTCTTAATATCAATGGGTGGATCTCATGTTGGATTATATGTTTTGGTGGGTCGCGCTTTACTCTTTAGGCCTCAAAAAAAAAAAAGTTTACTACTTGATGTAAATGAAAATAAAAATAGAGAAGAAGTATAGTTAATGAACAAGAAAAAAAATATTTTAGAAGAATCTACTACTAAAAATATATATCAACAAAGATTATCAAAGACCAACAATGTCTCAACAAAAATTAAATGGGTTGTCTTTATTATCGATTAAAAAAAATATTAAATGAAATCGATTATAATAGTTTAATAAATGATTTTACATCTCAAAAAGTATGAAAGATAACGTTTCAATAAAAATATAATAATTTTAATAAAATATTGTTATTTGCTTTAAAAGGGTCACATCTCTGAGTTCACTTTAGGCATCAATAGGTGTTGGGTCAGCCCTAGGTCTCACATGAAACTCATTCAATAATAAAGAGTGTGTTGAAGAAGAGTGTGATAAAAAGCGTCTTCCTAGCATTTCTCTTATAATTTAGGGTGAATGTCACAATCACTTGGACATATAAGTTTTCGCCCGCTAAAATTAGGGTTGACCATCAACTCGAGACTCGCCTGAACACGAACAAACCGATTCATAATTTGGTAAAACGGGCAGATTCAGGCGGGTTAACGAGTTAAACGGATGGAAAAACTGGTTTGTTATGGGTATCGTCGAGCGGTTTCGGTTCCAGAAAATTTAATTCATCGGTAACCGAACCCGACCAAACACTATCAACAAAAAATAATCACAGAACCTCGCCGAACACCATTAATCCATCATTCAGAAAATTCTTCCCCACGCGGCGCCATACTCTCTGCACCGTCTTCTCCAAGATTCCCTCACCTCTACCGCCTAGAACCTCAGAGCCGCCATGTTCTTCTCCTTCCCCCAGAACCAAATTTGAGATCTGCTTCGGCGTTCTTCTCCTTCCCCAGCCGGAGCCAGATCTACCATTAGCAAGAGGGCTGAACGTGGAGGAGGAGGGAATGGTTGAACGTGGAGAAGGAGGGAGGCGCAACAGAACGAGTAGGCAGCGCTCGTGCGACGGAGGACCATGTTCACATTTGTACGGCGCTCACGCGGCAGAGGACCATGTTCCGGTTCGTCGAGCGGCGAAGCGGAGTGAGGGCGAATAGAGAGGGCGGAGTGAGCGACGATGCACGACGCCTGGGTGGTCCGATGCAGTGATGCAGTGATGCGCAGCGGCGGGGTCTTCCTCAGATTCAGATATGGTCGATTAGTCCGATTCATTGGCTCTGTGAAGCTGTCTCTCAGTCTCTATTGAGTCTGTTTTTGCAATTTTTCTATTTTTTAAAATAATAAATAAAATATTATAGTTTTTTCTCATCGGTTTGTTGCGGGTAGAACCGTTTGAACCCGAATCCGTCCTAACCCCACCGATGCTCACCCCTAACTAAAATAACAAAAAATTAGAGGATTAAGATAGCAGGAAGTAGACAGGGTGAGCGTAAAACGAAAATGGTAGGAAGAGAAGAAACGAAATTTATCTTGCTACTTGAATCCTAAATCAAGAAGTAGGGGTGTGTAAAACCCGCCCCGCCCCACCCCTAGAACCCACCCCAACCCGTAATGTTTGGGCCGGTTCTAACCCTAACCCGCAAAAGAGATCCCATTTAATAACCCGGTGCCGGGTCAGGGACGAGTCTGGGTTGACCTTCTTGTTACCCGACCCGTCCCATATAATAAAAATTTACTTTTACTTTTATCCTTCTCTAGCTTACGTTTCACGCACGATCACTAAAAAAGAAGTCTGAAGTAAATTACTAATTTTTTACTCTCACATCTCATGTCTCACATGACCCAATTGGTGGCTTTCAGGAAACATTTTGTGGCTTCTGTAACATTGAAAGAATCCTATTTGATGAAAGTATCTTGTTTTTAACAATGTGGCTTTGGTAACACGTGCATCAGGGAAGCATCCGGTAAAAGATGATATTTTGTAACTTCAGGTTTTGGATCTATTTGGTGACACGAGATTAATTGGTGGTTTTTAGGTAGCATCTTTTGCTGATATTTTGGCTTATAAAAAAACAACATTTTTCCCACCCACGTAAATTTAGTTTACAAAGAATCTATATAACTTCGGGTCAATCCGGTCCCATCCCAGTTAGATCCGGTCTTAAACCAACTCGCATATGATCGGGTTCCTTCAGGTTTAGGAATGAGTTTAGGTTCAAAGAATTGGTTCTATCAATTTTTAGAAATGAGTAAGGGACAAACATAACCTGTCTTAACCCGTCCCACGCTGACCCTTATCGAGAAGTATTTGGATGGGGGTTGAACATTTTTTTCCTTTTTAAGAAAATAAGAAATTAAAATAACCAAATAAATATGTTGCAATTTGATAGTGACTTTTATCATACCCTTATTTATTTTTTGAGGCATTTATCATACCTTTATTGAATTTGAAAGAAATGGTCAATAAGAAGAATTTTGCCTTTTAAGAAAAATGAAAAGTCGAGGTTTTAAATTAAAATGGACTAATAATGGAGAATAAAAAAAGGACCAATAATGGAGCGTTTTATTTTTAAAAGGTTTAACGATTGAGTAGGTCCCTGAATTATTTGAGAATTTTCAAATAGGTCTCTATATTTAAAAAAATTGTAATTGGGTCCTCGAACTTTTATAAAGTTTTTAATTGGGTCCCTATACTAAAAAAGTTTCTAATGGAGTCCCTGAACTTATATAAATTTTCAATGGAGTCCCTAGGGTAGGGTTCCGTGAAAAAGTCTTTAAGTTTGTTGATGTGAGACGTGATCTAGAATTTCCCCAAATTTGTATTTAGGGTTGCAAGAAACCAACATGTTGAGCCAGAAAACCAAAATGTGACCTATAATTGCTTTTCCTCCATCCAAACAAATAGTTCATTCATTTCCTGATTTATGTTTTACGGTTGTATATCACTTCCTTGAAATAATTTCATCCAAAATAGTTCATTTTGTTATATCTTGCTATATTTTGTTGTGATAATGTCTCAAGGTTCATCTTGGAGCCAAAATACTCATAAATGACCAGCTTGGATGAAATCATTTATATTCAGTCCAATTCAACATATCAGAAACGAGTTTTATAATTTATGGACCCCATTGAAAATTTTATATAAGTTCATAGACCCAATTAAAAACTTTTTTAATTTAAAGACCCAATTAAAAACTTTATAAAAATTCAAGGATCCAATTACAAATTTTTTTAATATAAAAACCTATTTAAAAATTATCAAATAGTTCACTCACTATTCAATAGTTAAACTTTTTAAAAACCATGGATTAAAAAAAGTCAAAGATGTTACCTAACAATATTTGTTGAGACCTCGAAACGCCGTCGTTTGAAGAAAGTAAATTTCCTTCGCCGCCGCCAGAAGAGAAAAAGATCATCGTGAGAGAAGTGAGAAGCAGAGCACACACAACACAAGAACGTAGCTGCAGACTGCAGTGTTATCTGAGATCTCTCACTTCACTTGAACTAAACCAAATAATGGCTTTCACTTCAACAACTGCTTCTCTAAACCTCACTTTCTCTTCCTCCTCATCACACAAACTCTCTTTCTCTCCCAAACCCTCTTCACATTCTTCTCACTTTCTTTCATTTTCCATTTCTCCTAACCCATTAAAATCAAAACCCCTCACAACCCTCTCTCCCTTCACCCTTTCTCCAAACTCAACCCCACGCGCCCACGCGCCTCCCCATTCCACATCCGCTTCCTTTCACGGCCTCTGCTACGTCGTCGGCGACAACATCGACACCGACCAAATCATCCCAGCCGAGTACCTAACCCTAGTCCCTTCCAAGCCCGACGAGTACCAAAAGCTCGGCTCCTTCGCCCTCATCGGCCTCCCTTCCTCCTACGCCGCCCGATTCGTCGATCCCGGCGAGACCAAGACGAAGTACTCCATCGTCATCGCCGGCGCCAACTTCGGCTGTGGATCCTCCCGCGAGCACGCCCCCGTCGCCCTCGGGGCCTCCGGCGCGGCTGCGGTGGTGTCGGAGTCCTACGCGAGGATCTTCTTCAGGAATGCGGTGGCGACCGGGGAGGTTTACCCGCTGGAGTCGGAGGGGAGGTTGTGCGAGGAGTGCAGGACGGGGGATGTGGTGACGATTGAGCTCGGGGAGAGCCGGCTGATCAACCACACCACCGGGAAGGAGTACCGATTGAAGCCGATCGGGGATGCCGGTCCGGTGATTGAGGCTGGTGGCATCTTTGCTTATGCTAGGAAGACTGGCATGATCCCTTCTCGTTAAGGTATATTGCTTTCATTTGATTTATTTGATTTGGTTTTGTGTTGTATTGTTTGGTTATTGGGAAAATTTTGAAGTAGAAAAGAAATGTGTTTGATTTCCTCATTGAGTGTGAATGACAAGCTGCGAATTATATAATCTTGAGAACTTATTTAATCAGCTATTTTCAAATAAGTTTATGTGCTTGGATAACAACTTAATTAAGTGCTTATTTAATAAGTTTTTTTTTTCAAATAAGCTAAAAACAGCTTATTTTCATAAGCTTCTCTAACAAGCTTATTAAAATAAGGTAAATAGAGTTTATAGGAAGATCATAAGCTATTTTCATAAACTATTTACAAACGCACCAAAAAAGCTTATTGACATAAGCTTATTTGTCAAACTTATTGAAATATAAGCTAAAAAGAGCTTGTAGGAAGGTCATATACTATTTTCATAAGCTTATTATTATAAGTTATTCTCATAAGTCCAAATAAGTTGTCTATAAGCTCTTCCAAATGCCCATGCTAGGTCAGTGACTCCATGTTGGCTATCACACTCCCTATCAATTAAGCTCTCTAGAAGAATCCAAATAAAATTCATTTAAAGTGTAAGTGTCTCTCAGGAATTGCAAGAGTTATATGTTAGATCCTTCTCTCTTCAATGTCTCCATTACTAATCAATCATCCCAACCTCAGCAAGGAACTCACAATAGAAAATAATAGGCTTATTTTACAAGTTAGCTGTTCCACATTCATAGTTACTTGTGGATCTGAATTCATGCATTTGGTTCCCCTGTTAAACACAGTGCTATACGCACAAAGATTTCATGAAAACCATTATCAGACTCACAGGTTGATTTTAGGATAGCCAGTTGAAGACTTAATAAATCATATGGTATTTTCCTGTGTTAAGCATATGAATGTGTTGGGAACGAGGATCCAAAAGGTCATCATATGGGTAAATCTAGGCCTGATGTCCTACAGGCTTATTTCTTGGCTTAAACCATATTAGCAAGAAAGCCGCAAGTGTGGGGGAAAAAATCCTCTTCATTTTCATCTCTCCATTTCCAAAGTTTTAGGAAAATAAATATGTATTATACACATGTGTGTAGTCCCTTCATGCATTTATTATCTCAAAACTTTAATAGTGGACATTTCCATTTCTTATGAGAAATGGAGAGGATCCCTACCCGTTTGTTTTTTGGGGGGTGGGGGGGGTGGGGGGGGGGGGGTTATTTAGAGGAACGAGAAAATGAATCTGCTGTATGAGGGGTATAATCATGTAGGGATTTGTCACTTTTCTGTTTTTTTTTCCGGCTGAAAGGTTGGGATTAGGAGGTATCTCTATAGCGAGGAGCTTCTGCTCTTATTTGTGTTTCTTTTTACTGTTTCTTGCTGAATGTACCAGTATCTCTTTAAGAGATAGGGGATTCATTCCTATCAATTGGTACTTCGGTTGAAGGTTTGAGGGAGATTCTGGTGTATGCTATTAGTAGGCCCCCTATTAGAAAGACTTATGTTAGGCATCCTAAGAAGGATGGGCCAGGCCCAGCCTAATCTAGATAGGAAACTGTAATAAACAGCTGTGATATCAGCTGGAGGTCGTTATAACAGAATTGTATAAATAGGAGAGGGAGGGAAAGTAGAGGGGATCGGTTATTTTGAATTGGAGGTTGGTTAGGGAGAGAGATAGGCTCTCGAACCTTCCTATCAGGTGTCTTCATTTCTTTCATTGTAATTCCCTTCTTATACTTCAGAGGAACACATTGTTCCCTGGAGAATCAATAATACATCACTATTCAGTAATTGTTGTGCGATTGATCTAACCAGTTCTAACATATGCTACTCATATGGCTTCCCATAGAATTGACCCCATTGGTGGTTGTTAAGTCCACTCTTAGGAACTAGGAGGTATTGCTGCGGAATCATTATTGGACGTTGAAAGAACACACAGTTCAGATGAATGATAATTCAGCCAAAGTGAGTAGTGTCGGGGACATCACCTTGTTCCTCGCAGCGATGCATGCTGAGATGCGAGAGGGATTCCAACGCTAGCAGAGGCAGCCAGATTCACCTTACAACTCTTTGGGAAACAGCATGGGAAACAGCAACGAGCAAAGCAGAGGTGCCTAGATCAAGTTGACAGGAGCTTTTGCAGTCATTGCTAAGGAGTATCAACTCAATGGCAAGCACATTGAGCTGCCAACTTTCTACGGGGATGACCCTCTTGGATGGGTGTCCTTAGTTGAGGCATACTTCGCCACACAGGGAGCTCTACTTAAGTTGCAAGCTCAACTTCCTCAGATCGGTATGGAGGGGATTATTTGGCACTATTTTAAATTTTTGAAGGAGGTAGATCCAAGCTTAGACAGGGAGAAACTGAACGTGTGCTCTCGATCGTTACCGTGAATGCATATCTGGTAATATGTTTTCCCAACTCAAGGTGCTTAGACAAGAAGGTTCAGTAGATGAGTATATTGAAGAAATCGAAATGCTTGCTGCTCAGATCCCTCCAATGCCTGATGGTGTACATCAGTTTTTTATTGGGAGATTTGAAGGAAGAAGCCTGTTTGGAAGTCCAATAGTTGGAGCCCCTTAACCGTTATAAGATGATTACCACTGCTAGAATGATTGAAAGAAAAATTGACAGACGATTGTGACCAAAACTTCCCCATAAGATGATTACCACTGCTAGAATGATTGAAAGAAAAATTGACAGACGATTGTGACCAAAACTTCCCCATGTTAACGAGGACAGGGTGGTTGCTAAGGGAGCACTTCACCGGGAAGCCCTATGTCAAGAGGGCTGCAATAGTGCACATCGGTACTCCTGTTTCTCGGAATAGCCAACCCCTCAATATGCAGCCTGAGCTCTCTAAGAGGGTGAATAGGCATGGAAGTGACCCACATAGAGGTACTGGTGCCAGAGGCACACACAACCTATCTTAACAGGAGCTACTGGATAGGAGGAGCAAGGAGTTGTGTTTAAATGCGGGAAGCATTACAGCCCAACTAACCTATGCCTTGATCAGCACTTGAAAATTTGAAAATGCTAATTTGGGAAGGAGGGGAGAATGAATTGCCTACTAGAACATTGCAGGCAGTAGAGGAGAATGGAGGTCAAGGAGAATGGGAAATGGTATGCCATGTGATGGATGTACAAGGGGCGAGCCCTCCAAGCATGGCAGAGTCTAAAGCTATGAAGGTGGAAGGTCAGCTAGAAGGATGTCCCATTTCATTCCTTACTGACAGTGGAGCTAATCACAACTTCATCATGGAGGATTTAGTGTTCTCTTTGGTGTTATCAATCACTAATACCGAGGAATTTGAGGTTAATCTAGGGAACTGCCTACTAGGTTATCAATGGTTTGTTGATCATGGTTGGCACCAATAGGCTGCAGGTGGATGCATTTTATAGTTGGTGGGTGTCCATCTAATCCTATGAGTGGACTGATTGGAGACATTAGAGGAGACTAAGACAGTTTAAAAAGAACAAGACTATGAGGTCTGGACAAGACAAGATGGTCATAATGTTAGTCTTATAAGGGGTACCAAATAGGCAATCAGCACCAAATCCCAGCTTCGAGAGGAGTGTTGCAACTTGCAAGACATTGAACAAGAGGGTGAAGAGATTCAAGTTATCCCAATGGCTGATCATCTAACAGCAACAACAGCAGAACTGACATACCAACAAATGAAGGAGCTGGAGAAAATTGTGAGGGGATCCATGGTCAAGGTACTGGGTCACAGTGACAGAGCTCTCAAGCAACTACAGCTGCAGTTCCATTTACAAAGAGGATAGCAGACCATGAAGTACAAGTCTGATGTTGTTCTGCCACATGATAATGCTCCAGTTGTGCACCGGCAGCCTGGAAGGAAGAAGCTAAAAATCAACTTCTTTCTAACTTGAGGATAAGACAGCTTTTAAGGGTGGCAGTATTGATGGGAACGAGGATCCAAAAGCTCCTCATAGTGGTATTGCTAAGCCCAAGGTCCTACAGGTTTATTCCCGTAGGCCCAAACCAAATTAGCAAGAGTGCTGTGTGTGTTGGGGGGGGAATGAATTGTTGTTAGGAGGGGAAGAATCATACTGGTAGGTTTCTCTATAGCTGGCTTGCTCTTATTTTCTGTTTTTCTTTCTAGCTTTTCTTGCTGAATATACCAGTCTCCCTTTGAAAGATAAGAATAATTCCAATCCGAATGCTAATCTGTTGAAGACTAGAAGTTTCTGTATGACTTAAATTTGAAAATTTTAATGTTTATGTAGTTTCTGATAAATTAGGATTTGCAGAATTTGTTGCATTATTTGATAACGAGAATTTATCAGTGAACCTGTTCATTCAAAGCACATGTTTTCTGAGTTGTAGCTGGCTTGCTCTTATTTTCTGTTTTTCTTTCTACCTTTTCTTGCTGAATATACCAGTCTCCCTTTGAAAGATAAGAATAATTCCAATCCGAATGCTAATCTGTTGAAGACTAGAAGTTTCTGTATGACTTAAATTTGAAAATTTTAATGTTTATGTAGTTTCTGATAAATTAGGACTTGCAGAATTTGTTGCATTATTTGATAACGAGAATTTATCAGTGAACCTGTTCATTCAAAGCACATGTTTTCTGAGTTGATTGATGTACAAGTTAATCAACTTAGCAATGCAAATAATTGATAGAGCAGACACCAATGTCATTCTCGAGTTTTTTTGTTTGTTCTGTTATCAACAGTCAACAAGGTTGTCTACTATTGTCCATCATCATTTTCTGAAGTTAGTGTGCTGACTGATGCATATGTTTTCTTTAGGTATTTCCGAAGTCTTGACTCTTGTGGGCTTGTCATCTTATTTATTTATATTTGCTCTTGAAATAAATGATACCATATTTGAGTTCTATGGTTTCTTTAGGTTTTAACATCTTGTGTGTCTGCATCATCCGTTGAAATGCAATTTTTTTTACAGAATATCATGTTGGCATCTGGCAGTGGATATTTTGGAACGGTTCATGGATTGTTGGAACTGCATCACTTTCATTGGCAGCAACTAGCAAATTATCATGCAGTTTTGACAATTGACAGTCAGTTCCTCAAGATAGACTACTGCATTGTCTTTCTAAGATAAAAGTTATTCGGTTGAATGCTAAATTAAATATTGTAAGTTGGTGTTAGAACTTAGAATTGTTAAGGTTTTAGGAATATGTAGTTTTCCTTAAAATGTGGAGCCTTCCATTAGAACATTTGAAAACTTCAGATACATCTTGGCATGTTGCATCAGCAGGATTTTTAGCATATTCTATGTGTACTCCTTTGCAAGGGCCAATTTAGATAAGGTATTGCAATTTTCTGTTTAATTATAAAATCAGGTGATTATATTTTAAATTTATATGTCCAAATGCTTTTACGAACCCAAAGTAATGATGAAATAAAAAGATTTACCTGTAAAATAAGTGCTTTAGCCTAAAAGTTTTCTCTAGTATTTTGACTTGAACTGATATCTCAGTGCTTGTTGCTTAAAATCGTTTTTTCTTTTTTCTTAACAAAATATGATTCGTGAGATAGTAAGAGCTTGTCAACATAGATAAAACATTCAAATAAAGAGAATTATTATTATCTCATCGGTGGAGTGAATTTATTTTGTTTTTCACCTTTCTTTCTTTTGCGTGTATGTCATGGACAAAGTCTTTTAAAAAAAGAAAATAAATAACGAGTTTCATGCTTGCCAGCTCAAGGATTAGAAGGATGAAAGTGATAAATTGGAGAAGCCCACCTAATTGAGTAATAAAACAAAATATTAGTACAAAAATGTCATAAGAGGGTAAAAATGATTTTTACCAAAATAAAATCAATAATATTACTTGTATAAAAAATTTTGGGCATGCGATTGTTCATAGTTGTGAGATAAGTACTTGTGAGAAGATACAGTTCTAATACTAAGTAAAGTACAATAATACATTTAAAAAAAAAAAAACTTCACATTTTATTTCATATTTTCTATAAATCTATTCTTGCCGTGTGCTTGCTAGCTTGGCATAGCTCCAACATAGGCAAGAGTTCACCAAATTTGAAATGAAATGAATGAATGAGATAGATATACCGAGATCAAAGTTCTATCATTTTGTTCACTGCAGCTTTATTTCTTTATTTTTATTTTTTGTGAAAATAACTTTTACTTATTTCCCCCCTGGTCATGGGCTTTTCTTGAGCAATCTGGTGCTCTTTGCACTGTGATGCATTGTCACATCAAATTCTTGGTATGAAGAAGTATCCAAGGGATGTTCTGTTCCTTTTCTTCACATGGCAGAGTCTGTTGCCAAGCAGCTCAAGGAAGCTAAGTTAAAGTCACTTGAAGCTGGTAGTCCTTTGAGGATTGGAGTGCTAACAACTATGGAGCATACAGTGATACCTGCAATTGAAGCTTTGAAAAGAAAGGGCATGGAAGGGGCATGCAATCTATTGAGAATTGCACTTCAAGTCCTTACAGTCAAGTTCTTCTTGTATCAGTTTCTTCTGTAATGTCATTGATATCATGTATGTCCTTAATGCAAACTATTGTACTCACTAATGGAATCCATTTCCTTCATTTATCATTGAAAATGTTATTTATTTTTGTCTTCAAATAAGAGAAATAAATGACAATAGAAAACACATTTATTAAATATAAAATGTCCCTTATTGCAAAGAAGGATCACACATATTTAACTTCAGAATTGATAGGTTAATTAGATTTTCAAGGGGATAATATTTTATAATCTGCACCATTACCGAACTGCATCCAACTAGGAAGACATCTTGGGACCTCTACTGATAAGCCATGCAGCTTTTAAGAAAATAATAATAATCATAACAACAATGACAATAACAAAATAATAATAATAAAAAGGGTCATGTAACTTGTATATAATCTAGACTAGATTTGGAGACACTTCACCAACATAAAGCTTGCCTGAAAAGAATTGGAGACACTTCACTAATATAAAGCTTGCCTGAAAGGAAGACAAGAGTCCTACATAAAAGCACATATAGTTATTGAGTCTTGGGGTTCATCTTTTGAATCCACAATGTGCATCCTTTTTAAAGGTGTACTTTACATTCAGTGAAAGGAATCCAATGTGATTTGTAACTCAAATATATGCTAACTAGTAACTAAGTGAAGTGAGGGAAAGAAGGACTTAGTTAGAGTTAACTTTTTTATGAATTTTTTAAAGAGGTTGAGGAATATAGATCAGTAATGAGTTCTCTGCTAAAGAACTCTTTAGCACAGCTGTATGGTTTTCTCAATGATCGGGTCAAAATTGGATTGACCCAAACTTAAAAGTGCAACTTTTAAAAGTTGAACACTGTACTTAAAGATCTTGTCATGAAGTTCATTTCATCACTAGACCATATGCTCATGTTGAGTATTGTCACTTGATCTAATTGATCCTTCCCCTTTAATGTCCAACCAATAGGTTATAATCACTTATTATTTGAAAATATATTTTTTTTTCATGTAATATTTTTTGTTTAATATTTTTTATAATATAATATTTTTTGAATCAAGTTGTTTTCTCTATAATATTTTTGAAAAATATTTCTTTTTTCATCCGGATTTTATGGTTCATAGTTTAACCTCCGGGCAAACCATTGACCTAGTGGCCTAACATTATGACTGAAATCTCCTTGTAAATATGCTCTTAAGTGTATCAATATCTGTTGGGTTGGTTCAAGTATTGTGAATAGGAAAAATTGGCGTTTGGAGAGCTTTGTTCCCTTAAATGGGTTTTCTCGACTCAATTCGGATTAGTCGGAATCCAATGTGATTTTCAGATACCGAGAGTCTCCAACCAAAATATGCTCTTAAGTGTCATTTTTCTTTAAATTAGATGGAAATACAAGGTAGATATGTTCTTGGTAATATATATGCTTGTACCTTGTGGTATAAAGCATGCTCAACTTGATAATGACTTCACAAAGGCCTTTTTTTTCTTTCAACAGTCGAACTGAACTGTTTGAGATGCTGATTTGAAGTTATTTCAATTATTCTTTGGGTCAACCTAAGGGTTTAAAGGTTGTTCCTTGTTAAATAGATTGCATGGAAGATTTCTGTGTGTAGTTCCTTTTAGTTTATGAGTTAGAAAATAGTAACAAATGGCCTACTATATACAAGCCTGCATCTATTCTTAACTTTGATTGCTGCCCAAAACCTGGTCCACTCCATGAGGGTCAGATTAATGATTAATTATCCAATCACACCCTTGCACAAATTCATACAGGAAATATTAGCCAAAATTATTTGTCATTTAATTAAGAATATTATGAAAGTATTAATTAATTTTTTTCAGCTTACCTTATTTCTACTAAATTCAATAACTACAAACATTAGATTATATTAATGGAGTGTGAGAGAGAGTTCAAAATTATTTAATAGTATTTTTAATCTTTATGCAGAAAAAGTTAAATGACAGTTGACAGATATAAAGTAACGGTGCCTTCTACGGTGTATCAATACTTAAATGATACAACCTTGTACTTTGGTGATCATGTATTTTGGACCAATCATTTTTACTTAAGATTTACCACATCATTGGTTGGTCAAAATGGAGTAAGGTTGCACCAGCAAAAAGCTGATGCAACTTAGACAAAACCTAAAGTAACTAAAGGAAGTACTAGTTAATCTCATGAGAAAGGAAAAGAGCTTCGTCATCATTTAATAAAACCACGCATCATACAATAAATGAACTCTCTAACACAAGGACCAAAGAAAATAGTTTAAAGCACCAAAATTAAACAACATTGCTGTAGTTCTTGAGGTAAATCTGATGAAGAGCCTAAGGGATGCAGCTTCTCAGTAACATGGCCTTTTAAACTTCCTCTTCAGAATTCACTTTTTTGTCTTCAACATCCCAAAGAAATTAATAAAGAAAATCTTGCAGCATCTCTAGTAATTAATGTAGTCTTCTTGCTTGGAACATCTTATTTCTAGTACATATCCCTTGGGGCACTGCATTTAAAACATTCCATTCTGCTAGCAAAGTTGTGCTCATTGCATCCTGATCTGTTCAAAGGAAATAAAAAAGAAACTAATTCATGATTTGTCATGACAAGAAACATACATAAAGACTACTATTTTGCCTATTTAAATAGGTAGTGAATAAGTGAACCATGTTTTGCACTTTAATTTAAGACCACTAAGCATAAGGGACCAAGGGGGTTGATTGGTGTTTGTAATAGCCAGGTTGGTT
This sequence comes from Sophora flavescens, assembly GCA_030762895.1. Classification (NCBI taxonomy): domain Eukaryota; kingdom Viridiplantae; phylum Streptophyta; class Magnoliopsida; order Fabales; family Fabaceae; genus Sophora; species Sophora flavescens. Next base: position 10,414,275 of record CM061070.1, read on the forward strand.
GTATCAAGCATCGTAGTTAGTGGTTGTATTTGGAAAACTTATGTTAAGTCTATAATGTATATGGGTTGGAATATCCCTTATACTCTTTTAAAGTTTTTTATTATAAAAAAAAAATAAATAGGGACCAAGAGGGACAAGTAGTTTTCAAAGTATGTTACTCCAAAAAGCAGTCAAAGAAAGAAGAACCATATTGCATGCCTAAAACACCAATAGTTCCTTTGGCTTGTGTTACTTGTCATATTCTACAAACTTCAAAAGCAGCATGCAAACTAAAAAAGCATAATGTGTCCCCTGAGAAAGAACCAATAAATCAAAAGATGATAGATATATAAAATAAAATCAATCACCTGTTGCATATCCAGTCACCAGATTTCCATCCAGGTCTTCCTCCACCACCACCCCCACCAAAACCTCTTGACCTCAAGATGTCACTGTTGTTGTAGCCTCCTCCAGCTAAGTCATCCTTGAAGGCACCACACTTGAAGCAGCTTGAGCGGCTAGCAAAGTTGTGTGCACCACAGTTAGCAGCAGCACAATACCAATCACCTGGTCTAACATCTGATCCACTCAACCCAAATGAAGACCCTCCTCTTCCTCCAAAACTCATGAAATCAACTCTATCTCCATATTTTGAGTCCCCACATCTTTGGCATGAATCTCTCCTCTGAAAGTTCAGGTGCTGGCATGACCTGCAGTTCCAGTCTCCTGGCCTGCTCATATTCACTTCTCTGAAAATTTCTGTTGCATTCAATAGTTTCCATCAGAAGACTAAATGTAAAAATGATCAAGCAAAAGTATCAAATATTAATACATTGTCAATATGTCATACCATTACTCTAAAGACACTATATTTTCTGTTAACCAAACTTTAAATTTTCCCTATATAATAATTATTACCTCATTATCCTGCACATGTACAAGTGTTTGTGCATGGTACTAGATTACTAGCTTGCTAGCTAGAATTCTGCTTATAATAATATAGGGACCAAAAAATATATAAAATAACTTAGTTATGGATTAACTTCTCTGAAAGCTACAAAAACAAGTTTCGAGGCTGACATAATAGAGCACTTCAGAAGAAGACAGATTGATCACATTACTAATAAATACATGATCCTTTGCAGAGATTTAATTACTGGAGAATAATATAGAAAGTATTTGAAGATATATTAGGTAAGATTTAAAAAAAAGAAAAAAGAAATTGAGGTGGGATAGAACATAGAAGTGAAAAATACAAAGACCAACCTCAAGATAATAAAATAACTTGAAGTAATAGAGAGATACAGAAGCTGAAGAGGAATTGCTGGTGAGGAAATGTGATAGGAGGGGTGGTTTATATACAGGCAGAGACCACACAAAAGAGAGAATAAGATGGGTGTGTTGTAGTACTTTTTAGTGTTGTTTGAGTGGCAACCTTGATAAATGGAATCAATGAATTCTAAAGGAGTTAAAAGAGATAAAGGAAAATTGGTGCTACAATTCCAAAGAGAGGATACTTTGAATTTTGAACATATACTTTGGCAGTGGGCTACAACTTCATTTTGTGTTGGTGTTAGTGGTACGGTAATAGATGCAAAGTACACATAGGATAAACATTTGTCCCTTTAACTCCAAAATTGGACAGATGCAGGGGATGGAGTGGTCTTAACTCAAGTGTATATTCCTCTTATTTTATTAGCATTCAATTTCAATGCTTGCTCTTTCATTTTTCATAAATAACATAGCCTCTAAGAGCCAAAGTCTTCAAAAAGGACTTAGTATTAATGTAAAAATGTACCACAGTCCTTTTATAAGCAAGTATCAGAATTATGCTACTTAGTTTCAGTTTCATGAATAATTTGTGTGTTTATTAAATAACTTACTTGACAATTTTGAGGACTAATTAATTAGTGTCTCGTCTTACAAATGAGACTGAAATATTCAAGGATGGCCTTCACATGAAAAAAATAATCTATAACATTTTAATTTCAGCCTCAATTTTAAGGAAATAGCAAAGTGACTCCTAAATTCACAAAGCTCTTTAAAAATTCTGATGGAGCCACTCAAAGTAGTTGAAGTTATCTTATGAATGTACAAATGATTAAATTTACAAATTCTTTAAATAATATTACTCCTAGGAAGCCATCTACTATAGCTAGAATTATCTATAAACTTTGATATTATATTATGTTTATAACATGTCATGTGATGTATTATGATAACACAAAACTACATTAACAAATACTTTATCATGGTCTATAACAGGTAGTAGCAAGACAGCTAAGTCAACAAACTCAAGACCCACAAAAAGAGCATCTAACCTAATAGCACTACAGACAATGTCCAAAGATCTCATCAATCAAATAAAAACCATGAAGACTAGAAAGGCCCCCTTTGACCACAGCATTTGGTTATATGAAGCAAATTCGAATTGCAACCCCACAAACAGAATCCATGTATACAACAAAAAGATAAATCAACAATAGGAAGAAAAATAAAGTTGGCAAGCTGTTATTGGACAATGTGGAACCTTAGTCAGCATTTGCTACCAAGTAATGAATATTCGTAGCATTAAAATCATATAGTTCGGCCCACAAAATTATCCCAATAACATCCACGAGGGGATCCATGTCTCTTTCATGTCAATTACTGTAATCAAAAGATATTTTGACAGTCAATATGTTTCGAAAAATAGTTGCTGCTTTACAATTTTGAATATTCTTTTGTTCTCTTATAAAAGTAGGAAACAAGGTTATTGAGTAAAAGGTTAATTATTTGATAAAATTAATTATTAGGATATGTTAGTTTATCTGACAATTTAATTAATTAAGTTTCTGAAAATAAAAACATGATCTTGTATATATATATATATGTCATACGATCAACATGTGGTTGGTTCAAGTGGTAAGGGATTTGAATATCTTAAACAAGTGATCAGGGGTGGTGGATACTTCGTACCTATGTCATGGTTACCAAAATATATATATATATATATGTCATACTATTTATATAGATAAGAATTTAAAAAAGATATTAATGTATCATATATATATAGTTGTAGCAATCACGTAGGTATGTGAAGAGAACTTAGAGGCAGGGAATTAACTTAGTAGAACTTTTTCTTTTTTTAGGCAAGTAGAACTTTTTTAGTAGATTACTTTGAAAGCAAAACAGGAAAAAAAAATAAACAAAATGAGAAAAAGAGAAAAGAAAAGGGAAATGGTGAGTTTCAATAAAGATGGTGAAGTTGATGATGGAATAACAAGTCTTCGAGGTTTCATTTTGACCATCTTTTGTATTCTTTTTTCTATTCTTTGCTTGAAGCACTGCTGCGGCTGGTGCTAAGCTATTTTATTCACTCTTTCTCTCACACTAACCTCAGCTTTATGTATGTCTCTCTCTCTCTTGAATATTGGTATAAGACTAAGAATGAATGAGCCAATATAGATATCTGGACTCCATTCTCTTGGGGAAGGGTAAAGGGAAATAGAGGCAAACTGTAAAGAAGAATAAAGAGGGAAGTGGGCTGATTCGATTCTCCTTGGGAATCGCTTCCATGCAATTGCAAAGACCACGACTACCTATGATTTGCATTCTCATCTCTTTCTCTGCCATATGTGATTGTGTGCGTACTTTTTCCAAGCAAAGTGCTAACTATATATGTCTATATCCTTATAGTTTCTTTTTTGTTTTTGTTTTGTAATATTTATATAATATAATATAAAGATAGCCATATACTTTTTTTTATGTGGTAAATCACTTTCTTTCGTTTGCAAAGATCATCTATATATCTCTAATGTTTTTTAAAACGTAACTTAGTGGTTAAGAACACTAAAATTACGGTGAAACCACGTTGAAAATTGTATGATATTTTAATTATACTTGATATTTTTTTTTAAAAAAATTGCACCTACCCTCCTTCTCCTTGTTCCTTATATAATTATTAGATTTTAGGCTTAATTGTACTTTTGGTCCTTCAAGTATTATGATGGTGTAATTTTGGTCCATCGAGTTCCAATTGCACCAATTGGCTCCCACATGTATCATGATTGTACAATTTTGATCTCCAAATATCATGATTGTGCAATTTTTAATACCAGTAGCCTACGTGTTACATGTGGTACTGATTTGGGACCGATCTTCAAAAATGTCATTTGCATATATAGAAACATTGAACCCCTGTACTCACATGATATTGTATACGATAATTAAAGTGTGTGAGGTGTCAATAATACCATATAGGAATGTCACGTAATCTGTCAAGCTAGCCTCACTAAGTGTTCAATCAGTCTCATGTGTGTCACCTAGGCTATTGGCGTTAAATATTGCACAATTGTGATATTTAGGGATCAAAATTGTATAATCATGATACATGTGGGACCCAATTGATGCAATTGGAATTTAAGGGACTAAAATTGTACAATTGTGACCCGGGGGACCCAATTGTCGCAACTGAAACCAGGGGACTAAAATTACACAATCGAGATACCTCCGAGACCAAAAGTGAAATTAAGCCTAGATTTTATAATCGTGCGATGCACGAAGCGTATTATTTAAGATTATTTTATGTTGGAGGATAAAGTCTAACATAGGGTAAAACAAAGAAAAATGTAATGTATATAAGTTGGGAAGCTTGAATCCAAATAGTCTAGATCTTTTGGACAACAAAGTAACTCTCAAACTTATTATATAAATCAACTCCCTCCCTCAATTGGGTCAAATCTTAAATGCTAATATAGTATCAGAGCTCATTAAAAAAAAAGTACAAAAGAATTGAGGCCTCTGACTCAAAAAATATATAATAGCACAAACCCAGGCAACAAAAAAAGACCTAAGGCCTTTGAAGCTCAAAAAATGAGTACAACCCTAGAAACAAAAGTTATACAATGCATAGACGTAATATGTGTGATTATTTTATACTGTTTTGTATTTTCAGATGTTGAAAATAACAAATTAAAAGAGCAATGAATAAGTATTTGTGTATTATTTGAAATGAAAAATCATCGCATGATATTTTTTTTAGGACTTCTAAATGTGAAAAATACTTATATCATGAAAACATTGATACCATTCAAGCATTTAAATATGAAAATTTAACATTAAAAAATAAAGGCAAATTTTGTGAGATATAACAATAGATTTTGGTTTAATGTAAATGGTATTGAGAAGATTGTTTAATTGAAACATATAATTGAATGTTATCGTAGTAATATTTATCATAAATATAGATACAGTCGATGTCCATAAACAAACTTCATCATCAAGCTGCAGCATCATCTTGATTTGGTTATTGTATTTTTGAATCCATCTTAACTAACAAGTAAACCACATAAACTCCATAGTGACCAAATGCACAAATGAAAGTTCAAGAATGATATTTTTTTCCTTGCCAGCAGATTCACATAAATAGACCTCCAACAGTCACCAATGTTTGTTAAATTTTGATAAATGTAGGTGATCAACTTGCATCACATCTTGAGCATACAAATCCAACTACATTAGTATAAATTTTTTTGGCCCACTGTTACTTGAGTCAAATGATAACTGCATGGATCATTTGGTAATTCCAAAAATACTTTCAGTTCAAAGAAAAGTAAAAATACTGCAAAAACCAGACATTAGAAAGAAATTACATAAGTAGTCCAGAGTTATTGTTGAACTTAAATTACATAAATTCCTAAATTACATAAAAATCATACTTTAAGAATTTATTAGAAAAGTAAATAGTCCTGAGTAATTTGTAACTTAATGATTCCAAAAGTAGCAATTACAATCACTAGTACAATAAGTGCTTTTTACGTCAGTTAAAATTGATTTTATACGTTAGAATATTGTGGACGCAAATACAACTGACGTTAATAGTTAATATTTTAACGTCAGTGGTTTAAACAACTGACGTTAAATATAAAACTATTAACGTTAGTTCTTTAACACAACGTTAATAGTTAATAGTTTTTCCTATACATGGGTTTTGGTTTTAAGTCCCCCCATTGTTCCTTTGTATATTTTTTTTTCTTTTAGTTAATATTGAAATTTAAGGGTAGTGTTTGCAATTCTGTAATGTGTGTGATATTCTGTGTTACTGAGATATTTACTGAATGCAGGGATAGCTGAGGGGAGTGATATTTTAAAACTGAATTTAAAAAAAAATCTATTAACGTCAGTTGTATCAAACAACTGACGTTAATAGTATTTTATAAAATATACAGTACACTATTAACGTCAGTTGTATTAGGAAATTGACTATTAGTAATTATAATATTAATTATTTGATAAATAAACTACCAAACCTTGAGGATGATCCAATCCGGATTTCCTTTAGCCTTAGAAGTCCTACTTCTCCCGTTGGCGCAACTTATGCTACTCGCCTTCAGTGCGCTATCATAAACAAATAATCATGTCAATTAACAAATTCATATATCATGTGTGTAATAAACTAAAAACAACTGATATTAAAACTTAAATTAAATTGAAGATTAGTTACTTACGTATTTACAGCTTCCACCACCTCCTGTGGCGGGTTTTGGTGGAGGGAGCAGAATAATATGACAGTATGCCTAGACGGGTGAAGTACGAGCAACTAGCAATGGTTATTCATAGAGTAGGGAGTGCCAGATATAATTCTTTCCGATTGTCTCCCATCAAGTTCCCTATGTATTTACTTAATTCATCGCCAGCAAAGAATTGGGGCATAAGGATTGACGGATCTAAGAAGCCATAAACTGATTTGGAGCCCTTATCAAGCTGAAGACCATGGAGATACCTAAGATATGAAAAGGTGTGGATATTAATTACATAATATATATTGGAATTAAAATAAATTATTAAATGGAAAAATACCAAAAATAAATAAGTTATAAAATTAAAATTAACTTACGTGCATCAGAGACTCAAAACCGTGTTGGCCATCCACACGTTATCTCTGCAGGCGTGCCCGAGATCTTCACCAGAGAAGGAAAATATCCTCTCTTGATTTGGGCATGCCACCCATCCATCGTGCTCTAATGGACATTCAAAAATCTCAAAGGCATAATCCTCACCAAGTGAGAACAAACGAGTGACAGGTGACTGCGACACCAACGTCGACTTGGCCTTCAATTTAGAAAAAATAAAATAGATAAGTTGTTGATAATTAAAAAAAACACAAGTAATTATTTGACTAATTTGGACATTAATAATGAATACATACCTTTGTTACCATTTCGAGCTCACGGTGTTTGAAGTCCAACTCAAGCTCACGCCTTTGCATTTCCAACTCAAGCTCACAGCGTTGGACTTCCAACTCCCGCTCCCTAGCTGCCAACTCATCGTCCTCCACATGTGCCCTACTATAACTCTCTTTTGTGCTCACATGTGAAGGGTTGCATTGTTCTGCGGTGTCCTGGGATGAACCGACGGAGGAAAGCTCTCTAGCAAGCGCCTGCTTGAATTCTGGGTTGGATAAGAAGCTTTTCATCATATACGTTGTAATAGCAGGGTTGGAGATGAGCTGCTGAGTCATAGATTCCAAAATTGATGCCTCGTCTACGATCCGCTTTCATGAAGCATACTTGCCATAATATTCTCTGATGGTCACGTTCCCAGGAACACCGATAACCCGACCAGGATGGTCTTTCTTGCCTAGAGCAGTCATCAAGACGTCCCGCCGTCCAGAAGGGACGAATGAGCCATGGGAGCATTGTGCTTTAAGATCCATCTACAATGAAGAAATGAAAAAACGTGCAAGTGAAAAGTGTTAAAAATATCTATACAAATATCAATTGAAATGAAGTTAATTATTTACTTACAATCTTATCTGCCACTTCGCGAGTGACATCAACTTTAAAAGATCTTGTCTTTGTCATGCGACTGGCTAACCAGACATCCTCGCGGTCGATGTCCGACGGAGGACTTAATGGCGTGCCCTCAGGCACCTCTCCTCTTTCTATCCTAGCAGCGTGCTCTTCCTGCTTCACCCTCAGCCTATCCGCCATCATCTCCTCGATCCGAGTCTCGTACCCACCCTGAGACATGGTGTGGCGGTGGACGTTCTTCGCCTGATTCTGCCTACCCTTATCTGCCTTAGCCTATTCAAACAAAAACACATAATTAAATACAGTTAAATGATCTATAAGAAGCATACAAAATTAACTTAATCAACCAATCTGAAATTCTTCATCATGTCGACTCCTAGCAAACATATCCTAAATATCCTTATCAATCCAGGGATAATCCAAGAACATCTTATCTAGCCGCTTCTTCCCAGATACATATTACCTGGTAAGATCATGCTTGAACCCATTCCAGCGCTTTGATACCATTTTCATACATTTCGTACGATGATCCTCGTCATTCGGCACAGTCCAAGCTACCTACGCATTAAATACATAACAACTGGATGAATTATAACTCGGATAATTATCTAATAATGTAAATCAAAAGAATGTAAAGGTAAAATACCATGATAGCCTCCCAAATCTGATCCTTAATGTTCTGTGGAACGTCATTCCAATGGTTGTAGTTGATGCTAACGTGCTGCTTCGCTTGTAGAAACACCCACTTTTTAAATTCTTTAGCACGGGGTCCCTGGGGATTTAGATTAGCATCAAAGCACACCTCAAGCTTCTGTCCTCTTTTCCTGGCCTTCTCTAATTTCTTCAAAGTCGTGGCTCCTCTACCCCGTTTCCTGAGACTGTGATGTCTGTATGGACAAAAAAAATGATAAAATAGAGGGTTGTAACATTATAAACTTACATTAAAAAGAAGGACTAAATATAGTATATAACATGTAAACTTACAGTAGAATCAGGCGTAGGCGCGATCGGGTCTTACATAGGCCCCACAGTGTCCTCTTGTGCATATGGACCATCCGACTGATCCATATGTATGCCTGTTCAGAAACAATATATATTTATTAAAATAGGTTATAACTAAAAATAAATACAGAAGTATAAATAAAAATAAATGTATACTAAGTTTAAACTACCTATATCAATATCCCTTCGTGATGATCATCACGAGTGGCATGTACATCGTCCACCCGTGTCTCCTCGATTATAGTAGGCATGTTTGTTGAAAAAGAATGAGTCTCAGGAATATCAAGATTTGAATCTTGATTTTCATCACTACTATTATACATGCTTTTTTCTTGGAGAACCACAGACAACCTTTTGTTAGAAGGATCAGTGATGTAGAACACTTGTTTTGCTTGGGAAGCCATTATGAAAGGCTCATTTATATGACCTAACTTGTTGAGGTCTACCAATGTGAACCCCAATTAGTCGGTTTGTACACCACCGTTACTATCAACCCACTTACATTTAAAAACCGGCACCGTAAGCTTAGTGTAATCGAGCACCCAAATATCTTCAATATATCCAAAGTAAGGTGTCGGTGGTTTAACGGGTTTTGTGTCCTTTGCACTACAGAAGTGCATTGCTTCGGCCACGATCATAAACCCACTATTTTGCATAGTACTCTTGTTATTTTGTTCCTCTATATAAAAGGAAAAGTTATTGATGTCGTATCCGCTCCAACATATGACGTTGAAGCTAGGCCCACGTGCTAGCCATCTTACGTCATCAGAAGCAGTACTACCATCCTTAAGCATTTATTCCTTGAACCATGGTAAGAAAGTCTTGTTATGATTGTTCAACAACCACCTTTCGCTCATTCGAGGGTTTTATTGATTGACTTTTCTTTTATGTTCAAATAAGAAAGGTTGAACAGAATCGATGTTGTTCAATACATACAAATGTGCTTGAAGCACTTCCTCCCGACCCTTGCTATTAATTCTTAAGCCATGTGTACCCTTACCTTGACATCTTATCTCATCATGCCGAGGCTTAGGAACCCCTATAGGATCCGTGTTATGAAGGTAGTCCGAACAAAACTCAATAGCTTCTTCTGCAACATACCTTTGAACAATAGATGCTTCCGGACGATGAGGATTCTTCATGTACCCTTTCAAGATCTTCATGTAGCGCTCAACTGGGTACATCCATCTCAGAAAAACCGGCCCACATAATCTAATCTCCCTCACCAAATGAACAATTAAGTGAACCATTATGTCGAAAAAGGAAGAAGGAAAATACATCTCCAATTGCCACAACATTGTAGCAACCTCAACTTCCAAGTCATCCAACATACGGGGGTCAACGACTTTGCTACATATAGAATTGAAGAATGAGCACAACCGAGTAATGGCATGTCTCACATTTTTTGGAGCAATACCACTAATAGCAACGAGCAGAAGTTGTTGCATCAAGATGTGACAATCATGAGACTTTAAGCCAACCAATTTAAGATCACTAGAGACAAGCCTCTTCATATTTGAAGAGTAACCATATGGAACTTTGATGCCCTGAAGACACCCACAAAAACTTTGTCTCTCTTTTTTTGACAAAGTATGACATGCTGGCGGCAAATAAGTCCGCTTACCATCCTCAACAACTAGAGCTAACTGCTCTCGTATACCCATAGCAACGAGGTCGATATGAGCATTCACACCATCCTTTGTCTTGCCCTGAATGTTGAGAAGCGTCCCGATCACACTATCACACACATTTTTCTCCACATGCATCACATCAATGCAGTGTCTGACATCAAGCTTGCACTAGAATGGAAGATCAAAGAATATCGACCTCTTCTTCCATATGTTTTTCTCAGCAGCTTTGCCTTTCTTTTTGGACTTGCCGAATATAACATCGATGCCCTTTACCCTCTGATAAACCTGCTCTCCAATTAAGGCCGCCAGAGCTTCTTCTGTCTCTTGGCATCCATTAAAAGCTTTTTTCATCTTACGATATGGGTGATCACGTCTAAGAAATCTCCGATGCCCAAGGTAAACCGTCTTCTTTCCATGATGCAACTGAGTGTAGCATGTGCCTTCTTCACATATAGGGCATGCTTTATGCCCCTTGACACTGTACCCGGACAAGTTACCGTATGATGGAAAGTCATTGATGGTGCAAAATAACATGGCACGAACCTTGAAAGTCTCATAAGAATACCCATCAACTACATCAACACCTTCCACCCACAGCGTTTTCAAGTCTTCAATCAAGGGACTTAGATAAACATCTAAGTCATTTCCCGGTTGGTTTGGGCCCGAAATCATCATAGACAACATCATCTATTTGCACTTCATGCACAACCAAGGGGGCAGGTTGTAAATTATCAACAGAACAGGCCATGAACTATGAATACTACTCATGTTACCATAAGGATTCATTCCATCTGTAGCAAGTCCAAGCCTTAGGTTTCTTGGCTCATCGGCGAAATCCGGAAACATAGTATCAATATTCTTCCATTGCATAGAATCAGCAGGATGACGAACCTTTCCATCACGTTTCCTCTCATCATTATGCCATCTAAGATTCTTCGCATCTTTCGCATTGGCAAACAATCGCTTGAACCTTGGAAATATTGGAAGATACCACAACACCTTCGCAGGAGGACCCTTTTTTCTCACATCATCAAGATCATCATCATCACCACCACCCTTCACTTTGTATCGTGATAACCCACATTTGGGTTAATCATGATTGTCTTCATGAACACCGATGTACAATATGCAATCATTGGGGCATGTGTGTATCTTCTTATACTCCATACCCATCGGACACAATACCTTCTTGACCTCATAGTTACGGTCAGGCAATTTGTTGTCCTCCGGAAGCAAGTCTTTCAACACTTCAAGTAATTCCGTGAAGCTTTTATCGGTCCAACCATTTCTCGCCTTCACACAAACCAGTTTTAGCACCGCCGACAACCGTGTATGAGTAGTACACCCTGGATATAAAGGCTTATCCGCATCACCACACAACCTATCATAAACATGAGCTCGATGAAAAGATTCGTGTCCTCTACTCGATCATCCTCCATATCTACGTCAACGTCCTCACTTTGGGAGACACTTGCCGTACTCCTCAACAACACATCACCATGCCATATCCATCTTGTATACCTCAAGCAAATCCCTTCACAAATCAAATGAGTACGTACATCATTCACCGTACATTTCCTCGTATTCAAACACTTGACACAAGGACAACAAAACATTCCATTACTATTAGGAACATTCCTTTGAGTAAATTCTATAAATTCTCCCACCCCCTTCAAATACTCAGCACTAGTGCGCTTACAAACCATCCAACTACGATCCATAACTAGATAGGTTCTGTAGATATACAAAGCATATATCCAATATAAGGACAATACGGGAGATTGAAAACTAGTTTTTGAAATCCTAATTGAAAACTAGTTTTTGAAATCCCGTCAACCATGTATATCTTATTTGACTAACTGCCTAAAACAAAATTTCCACGATAATCTCACATCATTCTTCTCATCAAACAGGCAACAACACATATTAGGACTATTGCTATATCTAGTACTATAACCACTCAGCCATATGAATCAATCAAGAGAGCATGATATATACAAGCAAGGCGTTTAAAAATTATTTCAAATTTACACCATTTTCAGGTTTCTTAAGACAAAAGAAATAAGCAGATGAAGATAAATTAACAAAACAGAATTCCAATGAGCAATATATTGTTGATGTCACATGCTACAAGCAACTCTAAATTTCTTCCCATTTTGAAATAGGTCATGATAGCAGAAGAAAAACAAGAGAAAACACAAAACTCACGACCAGAAATAGAGACATTCCAAACAACTCAAACTCACAGTTTCAAGTTTCAACTACAGAGACTACAATTTCAACATACACTCAAAACCAAAAATAAAAAAATATGCCCTAAAGACTCACCAGAAATAGGTGCTCGCGTGGTGGTGGGGAGGGGAGCTCGAGTGGTGGCCAACGTTCGATGTGGTTACTGAGAGCAGAGGGACAAGGAGAGTTAGTGCGCGGGAAGGGAAAGAGCGATGTCAAGTTATTTCAAAGAATGAGCGGGAAAGACAGAGTTAGGGTTAAGAGTGTACCTCACGGTGGTGGCCAAGAAGCCCTTGCGGTGGTTGCGGAGGAGAGGAGCTCGCGATTAGGGCAGAGTGAGAGTAAGAGTGAGAGTGAGCGTGATGAAAAGAGAAGAACAGAGACGTACAGAGCGAAGTGAAGAAGGCGCGCGGGTGTAATCGTTATAATAAAAAATAAAACAACAGTTTATGTCAGTTGTTTAATACAACTGACGTTAGAAGTCATTTTTAACGTCAGTTGTATTAAACAACTGACGTTAAAAATAAATATTTTTTATTTTAAAAACATTTTTAACGTCAGTTGTATAAACAACTGACGTTAAAAGTGTTAATAATTCTTGCAAATCACTTTATCGTCAGTTCATTACAGAACTGACGCAAATAGTGATTTAATATTTTTAAAACTGTCACCGCCTCATTTTTAACGTCAAACATATGGTCAACTGACATAAAACGTTCCCGTATATTACATTATTTCCACTGGTGAATGCTCAATGTGCCTTGAAGTTATGAGGATAATAAAATGGGAATTAAATTGCATGATTATGCTATAAGTTCACTCCTATATGGCATGTGGTAGTTCTAATTATGCACTCAACTTTTTGAAAGAATTAAAAAGTTTTAGCAAGTTACCTTGAACAGTCTTGCAAGCATAACATATTTGTTTGTATAAGCCGAACAGGTTGCCCACTGAAAGTTAATCCATATAGCAGCTGCTGAGCATTAAACAAAAAAATATTCAACCATTAAAATTTATCATGAATGAGACAATTTTGAGGTACCTACACTATAATAGATTGATTGAATATATAAAATAAATTTGTGTACATAAAAAAGGAGGTTAAGTATTGATTATTAGCAGATCACAAAGATTACTAAATACATGTATGTATGAAGCACATAAATCTAATATAACAAACACATGTTTATTTATGTACACGGATAGAAGAATCGAACAATTGTACTAAACACAGGCATGTATGAAGCACATAAATTAAATATAGATGCCACATTTATTCTTCCATTGATGTCATTTGAATACCAATATAATGGAGGTTTTTTTTTTGCATCACTTCTCTCTCCTCCTTCCTTCCCCACCCTCCTCTGTAGAAAAATGACCCTAGTATGTTTTGATCAATGACTAAACAAACTTGAATTACACTTTGATTCATTAATTTCTTGCCAAGCTTGTATGTTTGTATAAGATATAATCAATGCAAGGAAAAGGATGCAAAGGATCAAAGGAGCAAAAGAAGGATCATGAAGGAATGCTTGAAGATGAAGAACTATAAAGAAGAATCTCAAAGGATCTCAAGCAATATTAGATTATCAATGTAAAGAAATACTTTAAGTTTTTATTTTTGAAATAGCTCTCATAAAAACAAACTAAAAAGGTTTTCATATAGTAAAATAAACTTAGAAGGAAAAAGGGTTAATTGAAAGTTCTGTATATCTATGTGTACATCGATGTACTTTCAGTTAATTAACTAACTTTTAATGAAAACCAATGTGTACATCAATGTATAAAAAGTATACATCAATGTATACATCGATTGATTGTGTCTGACTTGATAAAAATGCAAAACAAGCTTCGGTACATCAATTGCACAATTGATGTATAAGGTAAAATAGAAGCTGACACTTCTTAAGAGAAGCTTATAATCGATTGACCAATCGATGCATAAGGCTAAATAGAAGACAACACTTATGGAAACATGCATACAATCGATTGGTACATCGATGTAAACACAGAAAAGAAGTTGAGTCTTTTTTGTTGAACAAATGGTTTTAATTACTTTTTTTTTGAACAAATTGTTTGAATTACTTAAGTGGTTTGAATTATGATATTAATTTCTTTGTTGATGCATCAATATAAAAAAATAATTATTTATTTATTTAGTTTAACTATAATTAATTGAATTATTAAGCTATAAATTATTGTTTTAAAAAAATAGATACGGTTTCCCAGGGCTAAAGCCCTGGGAAATGTTTCCCAGGGATTATACCGTGGGAAATTTCCCATGGGCGTGACTGCGGGAAATTTCCCAGGGCTTACTCGTGGGAAACTGTTTCCGACGCCGCGAAAACTAATGGATCTGGATCTGTTGGTCATCCGTGGGAAATGTGCATTTTCCCACGGATTTGTTGAATTTCTTAGGGCCTTTGACCCTGGGAAATAGCAAAAATTCTTGTAGTGATTAATAATGGTAGGCATGTGGAATCCAACAGTTGAACTAACTTATGCACAGTGGGAGTACCCATTCCCTTGTGCACCATAGAATTTGCCTGGAACTACATATTAGTTGCTGACATGTCTACTTAGTGTGTAGATTATTATTTAAGTATTTTAATCACCAGTCTGCCCTAAGACTTTATTGGTCAAAGAGAAGAACACTCGTCTACTGAGTAAAGTCAATCCTTCTATTGAAGAAGTTTCACCCGTCTGATGGCTTACCTGGAGATGTTGTCTTTCTGCATAGAAGAGTCGACCAGTTTGATGAAGCTCACACTCTTCTGGTGTCTCTCTGTGAAGAACACGCGAAGACTAAAGAACCTTTGTGAGCTATCTAACTCGATCAGAAGATGCTGAAGGATTATCTCACGTGAATCAAGATTTTCAAAAGTTCAAACACTCAAAGCAACCTACTTTCTTTGAAAAGGAGTGCTATTAAAATGCTTTATTCCATAATACATCTGGAAGTTTCACAAAAAGGGAAATGTGCTTAGTAAAGTACAAAAGTAACCTGAACAACTATGTTTTGGCTACTGCACAGAGCATAAAGCATTGTCCATCTTTGTTAGAGTACAAGCAACGTTCCTTTGCATTAAATGGCTGCCCAGAACGACTCCATTACATTTAATGGAGTTCATCTCAAAGCCAAAATCCGAAAGAATGTTTCTAACAGATTTAATCTTATTGAAGCCTATAAATACAGAAGCCATTGAAGATGAAGATATAGAACACAACATCCAGCCAACAAAGGTCGGTCCGGTTGGTAAGGATAAGGCTCACAACCCATAAGGTCGTGAGTTCGAATTCCACTTCCGAAATGGGGACCTCGTTGGTGGGTAATCTGTAAGTGCCTCTACAAGCACTCTTTGAGCCTTGATGCCTGCCCTGGCGAGCCACCAGGACCCAACTTACCTAAACTTTACTGTATCAAAAAAAAAAGAACACAGCATCCAAAGAGTCATTACTCTGCGCATTTATTTCTTCTTTCATTCATTCCTTATTCTTCAATCATTTGAAGTTATTATACAGTCTTTCAAACCTTCACATTAAATTCAAGTTGCTATCTGGATCGCCAACTTTCCTTAAAATAAAAGGAAATTTATTATTTTAATGAGTTGCACTCTAGGTTCTTGTAGGTAAAAACTTATTAACTTATACTAGTCCGATAATTTTTTATTGGTTAAAATAATTTTTTGGTCCCCATACGTGTTCCGGATTATCAATTTGGTCCATATACGTAAAAAACTTGCAATTAAGTCCCTATACATGTCTACCGTTATCAATTAAGTCCCCACCGTTAGCAACGATCCAATGTGGCCCGTTATCCTCCAACTTGGCACCCACCTCTGATTACTCCTTCCCAAATCAACCCCAAACCAAACCCTAGTATTTGAACCCCTCAAAATGCAGCAGCAGCTCCATCAAAGTAGAGAGAAGATATCGAATCCTCACCCACCTCAAGGATTGCAAGAAATCCTGGAAGGCGTTTTAGGAGGTGTCCAAATTACAAGGTAAACATGCTCCCTAAATCCCTAATCATTTTTCAAGCACAACATATCAGTTTCTACTTTTTTACAAACCTTGCCTTTCACTTCATTTATGCCTTATTTGCTAGGAGTCACTACAAAAAAAAAAGGTTATTTAGCGACCGAAAATAGCGACCGAATTTGTTGGTTGCTGTTTGCGACCGAAATGGCGACCGATTGTAGGATCTAAATCAAACACTGATTAGAGTTGATATAGCGACCGAAATAGCGACCGAAATAGAGCGTAGCAGAGTTATCGGGCTCTATTTCGGTCGCAAAATAAAGGAATGTAAAAGTCATAAATTTATGACTTTTTAGCGACCGAAATGGCGACCGAGTTAAATGCAACGATTAAAATTAAGTTATCTTTTGCGACCGATATTAAATCGGTCGCTAAACGGCGCACAAAAAATTAAAATAGAGCGTTTTAGCGACCGAATTATTCGGTCGCTAAAATTACGAATTCAAATTTCAAACTAACCATTTTAGCGACCGATTTAGCGACCGAATTAATTCGATCGCTAAAACTAAAATCCCTAAATCGCGATTTCCTTCCTCTCTTCCCCCATTTCTCTCTCTTCCTCTCTTCAGACGCAGCACCGCAAAAGCCCCTCGCCGGCCACCACCTCCTTCACACGGTAAGCATACATATCTCTCTCCCTCTCCTTCTCTCTCTCACTCGCATCTCTCTCTCCCTCTCCTTCTCTCTGTCACTCGCGTCTCTATTTCCCTCTTCTTCTCTCCTTCTCTGTCTCACTCGCATATCATACAAACGAATTTCTGGGTAGAGAGAACAGAAAACGAAAATACAAGGGGAAAAGGAGAGTTTCGAGTTTGGGTCTTTTCTTTGAGAATACACTGCTGTTACTACTTTGGTTCTGTTGTCCTTTGGTTCATTCTAAGTTTTTGTTCTCAGTTATGGGATAAGAATATCACAGAGGGTGGTGTCGAAGGGAAGAGTGTTCTGCTGATTAAGAAAAGATTTAACACTTGTTGTCAGTATTGGTAAATCACAGCAACGTTTCTATTTTATTGTTTTGATATGTATTGAACTTGTTTGAATTGATAAGGGTTACCATATATTGGCCTTCATCCTGTTTGATTAATTGTCTAAAAAATGTTAGTTTGATTACACTGCTTGTTGATGGCTGGAGAAATATACATGATTTGAATAAACTCTCGTCGATATTGGTTTCATATTTCTCATTCTTTGTTACTGTGTTGAGTAATAGCAAGTCTCATTGATGAAAGGCATAATATTTTTCAAAGATGGATAATAGCTATTTACTTTACTTAATTGGTGTTGGGAAAAATAATGATATGTTGTTTTGAGAATAAAAAAAAACCTGAATGTGAAGTTTAACACTTGTTAAGGTTCATAATCTGTTTTAAGTCGGCATAGATGAGTTTGCATTGATATGTGTTGTTTGAATGTGAATAATTTTCTATTTTCTAAGAATTTTTGGTGACTTAATATGTCATCATGTTCTCGTATAGCTGGAATCATTCTTTTGTTTAATCGTCACCATGGTTCTATAAGTGCAACAAGTGCATCGTTTTTTTTTCTTTGCTAATTAAGAAGTGCATAAAGATGAAAGAAAGATGGTAATGAGGAAGGTGGGGAAGTGTTATGATGGTTTCGATCTTTTCTAATTTTTTTCCCAATAAATAAGAACATAAAAACTGATTGCTTCCTTTTTTTTCTTTCTTGGGTAAAGTAAATATTTGACTAATTTGTTTATCAATTTGAATGTTTTGTTGGATGTGTTGATTATTTATCAATCTCAAACTTGCAGGGCTTAACAAACGTATTACTACAGAAAGGCTAAGGGAAGAATTTTTAGCCAGCAGATGGAGGCTTAGAAAAAGTTGGTGATGGATCATATCCTTCACAATCTTTTGAGTTAGCTCTAAGAAGCCTCTCCTGGTTGGTGCTTACTTTTCTTTATTCAGTGACTTCCTTGGTGTTCCCTAGCAAATTTAGCAACCATGTTTATAAATAAATAACAACTCATAAAATTTCAGAGATGAATTCTAGAGAAATGTAAATTGCAAAATTGAAAACCAACACACACACATACTACATGCTTGAATCAATTGCTCAATGTGTTATTGAATTTTATTTGTTGTATGAGATGTAAATTGGTTTTGAACTCCAGCATGTTGATTTTAGATTTTTGTATGATAAAAATGGTTGAACTCTTGTTAATGGGTATAAGCATGCAAGTATCTTTGAACTTTTGGTTATATGTGGTTTCAAGATATGTAACAATTGAATAATATTGGTTGAGTTTGAGTTTGCATTGAAATATCATATAGTGTGATTGCTATGTGTGAAATGCATAAATTAAAATGAATTGGATTCAGTTGGGTATCTAATGGTGTTGCTGTTTCTCCAGCTTTTGAAGCGTATGATCACGATTTGTTATATTTGTCAAGATAATATTTGTGCTTTAGGGAACATCATTTTTTGGAATTATATCATGTATATTATTTTCTTATTCGCAGGGTATGATGTATTTCTGGGTAATTTTTGTGGTTTGGTTTCTAGCGAACATGTCAACAAGAACATCTCTTCACGTGAGTAAGTCCACAAAGCATATCTCTTTGCTGCTGTTATCCCTGATAAGCTTTTAGGCACTAAATTTCCAATAGCTGGGTGGTGGATTGGTTTTAGATATTAGGTGCTGAGGAATTCTTTTTGGTCGACGAATAGTTAGTATATCAACCATTATTATCTTCTCCGACTTTGGTTGAATCTCTACCTTATCCCTCTTGTATTTGGTTCTTTTGTTTATGAGTTTAGAGTACCCATTATACTCTTTCAATACACTTTAGCTTATAAAAAAAATTATATTTGGTTTGTTATATGTTTTTTAAAGAAATCGGTCACTAAATTGGTCCCTAGAACAAGTTTTGGGGACACATTTAGTGACTGATTTTTTTTAATATGGTGGCCAATTTAGCGACCGAATTAGCGACCGAATTTTCGGTCGCTAAAATTGATCACATAACTGGTTTTAGGAGACCAATTTAGCAACCGATTTTTATAAATTAGCAACCGAATTATTCGGTCGCTAATAGCGACCGATTACAAATTCGGTCGCTAAATGATTTAGCGACCAGGGTTTTAGCAACCGTCATTAGTCGGTCGCTAATTCGGTCGTTAACCTATTTAGCGACCGAATTTTGATGAATAGCGACCGATTTCTTCGGTCGCTAAACACCCTTTTTTTTTGTAGTGAGTCATGGAGTTGTGGCCACTTCACATGGTTGGATGTGGAGGCTAATGAAGCTGCAAGAGAAATGATCAGAAGGCAACAAACAGTGATTGGGGACATGAAGAAAGAAATTTGGACTTACAAGATGGGGATGTTGTTTTCGTGGGTCATAACCATGAGTGTGATCTTGTTTTTGTTCTTTAGGGGTGCTGTAATGTTGTAAATGTGGGGGTAGCGTGGTTGGTGTACTAAGAAGTGTAACGTGTATTTTGGGTGTGGTTTGTGTACTGAAAGGTTTGATGTGTAACAAAATGTAATGGATCACAATGTTATTTAATGAATGGCTAGCTTGTTTTGAGCCTATTTTTGTCCAATTTGTGAACCTGTAACAACATGTGATGGATCCAAATTTTGTGCATTATAACTAAGTAACCAAAGTAACAACTTGACAGATACAATGCATAGAGTAACAAAAGACAATATTGCATTGATAGGTAGTAACTAAAGTGCATTAAAGCACACTGTCAGGCATCAGACTAAATCATATGGCCAGCAAAAAAACAAAGTTTGTGGTCCATGCTTACAATATTAAACAACTTTAAAAGAGCACATGGGGTGGCACACAAAAAAGGATTCCCCTACTACTTACAACACTAATTTCCAAGCCCTCAAAAACCAAAAAAGACCTAATGGTGCAGGGACCTATTCCTTTGAGACCCGAGACTCTTGAGTAGATTGACCCTTCTCTTTTGCTTTTTGCACAGTTTCTTGCAGTCGCTGGGTAGTCACACATGGTTTCCCATTCCAGTTGCTAGGTCCTTTTTTAAAGTTAACTTGGGCCTCAAGGTGAGTCCTTTCTTTGTTACAAGTGCAGCAGATGTACTTGATGCATGTGCAGGGATCTGTGCAAAATCAGGAGGGATAGCTGGTGCATATGATGTTTGAGTAGGTGGTGCAGCAGATCCGGTGGTGGATGGAGGTGGTGCAGCACAAGGTCTGCCTCTGCCTGAAGATCCTCTACCTCTACCCCTTCCCCTTCCTCTTCCTCTTCCAGCAGGTGGATCAGTAGGTGCATCAGCAGGTGGGTCAGGTATTGGTAGGATTTGATTGTAGCATATCTTCCTGTTGTGGCCATACATACCACACTTAGAACAATGGATGGAGGTGTTCTGTCTCCTTAGCTTGTTTGTCTTAGGTGGCTCATCCCTCTCCCTTCTTCTAGCCTTCTTAGGCCATCCAATTCAAATCCTACTATGTGGAGGCTTGATTGATGGGAGTCCTGTAGGTTGCCACATTTGCTCTCCACTAATGGGGTTGATAGCATGTCCATAAACCTCTTCATAGGTGTCAACCCAATACCATTTGTCAACATAGTCATGGGGATCTCCCTTGCTGGAAAAAAATGGCAGCAACAGCATGTCTGCATTTCAAGCACAATATATTAGAGATTCATATGGTTCATGAAAATGGAGTTGGAGTTTGTAATTGCATTACCTGCAAGGGATACCCGTGAGGACCCAAAACCTACATACACAAATTTTTTGCATTTAAATCTACTTCAAATTATGCTGGAAAACATTGCACTTCAAATTTCAATTGTGTTGACCAAATTGCATGTCATTTCCCTGATTCCAACACCTCCTTGTCAAGCCTCTTCCTTGCTTTTGGAAAAATCTTGCTCTTCCCTTTATACCTGTCCACCAAAAGCCTATCCTTTGAAAACCTTGTCATCCAGTACACGCGTATCCATTCGAACATAGAAATAATTGGAAGGTCTCTGGCTTCTAGAATCCGTCCATTAAATGCCTCTGAAATGTTGTTCATGAGCATGTCACATTTTGCATATTCAGATAAATGTGCTTTTGCCCAAAACTTAGGGTCCATTTCCACCAACCAGTCATGAGCCTCCTTTGAAATTGCCTTCAACTCCAACATTCTTCTTTGCCAGGCAGCCATGTATGTGGCCTTGCAAGCTGCAAACATTCTATCTCTGAGAACTGTACCACCCCCAAAGTACTTCTTCATGTTTGGATAAACATGTCTCACACATGTTCTATGTTCGAACACCTCTAATAAATCATGTAGGGCAGGTACTAGTCCCTATCAACAATTAAATTAAGTAGTCATTTGAATAAATGCATTACATAAATAGACATTAAACATATAGACAAATATTCAATTTCATACCTTTTTTTGATCACTAATGAATACCCATCTCCTATCACGACCTATGTCATCTAGGAGGTTGGTCAAGAACCAAACCCAGGAATCTTTGTTTTCGGACCCAACTACTCCAACAGCAAGTGGAAAATATTGATTATTTGGGTCTACAGCTACTGCTACCAGCAATATTCCACCAAAAGGACTCTTCAAAAAACAACCATCAAGCCCTATGAGTGGTCTACATCCAACCATAAATCCCATTTTTACACCATCGAGACACATGTACATACGTGAAAAAACTGGATCGGAATCTTCATTTTGCCTTTCCACAAGCAATTTCAGTGTAGATCCAGGGTTTGTTCTCCTTATGTCTTCACAATAATCCCATAATTTGTTGTATTGTTCTGCAAAGCTGCCCTCCAATCTCTGCCTAGCATATTTCCTTGCCTTGGATGCCTTAGTTACAGACACTTCAGCACAATAGTTTTTCTTGATTTATTTAATAACCCCAACAAGACTGATTTGCTTGTGGGTCTTCATAGTGTCGGTTAACTTTTCAGCAACCCACTTACTATTGGCCATTATTCCCTTGTAAGTTCTCCCACAAGTGTGGACATCCTTAAGTGTCTTTAGCTTGTAGGTCAATGCCACTCCTACCTTACTCACAAAACAGGTCCATTCGCATCCCTCCTTGCAAACCACCCCGCACCTAACCTTATCATTCTTTTTGAACTTAAGGCCCCATCCATTTAATAATGACCACTCTCTTATAGCATCCTTGAACTGCTTGATGGAGGTGAACTCCATTCCAAGCTGGAATTTGAAGTCAGCACACATTTTTTATGGGTTATATTTGATGCACTTACTCTTATTCCCTCTCCCACCAAGCTCTCCTTCACTACATTGCCCATCACTGTCCAATTCAGATGATTCATAATCTGATTGTATCTTGTCATTTTCATCCAATTCCTGAGTTGGAGCGACTGTTTGGTGAACTTGGCTGGGTGCCTCCCCTGTTTCAATGGGATTATGTGCACTATCAATCTCTGTTACAAGTGAAACAGGTATGTCAATGTACTGTATCCAGCAACCATCGTCCTGTTCATCTGCACTGTCATCAAACGAATTGAAGCAACACTATCCTTGTCAAAGTCTGATTCTTCTTCTTCATCATCACTAACATCCTCTTGAACACACTCTTCAACTTCTTCCACACAATCTTCTTCCATAGTAAGTTGAACTCCTTCTTCCTTGTCCCCAGCATGTATGACATATACTTCCACCTCTTTGAAGCAAATACTCATTGCAGTCTCTGCTATCTTCATTGCACTAGCTTCACTAGTAACTTTGACCAATCCCTCTTTGATCAGCCTCTGGCTCATCTAGTTTTATGACTAGTATGACCGTGGTTTTATGCTAATTATATATCATTTTTGCCCAAATTAGACTTGATTGTCTTTAAGCAACATTTTGAGTCTGTAAAGTATTTTTAGGCTAATTTAGTTAGTTTTGAGTCAAATAAAGCATTCACTGCTATTTCCTATTGTTTCAGGTTAGAATAAAGCACTTAGAGCCAAGGGAATGAAGAAAATAATGAAAAAATGCAATTCTGGAGGATTCGCCTCGCGAGAGGATGCTCGCCTCGCGAGCTCGAAGACCAAGACGAGCAGAATAAATCACCTCTTGGCTCGCCTCGCGAAAGAGCGACTGTTCATAAGATTCGTCTCGCGAAACCTGTTTCGCCTCGCGATCGACCGCAACCCAGAATCTGTATTTATAGTCTGTTTAGGACAGAACTGAGATATCTCTCTTCTCTTCTTCTTTTCTTTTCATAGGACGGCTGCGAATTAGGTTTAGGATTATGTTTGTAATGGAGAGCTAGTCTCCTTTGATTAATCTACTGTGATTGGTTTTCATTCACACTTGAGGTTCTGTAATTCCTGTTTTGTTTGCTATTCTCTTTTCAATACTATGCTATATATTTCTGTTTGTTTAATTCAGGAGTGTATAGTGTTGTGTTGATTTATTTCGGTGATGTTATGTTCCTATATTGAATCGCGTTTGTTTAATTCGCGTGTGTTCATTCATGTTCGTTTAGTTCATGAGGGCTTAACCCCGTTTGTTTAATTCGGGAATAGGAACATATATCTGTAGTAGTGATTTCGTTTGTTAATTGTTGCTACAACCGAAAGGGGATTAGAATCTGCTAAGGGCTTGGAATTTACATGAACCAATGATAGTGGGAAACCAAGAACAGTAGGTTAATCGTCTTTAGCTTATCTGTCATTTTAACTGCTCTGTTTTTATTGCTCTGTTTATGTTTTGTTTCTTTATTTTATTTCAAATCCAACCCCCCAAAACTGATTTTGTGTTAATAACAACAACCTAAGAGTCCTTGTGAGACGATACTCGAGTTGTCGCTTCCTATACTACATTTTTATAAAATGCTCGCTTTTTGGCGCGTGCGGGACAGCGCGACCAAAAATTGGCGCCGTTGCCGGGGACTCTTGTTGTTATTAGCAGAAAATAATTTTAAAAAAAAATATTTTGCTGAATTTGTCTGGTTATGGATCTTAGTACTGCTATGGATAAATTACTGTTTGGTGATATGCCTAATGTTGATTATAAGCCACCACCGTGCATAAGTTATCCTAATTTTGATGGAAGTTATGAGTTTAGTAGTGGTTTTGACATGATTGGTGTGAATGAGGCCCATAGCTCTTCTTCTATCCAGGCCCTTGAGAATAGAATGGATAGGCTCACTTATTTGAAGCAATTGTTTCAGCAGACAAGGTTTTGTGGCATGTGCGGCTCGCCTGAGCACCTGTTTGAGGCATGCCCCATTCTGACAGAAGATACTTATTTGCCTCGATGCTATGCAATCCATCCTTACAATCAAGGCAATAAGCTTGAGGATAACGAAGAACCTTTGGAAGGAGATGCATGTGTTGAAAATGATGGGATGGATGAACTGTGTGCTGAAAGTCCAGACATTCAGACCTTTACTAATTCAGTTTCTTGTACTACATGTACTGACTGTACTGACACTAACCCGTGTGCTGTTTGTGCTGAGTTTCTTGACTCTATTTTGCAGGGTGATAGTGTGAGTGAAGCTGTTTGTTCAGTCGAGGTTCTTGACATCATGGCTACTCCAAATACACCATCCATTGAGCAGCCACCCTCCTCAGAGCTCAAGCCATTTCCAGACATTCAGACTCTTACCAATTCAGTTTATTGTAACATATCTACTAACTGTACTAACTCTAACCTTTCTGTGGTGTGTGCTGAGAATTCTGCAGGTTTAACAGGTGATGGATTTATCAGTGCAGTGAATGAAGATCATGTAGAAGTTGAAGCAGCACCAGAAACACTCTCTACCTGTTTGCCATCTCCCCCTATGGAACAACCGGTGATGGAGTTCAAGCCTCTGGATTTTGCACCATGGCCAGTCCAAGAGGTTGAACCCCGATTTTATTGGGAGGACTTTATTGACAAGGTTGACAAGGAGGTCATCTGTGACCTGAGAAGGAGTGAGAAGTCCGCCACACTTGGCAGAGTTACCATGATTATCAGGCGCCCGCTCTCATCCTTATGCTGTAGGCCATGGGATCCGAGAGGATCATACTGCAATTTGGGCATTCCGTGGCCGCTGTATCACAGACAGTGGGATCCTGGTGGAACCGCGCCCATGAGTTTTCTCTAAACCTTTCCCTTTTAATTATGCTTTGCTTTTTTTTTTTTTTTTTTCTTTTAGCTCCTGAATAATTTGAGAAGAACAGGAGTATGTGTGTTGAGTCTTGTGTCGGCAAGTTTGCTGGATTTTAATTGAATTTGCATAGATTGATTGCATGACATATGTTGACTATTGATGATTTCCCCCTAGGATTTGAAAATTGGAAAATTTATCCCCATGAATTTTTTTTTTTTGAAAACTGAACTTTGAGATATTTTGTTATGATTGCATGATTTATGATAAGTTTGGGGTGAAGGGAAGCACACACTAGGGATAGAATTTCTGTCAAACAAATTTGCAAAAAATGTCCAGGTGAGGATTTGAGCCTCCAACATGTTTTTAACTGTGTGAATCACTTTTAAGTTGCACTTTCCCGAATTTGCTTGAATCTCTTTATGGTTTGCATGTTATGTGTTTGCTTCAAATGATTTAGGCATTTTCTTTGTAAATAACCACTTGGCCTAACAAAGAACCAGTTCCTAATGCATGTTCCATAGTTAGCTCCTTTGAACCTGATTAGCCTGTTAATTCTTGTTAACCTTATGTTATAAGCAAAAATCTGGAAAAACCATGTTAACCCGGTCTTAGGATTAGGAGAGCATGGAATCTTAGTAAGAGATTGGTTGCAAGAAACTAAGTTTGGGGTGGCTACAAGGTGTAATGTGTTGTTTGGGATTGAAAGAAAAAAATACAATAAAAAGGTTGGAGCCAAGAAAAGAAAAGCAGAAAAAAAAGGAAAAAAAAAAGAAAAAGAGGAAAAAGAAATAAAAATAAAAGTGCAAAAATGTCAAAAATGCTATTTGAATAAAAAGGCTGTAGTCACCCAAGGCATAAAGGAAAAATGAAAAAAAAAAGGAACTTGAGTGGAATTTCAATGTATCAAAATGTTCATGCTCTCTTAGTTCCTAGGGACTTAAGCCTAGTACCTTTGTATATCCTACCCTTAGCCAGGCCCCATTACAACCATAAAAGACCTTTTGATGTTGCATGCATGTTTTTTGTGGGAATCATTTTGAGATGAAAATCAAATTTATGGGAAGTGCTCTTAAAAATGAAATTGAGTGAAATGTTGATAACCTAGACAAACTGAGCGATTGAGTGAAACACTAAATGCCCTTGTGAGGAAGGCGATTGTTTGAATTTGGTGATCTCCCTCTTGTGTGTAACTTGGATCCCTTGCTTAGATTAATGATTGTTTGAATGATGAAATTCTTAATTGTTTAAAGTAAATGAATGTGGGGATTACATTGTTGAAAAGGGGGGAACATTGAGGAAAAATTATTTTGGTGAATTGCTTGAAATTTGTGCAAAGTTGATTAAATCTTTTAAGCTTGCCATGTCTTGAGTCTTTTTGAGTTTTTGAGTTTTAGTTTGCTTGGGGACAAGCAAAGTTTAAGTTTGGGGTATTTTGATCAGCCTCTGGCTCATCTAGTCTTATGACTAGTATGACCGTGGTTTTGTGCTAATTATATATCATTTTCGCCCAAATTAGACTTGATTGTCTTTAAGCAACATTTTGAGTCTGTAAAGTATTTTTAGGCTAATTTAGTTAGTTTTGAGTCAAATAAAGCATTCACTGCTATTTCCTATTGTTTCAGGTTAGAATAAAGCACTTAGAGCCAAGGGAATGAAGAAAATAATGAAAAAATGCAATTCTGGAGGATTCGCCTCGCGAGAGGATGCTCGCCTCGCGAGCCTGAAGACCAGCACGAGCAGCAACAGTCACCTCTCTGGCTCGCCTCGCGAAAGAGCGACTGTTCATAAGATTCGTCTCGTGAAACCTGTTTCGCCTCGCGATCGACCGCAACCCAGAATCTGTATTTATAGTCTGTTTAGGACAGAACTGAGATATCTCTCTTCTCTTCTTCTTTTCTTTTCATAGGACGGCTGCGAATTAGGTTTAGGATTATGTTTGTAATGGAGAGCTAGTCTCCTTTGATTAATCTACTGTGATTGGTTTTCATTCACACTTGAGGTTCTGTAATTCCTGTTTTGTTTGCTATTCTCTTTTCAATACTATGCTATATATTTTTGTTTGTTTAATTCAGGAGTGTATAGTGTTGTGTTGATTTATTTCGGTGATGTTATGTTCCTATATTGAATCGCGTTTGTTTAATTCGCGTGTGTTCATTCATGTTCGTTTAGTTCATGAGGGCTTAACCCCGTTTGTTTAATTCGGGAATAGGAACATATATCTGTAGTAGTGATTTCATTTGTTAATATTTGCTACAACCGAAAGGGGATTAGAATCTGCTAAGGGCTTGGAATTTACATGAACCAATGATAGTGGAAAACCAAGAACAGTAGGTTAATCGTCTTTAGCTTATCTGTCATTTTAACTGCTCTGTTTTTATTGCTCTGTTTATGTTTTGTTTCTTTATTTTATTTCAAATCCAACCCCCCAAAACTGATTTTGTGTTAATAACAACAACCTAAGAGTCCTTGTGAGACGATACTCGAGTTGTCGCTTCCTATGTGTCGCGACCGTCCCGTCCGGGAGCCGCGAAAAGAAGGGTAAAAAACAAAGGAGTCGCCACTAAAATTTTTATTGGGAAAATCTTAGAAAACCCAATTATTTAAAGGTAAACTGGTCTTAAAAAAAGAGAGATATGAGTCCGGGAGTCGGTTATAAGTAGGGAAGGTGTTAGCACCCCACATCGCCCGTTTAAAAAACGGTACCTCAAGTTAATTATGCAAAAAACATTTAATAACCTTTTAAATATTTATTTTACCCCGAAAATTATTTACAAGAAAGAATTATTTTAAATTTTAAGTTTTGACTTTTATTAATTTTTTTTATATTTATTTTACCCCGAAAATTATTTACAAGAAAGAATTATTTTAAATTTTAAGTTTTGACTTTTATTAATTTTTTTTATATTTTTAACTTTATAGTTAATAAAAACTAACTGAGGTTGAACATGTCACATGAGTCCACAGGGCAACCTCAAATCTAAGGGATTAAACATGGCACCGTGTCCATAGAGCATCCGTGGAAAGAGAAAAGTTTAATTATTTTGATTAATTATTTTAACATAAAAAGGGATGCAAAAAAAGGAAAATTAATTAAATGAGGTTGAACGTGGCACATGAGTCCACAGGGCAACCTCAAATCTAAGGGACTGAACATGGCACCGTGTCCATAGAGCATCCCTAAAAATAGAAAAGTTTAATTTTTTGATTAATTATTTTGACATAAAAAGGAGATACAAAAAAGGGAAAAATTAGTTTTGGCCCGACAAGATGATTTATCTTGCTCCTACGTATTCCCGGGTGCGATGGGAAACTCAAAGACACGTAGTTCTTTAGAAAAGATTTGATTGGTTGGTTGATTTTATTTTCTTTTTCTTTGAAAAAAAGGGACTTGATTTTAGAAAGGTTTTATAAAAGGGATTTTAATTTTTTAAATAAATTCAGTCTTGCACAAGGTTCAAGATAGCGATCTTACACGATAAACCCTTACAATTCGTACGACACTTGAGGATGAAAAATCATACATCAACGTCGTAGATTGTTGCGTGAATTAAAAAAGGATTTTTATTATTTTATATATATGTATATATATATTTTTTTTTTACAAAAATATTGGATAAAATTTGTTAAAAGAGCAAGTTGAAAATTTATTATTTCTGATAAAAGACATTTCACTTTTGCACAGGGTTAAAGATAGCAGAGCTATACGATGAACCCTTACAATTCATACAACACTTGAGGATGAAAAATCATACATCAACATTGTAGATTGTTACGTGAATTCAAAAAGATATTTTATCTATTTTTAAAATAAATCTTTTTACTTTAACAAGAAATTATATTTTTGAAGAGGGCATTTTAAAGACAGCAAAAAAAAGAAGAATTAGGCCCAATATCTAAATGACCCGAGATCAGAAAACTCATTTTTGTTTAAAAAAAAAATATAATTTTAATCAAACACGCTGTGTTACTGATTTTAAAGACAACTTTGTGTACATGAATGGGATAAGTGAATACCCATAACCTAGTGGAAACAATTTAGAGTGGGGAAATCAAGAGGTCCAACACTGCACCAAAAGCCTTTTCCCCATCCCTCACAGAAACAAAAATACGTAGAAAGAAGAAAGAGAAAGAAAGATGTTGAAATGAGAAATGAAGAGGACCTCACAAGCTGCCAAAATCTCAGATAGCCTTTTCTTTCCTTATCACAACCTGCTTCGTCTTGCTCTCTCTGTGCTTGTGCACCCAAGCGAATCTCACTCCCTTTCTCATCAAGATCCTGTTGCTCTCAAGTCTCAAGCCACACCTAGGCAGATAAGGAAAGGATGGTTGCAGTGAGGAAAACCAGGCGACGCGGCGGAGGGAAGCGGCGGTTCGCGGTGTGCGGCGAGGTGGCTCTGGGCAGTGCGGCACGGTGGTTCGCGCGAGCAAGGAGTAGATCTGAAACTCCCGTGACAGGGGCTCGCGGCGGAGGGAGAAGTAGCTGCCCAGTCAGCAAAAACGCCACCAGAATCTGGAGCCAACCTCCTTGTAGTAGCCACAACTGAAGAAGAAAGTGGTTGATGTTGTTGATGTTGTTACTGTGAGTGAGTGAATGAATATATAAAAGGTATAGATATGATGATGGATCTTGTGATGGAAGGTAAATCTATCTATCTAATGCGGTGTTATTATTCATGTGGGCTATCTCTCTATCTCTGCTGAAAGTGTATAATATCAGAGAGAATTTGAAGGGAGAGAAAATGGAAGGTTGAGAGTTGAGATGATAGAGATGATGTTGTTGAAAGAAGAAGAAAGAAAAGGTCTGGAACGTGAAAGAAGGGAGGAAGAAAAAAGAGAAAGAGGAAGAAAAAGAGAAAAAAAAAAGGAAAAAAAAGGGTCCAGGGAGGGGGGTCTCACGCAGGGAAGAGCAAGAGAGAGTTTTGTTGATTTTTTTTTCTTTTTGTTGGTTCCCCCCCTATGCTTCTGTTGGTGCTGGATTTATAGTCAAAATCATAGGAGAAAAATGACAAATCTCCCATACTAGCTGTAAGGATAGGACATGAGAGTGATGGTGGAGTGTTGCTACCACTATGTTTTGTGCTTAGGTGCAAGGGAAGCAGAGCACAGAAGGAACAAGTCACCATTTTTGTGTAAAAAGTGGCAAAAGGCAAAAGACCAAAGGAAAGTGGAATGGACTCCTAATGGAAAATGGTAAAAAGGACACTACATGAAGGAACCGTGAGGCAAAACAATATTTTTTCATTATTTTTTTTTTATAATTAACAACTAGAAACTTATTTTTTGTCTTTTGGATTTTTATTTTTTTTTAAAACTTCACCTCATTTTTTTTTAAACTTCACCTCATTTTTGTTTGCTTGGGTTTGGATTCAAAACAACTTGTAACACAAACAAGTTGGGCTAATAACATAAACACATTTTTATTTCTGTATTTTCCATTTTTATTTTGTAAATATTAATTAAAAGGATAAAATACCCGGACAAAATTAGGTGTTCACACTATGCTACATTTTTATAAAACGCTCGCTTTTTGGCGCGTGCGCGATAGCACGACCAAAAATTTTCTAGACGGATACCAGGCTTGCGATAGAACAATTGAACAATCCCCTTGTAATCCAAGTTCTTCCGGATGCCAGTAATCTCTTGAAGGGACCACAAGTCTGGCTCACAATCAGTTAATGTATATTTCAGCCCTCTAACATATTGTAACCACATCCCTTGACATTTAGTGGGGGTCTTCAGAAGATGACCACCATGGTGCAAAAACATAGTGAATTTTGTAGGTGCGTGACCTAAAATCAAATGCAATAGTCAAAGGCAATATTAAATACAACCACACACATATTACACAAGATAGCAATTACAATCGACCCGAAACCAAATATCAAACAAACTGAACCATCCCTAATCAATTACAACCAAACCCTAACACCCAAACATGAAATGATGCGCCCAATAACAATGGATATGGGGATAATCAATAAACCCACAAAGCATAACCAACACAAGAGATGAGGGAAAAAACCCTTTTATGCAAAAATGGAAACAAACCCACAAAGCATAAGGAAGACGAGAGATGAGGGCAACCATACCAGGAATGGAAGAAGACGCCATTGGTAGTCCATTTCCTGCTTGACCCATTTCTATGCTTGACCCGTTTCTCAGATTGCCTATGTCTTTGCTTCAGCCCTAGCTTGCTCGCTCAAAGATGGAGAGAAGTAGAGGACCGTTCAATTTGAGTTGAGTTCTGAGATGTGTTGGAGAGGTTAAGTCATATGGGTGCTAGGTGGAGACTAAGTGAGTGCCAGGTTGGAGGATAACGGGCCACGTTGATCGTTGCTAACGGTGGGGACTTAATTGATAACGATAGACACGTATAGGGACTTAATTGCAAGTTTTTTACGTATAGGGACCAAATTGATAATCCGGAACACGTATAGGGAGCAAAAAATTATTTTAACATTTTTTATTCAAATTATACTAGGGAGGTCCAAAAGTCTAGGAGAGAGAAAAACACAATTAAATTTTAACAAACTTTACATATAAAAGTAAAAAAAAAAATGTGTCCTTCTCTCTCCAACATGAGAATGAGAAAAAAGGAAAAATTATGAAAATGAGAGGGTCTTGTCCAACACAAATAAAGGATAGGTTACTTACTTCATAGTTAACTACAAATTTGTATTCTGTGTTTGATAATTTGAGTTCGAAAAACTTAATCTACTAATATTAAAAAACAATGATGTACAAATGGCTATATAAGATTGATAGAAGCTTGTCAGCCAAACTAGGCAACTAGCACTTGGAGAACTCAAAGCTTAGCAGTTGGATCACTGGGTGGCTTGTTGGTGCTGCTTGCATTGTTCATTCCCAAAGTCTTCTTCACTGTCGTGGCTGCTTCTTGTGCAATGCTTTTTTACTTGCCCTCCCGTCTATATCTCTCATAACAATTCAAACTCAAACAAGTGTTAATAGATTCAAGAGACGCAATAGCTTACAATTAATCATCCAAAACATTATCTTTTAATTTATTTTGATTTCCATTTTTCCAACATTATACGAAGGAAAAACATTTTGCTGCACTTTTCAAATCCTAGGTGATCTGAGATAAATAGCCCTTTAAGCAGCAGTACATGATGAGGCTAATTGAAATATCATAGTTATTTTATTTCTGTATAGTTTTCTCCATATTCAATTCAATTTATCCACCTATCAAATAAATATATTTGCAATTACTAGCTATTATATGATTAATTAATAATTAATTCTAACAATTAATAATTAATGCTAACAATTAATGATAAACAAAATGATAATAATCGTGTACAATTTTTGAAGTTAATTACATGTCATAGAATTAAATTTCCCTCTAACTCATTTACATGACATATCCATCCTCAAGAAGATTTAATCCCAATTAATTACTCCGAATTTAGCAGATCACAATCACGTCTCATAAATGAGATGAAATTTCGTATAATAGTTAGATTGGTGCTATTTTTTTTTTTTTTTGCTTTTGAGATCGGTCTTATAAGTTTTATTTTTATTTTTAAAATTTGTCCTACATGTTACGTTCAGTTTCCACGTTAGTCATTTCTGTCAATTTACTAATGACGTTAGTTTTGACCTAACGTGGCTATCACGTTAGTCTGATGATGAATGTGTAAAATATGTTAGTTTGGAAGTGTAATTAGGAAAGAGTTTGTAAATAATCCTAGAAATTATAGGAAAAGTGATAAGAAAATGTACACATTCATTTGAATAGAGTTTTGATACTTAGATTTCAATTTATATTGAAATTATACTTAAAAGATGTTGAAAATGTGTAGGAATAGTAGCCCAGCGCTCATCCCTGGAATTGGACGCTCAGCACGGACAGAAACGGAAGAAAACTGCATCCTGCAATGCATGGGCCAGCGCCCAGCGCTGGCATAATTGGTAGAAAGCTGGCGCCCAGCTCTAGAAAGCTGGCGCCCAGCTCTATGATGCAGCGCCTTGACTACGCAATCAGCAAGAGAGAAGACGTTTGGGCGCCGCCACTGCATGTGAGCCGACCCAGTATAAATTCGTTTTGAACAGATTTGAAAGGAGATCTCTCGGCTCATTTTTCACTTCTCACACTCGAGGTCCATCATCTTCTCTCTGCTTCCTTGAAGATCCAAGCTTGGGAACAAGATTTGGAGCTTCCATGGCTTCCTCCACTCACATCCACTCAAGTTTCTTCTTCTCTTCTCGTTTTTCCCTTTTTACTATGAGCTGTTAGATATTTTAGGTTAGGTTAGGATGATTCTGATTTGATTCTTGATGTAATTGATTTTGATTCTGAATTCAATTCTGTTTCATTCAATTAGAGTGATTTGCTTCTATGCTTAATGCTTCTATTGATTGATCAACTCTAGATTGATGTTAGATTCAATCTCACAATTGGAAAATTGGTTATTGGATTGGAAATGAAGTAGATTACCATTGGAATGTTGATTCTAGGAATAGAACTATGTTTCAATGCATTCTTATGAATCACATGCTTAATGTTTGTGCAAATGCTTGAGTGACCTAAGGAAATAGGCTTCTTGATTTGTACAAAAGGATTATCACTTAAGGAATTAGGGATAAATCTAGGTTAATGATTTGAATGACAATTGAGTGGAATGAATTGGAATTAGGACTGAATGAATTTACATTAAGTGAAGAATTAGAGGATTCCGATGCCTAACCGCTTTTACCTATATTGAATACATTCTTTAATTGCATTGCATTCATTCTTGTGACAACTTGTAATAAAAAATCCATAAAAAAACTCTTCTACAGACATGACATTCATAGGTTCAAATAGCTATTGCCTAGGCTAAGTTGATACTTGAAACACAATCCTCGTTGGGAACGATACTCTACTCTCACTTTATTACTTGTACGATTTGGTACAC
Source organism: Sophora flavescens (assembly GCA_030762895.1). Taxonomy (NCBI): domain Eukaryota; kingdom Viridiplantae; phylum Streptophyta; class Magnoliopsida; order Fabales; family Fabaceae; genus Sophora; species Sophora flavescens. Next base: position 10,448,942 of record CM061070.1, read on the forward strand.
TTCCCAAATTTTTCAACAAGTTTTTGGCGCCGTTGCCGGGGATTGTTGATTTCAATATCAACGAAGCAAAGGCATTGTTAATTTGAACATTTTTTTTTAGTGTTTATTTTCTGTTTTTGTTTGAATACTTGATATATTGGATATTCTCATCTTTTCCTTGCTTTGGATTTCTGTTTTGTGAGGAAAGTATCCACTATCCTTCATTATTATAGTTCATGCAAGTGAAGGCAATGAAACCACTACGACCTACATGTGATTTTTGTGGTGCATACCATAAATTTGAAGAGTGTGAGGTGAAACTCAATGCAAATGAGGGGGTTTATTACATGAAGGACCTCATGTGGGAGCAAGATGCACCACATCACCATCAATCCAATGAGTCACTAGATAGAATGTCCAACCTTGAAAATGTTTTAATTCAATTCATTGAAGCTACTCATGCGAATTTTAAGAACACACAAGCTTCAATCAAGAATCTTGAGATTCAAGTTGAGACACTATCTAAGCAATTGGGTTGTTTTGTGCAGAAAAATAAAGAGTTGGTAGCAGAGCAAGAGTCACATGTTTGGGAAATGGTTGAGCAAGAAGAAGATGTGCTTGTAGAAATGAACAGTGAACATGACTTAAGAGAGGTGGTGGATGAAAAACAAAAAGAAAGTGTAGATTTAGGAGTAGATGAAAAACAGAAAAACAAAAACAGTGACATTGAAGAGAAACCAAGGGTGATACAAGAAGAGATTCATATGACTAAGACTCAACCCTTGGTGATCGAAGAGAAGAGTCCTCCACATAATGAGTTGTACATGCTTCAAAAATGGGGGAACACATATCCCAAATGCTTACTTGTTGGAGCATGGGAACATTCTTGTCCCTATGCCAAATATATGGGATTGTTACCTAAAAGAAGGAAGCGGAAGGATGAAATTTTCTTTTTATCATATCATCCACCCTAATGGGGTGACAATACGTCAAGCTAGTGACATTAAAGAAGCGCTACTTGGGAGGCAACCCAAGCATTTTCTTCTTGCATTTCTTTCATTTTTTCCCTTAGCATGCAAAATAAGGAGTTCATTGAGTTGTTGAGTGGTTCCTTGATGTGTAAACCATTTAATGTGGTGGAATTGGTTTAAATTTTTGTACAGGCACATCTAAGGAAAGTGGAGCAAAGGAAGGGGAGAAATGACACACTAGAATGGTGAAAATGGCCCCGCACACGGCGCTGGCGCTCGGCTTGACGCCCAGCGTAGGAAAAGTCGAGACTACCGGGATGAGTGGCGCTGGGCGTTCCGCGCAGAAGGACGAGCGCTGCACATTTCTGTAGCTCCTAGACAGACTAGAGCCGGGCGCCGACGATTAGAGCTGGGCGCTAGGAAGCCAGTGCTGGGCGCCCAAGTGGAGGCTGAGCGCTGGAATTAATGAAAAAAAAAATCAAAAAATCAAAAAATCAAAAAAAAAATCAAAAAAAAATAAATAAAATAAAATTCACATACTCATCAAGTGTGCAGAAGAAAGGGGGTGTTCTGAACTCTATTAATTTTCTTTGCACTCTTTCATTTGTTAGTTAGTTGTAGGAATAAATTGCCCAAACTTGCATATATTGCACAACTTGTGTTGAATGGATTTTTGTGTAGATTCTCTAGTAAGCATAGAACTTTTGCTTGACTGAAATTTCTAACATGATGCATTTTATACTTGCTGGGCATATGATTTCATTGAAACCGTTGATCCTTGTGAATTGTTTGTGACAATTTTTCATGCTATAATTGATGCAATGTTGAATGCATGGATTTTTTCTTGCACATCAACATAAACTGTGAGCTTTTGAGCCCAAATGCTCTGGCACATTATCCAGATGACTTGATTTCTTTCATGTGTGATTGTCCATCACTTGCATGTTCTCACCTTTTCTTGCCTTGAATGCTTGTCATTGTTGCAATGTTCTTGCATATGCATGAATGATTGAGGCAATAATTCTTTGTTTAAGCTTGGTGCCATAATTGCCAACCTATCATTTACCATTGTTAAGCCCAATTGAGCCTTGGCCTATTTTTCTTGGTATGATCGCACATTACAAGCCAAAAAGTGATAAAACCATTTTGTCCCACTACTTTAGCTTAGAGGAATGTTTGGACTTAAGTTTGGGGTTGTTCTCTTGCTTAGGGACAAGCAAGCAAATAAAGTTTGGGGTGGTAAGTAGGCCACTAAAGATGCCTACTAGAAAAAAAATGAAAAATAAAAACTGAAAAAGAAAAAAAGAAAAATAGAAAAAGCCAAAAAGAGGAAAAGGAAAGAGAAAGTATACAAAGAAAGAAAAAGGCAAAATAGAAAGAAAAGAAAATTAAAACAAGAAGCAACAAGAGAAAAAGAGAAAAAGAAATAGTTGGAAATGAATAAAAAGGAAATAGCACAAATTGTGTGCTTATGTGCTTGTAGCTAGACTAGGCAAGTGAAAATTCCAAAAGAGTCCAAATAGTTCTTGAAGCCAAAGTAGCATAGCATATATATCCTTATTCTCATCCACCCGTACCTAAGCCCCATTACATCCAAATAAAAGACCTCATGATATGTGTTGCATTGGCATTTGTGATGTATGTTCCTAGCATCTTATCAAGATTAGGATTGGGGAATGCATGATGATTGGAATTGAGAGCAAACATGACCAAGTGAGGATGTGTGAAACACTTAAACAGAGAGGTTGCAAGGGATAATTTTGTGCATTCAATGGAGCTAATTTTGTAGTATGTTTGATTGTTCTAAAGCATGAAACTTGTGATCAATTGGAATTTATGAATGATTGTGTGATGCTTGTCCATTTTGCAAAAGTGTCAAGGAATTGAAGTCTTGCATGAGTAATTTGCTTCACAAGAGAATTGACCATGAAAATCTATCTCATTCACCCCTGTTTTGAATTTAATTGTTTGCTTGAGGACAAGCAAAATTTCTAAGTTTGGGGTTGTGATGAATGTGTAAAATATGTTAGTTTGGAAGTGTAATTAGGAAAGAGTTTGTAAATAATCCTAGAAATTATAGGAAAAGTGATAAGAAAATGTACACATTCATTTGAATAGAGTTTTGATACTTAGATTTCAATTTATATTGAAATTATACTTAAAAGATGTTGAAAATGTGTAGGAATAGTAGCCCAGCGCTCATCCCTGGAATTGGACGCTCAGCACGGACAGAAACGGAAGAAAACTGCATCCTGCAATGCATGGGCCAGCGCCCAGCGCTGGCATAATTGGTAGAAAGCTGGCGCCCAGCTCTAGAAAGCTGGCGCCCAGCTCTATGATGCAGCGCCCAGCTCTGCAATTCAGCAGCAGAAGACGTTTGGGCGCCCAGCGCTGGCAGACGAGCCGACCCAGTATAAATTCGTTTTGAACAGATTTGAAAGGAGATCTCTCGGCTCATTTTTCACTTCTCACACTCGAGGTCCATCATCTTCTCTCTGCTTCCTTGAAGATCCAAGCTTGGGAACAAGATTTGGAGCTTCCATGGCTTCCTCCACTCACATCCACTCAAGTTTCTTCTTCTCTTCTCGTTTTTCCCTTTTTACTATGAGCTGTTAGATATTTTAGGTTAGGTTAGGATGATTTTGATTTGATTCTTGATGTAATTGATTTTGATTCTGAATTCAATTCTGTTTCATTCAATTAGAGTGATTTGCTTCTATGCTTAATGCTTCTATTGATTGATCAACTCTAGATTGATGTTAGATTCAATCTCACAATTGGAAAATTGGTTATTGGATTGGAAATGAAGTAGATTACCATTGGAATGTTGATTCTAGGAATAGAACTATGTTTCAATGCATTCTTATGAATCACATGCTTAATGTTTGTGCAAATGCTTGAGTGACCTAAGGAATTAGGCTTCTTGATTTGTACAAAAGGATTATCACCTAAGGAATTAGGGATAAATCTAGGTTAATGATTTGAATGACAATTGAGTGGAATGAATTGGAATTAGGACTGAATGAATTTACATTAAGTGAAGAATTAGAGGATTCCGATGCCTAACCGCTTTTACCTATATTGAATACATTCTTTAATTGCATTGCATTCATTCTTGTGACAACTTGTAATAAAAAATCCATAAAAAAACTCTTCTACAGACATGACATTCATAGGTTCAAATAGCTATTGCCTAGGCTAAGTTGATACTTGAAACACAATCCTCGTTGGGAACGATACTCTACTCTCACTTTATTACTTGTACGATTTGGTACACTTCCCAAATTTTTCAACATCTGACACGTGGCTTTTGAACTAACGACGTTAATTCGAAATTGACGGAAAGGACTAACGTGAAAACTGGATGTAACATGTAGGACTAGTTTGAAAAAAAATAAAACTTATAGGACCAATGCGAAAAATAAAATAAAAAAACGTATAGGACCAATCTGTTGGAAAAACTTTATGGGAGATATACTTAAAGATGAAAATCATCATCCAAACAAGACAAGTCATGTTCAATCATCAAGAATAGAAAATGAAAGACAATAGCGGAAGCGTACCCGAATTCATGGAAAATATGATGGAGAAACTTCTGGTTCTTGGTCTTCCAAGTCAACATGCACAATTCTTCTTAAACCATAAAGAGCCTCTCCTTTCTAACGATGGGTGTTAGAAAAGAAAATTGGTTGCATATGACTTGGGGACCATAACCTTTTATAATGAGTCTGTGCCCTTTCATGAAGAGTGATGTCCCTTCGAATTCAAACTTTTTCATGAAGAGTCATGACTATCCACACATTTCTTATCTCTAATTTTGCCCATCATAAAAATAGAAATAAGACCTTATGGTATCTACACAATAATTTTCATAACAGTTATGTCCTTAGCCATAAACCTTACTTGAATTAGATCACTTTAATTTGACTAATTAAAAATAATGGCCCTAACACATTTAAACATTACAAGTGTGACCCAAAAATTTCTAACAATCTCCCACTGGTCACATATGTATGCTTATAAATGTGTTATACTTTATGAGCTCCAAATTTGCCAATATAAACCTTGGACATATCCCTATCCCGTCCATTAGTTATATCAATATATAGAACCAAAGCGGCTTTCGTTATATCAATCATAACTAAATCCATCAATGATCACTAATATTAACACAACCAAATGACATAGATTAATCATGAAATGTGCAACATGAAAATCACATGAAGGTGATCTGTACATGTCGATTTTCAACTGGTCCTACTTTACTCTTTAATGAGATCAATACTCAGAGTGAAAACCAAACCAAAAACTGTATTCTGTAGAAAATAATCATAAAGTATATCTTCCTTAGAAAAGCATCCAAATACAAACTCCCACTGAACAAATGTATCGTCTAGTGATACAACACCCATTCGAGCAATATGCTCGTGAAAGACCTTGGGTGGTAAACCTTAGTAAGTGGATCTACAACTATGGAGTTTGTCCTAACATGCTTTATAGACATCTGTCACTCTGAACTCTTTCCACATCAATAAGGAACTTAATGTCACTGCTAACTTATGGTCACAAAATAACTGTAGTGGTCTTTCAATAAATCTAAAATCCATAACCCAGTGACAAAATTCCGCAACCTTATCACATAATTTGAATGCCTTATAACCATAGATAAACATAACCTGATGTAGATTTCCAACTGTATTGGCATCCAACAAAATCAGAATCACATCTTTGTTCTCTATTGAATAAATCATAACCTGTTTGGCTGCTTTCTAACAATTTATTCCTAGATTGCTTAAGTATCTGCCTAACATTTAACAATGTACGCTATGTCCGGATGAATACGGACTTGGGCATACATTATGCTTCCTACAACTGATGCATAGGAATCTCCTGCATCCCTTTAATCTTAAGATTTCTTTTGGGCACTGATTGAGACTAATTTGTCTCCCTTAGCGATCGAGGCGTCACTTGATTGACAGTCTTGCATGCCAAACCATTTGAGCAATTTATTGATATAGCTCTTTTGTGACAATCCTAGAGTACTCCAAGATTGGGCTCAGTGTATCTGGATCCCTAATACAAAGGAGACGTCACCATATTTCATCTCGAAATTATCAATAGAAATCTATTGGTTTCGTGCAAACATGCCTATATCATTAGTCCCAAGTAGTATGTCATCAACATACAATAACAGGAAAATATTCTTACTCCCACTGAATTTGTGTTGCACACAAATACTAACAACATTCATCTCAAAACTGAATGAGAGAATTACCTGATAGAACTTGTGGCATCACTGACGAGACGATTATTTTAGCCCACAGATGGATTATGTCAATTTTCAAACAGTGTTCTTTGTGTCTCCCAACACAAAGTTTTACGGATGCACCATATAGATTGTTTCGTCAATGTTGTCATTGAGAAACATCATCTTGACATCCATTTGATGAAGCTCCAAATCATAATGTGCAACAAGGGTCCCGATTGTCCTAAAAGAGTCATTCAATGAAACCGAAGAGAAAGTCTCTATAGTTAATCCCTTTATTTTGAGTATGATCCTTGGCTACAAGACGAGCCTTATACCTCTCCACATTACCTTTGGAATCCCTTTGGTCTTAAATATACATTTTCAACCAATGGGTTTCACACCTTCTGGTAATAGGAGAAGTTCCCAAACCTTATTGTCTTGTATGAACTCATACTCCTCATTTATTGCTTCAATCCAATTTCTAAGTTGGAATCTTGCATGACTTGACAAAAATTGATTGGATCATTTTCCATCAAACCATCATTTTCCTCATGTTCCTGAAGAAATACTATGTAGTCAACTGGAATAGCATTTCTTCTTTCTCTAGTGGATCGTTGCAAAGACACTTACTCTTGAAGCACTAGTTCTTGAGGATCTTGAATTTGTTCTTCTGAAACAACTAACTCATCTTGAATGGGAGTTTGAACAGCAATGTCATTTAGAGGTTCCGGACTTGCTTCATCAAAAGCAACTTTATGAATCTATTCTGGAATTGAAACCAATTCTTCCTCAAAGACAAAGTCTCTAACCTTATTTCTCCCTCCAAACTCAATATCCTCAAAGAACGTGGCAGTTCCCGTCTCAAAAATTGTCTTTAATTTGGGATCGTAAAACTTATAGCCCCTGGATCGTTCAGAATAGCCAATAAAGTAGCTGCTCACTGTTCGAGGATCCAATTTCCTTTCATTTGGCCTATAAGGCCTTGCCTCAGCTGGACATCCCCATACATAAAGGTGATTTAGACTAGGCTTTCTACCTGTCCAAAGCTCATAGGGTGTTCTGGCAGCTGCCTTAGTTGGCACTCTGTTCAAAATGTAAGCTGCAGTCTTCAATGCCTCTCCCCAGAGTGACTCCGGTAAAGTAGAATGACATAGCATACTCCTTACCATATCCTTAAGAGTCCGGTTTCGTCTTTCAGCTACACCATTGACCGCGCTGTTGCCACGCGCCAAAAAGAACGAGCGATTATTAAAATAATGTAGTATAGAGCGACAACTCGGATATCGTCTCTCAAGGACTCTTTAGTTGTTGTTATTATTAACAGAAAATCAAAAGTTAGTTTTGGGGGTTTTGGATTGAGTGCAATTAAAATAAAGAAAACAAAGCAAAAAAAACAAAGCAGTTAAAAGATTAACAAATAAGCTAAAGAACGATTAACCTACTGTTCTTGGTTTCCCACTATCATTGGTTCAAATAAATCCAAGCCCTAAGCAGATTCTAATCCCCTCCCGGTTGTAGCAACAAATAACAAACGAAATTCACTACTACGGATGTATGTTCCTATTCCCGAAATAACAAACGGGGTTAAGCTCTCATGAACAAACGAATATGAATGAACACACGCGAAATAACAAACGCGATTAAGTATAGAAACATAACATCACCGAAATGAATCAATACAACACTATACATTCCTGAAATAACAAACAGAAACATATAGCATTGCATTGAAAAGAGAAAAGCAAATAAAACAGGAATTATAGAACCTCAAATGTAATAGAAACCAATCACAGTAGATTAATCTAGGAGACTAGCTCTCCATTACAGAAGGAAAACAATAACTAAAGATAAAACAAAAGACTAACTATTCTAAAAACTAGCCAAGAAACTAGCCAAAACTGACTAGCCTCCCAACCCAGCCTAACTATGACTAACTCCTCTCTCAATATCTGAATGCTCCTTTTATTAACTTCAACCTCTGCCTCTTAGCTTTCCAAAGCCACTTAATTTGCTTAATTATGAATTAAGATGAGGGAGTTATGTCCACATTCAACTCATAGGGCAGCTGAAACGCCTCTGACTTCACATGGATTAAAGCCCTTCAAAACGGCTCTGTTTGGAATAATGGTCTTCATGAGAGTTAAAGCTCTTTGTTTGATCTTTCATTTGCCACCGGTTTCAGTTCCAACCGACATCTACAGCCCAAGTTATGGCCCAATCTTCATGACCACTTCAGGTTCCAGTGACAGCAATTATGTTCTGACTTCAAGGCCCAATGTGACCCACTATACATCCAATTCAGCATGTGAGTTCTTCATGAAAGTTGTTGGGCTTCCTTTTAGGTTTCCTGTTCTGACTCCTGCATTTCTGTTTTTATAAGAGGGCCGCGCGTCACGGCCGTGATCTTCAACACGGGTAAACCGTGATCGTCTCTGACTTTCTGGGCTGGGTGACTCGCGGGGCGAGATATCCTTCGCGGGGCGAGTGGCTCCAGATTTATTTCACTTTTTATTAACCTGAAAATAAGAAAATAACATAAGTGCTTTATTTAACTCTAAATCAACTAAATTAACATAAAAACACTTTACAGACTCAAAATACTACTTAAGGACAATCAAGTCTAATTTGAGTGAAAATGATATAAAATTAGCACAAAGCCAAGGTCTTTACTAGTTATAAAACCAGTCAACCAGAGGCTCATCAAAATACCCCAAACTTAAACTTTGCTTGTCCCCAAGCAAACTAAAACTTAAACAGGACTCAGACTTGGCAAAACATGGCAAGCTTAAGGATTCAATCAACTTTACACAGATTTCAAGCAATTTAACAAAACAATTTTTCTTTAAATGTTCCCCCCTTTCAAACAAAGTAATCCCCACAATCATCTATTCTAAACAATTGAGAAATTCATCATTCAAACAATCATTAATCTAAGCAGGGGATCTAAGTTACACATACAAGGGAGATCACCAAGTTCAAACAACTGCCTTCCTCACAAGGGAGATTTATGTTTCACTCAATCGCTCAGTTTGTGTCTAGGCTTTCACTCAATTTCACTTTTAAGAGCACTTCCCATAAATTTGATTTTCATCTCAAAATGATTCCCACAGAAAACATGCATGCAACATCAAAAGGTCTTTTATGGGTTGTAATGGGGCCTGGCTAAGGGTAGGATATACAAAGGAACTAGGCTGAAGACCCTAGGAACTAAGAGAGCATGAACATTATTTACACTTTGAAATTCCACTCGCGTTCCTTTTCCATTTTTCTTTATGCCTTGGGTGGCTACAGCCTCTTTATTCAAACAGCCTTTTTGGCATTTGTCCACTTTTTATTTTTTTTTAATTTATGCTTTTCTCTTTTTTTTTCTATTTTTATTTTTTTTCACAATTTTTTTTCCTCAATCCCAAACAACACATTACACCTTGCAGCCACCCCAAACTTTAGTTTCTTGCACCCATTCTAAGATTCCATGCTCTCCTAATCCTAAGATCGGGCTAACATGGTTTTCCAGATTTTTGGGCTTATAACATTAGGTTATCAAGAAGCAATAGGCTAATCAGGCTCAAAGGGGCTAACTAAGGAACATGCATCAGGGACTGGTTATTTTAGGCTAAGTAGCTATTTACAAAGAAAATGCTTAAATCATTTGAAGCAAACACATAATCATGCAAACCATAAAGAGATTCAAGCAAATTCAGGAAAGTGCAACTTGAAAGTGATTCTCACACAGTCAAAAACATGTTGGAGGCTCAAAACCTCACCTGGACATTTTTGCAAATTGTTTGACAGAGATTCTATCCCTAGTGTGTGCTTCCTATCACCCCAAACTTATCATAAATCATGTCATCATAATAAAATCTCAAAGTTCAGTTTTCAATCACATGGGGATCATTTTTTTTTTCAAAAATTTTTCATATCCTAGGGGGAAACAGTCAAAACATATTATGCAATCAATCTATGCGAAATCAATAAAATCCAATAAACTTGCCAACAAAAGACACACTAATACTCCTGAGCTTCTCAAATTATTCAGGAGCTTTATTAAAAAAACAAAACAGAAATAAAGCAAGAATAACTAAAAAGAAAAGGGTTAAAGAAAACTCATTCAGAGGCTTCCGCCTGGATCCCATTGCTTGTAGCATAAGGCCCACGTGGTAGCCAAAGGGTGGAAGCTCATTCCATGCTTCCCTAACTCGCAGCCTTGATGTGGGGGTGAGCACTTGACAATTATGATGACTTCGCCCAGTGCGGCGGACTTCTCACTCGCCTTCGGGTCACAGCTGACCTCTTTATCTACAAAGTCTCCCCAATAGAAGTGGGGCTCAACCTCTTGGACCGGCCATGGTGCAAAATCCAAGGGCTTAAACTCCATCACTGGTTCCTCGGGGGGAGGTGGTAAACAGTTAGCTGGGGTTCTCGGTGTTTCGGTCTTCGCTGCAACTTCGCAAGGTCTTCATCCACTGCACTAACAAATTTTTCACCTGCTATACATGCAGAGATTTCAGCACACACCACACAAAGGTTAGAGTTAGTACATATATTACAAGAAAATGAATCAGAAAAAGTTAGAATGTCTGGGAATTCTTCACACAGTGCATCCACCCCATTACTCTCAACACATTCATCTGATTTAATTGAATCATCTACTTCCACAGGTTTTTCATCATCCTCAGGAACGGTGGAGCGGATGTCCTCCTGATCCTCCTTCTCTATGTTTCCTGAACAGTATAAAGCTGCATAACAGAATATACACAAAGCAGCACTGCCATCACAATAACAATCATTAGAATCAGGGGATTCAACACACAATTCATCATCAACAGAAATATTATCAGAATTATCATCAGAAATATTTTCAAGAATAACTTGTGCCTCTGTAGGTTCTTCAAGGGGCTGTGGAATTAGCATTGTAGCCGAGTTGGCGGAAACTTGATCAATTAGAGCCCACAACTTCCGAGATTCAGCTTGGTCCCTCTGGTATTCAGCCTCCATCTTCTGTTGGAATTCAAGATTGCTCGCCTCCATCATCTGTTGAATTTCGAGAAAGTTTGCTTCCATTTGTGCATTTATCTGTGCAGTCATATGTTTGCACAGGTCCTCTAGGGAAGGTTCGGAAGGTGTAGAGGTGGTCACTTGGCTAGGATAGTATGGTGGTGGCTCACTAAAATTAGGATAATACATGCATGATTGCTCATAATAAACATTAGGCACATAATTTCGCATATAATTATCCATGGGGCAAAATTCACAACCAGACAATGCAGACAAAACTAATTAGCAAGGATTTTTTTTTTTCTAAATTATTTTCTGCTAATAACAACAAACCAGAGTCCCCGGCAACGGCGCCAATTTTTTACCGCGCTGTCGCCACGCGCCAAAAAGAACGAGCGATTATTAAAATAATGTAGTATAGAGCGACAACTCGGATATCGTCTCTCAAGGACTCTTTAGTTGTTGTTATTATTAACATAAAATCAAAAGTTAGTTTTGGGGGTTTTGGATTGAGTGCAATTAAAATAAAGAAAACAAAGCAAAAAAAACAAAGCAGTTAAAAGATTAACAAATAAGCTAAAAAACGATTAACCTACTGTTCTTGGTTTCCCACTATCATTGGTTCAAATAAATCCAAGCCCTAAGCAGATTCTAATCCCCTCCCGGTTGTAGCAACAAATAACAAACGAAATTCATTACTACGGATGTATGTTCCTATTCCCGAAATAACAAACGGGGTTAAGCTCTCATGAACAAACGAACATGAATGAACACACGCGAAATAACAAACGCGATTAAGTATAGAAACATAACATCACCGAAATGAATCAATACAACACTATACATTCCTGAAATAACAAACAGAAACATATAGCATTGCATTGAAAAGAGAAAAGCAAATAAAACAGGAATTATAGAACCTCAAATGTAATAGAAACCAATCACAGTTGATTAATCTAGGAGACTAGCTCTCCATTACAGAAGGAAAACAATAGCTAAAGATAAAACAAAAGACTAACTATTCTAAAAACTAGCCAAGAAACTAGCCAAAACTGACTAGCCTCCCAACCCAGCCTAACTATGACTAACTCCTCTCTCAATATCTGAATGCTCCTTTTATTAACTTCAACCTCTGCCTCTTAGCTTTCCAAATCCACTTAATTTGCTTAATTATGAATTAATATGAGGGAGTTATGTCCACATTCAACTCATAGGGCAGCTGAAACGCCTCTGACTTCACATGGATTAAAGCCCTTCAAAACGGCTCTATTTGGAATAATGGTCTTCATGAGAGTTAAAGCTCTTTGTTTGATCTTTCATTTGCCACCGGTTTCAGTTCCAACCGACATCTACAGCCCAAGTTATGGCCCAATCTTCATGACCAGTTCAGGTTCCAGTGACAGCAATTATGTTCTGACTTCAAGGCCCAATGTGACCCACTATACATCCAATTCAGCATCTGAGTTCTTCATGAAAGTTGTTGGGATTCCTTTTAGGTTTCCTGTTCTGACTCCTGCGTTTCTGTTTTTATAAGAGGGCCACGCGTCACGGCCGTGATCTTCAACATGGGTAAACCGTGATCGTCTCTGACTTTCTGGGCTGGGTGACTCGCGGGGCGAGTGGCTCCAGATTTATTTCACTTTTTATTAACCTGAAAATAAGAAAATAACATAAGTGCTTTATTTAACTCTAAATCAACTAAATTAACATAAAAACACTTTACAGACTCAAAATACTACTTAAGGACAATCAAGTCTAATTTGAGTGAAAATGATATAAAATTAGCACAAAGCCAAGGTCTTTACTAGTTATAAAACCAGTCAACCAGAGGCTCATCAACCATTCATGCTAGGTGACCCCGGCATGGTGTACTGTGGGACGATCCCACATTCCTGAAGGTATTTGGTAAATGGTCCCGGACGTTGTTCACCTGATCCGTCATACCTACCGTAATATTCACCTCCACGGTCAGATTTGACACTCTTAATTCTTTTATCGAGTTGATTTTCAACTTCAGCCTTAAATGATTTGAACATGTCCAAAGATTGAGACTTTTCATGTATAAAAAATAGGTACGCATATCTGGAATAATCGTCTATGAATGATATAAAGTATTGTTGACCATTCCAAGATGGTGTTGGAAATGGCCCACAAATGTCCGTATGTATCAATTCTAAGACATATGTAGCTCTATATGCTTCCAATTTCTTTTGTTTGGTCTGTTTGCCCTTAATGCACTCAACACAGACATTAAAGTCTGTAAAGTCAATGGAATCAAGGATCCCATTTGACACAAGTCGTTCAACTCTATTTCTAGAGATGTGACCTAGACGCTTGTGCCACAACGCTCCTGAATTTGCATTGTCAACTTTGCGCATAGTACCACGTGATTCCACATTCAAGTTTTCATTATAGGAAGCAATAGTGTCAAGCAAATATAGATTGTCATACACCATAAGAGTACCAGTTCCAACAACATTTGAATTAATAGATAAACTGAATTGATTGTTTCCAAATGAACAATGATAACCAAATTTGTCCAAACAAGAAACAGAAACTAAATTCCGTCTAAAGGACGGTACAACAAAAGTATCCATTAAATCCAAATAATAACCAGTACTTAATAACAACCTAAAATGCCCTATTGCCTCTACTTCTACCGACTTGCCATCTCCCACATAAATGTGTCTTTCAGCATCAGTTGGCCTTCGGTAACTCAGGCAACCCTCAGAACAGACCAAAGTAAGGAACATACCTTTCTTTTCACGCCAGGCATGATACTTGGTACATTCCTTCTTGACATGTCCAGTCATGCCACAAAAGAAGAAACCGTTGTCACCCTTATTTTGCTTCTTTTGTGTTGGACCCTTAGCAGCTTCATTCTTAGTATCCTTATGTTTCCTCTTTTTGCCCTTGTACTTCATAGAAATCAAGCTTTGAAGGAGTGTGCTTGTTTCTGCCTTATCACTTTTGGCAAAGCATTTCTCAATTTCGGTAAGGAATTCTTTGGCACTTGTTATCTTTTCAGATATAGCACCCCTAAATGCCTCCGGAATGCCGCGCTTAATGATCATGAGACTCATACGATTGGAGCGTTCCCACTTCTCATAAGTTTTCCTCTCTTCAGAGGTACTGGAGTCCGTAGGAGAAGAGGGTTTCTCCATCCTTAGTGCAAGGTCAAGATCCATGCAGCCCAGAACAATTAAAATGTTCTCTTTCCAATCCTTAAAGTTTGTACCATTAAGATCAGGAACCGAATTTAGGTTAGCAGATATAGTAGCAATAGTAGCTGAAGAGAGAACAAATAAATAACATAAATATACTCACATCATAACCAAAATTCAATCATCAATAAATTCAAATAATGGCATACCCCATCTCAAGATACCTAGTGCAACATTAATATCAAGTCTTTGGACAGTAATATTAACTGCTAGTGGTACTCTTGTTGTAATGATCAAACATTGACAATAATGTATGTCAAATAATAAACCCTTCTTTGGACTGATTTATCATTCACATCTACAACCTTATAATCATCACATGTTTACCATCACAGGTGTGCATGTAATCCGGCCAAATATTAACCTTCCTTTGGGCCGATTAATACTCGCATGGATACTCATACACACTAACATTCAACATTTCTCATGAGCAATCTACACAAGAGAGGTCACTTTGGCGACTTCTTGCTTTAATTGAGTCACTTAAAATGTCAAACAATTTTGTAATCCAAAATATAACCAATTATTTGAATTTTGATTGAACACTTAATCCAAATAAATTTTATTTAGTTCCAGAAGAAGACTGTGTCCAAACTGTGTGCATCACTGTTTCACTGAGAAAAAATATTTCCCTCCTTATTGCAAAAAAATAGGCATCGGTCAACCAGTATTTAAATAAAATGTTTGGATACTAAAGCATGATGTTATAGTGCCAGCCTAGTGGTCAGGGCTCCTTGACACAAAGCACAACCGCATGGTCTCAGGTTCAAATCCCACGTCCGCCGCTTTTGTTATATTTTCCGATTTTTTGGAAATCAACAAAAATATAACTATGAATGCAATAGTGGAGATCGAACACAGAACCATCTTGAAAACAGACCACCGAGCCACAAAAAACGGTATTGTTGTAATTTGCGAATCTTAATATTTAAAGTCTAAATGAAACGTTTCATAATCAAATAAAAATTTCCAAAGTGGGGATCGAACTGGTGCCCTGATGCGTGATTTTTAGATATAAAGGCAAGTGCACCTCGTCGCAATCAAGTAATACGGTGGTGAGACCGGATATCGTCCTCAGGGATCGGTTGTCAATTACCAATTCACAAACTCAACAACTATCTAGACTAAACTAAGGTATGAAAAGATCAAAACATAAAATAAAGAAAGCAAAACAATATTTTTGGTCTTTTGGGAATTTTATCGAACACTTGGTATGCAAACAGAGATGTGGCT
Source organism: Sophora flavescens (assembly GCA_030762895.1). NCBI lineage: Eukaryota > Viridiplantae > Streptophyta > Magnoliopsida > Fabales > Fabaceae > Sophora > Sophora flavescens. The sequence continues at coordinate 10,464,592 of CM061070.1, forward strand.
AAGATTGTTAGGGTTAGACTACACTAATCCTCCCTTAATTGCAATGAAATGGTTATCAACACAAGCACTACTTCAATTATGACAATCAAGCCTTTTCTAAAATACTCAAGCCTAATGTCTTAGGTGCATTGAGCCTAAAACCCCAAATTAAACCCTAATGGCTTAGGTGGATTAATCTGTGATTTTGCATTAAGTCAAGACTTATAAGATTGCAAGCAGTCAACACCTATGTCTAGATTCTTGAACTACTTGGCATATGATTCATGAGCATGCCTTATCACCAACCTTTCAATTATCTATCAAAGCAACATATCATTCCTATGGGTAGCTAATCCAAGGAAAGCATTAAGCACAGAATCACATACTCATAAAGAAATAAGAACTTGCATTAAAACCAAATCAAATACAAACAAGTTCAGAAAAGCTACATCTAACCCCAACAATAGGGGATTTAACTACTCATATACAAAGAAAACCAAACCAGAGAAATAGGAGAAGAGGAGAGAATAGGCTCCATGGGAGCTTTCCTTCTTCTTCAAAGCAACCTCTCTTGGCTCCCTTCTAGGGTTGAAACCCTAGCCCAGCCATAGCCTCCAAGTGCCTCCAAATGCCTCCCTCCAGACCTAAAAAACTCCCTTAATTCTGTCTGCTGCGTTCTTATTTATAGGTCTGCTGCGCGTCACGGCCGTGATGGCCATCACGGCCAGGCCGTGACGCGTTCTGTCCAAGGCGTAGTTGCACAAAATAAAGTCTCGCGAGGCGAGCACTATGTTCACGACGCGAAAACCAAAATTTCGGGTTGGTCACGGCCGTGATGTCTATTACGGGCAGGCCGTGACAGTCTCTGACTTTTACCTCCTGCTCTGCTTGATCACGGCCGTGATGGTCATCACGGCCAGGCCGTGATGGTCATCACGGCCAGGCCGTGATGGGCTCTGTTTGGCTCATATCCTTCACTTTTCAAGCTCTTTTTCATCCAAGCTCCACCAAGGCTGATTTTGATCATTTTTACATTGAATTCCTGCAAAACAACACCAAGAAACCGCTTCACCCGTTCCAAGGAAAATCTAACTAAAATCAAATAAAGAATGCCTAATCTATATGAAAAATGCATGCAAATGTACACAGAAAATATGATGTAAAATCACACTATCATGCCCAATGTTTCAAAATTAACCGCAAGCCACCATTACACCACCGAATAAAATACCATTATGGATAATGACTAATTTATTTGTAAACTCAAACCCAACAGTGTCAAACCGAAACTCAAACTCAGAAAACCAAATCCATACAATAACATAATATTTTCAACCAACATTTATGATTTGATATCATAAATCAAAAAACAATCCATGAATTCGTAAAATTTTAATATGGATAATACATGAATTCAATATTCAATAATATCCATCTTCAATAAAATTATATCCATATTTGTTCTTAAATTTGACATTTTCACAATTTAAATCATCAAATTAAGAACACTCAATCATTCATAAAACAAAATTTTCTCAATGATTCAACATAAACTTGTGGCTCTGATACCACTTGTTGGAAAAACTTTATGGGAGATATACTTAAAGATGAAAACCATCATCCAAACAAGACAAGTCATGTTCAATCATCAAGAATAGAAAATGAAAGACAATAGCGGAAGCGTACCCGAATTCATGGAAAATATGATGGAGAAATTTCTGGTTCTTGGTCTTCCAAGTCAACATGCACAATTCTTCTTAAACCATAAAGAGCCTCTCCTTTCTAACGATGGGTGTTAGAAAAGAAAATTGGTTGCATATGACTTGGGGACCATAACCTTTTATAATGAGTCCGTGCCCTTTCATGAAGAGTGATGTTCCTTCGAATTCAAATTCTTTCATGAAGAGTCATGACTATCCACACATTTCTTATCTCTAATTTTGCCCATCATAAAAATAGAAATAAGACCTTATGGTATCTACACAATAATTTTCATAACAATTATGTCCTTTGCCATAAACCTTACTTGAATTAGATCACTTTAATTTGACTAATTAAAAATAATGGCCCTAACACATTTAAACATTACAAGTGTGACCCAAAAATTTCTAACACAATCTACCTATTTTCCCTATATTATAACATGTTGCATATGTATATTATATTATTATTAAGTATAAATAATAATTAAATATATATATATATATATATATATATATATTAAATTTAAGTTAAATTATATTTTGATTTCTACATGTGAATGCTTATTTTTCACTTGGTTCTTAAATATAACAAAATTTCAATACAGTCCCTATATGTAAACTTATTTTCAATTTGGTCATTATTGTTTATTGTTGTTATAATATTGTTTGTTGAAGTTAAAGTATAAAGATAAAAATTAAAATGATTATCGCATATAAACATCAAAGCAAAAATGATTATCACGTATAAGAGCAAAAAAAAATATATATATGTTTAGTCCTTATACACCTGACCACCATTTTAACTCTAATAAACAGTGTTATAACAATAATAAATGGTAATGACAAAATTAAAAACACAACTATATATACAAAAACTAAAAGGAAATTTTTTTATGCATAGAGATCAAGTTAAAAACACATAATTAAAGATCAAAGGTATAGTTTAAATAATACATTGCACGAGCTAGTAACTAGTTTGCAATAATGTGCTTGCCTGTTGAAGGATGGCAGTGGCTTGGCCAGCAAGTTTAGAAGAAGATTTTTGGGCATATTGACCCCCTTGGTTATCAATATTATCATCTTTCCTAATCTGAAAAAAAAAACACAAATTGTAGTTGAAGAAAAAAGAAAGAAACAAAACAAAGTTTCCTTATAGATTCTAAATGCTGCACTTAAACTGTCATTGTCAAGTAGGGAGATAGACTTAAATGATTTAAAAATTAAAGTTTATTCAGTATGTATATACACCGAATTTCATATATAATATTCGTAATTATTTATTCCACAACATTAAATACATTAATAATCTATCAATATATATAATAATCTGAACACTCAAAATAGATCATCATCACTCGGCTCTTACACCCAACAACAGGGTCAACAGGCATCCAACAAATATATGATGCTTGTTGTTGATGACTTTTTAAACATATGGGTAATCGAAATCTCAAACGGTTGTCAAATTTTTGAATGATCATAACTTTTGATTCGGATGGAGATTTTGGATATATTATATATGCACGGAAAGCTCTTTTCGAGACCTTCATCCTAAATTGCATGTAGATCCGTCCATCTTGAGTTCCTTGTAGAACTATTTTCTACATCAAACATAAATACTGAGCAAATGGCTTATATATATATATATATATATACATATGATTCATACCTGGGCTTGCCCATTGATTTCGCCCGTTTCCTGTGTAATATCCTGATATCGTTTTGCCATATTGTGTTGTAATGCACAAAGCTATTGAGTTTCTTCCAACGTAAATATGTCACATTTTCATGCAATTTCAAATTTATAGTTCATCCGCGTCTCCTTTTGCCAACAATTTAGAAATGGCCTCCAATGGTAGCTTGGATTATGTGATGAAGGATTAAGGGTGCGTTTGGGTAAACAACTTAATTAAGAACTTATCACATAATATCTTATCGCATGAGAACTTATGTCATAAGAGCTTAAAGAATGAAAAAGAAAGAAAGGGGCGTGAGATGATTCGAATAGTGAAAAACACGAAGAGTGTGTTTAGTGCATAAGCTCTTATGATAATTTCATAAGCTTCTCCCAGTGACTTATGAAAATAAGTCAAAAACTCCTTATGGGATGATATAAGTTATTTTCATAAGCTCTGCCAAACATACTGCATAAGAGCTTATGTCATCAGATAAGTCAAAAGGAGCTTAAATAAGCTCTTCCAAACGCCACCTAATTAAGGATAGGAACTTTTCAAAGAAAATTAAAGCCATTACCCGAGTAGCAAGTCATTATCTGCCACATAATTCTCCTTGTTTTTAGTCATCTCTAATATATATCTTATTAAATAATTGATTTAAATGATATAAGAAATCCCCTCCTAGTAATATTTATTAGGATTAAAGTAACATGCACTGTCAGTGTAAATTTTTTTACACTAATATCCATTAATATTTTGACATTGTGTTTTATTTTAATAACTGAGAATGGAAATAACATTGATGATGATTTGTCAAAATACTATTGGATGTTTGTGTAAAAATTCTTTACACTGACAGTATATTGAAATTAAATTGGATTTATTGATTGGTAGAGTGAATATTAGTGGTGATGTATTTACATAACTTGCATAAGTTCATTGATTTTGCCTTTATAATACCAAAAAAAAGATGGTTATAAAAACCTAGAGCCGTCTCTCTCTCAACCTTCCATCTACTCCTCTCTTCCTTCTTCATCATCCACCAAATGTGGGTGGTTTTGGGTCATTTTTTGGCATAGAATCATCCCTCTACATCGTTTTTCTCTCATTTTATATGAATAAGTGGTTTTTCCGTGTTTTCATCGTCTGCATGCGTGTGCCGGTGTTTTGTTCGTCGTCTTGTTGCTGCGTTGTTTGCTTTCCCATCTTATTGTGGTGTTCGTTTGGTTCAGATTGGCAGATCAGCTTCGATCCATTACAGATTCAATCAAGACTTGGTGTCAACGTTACAGATCCGGAGGCATGGGTATTCCGGTTACTTTGATTTTGTCACATTTGTAAGCATTTTATCGTGTCATGCTATTAACCTGAGTGTTGTGAGTTTGTTCGCAGATTCATCCTTTTCGGTTTTAGCGATGTTGAATTTGTGTTGTTTTCGATATATTTTACCAATTTGAATGAATGAATATTTTTTTTAGCAAAAAAAACCCAAAAAAAACCTAGTTTTATGATTTATCATTGTTTTTTGCTTTTATGAAATATAAATATAAAATGCTTATAGTTATCATGAATTCATTATCTTTGCGCCTCATAAATCACAACTGTCTTACTATATTATATATCATCATTCAACTTATGGAAACGTGGCAAAATTCTACAGGCTCATTCCCCCTCTCCAAATCTATCCCAACTTCTAAACACGGCAACCAAATTCATATCATTGTCTTAGAACGGCACGTGGTGTACACTTGTCACGAAGTTGGACACGTGCTTATCATTCACATCTCATGAAATACTATAAATAAAGCATTCAGTGCAACTCAAACCTTGTCACAAACCAAAAGTGCTTGCTATAACCCAAAATAGAAACTTTCGATTATAGTTAGTGAACCAACTACACCTTTTGTAGAAGAAAGATGGCATCCCATGACCAGAGTTTCAAGGCTGGTGCGACCAAGGGCCGAACTGAGGTAACAAATATAATTCAACTTACATCTTATAATTTTTTTTTTATAAGCATACATCTTATAATTCATTGATATATATATATATATTTTTTCATGCAACATTTGAACCTCCATTCGTGTTTGTTCCTCCCATTTCCGCACCACCATGAAATACTCAAAAACTCACATTACATAATTAGGATGTACGACTTTACCTATACATGATCACCATACTTATGCCATTTTAATTATGCAGAGATTTCTTCTTGTTCAAGAAACATAGCAATCATTAACTTATTAGAGTTACTTAATTCCTTCTATTATACTATATATCATCACTTTTTATTTCATATTACTTTGAGCAATTATTTATTTTAGTGTGACTCTAAAAAATTCAATAAATGGGGCTCATAAATATCCCACATCTTTATACTCTATTTATGGTTATTTTAATTTCCTTACTACGGTTAGGTATCATGTCATTGTGCTTCTAACAAGACCTCTACATTTCTCAAAAACTAGTCAAGAGTTGCTCTAATTTCATCCTCCAATGAGAATTCAAATCAACATAGTCTTGCATATTCTTTCGTTTTCTGGTCTTATTTTCTGACAAAAAAAATGTGTTTAGTGTTAGAAAAAGGGTTAATTGTCATTTGTTCATGGATCAGGAAAAGACCAACCAAATGATGGGCAACATCGGGGAGAAGGCCCAAGCTGCAAAGGACAAGGCCCAGCAGACGGCCCAAGCTGCAAAGGACAAGACCCAGCAGACGGCCCAAGCTACAAAAGACAAGACCCAGCAGACAGCCCAAGCTGCAAAAGACAAGACCCAGCAGACAGCCCAAGCTACAAAGGACAAGACCCAAGAGAACACTGGTGCAGCTAGAGACAAGGCCTCAGAGATGGGCCAGTCCACTAAGGAAACGGCCCAATCAGGGAAGGACAACACTGGTGGGTTCCTGCAGCAGACAGGGGAGAAGGTGAAAGGGATGGCCCAAGGTGCCACTGAGGCTGTGAAACAAACCCTTGGAATGGGACAAAATGAAGACAAGGAGCATTACCCAACCCACAATACCAGAGATTAGTTTCAACTTTCAATGAATGTAGTTTCTGTTTCTTAAAAAGTGGTTTATACAGCATGCTTTTCTGAAAATAAGCTGTGCTTGCCTTGTATTATCTTGAGTTTGTACTTTTTAGTTTCAACTGTGTTTCAATGCCATAACTTTCCTTTAAGATCATAGTGTCCAATTTTTCCTTCTTTTGGTGTTTATGTTTTTCTTATGTGCATGACACTTCTGTGACTCCCGAAGAGGTGTATTCAAATTACAATATTAAGGCATACCTTTGAAAGTGAAATGCCTTCTCTTTATAAATCATATCAATATTTTCCGGATTACAAAATAATAGAATATTATGTAAAATGATTAATTTGTTGTAAAACATAACGGTTACATGTATTGTGCATATTATAACTTTGAATTAATTATTTACGTTATAACAACGACTTATGCTTTTTTTATGGTTGAAGTCATTGTTTCTTTCTTTTTCTTTTTTCTCTTTTTGAGGCAAAGTCATTGTTTCTAATAAACACTTTCTTTTGTTTTGAATTGTTAAAGTATTTTTAAATTCAACAACTTGATGAAGAGGGGAAAAAAACAGATGCAACAAGTGGTACATTTTTCCTGAACCCAACATTCAAGCTCAATAACTATTCGGGTGTCTTCTATGGTGGATCGTCCATCAAAATGGTGCCAGATTTTCATTTGGGTTGGTTGAATTTTCAACCAAAACTTTCTTGATTAAATGGTCAAAGCCCTTATTATTGTTCTTGTATTTGTAGAAGTAGGTTGAGTATATTTATATTTACATAAATAATATTTTTATTTGCTAATAAATTCATCCTAATCCCTTCTCTGTGACAATCGCCACCTTCAGCCACCATCCTCCACCGCCGACTGCCACCATCCCACGCCCTTCTCCTCACTACTATCACCACTATCTTCAGATCTGTTTGATACCCAAATGAAAGAGGAATCATCAAATCAGAAAATCAAACCCCAACCAAAGTTAAACAACGTCACGATACCATCATCGTGGGGGGCAACGAAACAAACAAAAATGCAGAAAGAGGTGAGGATTCGTAAATTTGAGGTAATGGTTTCATAGCCCAGATATGAGGTAAGGGTCAGCATCACAAATCCGTGGATTCGTAACCCAGATCTTGAATGGTAATGGTTGGGCAACGCGGCGGAGAAGCCGAGGTGAAGATTTGGTGAATCTGAGGCGTCACATAATGGTGAAGGATGCTGGTTGAGCAACACGGCGGAGAAGTACGCGACGGAGAAGACAAGGTGCTGACCCTTCATTCAACCCAGTGCGACGGTGATAGAGTGACCGGAGGGTGCGGTGAAAGGTGGACGACGGTGGCAGGGAGGCAGCAAAGAGCGATCGTGCGGTAGATCTGGACAGAGGCGGTGCCGCGTCGTGGATGGCGAAGGGGCGATGCAGGTGGAGTTTTTCACGTCGTAGGGGTGTGCGACGTCGCCGACGGCAGACAACTAGGGTTGCCGGCAGTGCTACTAGTAGACGGAGAGAGAAACATGAAGAAGAAGAAGAAAATAATTGTAAGTGTGAATACAACAAAATAAGCCTATTATATGTAAATACAAAAATATACATACTTTGACCAGAAAAAATACATTTTGACTAGGAAATATTCAGCAAACCCAAGTGACAATCTGGACGATACAGATTGTGCCGCTTAGATGGTGGACCACTGCACCATTTTGATGAGTGGTGTACCTTATACAACGCCAAGGGTTCTAAAAAGCTTTGAACAAACGATAACTGTAATTTGATAGTTGAAGCTCTCCATGTAGACAATTATATGTAGGTTGAGCTAACCCCTCGCAGTCTTTGTAATTTTAAAGGGGTGACACGGTAATAATTCATCAAGTAAAAATAAAAATTGCTACTCCCTGACAATAACCCGTCTCTCATAAATTAAGCAACTTGTTCCTCGTAAAGTCCAACCATCTCACATAAACTTATCGATTAATTTAATCCCAAGTGCCAACTAGAGCGTTCTAATTTCGTTTTCATTCTGTTTTCTACTTTAAAAAATCTGTACAGAACGAAACTTTTTTTAAATGATCCATCATCTACAAGTCGAGTTACTTCCTCCATTTCTCTATAAACCTCAACTACCAATCCACTACATCTCAAGTTCTGACCCCAACTTCATCAATATAAGCACACATTGGATGTTGTTAGAAACTTGGGCATGGCACAGGGATTAGGATCTGTTAATAACAGAATAATAACTGTTTGTAACTGGCAGACATTAGGGGCACTTGATATATGTGCTGTCTTTTGTTCCTAGTGACATACCTTCCATGAAAAAAGTGCTATAAAATCGATAATTTTAAAAGCTTGCAAAAATATGATCTAACATAAAACTCAAATTCGTAGTCAATCAATGAAAAGATTAAACATTTTAACACATGATTGACTGGGTAACACTATAGTCACAAAATTTCAAATTGTTATGCTGTGTGCATAAGCAAAGGTCTACTACAATGGATACATAAAAGACCAATCTCAGCCAACTCAAAATTGCTCACAGCTGGGACTTCAGTCTTGGAAAGAACAAAACATGCACATGACTTGCATCATCACTCTCCCATCTTATCATCACTTCCTTCAATGTCACTTACATCATCAAATGCTTCGCCTGATTGTTGTTCATCTTCGCTATCTTGGTCAGTTTCCATTGCATCCTCAGATTCTTCTTCACTACTGTCATCCTTGTCCTCATAGATAACTGGCACTCTTTGACCTTCATCTACCTCCTCGTCCATAACCTTTTCAAAAGAGACCACCAATAAGCACAAGTTGATCAGAACTTTTGCTAATCACATGTAGATAGCACAAGGAAAATAGGCTTACCCCTGTGTAAAGGATATCTAAGCAACTTGACAGTTGAATGGCAGATTTAAAAGTGGAAACTCTAGACTCAATCAGCTGCACAAAACAACAGATCAATTAAGGAAAGAACTATGGGTGCAAACATGAACAGTACATAAAGGTCATTCTACAGCAGTCATATCTTCTACAGAACTTTCAAGTTTCAAGGGATTTTGTAGCTCACATATTCAACAACTGAGTCTCATATGACATATAATATTGAAAAAGAAAAAGAAAAAGTATGATGTTAACTAATTAATGATGCAAACTTCTAAATTAAAGAATTCAAACAAAATTTAAGATGTATCTAAACTCAATAGTATCTAATGCTGCTAGGCTAGGCTGTTGTATATAATTGACCCTCCCAGTTCCAGACCCTATCATGGTATGGTGGAAGCCAGGTGCACTTGGCCACCCATTCTATAAAAAATTATCTTCTCCTGATTGTTATTGATTAGTACCAAACCAATAGAAGAATGTAGATTATGTCTATTGCTGAAATTATAACAAGAATCTAACCAATTCACTAAAATGACATTGGAGATGCCTTGTCATATTGCAGCACATCCACATATAAGCTCATTTCATTGCAGTTAAATAAAAGAGAAAATTACTTTCTTAAGCACAGCAAGATATCAAATACGTTTAAGTTATAGCTTAGAAGACAAAGGCACGTGACATATGGAGTGCTTCTCAAGTGTAATCATCATATAAAACTAACCTGATACAAAGAGTTCAAAGCTTGTAATGAAGATTCCTGGGACATTATTCCACTTGCATGATGTAGAAGTAGATATTTCAACCATGGAAGAGCACATACCAAAATTGCACCCCTGAAAAAGAGAATAAATTATATATAGAGCTCACTGGGAGTTGACGCAAAATCTGAGAGCTAAAAAGTTATTTCAATGTTAAATGAGTTTTGATGCAGTACATAAGAGGTCAATTATAATTATCGGTTCGGTTCCTGTTATTGCAGATGGATGCTGTTCAAGTTAATGTGGTGCCAGCACTATAGCAACCTTATTTTATATTTTATTTCTGTCAATTTTACTTAACAAGTTTTCAATTTAAATCATGGTTCCTACTTTTCCTAACCAGAAGACCTGCATCTCTTTGCCCATGCTTTCTCTACCAATATCACTTCATAGACATAATTTTATCTCCCCTCTATCCGAAACACAAATAGGACTTGTACGATTGTACCAAATAAATTAGAAGTTCGACAGGAACACTACCATACTTATTAAACTTATATTACCCAATTATTGTAATGATGTGTTACCTAGATTCAAGAATGGATATGAGCGACTGTAGAAGTTTGAGGACATTGGATGGGTTCAACTGTGCAACTGACTTTTTAATAACCTGCAAAAGGAATTATATCACGTACAACAATAAGAGACTGAGAAAGTGGACAACTTCGCATTCAGATATATACATAGTTTAGTAGAAATAGGAGAAAAAGAGAACCTTCTCATCTTGTGTATACAAGCAATCTAGCAGAAGGGCACGATCATCAGCATTTAATGCTTGCTTAAGCAAAACATGCACAGAGTCTGCACTTGGAGGCTTTGCTAGGACAGAAGACTCTTGCTCTTTATTACTCTTGGATTTGTTCTCATCCAGCAAACTGAGACTAGCAAGTTTCTCTCCCATTGTTGGCTCACTCGGATCATCATCAAGAATGACTCCTTCTGCAGCCTCACCTTGATCTGTAAATACCAGTACAAGAAATACAAATCAATACAACATCCAGAATGCACATTTCTTACTCTCAGAATGGTGATATTCCACTACTAATCATGACAAAGAATAAATTTTACATGAGTCAACATGCAACAAATTTTAGTAAAAACCTCATTGTCAATTTAGACCCGAGCATGAATTTAACAAAATTAATTGCCTTAGACTTTAGCATGAATTTTAAAGAAACAGAGATAATAATTTTTTTATCTTACAAGCTTTTAGAGTTCTAGAGCTCATACTAACTATTGTGAGTTCAGTAGGTTTTTCATGCAGATCATACATACACCAATAGTATATATGTTTTTTTTCTCTCCAAAATTCAGGTTAACAGACAGCCATGAATAAAACTGCAATCTCAAATTCAATGGCAACACAAGATGAAGAAAATGAGATTCAAAACACAAAAATGCTCAGGGAAGACGGGAAACATACTATAATTCTTACCGAAATCCACCTTGTCTGTTGAGGTTGGAAGATCAGGATCAGATGTCGCTTGTCTTTTCTTAGGCTTCTTGCTTTCCATTGGTATTGCTGCTTCCAGTTTCGAGTCAGAGACATATATAGGAAGTTTGAAACATTGGAGAACTTGTAAGGGGCAAACAAATTTATAAAGAAAAAATGACAAATTAAAAATTTTTGTAAAATTTCCAAATGAAATTTCATGAGCTTGTCAACAATCTGCGACATGCCGCCAGAGTAGGATAAGTATTTAAGATTTAGTAATTATGACAAAATGATAAAAATCATAATTACCTAATATATTTACTCAAAAAGAAGCAAAAAGGAGGGTGTAAGATGCAAGAACCAAAAACATAGAGCATATCAGACCTTTCCCAGAAGGACTTTCATGCTGCTGAACAGAATCAGTCTCATCTCCTACATTTAAGACTATATTTTCCCCCGAATTGCTAATATTTAAGACACTAAACTGAGGATGATCTACAGAGCCATAAGTCACGAGAGCTTTCATCTGTTTGTCTTCCCCAAAAGGTTGTAATCTGGATGCAATAATTGAAACTTTCTCAACTTTGTTAGTTTTCACAGTAATCTTAGTTGGCCGCATCTCATCTTCAGAGGAGGCACCCAAATTCCATATATAAGCTGAACCTGAACCAGAAATTACCGAGACAACTAAATCATCTTCTTCATTGCAACCATGATGGCATTCAAAAACTAATGGAGGATGCCTCATGGGAAGTGTAGGACCACAACTCACGGTTCCAGAATTCAAATCACACCTCCAAAGTTGAAGATGTTTACCCTCAAAATCTGATGTAACTAAAGCTTTGGCATCACTGGATATAGAAACATACTGTATGTTTCCCTGTTAAGGAATAAAAGAAAATCTGATGATGTCTTGAGCTTGAAAAGACAAATATTCATATCCAGAATAGATAACGAAGTTTACCAAATCAAAAGGGAACTTCAGAACCTCTTTCCCGTTTTCCCAACTTATAACCCGTAGTTTAGTGCTGACAATAGCTAAATATTTTTCATCTGGAAAATAAGTAAAATGATGAGTGTCAAGATAGATTCAATGATTATGATGAACCAAGTTCAAGTGGATTTAGTACTCACCATGTGAGAAAGCCAGAGAAGAGATGGGCTTTTTGGAAATTTTAAACTCCTTTAAAACCTCTCCTGTTTTGATATTAATCTCAGATGCCATCCTATTATGTCCAACAACATGCAGAAGACGTCCTTTATTTGCAAATGAAAGTCCACAAACCCCCCTGTGTGACGACAACAACTGGTATTAATTATCATTTCAACCTCACATGGAATGTAAAAATCAACAAGGATGCCTACTTGCGATAATATTAAGGAAATTAACAAGCTTTTAAATTTGAGATGGAAGCATAAAATCTGTGTACTAGATGCTCATTCATATATATCATTGACCAAAATGAACCACACAAAGTCAGACATTTATTCTATGAGTAAGCCAATGAAAAAACTCTCCAATATAATTTTTTAAACATTGACTGATACCCTCAACCACATACAGATGATACAACAAAATCAATGCACAAAAATGGAGAAAGAGATGTCATTAATGATCATTAAAATCTTCAATCAGAATCTAGTAGTGAAACATGGAGAATACCCAATGAAGTTGATTAAACATTGCTTCATTAGCTAGGAGAAATACTTGGGTAGACACGAGTACCAAGCCATTTGTACGTGGAACAAATAGAAAGTGATATTAAATTGACATTTTTATAGTTGGGACGTATCAAGCAGGTTTTCCAGACCAACTATATGTTTCTATTGGTCCAGCACACAAACTGACTATACACTTGGTTTACTTATCAAAGAATCTCTTCTATGGTGAAGCCCAAGTCTAACAGAGGTAACCAAAGTCAAGTAGCACTTTTACATAATCAAACATTAGTGGCTACTTAAAAGATACCATTCATAGAGACTAGAGGGAAAACAACAAAAAAGAACTGATTTGTAAGCATAGTTTTACTTTATTCTACAATACCATAATGTTTTGAGACATTATAATATAAATAAATAGAAAAGTTTTCGATAAAGAGAGAGAGATGACAACAATACCCGGGAAGGCTAGTAGTCCACTTTCTTTCGCCAGTGGAAACATCAACAGCCAAAACACTTCCGTCAACTGTGCCAAGAGCTAACAAGCAAGTCCCTTGTTCTTTCCTACGCTAATGACAAAAGTCGGCATTCCATGTCAGATAAGAAAAAGTAAGATTCCAGTATAAAATAGCATCAGCGACCAAAAGGTTTTCCTAAAAATCCATACTACCTTTTTTCCAGTGAAACTGCATGTTATACAAGAATAATGAATATCATCTCCATCTGATGGCTTCCACTCCGCTAACAAATTTCCATTGTCTGTGTTCCAAATCTGAAAATTATAAGACTTTTCATTGTCAACCTCAAAAGGACCATAGGAAGTAAAATCAAAGAATTCCAACTAAATCTCATTTGCAAGATCATGAAAGAACACTATATTGGCTCTCTGATTGACAGTAAGTCGTTTATAGCTCTCATTAGGTACATTGTAGCAACACTATGAAGAAGACTTGTGACTATAAACCTCCAGACCAAAAGTCAATTATTATGTAAGAACTGTAATTTCAGAATTAACTCTTATCACAAAAGTTTAAAAAAAAAATATGTAATTCAAAAATCGACCTTGGTGGGAAACTTTCAATTCCTCTTTCTCGTAAGACAAAAGAAACTCTTGTGTACAGCTATCAATAAGCACTAAAACAGAGCCACAATGCTAATTTCAAAAATGCCCCAACCTATAAATTCTTTGCTACTTTCAAAAATGAGGAACAAAAATCACTTTCATCAGTAACAAGTAAGCTAACAACATTAGACCAGGCACTTATCCAGGAATAATTCAAGAAAACTACTACCAAAAATCATATATAAGGTAGAAGGCAGTGAGATTACTTTGGCAGTCCCATTGGAAGACAGAATCGCGATGTAATCGCCATCACGAGTGAATGCAGTGAGAGCATGTTTCTTCAAATCATCCTTCACCATCTCAGCCAACTTTCAACCTTCTTCCAAGGCAAACAATGAGCTAGCAACAGTGCCTATGCAATCAGCAATGCACTGATCAAAGATCAAAACTTTGTAGTTAATAGACTTCGAAATCCGTGAAACCCAGCAGAATTCGAAATCACTGGTAAACAGCCAAGACGCCGAAAAGCACAAGCCGCCCAAAACAAAAACGAAGATTGAAGGAATAATGGCGGAAAGAAGATTGCAGAAATTGAACAAATTTCAGAAAGAAGAATGAGGGAAGAATGGCGGCGTTGAGTTGCTGAGTTTCGTGGAGACGGGGATGAAGGTTGAAGGAAGAATGCTGAATGACTCAGAACGGCGCAGAGGCATAATAGGGATTAGTTGGGGGAAGAAAAAGGGTTTTGGCCTTTGGGTTTTAGTATAAAGAAATATCATTCAGGGGTATTTATGACCTTTCAAAGTTCCTTACGTCTTTACTTTTCAATTTTTTTTCTTAATTAACTTAACAGTTTACTTTTTATTATAATTTACCTTTGTTAATTTAATTTTTAATATTTTCAAACGAGTTTCTCTTTATTATTATTATTATTTTGGTGATAACTCTTTATTATTTTCAACTATAACACCATCATTGTGTCAAAAAAAAAAAAAAATATGACACCATCATAATATTAGGTTAAATAAATAAATATGTAGGTTTTAGGCATATGATATATCAACATTATCGACCGAGGTTGGCATGGGTGGTTAAATGCCGCTCGTCCTTTAATCAAGGTCTCGGATTCGAGCCTTGGGTATAGAAAAAACCTCAACTGGGAGGGATGACACCTATTGAGATGCCGAACAAACTTGCAGAGAAGATTAGTGAAATAAACAACTATAAATAAGAGAAGAGGGGTTGAATTGTGTTTATCAAAATTTAAGCAAAGTTGAAATCTTTTTTAAAACAGAAGTGAGGTTTGGACGAGTGGAAGGATACAGGATGGACGAGTGACTTTTGGCAAACACACCACTTGATAGACGTAAGAAAACTAAAGCAACTAAAGAGTTTAAGGAAAGAGATATTGATACAGTTATTTATCCTGGTTCACTCTTCAAAGCAAAGAGTTACGTCCAGTCCTTGGCAGCACCAAGATTTATCCACTATAATTGATCAGGTTACAGACTCAGGTATTGTTTGCACACTAGGGGTGAGCATCGGGCGGTTTCGGGCGGGTTCGGGTGGGGACCATCGGGTTCGGTTCAAAACCCGCCCATCTATACCATCGGGTTGGGCGGTTCGGGTTAGGGGCGGGTTCGGTCCGGGTTGAAGCGGGTTTAGGCTTTTTAATTATTTAATTTTATTCCAAAAATTAAAAAAAAAACCCAACGAGCCTAATTAAAATTTAAGGCTTTCAACCAAAAAAAAAAAATATATACGAGAAGAGGAAAAAAAAATCTAAGATCCAGTCTTGGTGATCCATTCTCCATTAAATTTTTTTTTTTTTTTATGAGCGGGTGTCGGGTTAGATTCGAACCCGCCCGCTCCTATCCATCGAAACCGCCCGTTTCCACCCGCCCAACCCGCCAACCGTCCAAGAAACGCAAAAAAATTAGTGGCGGGTCGGGCGGTTTCGGGCGGGTTGAAACATTTTGCTCACCCCTATTGCACACCTAGCCTCTTCAGGTTCCAAGACAAGTATTCTTTGCACACCTAACCTCTTCAGGCTCAAGACAAGTATTCTTTGCACACTTAGCCTCTTCAGGCTCACTCAGGTTTCTTTGAGAGATTTGGTTTGTAATAAATACAACTTCTCACAGACAGATCTTTCACTAACACTCAGAGAGTGGTTTAAATGAAAAGCTTAAGAAAGTCTGCGTAATAACTTCAAATGATTGAAGAATACATAATGAAAGAATGAGGATATTAATGCGCAGAGTAATGGCTCTTTGATGCTATGTGTATTATATCTTCTTTGTGCTTCATCTTCAATGACTTTTGTATTTATGGTCTTCAAGCATTTAGGATCCGTTGGAGACATTCCCTCAGATGTTGCCTTCTAGCAGAACTTCATTAAATGCAATAGAGTCGTTCTGGACAGCCATTAATGCAATAGGAACGTTGGTTGTACTCTAACATGAAGGATCGTGGCTTTATGCATCGTGATACAGCCATATCAGAGTTGTGCAGAGAGCTTTTTGTACTTTGCTGAGTACAATTCCCTTTTCGTGTAAGGACCAGAGGTACTAGGGAATAAAGCATGTTGGAAGCATTCTTTAACTGGTCTTTGGTACTGATATCCGAGGTTGCTTGAGAGAGTAACTTCTGACTTTTATTGATTCTGGTTCTTGAAATAAGATTCTGATAATTCTAAGAGAATTCGTGTTCATAGGATAAGCGCGTCCATCTTGAAAATAGCTGCGTCCATCTAGCCATTTAAGATTTTACATTCGGGCCAGTAGACGAGCTCCAAATGCTATGTCATTGGATGGATACTCCTTTAACTGGTTGAACGTAACCTAGTAGGCGAGCTCCATATTAAGGACTCTGCAAGTCCAAAGACTTGTGTGGATGAGCGCTTCTGTTACCTTAGTGGACGAGCACTTCTATCACTTCAGTAGACGAGCGCTTTTATCGCTTCAATAGACGAGCGCTTCTGTCACTTTAGTGGACGCTGGCTTTTATTTTAGTGGATGCTGGTTAGTGGACACTGGCTTTTATCACTTAAGTGGATGCTGACTTTTATCACTTTAGTATTGGACGTGAGATTCTATCACTTGCGTTGGACGTGAGCTTCAATCACTTCAGTGTTGGACGTGAGCTTCCATCACTACAGTGTTGGACGTGAGCTTCTATCACTGCAGTGTTGGACGTGCGTTTCAATCACTTGCGTTGAACGGATGATTCTATTAGTTGCGTTGGACGGATGATTCAATTAGTTTTAATCTGCACACTAGATTGACAGGTTAGCAACCAATATGAAGGTTAATTAAATCATTAACCAATGTTTAGTTCTTATCAAAACTTAGGGTAATGCACATCAGACATTTTAGAGACTTAACAATCTCCCCATTTTTGATGATGACAAACAATGAGATGATTTAATGAACCTCAGAAAAATATCAACAAAGAAAATAGCATATATCAGATAGGTTGAAATTTTCTTAAGCGAACAGGTCATGCAGATGCTAGATCAGACATTAAGTTTGACTTGTTTTACTTTGAAATTATTATCAGAGCAATCTTACTTAAGATTTATCTGAGCAATTATAGGAACTATCAGAGCATGCTCATGTCCATGTATTATTTAAGATTCATATCATATTTATTCATAACATACTCATGTCCATATATTATTTAAGATTCATATCATATTTATTCATATTCATTCTTCTATAACACATTTTTCATTTCTCCCATTATTCATTCTTATAACACATTTCTCATTTCTCCCATTCTCCCCCTTTTGTCAACATCAAAAAGGGTTATCAAGTTTTATTTATGAGATATGTTAAGGGCAAGATAACATGTTAAGAAAATCATAGTAATGCCGCAAGCATATGAGACATACTCCACTTAAACTATTGTATCATCACTCCCCCCGAACTAATGCTTAGTTAAAAGAACATGTATATAGGAGTAATGACAGATTTAGCACAGACAGGTTAACATTCAGACTTATCATTCAACAATGGAATGCATGTTTAGATTATATCTAATAAATAAAAACCTTTCTTCTACGAGGGGTTTGGTGAAAATATCAGCTCATTGATTTTCAGTTTTAACAAACTTAATATCAAAGATGCCTTTCTGAACATAATCCCTAATGAAATGATGTTTGATTTCAATATGCCCAGCCTTAGAATGCTGAATTGGATTTTTAGTTAAGCATATAGCACTGGAATTATCACACCATACATATATGTTATGTTCATAAATAGAGTAATCCTCAAGTTGATGTTTTACCCATAAGAGTTGAGAGCAGCAACTAGCAGCAGAGATGTATTCTGCTTCAGCAGTAGACAAGGCAATGGTTGTCTGCCTCTTGCTTGACCATGAGACTAAACTTGCTCCAATGAAGTGACATCCTCCACTGGTGCTTTTTCTTTCTATTCTGTCTCCATCAAAATCAGCATCACAATATCCCACTAATCTATATTCTTTTGATCTTCAATACAGCAAACCAAGATTAGTAGTTCCAAGCAAATATCTAAATATTCTTTTAACAGCCTTAAGATGAGATTCTCTAGGATCAGATTGGAATCTAGCACACATACAGAAACTAAATTGAATGTTAGGTCTGCTTGAAGTTAAGTACAATAGAGAGCCAATCATACCTCTATAGATAGTTTGATCTACCTTTTTACCTTCATCATCTTTGCTTAGTTTTGCATTGGGTTGCATAGGGGTTTTCATGAGCTTTGCATTTTCCATTTTGTATTTCTTGAGTATCTCCTTGGTATATTTTTGTTGATGAATGTAAATTCCATCACTTGTCTGCTTGATTTGTAATCCAAGGAAGAACTTCAATTCTCCCATCATGCTCTTCTCAAATTCAGCTTGCATTAGATTTGAAAATTCCTTGCACGGCTTTTCATTAGTTGCTCCAAAAATAATATCATCAACATATATTTGAACTATAATAAAGTTCTCTTTAGAGCATTTTTTGAACAGAGTAGCGTCTACCTGTCCTCTAGTAAAACCATTATGCATGAGAAAAGAACTGAGTCTATCATGCCATGCTCTAGGTGCTTGTTTCAAACTATATAATGCCTTTTTAAGTTTGAAAACGTGATCTGGTTTATCAGTATCCTCAAAACCAGGGGGTTGTTTAACATACACTTCTTCTTCAATTATACAATTTAGAAAAGCACTTTTAACATCCATTTGAAACAGGGTAATTTGGTGTTGTGCAACATATGATATTAAAATGCATATGGCTTCTATTCTAGCTACAGGTGCAAAGGTTTCAGTATAATCAATACCTTCTTGTTGGTTATAGCCTTGAGCTACTAACTTTGCCTTATTTCTGACAACTTTACCATCTTCATCCAATTTGTTTCTGAAGACTCATCTTGTTCCAATAAGCGACTTGTTTTTAGGCTTAGAGACAAGAGTCCAGACATCATTTCTGGTGAACTAGTTAAGTTCTTCTTGCATAGAAAGAATCTAGCTTTCATCCACAAGAGCTTCTTCAATGCGTTTAGGCTCCAAATCTGAAATAAAGGCCACATTGCTTGATTCTCTTAATGTGGATCTGGTTCTTACTCTTTCATAAGGATTTCCAATAATAAGATCTTTAGGATGATGAGTGTTGAACTTCCAATCCCTTTTGAGATCATCATGAAGATCTTGACTTGTCTGCTGACTCGTCTGTTCCACTTGTCTTTCAGCCTCAGGCATAGGTTCTGTTTTGGTTAGATCAGGTTGTTGACTTTCTGACTTATTTATATCAAGACCTGCAAGATCATCTTCTAGATCTGATAGTTCTTTATCAGTCTTTAATCCATCATTGAATTTAACATGAACGGATTCTTCAATAATACAAGTTACTGAATTGTATACTCTAAAAGCCTTAGGCATTTCAGAATATCCTACGAAAATACCTTTATCTACCTTAGAATCAAATTTTCCAAGATTATCTCTGGTATTCAAAAGAAAACATTCACATCCAAAAGCATGAAAATACGTTGGGGCTTTTTCCTTTCCACAATTCATAAGGAGTCCTTTTTAGAAAAGGTCTAATAAGTATTCTGTTTTGTACATAACAAACAGTATTTACAGCTTCTGCCCATAAGTACTTGGGGAGATTATTTTCATTGAGCACAGATCTAGCCATCTCTTGCAGAGATCTGTTCTTTCTCACAACCACTCCATTTTGCTGTGGAGTTCTAGGTGCAGAGAAATTGTGAGAGATTCCATTCTCCTCACAGAACTGTCTAAACTGCTCATTTTCAAATTATCCCCCATGATCACTTCTAAGGGTAGAAATACAGAAACCCTGCTCATTTTGTACTCTTTTTGCAGAATATTGAGAACGCCTTAAAAGACTCATCCTTGTGTGTTAGGAAGAGTACCCATGTGTATCTGGAATAGTCATCAACTATGACAAATTCATATTTTCTTCCAGCCAGGCTGGCAACACTAACTGGTCCAAACAGATCCACGTGTAACAACTGAAGAGGTCTAAAGGTTGATACTTGGTTTTTAGATTTGAAACTTGATTTTATCTGTTTACCTCTCCGACATGCATCACACAAGACATCTTTCTTAAAACTAATATCAGGCAATCCTCTCACGAGATTATTCCTTTTTAATTCAGAAATTAGTTTCATACTAGCATGTCCTAGTTTCTTATGCCATAACCATCTCTCATCCTCTTTAGACATTAGACAGGTTACACTTTGATCTGAGAGATCGGACAGTTCAATCTTATAAAGATTTTGTTGCCTTTTAGCTGAAAAGAGGGTTTTGCCACAACAGTCTTTAACTATGCATACATCCTTGGTAAAAGAAACATCAAAACCACTATAACATAATTGACTTATGCTAAGAAAATTGTGTCTTAATCCTTTAACCATAAGAACATTATATACAGAGGGAAGAGGGGGTTTACTACCAATAATACCAATTCCTATAATTTTCCCTTTCTGATTCCCTCGAAGGCAACGTATCTAGGAACATAGACCTTTCTCCTGTCATATAACGCGAGCAGCCACTGTCCAGGTACCATCAGTGGTATTTTCTTTGTCCTATTGAGGACATCTGCAACAAGAATTATTTGATCTTTAGGTACCCATATTTTTCTGGGTCCTTTTTTGTTAGTTCTAGGAGTCTGTGAAGACTTCCTTCTCTTTTTATGGATACACTTAGACATAACATGTCCAGTTTTTCCACAGAAGTTACAAACAGGTGCAGATTTGGTTACAGTTGACTTAACAGATACTGTAGAAGCTTTAGTTGATACTTTATGATGTGTCTGATGGACATATCCAATATCTTTTTTGTTAAGAGAGTGCCTCTGATTGCCAAGTAGCTTAGTCAGATTGTCTCTACCATTAACAAATTTGGCAAGATCAGAGGTGAGATCTTCCACTTTCTGTTGAAGTTTTTCAACTTCTTCAGATGGTAATGTTTCACTTGAGATCTTAGCTTCATTAGACTTTTCAGTCTTCAGCTCACTGTTCTCTTTAGCCAGCTTCTCGCACTCTTGAGTTTTATGTTTATGCTCACTGGTGAGCTTTACATACTCTCTTTTGAGGGATTTGAAGGCTTTAGATAAGCAGTTGGATTCCTCCATCAACTCCTCATTGGCATCAAGTAATTCCTCATAGTCAGGATGTACCTCATCGTTAGAGTCTGAGTCAGTGTTGGCCATCAAACAGAGATTGGCTTCTTCCTCTGTTTCTTCATCAAAAGACGTTGACTCCAGATCCTCCCAAGTAGCCATCATTCATTTCTTCTTCTTCTTGAAGAATTTCTTAAAAGGGGCCTTCTTGAGTTGAAGACATTCAGCCTTGATGTGACCAGGCTTCTTGCACTCATAGCAAACAATTGGACTTTTGTCTGTTGAGGTGGATTCTTTGAAGTTCTTGTCCTTGTTGAACCTTCTGAATGGCTTATCCCTCTTGAACTTCTTTTTCTGTAGGAGAAGCTTTATCTTCCTGGTCAGGAGAGACAATTCTTCATCACTCTCAAAATCCTCGAGTTCTGATAGGTCAGCATCACTGGATGACTCATCTGCCTTCAGAGCCTTGGAAACTTTTGCTGACTTTTGATAAGCTTTCAGAGCAATTAACTTGCCCTTCTTTGGTGCAACTTCATCTCCAAGTTCTTGCTCATGAACAATGAGTGTTCCAAGAAGTTCATCCATAGTCAAGGTAGTGATATCCTTGGCTTTAGAGATAGCAGTGACCAAATGTCTCCACTGTTTAGGTAGACTTCTCAGAATCTTTCCAACCTTCCCAGCATTGGTATAGACTTTGCCAAGAGATTTTAAACTATTGACTATAGCTTGAAATCTTCCTATCATTTGAGCAACAGATTCTCCTTCCTCCATGACAAACAGTTCATACTTTCTGACAAGTATGGCAATCTTTGACTCTTTGACTTTGGCTGTTCCTTCATGTGTGATAGCTAAAGTGTCCCATATTTCTTTGGCAGAGTCACAAGCACATACCTTCTCAAACTCCTCCGGACTGAGAGCACAAATGATGTTATATCTAGCTTTGTGGTTCAGCTCCCATTTTGTCTTTTCTGCAGTAGTCCACTGAGCTTTTGGTTTGTCAGTGTTATCATCATTCTTGGGAATGAATGAACCATCTGTAATGACATCCCAAAGATCAGAGTTTGTAGATAGAATGAACCATTGAAATCTTTCTTTCCAATAGTTGTAGCTTTCTCCATTGAAGTAAGGAGGTCTGGTTAGGGAAGCTCCTTCAGTCTGGTGACTTCCACTTGAACTAGCACCAGCAGTCATGTCTATTCTTCAGGACCTTTTACCTCTACACTGTTAGATGCTCAACCCAGAGGCTGAGCTCTGATACCAACTAAAATAGACAACTATAAACACGAGAAGGGGGGTTGAATTGTGTTTATCAGAATTTAAGCAAATTTGAAATCTTTTCGAAAACAGAAGCTTGGTTTGGACGAGTGGAAGGATACAAGATGGACGGGTGACTTTTGGCAAATACACCACTTGATAGACGTAAGAAAACTAAAGCAACTAAAGAGTTTAAGGAAAGAGAGATTGACACAATTATTTATCCTGGTTCACTCTTCAAAGCAAAGAGCTACGTCCAGTCCTTGGCAGCACCAAGATTTATCCACTATAACTGATCGGGTTACAGACTCAAGTATTGTTTGCACACCTAGCCTCTTTAGGCTCCAAGACAAGTATTCTTTGCACACCTAGCCTCTTCAGTATCAAGACAAGTATTCTTTGCACACTTAGCCTCTTCAGGCTCACTCAGGTTTGTTTGAGAGATTTGGTTTGTAATAAATACAACTTCTCACAGACAGATCTTTTACTAACACTCAGAGAGTGGTTTAAATGTAAAGCTTAGGAAAGTCTGCGTAATAACTTCAAATGATTGAAGAATACAAAATGAAAGAATGAAGATATTAATGCGCAGAGTAATGACTCTTTGATGCTATGTGTATTCTCTATTCTCTGTGCTTCATCTTCAATGACTTCTGTATTTATGGTCTTCAAGCATTTAGGACCCGTTAGAGGCATTCCCTCAGATGTTGGCTTCTAGCAGAATTTCATTAAATGCAATAGAGTCGTTTTGGTTAGCTATTAATGCAATAGGAACGTTGGTTGTACTCTAACATGAAGGATCATGGCTTTATGCATCGTGATACAGCCATATCAGAGTTGTGCAGAGAGCTTTTTGTACTTTGCTGAGTACAATTCCCTTTTCATGTAAGGACCAAAGGTACTAAGGAATAAAGGTACTGAGGAATAAAGCATGTTGGAAGCATTCTTTAACTGGTCTTTGGTACCGATATCCGAGGTTGCTTGACATGGTAACTTCTGACTTTTCTTGATTCTGATTCTTGAAATAAGATTCTGATAATTCTAAGAGAATTCGTGTTCATAGGATAAGTGCGTCCATCTTGAAAATAGTTGCGTCCATCTAGCCATTTAAGATTTTACATTCGGGCTAGTAGACGAGCTCCAAATGCTATGTCATTGGACGGATACTCCTTTAACTGGTCGAACGTAACCTAGTAGACGAGCTCCATATTAAGCACTCAGCAAGTCCAAAGACTTGTGTGGACGAGCGCTTCTGTTACCTTAGTGGACGAGCACTTCTATCACTTCAGTAGACGAGCGCTTCTATCGCTTCAGTAGATGAGCGCTTCTGTCACTTTGGTGGACACTGACTTTTATTTTAGTGGACATTGGCTTTCATCACTTTAGTAGATGCTGGCTTTTATCACTTAAGTAGACGCTGACTTTTATCACTTTAGTATTGGACGTGAGATTCTATCACTTGCGTTGGACGTGAGCTTCAATCACTTCAGTGTTGGACATGAGCTTCCATCACTACAGTGTTGGACGTAAGCTTCTATCACTACAGTATTGGACGTGCGTTTCAATCACTTGCGTTGGACGAATGATTCTATTATTTACATTGGACGGATGATTCTATTAGTTGCGTTGGACGGATGATTCTATTAGTTTTAATCTGCACACTAGATTGACATGTTAGCAACCAATATGAAGGTTAATTAAATCATTAACCAATGTTTAGTTCTCATCAAAACTCAGGGAAATGCACATCAGACATTTTAGAGACTTAACAATTAATCCCCGTGTCAGGTTGGCGGTGGGTTATAACCGACGTTAGAAAAACATTTGTTTAAAATTATCACAATTGATAATTATAATTATAAAAACTGTCTAAAAATATAAGAAATAAATCATAATCGAGTTTTTATATCTGAAATTTAAGATCGAAGAATTTGGACTCCAACTAATCAGAAAATTCTAATTAAAGCTCACCTTTACAAGCTTTTTCCTATTTAAAAATAAAAAATAGAAAAGCTAGAGTACCAAAAACTAGTATAACATTTTTTTTTTCTACGACCGAACTCCAAAGTGTATGGTGCGTTCATTTCAAATGGCGACGTCTTTGTCAAACATGTTGTTGAAGGGAATCGCAGCTCGTTCTCTCAGCAGGCCTGTAAGACCTTCAACCACTTTGATTTCATTTTTATCATTTATGCCAACAAAGCCTACTGTTTAATCCTTGCCATTTCATGTGAATCATATAAAGCTGCATGCTTTTCTTAACCCTCAATAACGGGTATCGTTTGTTTCAATCCATCTTCGCTAAATTGTCGAATTGCGTTGTTCGGAATCAAGTTTTTTTTTTCTTTCCAATTGTTGCGTTAAATAATTGAAGTTGGAATTAAGTTAGTGCAAATGGGCAATATATGTTATATTTATACAGAATTAGAACTTTGGAGATATTGGAAACAGTTTTCTTTATCTTACTCTCGGTGTATTCATGGTTCCTCGTAATATTAGGCTGTTTTCTTCTTTTTTATTTGAATAAAATTTGGGTACTTTTATTTTTTGTATTTAAATTACTTGGTAAACTTACTTAGATTGAGATTACTAATTGTTTGCATTGTCCACACAGGCACATACATGATTAGGCATTGATCTTATAGATTTAAATTGCGGTCGACAACTGCGATTGTGGTGGCAATATTGCGGTTTTGGTAGTCTCCACAACTGCATCGCGATTGCAATCGTGGTTGCATTTTGCTGTGATTGTGTGAACTCAATGTAACTGCAATTGCGACCGCAACCTGCAATGAAACTATGGCCATTATCATGTTTGCCTAGTACATCCTTGGCTTTACTTACCCCAAATTGATTTTCGAGAAGATGGCCATATATATAGGATTGCATTACTCTATTAATTAGTGCCAACTATTATTGGTTTGTTTTTTTACCCTTCAAACTTCAAATTATAATTTGGTTTTCTAATGCTCTTCCTTTAACATGTTTGCAGTTAAATGGTTCCTTTTACCATTATGGCGTTAGATACGCAACGACAGTGTCAAATGATTCTGACACACATGATGACTTCAAGCCAGCTAATAAGCTTGAGAATTCTGGCATTTCTTTGACAAATATTGTTGAACAGGTAAATGCATAGCAAAAGAATCTTTTACATGTAAAATGTTACAACATTTCTTAAATAATGCAAGTAATCTGTTACTCGAACTCGTTTTCACTGTGATTAATATGTGCAGGATGTCAAGGATAATCCTGTTATGATTTACATGAAAGGTGTGCCTGAATTTCCACAATGTGGATTTAGTTCACTTGCAGTTAGAGTTTTAAAACAATATGGTAAGTACTAAAACCATAACTTTTGCACACAAAATTGTATGTTCTGAAGTTGTCTCTTCATGGTGGAAGTTTTCCTTTTCCCAATGTTCCAAAAATCGTCCATCCATCTCAGCAAAAAATAAAAAGTGTTCACCTACTGTGATCGAATAGAAGCATTTCTATGATGTTGTGATTTGTAAGGGCACAACGAGAGAATATGACATGAAAGATAAAAATAGAGCATGAGTTGGCACAGACTAGTACTGGTTCTTGTGAGCTTGGTGCGGGTGTGCTGTATATGTGTGAATATTTGAGAGCCCTTAAAGATATGTCATATGAGACTTCAGTGTCATGTAATCAAGAATATTCAAAAGAAGAATAAAGTCTAGGCTCAGAATGGATGTAGGATTACATTTCTTGTAAAACATGGCGATGAATTTGCTGAAGTCAACTGGCATCAGTGTGGCTACTCTATTGCTATTCTCATAATCTATGGTTTAATTTAGTTGAATGCCATCATTTAGAATTCGCCATTATTAATGGAAAATAGCATATTGTTTAATAACAACACTAAAGGAAGCAATAATAAAGAGAAGTCTACATCTGTCGGTCTGAAATTTAATTATGTTGACCTATATGCTTATGTTACATGCTATGCTTCTAAGTTCAAAACATGTTTTTCTCTTTGCTGATATTTTTGTTCTTCTACTTTCTATATGGTGAAGTTGTAGAAGAAACTTGTTCCAAATATGAATTCACAGTAATCAATAACAATTCTATGAGTTGCAGTCAGCATTATATGATTATATGTTGCTATTGCAGATCTTTCTATAAGTGCTAGAAACATTTTGGAAGATCCTGAACTGAAAAGTGCTGTAAAAGCCTTCAGGTAACGTCATGCTTGCTGGTCTTGTCACTCTCTCCTTATGTGGCACCCTTAAAAATGCATCAATCATCTATAATTGTAGTTTATAGATTACTAAGAAAATTAGGTGGTTGATAGTTTGTGTTGTGGTGGGCTGATAAGGCATCACGGGCCCATGTTTGGCATTTGGAATTGAGCTCAGAGTTGAGACTAAGAATTGGAATTAGAAATAAAGTTCCAATTACCAATGTCCAATTATCAAATTCCAAAAGGGTAAGCCTTTTTTTTGTACATATACGGCTAGGACTTATATCACACTTCGCTCCTTTTCTCTCTACTTCCTCATTTGATAAGCAAGCTTCTTCACCTGCCACTGCTGGCAACAATCTCACCATCGAGTCCACTAGATAGCTGTTGACTGTTGCCACCAACACCTTTCAACCTCTTCATCTTTCTTCATGCAATTCCTGACTCTGTTGATTCTTTCTCTCTCTGACTCATCCACAAATTTTGTTTCCTTGCTTTTGGGCTTAATTTATTGATTGCTTTGTTTCCTTGTCCTCTCTTTTCCTGTAGTCTATGTAATGGGTTGTGCTATTTCGAGCATTAATATTTTATTATTAGTTATCAGCAGATCTTCCAAGTATCAGGGTGAGTTGAAGGGGTTTTACAATTTATGTTTATGATAACGAATGTTTTCAGTAAATTGAACTAGCAAAACCCTTTAATGCCTATGGTGTTCAATGGATGAGTGCCCTGTTAGTGAATTGAAGGTCATCAAAATGAGTTTGAAGATCAAAGTTTGTTCTCCTTTTCTTCTCATATATGTGAATCTGGTGCAATTTATTTTAATATGGTACCTAGTCCTAGTTGAATTTTATTGGTTATTATTTGTCTTTTCTTCTCTTAGACCCTCTAGTTTCTGAACATTTGAACGCCAACCATGTCAAATCCTTGGAAATTATTCTGCCCACACAGGTCTCTATGCATGGTTGTGGGAATACATGTGTTATGGCAACTACGCAAAAGGTTGCTAAATGTCATTTTGTCCTTCTATCTAGTGCAATATGACTGTCTGCTCATATTTGATTAGTGGTCAAACATGGTAGCACCAGAAGTACAGGTGCTTCCAAGTTTAACAACTTTTTTTCCTTTTAAAAGTTGAATAATTGACAGATAAGAAAATCTTTTGTATGGTACCAAAGTGTTCTCCATGTTCTTTCTATGCAGTAACTGGCCAACATTTCCACAAATTTTCATTAAGGGAGAGTTTATTGGGGGATCAGATATCATTCTCAATATGCACCAGGTTAGTTCGTGTTGAAGTACTCGATCTTTTTTACTTGTGCCCATTATTGTGTACTACTGTTCAATAACATTTTATATCCTTGTAGAGTGGTGAATTGAAGGAAAAGCTTAAAGATATTACATCCAAGCCGTAAAAGCACGACTAAGGTGATGAAATTGAAGGGAGGTTGTTTACAAGAACTTGTTTGATGTTATCCTCTTGAGGTGCTGAAAGATGATATTGTGTGAATTCTTTGTATTAGAATTTCTGGATTATGTAAGTTGTTTTTGAAATAAGAAGTTTGGGATATTCCTTATGTAAGAACTTTTTCTTTGTGCCTTACTTTAATGTTCATGTATTGTATATAACATAACAATAATGATTTTTGATAATCACAATTGGGACAACATACGGTGCCCCCTTTGTTTTGTGATGTATTTTTGAGATGTGCCCATACAAAGAAGATAAAAAGTGAGAGATAGAGATAAATGTATACGGTGTCACATATGATGTCAAGAGTAAACTAATATGCATATGGGCTCTGGAGTTGGTTGCTTTGGCAGTGAAACTGAGAAAAAAAGAAGCCACCTCCCTGTATTGTTACAATAGTTAAAACAAAATCTTTCCAATGCAACTGATTCTTTCGCTAGATTCTATGATAATATAAAGAGAGCAATACTTGGAATTTGGAAAACACATTCAGGTCTTTATTTCTCAGGAATATGACAAAAAGGACCCAGAAAGTTGGTTCTCATGCACCATATCATACATATCCCTGAACCGTTCCATGATCTAGCCACTTGTTACATGTGCATCTCAACCTTTTTCAGTTATTTTTCCATATAACATCTCCAGCTATGCCCTGATATTATGTTATTTATGAGGATCCCCCCATCCCCAGCCTTGAAGTAAGCCAATTGGAGACCTCATCCATCTCTCTAGGAACTGTGTAATGACCAAGCCTGAACAAAATGGCAAACCAAAAGGTTAAAAAAATTGCTTAAACTGATCCATGTTCCATTCAGTATTGGGTTATATCTGCTAAAAAAGAGAAGTTACCCATCATAGGATTTGAATGTAATATATTGAAACCCTACTGAACTTAAGGATTGGGCTGATTTCTCTGCGTATTTGTAGAGGACTTCATAATCATCTACAATATGAATTTTGAATATTTAATGTAAGAATAACGCTCTTTTTTCTTGGTAGATGAATAATACTCTATACATAACACAATTTATCCTGCATCTCTCAAATCAGCTGAGTTGGTAGCATCAAAGTGTATGTGTGCAGAAAATGAAGAAGGATCAAATATAATCAAATGATAAAATTTGTGTAAATATCAGGTGACATATGTGGTGATGTATGTATCAAGTGTGTGCATTGCATAACATGTTAATATAAGCCATAGTTGCATGTACATGCTTAATCATGTGATAGCAGCAAAATACACCAATATATGCTAACATATCCATGAGGTGGTATAAAGGATTTGGCAATATCAGACCATAAATCTACTTCAGGTAGATGATAAAACAATGGTACATGATATATGCAAAGGATCTCTGAATCATTGGCTAGTTGAAGAAGAGTTGCTGCATCATTGAAAGCCATAGATCCACCAAAGGAGCTGCTATGACTAACGAGATTGGATTTTACTAAAGTAGTGATCTAAAAATATTCAGAACAAGTAGAAATTTCTCCATGCATGCTAGAGTCTAATGCAGTAAAATAGTATTAAATTAATTTAATATGGACGCCTCTCAAATAAAAAGAAACAATGACATAGCAATGCATATTATAAGTTGTAATACGTACTGATTCCATGGCTCAGCAAAATGGGTAATGAAGCAGCTCGCCTTCTTGCTTCATGTGACACTTCTATCTTGTTCCTTAAGCTCCTACATAAACAGCAGTTGCCAACCAAAGCAATAAACATTAGAATTAAGCATGTGACTACATGGACCACCAGATCCATATACTAATATAGTTAGCGGGCTCTCTCATTAACCCTACTTACTGCGTACCAAATTCATCTTATTATGTATTACGTACCGAGTTCACTTTAAAGAAAGTTTTATAATAATAATAATAATAATAATTTAAAAAGTGACAAACCACGTATCAAATAACCCGTGTATCACGTATTTGTATCGTTTATCCACTAACTATGATACTGGTTATTCAAAGGGGTTATGCAAACATGTAATGTTATCATACCTTGATCCTGGAAGCCAGCCACTTAGTCCAACAACAGCTCTTAAGTTGACAGGGTACGGAATGCCATTTCCATACCTTCCTATGGCAAAACAAGTTGCTGAGTATAGGGCTATTGCAGCACCCATACTGAAGCCTCCAATTCCAACTTTCACTGTCACAATTTTTGTTTTTGTTTTAATGAAGCTCATCAACAGAATGATTCTACAAAATATCAATTACCAGTTCCAAATTGGATATCCTTAAAGGTGTGACAGACTAACAGTGTACATATAACATACTAGAGTTTGGTCACTTTTTTCTTTCTTTAATTTTTTTTTCCCACTTGAATGAGAGTTATAGATGAATAACAATTTGTTCTCTGATGTGGAATGATATAATGAGATCATGTAGCATTATAAAATACTTAGGTAACTCCTATTTATTATTTAGCCTTGAAAGTACCATCAGCTGGCTCTGTTGACAACAAGTTGGCAATGTGTGCTGCTGAGGCATCTAAACCCTCCCAATCATCTGGACCATCTGAAATTTCTCCCATATCAAACCCTGGCCAATGTTAAATAAGAAAGTAAGGTTTCTGTTTTATGACAACATGTGCTAGTTTACATTGTGCTGAATTGCTGATTTAATTAAAAAGAATAGAAATGTTACATGCAGTGCAAGGAAAACCACCAAGTATGGCTACAGGTCGGGTAGGAGCAGTTGGGCAAATCCATTTAACCTGAACCATATCATATCAAAAGAAACATCATATATTTAGTACTAGAGATTTATCAAAACATTGTAGTTTATGAAGTGAGAATATGTGTGTACACAAGTGTACTGAAGCAAAATAGGTGAGCAGTAAGTTTATTTCTTACATTTGGAAGTGGAAGGGATTCCAGGAGCTGAGATGAGCTGCAACAAAACCAAGATCCAAATCTTTATTATGTTTGTCTCATAGATTAGAATCAGAGAAGATAACAAAAATCAATTAGGAAAACACAGGCTTTCTGGAAAAAAATCCAGGATTAAAATGATCAAATCTATGGTATTTTCTATACCACACCAAACACATTGCTCAGAGAATAATGGTTTAATGAATTTTTTGGTCTTTATATTTTAGGTGATTTTGGTTTTAGTTTCTAACATTTTTTTCCAATGATTTTGGTCCTTGACAAATTCAAAACATTGGTTTTAGTCCCTGTGTTAATTTCAAAACGTTAATTTTGGTCCTCACTTATTGCTTTGCAGTCTTCAAATAACAATTTCAAGAATCACCTTCAACTCTCCTTTTCTTCTTCTCAACCACGGCAATATTCAAAGGAAAGTACCGATCATTTGGGTCTCTCCCAAATGCTATTAACAGCTATCCCCCGTACTTTGTACATCCATCAATCCTGACAAATGGCCTACTACCAGCTATAAAACCCCTTTTGCAGCCTTTGAGACACATAGAAACTTCAGAACCTAGGTTGCAAATTAGGATTAGACCTATATAACTTCAGGGGCTAAAACCAATGTTTTGAAATTGTCAGGAACCGAAACCATTGCAAAAAAATGTTAGGGACGAAAACCAAAACTCACCTAAAATACAGGAACTAAAAAGTTCATTAAACCAAGAATAATTCTAGAATCTATAAGTTTCTATTCATACAAATATTCTTCTGTCAAAAGTCATGTCAAGCTACTCAATTTAGTAGAGAAACAATTGATCTTGTGGTCCACCAGTAGAGAATCTAGTATATAATCTTCCAAGATTAATCATGCGACAATTATAATAACAACTTTTTCAATAGAATTTATTCAATTTATAATTTAGAATCTCAACACTGAAAACAATCAAAATCAAGAAAACCCAAGTTTTGTATTTGACTCTATTTATCTTTATGAAGAGTAGAAAAATGTGCATCTATTAAGTGATGTGTACAAGTGAGCATGAGTGGAATTGTTTTGAGAAAACAAGTTAAAAGAGGTAGAAAGGACAAAAGCAATCAATGAAAGGATCCACACTAGAAAAATATGAAGTACAATATATGCCCTTTAGAAGAATGAATAATCGATAGCTGTGACAATGTTAGCAATAACCATATTGAAGAGATGGCATCCATACCTCAAACCATTATCACCAAGACCATGCAGCCAAACTATTGTGGCTTGGTGTTTTCCTTTAGGCCTCACTACATGTGTCCTACCAAACTCCAAAGTTCTTCGACCAGTTCTACTACCTGCAAATGACATATAATGTTTAAAGAATTCATGACAGTTTAACACTATACAAAAACCTCCAACAAAGATAAGATGCATGGATTATAAAAATGACTTTTCAAATACATATATAACTTTTGGAGTCCCACGTTGGATAGTGATATGACTTGAATAGTAATAATATAAGTGAGGGCAATCCTCACTCGTGAACTAGTTTTTGAGATTGAGTTGGGCTCAGACTCGAACTCTAAGAATAACTATGTAATAGAAAGAAGAAGATGATGCAAAGGATGAACAAAAAAACTAACCTGAGCCCATATGAAAATGTGCATGTGCATAGCTCATTTTGGTGTTACACACTTCCAAATTAGTGCTATACCACGTATTGCAGTGAGTCAAGTGACTAAGAAGAGGTTCTGCAATGAAGAAAATGCAGAATGGTGATGCCTCTTTATACCCAGAGGGGTTAGGTGGAGGTGGAATAAAAGGTTATGTACGTGTAATGTGCACAGTGCACAAGCTATATAGACACTGTGCCTGGAACCGCCTAAGAGAGCATCCATGAAAAGATACAAAAGCTGGAAACCTTTTATGGGCAGAGAGAATCCAAACAGAGGAAAGCACATTCATCCATTTCGAAGGCACACAGCTAGCACAGACTGTGGACTCGCACATTGAGAGAGAATCTATGCTTGTGTTGTGGGCAGTGGCTAGAAAATAAAGAAAACAGCAGCAGCAACAACTGAAGAATATTACTGAAAACAAGAAAGAATAACTAAGTTTATGAAATGAAATTAATTATCCCTGCATGATTGATGGATACCCATTAACCTCAGACTAAAGTTCTTGTCACTCAAATCTATATATCTATATATAGGTATATTATTATAATAAAAGAAAGTTTCGGTCTCACGACACGTGTCCCTACCATATCAAAAAATTTCTTCCAAAATCAGTTTTTATTATATATTTTCATTCTATAATACTAATTATTACTTGGTTTTTTGTTATGTATAATGACCTTAATTATCAGTTACTTTTATATTCATTTGATTGTTCTATGCAAGTAATATTATAAATTACGTTTATAAAAAAAAATTATAAATTACAAATTTATTACCAATAATATTTGTATGGTATATTCATTGTAACTAAAATTATTTCAAGTAATTTCCTTTCAAGAATTTCAAATGATTTCATTTCCAAATTATTTATCATTCCTCATAATTTCAAACTATTTCCTTTGCAAAGGGTTCTTCAATGTCCAACATGTTTAATTTATTAGGGGTGTTTGCGGATTGGATTGGATCGGTTTTGAGTAAAAAAGTCGTCCGATCCAATGATAAAAACAACATACGGTTTGGATTGGATCGGTTTGCTTCCTTCAAAAAATCTGATCCGATCCGATCAAATCAAATGCGGTTTGGATTGGATTGGATAATTCGGTTTGTATCGATACATATTTACATAGTTATTTACATCAAAGAACATCCAATATTTCGGTTCGATTTGGATTTGATCGAGTACTTAAAGAGTCATATGAATTTGTTACTTATTTAAAATAAAAATTAATTTTAAAATATTATATTAACAATTTCTAACAAGTGTTTTAACGGGATATACATGAATTGATATGCACTCTCATGTGAAAAGATATTTTACACTATCACCTAATTATATATTGTTAAATCATTATAAATGTTTTATTATTGTCCTAAATATATTAAAAGTCACTCATAATATAATTTATAATTGGTTAACAGTGCAAAAGTTTTTACACTAACATTACATTTACATACCAATTAAACTCTCTAATATAAGGACTAGATGATAACTTGTAAAAATATAAAGACTAATAATTGCTTTTATAATATAAAGATCAAATTATTTTCATTGAACTAAATAATTTCGGTTCGGTTTGGATTGAATCGGTTTTACATATAGGATCATAAATCCGATCCAATCCAATGAAAAATTTCGGTTTTTTTCGGTTTGCGGTTTTTTCGGTTTTCGGTTATTTCGGTTGTCGGTTTTTCGGTTCGATCAGTACGATTGGCATTGGATTGGATCGGTTGATGAACACCCCTATAATTTATGCATGCAATGATAGCAAAATAGGAAGACAAATTTCTGGCTATTTTTTAAAATTCAAAGGATCATTCACACTATATAAGTTGTCTTTCATATTTTACCTTCTTTCATTTGGTTTACATTTTATTCTTTTCATTTTGGTTCAATAATTCATTTTTCTTCCTCTTAGAGTTTAACCTTTTCAGCTTTTGGGTTCTCTTTACCATTTTTTTAAAGGTAAATTTCTATCTTTTTCTCATTCTATGCCCCACCTTTTCTTTCTCAATTCAAAATGCAAAATGCAAATAATTCAGATTTTAGAAGCTTTTCTTTGACATTTTTTCATTCATTCATGTTAGATTGTTTTGTTTATGATTTTATTTTATTATTATTTTTGTTTATTTTTTCTCTTATAAGCTTTCAACATGACTAAGCTTTTCGGCTTGCAACCTTTGTTTAGAAGAGTGCGGTAAGTAGACTTTACCATAAAATAGAACAATTTGATATTATGAGAAACAAATCACATTGACTTAATTATATTTACGATTTCGATTAATTTTCTTATAAAAATATGTTGTTTTCTCTTCGGGTTAATGGAAAGATGGAATGAGTTATGAGAGACCAACTTGCTACAATCCTACAATTTCAGAGATCCAAATGGCAATTCACTAGGTTGTCATGCTCCTCTCTCACTTGCTGGTTGTCGAGTTGGACCAATGATGGTAGTTAGATAAAGTTCTCCTCAAAATGATAACTCCGGGATTCGAACCATTGAACAGTTAGTAAAGTACGTTTGGAAGTCCAGTCAACTTCCATCGCGATCAATCACTTTCGGATTACATAATTAGGCCATCTCCTATGACAGTTCTTAACTGAGTTCTTAAAATTAATTAAGAACCATTCTTAACCGGGTTCACCATTAGAAGAGCACGACAAGGATGCCACATGTAAGAACCCTTCTTGTATAAACATTTAATTTTATAAACTTATTATTTATAATTATATTTATTTTTAACTAATCTTGTGCAACACACGGATACAAATACTAGTTATCAAAGAAGAAATTGGAAGAAAAGAAATTGAGCAAAATCAACAGAGAAAAAAAAACCTTTTCCACTTGATAAGTCACTTAAGAATGTCATTATATTCAATTGACTTTAAAAAAGTCATTTAAATGTAAATCCTTTAATGGTTTTTAGTTAGTCTCTCTCTACTTCTAACTCTGATCGATAATTGGATTATTCTCCATCTCAACTCAACTGCTTTTTCTATGTGGCTTCTTAAGGAAATTCGAGAACATTAGAGAATTGCAATTGGAAAAATAACCGGATCTAGTTTCTTAATAGATAACTTTTAAGCTTAGTAACCAGGATTTCAAATTAGAAGTGGCAAGAAAAAGCATCTAATCCTTTTACTCTAGCCTTCCCTCTCTCTTGCTTTCTTGTTTGACACTAAACTTAGTTGCTCAAACCCCACTCATGACTTGAGCAAGTATAGTAATTTACAAAAGTATAGCAGCTCTTAATCACATTTTATGAAAAATAACATCCTAGAATCTTTCATGTATTTTTTTTTTCTATACAAGCAACTTCTTTAGAATATAAAATAGAAAACGTTAAGCCAAAAGAAAGAATCTTAAGAAGCATAACATAAGCAAGCCCTTTTTTCTGACAAAATCTCATTTCTGAATTATTATAGCAGATTGCTGCATATCTTTTCTATTGTCTGGCAGATAATTAGGCTTTAGTTGATACTTGACCCCAACTTGATACATCCCAGTATCCCACTGACCCTTCTTTTATATATTTGGTTTATTTATTGATTTCCCATTTTTGTGTCCCCAATGCAAGTTGTGCAGATATTTGCAGCTTAATTTGATTCTCAACAGTAATAGCAAATGTCTATAGTTTATTGCCAAGTGAAAAGTGGACCTGGCATATATCCCATCCTCAACAAGAAATCTTAAAATGTTATATATGCTTCTTTCTTTCCACCTACTGGTTTAGGTTTGTAGTTTGGTTGCCATCTTTTCTGAAGTTCAATCTAGGAATTTAATCAAATTGGATATGATATGATGCTCAATCTAGGATTTTAATCAAGCTCCGGAAAAAGAACCCAACACCCCATAACCACCAATTTTTTTTTGCTTCTTTTGCCTAATGTCAATGAAACTTTGAGGCTTGTATTAGGTTTGGTTATTTGAGGTTTGTATTAATGTTGCTTCATTAATAATATTAAACTGACTTAAAGCTCAAATAATATACCAAAATAAATAAATAATAAATGTGTTGCTGACAGTGATATAGAAGATTCTAATTGGATGACCAATAAATGGTTGAGAACCTAATGTCTTGCTTGTGTTGTCTAACATGCACCACCCACATGACAGATTGTGAGTCAATCATTTTGTCATGTGAAGCATTTGACTTTTCAACTCAAGTTGTATTTTTTTAACCGTCAAAATATATTGTATTTGCATTAAGTATTTGCATATATAGTATTTTCAAAATACACCACCGCCACCCGTCACCACCGTCGACAGTCACCGTCCACCACCACCATTGTCGGCCTCCACCGTCCACCACCGGCAGCCGCCACCGCCACTGCCTACTGGTCACCATCCATGTATTTTGAAAACATTAAATATGCAAATACCAAATACAAATACAGTACATTTTGACGGCTAAAAAATACATGAATTGAAAAGTCAAATGATTCACATGGCAAAATAATTGACCCACAATGTGTCATGTGGGTGGTACACCATAGGCTTCAACTGCCTTGCTAGGTCAAAAAATTGTTTTTCCCTTAAGGAGAACTTAAAGCAACTTTTGGATTTGTCAACCGGTGATGTCTTCAATCCTCCTGTGTTAAAGTTGGAGGATTGATCCTTCCTAATGCATAACCGTTGATTTATTAATTTTTATATTCAATGAATGAGATTGGACAAGTATTTACACAGTGAACCAGATGAAAAGTTTTTTTATTTTTTGTGGTTTTAAACTTCTACCGCATGCGTTTACTGACCAAACTTCTACCGGATAAAGTATCTATTTAAAACAACAAGAGGCAATAAAAAAAATCTCCTGATAATAAGTAGCAAATAATATCACAAGAGTCATAAAAAAATAATAGCAATAACAATTTACACCAATAAATATTCATCAATTATTATAGTAGTAAAAAAAATTTTTACCTTGTAAGAATTAAAAGAAAGTTACCTGCAATTTAGAAGGAACACTGCTACAAAAAAAATTATACTATTAGTATAAGGAGTAACGATGACATTAATGCTAAAGTATCGATTTAAAACAAGAAGAGACGATAAAAAAAATCCCCTAATAACAAGTAGCAAATAATATCACAAGAGTCATAAAAAAAATAGCAATAACAATTTACACCAATAAATATTCATCAATTTTACAGTAGTAAAAAAAATTTACTTTGTAATAATTAAAAGAAAGTTACCTGCAATTCAGAAGGAACACTGCTACAAAAAAAAATTATACTATAAGTATAGGGAGTAACGATGACATTAATGCTAAAGTATCTATTTAAAACAACAAGAGGCAATAAAAAAAATCCCCTAATAACACGTAGCAAATAATATCACAAGAGTCATAAAAAAATAATAGTAACAACAATTTACACCAATAAATATTCATCAATTATTACAGTAGTAAAAAAATTACCATGTAAGTTCCTTTTTGACTTGGAAGGTGCCAGTCTGACTGACGGCTTTGACCCGTCAGAGTGAAAAAAAATAAAATATGCCACGTGTCCAAAAGAACCTCCCATTGGTAAATAGTTTCAGAACAACCTCAAACTGGTAAATAGTTTCTAAAAGGAACCCAGTTTAATCAAAAAGCCGATTTAATCAAATGTGGTTTGTTCCGGTACTGATTGTTACGTAACATAAAAACCTATCGTATTTTTATTCGTAAAATTTCATCGGAAAAATTCATATAAAATTAAATAATTTATAAAATCATAAAAATAAATATAACTGGGTTAGAAAATAAAATTTTGAATTTTAAAAATTTTAAAATTATTTTCGGGTCAGTAGAGCTTAACTGATAGTGAAAACTCAAACTGTAAACATCTGAAATTTTCTACCGAAAATTCAACTGTACATTTCTAATATAAAATATATAAAAATCCACTTAATTTGGTCTATCAAAATAATTCACCACCATTTATGAAAATAAAATCTTAAATATTCATATAATCACAATTTACAGACAAGCAGAAAAATCGGGGTGTTACAAACTTTACTTTAGAGAGTTTTATTTCTCTCATATTCATTTTTTTATCATTTTATTATTATGTCAAATAATAATTTTTTCTAAATTTTATCATATATCATTTTTTTTATACAGTCACTTTCTACTTTACGGACCCAATTAATATTTTTTATATAAGTTCAGGGACCCAATTATAAATTTTTTAGTTTATGGACCCAATTGAAATTTTATATAAGTTCAATGACCTAATTAAAAATTTTTTAGTTCAAGGACCTACTTGAAAATTCTCAAATGGTTCAGGAATCCACTCAATAATTAAACTTTTTTATTTATGATACTTCCGTTTGATTTTGATTAAACTATTATTTTACCTTTTTAAAAATTCAATTCAACATGTGTAAAAAAAAATTCAACTCAAATAACGTTAATTTATCGGGGACTTCTTCAGAGAGCCAAACTTCTCAAAAAAAAAAATGCTAAAATCCCAAAACCGGATAACTGGCTGGAGACGGTCACCCTAGGGGGAGGATGAGAACTCCACTCCCACGTTGGAGTATTGTTAGGGCTGGTCAAAAAATTAGACCCGACCGGAACCCGAGAAATCCGAATGCCAAACTGATATTTCGGGCGGGTTGGTATGGGTGTCGGGTTGAATTATGAGGGGAAACGAGTTAAGGTTGGGTTTCTTCGGGTGGGTTCAGTTCTGTAAAATTAAACCCATCGATACCCGAACCCGCCCGAAAATCAACATAAATTTATGACAGTTTTGATCTATTGGTATACAGCTGTGGGCTCAGTCATCAATGCAACGCAATTATCGTGATTCTCTCCTCCTTTAGATCAGATTAATAATTAATAAAATAAAGTATGTTTATTTTTATCAGGTGTGCATCTCTCATCTGTCCTCTCTATCATCCCATTCACTATTCAGTCATCAATACCCTTCTCTCACTCTCAATCTCCCTACGTCTCTTCCACTCTCACTCTGATGGCCTGCTCTCATCAGTACCATCCTCTCAATCTGAGTCTCAGCCATTGTGAAGACGTCGTGCCACCGCCATCGCGCCACCTCCATCAACCCCATCATCGTGCCACCGCCATCAACCTCGACATGGCGCCATCGCCATCAACCACCCCTAAGATCTGCATTTGCTTTTGTATCGCGCTTTCTGCCTTTTTCCAAGATCTGTGAAAGCCTTTGCAAGACCAAGCCTTTGCAAGATCTGGTATCTCGCGCGTTCAGCTTCTTCTGTCTTCCTTTTTTATCTTTTCCTCCTGTTCTGGTCTCTGGAAGCTTCTCTGGTCACCAACCCGTGCAAATCCGTCCGATGCACCCATAACCCGATCCACCCGTCAACCGACCAAACCGTGCAAGTGAACGGACGGAAATGGGTGGCCTTTTACAACACTCGGTTTACTTCGGGTTAGGGTTTTTCAGCCCGAAACCGACCGAACCCGTCCGTTGCTCACCCCTAAGTATTGTAGAGGGAGCCTTGTCAACTGCTTCCTAGACCCATGCTCAAAACTATCAAATTGCATCAGTACAAATAGGAGCTTTTTTTATAAGCAGATTAAATATGCTGTTGGCACCAACTTATTGTTGAAAATTTAAAAAGTGTACGGTGGGTGTAATCTTCCAGACTAGGCAGCTTAAATTGGCAAAGCTAGGACACATTGAGTACCAAATTGATTGGGCAATTATATAATCCTCCAACCTAATAGTTGTGTATCACTCCTCCAATGCACATTACCCGCTGCCACCAGTTACCCGGTTAACGTCCCATCTTGGCAGCTTCATAGGCTACTGTAGCATCATCATAGTGTGTCAGTACACAAGGAATGAGTGCATATTTAATTACAATTTACAACCATTTCCACAATTTCCTATATTATATACAGCTTAAAAGTAATAGTAATAAAATAACTAAATTAATATTGGTTCATAAAGAAAATTTAAAGTAGTGTTAAAATATTTTTTGAGCTTAATTTAATTTTAAAAAAATCATAATTAGGTATTCATGATATGTCCTCCGGAAGTTATGTTACTATTTTTTTTATTTAATAGTACCTTAATTTTTAATCCTTAATTTTACCTTTTTTTATTAAATAATTTTACCTTTATTTATTTATTTATTTATTACATTTACCTTTATTTATTTAAAACTAAATAAGAATGTCACGTACTTTAATATTATTTTTCATATATGTATAGAGAGTTGTATTTAATATTTATTTTATTAATCAAGATTTCTTGTATATTTATTAAACACTCTTGTAAAAATCAATAATATATTAATATTTGTCCGTGAATGTGCCAATTCTCACATATGCTACGCAAGCACTGGACAACATCCTCCGAAACTTTGTTGGGCGTGCTATCAATTTCCGATGCTCTATAATCTAATAAACTTGAGCAGGATGAGCTCTATTCACCGATTGATATATGGAAAACCATGTAAAAAAAAATAAAAAAAAAATAAACCTTTTTCAGTTACAAAGAAAGTCTAAGACATGGTGTGGGGAAAGGAAAGTTTATGAAACAAATCTATTTTCAAAATCGTATTGAAAAATTTTCACCCGGATCTTTAGATCTTTTGAAAGCTGTGACCTTTACTGTCTCCAATTTTCAGCTCTGCAGCATTTTCTTCCTCTTCCCCAGACATAATTGTTTGATAAGCCAGTCCATTCCCTGATGAATTTAGGTTACAAAGTCATGAGAGAGTGAAAGTGAAGACGCGCTTAAACAGAGTGACCAGAATCAAGTCATCGATGGGCACAAACTAAATTCAAAGCAGCAAATTATGAAATAAAAAAAAAGATAAAAAAAATGTAGAAGTTGAATGAATGCATAGAGGAGAAAAACAAAAATCAGGACAACTCATTCTTCTTCCATGGGCTCATCACCTCCGAACTGCAATCATAGCCACAATAAGATGTATTTTTATTTTCGCAGAAGGAGAAAATGAGTTTCCCTCTTCAATGACGCCATTTTTCAGAACAATCAGGTTTCCGATGACGTCACCGCCATCCTCCAACTTGTCTCCGACAATCCGATCAATGTCGAGGTGCACACGGTGGTCGAGGAGATGAAAGTGAAGAGGGAGCA
Organism: Sophora flavescens; assembly: GCA_030762895.1. Taxonomy (NCBI): domain Eukaryota; kingdom Viridiplantae; phylum Streptophyta; class Magnoliopsida; order Fabales; family Fabaceae; genus Sophora; species Sophora flavescens. The sequence goes on from CM061070.1 coordinate 10,506,935, forward strand.
CGCGGTTAGGGTTGGTGAGGAGCGTTGTGGAAGTGAACCAGAGGTTTGAGAGTTTGAGGGAAGGGTTGAAGGTTGACATGCATAGCAAAATCAGGGGTCGAAGGTTGAAGACAAGGAAATCGGAAAAAGCAAAGACTTGCTCATCCGATTGCCCGTGTTAATTGTTGTCCAATCTCATTCATCCATTATAAAAAAGTAATAAATCAACGGTCATACAATATGGAGGAGCGAAACTACGAGTTGGTCCTGGAGTTTTTTAGACAACGCCAAATTAAAAAGGTGTGTAAACTTCAAAATTCTAAAATTAGTGCAACTCGATTGTGACTATTTTAAAATATTTTAGATCTCTCATTTGCAATAAGCTGGCATGCATGCACACTGGGGGGGAAATATTCATTTTCTTGAAGCGAAGAGAACAATCTCTGAACACTAATTCAAACATTCGCTCTCCATGAAGTATGAACACAATTTACTGATTATTAGTTTCAAAAACTTCAACATTACGTTTGTGGTATTAATTGGATTACTTTGATCATCTAGGCCAAGATGCTGGTGCTCATCTATTGACTAGACATTTGTGAACTATAACATGTCTGTTTCTAGCATCACTTTCTGTCACTCATAAGTATAGATTAATTAGCGGATGAGGATATCCATCTTCTGTCAGGACAAAACGAACTTTAATTATATGTCAATACCTTTTTTAAATTGATGGGAAAGATGTTATATAGGCACTCAGGAAAAAAAAAAAAAAAAAGAGTCCATTTCGTGCTTTTGTTCGGAATTTTAAAAAAAGGAAACACTAGCGGTATAAGGCACGAGTCCTACTGCATTGGTTACTATAATTTTTTAAAAAGTAAAATTGAAAATTAATCAATTGTTTTACTTAGAAAACAATTGAATAAAGTAAATTATACAGCAATATTGACATAATTATAAAACACAGAAACTAATACAAATTATTTTCTTCAAAAAAAAAAAAACTAATACAAATTATATGAAACATGTTAAAGTATGAAATTGAGAACCTTCTTAAACTAAACATGTAAAAGAAAAACATTTCACAGAATTGAACTTTAAGACTTGTCAACAAAAGTTAGTTAAATAATTATTTGACTAATTTATCAATAATTTACGTTAATAATTTTAAAGATAGATTGATCGATATAAAAGTCCATATATGATATCCATTGTGCTCTAACTGAATTCAATGTATCAATTTTGCTGTAATTTTCATTCAAATACTGATATAAACAAACACCCTCTTAAAAAAACAGAAGTTGTTTTGTGTTTGTTTACAATAATAAGAATAACCTTTTTAAACATGTGTAGTGATATAAGAAATGATTTTTTCCAAAAGCTAATGAAAGTAGCTTTTCATTTTAACATTAAAAATGTTTTTTTTTTAAAAATCATTTTTAAGAAAAGCTGAAACAAATACAACCAAACTCTTAAAAATGATTTTTTTACTTAAAAAAAGTGACTTTGTCATCAAATAATCTATAACAAACACCCTCTAAATTATCTGCAGCTAGTAGTCAATTTGCAATGAGTAGATCCAATAATGGCAAAGTTTTTAAATTTTAGTCAATTGAATACCGAATTTAGTAAAGCCAATAATAGTTAAGTTATATAATTTAAATTGCTAGAAATCTTAGTCAGCGATAATAAAGCCGATAATAGAAAAAAGGTCTTACTACAAATGAAGTGTTAAACCATAACCGCTTAGACAATTTTCAAATTACAGAATGCTTCTACTTAAAGCATGTGCAAAGTCATGACAGAAACAAATAGAACTTACAATAGTGCAATAAGTGCTTTTTACGTCAGTTAAAATTGATTTTTTACGTCAGAATACTGACTCACGTAAATACAGCCGACGTTAAAAAGTTAAAATTTTAACGTCACTTGAGAACTGACGTTAAATATAAAACTATTAACGTCGGTTCTTTAACACAACTGACGTTAATTTTGTCAAAATTAACGTCAGTTCTTTAACACAACTGACGTTAATTTTGTAGTTCTTTAAGAACGGACGTTAATTTTGTTAAAACTAACGTCAGTTATTATAAAGAACTGACGTTAAAGGTCTTAATTTTAACGTCAGTTGTAATAAACAACTAACATTAATATTGTACTATATATTTTATAAAATACTATTAACGTCAGTTGTATCATACAACTGACGTTAATAGTATTTTTTTTTTAAATTCAGTTTTAAAATATCACTCCCCTCAGCTATCCCTGCATTCAGTAAATATCCCAGTAACACAATATCACACACATTACAGAATTGCAAAGGAAAAATGGAACAATGATCCATATGTATGCCTGTTCAAAAACAATATATATTTATTAACATAGGTTATAACTCAAAATAAATATAGAAATATAAATAAAAATAAATGTATACTAAGTTTAAACTACCTATATCAATATCCCATTCGTGGTGATCATCACGAGTGGCATGTGCATCGTCCACCTGTGTCTCCTCAATTATAATAGTCATGTTTGTTGAAAAAGAAGGAGTCTCAGGAATATCAAGATTTGAATCTTCATTTTCATCACTACCATTATACATGCTTTTTCCTTGGAGAACCACGGACAACCTTTTGTTAGAAGGATCAATGATGTAGAATACTTGTTTTGCTTGGGAAGCCATTATGAAAGGCTCATTTATATGACCTAACTTGTTGAGGTCTACCAATGTGAACCCCAATTCGTCGGTTTGTACACCACCGTTACTATCAACCCACTTACATTTAAATACCGACACCGTAAACTTAGTGTAATCGAGCACCCAAATATTTTCAATATATCCAAAGTAAGGTCTCGATGCTTTAACGGGTTTTGTGTCCTTTGCACTAGAGAAGTGCATTGCTTCGACCACGATCATAACCCCACTATTTTGCATGATACTCTTGTTATCTTGTTCCTTTGTATAAAAGGAAAAGTTATTTATGTCGTATCCGCTCCAACATATGACGTTGAAGTTAGGCCCACGTGCTAGCCATCTTACATCATCAGAAGCAGTACTACCATCCTTAAGCATTTCTTCCTTGAACCATGGTAAGAAAGTCTTGTTATGCTTGTTCAACAACCACCTTTCGCTCATTCGAGGGTTTTCTTGATTGACTTTTCTTTTATGTTCAAATAAGAAAGGCTGAACACATTCGATGTTGTTCAATACATACAAATGTGCTTGAAGCACTTCCTCCCGATCCTTCCTATTAATTCTTAAGCCATGTGTACCCTTACCTTGACATCTGATTTCATCATGCCGAGGCTTAGGAACCCCTATAGGATCCGTGTTATGAAGGTAGTCCGAACAAAACTCAATAGCTTCTTCTGCAACATACCTTTGAACAATAGATGCTTCCGGACGATGAGGATTCTTCACGTACCCTTTCAAGATCTTCATGTAGCGCTCAACTGGGTACATCCATCTCGAAAAAACCGCCCACATAATCTAATCTCCCTCACCAAATGAACAATTAAGTGAACCATTATGTCGAAAAAGGAAGGAGGAAAATACATCTCCAATTGGCACAAGATTGTAGCAGCCTCAACTTCCAAGTCATCCAACATACGGGGGTCAACGACTTTGCTACATATAGAATTGAAGAATGAGCACAACCGAGTAATGGCATGTCTCACATTTTTTGGAGCAATACCACGAATAGCAACGGGCATAAGTTGTTGCATCAAGATGTGACAATCATGAGACTTTAATTCAACAAATTTAAGATCACTAGAGACAAGCCTCTTCATATCAAAGAATATCGACCTCTTCTTCCATATGTTTTTCTCAGCAGCTTTACCTTTCTTTTTGGACTTGCCGAATATAACATCGATGCCCTTTACCCTCTGATAAACCTACTCTTCAATTAAGGCCGTCGGTGCTTCTTCTGTCTCTTGGCATCCATTAAAAGTTTTTTTCATCTTACGATATGGGTGATCACGTCTAAGAAATCTCCGATGCCCAAGGTAAACCGTCTTCTTTCCATGATGCAACTGAGTGTAGCATGTGCCTTCTTCACATATAGGGCATGCTTTATGCCCCTTGACACTGTACCCGGACAAGTTACCGTATACTGGAAAGTCGTTGATGGTGCAAAATAACATGGCACGAAGCTTGAAAGTCTCATGAGAATACCCATCAACTACATCAACACCTTCCACCCACAGCGTTTTCAAGTCTTCAATCAAGGGACCTAGATAAACATCTAAGTCATTTTCCGGTTGCTTTGGGCCCGAAATCATCATAGACAACATCATGTATTTGTGCTTCATGCACAACCAAGGGGGCATGTTGTAAATTACCAACAGAACAGGCCATGAACTATGAATACTACTCATGTTACCATACCGATTCATTCCATCCGTAGCAAGTCGAAGCCTTAGGTTTCTTGGCTCATCGGTGAAATCCGGAAACATAGTATCGATATTCTTCCATTGAATAGAATCAGCAGGATGACGAACCTTTCCATCACGTTTCCTCTCATCACTATGCCATCTAAGATTCTTCGCATCTTTCGCATTGGCAAACAATCGCTTGAACCATGGAATTATTGGAAGATACCACAACACCTTTGCAGGAGGACCCTTTTTTCTCACATCATCAAGATCATCATCATCATCACCACCCTTCACTTTGTATCGTGATAACCCACATTTGGGGAAATCGTGATTGTCTTCATGAACACCGGTGTACAATATGGAATCATTGGGGCATGCATGTGTCTTCTTATACTCCATACCCATAGGACACAATGCCTTCTTGGCCTCATAGTTACGGTCAGGCAATGTGTTGTCCTCTGGAAGCAAGTCTTTCAACACTTCAAGCAATTCCGTGAAGCTTTTATCGGTCCAACCATTTCTCGCCTTCACACAAACCAATTTTAACACCACCGACAACCGTGTATGAGTAGTACACCCTGGATATAAAGGCTTATCCGCATCACCACACAACCTATCATACACACGAGCTCGATGAAAAGATTCTTGTCCAATATCACGGATCATGTCCTCTACTCGATCATCCTCCATATCTACGTCAACGTCCTCACTTTGGGAGACACTTGCCGTACTACTCAACAACACATCACCATGCCATATCCATCTTGTATAACTCAAGCAAATCCCTTCACAAATCAAATGAGTACGTATATCCTTCACCGTACATTTCCTCGTATTCAAACACTTGACACAAGGACAAAAAAACATTCCATTACTATTAGGAACATTCCTTTGAGCAAATTCTATAAATTCTCCCACCCCCTTCAAATACTCAGCACTAGTGCGCTTACAAACCATCCAACTACGATCCATAACTAGATAGGTCCTGTAGAGATACAAAACATATATCCAATATAAGGACAATACGGGAGATTGAAAACTATAGTTTTTGAAGATTGCCAAGCACTGGTCACGGCCTGGCGGTGATGTCCATCACGGTCGTAACGTGCCAACTGAACCAGACCATCACAGCGAATCGATCACCGGCCTAGCCGTGATGAGCATCACGGCCGTGACAGATCAACCAGTAGAGCAACATGCACTCAAAACCAAAAATAGAGACGTACATTGCAAACAACTCAAACTCAGGGTTTCAAGTTTCAACTACTGAGATTACAGTTTCAACATACACTCAAAACCAAAAATAAAAAAATGTGCCCTAAAGACTCACTAGAAATAGGTGCACGCGTGGTGGTGGGGAGGGGAGCTCGAGTGGTGGCCAACGTTCGATGTGGTTACTGAGAGCACAGGGGCAAGGAGAGTTAGTGCGCGGGAAGGGGAAAGAGAGATGTCAAGTTATTGCAAAGAATGAATGGAAAGACAGAGTTTGGGTTAATAGTGTACCTCACGGTGGTGACGAAGAAGCCCTCGCGGTGGTTGCGGTGGAGATGAGCTCGCGATTAGGGTTTTGTGCTGGGTGAGAGTGAGAGTGAGAGTGAGGGTTGAGAGTGATCGAGGGTTGAGCTTGATGAAAAGAGAAAAGAGACGTACAGAGCGAAGTGCAGAAGGCACGCGGGTGTAAACGTTATAATCAAAAACCAAAAATAAAACAACATTTAATGTCAGTTATCTTAAACAACTGACGTTAAAAGTCATTGTTTAACGTCAGTTGTATTAAAAAACTGACGTTAAATATTAATATTTTTTTATTTAAAAACACTTTTAACGTCAGTTGTTGAATACAACTGACGTTAAAAGTGTTGTGCAAAAATCATTCTCTATATAAAGTACCATTCTTCTCAGATCATCATGTCTGACCTCTTCTTTTCCTCTATATTTCTATTCCTTCACAAAATGGCTCTGAGACTTTTGTTATTTCTTCCTATACCTAGACTTAAAGGTCTCTGTCTTAATGGTCAAAAATCTTCTGAGGTTGTGTAAATCACATTACATGGATGGTAAAGTTGAGTAAATCACGTAATGTGATTCCCTCACTTTATTTCATCCCAGTCATCCCTTTCACTCTGCTTTGGCTGCAAGTGACTGTGGATTCGAGATGATGCATCAAGGAATTCCAGTGAAGGAGGTGATGCAAAGATCCCTTTCACTTTGCTTTCGCAGCTAGTGACTGTGGATTAATCACGATGCATCATGGAATTCAAGTGAGGGAGGAGATGCATCCATTTGAATTTCCGAGGACAGGACTGAGAAGAAAATGATGTTGAAGCAGAAACTTTTTTATATTTTAGGGCTATGTTACAATTTTTTTTATCTTTTAATCATGTAATTAATTGTAACTTATGAATCGCTTCAATGAGATACATATATAACTTGTTTTATGTTAAGTGTTTATTTATCTTAATTTGCACAAGAATTTGTTTACTAATTCAAGCTAATTAATTAAGATTAAAAATAAACTTGTTTAAACAAAAAAGTTTAGAAATAAACTGCACTATATATGTGGATTGACCTGTGTTAAGAGTGACAACAGGGCATTTCAGTTAGGGATATATGATTATTTACGTCAGCTATTTATTTAACTGAAGTAAAAATCACACTTTTAACGTCAATTGTATAAACAACAGACGTTAAAAATAAATATTTTTTATTTTAAAAACACTTTTAACTTCAGTTTTATTCAACAACCGACGTTAAAAGTGTATAAGTTTCTGCAAAAACATTCATTCCTTTGACTACTCTGCTACTTACCCATTGACCTGTGTTAAGAGTGACAACAGGGCAGTTCAGATAGGGATATATGATTATTTACGTCAGCTATTTATTTAACAGAAGTAAAAATCACACTTTTAACGTCAGTTGTATAAACAACTGACGTTAAAAATAAATACTTTTTATTTTAAAAACACTTTTAACGTCAGTTTTATTCAACAACTGACGTTAAAAGTTATAGGTTTCTACAAAAGCATTCATTCCTTTGACTACTCTGCTACTTACCCCTTACTGCTGTGCTACTTACCCATGCACATTGTAACCTATAATCCTCTTTATGAGCATTAAGTTTATACCTAGACTTAAAGGTCTATTTCTTCCTATTCCTTCGGGCGTTTTATTTTCTGCATGTTTATAATATATGACTGCCAACTCCCAATGCGCCTTGGAACCTAATGCTCTTAATGATCAATTTAATTTTTTAGCAACTTACGACGCCTAGTAACTTCATCCCCTGCTCCTATAAATAGCTTCCTTCCTTCCTTTTATTTTTCTGCTTCACAATATGGCTCTGCCATGGAGATTAACTTCATCACTCTTTCTTCCTATTCCTAGACTCAAAGATCTTTGTCTTAATGGTCAAACGACTTCTGAGGTTGTGTAAATCACATTACATGGGTGATAAGGGTGTGTAAATCACATTATGTGAATTGCTCACATTATCATCCTTCCGGAGAATCAGGAGCTACAGTTCCAAAACCTCAGCTTTGGAACCAAGTGACTGTTCCAAGACCATTGCTGAAACAGATCGAGTGCACCCTTCACTCTGCTTTGGCTCCAAAGTGACTGTGGATTCAGATGGAGCATCAATGACTTCAAGTAAGGGAGGAGATGCATCCATTGGAGTTTCTGAGGACAGGACTGAGAAGAAAATGATGTTGAAGCAGAAACTTTTTTATATTTTAGTGCTATGTTGCAGAATTTTTTTATCTTTTAATCATGTAATTGTAACTTATAAATCGCTTCAATGAGATACGATTTGATTATACATATAACTTGCTTTATGTTAAGTATTTATTTATTTTAATTTGCACAAGAATTTGTTTACTAATTCAAGATTAATTAAGATTAAAAATAAACTTTTTTTAAAAAAAAGATTAGAAATAAACTGCACTATATATGGAGTGATCTGCGTTAAGAGTGACAACAGGGAGATGACAACGAAAGAAAGATAGGAATGAGTTGATTATTTACGTCAGTTATTTATTTAACTGAAGTAAAAATCATACTTTTAACGTCAGTTGTATAAACAACTGACGTTAAAAGTGTTAATAATCACTTTTAACGTCAGTTCATTAAACAACTGATGCAAATAGTGATTTAATATTTAAAAAACTGTCACCGCCTTATTTTTAACGTCAAACATATGGTCCACTGACGTAAAACGTTCCCGTATATTACATTATTTCCACTAGTGTTATAATGAGAATAGATAGTAACATGCTTATAATGAGAGAATAGATTCGATAAGAGAATATTCATAATATTGCTTCTCAGATGTATATATCCAAGCCAAAACATGTTTCCCACGTAGACATAAAAAATATGGAATATTACCATGTGTAACAAACAATAAATTTCCTGTGCATTCACACGGGTCACATTGATGAAAATACACATATATACAAGTTATTCATGAACTATATATTAATGTTATTAAGCCTATAAAAATTGAGTTAGACTCATTTAAATAATTAAATTTAACTTTAAACTTAAACTTGTTTGTTTAGCTAAAAAAATAAATAAATTTGATCGAAATATTTAACTAATCGAATTTAAACAATTTGTGAATAATTTAGCTCAATAAGACACCTAACCCCAGGAATAGTATTTTTAAGATTTTGTGAATTAATATGATAGGGTAAAGTAAAACATCTTCAAGAAGAACATAGTATTCATCTAGAAGGAATAGTGGTTGGCAAAGCTATGTCCTAAAATTCCTTTGTCTCTGAGTACATTTGTCACCAGCTCCTTGTAATTTCTATGTGAGAGAAGTAAGTGACTAAAAATTGTTTCATTTTTCATTATTAGTAAGATGGTTAAGTGAGCCTTTGAATCTATTATGTTCTGATTCCAATTTCTTGATTTAGAGGTTTCACTAATTCATTATCCTTTTTTTCATTTTCAAGGGCGCAGAAAAGGGTAAAAGCATTTGGGATAAATCTTCCTAGCAAATAATAATATTTAGTTGTCATTTCGGTATTATTCAGTGCTTTTTCTTTCATGTATTTTGTTCCCTTTGGCAAAAGGGGAAGGTTGGTGCCTGGTGGCCTTCGCCAAGTTTCTCTTTTCTTTTTCTAGTAACTAGTGAAAAGAAAAAGAAAAAGACGATGTGTTATTTGCATGTTCTCATTCTATATTTTGGTGTGACATAATTTCATCTCCAATACCCGCCACCAGCATTTCATTTTTTTTTATAACAATTTTTTGTTTAAAAGTAAACTGCCATCGTTTCATGGCTAAGGAATTATTTTTCTTTTGGAAGGTCGAATGATTCCCTTGTTTGTTATAGCCAACAAGACCCAACTTTACATCTTAACAGTGGTGAGCAAAACCCGATCCGACCTTAAACTTGGAACATCATCTACTCGTATGTATTTATAAAGTGATAACACGGAAGGAATTAATTTAATTTTTGAAAATAGGATAAGCTCGTGCTTATCATTTATTAAAGAAAACCAACGGGTAAAGGATACCACATGGTAACAAGGTCTCAACACGGAAAATAAAACATGTTTAAGAAGAAAGACATAACATAAACATAAACATAAGCAAAACATATAAACGAACCCAACCCCGATGTCACCCTACAGAGCTGGTATAACCAACCCGATAAAACAACTCGGATACAACAGGAAACAAACTAAACAACTACTGCAAGCGGGAAATCCTATCTACGAGTCTCGGCTCCTCAGAGTCACTCTTCAACTAGCTACACATTGACCTCTGCATAAACGATACATGCCACAAACAAGAAACATAGAGATAGGGAGTAAGAACCATATATATAAACATAACGGCAACAGGATAGTTGGAAATTTGAACATACAACACATAGAAACATAGCAACATAGAATTTATAACATGGTCATCATACCAACACAACAAACATATCACAATATAACATCAATCATACAATGCAATGCGAAACACTACTCCGAATGCATGTGGATCCATATACACCAGGTGTACGACTCCAGAGTTACATCTCCACATTGGCCAATAATCACCAACGTCAGGGCAATTCACCTTACCATGGGTGGATCCCTAGGATAGCCGACACACTTTATTCTCAGATGCGCCACCACTGGTGTACATGATCCCCTTAGTCTCAGATAAATCATCGTGGATGGTCAGATCGTCTTACACGCGGACGAGCTCCCCTTAACTATCGTACCTCCCCCTAAACTCCATGCATGATGCATGCACACAACAAACAACCGTTATCCACCACCTCCATCAACACCATTTATTATGCTTTAACCTCTTTGGCCAACAAGCACCAAAGGTAACATCATCTGTAATCTTTTAACTTTAAATGTTAAACAACACTCTGGCCAAAAAGCATCAGAGCTCAGCACCTTGACCATTAAGCATCAAGGCCCCCTGGACACTAGGCTACCAAGGTACAACATCAACTAGGGGTGGACAACGATCGGTTTCGGTCCGATTCGGGCCAAAAAATCCCAATCCGACCAAAACCGAGTAGAAGAGTACACAGCCCGTCGCCGTCCGTTTGGACGGCGGTAAGGTCGGGTGACGGATTTGGCGGGTGGCGGGCGGGTTCGTCGGTTTTCATCAAATAAAAAAAAATTGTAGAAGGAAGCAGAAAGTTCCAGGATCTTCAATATTCAACAAAATACAGAGACATAAAAGTAAATCATCTTAAACAAACCCATAAAGGCATAAACCAGAAACAAATAAGAACACAGATGTGAACACCTAATTTTGTCCGGGGATTTTATCATTTTAATTAATATACTTGAAAAGAAAGAAAGAAAAAAAAACAAAAGTACAAATTTGCAAGAAAACAAAAAAAAAATTATTTTGTTCATGCTCATGGCCTAATTTCTTTTTGGTTGCAAGTCCTTTTTGAGTCCAACTTCTAAGCCAAAAAAAAAAAAAAGACAAAAAAGAAGAAGACAAATTTTCTGAATCTTAAAAATAATAAAAAATGTCTTCTCCTATCACCATGATTTTTTTAGGAAGAGTCAAATGTGTTTTACACCATCTTTTGGTTTGGACTCCTTTTTACACAAAAATGGCATCTGATACACTTTGGTCCTCTGCACCCAAATACTGATCTGTGGCAACACCACACAGTGCGGTCCCTTTCCTCCACAGCTGGCCAACAGAGATGTTTGTCATCTTCTCCCCTTTGATGCCAATATAAGTCGCACAGTAGAAGAAGCAGGGGGGGGGGGGGGGGCGTAAAAAAGGAAGGGGTTCTCTCCCATTTTGTTTTATCATCACTTGCTCCTTCATAATTTTTCTTCATGACCTTCCTCCCACTTAAGCCACCATAACAACCAGTATCCTTTCATCTCAGACCAGAAACACCATAGCCTCCATCATGAACCACATCCTATCTTCAACTATAAACCCATTTTTTTAAAACACTCCCTCATCATCTTCAACCCCTCAAACACAGCCATCTCCCATACCCAAACAATATTCATCACCAACAAAACAAAAACCCATCTACCACAACCCTTCATTACCATTTAAAATCAAAAAACACAGCAAGCAAATACTAAAAGAAGAAGAAGAAAGTCCCTGTTCTGGTCCCTCTCTGCCATCTCCGCCCATCTCCGCTGCTTCCGCTCCACCGCCGGGCAAGACCAGTCGCAGAGCCACCACGCCTGCCCAGCACCATCTCCCGCCGTCGCAACCCCTCTGGATCTGCGCTCGTCCAGCCGCTACCCGCGTCAACCATCCGCCACGAACGCTGCTGCTTCGTTGTCGATCCGCTCCGCAAGCCGCCGCGTGCCAGGCTACCATCTTCGCCGCCATCGCGCCGTCCTCCTCCACGCATCCGTCAGGTCCCTTCTCTGCAGTGGTAACATGGAGACTCTGATAATCTCCTTCCTCCTTCGTTATTCTCTTGGGACTGTTGTTTTTAAGTTATGTTATTAGGTTATGAAATTTTAAGGGTTTGGGCTTAGTGGCAGTTGGTGGCCCAACTTGTTCTTTTGTTTTTTTTTTATGGTTTGTTACTTTTTATTTCATTAGAGCATTGTGCCTTTCATTTGGTTAGATCCTTTCTTTCTTTCCTTTCTTTTTTTGTTTTAAAAAAAAAATTATTAAATTTTTTAAAGAACAATTTCTTTCAAAACAAAATTTTATAAAATAAAATAGAAATGTCCTTTTGAATTCACGCAACAATCTACAACGTTGATGTATGATTTTTCATCCTCAAGTGTTGTATGAATTGTAAGGGTTCATCGTATAGCTTTGCTATCTTTAACCCGGTGCAAGAATGAATCCCCTTTAAAAAAATATTAATTTTTTTTAATTTATCATTTAATCAATTTCACCCAATTTCATTTTTATAAAAATCTTTTTAATTCACGCAACAATCTACGACGTTGATGTATGGACTTATTCATCCTCAAGTGTCGTACGAATTGTAAGGGTTTATCGTATAGCACTGTTATCTTGGACCCTATGCAAAAGTGAATTTTTTCTGAAATAAAATCCTTTTTTAAAAAAATAAAATCAAAACAAAATCAAATATTTTATCAAAAATTAAAATCAACCAACCAATCAAATCTTTTCGAGAGAACTACGTGGCTTTGAGTTTCCCATCGCACCCGGGAATACGTAGGAGCAAGATAAATCATCTTGTCGGGCCAAAACTAAATTTTTCTTTTTTTGTGTCCCTTTTTATGCTAAAATAATTAATCAAAAAAATTAAACTTTTCCCCTTTTTAACAATTAATTTTAAAAAATAAGGATTATTAAAAATTAAAAATAAAAAAAATAAAATAAAAATTTAAATTAAAAATTAAAAATTAAAAATATATATAATCCTTTCTTGTAAATAATTTTTGGGGTAAAATAAATATTTAAAAGGCTATTAAAATGTTCCTGCACAATTAACTTGAGGTACCGTTTTTTTAAAACGGGCGATGTGGGGTGCTAACACCTTCCCCACTCGTAACCGACTCCCGGACTCATCTCTCTCTCATTTTTTTTAAGACCAATTTTCCTTTAAATAATTGGGTTTTCTAAGATTTTCCCAATAAAAATTTTAGTGGCGACTCCTCTGTGCTTTTTATCCCTTTTTCGCGGCTCCCGGACGGGACGGTCGCGACAGCTGGCGACTCCACTGGGGATTTTAGAGAGTCAGGCCTATCATAGTTGGTTGTGCAACTTCTTTTAATAACTTTGAAAATATTAGTTTTACCCCTCTTTGTTTTATTTGTTTTGTATATAGTATTATATGTATTAATAAATGTCTTTGTACATTCTTGCAACCTTAGGGTAGAAAACTCTTGTAAATGTTGGTTGTTCTTTTGCAGGCTTGGGGTTAGTTTTTTGGGTTTTGTGCAGGTTGGCTTGCTCCCAGCACACACATCACCATCACATACTCACACACTTTTGGGCTCTATACCCGAGTCTTGGAATGCCGTAGGATTAGAAGGCGCTTCAGTGATGTTATTGTGACGCTCTTACGCCCCTGACAGACATTGATTCTCCTGCTCGGATTGCTACCGAAACATGGACCGCCATATTGTGACTTTTCAGTCCCTGTGGTGAGGTTCATGGATTCGGATCCTTATCTTTTAGATGAGGGTAATCCGGGGACCATATGTTTAGGGGTCTAGATCTGTCCCGGAAGTCATGCACATAAAATGCCATTAGCAGCCTACCAAAATAGGGTCTTGACTTCAGAAGTCCCAACTTTAGGATATGACCTATATAGGACAAAAGGGAGCATTTTTTCTTCACTCGTGTTCATGTTTTTTTTTTAAAAGAGAAAATTTACATTTCTCTATTTTTTGTGGAAGAAAAATGATTTACGCAAGTCCTTTTGCTTGCAACAAAAAAAATCCATTTTCATATTTTGTATCTCATGCATTTCCATAAATGGTGAAAAAGGGATTTGTGTAAATCATCTTTCTGTAACTCATTCATATTCTTGGTATATTTTGTATCTTATGCATTAAATATTTTGTTAGGTTCATAAAAAAAATAAAAACATTTTCATGCATTCCTCTCATGCGTTCATTACAAAAAAAATCATTTATCTCAAGCATTCATAAGAAAAAAAAAAGAAAAATAAGAAGCCATGCATCTCCTTCATTTTATGCATGCATCACTAAAAACTTTTCAGACCAATAAATTAAAAATTCATACATTTCGTACATCAATTACCTTTTATGTCAATCTCATCATAAAAAATTCATATGAGTCGTTCATTAGAAAAATCATTCATCTCACGCATTTATAAAAAATGATTCTTCCAAAAGAAAAAAAGGCTCATTTCATGTATCACTGTTTTGATAGAAGTTCCTTCATGCATCTCATGTATTAAAATTTGGGTAAGTATAAAAATAAAAATAAAAAGTAAATCTTTTCCATGCAACCCATGCATTAACACCTTCTTGGGTCAATAAAAATCTTTTTCGTGCATCCCAAAAGGTTATCTTCAGTAAACTTTCACAAATAAGGATTTAATCCCTTTTCCCCAAACTTCACAGTGACTTTTTGAATAATTGCTCTGCGGCACCCTTATTGGACTCGATCACAAGCCAAAATCATGGATGAGGAAGAGCAAACTCAGAAGTTCATAGAAGACTGGAGTCAACTCAAAGAGAAGATGACCCAAATGATGGTAATGTTGCAAGTCATGCAGAAGGAAAAGAACACGAATGAGAATCCTTCAGCCTCAACTGAAGAGCAGCCGGCCATACCTCTTCTCACTCATGAGAACGACCAACAAGGGGTCGTGATGCCTTTCACTGGCTACCCAAGCAATCAAAATTGTCCTTCATTTGACCCAAGCAATCCTCCATATGGTCTTCCTCGAGGATTTGTGCCGCCAGTCGCTCCTGGTCCGACAAATGGCAATCCAAACTCACAAAACACAACCCAGACACAGATCCCCACCAATTCTATGGTGCATTCCGTTAACCCAAACACTTCACCATTCACCTTCCACATTGGTGCTAATGGGATCCAAGTGGCACAGAGCTTCGCTTCCCCACAGTATGTTGCTGTGAATCAGTCATGTGGGAATCCTCAATCCATAGAAAAGCTGGAGGTTCTAGAGGAAACACTGCGAACTATTGAAAGGGCAAACAGTCATGGTCTTCGGGGTGCCTCTGAACTCTGTCTAGTACCCAATGTCGTAATACCTCCAAAATTCAAAGTGCCAGATTTTGACAAATACATAGGAACCACATGTCCAAAAAGCCGCTTAACCATGTACGTCAGGAAGATGGCATCACATGCCCAGGATGATAAGCTCTTGATTCATTTCTTCCAAGATAGTTTGACTGGGGCAGCATCAAATTGGTACATACACCTCGAGCGGGCCCACAGTCGATCCTTCAAAGACCTAGCGGATGCATTCCTGAAACAATACAAATATAATATTGACATGGCTCCTGATAGGATGCAACTTCAAAATATGTTAAAAAGGGATACAGAAACCTTCAAGGAGTATGCACAACGGTGGAGAGAATTGGCTGCTCAAGTAGAGCCCCCATTAACTGAGAAGGAAATTGTGGCAATGTTCATTGATACACTTCAGCCACCCTTCTATGATAGAATGATTGGAAGTGTATCATCAAACTTTTCTGACATGGTTATCATTGGAGAAAGAATTGAGAATGGGATGAGAAATGGTAAAATTGTTGAAAGTTCTGTGGGGGTAGCCGGGATGACAAAAGTTCCATTTGTCAAGAAGAATGAAGAAGAGGCACATGTTGTGGCATCTGAGCAAGAGTCTGAGTGGTCTGGGCATTGGATACCGAGTCAAATATCTGTCAACTCTCAACCGTCTTTTCAAACAACCTACACCCCATATTATCCACCACATCACCAACCTAACCATCCATATGTAGCCGCCATCTCACAATTTCCAACCCAATCCTATCCTATGAGGACACCATACCACCCATCAAACCCTTTCCAACATCAAACTTTTCCCGCCATACCGCCCCCAACAAAACCTAAATGCAAATCAAAGGAGACAACCTTACAACCCAGAAAAGAAGCCCATGCAGTTTGACCCTATACCTATGACTTACACGGAGCTATTGCACAGCCTTATTGAAAAATCTTTGTTGGTCCCGGTCCCGACCAGGGCGGTGCAACCCCATACCCAAAATGGTTTGACCCAAATGTCAAGTGTGACTATCATGGGGGAGTGATAGGTCATTCAACTGAAAATTGCAAGACCTTAAAGTATAAAGTGCAAGATCTGATCAATGCAAATGTGCTAAGTTTCCAACGAGACACTCTTGATGCAGGAGGTTCTGGAGTCCATGCCGTAGAGGACACTTTGGAACATGACCTTTGAATCTTGTGTAGAGTAATTCATTGATGCTAATCCTTTAGCTCTGCCCAAGGCTTTAGGAAGTTTTTAATAATGGACTTACTTGTTTCCATTTCAGTATGAATAAATGAATGCATTGAGTTTCCTTCCTTTCCTTCATCTTCTGATTTTACCTTCATCCTTCTTCTTTTTTCTTGAAAGTTATCAATAAAGCAGATCTGAAGGTGATTCTCTTTAAAAATAAAATAAAATAATAAGTGTTGGAACCTCATCGTATGATCCTGATCACCTCATTAACCATGCTGGTTCGGACAACTATGGAAAGCTTCCTCATGAGATCAATCGAAGATGATTGAGGCAATCAAAGGAAATCTTTTTGATTCAAGCTAGACTCCATGATTTGAAAAAAAAAAGAGAAAAGAAATTAAAAGGGAAATCGAGAAAGAGCGCTCGGTTATGCTTTTGCAAGTACTATCATTTTTGTCTTACTTTTAAAATTTATGAAAATTAACAATCAAAATTCGAAATGAAGAATGGCCATCTTTCTATACTTGTACTATCCCTTGTTACTCCATTTGAGCTTGAAATTCTTTCAAAGAACCCGGGACAAGGATCACCCCTAAGCAAGGGGCAAGCATGAAAGAATCGGTGATTATGAAAAAAAAAAAAAAAAAAACTTCATGCAAAGGCAAAAAAGAGAGAGGAGGAAATAAAAAGGAAAGTTAGAGGAAAACAAATGTTCTTAGAAATCGAAAAGATCGTGGATCATCGGTCCTATTCAACCTTAAAACATTTGTTTGAGCCTTATATCCTTTCCTTCATGACTCTCAACCACTGGCCGCGTTATGAGCCTAAAAAGTCCATTCTGATCAATGAAAGATTGTTATCATTTTCATTAACTTTAATTGTGAGACAAAATGTATGTGCTTTTTCAATGCATCGCTCTTGGAAAAAGAAAAAGAAAAGACAAGACAAAGAGAAAATGAAAAAAAAAAAAACAAACATAAAAACAAAAAGGAGGAGGCTCGCTGGGTTGAAAACCTGCAAGGGCGACCTAGGCAAAATTAGAGCGACCCGGTAGGTTGAAAGATCGGAAGAGCAACCTGCGCAAACGTTAGGGTCAAACGGATTTCTCGAAGCAACAAACTGGGGCAGTTTGAATTTAAAGGCAAATCATGTCCTCGGAAGGAGATTAAAGCAGTACATGAGATCATACGAGTGTCTCTTGAGGAAATGTAAACTGCAAACTGGGGCAGTTTGAAGGCGAGTCATGAAATGCTCAATACATGAAGACTGGAACAAGCCATGTTCTTAAAAGCTGATTAAAGCGGTGCTCGAGATTATACGCATGAGAAGCTAGCACTTATCATCTTAAAAGAGTATCACCTGAAGAAAAGTGTGAACTCCATCCCGTCATTGTTTCATTCCTTCTAACAACCTTTCAATTCTTTTACTCATATCCTTACCACTTTCCACATATTGTTACTCCCTGTCCATCCTCTATCATTTACATACCCCTCTTTCTACCATAGACTCAATTTGCATTCTTTAATACATACTGAAAGGTGAAGCAAGTATCAATAATGATATCATTTAGAGTTTCTCTCAGGATGCAAAGGTCATGGAAAGTACATCAATCTCCGACAAAGGGGCAATGTTGGAAAAGAAAGAGAAATCAAGCAGTCTCATCCATCGGGATAATCATTATAAATAGGCATATTTGTGACAAGGGGCAAAGCATCGATGGGGCAAGAAAATGACAATCCGGATCAATGAGTGACATTCCAGTTCTTCCTTAAATTTGGCTGTGATCGAAGCTTTAAGGGGCTAGAAATCAAAGAATGGTTTGCGAAAAATGATCAAGGTTCATTATCAATCACTGAAAGAATCTTTTGCATCATGCATTATTTCATGCACCAGAATCAGCATCATTGCATCACATTTAGGCATAGGGCCTCATAAGCTTTGTTTTGTTCGACTTTAGCGGGCACAGGGCCCCAAAAGTCATGTTATTGTAGCTTTAGTAGGCATAGGGCCTCATAAGCTTTGTTTTGTTCGACTTTAGCGGGCACAGGGCCCCAAAAGTCATGTTATTGTAGCTTTAGTAGGCATAGGGCCTCATAAGCTTTGCATTTGTTCACTTTAGCGGGCACAGGGCCCCAAAAGTCATGTTACTGTTAGCTTTAGTAGGCATAGGGCCTCATAAGCTTTGTTTTGTTCGACTTTAACGGGCACAAGGCCCCTAAACTTTGCTTGTGTTAGCTTTAGCAGACATAGGGTCTCTAAGCTTTCGTCTGTTTTAATGGGCATAGGGCCCATAAGCTTTGTCTTGTCAGATTTTTCTTGAATAGGGCCTATTATGTTGTGATTTGTAGTTGTTTGCCTTTAGTGGGCACAGGGCCCCAAAAGTCATGTCTTGTCGACTTTTGGGCATAGGGTCTCTTAAGTTTTGTTTTGTTGTAGTTTGACTTTAGTGGGCACAGGGCCCCAAAAGTCATGTCTTGTCAGCTTTAGCAGGCATAGGGCCTCTTAAGTTTTGTTTTGTTGTAGTTTGGCTTTACCGGGCGCAGGGCCCCAAAAGTCATGTCTTGTTAGCTTTAGCAGGCATAGGGCCTCGTAAGCTTCGTTTTGTTTAGCTTTAACGGGCAGAGGGCTCATAAGCTATACCTTTGTTGGCTCCTATAGACATAGGACCACATAAGCTTTTTACATTTTGCTGTCAAGCTTCAGTGGATAACCGACTCCACAAGCTTTTATCCTTTTGCTTTCAAGCTTCAGCGGATAACCGACTCCGCAAGCTTTTGATCCTTCCCTTCAAGCTTCAGCGGACAACCGACTCATAAGCTTCCAACTTTTCTTTCAAGCTTCAGTGGATAACCGACTCCACAAGCTTTTTACATTTTGTTGTCAAGCTTCAGTGGATAACCGACTCCACAAGCTTTTTATCCTTTTGCTTTCAAGCTTCAGCGGATAACCGACTCCGCAAGCTTTTGATCCTTCCCTTCAAGCTTCAGCGGACAACCGACTCCGCAAGCTTTCAACTTTTCTTTCAAGCTTCAGTGGATAACCGACTCCACAAGCTTTTTACATTTTGTTGTCAAGCTTCAGTGGATAACCGACTCCACAAGCTTTTTATCCTTTTGCTTTCAAGCCGGCGGATAACCGACTCCGCAAGCTTTTGATCCTTCCCTTCAAGCTTCAGCGGACAACCGACTCCGCAAGCTTTCAACTTTTCTTTCAAGCTTCAGTGGATAACCGACTCCACAAGCTTTTTACATTTTGTTGTCAAGCTTCAGTGGATACAAGCTTTTTATCCTTTTGCTTTCAAGCTTCAGCGGATAACCGACTCCGCAAGCTTTTGATCCTTCCCTTCAAGCTTCAGTGGACAACCGACTCCGCAAGCTTTCAACTTTTCTTTCAAGCTTCAGTGGATAACCGACTCCACAAGTTTTTTACATTTTGTTGTCAAGCTTCAGTGGATAACCGACTCCACAAGCTTTTTATCCTTTTGCTTTCAAGCTTCAGTGGATAACCGACTCCGCAAGCTTTTAATTCTTTTGCTTTCAAGCTTCAGCGGACAACCGACTCCGTAAGCTTTCAACATTTCTTTCCAAGCTTCAGTGGACAACCGAATCGGCAAGCTTTTAATTCTTTTGCTCTCAAGCTTCAGCGGACAACCGACTCCGTAAGCTTTCAACATTTCTTTCCAAGCTTCAGTGGATAACCGACTCCGCAAGCTTTTAATTCTTTTGCTTTCAAGCTTCAGCGGACAACCGACTCCGTAAGCTTTCAACTTTTCTTCTCAAGCTTCAGTGGATAACCGACTCCGCAAGCTTTTAATCATTTTGTTTTCAAGCTTCAGCGGATACCGACTCCGCAAGCTTGTCGCATTTTGCTTTCAAGCTTCAGTGGATAACCGACTCCGCAAGCTTTTAAACTTTCTGTCAAGCTTCGACGGGTACCGTACCCCGTAAGCTCTGCTTGTTCAAGCTTCAGCGGACAAACGACTCCGCAAGCTTTTTATCTTTCTGCTCGAGCTTCTGCGGGCAGTCCGTCCCGTCAGCTTTTAATTATGCATCTATTTACTTGTCAGTGAACTCCGGCCAAAATTGGAGTTCATATCTTTACCCGTTTCTTATAACGATAATAGGTTAACTGCGGTTACACCTACTATCTAATAAGAAACAAGTAAAGAGGGGCAGTTGTGAACACTTAATTTTGTCCGGGGATTTTATCATTTTAATTAATATACTTGAAAAGAAAGAAAGAAAAAAAACAAAAGTACAAATTTGCAAGAAAACAAAAAAAATTTATTTTGTTCATGCTCATGGCCTAATTTCTTTTTGGTTGCAAGTCCTTTTTGAGTCCAACTTCTAAGCCAAAAAAAAAAAAAAAGACAAAAAAGAAGAAGACAAATTTTCTGAATCTTAAAAATAATAAAAAATGTCTTCTCCTATCACCATGATTTTTTTAGGAAGAGTCAAATGTGTTTTACACCATCTTTTGGTTTGGACTCCTTTTTACACAAAAATGGCATCTGATACACTTTGGTCCTCTGCACCCAAATACTGATCTGTGGCAACACCACACAGTGCGGTCCCTTTCCTCCACAGCTGGCCAACAGAGATGTTTGTCATCTTCTCCCCTTTGATGCCAATATAAGTCGCACAGTAGAAGAAGCAGGGGGGGGGGGGGGGCGTAAAAAAGGAAGGGGTTCTCTCCCATTTTGTTTTATCATCACTTGCTCCTTCATAATTTTTCTTCATGACCTTCCTCCCACTTAAGCCACCATAACAACCAGTATCCTTTCATCTCAGACCAGAAACACCATAGCCTCCATCATGAACCACATCCTATCTTCAACTATAAACCCATTTTAACCATCTCCTTCACCCATTTTTTTAAAACACTCCCTCATCATCTTCAACCCCTCAAACACAGCCATCTCCCATACCCAAACAATATTCATCACCAACAAAACAAAAACCCATCTACCACAACCCTTCATTACCATTTAAAATCAAAAAACACAGCAAGCAAATACTAAAAGAAGAAGAAGAAAGTCCTTGTTCTGGTCCCTCTCTGCCATCTCCGCCCATCTCCACTGCTTCCGCTCCACCGCCGGGCAAGACCAGTCGCAGAGCCACCACGCCTGCCCAGCACCATCTCCCGCCGTCACAACCCCTCTGGATCTGCGCTCGTCCAGCCGCTACCCGCGTCAACCATCCGCCACGAACGCTGCTGCTTCGTTGTCGATCCGCTCCGCAAGCCGCCGCGTGCCAGGCTACCATCTTCGCCGCCATCGCGCCGTCCTCCTCCACGCATCCGTCAGGTCCCTTCTCTGCAGTGGTAACATGGAGACTCTGATAATCTCCTTCCTCCTTCGTTATTCTCTTGGGACTGTTGTTTTTAAGTTATGTTATTAGGTTATGAAATTTTAAGGGTTTGGGCTTAGTGGCAGTTGGTGGCCCAACTTGTTCTTTTGTTTTTTTTTTGTTTTTTTTTTGGTTTGTTACTTTTTATTTCATTAGAGCATTGTGCCTTTCATTTGGGTCAGATCCTTTCTTTCTTTCCTTTCTTTTTTTGTTTTAAAAAAAAATTATTAAATTTTTTAAAGAACAATTTCTTTCAAAACAAAATTTTATAAAATAAAATAGAAATGTCCTTTTGAATTCACGCAACAATCTACAACGTTGATGTATGATTTTTCATCCTCAAGTGTTGTATGAATTGTAAGGGTTCATCGTATAGCTTTGCTATCTTTAACCCGGTGCAAGAGTGAATCCCCTTTAAAAAAATATTAATTTTTTTTTAATTTATCATTTAATCAATTTCACCCAATTTCATTTTTATAAAAATCTTTTTAATTCACGCAACAATCTACGATGTTGATGTATGGACTTATTCATCCTCAAGTGTCGTACGAATTGTAAGCGTTTATCGTATAGCACTGTTATCTTAGACCCTATGCAAAAGTGAATTTATTCTGAAATAAAATTCTTTTTTAAAAAAATAAAATCAAAACAAAATCAAATCTTTTATCAAAAATTAAAATCAACCAACCAATCAAATCTTTTCGAGAGAACTACGTGGCTTTGAGTTTCCCATCGCACCCGGAAATACGTAGGAGCAAGATAAATCATCTTGTCGGGCCAAAACTAAATTTTTCTTTTTTTGTGTCCCTTTTTATGCTAAAATAATTAATCAAAAAAATTAAACTTTTCCCCTTTTTAACAATAAATTCAAAAAAATAAGGATTATTAAAAATTAAAAATAAAAAAAATAAAATAAAAATTTAAATTAAAAATTAAAAAATATATAATCCTTTCTTGTAAATAATTTTTGGGGTCAAATAAATATTTAAAAGGCTATTAAAATGTTTCTGCACAATTAACTTGAGGTACCGTTTTTTTAAAACGGGCGATGTGGGGTGCTAACACCTTCCCCACTCGTAACCGACTCCCGGACTCATCTCTCTCTCATTTTTTTTTAAGACCAGTTTTCCTTTAAATAATTTGGTTTTCTAAGATTTTCCCAATAAAAATTTTAGTGGCGACTCCCAATAACATCATCTGTAATCTTTTAACTTTAAATGTTAAACAACACTCTGGCCAAAAAGCATCAGAGCTCGGCACCTTGACCATTAAGCATCAAGGCCTCCCTGGACACTAGGCTACCAAGGTACAACATCAACTAGGGGTGGACAACGATCGGTTTCGGTCCGATTCGGGCCAAAAAATCCCAATCCGACCAAAACCGAGTAGAAGAGTACACAACCCGTCGCCGTCCGTTTGGACGGCGGTTAGGTCGGGTGACGGATTTGGCGGGCGGGTTCGTCGGTTTTCATCAAATAAAAAAAAATTGTAGAAGGAAGCAGAAAGTTCCAGGATCTTCAATATTCAACAAAATACAGAGACATAAAAGTAAATCATCTTAAACAAACCCATAAAGGCATAAACCAGAAACAAATAAGAACACAGACTCAGAAAGTTTCAAACTTTCAACCAAAAAACATCTCTTCTTCGCAGATCGACTTCGTTTACACTTCACATATTTACTTCTTCACAGATCTGGGCGCTGTGGTGGTGATATTGGGTTTCGTGGGCGGTTCCAGAGGCGGGACTCATGGGAGACGCAGAGACGCCACTACTCGCGCCGCTAACAAAGACGCCAGATGAGGGAGGGGGACGAGAAAGACTGAGAGCAGCGGTGCTAACGAGAGAGGGGCGGCAATGGGTGACGGTGCTGACTGAGAGAGAGGGGTTGAATGAGAAAGAGATAAAGAGAGAGACTGAGTATGAGTGAATGAGTAGTGGTTGAAGTGTTGAACAAGAAAGAGAGGTTGATTAGATTGAGAAACTCAAATTAGGATAAGGAGATAGATTTTGGAAAAAGATAGGGATAAGGTAGTAGCCAATAAGATCAAAGGAAAATCTGAGATAGCCAATCACAATAAAGGGGAATCTGATATTAAAAATATACTTACTTAAGTTGATTAGGTTGGTAATTTAAGTTATTGGGCTTATGACCTTTCGATCAAAAAAAGTTGATTAGGTTGGTAATTTAAGTTATTGGGCTTATGGCCCATACGTTTAAACTATGATAAACATTTGGGTCATTTATTTTTTTGGGCCATTTATGTTTCTTCTTTAACCTATCAAAAACCCTAAAATGAACAAACTTTCTTTCTTATCTCTGTGCAGCGCCGCCCTCCATCCTTACCACATCGGTTTCCTAGTGAAGCAGCAGGAAGCTTCAACCAAGCTTCTACTCCGATGTCACAACCTCCATTGCCACAATATTCTCGCCTTCTAGGATGGTCGTCTTTCTTCTCCACTCTCGCAATCTTCTCCTCCTCCTCTCTCGCATGGACGTCGTTGTCCTCTACTGTCGCGAATCTCGCGATCTTCTCCTCTCTCGCATGACTGTTGTTCTTCTCCTTTTCTCTTCTACTCTAGCATGGTCGGTCGGGTTCTGTCACCAACGGTCTGAAATTTTTAGAACTGAGCCCGACCGCCGGCAACCGTCTGAACCCAATTTTTTCAAATCTCTGAACCAACACCCGTTAAAACCCGCCCGCCCGCTGAAATTGCCTTCCAGGTTGTTTGGGTCTCGGTCGGCCGCGAAATTTTGTCCAGCCCTAACATCAACAACACCTTGACCATTAAGCATTGAGGCTCAATATCATCTTTTCACTTGTCTTTGGTCTTCATGTTTCTTTAGTATCTTATTATGTCTTTTAAGAATTTAGGGTGAGAATCCCTATTTCAGCATTTCCGGTTATGTTCTAGTCTGTGCTCACCCTCAACACGGATGTGTTGTACCTGCAGGCAAGCACGGTCGTGCTGCATGCTGAGCACGGGCATGCTCAAATGCATGCCCTGCTTTGGGTTTCAAACTAGAGCACGGGCGTGCTCCTTGTTAAGTACAACCATGCTCAATGGAGCGTGGCCGTACTGATATGGCCAGAAAAGGTCATAAACCCTTTCCCAAATCCTTGGGACAATTCACAGATTCAACCTATTGGCTTTTACTAACCCATTGATCATCAACTTCATTAATCTTAACCGTTCTTCATTAATATTCTTGTCTTATCATTATGGGGAATTAATCATTTAATCATAGCTTCGTTATTAATGTCCCTAGAACACTCACTAATCAATCCTAGGGTCTTTAACTATGCCCTTTGAACATAACCTTACCTCTCATACTACATTCATGTCTTGTGAACAACTGGGAAAACATCCCTTAATTCTCATTATCATTATTAACGTATTTTAATGTCTTAACATCATTGTTGGCATTAACATCCTCAATAATCAACACTCTTTAAGAGCACAACATCAAACAACAGCCAATAATCATTATAACTCATTACAACATGCCATCAACATTCAACATGTTCATAACAGACAACATTCAATAACAAGAACATTCATACCAACATAAATCAATTAATAACAGTCATACTAATATCATCATCACAACAATTAACATCATATAACAAATAGACATAGAGGCATATAAACATGTTATCATAAAAACAGTCATATAGGCATTTAATCAAACACCAGGGTCATGGGTTAACCCTTCATCTTACGCTACCTCATAGCCTACATGTTCATACTAGCCCTTCTCCCTATACCTAGTATGAAGATTCCCAAAACGATAACATTGGCAAACTAGATGGTAAGTCTCTAAAATGTCTTATGTGCATTTCCCTAAGTTTTGATGAGAACTAAACATTGGTTAATGATTTAATTAACCTTCATATTGGTTGCTAACATGTCTATCTAGTGTGCAGATTAAAACAGTAAGAATCATCTGTCTGCTCATATAGGTGACTACCTGTCTGGATAAGCGAAAGTCAACCTGTCTGCTGACTAGGATTATTGACTTCTTTCAAGATACGTCTTCAACCTGTCTCCCCACAAGTTCCTACACTTGTCTGAGGTTACTCGTTGAAGAATCAAGGACCAAACAAGCTTTTGTTGGTTGTCCCATCAGAAAGAGACTTGAAGCCTTCTCTCCTACTTAGTCTCACGCTTATTGAGAAAAGTCAGAAGTTCCTCTCTCAAGCAACCTCGAATATTAGAACCAAAGACCAGTTAAAGAATGCTTCCAACGTGCTTTATTCCCTAGTACCTCTGGTCCTTGCACGAAAAGGGAATTGTACTCAGCAAAGTACAAAAAGCTCTCTGCACAATTTTGATATGGTTGTTTCACGATGCATAAAGCCATAATCCTTCAAGTTAGAGTACAACCAACGTTTATTGCATTAATGGCTGCCCAGAACGACTCTATTGCATTTAATGAAGTTCTGCTTGAAGCCAACATCTGAGAGAATGTGTCTAACGGATCTTAAATGCTTGAAGACTATAAATACATAAGTCATTGAAGATGAAGATAGAACACCTATAGCATTTAAAAGAGACATTGCTCTGCGCATTAATATCTTCATTATTTCATTCTATATTCTTCAATCATTTGAAGTTATTACGCAGACTTTCCTAAGCTTTACATTTAAATCACTCTGAGTGTTAGTGAAAGCTCTGTCTCTCTGAAGTTGTATTTATTACAAACCAAATTTCTCAAACAAACCTGAGTGAGCCTGAAGAGGTTAGGTGTGCAAAGAATACTTGTCTTGGAGCCTGAAGAGGCTAGGTGTGCAAATAATACTTGGAGTCTGTAACCTGATCAGTTATAGTGGATGAAACTTGGCACTGCCAAGGACTGGACGTAGCTCTTTGCTTTGAAGAGTGAACCAGGATAAATAACCGTGTCAATCTCTCTTTCCTTATAAACTCTTTAGTTACTTTAGTTTTCTTATCCACTTATCAAGTGGTGTGTTTGCCTAAGTCACTGTTAAAATTTCATCAGACAGGTCACCTGTCTGTCCTGTATCTTTCCACTTCTCTGAACCAAGCTTCTGTATATGAAAAGTTTTCTACTTTGTTTAAATTCTGATAAACACAATTTAACCCCCCCCCCCTTCTCGTGTTTATAGTTGTCTATTTCAGTTGGTATTAGAGATAAGCCTTGAGGTTAAGCATCTAACAGTGTAGAGGTAAAAGGTCCTGAAGAATAGACATGACTGCTGGAGCTAGTTTAAGTGGAAGTCACCAGACTGAAGGAGCTTCCCTAACCAAACCTCCTTACTTCAATGGAGAAAACTACAACTATTGGAAAGATAGATTTCAATGGTTCATTCTATCTACAAACTCTGATCTCTGGGATGTCATTACAAATGGTCCATTCATTCCCAAGAATGATGATGACACCAACAAGTCAAAAGCTCAGTGGACTACTGCAGAAAAGGCAAAATGGGAGCTGAACCACAAAGCTAGATATAACATCATTCGTGCTCTCAATCCTGAGGAGTTTGAGAAGGTATGTGCTTGTGACTATGCCAAAGAAATATGGGACACTTTAGCTGTCACACATGAAGGAACATCCAAAGTCAAAGAGTCAAAGATTGTCATACTTGTCAGAAAGTATGAATTGTTTGTCATGGAGGAAGGAGAATATGTTGCTCAAATGATAGGAAGATTTCTAACTATAGTCAACAGTTTAAAATCTCCTGGCAAAGTCTACACCAATGCTGAGAAGGTTAGAAAGATTCTGAGAAGTCAATCTAAACAGTGGAGACCTTTGGTCACTGCTATCTCTCAAACCGATGATCTCACTACCTTGACTATGGATGAACTTCTTAGAACATTCAGTTCATGAGCAAGAACTTAGAGATGAAGTTGCACCAAAAAAGGGCAAGTCAGTTGCTCTGAAAGCTGATAAAAAATCAGAAAAAGCTTCCAAGGCTCTAAAGGCAAACGAGTCATCCAGTGATGCTGACCTGTCTGAACACGAGGATTTTGAGAGTGATGAAGAATTGTCTCTCCTGACCAGGAAGATAAAACTTCTCCTACAGAAAAAGAAGTTCAAGAGGGATAAGCCATTCAGAAGGTTCAACAAGAACAAGAACTTTAAAGAATCCACTCCAACAGAAAAAGTCCAATTGTCTGCTATGAGTGCAAGAAGTCTGGTCACATCAAGGCTGAATGTCCTCAACTCAAGAAGGGCCCTTTTAAGAAATTCTTCAAGAAGAAGAAGAAATGAATGATGGCTAGTTAGGAAGATCTGGAGTCAACATCTTCTGATGAAGAAACAGAGGAAGAAGCCAATCTCTGTTTGATGGCCAACACTGACTCAGGCTCAGACGATGAGGTACATCCTGACTATGAGGAATTACTTGATGCCTATGAGAAGTTGCTGGAGGAAACCAACTTCTTATCGAAGACCTTCAAATCCCTCAAGTGAGAGTATGTAAAGCTTACCAGTGAGCATAAACAGAAATCTCAAGAGTGTGAGAAGCTGGCTAAGGAGAACAATGAGCTGAAGACTAAAAAGTCTAATGAAGCTAAGATCTCAAGTGAAACATCACCATCTGAAAAAGTTGAAAAACTTGAACAGAAAGTGGAAGAGCTCACTTATGATATTGCCAAATTTGTTAATGGTAGAGAGAATCTGACTAAGCTACTTGGCTGTCAGAGGCACTCTCTTAACAAAGAAGGTATTAGATATATCCATCAGACACATCATAAAGTATCAACTAAAGCTTCTACAAGATTCATTAAGTCAATCAGAACCAAATCTACACATGTCTGTAACTTATGTGGAAAAACTGGACACGTTATGTCCAAGTGTATTCACAGGAAGAGAAGGAAGTCTTCACTGACTCCTAGATCTAATAGAAAAGGACCCAGAAAAATATGGGTACCTAAAGATCAAATAATTTTTGTTGCAGATGTCCTCAACAGGACAAAGAAAACACCACTCACTAGTGCAATAAGTGCTTTTTACGTCAGTTAAAATTGATTTTTTACGTCAGAATACTGACTGACGTAAATACAGCTGACGTTAATAGTTAATATTTTAACGTCAGTTTAGAACTGACGTTAAATATAAAACTATTAACGTCAGTTCTTTAACACAACTGACGTTAATTTTGTAAAAATTAACGTCAGTTGTTTAAACAACTGATGTTAAACATAAAACTATTAACGTCAGTTCTTTAAGACAATGGACGTTAAATTTGTTAAAACTAACGTCAGTTGTTATAAAGAACTGACGTTAAATGTTTAATTTTAACGTCAGTTGTTTATTACAACTGACATTAATAGTGTGCTGTATATTTTATAAAATACTATTAACGTTAGTTGTTTGATACAACTAACGTTAATAGATTTTTTTTTTAAATTCAGTTTTAAAATATCACTCCCCTCAGCTATCCCTGCATTCAGTAAATATCCCTGTAACACATAATATCACACACATTACAGAATTGCAAAGGAAAAATGGAACAATGGGGGGACTTAAAACCAAAACCCATGTATAGGAGAAACATAACTATCTACAAGTATATATATATATATATATATATATATATATATATATATATATATATATATATATATATATATATATATATATATATATAAATTTTAGTCTCCAATGTCTAAAAACAAAACTACCAATCTAAGGATATATATATACATGTTATTAATTAGTTTCTAAAGTCTAACAAAAAAACTATTCATCTAAGTAGTGCGGAGGTATCTTGTCAATTCCTTTTTCAGCCGCATAATTGAAGAAGAATTCAGCGAAGCGCATCCTCAAGTCTCTTCACTCATCTTCTTGAATAGGCGATTGGTCGATAAATGCCTACACACGTTCAAATAATAACAATAACATCAATGCAAGTCATATTCAAAACTATAATATATAATTTAACAAGTTGTTTAAATATTAACTTATTCCATCCATCCGTAATAGATGCGGAGACTATGTTCAGCCTATGAAGCATCACATAATAGTCGCACGACCACCCGTCATTTTGAAATCGAGACTACCAACAAAATTAATTTCAACGTCAGTTGAATATACATATAAATTAGAAATTATAATATTAATTATTTGATAAATAAACTACCAAACCTTGAGGATGTTCCATATAGGATTTGCTTTAGCCTTAGAAGTCCTACTTCTCCCGTTGGTGCAACTTATGCTACTCGCCTTCAGCGCGCTCTCATAAACAAATAATCATGTTGATCAATTAACAAATTCATATATCATGTGTGCAATAAACTAAAAACAACTGATATTAAAACTTTAATTAAATTTAAGATTAGTTACTTACTTATTTCTGACTTCCAACACCACTGTGGCGTATTGTTGGTGGAGAGAGCAAAAGAATATGACAGTATGCCTAGACGGGTGAAGTACGAACAACTGCCAATGGCTTTTCATACATTAGGGAGCCATATATAATTTTTTCGTATTGTCTCCCAACAAGTTCCCTAAGTATTTACTCAATGCATCGCCAGCAAAGAAATCGGGCAGAAGGATTAACGGATCTAAGAAGCCGTAAACTGATGTAACGCCCTTATCAAGCTGAAGACGATGGAGATACCTAAGATATGAAAAGGTGTGGATGTTAAATACATAATATATATATTTAAATTAAAATAAATTATTAAATGGAAAAATACCAAAAATAAATAAGTTATAAAATTAAAATTAACTTACGTGCACCAGAGACTCAAAACATTGCTGACCATCCAGACGTTATTTCTGTAGGCGTTCCCGAGATCGTCACCACAGAAGGAAAATATCCTCTGTTGATCTGGGCGTGCCACCCATCCATCGTTCTCCAATGGACATTCAAAAATCTCAAACGCATAATCCTCACCAAGTGAGAACAAACGAGTGATAGTTGACAGCGACACCGACGTCGACTTGGACTTCAGTTTAGGAAAAATAAAATAGATAAGTTGTTGATAATTAAAAAAAACACAAGTAATTATTTGACTAATTTGGACATTAATAATGAATACATACCTTTGTTAACATTTCGAGCTCACGTCGTTTGGAGTCCAACTCAAGCTCACGCATTTTCATTTCCAACTCATGCTCATGGCGTTGGACTTCGAACTCCCGCTCCCTAGCTGCCAACTCATCGTCCTCCACATGTGCCCTACTATAACTCTCTTTTGTGCTCACATGTGAAGGGTTGGCATGCCCTGCGATGTCCTGGGATGTACCGATCGAGGAAAGCTCTCTGGCAAGCGCCTGCTTGAATTCTGGGTTGGATATTAAGCTTTGCATCAGATGTGTTGTAATAGCTGGGTTGGACATGAGGTACTGAGTAATGTCAGCCAAAA
Source organism: Sophora flavescens (assembly GCA_030762895.1). Classification (NCBI taxonomy): domain Eukaryota; kingdom Viridiplantae; phylum Streptophyta; class Magnoliopsida; order Fabales; family Fabaceae; genus Sophora; species Sophora flavescens. The sequence goes on from CM061070.1 coordinate 10,538,348, forward strand.
TTGATGCTTCATCGACCACCCGCTTTCGTGAAGCAGACTTGCCATAAAATTCTTTGATGGTCACGTTCCCAGGAGCACCGAGAACCCGACCAGGATGGTCTTTCTTGCCTAGAGCAGTCATCAAGACGTCCCGCTATCCAGAAGGGACGAATGAGCCCTGTGAGGATTGTGCTTTAAGATCCATCTACAATAAAATAATGAAAAAACGTGCAAGTGAAAAGTGTTGCAAATATCTATACAAATATCAATTGAAATCAAGTTAATTATTTACTTACAATCTTATCTGCCACTTCGCGAGTAGCATCAACTTTAAAAGATCCCGTCTTTGTCATGCGGCCGGCTAACCAGACATCCTCGCGGTCGATGTCCGACGGAGGACTTAATGGTGTGCCCTCAGGCACCTCTCCTCTTTCAATCCTAGCAGAGGTGCTATTCCTGCTTCGCCCTCGGCCTATCCGCCATCATCTGCTCGATCTGAGTCTGGTACCCACCCTGAGACATGGTGTGGCGGTGGACGTTCTTCGCCTGATTCTGCCGACCCTTATTTGCCTTAGCCTATTCAAACAAAAACACATAATTAAATACAGTTAAATGATCTATAAAAAGCATACAAAATTAACTTAATCAACCAACCTGAAATTCTCCATCCTGTCGACTCATGGCAAACATATCCCAAGTATCCTGATCAATCCAGGGATAATCCGAGAACATTTTATCAAGCCGCTTCTTCCCAGATACATAGTACCTGGTAAGATCATGCTTGAACCCATTCCAACGCTTTGATGCCATTTTCATACATTTATGACGATGATCCTCGTCATTTGGCACAGTCCAAGCTACCTACACATTAAATACATAACAACTGGATGGATTATAACTTGGATAATTATCTAATAATGTAAATCAAACGAATATAAAGGTAAAATACCGCGATAGCCTCCCAAATCTGATCCTTAACGTTATGTGGAACGTCATTCCAGTGGTTGTAGTTGATGCTTACATGCTGCTTCGCTTGTAGAAACACCCACTTATTAAATTCTTTAGCACGGGGTCCTTGGGAATTTAGATTAGCATCGAAGGACACCTCAAGCTTCTGTCCGCTTTGCCTGTCATTCTCTAGTTTCTTCAACGAGCTGGCTCCTCTACCCCGTTTCCTATGAGCCTGTGATGTCTGTATGGACAAAAAAAAAAGATAAAATAGAGGGTTGTAACATTATAAACTTACATTAAAAAGAAGGACTAAAGATAGTATATAACATATAAACTTACACTAGAATCAGGCGTAGGCGTGATCGGGTCCTGCGTAGCCCCCACAGTGTCCTCCCGTGCATGTGGGCTATCCGACTGATCCATATGTATGCCTGTTTAGAAACAATATATATGTATTAACATAGGTTATAACTCAAAATAAATACAGAAGTATAAATAAAAATAGCTAGATAGGTCCTGTAGATATACAAAACATCTATCCAATATAATGACAATACGGGTGATTGAAAACTATAGTTTTTGAAGATTGCCAAGCACTGGTCACGGCCTGGCAGTGATGTCGATCACGGCCGTAATGTGCCAACTGAACCAGACCCTCACATGCAAAATTGATCACGGCCGTGACAGATCAACCAGCAGAGCAACATGCACTCAAAACCAAAAATAGATACATTCCAAACAACTCAAACTCACGGTTTCACGTTTCAACTACTGAGACTACAATTTCAACATACACTCAAAACCAAAAATAGAGACATTCCAAACAACTCAAACTCACAGTTTCAAGTTTCAACTACTGAGACTACAGTTTCAACATACACTCAAAACCAAAAATAAAAAAATGTGCCCTAAAGACTCACCAGAAATAGGCGCTCGCATGGTGGTGGTGGGGGGGAGCTCGAGTGGTGGCCAACGTTCGATGTGGTTACTGAGAGCAGAGGGACAAGGAGAGTTAGTGCGCGGGAAGGGGAAAGAGAGATGTCAAGTTATTGCATGCAAAGAATGAGCGGGAAAGACAGAGTTAGGGGTTAAGAGTGTACCTCACGGTGGTGGCGAAGAAGCCCTCGCGGTGGTTGCGGTGGAGATGAGCTCGCGATTAGGGTAGAGTGAGAGTGAGGGTTGAGAGTGAGGGTTGAGCGTGATGAAAAGAGAAAAGAGACGTACAGAGCGAAGTGCAGAAGGCGCGCGGGTGTAAAGGTTATAATCAAAATAAAACAACATTTTACGTCAATTGTTTGTAAAAACTGACGTTAAAGGACGCGGGTGTAAACTGTAACATCCCTGGCTGCTTTATGGATTGACGACTGTCCCCACAAACCAACACGGGTCTTTTCAGCATGCTTTGTCCTCACTCACACGCTTCCTGGGAAAACTTCCCAGGAGGTCACCCATCCCAGAATTGCTCCAAGTCAAGCACGCTTAACTATGGAAGTCTTAAGTGACGGGCTTCCGAAAAGAAGATACATCTTGTTAGTATAGGTAGTACCAATCAATTCATATAAGCCTTCCTCAACTGTATAGTCCCATACCTACACAATCTCAGGATCCCTCTCATTCGGGTGTGTAATCGGTTCATTCATGTATCCCTCCGCCTAGAAGCCTGCCAGGAGCCGCTCCTTGTCCGTGCCTTCTTGCACCGGCGACCACTCCCCTCCCTCGTCGGCACCCGGGTGTTACATGCCCACCAGCTTCCGCTGTGGTTCATCCCCGAACCACACCGTACTGGGAGAGGTGCCGCTCTGATACCATTTGTAACATCCCTGGCTGCTTTATGGATTGACGACTGTCCCCACAAACCAACACGGGTCTTTTCAGCGTGCTTTGTCCTCACTCACATGCTTCCTGGGAAAACTTCCCCGGAGGTCACCCATCCCAGAATTGCTCCAAGTCAAGCACGCTTAACTGTGGAGGTCTTAAGTGACGGGCTTAATAAAACAAGATGCATCTTGTTAGTATAGGTAGTACCAATCAATTCATATAAGCCTTACTCAACTGTATAGTCCCATACCTACACAGTCTCAGGATCCCTCTCATTCGGGTGTGTAATCGGTTCATTCATGTATCCCTCCGCCTAGAAGCCTTCCAGGAGCCACTCCTTGTTCGTGCCTTCTTGCACCGACGACCACTCCCCGCCCTCGTCGACACCCGGGTGTTACATAAACGTTATAATCAAAATAAAACAACATTTTACGTCAGTTGTTTGTAAAAACTGACGTTAAAGGATATTTAATTAACGTCAGTTTTATTAAGAAACTGACGTTAAAAATAAAAAACTTTTAACGTCCGCTGTTGAAGACAACTGACGTTAAAAGTGTTCTGCAAAAATATTAATTCCTTTGACTACTGTGCTACCTACCCTCGAGCATTAAGTTTATAGATAAGTTTTCAAGAAAATCGGTCTCTCTTCTCTATATAGGATATAGGATTATTTACGTCAGCTAGTTATTTAACTGAAAATCACACTTTTAACGTCAGTTGTTTAAAAAGCTGACGTTAAAAATAAATATTTTTTTAAAAAACACTTTTAACGTCAATTGTATTAAACAACTGATGGTAAAAGTTTATTAGTTTCTGCAAAAACATTCATTCCTTTGACTACTGTGCTACTTACCCATTCACCTTGTAATTACCTAATCCTCTTAATGAGCATTAAGTTTTTAGATCAGTTTTCAAGAAATTCAGGTAGTCTCTCTTCTCTATATAAAGAACCATATTCTTCTGTATCAGTCGATCTGTATTACACTCCCTTCTTTTCCTCTATATTTCGTGCTTTTTCCTTCACAATATGCCTCTATCATATTTGAGGTGTTGTTATTTCTTCCTATTCCTAGACTTTCTCTGTCTTAATGGCAAAAAAACTTCTGAGGTTGAGTAAATCACATAACATGGATGGTAAGGTTGGGTAAATCACATAATGTGATTCCCTCACTTTATTTCATCCCCGTCATCCCTTTCACTTTGCTTTGGAAGCAAGTGACTGTGGATTCAAGACGATGCATCAAGGAATTCCAGTGAAGGAGAAGATGCAAAGATCCATTTCAATGTGGATTCACTTTTGCATCATGGAATTCAAGTGAGGGAGGAGATGCATCCATTGGAGTTTCTGAGGACAGGACTGAGAAGAAAATGATGTTGAAGCAAAACTTTTTTATATTTTAGGGCTATGTTGCAGAATTTTTTTATCTTTTAATCATTTAATTGTAACTTATGAATCGCTTCAATGAGATACGATTTGATTATACATATAACTTGTTTTTATGTTAAGTGTTTATTTAATTTAATTTGCACAAGAATTTGTTTACTAATTCAAGCTAATTAATGAAGATTAAAAATAAACTTCTTTAAAAAAGTTTAGAAATAAACTGCACTATATATATGGAGTGACCTGTGTTAAGAGTGACAACAGGGCATTTCAGATAGGGATATAGGATTATTTACGTCAGCTATTTATTTAACTGAAGTAAAAATCACACTTTTAACGTCAGTTGTATAACAAACTGACGTTAAAAATAAATATTTTTTATTTAAACAAGTTTTAACGTCAGTTGTATTAAACAACTGACGTTAAAGGTTTATAAAAACATTCATTCCTTTGACTACTGTGCTACTTACCCATTCACCTTGAAACCTAATCTTCTTAATGACTAACTTAATTTTTTAGCAACTTACCACACCTAGTAACTTCATCCTCTGCTCCAATAAATACCTTCCTTCCTTCCTTTTATTTTCTGCTTCACAAATTAATATGGCTCTGCCATGGAGATTAACTTCATCACTCTTTCTTCCTATTCCTAGACTCAAAGATCTTTGTCTTAATGGTCAAACAACTTCTGAGGTTATGTAAATCACATAACATGGGTGATAAGGTTCTGTAAATCACATAATGTGAGTTGCTCACCTTATCATCCTTCCGGAGAATCGACTGCTACAGTTCCAAAACCTCAGCTTATGAATGACCACATTATCAGCATGTACCTCAATTCCAACATGAGTAACACCATCATCATCGCTAGACATGGTCACATTCGGAGTATAGTTTTCCCTTTGGCATATTTCATAAAACTCTCTGATGGAATGTAGCTTTAATGTTTCGGGTGTGATAAGGGGTTCCAAAAGTGGCCTTATGCTTTGCCACACAACCTCCTCATTGAATTTTGGAAAACGCGGTCGCTCGACTCTCCTCTCTTGCTCACCCGTGAAGGGAACGAAGCCTCAACAAATGCTTAGGATTTTAAACCCTTTCAATGTAACTTTTTTATAGGATTTTAAACCCTTTCAATCTTCTATATCAGTCTGTATTACACTTCATGAATGAGATCCGGTTTGGGTTATTGAATCAACTTATACTTCGCACATATATTTTAGTTTTCAAAACAGAAACACAAAACATCAAAGCAATTGTGAAACTGAAACTTTGAGGAAGGCAATGCGGAAGGGTACGTATACTAGATAAAAAATTATTAAAATAACCTAGTCAGTTCGATAAAGAACTGACGTTAAAATGTTCACTGTTAACGTCAGTTGTTTATTGAACTGACGTTAAAAGTGATTCACACCACTTTTAACGTCAGTCCTTACAACAACTGACGTTAAAATTGAATTAATGAAGTCTGGTATTTACAAAACTGCCACCGCCCCCTTTTTAACGTCTAGCTTTTGGTTAACTGACGTAAACCTTTACCGTCTAATGTATATTTTCCACTAGTGACTGCTAGTACCTGGACAGTGGTTGCTCGCGTCATATGACAGGAGAAAGGTCTATGTTCCTGGACCTCCATCTTAAGAAAGGAGGACACATTTCCTTTGGAGGGAATCAGAAAGGAAAAGTTATAGGAATTGGTACTATTGGTGGTAAACCCCTTCTTCCCTCTATATCTAATGTTCTTATGGTTAAATAATTAAGACACACTTTGCTTAGCATAAGTCAATTATGTGATAGTGGATTTGATGTTTCCTTTACCAAGGATGTATGCATGATTAAAGACTGTTGTGGCAAAACCCTCTTTTCAGCTAAAAGGTAACAAAATCTTTATAAGATTGAACTGTCTCATCTCTCAGATCAAAGTGTAACCTGTCTGATGTCTAAAGAGGATGAAAGATGGTTATGGCATAAGAAACTAAGACATGCTAGTATGAAACTAATTTCTGAATTAAAAAGGAATAATCTTGTGAGAGGATTACCTGATATTAGTTTTAAGAAAGATGTCTTATGTGATGCTTGTCAGAGAGGTAAACAGATAAAGTCAAGTTTCAAATCTAAACACCAAGTATCAACCTCTCGACCTCTTCAGTTGTTACACATGGATCTGTTTGGACCAGTTAGTGTTGCCAGCCTGGCTGGAAGAAAATATGGATTTGTCATAGTTGATGACTATTCTAGATTTACATGGGTACTCTTCCTAACACACAAGGATGAGTCTTTTAAGGCTTTCTCGGTATTCTGTAAAAGAGTACAAAATGAGCAGAGTTTCTGTATTTCTACCCTTAGAAGTGATCACGGGGGAGAATTTTAAAATGAGTAGTTTAGACAGTTCTGCGACGAGAATGGAATCTCTCACAATTTCTCTGCACCTAGAACTCCACAGCAAAATGGAGTGGTTGTGAGAAAGAACAGATCTCTGCAAGAGATGGCTAGATCTATGTTCAATGAAAATAATCTCCCTAAGTACTTCTGGACAGAAGCTGTAAATACTGCTTGTTATGTACAAAACAGAATACTTATTAAGCCTTTTCTAAAAATGACTCCTTATGAATTGTGAAAAGGAAAAAGCCCCAACATATCTTATTTTCATGCTTTTGGATGTGAATGTTTTCTTCTGAATACCAGAGATAATCATGGAAAATTTGATTCTAAGGTAGATAAAGGTATTTTCGTAGGATATTCTGAAATGTCTATGGCTTTTATAGTTTACAATTCAATAACTTGCATTATTGAAGAATTTGTTCATGTTAAATTCAATGATGGACTAAAGACTGATAAAGAACTATCAGATCTAGAAGATGATCTTACAGGTCTTGATATAAACAATCCAGAAATTCAACAACCCGATCTGACCAAGACAGAACCTATGCTTGAGGATGTCAGACAAGTGTAGCACACAAGTCAGCAGACGAGTCAGCAGACAAGTCAAGATCTTCATGATGATCTCAAAAGGGATTGGAAGTTCAACACTCATCATCCTAAGGATCTTATTATTGGAAATCCTTCTGAAGGAGTAAGAACTAGATCCACACTAAGAGAATCAAGCAATGTGTCTTTTATATCAGAATTGGAGCCAAAACGCATTGAAGAGGCTCTTGAGGATGAAAGCTGGATTCTTACAATGCAAGAAGAACTCAACTAGTTCACCGGAAATGATGTCTGGACTCTTGCCTCTAAGCCTAAAAACAAGTATGTTATTGGAACAAGATGGGTCTTCAGAAACAAATTGGATGAAGATGGTAAAGTTGTCAAAAATAAGGCAAGGTTAGTAGCTCAAGGCTATAACCAACAAGAAGGTATTGATTATACTGAAACCTTTGCACCTGTAGCTAGAATAGAAGCCGTACGCATTTTAATGTCATATGCTGCACAACACCAAATCACCCTGTTTCAAATTGATGTAAAAAATGCTTTTCTAAATGGTATAATTGAAGAAGAAGTGTATGTTAAACAACCCCCTGGTTTTGAGCATACTGATAAACCAGATCACGTCTCTAAACTTCAGAAGGCATTATAAGGTTTGAAACAAGCACTTAGAGCATGGTATGATAGGCTTAGTTCCTTTCTCATGTATAATAGTTTTTCTAGAGGACAAGTGGACACTACTCTGTTCAAGAAATACTCTAAAGAGAACTTTATTATAGTTCAAATATATGTTGATGATATTATTTTTGGAGCAACTAATGAAAAGTTGTGCAAGGAATCTTCAAATCTAATGCAATCTGAATTTGAGATGAGCATGATGGGAGAATTGAAGTTCTTCCTTGGATTACAAATCAAGCAGACAAGTGATGGAATTTACATCCATCAACAAAAGTATACCAAGGAAATACTCAAGAAATACAAAATGGAAAATGCTAAGCTCATGAAAACCCCTATGCAACCTAATGCAAAACTAAGCAAAGATGATGAAGGTAAAAAGGTAGATCAAACTGTCTACAGAGATACGATTGGCTCTCTATTGTACTTAACTTCAAGCAGACCTGACATTCAATTTAGTATCTGTATGTGTGCTAGATTCCAATCTGATCCTAGAGAATCTCAACTTAAGGCTGTTAAAAGAATATTTAGATATTTGCTTGGGACTACTAATCTTGGTTTGCTGTATTTAAGATCAAAAGAATACAGATTAGTGGGACATGTTTTAGCTATTATTTTAGAGTGGATTTCATCAATTAATTTTTTGTTGAATGCTTGATTTAACCTAAATTAGACTTTGTTTTCCTATTTTGATTATTTTAGAGTCAATGTGTGTATTTAATTGATTTTAATTATATTTTAATTGATTTTCTCGTGATTATATTATTTTATTTTTAGGAAAGATTGACAAGAAGAATGACAATTAAAAATAAGCTCCAATTTATTACACACTAGGCGTGAAGCTGTTACAAGAAGCATACCATTTGGCAATTGTATTTCAATTAAAAGAAGGTTTTGCAATTTAGCTACGTGGGACCAAGTGAATGTATTGAAGATGGAAGCAAGGAATTTGGCCTTGCCAAATTGAAGTGTCCCTTTACGTGAATGAATAAGGAAAAGTTAAAAGGCACAAAAATTTGTTGCAATTGGATTTTCAATTGAAAAAGTGAAGTGGTAATTAAATTGGCAGGGGTCCACATAGTGGATTTGAAGATTTGGATATCAATCAATTATCATAAAATTAAAGGATAGAGATTTTGGCAATTAAAATATAAGATGGAAGTCGATACAGCAGATTAACTTCCAAAGGGGCCCACGTGAAGAAATCCTAATAATTGAATGGAATTAGGACGTCTGCAATATATATAAAGAAATAAGTCACAGCGCCATCAGGGGGACGCAGTCAGAGAGCTGCGCAGGGGAGTGTCGCACAACCAGATAGGTGGCTGGAAATTTTCGATGTAGTTTTCTTTTCTTTTTTTTATTCTTTATTTTATGATTGAGTAGTTATTTTGTTTTTAGGAATGGGCAATATCCTTTGATATTATTATGATGAATATTTGATTTTTTTCTTTTGTTAATATTTCATTCACTGATTTGGTTCTTATTATGCTTCATCATGTAAATTGATTGATCACCTTTTTGCATGTCTTAAATATTCTAGGGATGAAGTGAGAAGTGGATCTAGGACTTAAATCATGAGAGTTAGAAGCGGTCCTTCGAGGGTACCATTGAATTATCATAAATCGTAATGAGTTCAATTTAAATACAATTAGCACGAGAGTAAGAGTTGGTTTAATTGAGTACGGTTCTTGTATCTTGAGAGGGAACATTAACTAAGTTAGGATGATTCACCTTCAATTGAGTTAGATATTAACAAATACGACACTGCTACAGTAGCACTATTGTAGCACCAAATTTTTTTTTTTAATTTTGACTTTTTTAAAGAAATAAAAATTTTATTTTTAAAAAAACCCATTCACCAGATAATGAACTGAATTCACCAGATATTTGTACATGATTCACCAGATATTTACACATACTTAACCAAAAAATTTATTTATCAAAAAAACCAATTCACCAGATATTTACACATACTCAACCAAAAAATTTATTTACAAAACAAAAAACACATTCATCAAATAATGAACTGAATTCTCCGGATATTTATACCTGATTCACCATATATTTGCACATACTTAACCAAAAAATTTATTTATAAAAAAAAACACATTCACCAAATAATGAACTGAATACACCAGATATTTATACCTGATTCACCATATATTTGTACATACTTAACCAAAATTTATTTCTCAAAAAAACCCATTCACCAGATAATGAACTGAATTCACCAGATATTTATACCTGATTCACCAGATATTTGCACATATTTAACCAACAAAATTATTTATCAAAAAAACTCATTCACCAGATAATGAATTGAACTCACCAGATATTTGTACCCGATTCACCAGATATTTACGCATACTTAACCAACAAAATTTATTTATAAAAAAAAACACATTCACCAAATAATGAACTGAATTCACCAGATATTTATATCTGATTCACCATATATTTACACATACTTAAACCACAATTTTATTCTCAAAAAAACCTATTCACCGGATAATGAACTGAATTCACCAGATATTTATACCAGATTCACCATATATTTGCACATACTTAATCAAAAAAATTATTTCTCAAAAAAACCCATTCATCAGATAATGAACTGAATTCACCAGATATTTGTACCCGATTCACCAGATATTGACACATACTGAATCAAAAAAATTATTATAAAAAAAATTAAATTTTAAAAAAAAAGATTCGCTACAGTACCGCACAGTGCAGCTACAGTGCCACACTGTTCATACGGTGTAACCGTATGATGTCCGAAAAACCGTGTCAGTTTAGCATTTCTGATAAAGAAATAAGTCACAGCGCCATCAGGGGGACGCAGTCAGAGAGTTGCGCAGGGGAGTGTCGCACAACCAGATAGGTGGTTGGAAATTTTCGATGGAGTTTTCTTTTCTTCTTCTTATTCTTTATTTTATGATTGAGTAGTTATTTTGTTTTTAGGAATGTGCAATATCCTTTGACATTATTATGATGAATATTTGATTTTTTTCTTTTGTTAATATTTCATTCATTGATTTGGTTCTTATTATGCTTCATCATATAAATTGATTGATCATCTTTTTGCATGTCTTAAATATTCTAGGGATGAAGTGGGAAGTGAATCTAGGTATTAGATCCATAGGAATTGAACTTAGGACTTAAATCATGAGAGTTAGAAGCGGTCCTTCGAGGGTACCATTGAATTATCATAAATCGTAATGGATTCAATTTAAATACAATTAGCACGAGAGTAAGAGTTGGTTTAATTGAGTACGGTTCTTGTATCTTGAGAGGGAACATTAACTAAGTTAGGATGATTTACCTTCAATTGAGTTAGATATTAAGAAAAGTATAGTCAATTAGTATTCATAATTGGTCATTGTGGTAGTCTCAATCCTGGGAGCTCTCTTCTCATATTTAAAATCCCAAAAATATTTGATTTTATTTTATTGTTTCTTTTATTTTCTTGAAATCTTTTCACACCTATTTCTCAGTCTAAAAAGTTGTTTAATTTGTGAAGTGATACTTGGTTTCCCAATCTCTGAGTTCGATACTCGGTTTCTCACCGTTTTATTATTACTTGCTTCGATCCGGTATGCTTGCCGAATCCTATCAGTCACGTCATTGGAGCAAGCTTAGTCTCATGGTCAAGCAAGAGGCAGACAACTATTGCACTGTCTACTGCTAAAGCAAAATACATCTCTGCTGCTAGTTGCTGCTCTCAACTCTTATGGGTAAAACATCAACTTGGGGATTACTCTATTTATGAGCATAACATATCTGTATAGTGTGATAATTCCAGTGCCATATGCTTAACTAAAAATCCAATCCAGCATTCTAAGGCTAAACATATTGAAATCAAACATCATTTTATTAGGGATTATGTTCAGAAAGGCATCTTTGATATTAAGTTTGTTAAAACTGAAAATCAATGGGCTGATATTTTCACTAAACCCTTAGCAGAAGAAAGTTTTTTTATTTATTAGAGATAATCTAAACATGCATTGCATTGTTGAATGATATGTCTGAATGTTAACCTGTCTGTGTTTTATCACCTGTCTATGCTTACCTGTCTGTCTCTGTTAAGTCACTATGCTAGAACTCAACAGTTTTGTTGAAATGACTATTAAGTGTTTAATATCATTCCTTTATCTGAAGCTAATCATGTGCATGGTAGTTTATATATCTCGAAACCATGTTTTCATTATGTCTTAAGTAAGCGCTGCGGTGTCCCATACAAATCGTGCCGTTTTGAATTAAAAATGTCGTATTTCTCTCTCCTACCTTTATGACTATAAAAGACAATAGATCAAAAAGGTTGAACCTTTACTTTTTCAAAATTCCAAAATCTCTTTATCTTTTCGTCTTTCAAATCATCTTCTCTTTCGAAACCCTAGAACAGTTTTCTCTAAAAAAATGACATCATCCAAGTGTCTCTCTGCAAAAAAAAAAATCGCTGAGAAATACAATCTCGAAGTTACTGAGATCGAGAAGATCATTCTGAAAAAGATTGTTGATCTTCAACTGATGAAGAAGCTATAAATGGAGAAGCTATGTATGATGCTTCATCTAGGCAGAATGTCCTACATGGAGGAAAGAACCTATCAAGTGTATATGCTATAATTAAATGTCTTGAGAATGACCTCGTTATGGCCTTGGTCAGTTATAATGGAAAGGTATGACGTGGGTTCTAGCCATCGAAAAACAAACCTTTCAAAGTTCTACCATACAAAATGAAAGCAAGACCAAACTGCACAATAGGGTCAATTCCTGGACCAATTGCTATTGCTTTACATGTTCCCTACATTTACATAAGCAATGATTAGGAACAATAGTATAGAGAAGAGGGAAGAGTACTCGGCTTCAAAACAAATAACCTACACCATCCCCTTTTATAAACAGCACCCCATTCACATCATGATAATTCATAATTCTGGATTATTTTATCATTCATAAACTATAAGAAACTAATTTATTTAAAATTATTATCATATCAGCGAGAAATCAGTATACTTAACATAAAAGATAATACATCAAGTGCAAAACTCATTTCCATTAGTTTACTAATGGCAAAATAGTCCCAATTCAATAATTCCAAAAATGTATTGACACTGAATGAAAATAGATCTTGCATCAAATTAAAATATTAAAATTGAAGTACATTTCTACTATGATCATATGCCAAAACAATCACTAGAGTGATTCACTCTTTTCTTGGTGGACACTAAAATGTATGCTTTTCCTTTTTGCTTTTACTTGTTTCACATAAACCAGATAGCAAAGTTACCTCTTTATCCTCCAGAAGTATTCCAAACATTACATCTACAATACATGGAGTACTTGGCACAACCTCACCCTTCATCATTTTTCACGTTTTCTTCATTGATACCTCCTTCTTATCATAACCACAGGATAAAAATGATAATACTTTTCAGATGATTACTCATTAAATGGATCCCACCTAAATATTAAAACTACTCACTGCGAAAAAAGTGCCATAAATGATTAGCCAAACAAAGAAAGAGAAATGGAGGAAGCAACCGATGCTAAAATATGGAGGGAGTCAACTTTCTCTTGAAATGTTGTGAATGTTTCTTCAGAATACTGACTTTTCATTTGAAATTTGTATTTAATTGTTTTTGGGAATTTGAAAGACAAAGCATGGGTTGCACAAACTATTCAACACTATTGGGTATTGGGAACTTTAAAAATGCCTCATTTAATATGATCAACTAAGAAAATTCTTGAAACTTAAAACATCCAACTGTTTTCAAAATCCTTTTATTTCTTTTATTCAAAATTCGAAATACCATTATGAGGGTATATTGTTTATGCGCCTGTTTTCAAAGCAATGAAAAAGCATGCACCACTAAACCAATTTTTGAAAGTTGTAACTAGCAATAAATTCTCTGCATCACTTTTATTCTTTTTCTTATTTTTTTTCGAATTTTAATTGTTTTTTTTAATTCAATAAGTTTCCTGTTATAGAAACTTTTTAAAAAGCTTCTTGTAAAAGGGATCTCTATAGAGGTGACACTTGACAGACTTTCCTGCGAAAGATGTTAGCTATATATAATTTGTAGATTTTGGGGGCCATAAATTAGACTTCGAAACTTCAAGTCTCATGCTCATTTCCCTAACTTTGTGCAATAATTGTAAACCTAATATTATAATTTCACATTTTCACTATTTCTTAAAAATAAAAAGAATTGATTGTTTTCTTAAAAGCTTATTGTAATGATGTATTAACTTGACATGTCTATTAATCTAAGATGCTACGTGCTCGAATCAAGAATCAAGTGGTAAGCTCAATATACTTGGTTCAAGGTAGTACGAGTAAAGTAAGTGGCTCGTGACCTCAATTACCAAAATACGCTTGAACCCAATCTAGATAATTAGGCCTCCCTACTTAAACATTATGTACCATAAAAATTAAACATGCATATGCTTTTATCTAATTATTAAAAAATTCTAAATAGTACGAAAGTGAATTCATAAAATGACCTACGAATGGATTAACCTGCAGTTATTTATTTGTGTTTTGGTAACCAATTTATTTGAGCTTTATAACAGTTTTCCTGAATCCATGTACGTTTTTATTGAATTTCATTTCCAACATTTCGCACCAAATAACATTCCAGTTAATTATAAATGTAGTTTTTTGTACTTTTATAGCGTCTGAACAATCATAAAAGTAGTAACAAATTTTTTTTTTAAAAATTCTAGTTAATTTAAAATAATTATTGTAATAATTTCACACTAAAAGATTATTGGTATATACATTTAATGCATATAATAAGTATTTATTAATGTTAATTATATTTATAATATTAGTTTTTTTTTTGAAGCAAATTATAATATTAGTTAAACATATATAAAATATAAAATTAGTGGTACACCAATAAAAACTTGACCTTTAGAATTACATGGCAATAAGGTTAAAAATAAATTATTAATTAGAGAATAAAAAGTTGTCATTTTAAAAGCAATTGTATTATTTGAACATCAAAATGAGATAACAATATTAATTTTGAATGTCATCAACCACGATTTCATATGTTCAAACATAATCATTGCACCATGAATTTAAATATTCAATGAATGATTAATGAGTTACGACACATTGATATATTCATTAACCAAACTCAATACTTCATTACCCACATTTTTAAAACTATATTTACAATTAAAAATGTCGAATTTTGTCATACCATTTTGATATTCAAATAACATTTCTCTTTTTAAAAATTGTCACGGACAAAACTGGAGGGAAAAAAAAAAAGGCATTGGACCCCAACCTTATTTGATCACCTACCTCTACTAGCTTATTATATCAAATAAGATCTTTTTTTTTTCTATCAGGAAAATTTCTTTATGAAAACTCTACTAAACTAACTTATAAGCTGCTCTAATGCCTTGCTAAACAGTAAACACAGCCAGAATCTTCATCTGCAAAATATTCTTTAATGGGAATGCCTTTAGTTCCTTTCGTAGTTTAGTTGTTTAGGTGATTAAAATCGCTCAAGGTTCTAAAAATTCCAACCGAGCCAAAGAATCAAGTTGCTCTCAATTATTTCGCAGAGCACAAAACATAATCTAACAGAATCTGATAGCTCAAGCAAATGATCAGCCTGAGTCTAAATAATCACAGAAACTTTCTATCTTCAAAGTTGAAAAACAAGAAGGTATAGACAAATCAAAACCAAACATAGGTCCCCAGGATTTTGAAAGGAATAACGTGTGCTTAACAATGTCCACCTTTCCAGAATTTATTCCAGAAGGAAAATTGAAGCATGCTATCAATGGTGATCATCGTCGCCATGTCCAGGAGGTGGTCCACCAGGTCCCACCACTTCAAGCTGTTAAGGAAAAAAAGGGATAGAATAATTAGCGCTATTCTGTAAACAGTCATTTGATTATTATCCAATTAATAATGTTCTAAAGAAAGAAGTAACATGAATTTAATTGAAGTTTGTTCTGACTGTCACAATTCATTCATGCAAAAGCTGGACACACGACAATAGTTTAAATAAACCTATAAGCTGCACTACTTAAGATTCTCAACCAATTCCCTTGAAACCAGATCATAAAAAATGGCTATAACCACTTTTTACATAAGCATTTCATGTAGAGGTACACTATATGGTGTGACATAAACTATGGTGTTTCTAGTGCAGAGATTGAATATAGAGTTATGGCTGTAGCCACGTGTGAGCTCATTTGGATAAAACAACTTCTTGAGGAATTTAAGTTTGGAGATACTCAACAAATGAAGTTATGTTGTTATAACCAGCCAGCTCTCCATATAGCTTCCAATCCAGTATTCCATGAGAGAACTAAACATATCGAGATCGATTGTCATTTTGTCCGAGAAAAAATCCTTTCTAAAGAAGTCGTCACCGAATCAGTTAGCTCTAATGATCAACTGGAAGCCGTCTTTACAAAACCTCTAAGAGGACTGAGAATTCAAAATATTTATTCCAAGCTGATTTGTATGCTCCAGCTTGAGGGGGAGTGTTAGAATTAGTTAGACGATGTGGACGGTGCGAACAGTGTCGACGGTGTTCCTAGGATTTAGCTTATCATTCATTTTCTTGTAAATTGTATTTACTATTGAATATATATATATATATATATATATATATATATATATATATATCAAAGTATGATGAATAAAAAAAACTAAAGCATTTCACAAATATTATTGTTATCTAAATTATGTCCAAGTCTTTCAATAACAATTAATGTGTACAAGTGCAAGCAAACAAGTAGGAATTTTCAAAACTACATATTTACATAATTTGGCATTTAACCCCACACTGTTAAGGTAACTTGGGTAAGTGTAAAAGATATACTAAATATACTAGATGTGATTGTCAACATGCCTCAATACTGTGTACTAAATGTGATCCTCAACTTACCACAAAATACTGGGAGCATACTGGACATTCATGAGGCTTGCCTTTCTCCAGCCAAAACCAGACAACATCATGCTCATCCTCTGCAATCAAACAAGTTGTTCACCTCTTCAGTGCTATAACCAAAATTTGAGCATTTTTTATCAACCTGTGAAGAAGCTTGTACACAAGGATGCATTAAGAGAGACAAGGAACACTCACCGCCTTCACCTCCTGGGCATCCGACTATCCTTTTATCATAGTAAGATTTAACAACAGCAGGTTCTTCCTATGAACCAAAACAAGAGATGACAGTAGCTATGAATGAAAGATACTTCAAATTATTATGTATTAATATCACGGCAATTTGAATGAGCCTTAAAGAAAGAAAGAAAGAAAGAAAGAAAGAAAGAAAGGCAGATAGCCCTTTTGGACAAATGAAAATGGAAACATTCAAGAAGCTTAAGTACACCATTAACAATTTGGCATAAACATTCAAGAGAGGCTTAGAAAATCTTAGAACCTATTTGACATAAAATAACAAAACGGCATTAGATCCCTTGAAATAACAGGCCCTTTATTGGTTTTCCAGCCTCATTCTTGCTCTCTATCTTTCTCAACCAATCATAGAGGTAATAAAAAAGGATATTTGTCAAATGAGGAGTGCTAGCAACACATTCTCTAACACATACCTTTTAACACTCCCTCATATTGGTTGAAATTCATGTGGATCCCATTAATTCATATGGATCCCATTTGAATTTTGTAGGACCCACATGAATTACAACCAACGGGAGGGAGTGTGTTGGAAAGTGTGTGTTAGAGAGTGTGTTGCTAGCATTTTTCTAGTCAAATAGACTAACAATTTACCATGATCACCATACGTACATCCCCATGCTGTGTTACATTTTGTAAGGATACCTTTATGTTGGCTATTGCTTCTAAAGAGGACCGTAGTGTTAACATTCAGATTCAAAACATATGTACATACTTGATATGATCCTAAAAAAGGAGCATGTAGATTTTCGGATCTATCCTTGAGTGACAACCAAAATTAGAAGAAGAGTAATAACAAATGGATAAGATGAGGAATGGAAGGTAGGCGTCACAAATCCAAGGGGATTTGATAAGCCAAGGTGAGGTTCGCCACAAGAATCTTGGATTCTTGATAAGAACAAGGGTGGTTCAACCAAGAACCCAAGAGAGAACACTCTCACAATTGGTAAAAACCAAATTGAACATCAAATTTATCATTTCATGTGATATGGCAATGATACATATACAAGGATGGCTGCCCACTTTTGGGTTGCCTTGTTCTCTCAATATTCCATAACCTACACCTAATAACTCACATAACTCACCAACTAAATGGCACTAAAAACACTCACTAACTCCCACTACCATGCATTTACCACATTAATTGATAAATACATTTACATTACCTAAATATGTATAAACATGATAAATTCATTGAACATGTTCCTATCAATACTTATCAATTTATGTTCCGTCCGTTATTTTTCATTCCACTTAGTTAGATACTTAGATACCATAAATTCAAGTAAACAAATCAGTAGAAGTGTTAAATATTAAAGACTATCCAAAATTAAAGATCAATGCCAAGCTTGGTGGGTTGAATTCATTGTTAGGCGTTGAACACTCACCTTCTCTTCCCATTGTTTCCAAAGCTCCCAGCATCATTCTAGGCATGGATGTATCTCATGGTTCACCAGGACAGTCTGATATTCAGTTGATTGCAGCGGTAAATGATAATTCCTCGTGTGTTTGGAATTTATTTCTGAATGCATTTGCTGGAAATCCTGCCTATGTTGTGCTTTGTGACAAAGGTAACCATAGCCGGTCCCAAAACCTCATAAAAGGAGAGGGTTGTGTTATGCCATCGACAGCAAACGTAAAACTTAGTCGAATCTCTATGACATGGATCAACGACGTAATAATGTTAATGCTAGGTCGTTGCCCATAAGCAACGCGCTGTATAGCTCGAGTACAGTGTCAAATGAGCAAGGGTCGTTTGCATCGCCGCTTGGATGTAGTGAAAAATAAGGGTTCCCACATTTTTGTGAACGAGTGTAGGTAAAGAAGCTAGTTCACGAGAGTAGGATTCGCTTTGGAACTTGGAATATAGGCACACTTAAGGGTAAATCAATGGAAATAGTTGACAATATGATTAGGAGGATGATCAATTTCACGTGCCTACAAGAAACTAAGTGGGTGGGAGAAAAGGTAAAGGAATTAGACTCTTCGGGTTTTAAGCTTTGGTACACTGGCAAAGTAAAATCGAGAAATAGGGTGGGCATAGTCGTGGATAAATATTGGAAGAATGATATTGTGGATGTAAAAAGGGTTGAGATAGGATCATTGCCCTAAAATTTGTAGTGGAACAAGACACCTTTAATGTGATTAGTGCTTACGCACCTCAGGTAGGGTTAGAAGAACACTTCAAGGTAAAATTTTGGGAGGATTTAGAAGGCCTAATTCAGGAAATACCGCTAGGTGAAAAGATTTTCTTAGGAGGGGATCTAAATGGGAATGTAGGGAGGGCACCTAGAGGTTACGAGGGTTTGCATGGGGGATATGGCCTAGGGGAGGTAAATGGTGAGGGTAAGGCTATCCTGAACTTTTCATCTGCTTTCGATCTTACCATAGCTAATACGTGTTTTAGGAAACGTGAGGAGAATCTTATCATGTACAAAAGTGGGGTGACAAGCTCTCAAATAGATTTCTTTCTTATTAGGAGATCGGATAGAAAGATTTGCTTGGACTGTAAAGTCACACCTGGAGAGAGCTTGACTACCCAACATAGAATCTTGGTTATGGATTTAAGTGTTAAGAGGAGTGTGAAGAGAAGAGGCCACGAAAAGGTTTCAAGGATTAAGTGGTGGCAAATGAAGGGTGAAAAACAAAGGATCTTCCAACACAAGGTTTTGGAGGGAGGGTTTTGGGAGGCAAACGAAGTGCAAATGATATGTAGGACAAGATGGCTAAGGGGATTAGGAAGGTGGCTATAAAGACGCTTGGTGAATATAGAGGATTCGGACCTAGGGGTACAAAATCTTGGTGGTGGGATGAAAGTGTGCAAGCTAAGGTTCGGGTTAAAAGGGAATGTTTTAAAGGTTGGTCTTTATGTAAAAATGCTGAAAATTGGGAAAATTATAAGGTGGCCAAAAAATAGATCAAGAAAGTAGTGAGCGAAGCTAGAACTAAAGCTTTTGACGGGTTTTACCAATCCTTAGGCACCAAAGATGGTGAGAAATCTATTTATAGGCTTGCTAAAAATAGGAAAATAAAGACAAGAGACTTGGATCAAGTGAAGTGTATTAAGGATGAAGAAGGTAGAGTTTTGGTTAAGGAACAAGATATTAAAGATAGATGAAAGAATTATTTCAACAAGTTATTTAATGAAGGATTTTGAGTTTTATCATGCTCACGGGTGCTTGACATCGGAGAGGAGGACCAAAATTACACTTTTTATCGTAGAATCCAAGAACATGAGGTAAAAGAAGCTTTGAAAAGGATGGATAATGACAAGGCAGTTGGACCGGACAATGTACCTGTGGAGGTATGGAAGAGTCAAGGAAATAGAGGCATTAGTTGGCTCATGAAGTTTTTTAACGAGATTATGAGGTCAAAGAAAATGCCGGACGAATGGGGGAGAAGCATTTTAGTTCCGATTTACAAGAACAAGGGAGTTATACAAAATTGTGCAAATTATAGGGGGATTAAGCTTATGAGTCATACTATGAAGCTATGGGAAAGGGTGCTTGAATCGAGACTAAGAAAAGAAACCAAAATCACCAACAACCAATTTGGTTTTATGCCCGGGAGGTCGACCATAGAAGCAATTTACTTGCTACGACGAGTGATGGAACAATATCCAAGGGATCAAAAAGATTTACACATGGCCTTCATTGATTTGGAGAAAGCATATGATAGGATGCCAAGAGAGGTTTTGTGGAAAGCCCTAGAAAAGAAAGGTGTTCGGATTGCCTATATTCGAGCTATCAAGGATATGTATGAGAGGGCCACGACTAGTGTGAGAACGCAGGGTGGAGCCACAGAAGATTTCTTGATAACCATAGGTCTGCACCAAAGGTCAGCTTTAAGCCCCTATCTTTTTACCTTGGTCTTGGATGTACTTACGGAGCACATTCAAGAGCCAACACCACGATGCATGCTTTTCATAGATGATATAGTTCTAGTTGGAGAGTCGAGAGAGGATATAAATGGAAGGTTGGAGACTTGGAGACAAGCTTTAGAAGTATATGGCTTCCGTTTGAGTAGAAGCAAGACTGAGTATATGGAATGTAAGTTTAGCAAAAGGCAAAACACCTCTAGCTTAGAGGTGAAAGTTGGAGGCCACAACATACCACAAGTCATACGGTTTAAATATCTTGGGTCTATTATACAAAATGACGGAGAAATTAAGGGAGATGTAAACCATCAGATTCAATCAGGGTGGTCAAAATGGAGGAAGGCTTCGGTTTTTTGTGTGATAAAAAGGTACCTCTTAAGCTAAAGGGAAAATTTTACCATACAGCTATTAGACCGGCGATGTTGTATGGGACGGAGTGTTGGGCGATAAAAAATCAACACGAGAGTAAAATCAATGTAGCAGAGATGAGAATGTTCTATTTGGATGAGCGGAAAAACTAAACGAGATAGGATTAAGAATGATAGCATTAGAGAGAGAGTGGGTAGCACCTATTGTAGAAAAGATGGTTAAATCTCGACTTAGGTGGTTTGGACATGTATGGAGGAGACCTTTAGATTCTGTAGTAAGGAGAGTGGACCAGGTGGAGGGCAATCCAATCGCTAGAGGCAGAGGTAGGCCAAAAAAAATTATAAGAGAAACTATTAAGAAAGATTTAGAGGCCAGTGATTTAACTATTAACATGATTCATGATAGAGCATTATGGCGCCGTATGATCCATGTAGCCGACCTCACCTGGTGGGATAATGCTTGGAGGTTGTTGTTGTTGAATTTATGCAAAACTAATGAGATCAAACTATAAATATCTAAACATATGCATCACTGCTTTCACACTTCTATGCTACTATTGAGTATACCAAACATATAATAAAACATTAATAAATATATCGCAATTTAAAATTCTAAATAATGGTGTTGCATTTTGCATAGATATTAAATTATTCGACATCTTGATTCTTGACAAACACTTAGGGTCTTTTTGGTTCAAGGGAGGGGAGGGGAGGGAAAATAACTCTTTTCTTCATCTTCCTGTGCGCCACCCTCCATAAATTTCCCAAAGAATTTGTATTGGATCAGACCCAATGATAGATCCTGAATTAGGTTGTCTAAGCCCCTTTCCTCCTGAATGCAGAAGGTATCATTAGATTTGGATGGGTCCAGTGTTATTGATTGCGAATGGCGGGACATACGGAAGGCCAAAAATCCGTCATTTTAAGCCGACATAAAACGCCATTGCGGCCATGGCGCCACCATCCTTCACAAATTGGCCATAGCGGTTGGGCGAAAATCCGCCACCGCAATCCGCCATGACGCCTCCATTGCCGCTATTTGATAACACTGGATGGGTCCAATAGCTTTACTCCGGCCCAAGTTGGGTATGCCTTCCTCAACAAACTAACATTATTTTGGGTTTGGCTCATACGGTTTAGAAAGGTGCCCAACTCACGAATTGCCCATTTTGCCCTTACTTTCTTCAGAAAGTTTCCAACAGCGACCACACCGATAAGCAACTCTCCGGTGTGCACAAAAGGTGGCTTCACTGAGATGGTCCCGATCCACCGTCACATGGGGGCTAGCGATCGATGGCTCGGGTTGTGTGGCTCGGTGGCTCGGTTTGCACGCGTTCTCGTTGGTTCACCAAATCATACCCCCATGGTTGTTGCAAGTGGTACAACAACCAACGGCTCACGGTTGTGGAAGGCCACCGCAAGTAGGCGGTGTCCAGCGATTCCCGGCTCGGGAAGGCGTCGCCGCAGTTGGCCGGGGTTCTACGGTTTCGTTGGCTCTGCCTGTGGTGTATGTGCCATCAGCCTTTGAGGGCTTTGAGCGATCTTGAACATCTTGGCCGCCATAAGTAGATCGGCATCCGACGGCTCCGGCGGAGGTGGTGGGTCTCCAAGAGTCGCTTGCTCCTTTCTTCCATGTCCCACACTTGCCTCCTTGTTGCTCTTTCCTTATCTTGAATTTTGGAAGGCAGTGAACTATGCCACACCTTGAGAATCAAACGTATGTATTGTATCAGGTAGAAAATTTTGAGTCAGCATGTGCATTATAAGCTTTTAAGAAAAGATGGTGCAAAGGGCTGTCTGGTAGCTTTGGCTGGTGGGGCTTCTTCGTTGTTTTGTGGCAGAGGAAAGGGAACAAATGAACAATCTCACCTAATGTGTAATGGGTACAAAATTACCCCATAATGGGGTAATTTTGTATTTCAAAATATCTTTAAGGATATTTTGGTCCAACTAATTAAAATAATGGAGGGGAGCCAAAATTGACCCAGGAGGGATTTTGCTCCCCTCCCCTCTTAAAATTTGAACCAAAAAGAAAGATTTAAAATAATTCCTTCCTTCACCTGCCCTCCATTTTCCTTCAACCAAACAATATGTTATAAAGCCTTTTTAAATGATTTGGCAGAAGTGCAGCTCATACTTCAGAAACAGAGAACAAAGTGTTCTCAGGTGACTAATGATGAAGAGTCAACCAACAGACTATCATCTAGTGACTCAATGGTTGATGACATTGAGAGCTACAGGCTTCTACATCAACAGCTTTTGAAGGTAATTGCCTCTAAAGACACAATCTGCACTATAATTAGCAGATATACTCTTTCAAAAAAGTCAAAACCGACTGTTAATGTTATGCATCACATTAGAAAACTTTGGCCAATACTAACATCCTAAACATTTTCCAAAAGTAATTTTCAACCTTATAACAAAACTTGCTCTAGTTAGAGAGAGAATCACATGTAGACCAGAGAAAATTGCAGACAGCACATATTACAAGTTTTCGACACTCAAATTCAAAACTAGTGCATATGCGCAAATCCACAAACAGAAGATGCAGTGAAAAATAAAAAATAAGGAAAATCACTCATTCCACGTCAACAACAAGAACAACAATAATAATGAGCTCTGATATGAACAATAACAGTAACAATAATAATAATGAGTTCTGATATGCAATACTAGGTGATTCTTATAGTTTTTTCTTCTTTTGTTGTATGGGAAATCAATAAAACAAACATTAAACATTTGTATAGATACAATTTTTAAAAATTAAAAAGAGTAAAGACCCAAAGTAGTCCCTCAAATTTTTCAAGTAGGACAGTTTGGTCCCTGAAAAAAAAGGACAATTTGGTCCCCCGAATTTCAAAACAGGGGACAATTTGGTCCTTACGGAGGTACCAGAACGTCCCTCGTTATGAAATTTGGGGGAACAAATTGTCCTTTTTTTTTTTCTTCCAGGGACCGAATTGTCCTACTGAAAATTTTGAGGAACCACTTTGGGTTTTTACTCAATTAAGAATGAATAACACTAACCTTTGTGCCAAAAGGACCTACGGGATGGTCAATTTCAAGAATATCCCTTCCCTAACCAAAACAAACAGATACAAAAAATAAGAATTGAGAATCGACCTACAGATGCAAGAAAAGTACCTCAACTACAGCTAAACTGCTCCGCAGCACATGGATATCTTTAATTAAGATTAAAACACAAACAACTCTTTAGTCAATAGCTCTTCCTTCAACATTTTATCATAATTTTTTTTTATTTTCTGAACACAAAATAAGCTAATTACAAAAATCACACATAGACCTCGAATGAGAGAGAGAGAGAGAGAGAAACCTCAAGCTCAGCCTGAATTTCCTCACGCTCGTGGCCAGTAGCGATTGGCATTACATCTTCAACCTTCTTTTTTATCGCAGTTTTATCATCTATGAGAAGAAGAAGAAGAAGAAACTAATGAAATTACGATTCGCCAAAAACGAAATGCAAATGCAAAGGTGGAAGAGAGAGAGTGAATATACCCGATGGAGTCGAGAAGTGGCGGGGGAGAAGAGAGACGGCGGGAGGAGCGGCTGCGCGGGGGAACCTGGCGGCGGCGGGGGCAGATCGGGGAGAAGAAAGAGAGGTTAGGGTTTTGAGGTGAGAAGAGAGGAGTCTCCGCCACATGTTGGTGTTTGATCTCAGGTCACGCCCCGCTTTGATGGTGACGGCGTCGTTTTTGGGACTGAACAGAACACAGAGATCAGAAATGGAGTTGTTTTCGGGGGTCACTCTCTCTTCATTTTGGAACAAGTGGCGGCGACGAGAGTAGAGAGTGTGAGGGGATTGACTTGGCACGTGACGGAGACCTATAGCACGTGCGAGTGACTAATCAAAATGAAATCAAATCCAATGTGCTAAATACCACCCGGAAATACTGCTTGTATGCCTCTTTCCTAATCAGTCTACTTAATTGTGAAATTTTAAAGAGGGTTTCATTCTTGAGATGTTAAAAACTTAAAACTAGTGAAGGGGTTACAGCCATACTAGATTAAGATATTTAATATTTCTTTTTTGACTAAGATATTTAATATTTTTAAAAGAGTATATATATATAGGTACATGTTTTTTTTTTTGGAAATCTTTGTCCTGAAAATAAAAATATTTAAATGGAAATAAGTGAATGATATTCAAAAATAGTACAAATATTAACTATTAATTAGTAAACTTGGAAATATATTAAAATCTAAAAATTTAAAAATTGCATAACTTAAATGACACCACGTGACTCATCGAGGAGGAAAGAGGTTGTGGAAAATGACTCATATTAAGAATGAATATTCTTATTTATTTTATAGGAATTGACTAATAGTAAACTATTAATGGATAATTTGTAATAAAAAAAATCCTGAAATAAGTATTGGCAACTAGAAATATTCATCCTAAAAATAAAAATAATTAAATAAAAAATAAGCAAGTGAATTTGATAATTATAACAATTAATTGGTGAAATTGTAGTAATTATTATAATTATATTATTTAAGTTATTTGTCTTTAAAAAAATAAGTTAACAGATTTGGAAATGCATATAGAAAGCGTGTGGTGAGTTAAGGAAGAGATAGGTGGTGAGTGAAAAAAGACTCAACGAGAACTCTAATTTAAAAGAAAAATTAAATATGCTAACTAAATTAATAAAGACATTGAAAGAAAAGTATGTGATGGAATTATCAAACAATATATAGTACAAAAAATTATCAAGTGACTAGGTACATCAAAAAAGTTATAGTATAAAATTATTTGTATTATACAACGACCATCAGACAGTATATAATATAAAAAATTATCATGTAACTCAACTACTTGTTCAATATTATTCTATCTATCATGTCTTTTTCAGTGAATCAAATATATCCTAAATTGCCTTAGAAAAAAAAAAAGGCACCCTAAATTCTTTCTTTTATCTTTTACTCAACATTATTCTTCTTTCTGATGTATGGTGTACAAGAACACAAGTATGTAAGTCAACAATTTTCCTATTTAAAATCCATCTTAGTCCCAATTTAATTATCTTCGAAAAATATACGAAAAACATTTTCTAATACTTTATTTCCACCTATTTATATGGAATTAAAAAATGAATTTAACTTTAAAACAATCACTATAAAGAAAAGACATATGGGAAACTTTAAGATTATCCAATTGTATTCGACTTATAATTATTCATATGGGAAGCTATGTTTTAGAAAAAAAAAGTCATCTCAGAGAGTCATATTGATCAAAGTTATTTACTCCGAAATTATCACTTACTCCTTCTGATAACAATATTTCATTTAAATTTGGGCGTAGGCAATTTCATGTGCAACAAAAGCCCCATCATGTATTGAAGATACTTATATGTGATAATTAAAGATCAAAATTCATAAACTAAATTCAAATGTTTATAAAGAAATCTTTCTTAATTTAAGCTAAGTTATTCCTAAATAATATTTCTAGGTTGTTTTGGTTTATATCTTACTTGTATTAGTTATCACTTTCTTTTTCTGGGATTTTAATGACCAAATTTACATTTTAATTTTGAATATGTGACAAATATTTTATTTTTTAGTTAGAACAATTGATTAAATACATGTAACTAAATTTATTTTAATATTTGCTATTTCAAATAAAACTCATACATAAAGTCGTTATTTAATTAATTATATAAATATTCTAAACTTAAGAATAAAAAATATAAACAAATATATCAAAAATCCGAAAATACCACAAGTGAATCCCATAACCATACATGATAAAAGTCCTTGTAAGAAGGTCCTTGTGTGAAAAGATAAAAAGAGTTGCCTCTTTCTCTACCCTAGATTTGTTCATACAAAGCAGGAGAGTATCCTAATTCAAAATATTATACATAAACGTGATGTATTAGCACTTAGCAGTTGTGGCATGTTTAGACGTCTTACTCAAAAGGGAATATATCAGCAAGACTGAAACAACAAATTTTCATGTTAGCAACAACTTATCCCTAAGACTACAACAATTTGTTGAACTGTTAGCAATTAGGTATATATCCACTACATTACAGACGTGTGAATGTAATACAAAAGCCATGATAACCCACTACAACACAATATGAAACATGCCAGCAGAAGAAAAAAAACAGTAAGGCCCTGTTTGGTTTGTTTCATGTTTCCTGTTTTCATTTCCTATTTTTAAGAATAATTATAACACAAATGATTATAAAACTGTCACCTTGTTTTGATTTTATTTTGTGATTTCAAAGATTTGTATAGGAAACAGTGAAAACAAATAAAAAGTTGTTTTCAATGTTTCCTGTACAAATCTTTGGAAACAGGAAATAAAATGAGAACAATGTGATAGTTTTATAATCATTTATGTCGTAATCTTTCTTAAAATTAGGAAATGAAAACAGGAAACAAGATACAAACCAATCAGCCCTAAATCCTAAATTTTTCCCTCAGCCAATCAGTTGTTGCCTAGATCTTTTAGCTTTAGCATCTTGCACTTCACCCTCATCTAATTTTCTTCTGAAGTTTCTTAGATCATCTTCACTAACCAAACCATTCAATTCTTTGTTCAATGCATATGCCTCTCCCATTTTCCTTCGGCACTCTTTACTAGCAGAATCATGACAAACAACTGAAACATAACTTAGAGAGCATAATCAGGGACAATCTAGCACCTCTTAAATATCAAATTACAATTACATAACAAATAATTTAATATCTTAGTCTAAAAAACACTAACAACTATCACAAAATAAAAACAAAAAAAGTAATATAAAAGGCCACAGCTGAGGAATTTAAAATTGAGTTCAGGACTTTGGGACGTGATTTTATTTTTTTTAAAATCGGCCAGATGGGTCAACCCGTCCTCGACCCATTTAACTAGTGGGTAATACAGTGCGGGTTATCAGGTTACCGTGGCCAACCCAACCTACCAAAGGTCGTAGATTAAACGGGTTGACCCGATAGGTTACACTTATTTTACCATCTCTAGATACACATTACCTACTATCGAAAGCTCAATGAAACAGATAGTAACCTAACAGAACTGACCTGGCATTGGGTAGTCTTTGCCAATTATGCAATTTGCTTTGGTCTGAATACTTATAGGAGCAGTCCATGGTTCATAAATGTACTCCTTGGGCATATCTGCTCATATACGTTCAATTCAGTTCTAACACATTATCCAACAAAAAATTGACTAGATGATAGGACATGATGATGGAATTAAGGGTACTTCAACGTACCTTTTAAGACTGGGAGAAAATGCCTAATGTAGTCACCATTAGGGTCATACTTCTTCCCAAATGTAATTGGGGAATAAATTCGATGGTACTGATCATAATAGAAAATACAAGTGATAAAGGTCAGTGGAAAAATCAGGTTTGAAGCTCTGAAAGTACAAAAAGTCCAAAACTGTAACATATTCAAAAAGGATCACCAAATAAAAGAAAAAGCATGGAAGCTAAAATAAATCCAGGGCATTTATCATGTTATACTATTTACTGTTAAAACTTAAGATGAAGAATGGAAGTCACAATTTAGATGACCCAAAAACTGAAAAACCACCAAAATATATAGCATCAGTATCCCTGTGCTTGTCGACTTCAAGTTATGAATTCAATAAATACTTACAGCTTTAAAACAGAAAAGTTTGTCACTTTTTAATGAAAATTTAGAACTAGTAATGCAGTATACTTCATACCTGATAAAAGAAGGATGAGCATGAGAGCCACAGCCAGTTTCCATTATTAATTGCCCAATCTGAATCAATCAGAAGTCTTTCAAAGACATCACGTCCTTTTTCCCAATGAACAAACTGTCAACATAAACAAACAACATTGGTAAAGAGTAATAATAGTATAAAAATTTTGGCATGCTTAAAGTATCAAAATCGTATACCAGATCACCTCGAGTCAGAAAACACGCAACAGAGTGCCGTGCCAGATGATGCATCCAACCCCATTGGCGTAACTACAACAGAAAATTATGGATTCAAATGCACTTCATGACAGAGAAGGCCAATGAAAGTAACCTAGTAGACTAGATTTGATCAACTATGCAGCTTCAGAGTAATTCAACTATTGCTCATTGCTTCATTTGAAAAAGGATTTTAAAACCCAAACCTGGACCATGATAGCATCAATCCAAGGAAATCCTGTCCTAGCCTCCCTCCAAGCCTCCAGCAGTTTATTATCATCCTTCCAAGGAATCTACAATGAATATATTTCAAAAACCATTTATAAATTATAATTATTAAGGAAGCAGTATCACATTTGATTTCAACAAGGAGTATCAATCTGAGAACAACCTCATAGTCACAGACAAATATTCAAGACATCAATAATAACAAGCATATAAGCACATAGGACTAGAGGAGTATAGTAGAAATAAATACTCTTGAAGTATAAACATAATGAGCTAGCTAATCATATCTTTATGTTTAGACACAGAAGTATTTCATGTACTAATATACAATTCTTGCCAGTAAATAGTGTTAGCCAAAGCAACTAAGATAACATCTTTCTTTCTTTGCATTTCTTATCCCTTCTTTTAAATCAAATGTAAATATTGGTAAACATTATAACATTCATTCATTCTTACTTGCTTGCATATCCTATTGCCTTTCATCCTATCAAAGTTTGGAGTCCCGAAAGCTGCCGTGTAAAAGAAGTCTCGCCACAACAACTGCACAAGTCAAAACAGTCAACAGCTTCAGTTTCCTAAAAGTAGAGCTTACAATACAATACAGCGCTAACTTCTGGAAATAGCATTACCTGTCCAAGAAGTGAAACAGGTGGTGATGTATGCTTTGGCATAGTTTTATATACATCTTGAATGTGCTGGTAGAAATATCTGGAAGAGAGACAACCAAACTGCCGAGAAGATTAATAAAGAACAATAGATATAGAAAGGATCCTAAGGTTCCATTGTGATATATGTAATCCAATCAAACAAAATGGACAGGTTAAACAAATCAATGGTTACTGGTTTTGACTCACTTTCAAGTAAGGTGATAAAATAGTTGTTGCCGGCCTAAGAAATGCAGATGGATTACCCTTGGGTTTCTCAAAGTTTGCCACCCACACCTAAAATCATAAAAATAAGAAGCTAAGACGTGCTACCAAATAGAAAAGGCTATAAGAGAATGTTAAATACCGATTACATGTAGCTGATCTTTATGTAAGTACTGATGAATTGGCATCGTGGCATGGAGCTTACAGATTTTCATTCTTGAATGCTAGAAAGTAGAAACTAGAAAGTACCTTGTCTTTCATATATTCTGCCAACCTCTTCAATGCTTCTGATTCGCCGCCTTTGAAAGGAGAGAACTCATCCTGAATGCAACTTCTCTCATTATGTGCACATGAAGAGATATAACTTAAATACAATAAGGGCACCTGTTTAGCATCTTCATATCCAAGATCATTGATCGTTGGAACTTCAGAAACATCACAATTTCCAAGATGGCCAACCGGAGGAAGTGAAGAGTGCTTGGTTGAGAGAGGGGATGGCGGCTGCCCAGCAAGCTTGACAAATGATTGATAGCTAAGTGGCGGCTTCCCTCCATTCTTTAGTGGCATTGGCACAAGAAAACGGACAAATTGATGGTGAATCAATAGAATCAGAATAAAAACATTAACAATGAATCAGCTAGGAATTATTCCTAGCGGAATGTTATTGATTGCTAATTTGCTAGGAAGGTAATGGTAAAAACTATTTATTTATACAGATATAAATGACATAAACTAATCAATAGTTAAATTGCTAAGTATTACTTCGAGGCTCAAACTCACCTTCTCTATAATATCCATGGGATTGAAGAGCGTGTGACTTACAGGAGAGCAAACCTCAATTCCAGCTGCAAGTGCAAAGTTCTGTCAAAACAAACAGAAAATGTCTTCGGGTTATCTTATGTATAGCACACATATCATATCACACTGTTTAAATTTTGATTTACTTTCAGTTGAAAACTTTTTAACACTATCATCAATTTGTATATGACCAAATCATTAAAGAAGTTAGGCTATTATACCTAAGTGATCTAACATTTTTTAATTATGTGTAAACACATCATTAGAAGATATGGTGTAAAAAACTTTGCCATAACAATGCATCGAATCAAATTAAAACTCTAAAAATAACAACCAAGTAACACACCCCTAAATGTCGAGGACTTGGTTATTCATAAGGAAAATATACGAAAACATTACCTTTACTTTAATATCCAGAGCTTGATAATATGGTTCAGTGTCAAACTCGAAGCAAAGCTTTCTGACATTCCACTGCATCAACCGAAAAAACAAAACAAAAATAACTACATTAAATTTTGTCTCTATGAGCCACAAAAGTCATCAATCCCCATAATGTTTCAAAAAATTAATAACAGCAAAGTTTCAAACTTTTTGAACAAATGATGTTTCATTAACAACATCATATTGCACTGTTAATCATAGAAAAATTATATTGATCTCCAGTGAGGTTTGATTTAATTATATTCATCACTCGTCATATTTTTTGAAATTGCACTAACATTTTATGTTCCAAAGTTAAGTGTAATGATAATATAAGCATGGAGGAGGGACAAGTGTAATAACAATATAACTCATAATTGATATGATAACTACCTTGCAATTAAGAAGATGATTTGTGTTTGGTTGATGATATAATTTTTTTTTACAATGACAGGATATCAAAAATTAAACTCACTTATAAAAGAATTAGTATAAAATGTGGATGTAAAGATTATTTATACTATTAACCAATAATAAATTATCATATCATTAAAAATATTTTTCTTTTATCATAATTAACTTAAAAAATCACCCTAGGATGATTTGTTTTTGGTCTTTGACTAGTTAATCTCACAAAGAACTGAGAGACTAATCCTCGAGTGAAAAGTGATGGTTAGATAAAACCTAAAGTGACAACCGAGATCGGGATGGTGGTTAGTAATATTGAATTCGCTCGGGACTGTATACTTTCGCTACGATCAACCACTTTTGGACGTAAATAATTATAAAATATAGAATGACGTTATATTAAAGTAATCTCTTTCTAAAATAAGAAGATGCCAAATATAATCAAGACACAGCTATTTTTTACCTCTTTGAGACATCGAATGAGAACCTGGGCTGGGTCACCCTTAAGAATAAGAAGACGCGAGCCAAGCTTCTGAAGGTTGAGATTAAGGTCCACAAGGCTATCAAGCAAGAACTTGATCCGGTTGAGACCCGCACGAGAGGATCCGGGAGAGAATGCATTCGGGTCGGGCTCCATGTAATGCGGGTCGATAACGAAGACGGGATAAAGATGAGACGCCCCTTGGGAAGCCAATTCGAGAGCCGGGTTGTCGTGGATCCGAAGACCCTTCCGGAACCAAATCAGAGAACCCGACCCGGAAGCCATTGAGGAAGTTATGATTGTATTGTTGGTGCAGTGAGTGAAGAAGGAACCGTATGCATAGGAGAGGTTTTGAACCAACTCGTTTGGTTCCCGCCGTTTCTAACGTGCACCTGTTGTTGGACAATTGGACACCAAGTGAAAGGAACTTTAGCTACGTAAGGATGTGCTTTGCGCCCACGGCGTAGCATAGGCCTTATTGAGATGCGGGGAAATGTGGCGATCAATAACGTGCCACATCGTGTCTTTTACACCACCTAGTATCCAATTTTCGTTTTCACAAAACACTTTTAGGCTTAGCTTTCGATTTAGTTTTGATTTTGTTATTTTAAAAAAATGGTTATTAATAACTTAAAGGTTAAAGTAATGTTTTGGTCCCTATACGTGATATCGATTTTCAATTTGATCCCTATACGTAAAAAGTTATCAATTTGGTCCCTATACGTGTATTTGATTTTCATTTGGTCACCGCTAATTGGTCCTTATATAAGAAGACCAAATTGCAAATTATTGTCACATATAGGGACCAAATTGAAAATAATTATCACATGTAGGGATCGATTTCAAATTTTTTTTGTTGAATTGGTCCCTACATGTGACAATAATTTGCAATTTGGTCCTCTTATACAGGGACCAAATAGCGGTGAGGACCAAATTGAAAATTAGTATCACGTATAGGGACCAAATTGATAACTTTTTACGTATAGGGACCAAATTGAAAATCGATGTCACGTATAGGAACCAAAACATTACTTCAACCTAATGACACGGACTCGGCAAGTGTACCGGTTCGTTGCAAGTAATAAAAACGGTAAGACCGGATATCGTTCTCAGGGATCGTGGACAATTACCACTTCGCAAATTTGACTACTATCTAGGCGATCGAATTTTGGATTGAAGGTTGTTTTAACATCTAGCAAACAAACAAGAAGAAAATATTTTTTGTTCTTTTTGGATTTTTCTCAAACAGTTAATGTGAAAACAAAGAGATGAATAACAATGAGATAGAATTGCTGGGGTTAAACTAAGCTAATCCTCCCCTGGTTGTTATGAAATGAAAACCAACACAATTCCTACTCCCCTTATGACAATCGAATCTTTTCTAATATACTCAAGCCTAATGTCTTAGGTGCATTGAGCCTAAAATCTCAAATTAAACCCTAATGTCTTAGGTGGATTAATAAGAGAAATTGCATTAAGAACAAGATTCATAAGATTGCAAGTAGCCAACACCTATGTCTAGATTCTTGGACTACTTGGCATATAATTCATGAGCATACTTTAACATCAACCTTTCAATTGTCTATTAAAGCAACTAATCATTCCTAAGATGATCAAGCCTAGGAAAGCATTAAGCATTGAATTATATACTCATAAAGAAGAAGGAAAGCGTATTAATCTCAAATCATATTACAACCAAGTTCGGATAACAATAGTCTAACCCCAACAAAAGGGGAGTTTAGCTACGCATAATTGAAGATAAAACAAAAGGAATAATTACGAGAGATGAACAAAGGGGAGAGCTCCATGGAATGATGCACCCGACCACAGCAGCGAGAGGATTTCTCTTTAGGGTTTTTTTTGAATGATCCAATTCTTACATTCGCTTTCGG
The DNA here is from genome assembly GCA_030762895.1 of Sophora flavescens. Lineage (NCBI taxonomy): Eukaryota > Viridiplantae > Streptophyta > Magnoliopsida > Fabales > Fabaceae > Sophora > Sophora flavescens. The sequence goes on from CM061070.1 coordinate 10,572,511, forward strand.
TTTTTCTAGTACTCGTGGCCTGGTCACGGCGGTGATGACCATCACGGCCAGGCCGTGATGGTTTTCGACTTGGCACCGCTTCACTTCTACGATTCATCACGGTAGTGATACTCATCACGGCTATGCCGTGATCCTTTCGACTTTTCCAACAAGCAGGTCGGTAGTGATAGCCATCACGGCTAGGCCGTGATCGTCTCGACTTTTCCAACCGATTCATCACGGCCAGTACTATCCATCACGGCTAGGCCGTGATCGTCTCGACTTTTGGAGATCTGCATACGGTGACACGTCACGGCCGTGATAGCCATCACGGCTGGCCGTGGCGACTTCCGACTTCTGGCTCAATTCTTTCTTGCCTCATTGCTCCCTCACGGCCGTGAGGGCCATCACTGCTAGGCCGTGATGCTCTCTCGCTTGGCTCAATTTCTTATCTTTCAAAGCTCTAAGTCATCCAAGCTTCATACTTGCTAATTCTTGGGCATTTAATCATGAATATCTGCAAAACAACACACAATACCACCTTATCCGTTCCAAAGGAAAAACTAAACAAAATAAACACTAAAATGGCCTAACTATATGCAAATGCATGCAGAAATGTACATGAAAAATGAGGTGAAATCACACTCATCAAATCACCCCAAGCTTAAGACTTTGCTTGTCCTCAAGCAAAAACCAAGGCCATAAGATGAAAACAACCAGGACAATGATAGTGAACTAAGAACCCGAATAAAATGATCCAAGCAACAAAGTCAATTATTTCAGCAAGAGACAATCAATTCAAGTCCAATTAGGGGCTTAGTTTCCCTAGACTCACATTCTCACTAATTCGGGCACTCTATCTCACTTGCAGCTCACCCCAAGCTTGTTCATTTGCTTGGCCCTCTTTCTTGCCTCACTCACTCAAGTGTTAAGGGAATATGACATTTCACTCCATTTTCCTCAAAGAATGATTCCTACCATAAGCTTGACTATCAACCACATCTTCACTTTATTAATGAAAACATCTAAGAATCAAGAGGTCTTATTCTTTGGTTGTAATGAGGCCATGGGATCAATTTTCAGGTGGGAATTTCAAAAACAGGAAATTTCAAAAGGCTATACAAACAATCAAGCATTGCAAGGCACGACCTTCTAAAATACCTTTTCTTGGGTTTCAGTTTACTCTTCCACCATTCTTTCATTTTTTTTTTCTACTTCTCATTCCTTTTTTTTGTCATCCCCTTCCCCATTTTTATTTCTTTTTCTCTTCTTCTTTTTTTTTTTTTTTTTTTTTGTTTGGAGAAGGGGAGATTTTTCAATCCAAGAGGAGTAAAATTTTTTTTTTCAGATTCATCTTTTTCTTTTCATTATCCCAACTTTCAACTACATTTTCTAACCCATTTTTGCACAGTACTTTAGAAGGTCCCTCATAAGCATATTTAACAAAACATTTCAGGGCACCAAGAAAAGCATGCTATTCATTCCGGCTCAAAATGGGCAACTAAGGGTAGCATTTACACATTCAAAGTTCAGAAGGCCGGAAAAAATACCTATTGCTTCAATCATTTTCAAAAATGTTTCCAAAAATTTCTAGTTTCGAAATGGTTTCAAGTCAAGTTCTAGAGAAAAACAGTCCAAGAGGAAAACACTCTACACAAAGAACGGGGGCAGATTTAGTGAGTGCCCCCTAATGGCTCAAAAGCTCACATTCATCGGTTCAAGAACCGGTGAGAACATAATTCCATAGAAACACATGCTAATCATCAACTATCCAAGAACATCTCAAGCATATTTAATGAAGCCAAATTACAAGAATAGAAAATCAGGGTCCAAAATTCACTATCACAGAAAAATTGGCACTTAGCTCTTACTATCATATGTTCAATCTAAGCGGGGGTAAACCGAATCATGCGATCATGCAACTTAAGCCTATATGAATGCAATATTTACAATGCATATATGGATGCAATATTTACAATGCAAGAAAAGAAGAGTACCCCTACCCCAAGCTTAAAGACTTACATTGTCCTCAATGTAAATAATTAAACTTAGAGAGGGGAGAAAAGCTGGAACAACTCACAAGGTGGTAGTGGTCTTTGAATCACATGCTTTCTGGTTTTGTTTCCTCTTGCCCTTCTTCTCCTCCTTCCTTCAACATCTGGAATCACTCAACAAACTATTAACAAACCTCTTGAGCTTCTCAAATTATTCAAGAGGGGGAAATCAAAAACAAAAGAGAAGATGAAAATAAAAATAAAAATTGGGTTGCCTCCCAATAAGCGCTTCTTTAACGTCACTAGCTTGACGGATGAATTTTTTTTTTTTTTTTAATATATATATATATATATATATATATATATATATTTTTTTTTTTTTTAACTCATAAAGAAGATGGCGCCTGAAGAGTGACGGAAATCGCCTGACGATCAAAGTTGCCCCCAAGGTAGTGCTTTAGTCTTTGTCCATTTACCGTGAAGGTATCACCGGATGATGGATCTTCCAATTTAACATAACCAAATGGAGAGACAGACTTGACATAGAATGGGCCTGACCATCTTGATCTCAATTTGCCTGGAAAGAGCTTGAGTCTTGAGTTAAACAGCAGAACTGACTGGCCTTCTTCAAACTTCTTGGGAAGAATGTACTTGTCATGCCAGAACTTTGTCCTTTCCTTGTATATCCTAGCACTCTCATAAGCCAAGAGTCGGAACTCATCCAACTCATTCAATTGAAGCATCCTCTTGTCCATGGCTAGCCTTGCATCAAAGTTCGGGGCCTTCACTCGCCCAAAAAGCACGGTGTTGTAGCTCTACGGAAGATGACATGATTTCCGAACACCAATTGGTAAGGTGACATGCCAATAGGCGTCTTATAGGCAGTCCGATAGGCCCAAAGTGCATCATCCAACTTCTTCGCCCAATCCTTCCTTGCATTGTTCAGATTTTTTCCAAAATTCTCTTCAACTCCCGGTTGGACAATTCCACTTGCCCATTGGTTTGGGGATGGTAAGGTGTGGTAACTTTGTGGTTCACCCCAAACTTGGCAAGCACGCATTGAACTCATTATTGCAAAAGTGGGTACCCCATCACTTATGATAGCCCTAGGGGTCCCAAACCAGGGTAAAAATATTCTTCCTCACAAAACCGATCACAGTTCTTGCATCATCCTTCAAAGTTGGCACGGCTTCCACCCACTTGCTCACATAATCAACCGCCACCAGGATGTACTTGTTGTTGTAAGACGACGGGAAAGGACCCATGAAGTCAATCCCCCATACGTCAAAGAGCTCTACCTCCAATATACCCTTTAGGGGCATCTCATTTCTCTTGGAAATACTGCCGGTCCTCTGGCATTTATCACAATTCATCACCCAAGCTCGGGAGTCCTTGAAAATGGTGGGCCAAAACAACCCGCTTTGCAAAATCTTCATGGCGGTCCTCTCACCACCAAAGTGTCCTCCATAGGGTGAGTTGTGGCAGTGGGTCAACACCCCATTAATTTCTTCTTCAGGTATGCACCTCCTCAGAATTCCATCTGAACCCCTTTTGAAAAGATACGGCTCATCCCAAATGTAGAACTTGGCATCATGAATGAGCTTCTTCCTCTGTTGCGCATTGAAGTCCTTAGGAATTTTATTGGCCGCCTTGTAATTTGCAATATCCGCGAACCAAGGTGCCACTTGCACCACAAACAACTGTTCATCTGGGAACTCCTCTTGAATTGGCAACTTTGCTTCTGCTTGGACCTCTGCTTGTGGAAGCCTGGACAAATGGTCGGCTACCACATTCTCCACTCCTTTCTTGTCCTTTATTTCCAAATCAAACTCTTGGAGTAGCAGTATCCACCTAATAAGCCTTGGCTTAGCATCCTGTTTAGTCATCAGATATCTCAAAGCAGAATGATCAGTGTAGACTGTAGTTTTACAACCAATCAAGTAGGATCTAAATTTATCAAAAGCAAATACCACAAGCAAGCAACTCTTTTTCAGTCGTAGTGTAATTCAATTGGGCATCATTAAGCACCACGAGTGGCATAGTAAATGACATGCAGCACTTTGTTTTTCTTTGGCCCAAAATGGCTCCCACCGCATAGTCACTTGCATCACACATTAGCTCAAAAGGTAAACTCCAATCTGGAGGAGCAATGACTGGTGCGGTGGTGAGTTTTTCTTTCAAAATTTTGAAGGCATGCATGCAATCATCATCAAATATAAAAGGGGTATCAGCTACCAAAAGCTTGCATAAGGGTTTCACTATTTTTGAAAAATCTTTTATGAACCTTCTATAAAAACCCGCATGCCCTAGGAAGCTTCTAACACCTTTCACATTTAAGGGAGGAGGAAGTTTTTCAATCACTTCAATTTTGGCTCTATCAACCTCCATCCCCCTCGATGAAATTTTGTGCCCAAGAACTATACCCTCCCTAACCATGAAATGGCATTTTTCCCAATTTAAAACGAGGTTAGTTTCTTGGCACCTTTTTAGGACACAGGCAAGATTATTCAAACAGTTATCAAATGAATCACCAAATACAGAAAAATCGTCCATAAATACCTCAATAAACTTCTCATTCATATCAGAAAATATGGAGAGCATGCACCTTTGAAAAGTGGCGGGTGCATTGCACAACCCGAAAGGCATTCTCCTGTATGCATAGACTCCATAAGGGCAGGTGAAAGCGGTCTTCTCTTGGTCCTCCGGGTCAACCACAATCTGGTTATACCCGGAGTATCCATCAAGGAAACAATAGAAAGCATGGCCCGCCAACCTCTCTAGCATCTGATCAATGAAGGGTAATGGAAAGTGGTCTTTTCTAGTGGCCTCCTTCAGTCTTCTGTAGTCAATGCATACCCTCCATCCAGACACGGTCCTGGAGGGAATAAGTTCATTCTTTTCATTCGCCACCACTGTCATCCCCCCTTTCTTCGGCACAACTTGGACCGGACTCACCCATGGACTATCGGAGATGGGATAGATAATACCCGCATCCAACAACTTCACAATCTCCTTCCTCACAACTTCCTTCATATTCGGGTTGAGTCTTCTTTGCGGTTGCCTAACCGGCTTGAATTTTTCCTCCACACGGATTTTGTGCATGCAGAAGGAGGGGCTTATCCCTTTCAAATCGGACATAGACCATCCAATCGCAGATTTGTGCTCCCTAAGCACCCTCAACAGCTTCTCTTCTTCCAATGAATTTAACCCACTATTGATGATAACTGGGAATGAAGAGTTCATCCCCAGGAAGGCATAACGGAGATGGGATGGCAATTCCTTCAACTCTAGCACCGGTGGGTCACCCTTATCTTCAATTCTCACATCTTCCACCACTTTATCTTCATCAGTATTCACAACCAGACAAGCTTCCAGAGATTTAATCATTAGATCAACTTCTTCTGCACATACCTCTTCCTCTACATCCTCTACCATTAGAGCGGCTTCTAACGAATCTTCAAACTTCTGGGGCAAACTCTTGTCAGATAATGACTCAATGAGGTCCACTATCATGCATGTGTCCTTGTCACTTGGGTGTTTCATCGCTTCAAACACATTAAAAGTGACCTTTTCGTCTTGTACCCGAAGCACCAATTCCCCTTGATTGACATCGATCAAGGCTCTACCTGTTGCTAGGACTGGTCTCCCCAAGAATCGGGGGGTATCACCATCTTCAGCATATCTAACACCACAAAATCTGCTGGAAAAATAAATTTATCTACCTTCACCAACAAATCCTCCACAACACCATAGGGGTATGTAATTGAACGGTCTGCCAGTTGAAGAGAAATTCCTGTTGGTTTTACTTCACCAATCCCCAGCTTCTTGAAAATGGAGAGCGGCATCAGATTAATACTTGCCCCTAAATCGCACAATGCTCTCCCTATGTTCAGATGACCAATCGTGCATGGGATAGTGAAACTGCCCGGGTCCTTCATTTTTACTGGCGACTTCCTTTGAAGTATAGCGCTGCACTCTTGATAAGCATAACTGTCTCCTCCTTCCACCTTCTTTTGTTTGTAAGGATCTCCTTCATGAATTTTGCGTATGAAGGCATTTCTTTGTAGAGCATCAAGAAACGGGATGTTTATTTGTAGCTTTTTGAATACATCCAGGAACTTAGAAAAGCTGCTGATCTTTTGCTTCTTTCTTCAACCGTTGGGGGTATGGAATTCTGAAATATGGGGGCAGCTCCTTGGGATTATCAACCTCTTCCAGAATCTGTCTTCTAGTCTTCTTCTTCGCAAATTCTTCATCAACCAATTTCTCCCTCTGTGGTTCTTCAGCTTCTACATCAATAGGATTAGAGGTAGTACCTTGGGAAGTTCGGGTTCTTCATTGTTTACCTCTTCAGATTGCCCCTTGTCAATTCCAGCATCACTTGTCTTCTCTTCCTTCTCTTTTTCTTGTGGACTTAACATTCTCCCACTTCTTGTAACAATGGCCTTACAATCTTCCCTTGGGTTCTTCTCAGTATCCCCAGGCAATTGTCCTGGAGGTCTCTCTGCCATCTGCCTTGCTAGTTGGCCCATTTGATGCTCCAAGTTCTTGATTGAAGCATTCTGATTCTTTATAGTTTCTTGAGTAACTTGCATGAACTGGCCTAGAAGGTTCTCCAATTTGCTCGAACTCTCTTGAGGAGGCTTTGTTTGAGTATTTGAACTTTGTCCTTGTCTCCAACTGAAGTTGGGATGATTGCGCCACCCCGGATTGTAGGTGTTGGAGTAGGGATCATTTCTAGGCCCTTGGTTGCCCATATAGTTTACCTCTTCTTGTCCCGAGCTTCCAACCACATTGATCTCACAGTTCCCATTTGCATGGTTGCCTCCACAGAAATCACACACTGAGGCACCTTGAGCTTGAATAGCTTGTACTTGAGAATTCTGCAGTTGAACCGACCCCAGGTGTTTGGTAAGAATTGCCATGTGTGCGTTGAGGGCACCAATTTCATCCAGCTCCGAACACCTCTATCGACCACCGACCGAGAACTAGGCATTTGATAGTCATTGTTAGCCATGTTCTCAATCAAGTCCTTTGCTTCTTCCGGTGTTTTCTGACTCAATGTACCTCCTGCAGCCGCTTCAATCATACTTCTTGAGTTCCTGTTGAGCCCATTAACAAAAGTTGCGACCTGCTGCCATGTCTCCAGTTCATGATTTGGACAAGCTGTGAGTAAGGACTTGAACCTCTCCCAGGCTTCATATAGTGACTCACCATCCCTCTGTGCAAAGGCATTGATCTCTGACCTCAGCATAATCATTCTTGACGGAGGGAAGAATCGAGATAAAAACTTGCTGACTAAGTCGTTCCAGGTGATGATGCTTCCATGAGGATGAGATTGAAGCCATGCCTTGGCTCTATCCCTCAAAGAGAAAGGGAAAAGCCTTAACCGAATGGCCTCATCGGAAGCTCCGTTTAACTTGATGGTGTCACACAGCTCAATGAAGGTACCAATGTGAGCATGAGGATCTTCACTCTCCAACCCTCCAAATTGGTTTTGCTGCACAAGGTGGAGAAGTGAGGCCTTGATTTCGAAATTATTGCAGGCCACTGCAGGTCTCACAATCGGAGTTCCACATCTATCAACTCTAGGGGAAGTGTAGTCCCCCATTGTTCTCCTTGGTGCATTCTCTTCTGCCATGGTGACAGCTGCTACTTCAACTTGTGGTTCTTGCACACTGGGTAACTCAACTTGCTGCTCTTGTCTACTAGAAGATGCTCTTTCTCTGTTCTGTCTTGCCTTGGTTCTCTTTCTATTCCTTCTGCAGAGTCTCTCGATCTCAGGTTCGAATTGGAGTTCACCTGGGTCGATTGTACCTCGCATACACTGAACAAACGGAGTAGCACAGAACAAACAAAAAAAAACAGCACTTGCAGAAATTCACAGCAGATATACAGAAATTAAGAACGAAAAACACAGTAGGAAAACAGTAAAAATAAAATGCCTAAATTAGGAGTCCCCTTTGGTACTCGTGATATTGGCACACCGATCCCCGGCAACGGCGCCAAAAACTTGACACGGACTCGGCAAGTGTACCGGTTCGTTGCAAGTAATAAAAACGGTAAGACCGGATATCGTTCTCAGGGATCGTGGACAATTACCACTTCGCAAATTTGACTACTATCTAGGCGATCGAATTTTGGATTGAAGGTTGTTTTAACATCTAGCAAACAAACAAGAAGAAAATATTTTTTGTTCTTTTTGGATTTTTCTCAAACAGTTAATGTGAAAACAAAGAGATGAATAACAATGAGATAGAATTGCTGGGGTTAAACTAAGCTAATCCTCCCCTGGTTGTTATGAAATGAAAACCAACACAGTTCCTACTCCCCTTATGACAATCGAATCTTTTCTAATATACTCAAGCCTAATGTCTTAGGTGCATTGAGCCTAAAATCTCAAATTAAACCCTAATGTCTTAGGTGGATTAATAAGAGAAATTGCATTAAGAACAAGATTCATAAGATTGCAAGTAGCCAACACCTATGTCTAGATTCTTGGACTACTTGGCATATAATTCATGAGCATACTTTAACATCAACCTTTCAATTGTCTATTAAAGCAACTAATCATTCCTAAGATGATCAAGCCTAGGAAAGCATTAAGCATTGAATTATATACTCATAAAGAAGAAGGAAACTGTATTAATCTCAAATCATATTACAACCAAGTTCAGATAACAATAGTCTAACCCCAACAAAAGGGGAGTTTAGCTACGCATAATTGAAGATAAAACAAAAGGAATAATTACAGAGATGAACAAAGGGGAGAGCTCCATGGAATGATGCACCCAGCCACAGCAGCAGAGGATTTCTCTTTAGGGTTTTTTTCTGAATGATCCAATTCTTCTGTTCTGCTCAGTTTTTCTAGTACTCGTGGCCGGTCACGGCCGTGACAGCCATCACGGCCAGGCCGTGATGGTTTCTGACTTGGCACCGCTTCACTTTCTGATTCATCACGGCCGTGATACTCATCACGGCTATGCCGTGATCCTTTCTGACTTTTCCAACAAACAGGTCACGGCCGTGATAGCCATCACGGCTAGGCCGTGATCGTCTCTGACTTTTCCAACTGATTCATCACGGCCGTACTATCCATCACGGCTAGGCCGTGATCGCCTCTCGACTTTTGGAGATCTCGGCACGGTGACACGTCACGGCCAGTGATAGCCATCACGGCTAGGCCGTGAGTGCCTCCCGACTTCCTGGCTCAATTCTTTCTTCGACTCTTGCTCCCTCACGGTAGTGAGGCCATCACCAACTAGGCCGTGATGCTCTCTGCTTGGCTCAATTTCTTATCTTTCAAAGCTCTAAGTCATCCAAGCTTCATACTTGCTAATTCTTGGGCATTTAATCATGAATATCTGCAAAACAACACACAATACCACCTTATCCGTTCCAAAGGAAAAACTAAACAAAATAAACACTAAAATGGCCTAACTATATGCAAATGCATGCAGAAATGTACATGAAAAATGAGGTGAAATCACACTCATCACCTAACTTAAATTATCACTTAAAATAATACTTAATAAGATTAATATATTCTTTGATACGTTACAGAAGAACCACACAAAAAATAACAAGAGTAGTTTAGGGAAAATGTAGAGATTTAATATATTATTTATTATAAAACAAAGATTTATAGTGGAATAAAATCTCAAAGATACCTCCATTTTCCTTCTCACACACCTCATATACCTCCTCTCACATGTGTTTTCTCTCCCTCTCTCTAACTAACTTGCCAGCTCAACTCTTCACTCTCCATCTGGGCCCTTTCTCTCCATGGGTCCTATCAATGCCACCCTCTTCTGAACAACCTTGTCCACGAGGTTGGAAGTGGTTTCTATTGCTCTTCTTGCAGCCGGGAGAGACATTAATTTGCTTGAGAACCAAATCGGAACAGGCTTGTTCAGGGAATTAAAGCTGGACAGCAACTGCACCCATATGCTTGAGGACCAAATATCATCTTCTATTTTGCAATTGCAGTTCCTTTGTTGATAGAGTTGGGCTTGGCTCATTACTTCAGAAAATAACCTCATCTTGCAGATTTGCAATGGTCCTGTAATAGCATCCAACTTGTGGTTTCTAACATCAATTAGGATTCCCCAAATATTTCCTCTATCATATACAAAATTAAGCAAACAGCGAAATGTGGGGAAACATCTCCAGCAGTATTCATAAGCAGTAAGTACCATAGGAATATTGGATTCCCCTGGGTCCCAATGTTTGATCAAAACCAAGGAATACAAGGACATCATCTTCTCATTGCCAAGTGATCCTTGTTTTGCATTAATGCAGCCAGTGGGAAGGAAATTGCTCAGATGCTCATGAAGAGGAAACAAAACATAAATGTTGGAAGGAACTAGTAGTTGCTGTTTCACTCTATTTCCAAGTATATCGTGCTGCAGTTTATTTCTAAATTGGTAAAAAACAATTAACTGGAAAGGAACTACTACTGCCTTAACTATTGGAGACTGGGCAATCATACATGCAGAATACACCACAGTAGCAGCGGTGCAAAGGAAATTATACTCGTGTCTAAATAAGTTTGTGAGTACTGGCCGCATTGCCTGTGGCTCGGGTACAACAGTGTAACCTTCCACACAGCTAGCTGCAAGTCTGCAACTTCAAGTCCCTTATTTTCTCATCTCTGAGCAGGTGTTGACGACATGCATTTAAGCATCAGATGAACCCGAAGACCATCCAACCAATTTCTCTCATCATTTAGCTTTGCGACTACCCTCTCAGCCAACTTAACAGATTCATATTCCACAATTGCATGCAGCTTGCTAGCTAAGGGCATCCCATCAACCTTCTCCAATCTTAAAGGAGATGATGTCCCATTAATGGAGTTTTGAGTTGAACAGGTGCAAACCTTCATGAAATTCTGATGGCAGTAAGCCTCAAGTTGGTTTTCAGCTACAACAACTTCACAAATTTCATTACCAAGATGCATTTTGGACTGACCCATTAGGTATAGACTTAGACCCAACTTACAGAATACCCATTTTTCCCTTGTATCTTTCATCCACGTTAGGATCAAATCGTCGTTCCTAAAGAGTGACGTCCTTGTATGTACCCATGGCACCCGTGGTTGCCCCGCCAGTTGCGACTCACTAACCACCACATGTGGGATGGCATCCGGTGGCTCCGATGATGGTGGGGGCATGAATGGACGCTGTACAGTAACTTCACCTTGGACTGTTACACGAAGGGATCCATGGATTGTGTCTAGGGGTGAAGACGGAATAGCCAGGTGAAAGGAAGTTGGGCCCAAATTTGGATTCACTTGTTTTGGTAAAACCCCTTTTGTGCTGACACTTGGCTTTATGGACCACCGACCTTGATAAGGAATTAAAGCAGCTACTGGAATAATACGTGCTTGGACTTGGAGCTTACTACTAAGATCTATTTGGGCCACTGACATTAGGTCTTGATTTAGGCTATCCAAGACCATTTTCTTTTGAAACCAGATGCCATATTCAATTTGGGCCAAGTCCATTAGTTCTGAAATTAGACAAATACAACAGAATACCATATAATCTTCAATTTGGGCCATGCCCATTAGGTCTAACATGATACCAAACTTGCCCAATTCCCAATTTGCCCTTCTGTCGTCCCTCTCCATCGTCGGTGTTAACGGTGGTCAGATAGTTGTAGCAAATGGGGCAGCGACCGGCGGCTGGGGTCTTGGTGAGGCCACCACTCGTGGGCCGGTGTACGGCGGTTCCCGCGATTCAGATTCCCCCGTCAATGGCGACTCGAAGGATGCCACAAATGGTTCGGCACGGTGGCTCCCGAGTGTGGCGGGTCCGCCGCTCGTGGACCGATGTCCGACGGTCCTGGTGGTTGTGCGTGGTCAATTAGGCTCTGGGTTCTTCGACCCTTTCCAACCGTCACACATGGATCCGAGACCCAAACACCCAAGGCTTTCACTCCCTCATTCCTACTCCTTTCTACCACTACGACACCTGCCCCGGGGAGTTGCCTCCCTATCTCGGGTTGTTCTGCGTCTCCTTGGACATCTTCATCCGTTGAAAATGGGTCCCCTTGGTTCGACCCTCAACCCCTTCCCATCTCGAGTTTTATGATGGCAAACAATTCACCCATTCGTCGTTCCCTTTTTCGTCATAATTTTTCGACGCCCGTCGGGTGCGACATCTCCTCGCCTCTTCTTTTTTCGGCCCAGGATTTTGGTTAACATACCCATCAGTTCCTCATGATTTTCCATCAGTTTCTCGTGATTTTCCATTGCCTTGGACTGTAGATTTGCTAAAACCATGTTGATACTGGTCACCTCAGTTACTAGAGCTCCTAATTTTGCCTCCATATTCTTTGGAGGTGCTTGACTTCCCCTTCTCCTTCAAGCACTGATCCCGTCGAGACACTCCGACGAAACGTATCCGGCAGGTCGGACCAGTTTGATACGTACCAGAAGAACCACAGAAAAATAGCAATAGTAGTTTAGGGAAATTGTAGAGATTCAGTGTATTATTTACTATAAAAGAAAGATTTACAGTGGAATAAAATTCCAAAATGCCACAGAGCTAGGCTCCTCACTAGTGCAAAATATACTTTTAACATCGGGGTTTTAGCATCGGTTTACAGAAAATTGATGTGAAAAAGGTGGCGGTGACATTTTTGAAATTAAATTGAAAACTTTTAACATCGATTCTAAAATAAACCGATGTTATAAAGGTTTTAACATCGGTTTTTATAAACCCGATGTTGAAAATTGAACCAAAAATAAAAAAATTTAAAAATGCATAAGTTAACACATCGGTTTATTTATAACCAATGTGGAAATGTTTATGTTTTAACATCAGTTTTTTAAAAACCGATGTGGAAAAACGAATAAAAACAAGACGCTGCCGCCGCCCTCCACTCAGTAAGCAAGGGAGGAAGACACCGCCCTACGACCTCACCCCATTACCACGATAACAGGTCACACACACACTCTCTCTCTCACTCTCTTTCTCTCTCTCAACCCTGAAATACATTTAGCGTAAATGGCGTAGGAGCTTCTAATCCGAATCGGTTGCTATTGTGGGCGGATCCGAGTGGCGCGACGGAGGAGCTGTAGTGGTGATGGGCGGAGCAGCCTCAGATGAACGTGGCTGGAGTAGGTTAGCGCGAAGTAGCTGTACGGCGGAGGGGCTCTTTCTTTTCTTTTCTTTTATTTTTTCTTTATTTCTTTTTTCTGCGTTAAGGAATATTGGTTGTTAGGCATTGGTAGCAGTCACATTCTGTTGTTGTTTCCCTGTTAGGACCATTTTATAAAACCATCACTCTCAACTACTGTCTTCCATTCACATTCTTCCTTCCCCAACCCATTCTCCATTTCAGGTAAAGCTACCGAGATGCATAAACATAGTGATGTCATCATCCATACTGTTATTTGTTTTTGGCCTTTTTTATGTTCCAGCTTTGATCAATTATGTTGTTAGTTTGTGGGGTTGGATGAAGTTTTTGGCTTTAGAATCAATCTAGGATAAGTTATTGGGATTGGAATGGGATCAATGATTCATTTTCTCTAACTTAGGGGAGATATATGATGTGTAGTGCAGGTTGATATTCTTGGATTTTGCTGTTTTTGTTTTATGAAGATATTCATATATTGAAATGCTAGTTTTATGGATTTTCCATTTTAGGAACCAATGGAGAATTGGGGGTTAGTTAGCTTGATTAGACTGTCATAATATCAGAGGTTAAGAGATACTACTGTATTTATTTCCTATATATAAAAAAAAGATACTGGTGTATTTACTGAATGGATTGAGTTTTTTGGTACCCAATGGAAGAAGCAATTCAGCGATTCCAAGATCATGATATGAAGTTCAAATATTTACATTTTGTTAAAAAAAATATGTTATTATGGCTTTATTAGGATATATCATTGTCCATGATTTTATTTCCATATTCAATGTTTTTATTTCCTTTTTATCTGCCTATCTGTCAGTGCAAGATTTCAAAAAGGACAATTTTTGTTCCTCCTAATTATATGGTATCCACTCTCCATATGAGTTGCAAAGGATTTCTGAAAGCCAGATAGACATTCTCTGATTACACAACTACATAAGGAAATACCAAAGGTGGCGTTTTGCTAGCTCATACCAAATAGTATCTCCTCTGCTTTGTAAACAAATTTTGAGCTCCAGATTTCATTTATCATTCTACTTGCTAAATCATTTATATGTGTATACTGTCTTATATGTGTTCATCAACTTGGATTTTCTACTGTAAGCTTAGCTATTTCTTATATGTATGCGTGTGATTTATCTCTGTCAAAGTTCTTCTGTATTTATGCTCCTATACTGATCAAGCTACATAATTGTTGTTGTGAACTTGTTATTCTGGTCTTGTTATGAAAATATTCACAAAGTGCTTCTCTTTTTGTATAGGTACACTTGTTGTTATTGAAACTATTGCAGTACAAGCTCCGAGCAGAATATTAAGCAGAATATTCATTATTCATTACGGTTTCCTGTTGAGTGTTCTTCCCACACCCGATAAGCTTTCTCCTCTCCATTTTTATTGTTTGGTTTTTGTTTGCATTGTACACGGTAAGTGTCTACCGAGGTCGAACACAAGGATTGGGCTACCAATTCGACTAATTTCGCGATAAGTCTGATAAGTTGGTTAAGTAGAGAAAGTGGTTGGAGAGAAACTAGGATCACAATTCAAATTAACAAATCAAATCAAATCAAATAAGATATGGTGATGAAATCTGGAATTAAAAGCATCTAAGGTTTCGAATCCACCTACCCAATCATGCAAAGTACCCAAGTGATAATGATCTCCTCCCTAGGTTCAATTTTAATGTCAACGGGACCCCTAAATTCTCCTATATTCACTGTCGTGCTCAATAGGACATATTCGATGATTTGAGTTAATTACTTACTAGGTCTCTTAACCCTAATCTCGAATTCTATTAATTCTTGTTCCCTAAGAGTTGCAATGGCCATCACGGCCGTGACACGCATTACTGATTTTGCCAAAGGGAAGAAGATTTACTGTGCTGCGGTGGTAACGGTGGCGCTGCTCTGGTGGTGACGGTGGTGGCGCTGCTCTGGACGTGCGGAGGAAGACTGACCTAAGAGAGAGAGAGAAACGGTTAGAGACGGAGAGAGAGAGAGAGACAGAAACAGAGATGGAGAGAGAGAGAGAAACAGAGAGGGAGAGGGAGAGAGCTTACCTAACGGCGGTGACTGGAGGCTGGTGGTCGGAGCTCGCGAGGAAGAGAGAATGATGGCCGGAGAGGAGCTGCTGCGTCGCGCTGCCTGCATGTGAGAGAGAAGAGAGGAAAAGAGAGAAATGGGGGAAGAGTGGAAGGAACGTCGCGATTTAGGGATTTCAGTTTTAGCGACCGAATTATTCGGTCGCTAAATCGGTCGCTACACGGGTAAATTTGAAATTTGAATTCATAAATTTAGCGACCGATTTAAAATTTGGTCGCTAACACGCTCTATTTTAATTCTTTTACGGGCCTTTTAGCGACCGATTTAACATCGGTCGCCAAGATAAATGGAATTTAACCGTTGCATTTAACTCGGTCGCCATTTCGGTCGCTAAAAAATCATAATTTTTTGACTTTTGCTTTCCTTTATTTGGCGACCGAAATAGAGATCGATAACTCTGCTACGCTCTATTTCGGTCGCTATTTCGGTCGCAATATCAACTATAATCAGTGTTTGATTTAGATCCTACAATCGATCGCCATTTCGGTCGCAAACAACAACCAACAAATTCGGTCACTGTTTTCGGTTGCTATATGACCTTTTTTTTTGTAGTGGGTGAGGGTCGTTGTTGAGATTATTCGAGATGCTGATGCTCGAGTCCCCGTGTCCACTGAGGAGGTTCAAACAGTGGGTCATGCCCCCGGTAACTTCATCCCCTGGCCAAGAAGACTGGACAGCTTTCTTGTTGCATCTGAGGTATTCAGTTAGTTGTGTTTTTCTATATTCATAGTTGAAATTATTTATTATTGTTTAAGGATAATGCTTTATTTTTATTTGTTATAGGATGTTGGAAATGATATTCTGCCTAAAAGGTCGGATCCAGGAAGACCAGAGATGTTCCGCTCCGCCAAGGTATTCATTTGACCATTTAATTAATTACGAATGAAATAACTTATCTGTGATTACTAATATATATCTTTGTTGTTTAGGGGATCAACAAAGGGGCACCTGGTGATGTTTTTAAACTTCTGGCTATACAGGTTGTGACCATGGAGAATGATGCAGCTTTGGTAAGGTTGGAACATGATGACAGCCCATGCGATGAACTGTATATCCAAAAGCTGGAATTTATGGAGATTGTACTCGATAATAAAGAAATGGCTAGTTCTGCACACCTATCATTATGGTGCACGTAAGTACATTTTATTTATAAGTTAAGTAATTAAATTTTAAATACTATGATAATTAACATGTTTTTTCAATATATTAGGTATCTGCATCGTATGTTAGTTGATCAGGGTAACCTCGCCCTTTATGGGTTCATTGACCCCATGTTCATTCAGGGTGATGTTCTCCTAGCATCAGAAGACCCGGTCACCACCATACGTGATATACTTGCCCGAGACGATCATCAATTCTACCTTGCGTCTTATCTCAATAAGTAAGTACCAGTTATTTAATTATAACTATATATGACTTAGTCACTAATTGTTCCGCAAATACGGCAAGCATTGGCAACTGTTGATCTTGTACCCTAGGATGAATGTCGTGGTCTTCTTCTGCTCAATTGGAAATAACCCGGCGAATGAACTGAAGACGATCATGGAAACGTAAGTATTAAAATACTTTATAATCAGTAATGTAGTTGTTTTAATTATCTGAAATCTATTAGATATACTTTAATTAATGTTTATTTTGTCATGATAGTTCTATTAATGCAAACCACATGTTACATGGTGAAAGGCGTCGGGCTATCAGATGGATTATTCCTAACGTAAGATATTTATTAGTTCAAACACTTCAAATGCAGTGAGTATAATTATTGATTTCTATTTAATTCCTCATATTCTAATTGAGTTTCATTTGTACGTAGTCCCGTATACAACGTGGATCATGGGAATGTGGATACTATGTGATGAAGTGGATGTTCGAAATTATCTCCTCCAGGATCACTGAAAGATGGCACGAGGTAAATGTTAATTGGTAACAATTAGAAGTAACAGTTATAGATTCGTTATATGTTTTATGTTAGTTTATTACTTAAAAGATATAATCTTTTGTTCAATTAAACTTGCAGATAATCAACAATCCAACTCCATTATCTGATTCTGACATCAATAACATAAGGAGGCGTTGGTCAACTTTATTTCTTGAAGTGTACCAACCATAGTTTGTATGTAGTTAGTTTAAAAATTTATCATGTACTAGCTATAGCTATACTGATCATATATATTTTGATATGAAATCTATAATATATCATGTAGCTTTTTGGTTTCTAATTATCTTTGTTGTCTGAATGTAATTGAACGTACATATGTATTGTTCGTAATAAATTCAGTATATATTAATTTAATGTGTTTTTGTTGTACAAAAGTGATTGTGTTGAGAATATTTAGAATATGTTATACTGGTATTGATCTAGATTACTGAAACAGGGGAAATGAATGATAGAAATGTAAAAAGAGTTTTTTTAAAAAAATAAGACTTTACACATCGGTTACTAAAAACCCGATGTGGAAAGTAAGCTTTACACATGGGTTAATAAAAAACCGATGTGGAAAGTGATATTTCCACCTAGGTTATGGGATAACCCATATGACAAATGAAATTTCCACATCGGTTATTTAAAAAACCGCTGTTAAAAAATGTAATTTAAACATCTGTTTTAAAACTGATGTGAAAAGTAACAATAAACAATATCGATCTTTTCAACATCAGTTTGAAAACCGATTTGAAAAACATAAAATAATCGATGTGGAATCCCTTTCTACACCGATACCTATAGAGAGCTCGAGCTCTCTATCCATAACTAACACAGTAATTCCCAAAGATACCTCCCTTTTCCTTCTCACACATCTCATATACCCCCCCTCACGTGTGTTTTCTCTCCCTCTCACTAGCTAACTTGCGAGCTCAGCTCTTCACTCTCCATTTGGGCCTTTTCTCTCCATGGGTCCTATCATTCTTACATTAGTTTATAAAAGGATTAATTTAACTGACGTTTGATATTCTTAAAAATTATGTTGAAAGTTTTTATTTTTCAGATAGTAAATTAACGGTCGAATTTTTTTCACACAAAACATTTCATATTTACTTTATTTTTGGTACAGTTGAAATAAGAAAAAAACAAAAATTAACTTATTGGATAGCTAATACCCATTTTATCAGCAATCAAGAGAGTGCACTAAGCCGTGGGAGGATGGTCCCATATCTTCCAATTGTTCTCATTATGAATCTTATATATCCCCCTAATTTTTCCAATGAAAATTCCAACTTGTTGCTGGTTCTTCTCAACGAGAGAAAGAAATATATCTATAAAAAATGTTAGAGGCTGTAATAAAGAAAGTCCAAAATTGTCACAAATAAAACGGTTAGCAATGAATAACAATTAAAACGGTTTTTCAACATTCATCAATTTAATTGACATGATATAAATTAACCGGTGTGATACAAAGTGATACAAAATATCCGAACAGAAGAATTTCTTCTTATGAAATATGAATAAATGGTCCGGTGAAAATAAAAATATGGATAACAGTATTCATTAACTAGTATCAAATTCAAATTAACGGCAACTTTCTTCTCCGTTTGTAAAATTAAAATGGAACACAGCTTGTAACTTAAAATAAATTAGAAAATAAAAAAATGGAACACAACATTAATAATGCTTTAGGGGAAAACATGAATAGAAGTATCCGACTATCCTTTCCTTGTTCCGCATATAATTGAATCCAAGATTTCTAGAACACATTCGCTAATTAATCCGTGGACCTCATTCGTCACTGCATTTAATTTAATTGAAAATCATATAGAGACACCAACATCAAACTTTGTAAAACTTATAGTATTCGTGCTCAATTAATGGATCAACCACTTGTATTTTACCTTTGCCTTCAACTCTGAGTGCATTAGCTATGCAATTTCATGAAGCACGTTTTGGATAACGAACACTAAGCAACCTTACATCATCTATTACAGGTCCACAAAGTGAACCAGAGTTATCATTCTTCATGGTATAAAATGTGCTTAGGAACCTAATGCGTGTGCGTGTTCTCATAGCCTTGAACCGAAGCTTCCCTCTAATGAACCCTCCTTTACCCTTAGACAAATATGGAACTTGGACAGTATCTCTACCTGCAAATGCTTCTACGACCATTGAACCTTCACATGAATTATTGGCATCACCAACAACAAAAGTGAGTTCATAAAACTTGCCAATTGTTGTTATGACTTCTTGTGCAATTGCACTCTCTTTCCCTGCAACAAGTTCAATGGCTCTTTTCCCATTTGGCACGGCAAAGTGATCAGAATCAATGTACTTTACGGCTTTGAGAGACTCAACCATCCACCCTGGTAATGGACTGTGGGCATCTTCGATGTGGGGTGGGATTAGAACCCCCCATGGTGCCTTGGGAAACACGTATGGACCTTCTTCGAAGTCTCCATTTTTCAACAAATTGGCTGCACCCACATTACAAAATGTCTAATTTAGTCAATTTAATATGTGAATAAATCCATCCTACTTAATATGTTAAGATAGATTTTGAACCGTCATATGTTTTCCTCTCATGTTTTTTCTTATGTTATGAGAGAGATAAAATTAATTTGGACTCCATTTATAAAAGATAAATTTGGTTGTCTTTCTTTCATCTTATAATATAAGGGTCAAAAAAAGGTAAAATGGATTCTCTCTATCCATATTCGCTCACTTGCAGTCAAATGTCAGTCGTTGGATAGTCTAATAATTGACACGAGAGATTTCTCAACAGTTAGATTAATCCAACAACTAACGTTTGACTGGAGAGATGATGGAGAGGATATCCGGAAGATAACAGAATCAAGATCTAAAAAATGAAAGGATTCAAATCTATTAAGAAATTAAATACATGAGTTTTGTTATAGGACAATGATACAAGAAAATCGACAAGCATGTGAGTGCTCAAATATATGTTTCTAAATACAATTACTTTTTAAACTTAATGCTATTTAATATTTCTTACAAGTATCGGTTAAGGAATTAAAAAAAAAGTTTATATGAAAAAATTGTAATTTTTGTATTGAAGGTTATGTAGTGTATGTATCATGATAGCTAGAGGGATGAGAGAAAATTCACCTCTAGTTCGTCTAGGTGGGTTCAAAACCTTCAAGGCAACAGAATCAATAAGTGGGCCACAAGCTGGATCCTCCTCCACACCTGTGTTATGGATCACAATCTCCACTTCAGGGTAATCACCTCTGAACCCACATGCATAAGAGTCCCAACCATTGCTACCATACATAGTCTGAATAGGAAACACACCCCAATCCCTCTTCTCATTGTTTGGTACCACCGAAACATTGAGCCTCTCCTCTTGTGCACACGTGCGAGCTGCACTGAAGGACAAGGAGTAGAAATTACCCTTAACAAGTTGCACCTTTTGCTTAATTGAAGCTTCATTGCCAAGCCTAACAGCATAGGTACCTTCAGGCACAACAAGCAGCATGTCACCTTGTTTCTGGCCTGATTTTATGTATTCAACAGAGCCTGAAATTGTCCAATTGGGAATGGCATTGTGGGCTGTAACTACGGACCCCTTCAATTGTGAAGATTTTGGGCCAAGCTCGAAGTCTCCATTGGGCAACAAACCTGAAAAATTTAATGCGTCACATACACACTCACATATGATATGACCCTCCAAAAAATATTTCCTTCTAAGATCACAAAAAAGTGTTTTAAGATTGATCACAATGACCATAAGGTCTCTGTCTAAAAATAAAATAAAATTATGTGCAAGTTTGGAAAGTCATTCATTTTATAGCTAACACGTTTTAGGCAAAATCTATCGTTCTTCTATCAAGTTTCAACGTAAAACCAAACATGTTATATATGAATTTGAAGGCCAATTTTATCATATTTTAAATACTTGGGACATATTAATTTTGCACAAAAATTTAATATTAGACATAGATATATTAATTCATAAAATTTCAGAGGGATCAAGTATATAAAAATACACACCCACATACACTTATGTGTGTGCATATATAGTAAATATTTTTGTGAAAGTAATTTTTATAAAAGGTATTGTGTGCATATAATATTTTTACTTAATATATGGAACATACTTAATATATACCAATTGTTATCATGAGCAAGAAAGGATAGTTACATATATTTGCATGAAGAAAAACAAGTGGAAGTGATTGAAAGCCAAACCCTTACATTTATGCATCTGTGTGTGTGATATATAAGGGATAGCTTACCATCTGTGATGGACAAAGAGGTATGGCAGGCTGCAAAGAGTAGCACTAATAGCAGTTTAAGCAGTTTAAGCTTCTGCATTTTGATGAGAGAGAGAGAGAGAGAGAGAGAGAGATCACTTGGCATGGACAACCTATGAGGGAGCACTGGGTTTTATATTGAAGGATTTAATGAAAACACCACTGAGTTTAATGTAAAACTACATGATTGCCACTTGAACTATTCTAAAATTATAAATCAACTTCTCAAGATTCCAGTTTCCTGGAAGAGATAGCTTTGTCGCGAAGAGATGTTAATAGTGTTAAACATAACACTTAAGGGACAGTGTTAAAATTGGATTTATATGTATTTTATAATACAGCTCATTGATTGTTTGTTTCATGTGGTGAAGAACGAGATTGACACCAAAATTTGTCTTTCTAAATCATGAGAGCGGCTAATTTTACAATTATCCACTTTCACATGATAACAAATAACGATTGCGGGTCTTGATAAATTCATGAAAAGCATGTAAACTATTGCCTTCGTCAATTGTGATTTTGATCTGAAGTGAGATAAATGTTACATTTTTAATTTTCTTGTTATATTTCATTATTAAAATGACTGAATTTTGTGCTATTTGTTAATTAAAAATGTAAGCAATAAGGCTTAATTGCACTCTAGGTTCCTCTACATTTAATTACGTGCGATTGTGATCTCCATGATCTTTTTTAGAATATTTGATCCCTTATTTTCTTAATGCAAATTCAATCCCTCCGTCAATATGTAAACTGCGTTTTTTTTATAGATATAAAAAAACTCAATGCGTACAAGGCTCACACATATATACTGAGTGTGTATTTGAATAAATGTTTAATAAAAATGACTTTGATTGAAATTGTTTTATAAAATTGATTTGATTATAATTAAGTTTGAAATGATTTATGCTTCGATGTTGTTATTTTGAAAGCAGATTTATTGTAAGATCATGTTTGGCTCCTGTTGAGAACCATCAAGCTCATATTTGCAATGGTTAAATGTGGGTTCGACCATGTTTTAAGATATTTGGCCGGTGTTGAAGAAGCAATTTTGCATTCCACAATCGATTTTACATGAAGCAGTCTTTGTTTTATTATTGAAAAAGTATACTAAGTTTTGCAGTATGAAACTTGTTTTCAAATTTTTTTAAAAAAAATCCAAACAAAACCAGTTCACTCTTTAACCCCAAAACCACATGGTTTAGATATCCGAATGCCTTCCACTCTTGAACGGTTGAAAAGGAGTGTCTTATTAGTTTTTTTTTTATAAAGGAGAAATGTTTCCATAGTTGAACGAAAGGTATTTTCTGGGGCTATGTAAATAATACATCTAGCGGCGTGGGACTGGTAATAGGTAAGGTGTGGCACATGCTCTTCCAGTTTCAATTACAGACATACATTGTCGGTTACAGCCTATTTTCTTCCTTTTAATCATTTTACCTTATTTTATACATGCACCAAAATAATTCTCTTTTGCCCATCAAATTGTTTTTAGCCTCTTCATGTTCATGGGTTTGTATCTGTTTCACTACCATACCACATGGTGAGTCATATGCAAATTAAACAGTTAAATAAAAAAGAAAAAACATAATATGGGAAATGACCATAAGCTTTGAATTTGATCATGTTCATATGGATCTTCTAGGAAGATGGGGATGCCATTATATCTAGGTCAAAATGACGATATCACCCCTGAATTATTTGAATTTTTCGAATACGTATGCAAAATTTCCATAGTTTAAAGGATGCCCTCGTGGGGATTTACATCGGCACCAAACCTGTGAGTTAGCAATCATGGAGCTTGGAAATAAAAAAGGGTATCCATCATCAGATCTTATCCTACCTAAGCATTAGACAATCCATGTGACTCGGTTAAGGATTTTGATTTCTATGTACCTTCAACCAGCCTACACATAAATGTTTGTTATTTAATTTATTTCTTTTTTAACATTCTTTTTGTTTTTGTGCTATTGGGTCGGCTAGCATTTTATATAATTTACGGAATTGGTAAATTGGGTATTAAGCAAATGATACCGAGTTAGGAGCAGGCTTGTGAATAATTGCATTTTGTACAAATATTCGGCAACCATTAACATGGTTGCATGTGTTTCTGTATTAATTTTGTTCATTTCGGTTGCATCTGGTGCAGGTTTAGATTGAAACAATTGAAGATCTGCAATACATTTTTCGCCAATGAATTTGAAAAGAAGGCTAAAACATAAAACCGTTGGAACCCATGCACTCACTCCACTCTTAGAAACTCAGCAATTGAAAGAAGAAAGAAAGGAATCGATGGAGCAAGAAACAGAAAAATGAAAACTCTATATAACTGAATATTCTTCATCACTTTATTCTATATTATCACAATGATCATAATGTATACTTTACACTTTGCACCTTCTCTTAATTGCACACTATCGCCAAGTCTATAAATAGACTTTATCTAACTAACACAAGCTTACAAATCTCAGCAAACTAACTAACTCTTAAACTAACTAATTGAATTAACAAACTCAACACACCTCCCTAATTCAGTTTTGGGAGAGAACAATGATATGCTAATTGCATCACTATGGAGACTAACATCCCAACTATGTTGGCACCCTAACCTCCATCTATCACTTGCAACATATCATTTGTGTGTTAAATCAGCTAGTGATACAACAGTAAGCTTGGTTCTCAAGTCTCTGAACTTTTCTGGCTTCAGTGGTTTTGTCAATATGTCTGCCAATTGTTCTTCAGTTCTGCAATACTCCAACTTCAATCTTCCTTTGGTTACTTGATCTCTAAGGAAGTGGAACCTTGTCTCTATATGTTTGCTTCTTCCATTTGCTATCGGGTGTTTGGCAAGGTTATTGGCAGACTTGTTATCTACTAATAGCTTCACTGCACTAGAATCCTTTATCTGAATTTCCTGCATCAGAGTGTCCAAATCACTCATTGAAGCTGATACTCAGCTTCACATGAAGACAATGCCACAATTGGCTCCTTCTTTGAACTCCAGGAAATCAAAGCCTTTCCACATAAGAAAACATGACCTGCATTGCTCTTTCTATCATCCTTATCAGCACACCAATCTGCATCAGAATATCCCATCAGCTCCTCTTCTCTCCTTTCATCTCCATTTGGAAATAAAATTCCAAATTCAGCAGTGCCTTTTACATATCTCAACACCCTCTTGGCAGCTAACAAGTGTTGTGTTCTTGGCCTTTCCATGAACCTGCTAATCAAGCCAACACTGAAGGCTAGATCAGGTCTGGAATGACAAAGATACCTCAGTGATCCAACTATCTGTCTATAGTAAGTAGGATTTATCAGCTCTTCACTTCCATCCTTCTCAAGGTTCATGCCAGTTTCTGCAAGGGTTGAAGTAGGGTTGCATTGCAGCATTCTAAACCTCTTTAAGAGGTCATTAGCATACTTGTGTTGATGCATGACAATGCCTCTTTCAGTCCTCACGAATTCAATTCCTAAGAAGTATGATAACAGCCCTAAGTATGTCATTTCAAACTCCTTCATCATCTGCACTTTGAACTCAGCTATCTCAGCCTCATTGCTTCCTGTGACCAATAAATCATCAACATACAAGCACACTAGTAGTAAGCAGTAGCCACTACAAAAAAAAAAAACCTATTTAGCGACCGAATATTTCGGTCGCTAAACATGATAATTCGGTTGCTATATTGTATAGCGACCGAATTAAGGGGGTAGCAGAAACCCTGGTCGCTAAATGTTTAGCGACCGAACTTAAATTTCGGTCGCAAATCTGCAACCGATATTTCGGTCGCAAAAGTATATATTTCGGTCGCCGTATAGTTGGTCGCATACCCAGCTCGCCTAATTTGGTGACCGATATTCGATCGCTATTTCGGTCGCAAATTTTGATTTTCTTTTTTTTTTTTTTAATTTTCCTGTAACGATCCTGCCGACCAAATATAGTTTTTCAACTATTAACCCATTGATTTTTAATTTCTGATATAAACAAAATACACCAATATTTTTTTAAATAAATAGAAAACGTAAATATGATGTACTAACGATCCAAAACACCACAGTCAATATGATCAAGAAAACATATACATTAATTAACGCAAGTTTAATAATGGTTTATAAAAAAAAGTTTAATAAGTACTAATTAACGATCAAAACATAAAAATACACCACAGTCAATAAGTACTAATCAAAATATCAAAACTCATCAATCTTCCAAAGGGATGAACATGTAGAAACGAGAACCCCCAAGGTACTTAAACTTTGCCAATGCACCGGTGGACAACAAATACAACTCCCTGATACCATTTGTATCTGTTGCAAAATATGGGCGATCCTCATGGATTACTATATTCCCATTGAACATATTTCCGCTTTTGTCTTCAATAGTCACAACACATGGTATTTGTTGTCCCCAACGACGGTAGAATGATCGCGGGATTGAAATCAAATCCTGCAAATACACAAGAACAATTTAGTAAATGATTAGTTTATGCCTTAACCATCATTACGTGAATCCGATCGTTATTCTTAAGTTGATGAGATACTGTACCTGGTCTATATGGATGGCTGTCTCAAAACATTTAGTCGGGTCCATTTTCTGATAAAACGATAAGGAAAACAAGTCATATGTCTAACATGCAACTTTACAGATTAGCAAACATAGTAATTTTCAGGAAAGCAGATGCTTTTACATCGTTTTGAAGGATGGTCATAGAGAGGACTTTTCCTACCGGAAATGCCTAGATAACCTAGTAAGGATGGTCATCAACAACTATTTCTGGAAAGCTCCATTTCCTAATGAAACAAATGAGTAAAAAACCAGAGTTGTTTTCATAATATTGTGTACAAAGCTGCTTTCTAATGTGAATAATGTTTTAATGATGACGGCACGTCATGCATGTGCCTGGCAAACTGTGCCTGGCCCTTCATTTTATCTAACCCTATACTTAATCCTTCATTATCTAAGAGGCTCGCTTTTGTTGGCTTTAAGAAGAGACTTTCTAATTAAGCTCATGGACTTTAAATTAGTAAATGAATATTAACAACAACAAAGTCATGCCATTTACGAACTAATAACACTTTATCAATTCATTCCAATGCTTATAATGTAAATATATACAAATATGATTCCATAATCATTTCCAAACAAGTTATCAATAAATACATATCAAATTATTCTAATTACATTGATTCATTGTTATTGAAATATTTTTATTTTAAAGAGAATAAACTATTCTTCATAGCAATCCAAATGTATGAACATGCTCAGATATAAGTACCAGTCTTCAATAAATTTACATCATCAAATAGAAAAGAGATAAGTAGAATTACCAAATGAATCCGATTCAAAATGAGTGAAAAGCTCTCTTGGAATTACAGGCTACAATAATGTTTTTAGATCATTTCATACTCCAACAAAGAATATTTTTTTGTTTACAAAGAAGTGAACAAGAACTTGAAATCCCTAAAACCCTCTTTTGAAATTTTTGAAACAGATTCAGACAAGAACCAACAAATTCATGGATTCCAAACGAATCAAAATACAATACAATCAGAATGCATACACGTACAATACGATATGAAATTATTCACAGCAAGTAAACAGCTGCATCACAGAGGCTATAGATCATACTATTGTGAGATAATCAAAGACATAAATTCAGCCAAGATATGGAAAGATAAACAGATCAGAAATTACAAGTTCCATATTTAATAGAAAACACATCATTAACACAGGGACAATCTTGTTACTGGACATGTTAAACTAGATTGGTCTTCGAACAACTGCCTCAGTATTGGTCATTTGTTTGAACTATAGCAATGAACTATCCATGTTTGAAATTGTAGACACCTAGCACAAAACAAATTGAAAATCCATAGCACACATCCTCACTAACCAATTTAGATGCATTTCACAAAGCAGAACTGAATCTAAATCAAAGACTAAGATGCTGAAATGGAAGTTAATTTGTCATCTAATTCTAAAAGAAGCAAACCAGAATGGTTCTCAGATTAAATTTTCCCTTTAAATTGGTACGTCAATAATCAACAAAAAACCAAAACCTGTTTATGTTTCGTGAGTCTCACAGCAAGCAATGGCATTCGTGGCTCAAGTAAACATCAATTCTAATCTCACAGTCTTGACTTTTGATATTTCGATGCATTCAAAAAAAAGTTACAAAAACAGATTTCCCGTGCTTTCTCAATGAGAGCTTCCTAATCCTAATAGGAGTGATTAAATAATGACACATGAAAACAAATGATCATCACAACTCACATGAAATACACAAGTAGCTCTTCTCAGTAGTAAGTAATAAAGCAAGCAATGAAACAATGAAGCAAAATAAAAAATGATACATAGAGAGTCCATGCATGGTTACCTCAAGGCAGAGCAGGGAATGCACAAAATGAGGAGAGAAGAGGGTAGGAGGAGCTCTGCGCGTACGTGGTGACCGGAGAGCTGCGTGTTGGTTGCCGGAGTATTGGTTGGCGGCCTGAAACGGAGGGGGGGGGGGAGAATTAAAAACAGAGCAGGAAGAGGGAAAAGGAAGAGAGGAGAGGAAGAGGGAAGAGATGGAAGAAGAGGAGGAGGAGGACAGAGGCTTACCGGAGACGGCGGTGGTGGCAGTGCGCACTGCACGGTGGTGGCGACGGTGACCATTACTTGCGGCCTGAACGCGAGGGAGAAGAAGATGGGTGAGGAAGGAAGAGATGGCAGAAATGAGGAAGAAGGGAAAGATTTCACGATTTTATGGATTTATAATTTGGCGACCGAAATAATCGGTCGCTAAATCGGTCGCCAATCACTTAAATAAAAAATGGTCGCTAAATTCGGTCGCGGGATGAGTTAATTTGAAATTTGAATTCATAAATTTAGCGACGGAGTTTTAAATCGGTCGCTAACACGCGCGATTTTAATTTTTTTTACGCGCCGTTTAGCGACCGAATTAATATCGGTCGCAAATGTAAATAAAATTTAACCTTTGCATTTAATTCGGTCGCTATTTCGGTCGCTAAGAATACATAAAATTTCTGACTTTCAACCGTTGCATTTAATTCGGTCGCTATTTCGGTCGCTAAGAAGGAATAAATTACTGACTTTTAAGTTCCTTTATTTAGAGACGGAAATAGCGACCGATAACCCTGCTACGCTCTATTTAGGTCGCTATTTCGGTCGCAGTATTATCTCTAATCAGTACTTCATGTAGATCCTACAATCGGTCGCCATTTCGGTCTCAAAAAGCAACCAAAAAATTCGGTCACTATTTTCGGTCGCTAAACAACCTTTTTTTTGTAGTGAGCATTGGTTGTTTTAACATAAACACCATGCTCTGAAGTGCATTTTTCAAAACCACTTTGTATCATGAAGCCATTGATCCTCTTGTTCCAAGCTCTTGGAGCTTGCTTTAAGCCATATAAGGCTTTTCTCAGTTTCAGTACTTTACTTTCATGACCAGTTATCACAAAGCCAGGAGGTTGTGATACATACACCTCCTCATCAATTGGATCATTTAGAAAAGCTGACTTCACATCCAATTGATGCAAAGTCCAGTTTCTCATACGTGCAATTGCCACAATCAATCTCACTGTCTCAATTCTTGCAACAGGTGCATAGACTTCATCATAGTCTATACCTGCTCTTTGCTGAAAACCCTTTGCCACAAGTCTGGCTTTATACTTGATCACCTCTCCACTTGGACCTACTTTGACCTTGTAAATCCATTTGACTGCAATTGGTTGTTTCTTTGATGGCAATGGGACAAGTTCCCAGGTTTGATTCCTCTCAATTGAACTCAACTCATCCTCCAAGGCATTAATCCATTTTGGATCCTTCATAGCTTCTTTAAGTGTCACTGGTTCTGCATCACAGAATAGTGCAAATTACACTAAGTCACCTTCTGTTGTTATATTGGAATCAAACAACATCTCATAGTCTTGTAGCCTTAAGGGAACTTGTGTCAGTCTCCGTGGCCTGTTGCTTTGAGAAAATGTTGTTGGAATCATCACTTCTTCATCAATATTGAGATCTACTAGGGTCTTTGATTTCAATTCAGTGGCTTCTGTTTCCCAATTCCAGCATCTGTGTTCATCAGTGATCACATCTCTGCTGATCATAATTTGCTTGTTCTTTGGATTGTATAGCTTGTATCCACCAGTTGAATAGTACCCTACAAGTATCAACTGCTCTCCTTTATCATCCAGTTTTCTTCTCAGCTGGTCTGGAATGTGCCTATAGTAAACTGAGCCAAAAACTCTAAAGTGAGTCACACTTGGCCTATTCCCACTCCATGCTTCTTCAGGTGTTACTCCATTGAGTCTTTTGGTTGGACATCTGTTCAAGATGTATGCAGTAGTGACTGTTGCTTCTCCCCAAAACTGGTTTGGCAGGCTTTTGGACTTCAACATGCTTCTGATCATGTTGACCATGGTTCTATTCTTCCTCTCTACAAGTGCCATTGTTTGAGGGGTGTATGGAGGAATGATCTCATGCACTATGCCTTCAGCTTCACAAAACCTGTTAAATTCCTCAGCCACATACTCACCACCTCCATCAGTTCTTAAGCATTTGATAAAGCTACCACGTTGTTTTTCAACACGCAATTTAAACTTCTTGAAAGTTTCAAACACATCACTTTTCTTTTTGATCAAATATAACCACAACTTCCTGGTTTTGTCATCTATAAAAGATACAAAATACCTGTTTCCTCCAAGTGATTCAATCTGAAATGGTCCACAGACATCAGAGAAAATCACCTCAAGCTTCTGTGAGGATCTGGTTGGCACTTGCTGGTTGAATGCACTTCTTGGCTGCTTACTCTCCAAGCATTCTTCACACAGTTCATTAGGTGCTTGTATATGAGGAAGGCCATGAACCATATTGAATCTTTTCAAAAGATTCAAGTCCCTGAAGTTTAGATGTCCAAATCGAAAGTGCCATAGCCATTCATCTCTATTCACAGCAGTAGCTAGGCATTTATGTTCCATTATGCTAATCTCAACTTTAAAGATTCTATTCTTGGTTAATGGAGCTATTAAAACCAGTCTCTTACTGTCATCATACACTTTTAAGGTACCGTCCTCCATTCTCATAGTAAAACCTTTATCTAATAATTTACCAAGGCTTAGAAGGTTGTTTTTCATACATGGAACATATAGCACATCTGTAACGAGAGCATGCTTTCCATCCTTCCTTTTTATCAACACTGAACCACACCCTTCTGCTGTGAGAGTTCTGTCATCAGCAAATTTGACTTTGCTTTTCAATGAAACATCAAGTTTTACAAACCAATCTTTCCTTCCTGTCATATGAGTGGGACAACCAGTATCTAGGTACCAAGAACCAGTGCTATCACTTTCATTCTTGGTAGTAGCCAGAAGCAACACTTGTTTTGAGGTATCACTATCTTCCTGTGCAAGTTGTGCTTCATATCCCCTTGGTTCTCTTTTGTTATTACTCTAGCATTCATCAGTAAAATGGCCACATTTTGAGTAATTATAACACTGCACATTGCTCTTATCAAACCTCTCACCCTTCTTTCTGCCACCTCTACCTCGAGAGCCACCTCCACCTCTTCTGTTTTGCTGATCACTGCTTTTCTGGTCTAAGTGACCTTTGTTTGATTCAAAGTTGTTCTGGTACCTTCCCTTTTAGCCTTCCATCTGCTCCTCCCTTTCTTGTTTCTATTTCCTTATCTGGATTCTTTTGAGCTTGACTGAGCCTGCAAGGCTTGTTCAGTAATCTTGACTCCAGTTCTTGCATTTCTTTCTTGCTCCTTTTGTTCTTGAGCCTCAAATGCAGCCTGTAGGTCCTCAATATTTAAGCTCTCAAGATCTTTGATGCCTCAATAGAGACAACAATATGATCAAATTTGGAGGGCATTGATCTTAGAATCTTCTCCACTATTTGTTGATTTGATAGTGTTTTTCCACAATTCTTCATTTGGTTGGTCAGGGTTAGAACCCGGTTGAAGAAGGCTCCAACCCCTTCACTGCTTTCCATCTCCATCAGCTCGTATTGCCTTTTGTATGTCTGAAGCCTCACCTTCTTGGTTTTGTCAGCTCCAGCACAAGCCTTTTCAAGAATATCCCATGCCTCTTTTGCAGTAGGAGCCATGGATATCTTTTCAAAGTGTGCAGGATCCACACACTGATGCAATATGAACTGAGCCTTATAATCTTTCTTTTTCAGCTCCTTGAGTTCATTCTTTTCTTCCTCGGTTGCATTTCTGCCTGGTTCCTTCACTCTACCTACTGTCATCACCTCCCACACGTCTTGGAAGCCACAAATTGCCCTTATTTGAGTGCACCATTTGTCATAGTTCTTCCCATCAAGAATGGGAAGATTTGCTGGAAAATGACTACTTGATGCAGCCATGATTGTTGCCACGATTTGCAATGAGATCACTCAATCAAGAACACAATTTCTCTCAGGATCTCACAAAGCTCTAGATACCAATTGTTGGAACCTAGGCATGCACTCACTTCACTCTTAGAAACTCAGCAATTGAAAGAAGAAAGAAAGGAATCGATGGAGCAAGAAACAGAAGAATGAAAACTCTATACAACTGAATATTCTTCACCACTTTATTCTATATTGTCACAATGATCACAATGTAAACTTTACACTTTGCACATTCTCTTAATTACACACTATCACTAAGTCTATTTATAGACTTCTACACTTCACTTTATCTAACTAACACAAGCTTACAAATCTCAACAAACTAACTAACTGAATTAACAAACTCAACATAAACGACATCAAGCATTGTAAGTGTTAAATGGATTATTTTTATATAAAAAATAGTCGAAAGTAGTAATTATATAAAGGTTTAATTATTCAATTGGTCCCTAATTGAAAAAAAAAAGATGATTAAGGACCTAATTAAAACCTTTATTACTTTAGAGACTTATTTGAAAATTTTCAAATCAATCAAATGCAGCTTTATAGTTATGTGGCAATCTTGTTCAAAATAAAATTTCCAAAGATTTAACTATGAAAACAAGAGTTTAAACGAAGCAAGATTTGTAATATAAATGTGCAACAAAAAATAATAATTGAAAGAAAGCATGTAAAGAACTGAAAAATAAAGAAAAGCATGTATAGGACAATAAAATGTAACTAAATACTTGGAATATAAACGAAATTAAAGAACAATGCAAGAAAACAAAAAAAATAAATAAATTAAAAGATAATGCTGAAGGGTAAATAAATTTAAAAGGATTTTACATTAATTTAAGGACAAAACTTAGATACAATATCTTACATGTTTGTAATACCGTTCAACTTTTTTAAGTGGATACATGGCATAACTGCCACAAAACTTAGATACCCAATTTTGACTTTGTTAACTTTTTGTTATTCCTTCCTTCTCTCGCGTCCTTCTCCATGAACTCTTAATTGTTTGATGTTATTTTGACATCAAAACCAAACATCAATATATATTTTTATATTTTTTTCGTATATTTAATCATTATTTATCTCTTATCTTTCATATTTTTTTTGTAAACTCATCATAATTATGGTATCAAAAATTGGTATCCAAATTTGATATTAGAATATCATTTCTCCTCTCAATTATCTATCTCTCTGGCCGTCGAAATTAGATGGGCGTAATCGTCAAAGCTGATTGATGGATTTGAATTTTTTTTTTTAACAAATATATAATAGGAGGCATAATGGAGTCATCAGATCCGTAGTCGAAAGAAGAAGATGGCTAGGAGGAGCAAGTGATGAGCAAGGTCCACCGGGGATGCCCACCTGGTTTCTCTGGGCCACATACTTTCCCCTTTCACCATTTGTCTTTCGATTACACACAACACAAGTACAACCTTCGTTGGAGGAACATTGTTATGCTCGATTCTGCCTTGTCTAGTAGCTGCAGTCGGTGAATCATCTTTTATGGGAGGAACGAGACATTGCAACAATGCCAAAGTTCGTATGAAAATAGCTCCAGGAAAAAAAGAAAAGTGGCAAGGCATTGAGGGTTGCTTCATAGAAAATGAATCTATCAATGTATAAAAATGTAAAACGATACAACAATTTGGACCTTGAAAAGTGAGATTGATAATTAATTGGACAAACCTTTCCAACATTAATGTTTCTAAGGTACAACTTTCCAAAAAGATGAAATAATATACATTTTCTGACGTTCTCTCTTTCTTGTTATTCTAAATACCTCTTTGTACGTGACCTCCCGCTTTGTCGAATTTCAGCTGCTTTCCCATTCTTTCATCTTTACTAGCTATCATCTTAATTGTGGAAGTCAAAATCTGTAATTTTATATCTAACAATATCAAATATTATTATATTATAATAGTATAGATATAGATAATAGTAGGGGTATTCTCTCCCTAACCTCAAACTCTCTCCCTTCTCTCTGTACACAGCCACGTGCCACCATTAGAGGGGGTGGTTTTGAGCCATTTTTTGGTTTGGAATCACCCATTTACTTCGTTTTTTCTCCCATTTTATCTAAATAAGTGGTTTTTACACATATATCTGTTTTTTTTTTTCTTGTTCGTGTTTTCCATGTTTTTCGTCTTCTATGTGTGACGATATTGTTGTTCGTCGTCTTGGTGAGGCGTTGTTTGATTTCCCGTCTTGGTGCGGTGTTTGTTTGATTTCCCGTCTTGGTGCGGTGTTCGTTTGGTTCAGATTGACAGATTTGCTTCGATCCATCACAGATTTGATCAAGAATTGGACGTCAATGTTACAGATCTGGAGACATGGGTATTCCGGTGACTTTGATTTTGTCACTTTTGTAGGCATTTTGCTTTTACCGTGTTATGCTATTAACCTGGGTGCTGTGAGTTTGTTCGCAGATTCATCCTTTTCGGTTTTTAGCGATGCTGGATTTGTGTTGTTCGATGTATTTTATCAATTTGAATGAATTAATATCTTTCTAGTAAAAAAAAAATCAAATATTATAGTTACTTTCTATTATGCATAGATAACAAATTTCTAATAAATATGTGTAGAATGAGACTTCTAATTCATTGGTTTTAAAAAGTATTTATACATTGGGTGCAAGTGCATGATCACACACTGGAGTATCATGCTGCTAATCTAGAGTCATACAAATGTTCACCTATACATCTATAACTGAGTACACGACTATTATAACTAACTATTGATTAATACTCCTAACTTATTTCAGCACAAATGCTAATTTGACACAATTCTTGGACATCAATACGACGATATCGTATGTGCCGCACTGTGTGGTACTATAGCTGCATTGTGCGTGTGACACCCTAACCCAGGTCATCACATGGTTACCCATTTGCGGAAATAAAACTTAATTTGCTGGTTACTTTCGGAAAATAATGTTTTCTCAACGCTCATCTTTTCAAAATATGGTGATAAATTTTTTTTCCCTTTTCCTTTAACCTCACAACCACAACAACATAATCAAATCACATTCAGATACACAAAGTATATAAATCTTACAACTATACTGCCTCATATATTTTCATACCTAAATCATTATCAGTTTAGTTTATTCCCATAACATCATATAACACAATCGGACCTAAGCTGGTCGCCACTAACAGACACTACCGCCAACTGGAGCAGCACAACACGCTTCCAACTAGACAGCCTTCTTCTTCGTGTAGGGATCATACCCCTTGTACGTCTCTGAGATGTGTTGTAAGGGTGAGACACCAATATACGGATTTATCACCATAACTAAATGCGCAACACACAAGAAGGCATATACACATGTACATATTTATAACAACCTACTCATTCATATTATATCACATTGTTTATCAATGGGTTTCACACCCCAAACATCAACGTTAAAAAACTATGCATGAACACTTCAAAACATCTTCTAAACATTCATACCTAATCTCATGAGATATCTCCAACATCGTAATGAGTTGATCAGACTCGATAAGTCACAGCACGCAGACCCACGGACACGCGATCCACGAGACACGCGATCAAAAGCAGAACACCAGGCACGCAGCCAGAACAGAAAACCCAGGCACGCGGCGGCGAAGCAACACACGCGCGGCGAGAGCGAGAACACCAGGCACGCAGCGGTAAGCAAAACCTAGGCACGCAGCCGTAGCAGAACACCAGGCACGCGGCCGTAAGCAGAACACCCAGGCACGCAGCCAATACAGAACACCAGCCACTCAGCCAGAACATAAAACCCAGGCACGCAGCCAGAACAGAACACCAGGCACGCAGCCAGAACAGAAAACCCAGGCAGATCATGCATCATAGCAATATACTATACAACTGCAGATAATTAAATAAATTAAAAGCAAATCAAAACACCGACACGGATAAACAACACAACGTAAACAACGAAAACAAATAACCACAACCACATATAAATCATATAAATCACACTACACACAAATAGTTATAGAGAAAAATCCCTCAGGTAAGCTCCCCTTACCTGTTGAAGACTCGAACTAAGGGTTTCAAATAATCTCCTGATTTGATCCGGTTTCCTCTGTCGGCTTTAGGTCAAACCAACTCGATCGATTCCTTCATAACGAATTGCAACCAAAATAAATTAAATCAAACAAAAACATACTTGACTCATGGAGATTAAGGTTCGGCCTCAACAACTTTTCTAGGTTAGGAAAGTTAAAATTTTGTTAACTTAAGGATTTATGATCCATAAGTAACTTAAACATGATTAAGCACTTAACCCAAGATTATGAACCAAGAACATGAACTAAAACTCATCTAGTTCCAAGAACTAGGGTTTCGGCCAAGGGCTGAGTTTGGAGTTAGAAATCTCTAAAATTTCTAAATTCTTGGATTTAATCAACATACAAAACCTAGAGTTAGATTCAAGTGTTACAAACAACTTTTGAATCATAAAACCATTAAGTGCTCATACCTAGGGTTTCGGTTTTGATGAGATCAATAGGTTAAAGTTTGATTTTTGATCTTCTATATACTTGAATACAAGAACTATCAAGATATAATCATGAATCAAGACATGAAAATGAAACAAAACCTAAGAACACAAGTTTGACCTAGGTTCGGCCATGACCAGAAATCAAAGAAGGAAATTTCTCATGATCTTGTGCTTCTAGATGATGAAAATAGAGATGATTATAAGATCATAGCAATTGGTTTCATGTCAAAAGGATTTTTCTAGAATTAGTTATGAATTTTTGAATTTAGCTTCAAGAACTTTAAACAAATGAAGAACATGTTGATCAAAGGTATAAACTCAAGAATATTATGAAGAGAAAAGCTTAGAGTAGCAATATTAAGAGAGATTACCTCTTGATGATCAAAGAAAATGATGATTTGGATGATGTTCTTCACAAATTTCTCATGGTGTTCTTGAGAAACTTAAGGGAGAAGATGAACATAGTTAGGTTTTAAAACAGTTTTAGTATTTTGGGTGGATCTCTCAACATACTTGTCCGTTTTGGATGATCTTTATGTCGTTGGAAAGAAGAGAGAAAGATGAACAACTTTCATGTTGAGAGTTTTACGAGATTCAAAATAGAAACTGGTCAGAATTGCTAGGAACAATCGGACGAATTATGAACTTTTTGGAGCAAAAGAACATGAAATGGAAAAATGGCTTAAGGAAGAAGATAACCTATTTAAATGAACAAAAACCCAAACTTAATGAAGAAGGCATTGGAGCCTTGGGGTTTGGGTCATCTTTAGTCAACTTTTCCAATGGCAATTGCTTGCAATTGTCATATAAAGACAATGGCAAAATGGTCCTTTCATAGGAAAATTTCACTTTGCCATAAATGCGTCATTATGACCATTATGACTCGGATAAGCTCGTCATAAATAATCAGCAAATCGGTCAAATCCAACATCTCTGCTATGTTGCCGACTTCCCGATTCATCTGGCTCAAGCTCTTCCTAGAGACATCTCGACGTATATGCCCGCAACAAATATAATATTTTAATTTTTTTACCAAAATTTTCAAAACTTCCAGTATCGTAGTAAATACGATAAAAATATTTTTCATCTCGTTCACGACTCAAAATTAGGTCTTCGAGCGAGAAACTTTTCTTGTCGGTGAAAACACGAAAAACAATGCAGACAAGCTTCCGTCTCGAGTTTTCAACCAAAAACTTCCCGTAACCTTATAAAAATAAGTATAACAAGGAAATGACCTTGGTTTATCCAAAATCATTTTCTAAGTCTCGGATAAAAATATACATTTATATATTTATTACCGATATTACGAAACAGCGAAAATCGGGGTGTTACATTACTACCCCACTAAAAAAAAATTTCGTCCTCAAAATTGAACATGATCTCTTAATCCCAAAGTCATACTCTCACAAGAAAGTATCTAAAAGAATTTCATCAATCTGATAAGAATACAAGAATATTCTGTGTATAAAGATTCTTTAACAAATTCAGGGAAGTAAAAATGTATGATCGGTACATATTTACAAACTTGAATCTAAGAAAGTCTCTTCTCTCACAAGAATATCTTTTCCAACAATTTAAAAGAACTATGGTCCGTCAAGAATTCGGACAGAATCACTTTCTACCAAACGTAAAAGTGACTGGAGCAAGTCTCATTTGAGAAACTAGTTTTGTCAAGAAAACGTCTATCCTGAACAAAATAGGACAGCCAAACATACTAAATGTCACAGTGACCAATTGAATTGTTGAAATTTGAAACGATCATCTCATGATAATCACAGGAACAAGAAATTTCAACACATCCACACACAATCCATCGAAACAAAATATGAATTGTACCCGAACGAAATAGTGTATGTAGGTAAGAGGTTACCGTCATGGTTTGAAGTCTCAGCTCCTCACACATTATACACTCTACCCGTAGTCTTTGACTTGACATCATTGGTGTTATTGACAGCCGATCCACGCCTTGGCACATTACATTCCTTCGCCCAATGTCCCATTTGACCACAGTTGAAACACTTAGCTCCCTTTGGTGTATTGCAATTCTTTGCCAAATGTCCCACTTGACCACAGTTGAAACACTTAGCTCCCCTCACAGGGCAAGTATCCATCATATGTCTTGTATCTCCACAGCTGAAACACCTTCTAACTTGACTTTGATTTTGATTATTTTGGCCACTACTCCCCGTCGCAACAAAATTCGAATGATGTTGTTGTATATTCTGGTCATTTCCTGGTGGTCGGAAATAAGGCTTCTGCTGATTTCGTTCCTCTTTCCGATTCTGATTCTGGTTCTTGGAACGAGAGGGTCCTCCAACAGTTCCTCCATTGTCTCTTTCTTTCCTCATTAGCTCCACCTTCCTACACTTCTCGACTAAGGCTTGAAAATTCCGGATTTCCAATGGTAGTACTGATTCCTTAATCTCGAAACACAATCCTTTTTCAAAACGCTCACACTTCCAATATTCGCTTGGGTTGTTTTGGAAAAAACGAAAATACTTAGCAAGTGATTCAAACCTTGCCGCGTACTCTCCAACACTTAAATCCCCCTGTTGAAGTTGCAAAAATTCTTGCTCCTTCTCAGCTCGTGCACTTTGAGGAAAATACTTGTTTAAGAAGCTGGTTCGAAATACCTCCCAAGTAATTTCCTGATTCTCGGCTTCCAGCAGCTGTTCGGTGCCCTTCCACCAATACTCAGCATCGCCCACCAATAGAAAAGTGGCATAAGATACCTTCACTCCCTCAGGACTATGAATTAGTCTAAAAATTTTCTCTAACTCCTGAATCCATAAGTCAGCTTTCACAAGATCCACATCTCCATGAAACTGTGATGGATCTTGACGCCTAAAAGCAGTTAAATTCTTGCCTTCAACAGCCTGTTCAGCTCGAATCTGTGCCTGTTGGTTATGGGCATTCATAGATGCAGTCTGATTAGCAATCGCAGCTGCTACATTTTCCATTGCCTGAGCTGCATAATCCATTCCTTCTTCATAGTCTTCATTCATATTACCACGACCGCCAACACGACCGCCTCTACGGCCTCTTCCACGACCGCGTCTACGTCCCCGTCCCCGTCCACGTCCAGCTTCTGGTTCAACAAATGGTTCCATAACTGACCTATAAACCATAATCAGTTAAACCAAAAACCAGAAACTGAAACGTAAACATAGTCATTACCACACATTACTTCTAAGAAGTAATTCCAAACAAATCTTAATCAGAGAACACACAACATCCACACAACAAACCTATTTCCCAACATTCCCGAAAGACTCGACCAGCTCTGATACCACTAATGTGACACCCTAACCCAGGTCATCACATGGTTACCCATTTGCGGAAATAAAACTTAATTTTCTGGTTACTTTCGGAAAATAATGTTTTCTCAACGCTCATCTTTTCAAAATATGGTGATAAATTTCTTTTCCTTTTTCCTT
Organism: Sophora flavescens; assembly: GCA_030762895.1. Classification (NCBI taxonomy): domain Eukaryota; kingdom Viridiplantae; phylum Streptophyta; class Magnoliopsida; order Fabales; family Fabaceae; genus Sophora; species Sophora flavescens. The sequence continues at coordinate 10,612,248 of CM061070.1, forward strand.
TAACCTCACAACCACAACAACATAATCAAATCACATTCAGATACACAAAGTATATAAATCTTACAACTATACCGCCTCATATATTTTCATACCTAAATCATTATCAATTTAGTTTATTCCCATAACATCATATAACACAATCGGACCTAAGCTGGTCGCCACTAACAGACACTATCGCCAACTGGAGCAGCACAGCACGCTTCCAACTAGACAGCCTTCTTCTTCGTGTAGGGATCATACCCCTTGTACGTCTCTGAGATGTGTTGTAAGGGTGAGACACCAATATACGGATTTATCACCATAACTAAATGCGCAACACACAAGAAGGCATATACACATTTACATATTTATAACAACCTACTCATTCATATTATATCACATCGTTTATCAATGGGTTTCACACCCCAAACATCAACGTTGAAAAACTATGCATGAACACTTCAAAACATCATCTAAACATTCATACCTAATCTCATGAGATATCTCCAACATCGTAATGAGTTGATCAGACTCGATAGTTACAGGCACGCAGCCACAGACACGCGATCACGCAGACACGCGATCCACAGACACGCAGTCAAAACAGAACACCAGGCACGCAACCAGAACAGAAAACCCAGGAACGCAGCCAGAACAGAACACACGCAGCCAGAACAGAACACCAGGCACGCAGCCAGAACAGAAAACCCAGGCACGCAGCCAGAACAGAACACCAGGCACGCAGCCAGAACAGAAAACCCAGGCACGTAGCCAGAACAGAACACCAGGCACGCAGCCAGAACATAAAACCCAGGCACGCAGCCAGAACAGAACACCAGGCACGCAGCCAGAACAGAAAACCCAGGCAGATCATGCATCATAGCAATATACTATACAACTGCAGATAATTAAATAAATTAAAAGCAAATCAAACACCGATACACAGATAAACAGCTGATAAGCCTCTGGCTCATCTAGTTTTATGACTAGTATGACCGTGGTTTTGTGCCAATTATATCTCGTTTTCACCCAAATTAGGCTTGATTGTCCTCAAGCAAGGTTTTGAGTCCCTTAAGTAGTTTTAGGGTTATTTAGTCAGTTTTTGAGTCAAATAAAGCACTTATGGCTATTTCATGTTTTCAGGTTGACTTAGAGTCCAAGGAATGAAGGAAACAATGGAAATTGCAATCTGGAAACACTCGCCACGCGAGCAGATACTCGCCCCGCGAGAGTGAGGACCAGTCAGTGCCAGAAAAGTCATGTTCTCTGCCTCGCCCCGCGAGCTATTGCTCGCCTCGCGAGCCGGAAGTCAGCAAGCATTACGGTCATCCCATGACACCCATCACGGGCGTGAAGAGAAACCCCTGGAAGACAGAGACCATCACGGCCTGGCCGTGATGAAGGTCACGGCCATGACAGATAAGCACTCAAAGACAGAGACATCACGGCCTGGCCGTGATAGGCATCACGGCTGTGACAACCCAGGTTTTGAAGACTCGCCTCGTGAGAATCACGCTCGCCTCGCGAGAATACAAATTCAAGAAGGCGCCATTTTAATATTCGCCTCGCGAGAGGCCACTCGCCTCGCGAGACTGCGCAGTTTCTGAAAGTTATAAATAGCTGTTTAGGGCAGAACGGAGGATCATTTTGCTAATCCTTGTTTTCGAATTTCTCTGGTTGTATTGCGTTTTTGATGGAGAACTAATCTCCCTAGGTTGATCTGCTGTAATCGGCTTCCGCCAACACTTGAGGTCTTGTAATTTCTGATTTAATTATCTTCTCTCTTTCAATGCTATTCGTTATTCTCTGTTTGCTTAATTCAGTTTGTATCGAATTAGTGTTGATTTATTTTCGATGATTTTATATTCCTAAACTTAATCGCGTTTGCTTAATTCGCGTGCGTTCAATTCGTGTTTGCTTAATTCACGAAGGGCTTCATCTGTTTGCTTAATTTGGAATTAGGAATATATGTCCCGTAGCGTCGGTTTCGCTTGTTAATCGATGCTACAATCGAAAAGGGATTAGACTCCGCTTAGGGCATGGAATTACATGAACCGATGATAGTGGGAAACGAAACAGCAGATTGATCGTCTTAGTCTTATTTGATAATCACGTAATTTGCTCTGTTTTTATGCTCTGTTTTCATTCTGTTTTCCAATCAATTTCAAACCAAACACCCCCCCAAGAAAACTGATTTTCTGCGATAATAGCATCACAAGAGTCCTTGTGATACGATACCCGAGTTGTCGCACACTAAACTACATTTTTACTAACCGCTCATCTTTTGACGCGTGCGCGACAGCGCGTCAAATTGGCCCCGTTGCCGGGGACTCTTGTTTGTTGTTCTCGCTTTATTTTTTCTTTTTCTTTTTTTGTTTTGAATTAGACTGGCCACTAGGTCTACTTGTCCTGACTTGTGTGATTTTGATCCTGAAATTGAAAGAACACTGCACACACGCCTTAGGGCAATACGGGCAAGCACTAGTGGTAATTCTGATTTCGAACCTGTTTTTAATAACATGGGTGACCAAAGGACATTGAGGCAGCTTGCTGCCCCTGATGTTAACTACAATGGGGTGTGTATTGAGTATGCTGGTGTGGTTGCTCCTTTTGAACTTAAATCTGGTTTAATACACTTGTTGCCAAGATTTAGTGGTCTTGCAGGTGAGGATCCACATAAGCATTTGAAGGAATTCCAGGTGGTCTGCTCTACACCCTTGAGGCCGGAAGGCATTACTGAAGACCATATCAAATTGCGAGCCTTCCCATTCTCCCTTGAAGGCGCTGCAAAGGATTGGCTATATTATTTGGAGCCAAATTCTGTTACAACTTGGAATGATCTGAAGAAGGTTTTCCTGGAAAGATACTTCCCTGCCTCCAGAGCTGCTTCCATCAGAAAGGAGATATGTGGCATCAGGCAAAGCAATGAGTCATTGGCTGAGTACTGGGAGAGGTTCAAGAAGTTGGTATCTAGCTGCCCTCAACACCAGATTTCTGAGCAGCTCCTTATTCAGTATTTTTATGAGGGATTGCTCCCAATGGACAGAAATATTTTGGATGCCGCTAGTGGAGGAGCACTCGTCGATAAAACTCCAGCTGCTGCGAAGTAATTGATTGAGAATATGTCATTAAACTCCCAGCAGTTCACAACCAGGAGCAACTCTGTCGAGACAAGGGGTGTAAATGAGATCCAAGGTTCATCTTCCAACAAGGCACTCGAAACCAGAATTGATGAGCTCACTTGTTTGGTGAAGCAACTGGCAATGGAAAAGGTTCAGCCGGCAAGGTTGTGTGGCATTTGTAGTTCTCCTGAGCATCTGACCGACACGTGCCCTATTCTGAAGGATGGGTCAATCACTGATATGCCTCAAGCTTATGCAGCTAATCTCTACAATCAAGGCAATAATCAGAACCGGTACGGCACTCCTCACCTCTCCACAAATAGGTACCATCCCAACTGGAGGAATCACCCAAATCTGCGGTATGGGGACTCATCCCAACAACAACCGGTGGCACCACCACCGAATCCTCCTCAAGTGACCATTTCTGCACCTTCCGGACCTTCATTAGAAGACTTGGTCAAGCAAATGGCTGCACAAAATCTCCAGTTTCAGCATCAAGTTGTACAGTCTCTCAGCAATGAGCAGGATGCTAGCATTCAAGATTTGAGGACACAGATTGGACAGCTTGCCACATCCATAAACAACTTACAGCAAGCTCAGGGATCGAACCAACTACCTGCACAGACAGTGGTGAATCCCAATGCCCCCAATGCCAATGTGAGTGCCATTTCTTTGAGATCCGGGAAGGTAGTAGAGGGAGCCCCCGAGAAAGATGAAGAAACTATTGAGGCAACTCCTGAGCCCTCTGTTGTTGTTGAAGCTGAGAGAGTGTATGTGCCACCGATTCCCTTCCCACAAAGAGTGCAGAAAAATAAGAAGGTTGATGGGGAAGACAAGGAGAAGGAAATTCTTGATGTGTTCAGAAAGGTGGCTGTAAATATTCCTCTTCTAGATGTGATCAAGCAGATGCCTAAATATGCCAAATTTCTCAAGGATCTATGCACCAACAAGAGGAAGTTTAAGAATAATGAGAAAGTTGACTTGGGAAGAAATGGTTCAGCTCTTATCCAGTCTAGGCCTGCACCAGAAAAAGTTGCTGCTTTAACCCCTACTCAGGCACTACCACAGAAGTGCAAGGATCCAGGAACATTCACCATTCCATGCACTATTGGGGACAGGAAGTTTGAAAACTGCATGCTGGACTTGGGAGCATCCATAAATGTCATGCCCACCTCCATCTTTAACAACCTTGATCTTGGGCCATTGCAAGATATCTGGTCTCACCATTCAGTTGGCCAACGGGACCAGTGCCCGCCCCATGGGAATGGTAGAAGATGTGCTAGTGCAAGTCGATGAGTTAATCTTCCCATCCGACTTCTACATCCTGGACATGGCAGGAGAGACACATTCCAGTAAATCACCAATCATCCTGGACCGACCATTCATGAAGATAGCTAAGGCCAATATTGATGTTGATGAAGGGACCATGTCTATGAAGTTTGGGGATATCGTTGCAAAGTTTAACATCTTTGATGCAGGGAAACATCCAGTGGAAGGGCACTCCGTTTTCCACATAGAGCTGCTTTCTGAGACTATTGAGGACACCCATGAGGACTTGTTTTCTAATTTTCCATCTATTTCTGGCTTTGATGATATTTTTGCATGTCCTGATTGTACTAACACTAACCATTGTGTGGTTTGTGCTGAGATTGTTGCATGTTTAGCAGGTGATAAATTTGTCAGTACAGTGGGTGAGAAACATGCAGAAGATGAAGCAGCGCCGGAAACCCTCCCTACCTATCTGCCACCTCCTCCTGCGAAGCCACCAGAGGAAATGGATTGTGCACCATGGATAGTTCAGGGGATTGAAGCCAAATTTTATTGGGAGGACTTTGTTGAGGAAGCGGTCGTCTTTGACCCAAGAGGAGGTGATGAGTCCGCCGCATTGAGCAAGGTCACCAATAGTGTCAAGTGTTTACTCATATATCAAGGACGCAAGTTATGGGACCATGGAATTAACTCTCCTTCTTTGGCCTTATGTTACAAGCAATGGGATCCAGGTGGCAGCTTCCGCATACACTGAACTTTATCAGGGAGCACCCTTTCCTTTCCCTCACTCTGTTTTGATATTTGTGTTGTTCATTGGGGACAATGTATGTTTTAAGTGTGGGGGAGGGAACCGTTTGTTTTGTTGTGTTTTGTGTGTTTTGTTGTGTTTTCTTTTCGCTCTTGAATAATTTAAGAAGCTCAAGAGCATGTGTGTGAGTCTTGTGTCGGCAAGCTTGGTAGGTTTTGTTGTTTTAGCACAAATTGATGGCATGATTTATGTTGATGATGTCCCCTAGGTTTTTGAAATTTGGAAATTGTGATCCCCATTTGAAAAATTGAAAACTGAACTTTGAGATATTTTGTTGTGAGAGCATGATTTATGATAAGTTTGGGGTGATAGGGAGCACACACTAGGGATAGAATCTCGGTCAAACAATCTGCATGAATGTCCGGGTGAGGATTTGAGCCTCCAACATGTTTTTGATTGTGTGAATCACTTTCAAGTTGCACTTTCCCGAATTTGCTTGAATCTCTTCATGGTTTGCATGTCTATGTGTTTGCATCAAATGATTTAGGCAATTTTCTTTAAATTAACTACTTGGCCTAAATTGAACAGTCCCTAATGCATGTTCCCTAGTTAGCCCCTTTGAGCCTAATTAGCCTATTGTTTCATGATGACCTTATGTTATGAGCCTGAATATGGAAAAACCATGTTAACCCGATATTAGGATTAGGAGAGCATGGAAGCTTAGCAAGAGAATGGTTGCAAGAAACTAAGTTTGGGGTGGCTACAGGGATATGATGTGTTGTTGGGGATTGAGAAAAAGAAAAAAATAAAGGTTGGAGCCAAAGGGCAAAAATATCTCTTTCAAAAAAAAAAAAATGCAAAATATCAAGAAGGGTATTAGAAGAAAATGGCTGTAGCCACCCAAGGCAAAGAGAAGAATAAGAATAGGAACTTGAGTAGGGAATTCAATTTGTAAACAGCTTCATGCTCTCTTAGTTCCTAGGGACTTCAGCCCAGTACCTTTGTATATCCTTCCCTTAGCCAGGCCCCATTACAACCTTGAAAGACCTTTTGATGTTGCATGCATGTTTTCCGTGGGAACCATTTTGAGATGAAAATCAAATTCATGGGAAGTGCTCTTAAAAGTGAAACTGAGTGAAATGTTGTTAGCCTAGACAAACTGAGAGATTGAGTGAACACTAAACCCCTTTGTGAGGAAGGCGATTGTTTGAATTTGGTGATCTCCCTCTTGTGTGTAACTTAGATCCCCTACTTAGATTAATGATTGTTTGATTGATGAAATTCTCAGATGTTCAGAGTAAATGATTGTGGGGATTACATTGTTGAAAAGGGGGGAACATTGAAGGAAAATTGTTTTGATGAATTGCTTGAAATTTGTGCGGAATTGGTTGAAATCCTTCTAGCTTGCCAAGTCTTGAGTCGTTTTGAGTTTTAGTTTGCTTGGGGACAAGCAAAGTTCAAGTTTGGGGTATTTTGATAAGCCTCTGGCTCATCTAGTTTTATGACTAGTATGACCGTGATTTTGTGCCAATTATATCTCGTTTTCACCCAAATTAGGCTTGATTGTCCTCAAGCAAGGTTTTGAGTCCCTTAAGTAGTTTTAGGGTTATTTAGTCAGTTTTTGAGTCAAATAAAGCACTTATGGCTATTTCATGTTTTCAGGTTGACTTAGAGTCCAAGGAATGAAGGAAACAATGGAAATTGCAATCTGGAAACACTCGCCAAGCGAGCAGATACTCGCCCCGCGAGAGTGAGGACCAGCCAGTGCCAGAAAAGTCATGTTCTCTGCCTCGCCCCGCGAGCTATTGCTCGCCTCGCGAGCCGGAAGTCAGCAAGCATTACGGTCATCCCGTGACACCCATCACGGGCGTGAAGAGAAACCCCTGGAAGACAGAAACCGTCACGGCCTGGTCACGATGAAGGTCACGGCCATGACAGATAAGCACCCGAAGACAGAGACCATCACGGCCTGGCCGTGATAGGCATCACGGCTGTGACAACCCAGGTTTTGAAGACTCGCCTCGTGAGAATCACGCTCGCCTCGCGAGAATACAAATTCAAGAAGGCGCCATTTTAATATTCGCCTCGCGAGACTGCGCAGTTTCTGAAAGTTATAAATAGCTGTTTAGGGCAGAACAGAAGGATCTTTTTGCTAATCCTTGTTTTCGAATTTCTCTGGTTGTATTGCGTTTTTGATGGAGAACTAATCTCCCTAGGTTGATCTGCTGTAATCGGCTTCCGCCAACACTTGAGGTCTTGTAATTTCTGATTTAATTCTCTTCTCTCTTTCAATGCTATTCGTTATTCTCTGTTTGCTTAATTCAGTTTGTATCGAATTAGTGTTGATTTATTTTCGATGATTTTATATTCCTAAACTTAATCGCGTTTGCTTAATTCGCGTGCGTTCAATTCGTGTTTGCTTAATTCACGAAGGGCTTCATCCGTTTGCTTAATTCGGAATTAGGAATATATGTCCCGTAGCGTCGGTTTCGCTTGTTAATCGATGCTACAATCGAAAAGGGATTAGACTCCGCTTAGGGCATGGAATTACATGAACCGATGATAGTGGGAAACGAAACAGCAGATTGATCGTCTTAGTCTTATTTGATAATCACGTAATTTGCTCCGTTTTTATGCTCTGTTTTCATTCTGTTTTCCAATCAATTTCAAACCAAACACCCCCCCCCCCCAAGAAAACTGATTTTCTGCGATAATAGCATCACAAGAGTCCTTGTGATACGATACCCGAGTTGTCGCACACTAAACTACATTTTTACTAACCGCTCATCTTTTGACGCGTGCGCGACAGCGCGTCAACAACACAACGTAAACAACGAAAACAAATAACCACAACCACATATAAATCATATAAATCACACTACACACAAATAGTTATAGAGAAAAATCCCTCAGGTAAGCTCCCCTTACCTGTTGAAGACTCGAACTAAGGGTTTCAAATAATCTCCTGATTTGATCCGGTTTCCTCTGTCGGCTTTAGGTCAAACCAACTCGATCGATTCCTTCATAACGAATTGCAACCAAAATAAATTAAATCAAACAAAAACATACTTGACTCATGGAGATTAAGGTTCGGCCTCAACAACTTTTCTAGGTTAGGAAAGTTAAAATTTTGTTAACTTAAGGATTTATGATCCATAAGTAACTTAAACATGATTAAGCACTTAACCCAAGATTATGAACCAAGAACATGAACTAAAACTCATCTAGTTCCAAGAACTAGGGTTTCGGCCAAGGGCTGAGTTTGGAGTTAGAAATCTCTAAAATTTCTAAATTCTTGGATTTAATCAACATACAAAACCTAGAGTTAGATTCAAGTGTTACAAACAACTTTTGAATCATAAAACCATTAAGTGCTCATACCTAGGGTTTCGGTTTTGATGAGATCAATAGGTTAAAGTTTGATTTTTGATCTTCTATATACTTGAATACAAGAACTATCAAGATATAATCATGAATCAAGACATGAAAATGAAACAAAACCTAAGAACACAAGTTTGACCTAGGTTCGGCCATGACCAGAAATCAAAGAAGGAAATTTCTCATGATCTTGTGCTTCTAGATGATGAAAATAGAGATGATTATAAGATCATAGCAATTGGTTTCATGTCAAAAGGATTTTTCTAGAATTAGTTATGAATTTTTGAATTTAGCTTCAAGAACTTTAAACAAATGAAGAACATGTTGATCAAAGGTATAAACTCAAGAATATTATGAAGAGAAAAGCTTAGAGTAGCAATATTAAGAGAGATTACCTCTTGATGATCAAAGAAAATGATGATTTGGATGATGTTCTTCACAAATTTCTCATGGTGTTCTTGAGAAACTTAAGGGAGAAGATGAACATAGTTAGGTTTTAGAACAGTTTTAGTATTTTGGGTGGATCTCTCAACATACTTGTCCGTTTTGGATGATCTTTATGTCGTTGGAAAGAAGAGAGAAAGATTAACAACTTTCATGTTGAGAGTTTTACGAGATTCAAAATAGAAACTGGTCAGAATTGCTAGGAAAAATCGGACGAATTATGAACTTTTTGGAGCAAAAGAACATGAAATGGAAAAATGGCTTAAGGAAGAAGATAACCTATTTAAATGAACAAAAACCCAAACTTAATGAAGAAGGCATTGGAGCCTTGGGGTTTGGGTCATCTTTAGTCAACTTTTCCAATGGCAATTGCTTGCAATTGTCATATAAAGACAATGGCAAAATGGTCATTTCATAGGAAAATTTCACTTTGCCATAAATGCGTCATTATGACCATTATGACTCGGATAAGCTCGTCATAAATAATCGGCAAATCGGTCAAATCCAACATCTCTGCTATGTTGCCGACTTCCCGATTCATCTGGCTCAAGCTCTTCCTAGAGACATCTCGACGTATATGCCCGCAACAAATATAATATTTTAATTTTTTTACCAAAATTTTCAAAACTTCCAGTATCGTAGTAAATACGATAAAAATATTTTTCATCTCGTTCACGACTCAAAATTAGGTCTTCTGAGCAGTAAACTTTTACTGTCAGTGAAAACACAGAAAACAGCAGACCGGCTTCCGTCTGAGTTTTCAACCAAAAACTTCCCCGTAACCTTATAAAAATAAGTATAACAAGGAAATGACCTTGGTTTATCCAAAATCATTTTCTAAGTCTCGGATAAAAATATACATTTATATATTTATTACCGATATTACGAAACAGCGAAAATCGGGGTGTTACAGTGCGGCACTGTGGCGGGTCCATTTTAAAAAAAAATTAAATTTTTTTTATAAATAATTTTTTTGATTAAGTATGTGTAAATATCTGGTGAATCGGGTATAAATATCTAGTGAATTCAGCTCATTATCTGGTGAATGGGGTTTTTTGAGAAATAATTTTTTTGGTTAAGTATGTGCAAATATATTGTGAATCCGATATAAATATTTGGTGAATTCAGTTCATTATCTGGTGAATAAGTTTTGTTGAGAAATAAATTTTTTGGTTAAGTATGTGCAAACATATGGTGAATCAAGTATAAATATCTGGTGAATTCAGTTCACTATCTGGTGAATGTGTTTTTTTTTATAAATAAATTTTTTGGTTAAGTATATTTAAATATCTGGTGAATGAGTTTTTTTGAGAAATAAATTTTTTGGTTAAGTATGTGCAAATATCTGGTGAATCATGTACAAATATCTAGTGAATTCAGTTCATTATCTGGTGATTGTGTTTTATTTTTATAAATAAAGTTTTTGGTTAAGTATATGTAAATATTTGGTGAATGGGTTTTTTTGAGAAATAAATTTTTTGGTTAAGTATGTGTAAATATATGGTGAATGGATTTTTTTTAGAAATAAATTTTTATTTTTTTAAAAAAGTTAAAATTTAAAATAAAAAAAAATAGTGGTGCTACGGTGGCGCTACACTATGCTACTGGGGCAAGATTTCGCCTATGATGTCGCAAATTAGCAATCCTCTTATTTCAGTCAGGGTTAATAGACTCGATATCCCCTACAAGCTAGCGGCTAGTCGATATCGACCATAGAAGCCTATATTTAGTTACATAATAGTGCAAGATGTGAACATATACTTGTATAAACACTTCTTTGTACAATAATGTTATTTATATATCTAAGATTTTGACTTTATTGATCAAGGTTTGTATACCATTAACCAAAATTCCAACATCTTTAATTAACCAACATGTTCACAATCTACTTGGACACAATTAACCAAGATTTGTATACCATTAACCAAAGTCAAGTGTACTGATAACACTTTTGTTTTAAGTATCATGAATGAATTAAAAGTCTCGTTCAACACATTTATTAAGCAAATGTAACACTCCCGTAGTCTATCTTAATATTGAGCTACTTGCATATGTCAAATTAATACTATGAATTTCACTTTTAGATATCTAGTTTTGTAGAATTAAGAATTAAGTCTCATATCAATTATGTATATACTTAAGGAACCATTTATAATGACTTAGGTGATTAATTCTTTTCTAATAAGTTAGTTTGTAGATGGAGTCAAAGTTATCTTTATACATATAAAAGTAAGATAGTGTTGGATATTACCCTATGGGTTGTTCGGTAACTTTTTATTGAGGCAATTCGATGATGAACTAGGGATAATTTGGACAAATATTTAAGAAGTTTTAAAAATATTATAATAAATAAATTTTAATTATAAAGTTTATATTAACATATGATGAGTTAATTATAATTGATATATATGAATTTATTCATTAAAAATTACGTTATTTGCCAATACTGTTAAATAATCATCATTTGCTAGTTTATTCATTCAAAGATTAAAAAAACTTGTAACGTCCTGACTGCTCTTCGGATTGACGACTGTCCCCACAAACCAACATCGGTCTTTTCAGCGTGTTTGGTCCTCACTCACATTTCATAGGAAAACTTTTCAGGGGGTCACCCATCCCAAAATTACTCCAAATCAAATATACTTAACCGTGGAATTCTTAAGTGACGAGCTCCCGATCACTTAAGGAGAGGCTCTCAAAAGGTCTCAATTCTAGATTTTGAACTTCTCCTTTCCAATTTTTATTTATTTTTGGCTTATTTTAATTATTGGTGTTATTTGGAGAATATCTGGGGCATCATGTCATGTTAAATTACAATGTTACTCTAATCATTCAATACTCGTGAAAATTCCTCTCGTGTTTTTCACATGATATTCACACACATTCACTTTGCGTTTATTCCTTATTTAAATGATGGACTATTGTTTCATTTTCTATTTCCCTTTAAGCTTTTAATGTCTTACTTTGAATAGAAATATTAAGGGTCCATTTGTTTAAGATTGAAAAAAATCATGATTTTTATATAAAATAATTTAGATTTTTTTTTACAGATTTTTAAGTAAAATAGAAGTTAAATTAGGTTTATTTACAATCATAAAAATTCCTTACTTAATCACTCTTTATCATATGTATGTATGTAATATTTTTATAAAACAAATATTGTCAACTTGTAAAATAGAGAAAAATAATGAGTGAACATAGAAATTAATCTCAGGTGTTAGAAAGACTTGAACTTTCCCTCCATTTCCTTCTTTCTGAAACAGAATGTATTCCTCTCACTCTCAACCATGAACACTCAAATCAACAAGAACAAAAAGTGCTTTGGTTTTTGTGTTTGTGGAAAAAGCTTTTGTAAGCCATCATGACTCCTTATAATCGAAAATGGTCACGTCAAATGTTCCATGTTAAAATTGACAACACAGAAGACATCGACGAACTGATCCAAGTTAATGAGAAGGCTCGGTCCAAATTTGTTCCTATTGCATTTGAAGCGGGTACCCATCCTTCCTCTACTATGTTGAATGGTGGAATGAATATTTTATTTTATCAATAGAATACGTGATCTGCAATCTTTCCTTGACACGGAAATTAATTACTGGTTGGAGTAAAACTAAATAAATTAAATGAAAGAAAAAAAGTGGTGAAGTATCTCCAATTATTAAAGAATCGGTCGTCATAGCTCTTTCATGACCCTGCATTTTCATGACCAAAGAAGCACATAGGAAGAAAGAGAGGTAAGAAAGTTAATGTTGTTTAAAAATCTTTATAAAAAATTTCCTTAGCTCTCATGCAGAAATGTAATACTAGAAAGTTTATGTTTTCCGTTAATTTCCATATCTTTTTTCCCTTCAAGGTTCAAGCAGCATGAGTGGGTGATGCACGGTGACACCACCTGTGATGTGAAAGAATTAGCTAGCTATCACATAAAGAAAGTAATAAAGAAATGTTGAACACGCGGCTAATCATCCACCCGATGACATGGTGATAACATTCCATATGCATTATATAATAAACAAGACCAAACACAAAATAATGCCCCAGAGTGACCTCATTATTTCTTCTTGAAAAGCTACCTGTGAAAAGAGAGACTCAAGATTCAGGAAGTGGTAGTGAAAGAACACTCTGTTTCCAACAAGGCAATTGACAAATGAATGTTTACCAGGTTGTTATGGACTCTCTCTTTTCTGATGATAATCTTGCACATGAGCTTTGTCAGAATGCAGTTTCGATAGTAAGACAACCTCAATTCGATAAGCATGTAAACTAAAGGGGGAAAAATGTTAAGTCTGACAGAAACACTAATAAAAGTATGAAAGCAGTGTTGATAAGATCAAACTAAGCAAAAACCTAAAAACTGTACATTGTTTCAGTAATTCAAAAGAACTATGATTTTCGAAATGATCAAGTTTGCATAAATTTAAAACACTGAAGGCGTGAAAGAATAGCAGAGGGAGGAAGAAAGATAATATTGCATTAAATTAAAGTTGCTAGAAATTAAATGTGGGAGGTCATACTTGATGTAACTCCGTTTAATCCGGTTTAGGAGTTTAAGGATGTGTGGGAGTGTGATAAAAGTATCTGGCCGTTAATTTGTACATCAAAATAAGCACTATTTATTTATAATCCTGCTGCCATCTGTCCTATTGATACACATGTTTATTTTTCTATGGATAAGATATAATGTCCACTACTTCCACAATCAGAATCGTGGCCTTGAGCTGCTTCAAAGTGTAACCACCAACTCCCTCATGTTCCACATTTTTGCATGGGTAGGCCCACCTTAACGTTAGTGGCCCAGAGAGGCGTATTCTTCTGACGCCATAATCTCTTGTTGAATTACTCTTCCTCTTCTACAACATCCCTCTTTACTGATTTCAGACTTTCCCTTCAAAGTACATGTCTACCGAATAGAGCAACTTGTGATCTGTAGTACCTCTGTAGAAATCTTTTGGCTTCCACTTGTCTACGTTCTGACATCGTCTATTTTGACATTATGTCCTAGCATGTCTCTATCGGAATGCCTTTCTTCATACTTACATAATTTTTCCATACATTCCTTTCGACAACTCACCTTCCGGATGTCGGAATTCCCTTATTGAACCAAAATCCTGTTTTTGGTCCCAACAAATGCCCCCCAAAACTTATCTTCCTATAGGCGTGTCGAAAGAGAGATAAGTTTTGAAGCCTTTATTTCGACAATCTAGCATGTCAATAGTCATGGTTTTAAATTCTTTCAAATTTTAATATCAAAATCCCAACAGACATGCCAGCTGACGCCATCATTTTCGAACCTTCCCAAGGATTTCATTGTAACGTTAATAATGGTGAGTAGTCATTTTAGTTTCCCCATAATTTCTTCTAGAAGTCACTCTTTAGGGCTTTAAATTGAGTCATTTGACTTCAAAATCTCACCTTTACATTCTTTTCTCCAAGCCAAATTCTCATCTTTCTCTTGACCACCCTCTTTGAAACCATTTCAATGGCTTCCTCCGGCGTTGGACCATCATCTTCCTCAAAGACATGACCTTTGGCGACCGCTGCTCCTTTGACGATGATAAAAGAACCTGTGACAGAAATGTGAGACTGCTCCCATATAATTATCCCAACTGAAAACAACCTTGTTTTTCTTGGCCCCGTTCTTCCTCGGTCCACTGTGACTAAGGATCTTTCATCCTTCTACCCTTTTTTTCCAAAAGAAGGAATCTTACTTCCAGAGGAGTTTACATCCCTTTCCTATTTCAGCCCTTTTACCTATTTATTCAGAAGCTCTGTCAAGACAGTGTCAGGTTACACAACATGGCTTGATAGAGTTGAGACCGTTAAGGACAATTTCTGGAAGGAAATTGGCATTTTTTATTTCATCCAACTTTCTTGGCACCCCATTGTTCTCCAGAACACTATGTTAGGCGCTTTTTACTTTCTATGGTGTCGTTCAACAAACTGTTTCCACTTCGGTAATGGCACAATAGGTTCTTCCCTTTTTCGACCTATCCGCCATTACAGGGCTTCGACCCAACAACGAGCCAATCACTTCACTTCTGTCTCCAGAACCTTCTTTCAAATAAACGGTAGTTTCTTGTCTTATGGTCCATTTATTGGTTTTCATAATCAAAAGGCTGGTGTTGTTTTCGACTTGAAACATGTTGCCTTTTTGACTCTATGACTTTGTGCCTTTGTTTCATGCACTCGTTCCATTCAAGAGTCGAAGTACTTCTTATCCTCAGTCACACTTCTCCATGAAGGATGATGCCTTGTACTTACCAAATGCATTTTAGCTCATCTCTACGGCTGTGTCGGAGAGATCATCGATGCCATCAAGGCACGAGAAAATAAAACCAACCTTGGCGATCCATTTGGCTGCTTCAATTATGGCTGAACGCACTCCTCAGACATTCTGTGAAGAACATAGAGGTTAAACTAGTTTCTGACACATTGAAATAGACAACTATAAACACGAGAAGGGGGGTTGAATTTTGTTTATCAGACTTTAAGACAAAGTTAGAAACTTTTTGCACATAGAAGCTAGAGACAGACAGGTGTCTTTGTAAAACACGTACTTGTCTGGTTAGTTTTCAACAGAAAAACATACACTCATGCAAGATTAAAAGGATTTGATATTCACACTTAATCCCCTTTAGTTAGTAAGCAGATAATACAATCAAAGCAACTAAAGAGTTAAGGATAGAGAGATAGACACAGCTGTTTATCCTTGTTCGCCCCTTAATAACTAGGGTTACGTCCAGTCCTTGGCAGCACCAAGTTCCTTTCACTATAACTGATCAGGTTACAGACTTCCAGTATTCTTTGCACACCTAACCTCTTCAGGCTCCAAGACAAGTATTGTTTGCTCACCTAGCCTCTTCAGGCTCACTCAAGTTTGGTTGAAAAAATATTATAATAAATACAAGTTGCAAGTCTTTCACTAACACTCAGAAGAGTGAATAAAATGTGAAGGTTAGAAAGATCGTGTAACAACTTCAAATGATTGAAGAATACAGATTGAAAGAATGAAGGGATAAATGCACAAAGTAATGACTCTTTAAAGCTGTGTATTCTCTATCTTCATCTTTAATGACTTCTGTATTTACAGGCTTCGATCATATTAAATATGTTAGAGAAATTCCTTTAGATTTTGACTTTGAGCTGAGCTTCATTAAATGCAATAGAGTCGTTCTGGGCAGCCATTTAATGCTTAGGAACGTTGGTTGTACTCTAACAGGGATGAGCATTGTTTTATGCTTTGTGCAGTAGCCAAATCAGAGTTGTGTAGGTTGCTTTTGCACTTTGCAAAGCACATTTCCCTTTTCGTGCAACTCCCAGTTGTACTAGGGAATAAAGCATATCAGAAGCACTCCTTTTCTAAGTTCTTTGGTTGCTTGAGTGTTTGCCGTTCTGACTTTCTTGATTCTCGTTAGAAAGAGCTTCAGTAACTTCTGCTTGAGGGGACAGCTCCTAAAAGTTCCTTTATCTTGGTGTTCCTTATCGAAGAACCACAGACGGGTGAGAGCTTCATTAGACAGGTAGACAGAAAGTCAACAATCCAATCAACAAACATCTTGACTCTTACTCAGTAGACAGGTGATCACAGAGATGATCAAGTTACTTTTTAGGGCAGACATGTTATAGAAATTCTTAAGTATAATCTGCACACTAAGTAGACAGGTCAGCAATCAATATGAAGTCCAATTAAATCATTGTTAAATGTTTAGTTTTCATCAAAACTTAGGGCAAATGCACATCAGACATTTAGAGACTTAATACACATCGCTGCTAATGCTTTATCTTATCTTCGGCTTGCTAGACAATACCCTTTGGTCGAAGACTTTAAGCATTACCTCGACCTTTTTCACTCCATCTCTTACTCTTCGCGAATGTTGACTTCACTCCCTTAGTGTCAAGATCATCTGGATCTTCTTGGTTTACAAGGAGCATGATTTCCGACGACCCCGCTATCCAGATCGATAAAAAAATTATTTGGTCTCACTTTTTATGCTAAAGAGTTCTGTTTATCGGCCTCCCTGAATCAAAGGATAGGCCTAAGGCCATCACTGTCTACCTCCCCAATTTGCTAGCTCGACAGATGGACAATTGTCAAGCCATCACGACTCTCTATAATCGAAAACGGTCGCGTCAAATGTTCCATGTTCAGATTGACAACATAGAAGACATCGACGGATTGATCCAAGTTAATGAGAAGGCCCAGTCCAAATTTGTTCCTATTACATTTGAAGTGGATACTCATCTTTCCTCTGACTACGTTGAATGGTGAAATGAGTATTTTATCAACACAGTACCCGATCTGCAATCTTTCCTTGACACAATTATTAATTACTGGTTGGAAGAAAACTAAATAAATGAAACGGAAGAAAAAAAATGGTGAATTATCTCCAGTTATTAAAGAATCGTCCGTCATAGCTTTTTCACGACCTTGCATTTTCATCACCAAAGAAGCACATAAGAAGAAAGAGAGGTAAGAAAGTTCATGTTTTTTAAAAATCTTTATAAAAAGTTACTTTAGCTCTCATGCAGAAATGTAATACTAGAAAGTTTATGTTTTCACTTAATTTCCATATCTTTTTTCCCTTCAAGGTTCAAGCAGCATGAGTGGGTGATGCACGGTGATACCACCTATGACGTGAAAAAGAATTAGCTAGCAATCACACAAAGAAAGTAATAAAGAAATTTAAAGATCACTAATAATAATAATATGATATATACCTAAAAGTTAGAAGATCAATAATATGAATTTCACCATCACGATTATAAAGATGGTGACGAACAAGGAGATGCATATATACGTCAACATAAAAATTATAATACCGTTCTCGATGTTGAACATGCGACAAATCGTCAACCCGATGACCCGGTGACAACATTCCATTGAAGTATAGAATAACCAAGACCAATCACAAAATAATGCCCCAGAGTGACGTCATTGTTTCTTCTTGAAAAGCTACATGTGAAAAGATAGACTCAAGATTCAGGAAGTGGTAGTGAAAGAACACTATATCTGACACACACTCACATAGAAGAATTGGAGAGAGAAAGAGAATATATTCACCACTTCACACACTAACTATACTTGCATTAAGTCTATTTATAGACTTACACCATTCATTATTAGCATCGCATGCAATTTTTTCTATGGATAAGAGCTAATGTCCACAAATTCCATTATCAGAATCGTGGCCTTGAGCTGCTTCAAATTGTAACTGCCAACTCCCCCATGTTCCCATGTTTTCACATGGGTAGGCCCACTTTAATGTTAGTGACCTGGAGTGGCGTATTCTTCTGACGCCATGATCTCTTGTCGAATTACTCTTCCTCTTCAACGACATCCCTCTTTGCTGATTTCAGACTTTCTTTTCAAAGTACATGTCTGTCAAATAGAGTAAGTCTTTGTAGAAATCTTTTAGGTTCCACTTGATTTCGTTCTGACATCGCCAATTTTGACATTATGTCCTACCAAGTCTTCGTCGGAATACCTTTCTTCATACTTAAACAAATTTTCCATGCATTTCTTTCAACAACTCACCTTCCGATTGTTAGAAATCCCTTATTCGACCAAAATCCTGTTTTTGGTCTTAACAAATGCCCCACAAAACTTATATGTCTGTAGGCATGTCGAAAGAGACATAGGTTTTGCAGCTTTTATTTCGACAATCTAGTATGTCAATCGTCAGGTTTTTAAATTCTTTCAAATATTAATTTCAAATTCTCAATAGATATGTCGGTTGACGCCATCGTTTTTGTACCTTTCCAAGGATCTCGGTGTAATGTTACTAATGGTGATTAATCTTTTCAATTTCTCCATAATTTCTTCTAGAAGTCACTCTTTAGGGCTATAAATTGAGTCATTTGGCTTCAAAATCTCACCTTTACGTTCCCTTCTCCATGCCAAATTCTCATCTTTCTCTCTACCACCCTCTTTGAAACCATTTCAACGGCTTCCTCCGATGTTGGACCATCATCTTCCTCAAAGACACAACCTTTGGCCACCGTTGCTCCTTCGATGATGATAAAAGACCCCGTGACTGAAATGTGAAACTGCTCTAAGGTAATTATCCCAACTGAAAACAACCTGGCTTGTCTTGGCCATATTCTTCCTCAGTACCCTGTGACTAAGGATCATCCTTCTACCCTTATTTTCCAGAAGAAGGAATCTTACTCCTTAAGGAGTCTACATCCATTTCCTATTTCAGCCGTTTTGCACATTTGTTCAGAAGCTCTGTCAAGATTGTGTCAGGTTACACAACATGGCTTGATAGAGTTGAGGCCGTTAAGGGCAATTAGTGGCGAGAAATTGGAATTTTTTATTTCATCAAACTTTATAGACTCCCCATTGTTCTTCAGAACACTATGTTAGGTGCTTCTTACTTTTTATGGAGTCGTTCAACAAACTGTTTCCCCTTCGGTAATGGCACGATAGGTCCTTCCCTTTTCAACCTATCCGCCATTACAGGGCTTCAACCCAACGACGAGCCAATCACTTCACTTCTGTCTCCAGAACCTTCTTTCAACATAAATGGTTGTTCCTTGTCGTACGGTCCACTTATTGGTTTTCAAAATCAAAAGGCTGGTGATGTTTCCGACTTGGAACATGTTACCTTTTTTACTCTATGGTTTTGTTCCTTTGTCTTCTGCACTCGTTCCATTCAAGTGTCGAAGAGCTTCTTGTCCTTAGCCACATTTCTCCACGAAAGCTAATGAATTGCACTTACCCAATGAATTTTAGCTCATCTCTACGGCTGCGTCAAAGAGATCATCAATGCCATCGGGGCTCTAGAAAAGAAAACCAACCTTGGCAACCCGTTTAATTGCTTCAATTATGGCTGAACGCACTCCTCAAACCTTCTCTGAAGAACGTAGTGGCTAAACCGGTTTTTGACCACATTGGTGCTATTGCTTTATCATATCTTCGGCTTGCTAGACAATACCCTTTGACCGAAGAGTTTAAGCATTACCCCGGTATTTTTCACTCCATCTATTACTCCTCACAAATGTTGACTTCACTCCTTTCATGTCGATATCATCTAGACCTTCTTGGTTTACAAGGAGCATGATTTCCGACAACTCCGCTATCCAAGCCGATAACAACTCTATTTGGTGTCACTTTTTGTGCCAAAGAGTTCTGTTTATCCGCCTCCCTGAATCAAAGGAAAGGCCTAAGGCCATCTTCGTCTACCTCCCCAATTTGCTAGCTCGATAGGTGGGGTCCTCAATATATCTTCGATCTATATTGTACATTTATAATATTATATATATATATATATATATATATATATATATATATATATATATATATATAGGGGATGTATCAAGTGAGATGACTACTTTTATATGAGAGTGAGAGGAGCAAATCTTGGCCTTTGGATCAAACACGGATGTTCACGGTTAGAACACAAAGTCATGTGACTTTTAAAATGATCACATGAGAGTAATAGGAGCACACATATATACACACACATAAGAGTAATAGCAGCAAATCTGAGCTTTTGGATCATACATATGGCATCACAACTCAGATTTTAAAAGAATATGAAATGGATTATACTTATTCAACATATGGCACATGTTCAACTAAAAAAAAAATGCATACCCCTCACAAAAAAAAAACATTCAACAACCTAAGCTTCCAAAAATGTAAAGAGAGTTAGGGTTTCAAAGAAAAATAGGATTTTAGGGTTTCAATTTCATATGGGGGAAAAATAAGGAAGGGTAAAAAGAAGTTAGAACAAACACAAAAGAAGAAGAAAGACACAACGGTGGTGGAAGTGCTTCGGCACGTCAGCGGGTGACGGATCGTGGGGGTTCCAGACTAAAAACGCGGGTTAGGCTCCGAACCTTGATGGGAAGAGAATAAACCAGACAAAAGTGGAAAAGGAGCAAGACGATGGTCGGAAAACTCACCAACGGTCGTGGCTCCTCCGGTGATGGTGCCCGGTTGCAAATGTATGTTCACTTTAAGAACACATTTATGCATGCAGTATTATAAAATAATTATTTAAATTATTATGTGTGATTCATGTGAAATAATGTTTTGGCCTTATATGTACATTAATAAAAATAAAATGACCCGTTGGTTAATACGAGAAGTTAAGAAACCTATTATAACTATTGGTAACTTATAGGAGTTACACACTTTTTGCCAAAAGGGTTCTGTCTCTCCCTATAATGTTTTCTTTATTGTTGTCATCCAGAAAAGATGTGAGAAGGAAGTAAAGAGAAGAGATAGATTGGGAAAGGGAGGAGATTTCATCTTACAATTTCTTCATGGAACATGTGAGAGTCATAGATTCTAAGATCCTTGATGAGTATGATAGTTTTCTGTTATTTCCCCAATTTTAGGAACCCTAGTTTTAAAAATTGGAAATTTTTAAATTATGATTGTGATTTCCGCTGCAATGTGATTGTTAAATTAATGTTTCATCCCAATTATGATTTTCTCCCTGTACGTATGTTCTCTTCTCAATATATGACTATATGTTCGATCAAGTGACAATATTTGAAACCTATACGTGTTTTTTGAATAAAACCTCCCTGAACGTGTTTCGATATTTGAATCAATGAATGGTAAAATGAAGTCTTTTGTCTTTACGTGATTTTTAGAAAGCCTTTCTATGTGATTGGACTTGTGTTTTTTTTTATTCCAATTGCATATAAGTGGTTTACAATTTGCGGTTGCACTGTTAATGCTTCCTGTACGTGAATATTTTCCAGAATTGGAATATTGATCATAGTTTGATTTTATATATATATATATATATATATATATATATATATATATATATATATATATATATATATATATATATATATATATATATATATATATATATATATATATATATATTGAATTATTGAATGTGTGTGTGAGATTGTTTGTGAATATGTATATTTTGGGATTAAATGTATGGTAAATTTGTTAATCACTAAAGTAGTCAAATTTGATAGTTTATTTAATTCCATCTGAATGATGATTTATTTCTTCTTCTTCTTCTTTTTTGAGACACAATGATTTATTTCAATTACCCATATAATGTGGATGCTATAAATGACATGATGATTGTTAGTCTATGGGTAAATTGAAGTTCTTTGTTATAAGGCATTTATGCATCACTCAAAGGTTGATTAGTTGTTCTTATAATCACTACAAGAATTTAAGCTATTTCCCAAGGCATATTACCCAGGGCAAAAAATGCCTACGAAATTTTGACGTTTCCCACGGTTAAAGCCTTGGAAAAGTTCTCGCTATGGTTCCCACGGGTTAGGCCTTGGGTAACAGAGGCGCCAACTGCTCCCGCTTGTTTTCCCACGGATTGGGCCACGGGTATCTGATTTAGCTGTTTCCCACAGGTTAGACCCTGGGAAAAGATTTCCATTTCACACGATTTGGGCCGCAAGAAAATAACGTGGCCGTGGGAAATATGTTGAGGCGCCGTTTCCCAGGGCTGTGACCGTGGGAAATATGTCACATGAGGCGCCGTTTCCCAGGGCTGGGGCCGTGGGAAATATGTTTAGGCGCTGTTAGCGCTGTGGCCGTGGGAAATATGTTGAGGCACTGTTTCCCAAGGCTGTGGCCGTGGGAAATATGTTACATGAGGCACCGTTTCCCAGGGCTGTGGCCGTGAGAAATATGGAATTAGAAACCCCCGCCTTCCTTCACTCCCTGTATGTGCGATCCTCCATCTTCTTCAGTCCCTGTACGCGAACGGCGCTGCCCCAACCTCCTTCGGTCCGTCATCCTCCTCCTGGTCCAATGCCATCTCCAGCCACGTGCGCGAGCCACCTGCCAAGAGCTGCAAAGACCTATTCCCATCGGCCACGCACCTCAGGTTAGAACTTCTATTGAGTTTCCCTTTGAACCCTATGATACTATCAGTGTCCCTTTGAACCCTATGCTAAAATTTTGATTCTAGGGAGTGAATTTGATTCTTCTAATGTGTTGAGTATTTTGCATTGATTCTGATAGTGTTGCTCCTCTGAAGTGTTGAACCCTATTTTGCATTGATTCTGATAGTGTTGAGTATTCTGCTATTCTGATAGTATTAAGCTATAAATTAAAGTTTTTTAATTAAAAAAAATACATAGGTTTCCCAAGGTTAAAACCCTAGGAAATGTTTCCCAGGGAGTAGTCCGTGAGAAATTTCCCAAGGGTGTGACCGCGGGGTATTTCCTAGGGCATACCCGTGGGAAACGTTTCCGACCAGCTGAAAACAGAGGGGTCTGAATCCGTGGGTCATCCCTGGGAAATGTATATTTTCCCACGGATTTTATGGATTTCCCAGGGCCATAGGCCCTGGGAAACAGCGAAAATTCTTGTAGTGAATAAATGGACATGGTTGTTGGTGATGTGATTGTACTATTAGTTTTATTTATATATCCAAAGATAGTAAATATTTCTAGTTAGTGTATATTTCATTGCCTTACAATGTTGGTTTTATTAGCATCATGTTTATTATGCAATATTGATGTATCATCCAAAGAAGAACATTGATGTGCATTGAATGTTTTATTGTCTGAGTTTGTATTGTATGTTATTTTATGACTCAAAGTGTTAATGTCAAATATGTGTTAATTGCAGTATATCTTCTTTCTCTCTTTTGAATCGTAATCTTCATACCAGGTATAGGGAGAAGGGATAGTATAAACATGTAGGTTATGGGGTAGTGTAAGATGAAGGGTTAACACATGACCCTGGTCTTTGATTAAATGCCTCTGTGACTATTTGTTTGATAACATGTTTATATATGCCTGTTTGATATCCGTATGTTTAAGTGTTTGTGTTTGGCACGTTTGGACATTTTATTATGATCATGATGATGTTGTATAATGATATTGATGTCATGCTATCGATGAGTGTTCGATTGTTGAGGGTGTTAATGCCAACAATGATGTTAATAAGACTCGAACCAATTAATAGGGCTTATTAGTGATGTTAAGACCTTAGAAGAGATGTTAATAAAGATGAATGCATTTAAGGGATGTTGTCCCAATTGCTCATAAGACATGAATATAGTATGAGAGGCAAGGTTATGATCATAGGGCTTAGTTAAAGACCCTAGGATTGATTAGTGAGTGTTCTAGGGACATTAATAACGAAGCGTTTAAAGGATTAATTTCCCCATAATGATAAGACATGAAGAACAGTTAAGAATAATGAATCTGATGTTCAATGGATTAGCAAATGCTAATAGGTTGAATCTATGATCTGTCCCAAGGATTTGGTAAAGGGTTTGTGACCCTTCTGCCCAGATCAGTACGACCACGCTCCATTGAGCACGCCCGTGCTTAACAAGGAGCACGCTCGTGCTCCAGTTTGAATCCTAGAAAAGGGTGTGCTGCCTAAGCACGCCCGTGCTTCCCTGTGCTGACCAGAACGCAGAAAGCTGGACAGGGGTGGTTCACCCCAGTTGTCCTTAATAATAATAAAAGAAGACACCAAACAAAGTGAAGATAAGCTAGATAACTTAAAGATGATAATGTACCTTGGTAGCCGAGTGGCCAAGGGGGCCTTGATGCTTAATGGTCAAGGTATTGAACTCTGGTGCTCGAGAACCAGAGTGTTAATGACTAAAGTGGGAAGATAACATTGTTGATGTTGTACCTTGGTAGCCTAGTGGCCAAGGGGACCTTGATGCATAATGGTCAAGGTGTTGAGGCTCTGGTGCTTTTTGGCCCGAGTGTTGAGGCTCTATTACTTTTTGGCCAGAGTATTGGGGCTTTGGTTCTTTTCGGCTAGAGTGTTGTTTAACGTTTAAAGTTAAAAGATTCAAGATGATGTTATCTTTGGTGCTTGTTGGCCAAAGACGTTAAACCATAATAAATGGTGTTGATGGAGGTGGTGGATAAAGGGTTGTTTGTTTGTGTGCATGCATCATGCATGAAGTTAATAGGGGGAGGTATTGACATAGGGGAGGTCGTCCGAGAGTAAGGCGATCTGGTCATCCACGGTGATCTAAGTGATCTGGCTTCCCGTGGTGGCGAATCTAAGAGTATAGTGCGTCGACTGTCCTAGGGGTCTCACCCATGGTTTGGTAGATTGCCCCGGTATTGGTGCTTTTTGGCCAATGTGGAAATATAACTCCGATGTCGTACGCGTGGTGTAGATGGATCCACATGCATTCAGAGTAGTGAGTCACATTGCATTATATGATTGAGGTTATATTCTGATACGCTTGTTGTGTTGGTATGATGACTATGTTATGATTGCTATGTGTTGTGTGTTCATCTTGCCAACTATCTTGTCGACATTATATTTATATATATGGTTCTTACTCCCCGTCTTTTGTTGTTTGCTTTGCATGTATATGTTTTGTTATGCAGAGGACGGTGAGCAGCTTGCTGAGGAGTCACTCTAAGGAGCCGCTACTCGTAGTTTAGTTTCAGTTTGTTTATCTGAGTTGTTTATCGGATTGGTTATACCACCTCTGTAATGTGACATCTGGGTTGGGTTTCGTTTATGTTCATGTTATGTCTTTCTTTTTAAAAAACTATGTTGTTTTATTTTCCGTGTTGAGACCTTGTTACAATGTGGTATCCTTTACCCAATGGTTGTCTTTTTATATAAAGGACAAGGATGTGTTTATCTTATTTTGAAAAATTAAATTATTTCCTTCTATGTTATCACTTTATAACTATATGCGGGGTAGAGGGTGTCACATAATACCCATAAAAAATCGTATAAGGTATATTTTTATTTATAAAAAAAATAAGGAAAATGAAGAGGTATAAGTAGTTGGATAAAGGAGGTGGGCAACCATTAGAAATCCTAGCAAAAAAGAAAAAGGAGAAAGAGGAGGAAGGAAAGAGGACATAGTAACAACAACGACGGAAGAAGGAAATGAGATAATCAATAACTTCAAACAAGGTGAGGGATTTAGATTGTTGTAGGTTTGGTTTAAATTGGGTAAATTTGGTATAAATGTTGCTCTAGGTTGAGTTATGCATTTTGGGTATTTTAACATGAATTTGACATGATTTTGATGTTACGATGATTGGTTATCATCGCTATAAAAGTAATAGTACATGATTTGTAATTTGTGTTGTTAGACAATGAGTTTCGTGCATGTCCCTATATGTATTTGTGCATATTTTGGGCTTTGAAATGGGAGAATTTATGCAAAATTCATGTATATGCGTTTCTGTAGAATTCGTCCTAGTGCTAAGCGCCACGTTCCTTGCTCTGAGCGTCAGTGCGAGACAGTAATAAGTTATTCTAATTTTCGATGTTTGTCACACTTGCTCCTAAGGAGGTAAGAACTTAGAATGAGTGTAAGCAAATTAAATTTCATATAGGGTACTATAATATCAAAGGAGGTTTATTTTAAAACATATTAGAAAGGATTACAATGAAATTTCATATATATATATATATATATATATATATATATGTGTGTGTGTGTGTGTGTGTGTGTGTGTGTGTGTGTGTGTGTGTGTGTGTGTGTGTGTGTGTGTGTGTGTGTGTGTGACGAGCGGTGGTGAAATTTCAGAATTTCATAAACAATGTTAAAATGCTTGTGGCATCATTTGAGGTAAAATATAGTTGTACTAATTGAATCACTTCGGTTGTGCTTTTGCAATTAGTTAATTTATGTATAATTAAGAGAATTATATATAATGTTGTCATATCATCATGGGTAAGATTAATGAGTGTGAGGTTGTGTTAGACTATTGAAAATGCTTTATTTTAGTTGGTGTATAATAATGGTAGGAAAGGAGAGGAGCATGATTATGGGCTATGTTTATAGGCTATGAGACTATGAAATGGAAAAGTGTGAAGAGAAAAATAGGAACCTTTAGTGTAGTTACATGATGAAGATTTACACATACATAGGAGTAAGAATGTTATATGGTACAAGTGTTTAGTCCAAGCGGTATAATATATGCATATATTCTTGTTCGAACTAAAAATTACTCATACTTATGGTTGATTTAGTTCATATGAAAAGAATAGGGTCACTACTAGAAAATTATTATTTTCGGACGGATTTTAGACGGAATTTGGACACTTTTCCCACGGATTTTGGACGGACAATTAATTTCGGACGGATTTCAGACGGAACATCCCCCGTCCGAAAAAGTCCCGTTGCAAATTAAAAATTATGTCCGAAATTATTTCCAGACAGATTTCGGATAGCTTTCAGACAAACACAAAAATCTGAATTTTGGTTATATTGGCTTAATTTCGGATGAATTTCAGACGGATTCAATATTGCATTTCATGCAAATTCTGGACGGATTTCAGACGAATGTTATGATATTATTTTGGACAGATTTCCCACGGATTAGATGATCATATTTAAATAATATTTTTTGATAAACAAATCATGTTTATTAATAAAAAAGGGTCAAACGTAAATAATTATGGATACCAAATTAGGTACTTGGACTTGGAATCTAATATAATTAAGAAAAAATAATTATTATTAAGGTACCACTCTAGACAAGTATCAAGCTTCAAATAAACAAAAACACAAAATTTCTTGATATACAAGAATGATATATTAAGATTTAAAGCATTAAAATATCATTACAAACATCAAAGACATAAATTTATTCCTCATTGTTACTTTGATCACTAAACTCTTCATCTTCATCTAGCACAACATCCATCATCTCCTCCTCATTATCATATCATCGTCGTTGTCATCTAATCATCGTCGTCATTGATTAATTCGTGGCCACCATCATAAACGAGAAGGATGTTACTATAATCAAATAAAAGATAGTGAGTCCTTCCGAGAAAGCAGTCATCACACTGTAACAAGATAATAGACATTATAACTAATTTAAATAACAAGATAGAAAATATGGATATTCAAACCATTTGGCTTGTACTCACATAATGGACACCATCACATTAAGATACTCTCTACTTTGAAACATGCTCGCTAAGGCTATATCAAGTTGAAGTGAAATTTGAAGAAACTACTAGGAATAGAACAAATATGGGGATGTCAGGAAGATATTTGGGTTTTATGTAACAAACACCAGTTCTGGCAAACCAACAACAACATGCATGAATCCAACATTACTCCATAAAGCCGACCTAATATAGATCATGCACCAAAGGGTACAACAAACATGAGGCAAACCAACAACAGCATACATCAACCCAAAATTAAACCATAATGCCAACCTAAAATAATTGAAGCACCAAAGGGCTTCCTGGGAGTGACCTAACAATCAGGTAATATAGAAGTTCATTGAAAAAAAAATCCATCAAGATCCAACAAGACATGGAATCAGAAATTTAAAAAGAATATCCTTAGGATTGCTAAGTGTTGCGTATTTTTAGAATAGGCAAGTATACCTAGTTGCAAACAAGTAATACGGTGGTGAGACCGGTTATCGTATCCACAGGGATCGGTTGCCAATTACTAATTCACAAATTATGCAACTATCTAGACTAAACTAGGGTGCGAATAGAAATCAAAACATAAAACAAAGAAACAAAAGCAATACAATATTTTTGGTCCTTTTGGACTTTTAACAAACACTTGGAGTGCAGAATTGCAAATGGATAAACTTTGTCAGGGTTAGATTACACTAATCCTCCCTTGATTGCAATGAAATGGTTAACAACACAATTCCTAATTCAATTATGCCAATCAAGCCTTTTTGAAATACTCAAACCCTAATGTCTTAGGTGGAATGAGCCTAAAACCCCAAAGCAAACCCTAATGTCTTAGGTGGATTAACCTGAGATTTTGCATTAAGAGCCAAGACTTATAAGATTGCAAGCACCCCAATACCTATGTCTAGGTTCATGAACTACTTGGCATTTGATTCATGAGCATGCCTTAACATCAATCTTTCAATTGTCTATCAAAGCAACAAATCATTCCATGGGTAGCTAAGCCAAGAAAAGCATTAAGCATAGAATCAAATACTCATATAGAAATAGGAAATTGTATTAAAACCAAATCAAAAGACAATCAAGTTCAAAAAAGCTACATCTAAACCCAACAACGGGGGAATTAGCTACACATGATAAAGTCTACAAAAGAGAAAGAGAGAAGAGAAGAAGAAAACTCCATGACGAATCCTTCAATCTTCTTCCAACCCAAGAGCAGAGAAAATGTCATCTTTAAGGTCCCAGCCTTCCCCCAGCCATCAACCATCTTTAGGGTTTCCAAGCCTCTGCAAAAGTCCCTCATTTTGTTCAGTGTGGCTCTATTTATAGATCAGTCGCGTGTCACGGCTGTGATGGCCATCACGGCCAGGCCATGACGGCCGCACGCCGCGCGTCTTTACTTTTTGGTCTGTCACGGCCGTGATGGGCATCACGGCCAGGCCGTGACAGCTTCTGACTTTTGCCTTCTGTCTTTTTAGCTCTGCTTCATCACGGTCGTGATAGGAATCACGGCCAGACCGTGATGGACTCTGCTTGGCACATTATCTTCACTTTTCAAGCTCTATCGTCATCCAAGCTCAATCATGGCCGATCCTGAACATTTTTTTCATTGATTTCTGCAAAACAACACCACAACAACGCCTTATCCGTTCCAAAGGAAAAACTAACAAAAATAAAACTAAAATGGCCTAACTATATGAAAATGCATGCAGAAATGTACATGAAATATAAGGTAAAATCACACTCATCAAATCACCCCAAGCTTAAGACTTTGCTTGTCCTCAAGCAAACACCAAGGCCAAAAGATAAGAGTAATTAGAGCATGGATAGTGAACCAAGAACCCGAGTAACTAATCCAAGTAATAGGCATTCAAACAATTCACCAAGAGACAATCAATTTCAAGTCCAATTAGAAGCTTAGGTTCCCTAGACTCATATTCTCATTGATTCGGGCACTCTTTCTCACCTCACTCTCGTGTTTAGGGATATATGACAATTCGCTCAATTTCCTCAAGGAATGAATTCTACCATAAGCTTGACTATCAACCAAATATATACTTTATTAATGGAAACACAAAAGAATAATGAGGTCTTTACTTGGGTTGTAACTGGGTCATGGGATTTATTGTTAGGTGGGGGAGTCAAGAAAAGGAAATTTCAAAAGGCTAGCAAAATATCAGATATTGCGGAGCATGACACCTTCTAAAATATCTTTTTGGGTTTTCATTTATTTCTCCACCTTTTTTTCCTCTCTTTTTTTTTCATCCCCTTCTCTATTTATATTTCTTTTTCTTTTATTTTTTTCTTTTATTTGGAGAAGGGCAGATTTTCAGCTCGAGAGAAATATTTTTCTGATTTTCTCATCCCATACTTTTTCCAACTACCTTTTTACCTTTTTACCCTTTTGTGCAATACTTTAGAAGGTCTCATATCAAGCATCATTCATCAATATATCTCAAGGTACCAAGAAAAGTATTTTATTCTTTCAGGCTCAAAATTGGGCAACTAAGGGGTAGCATTTAATCGATCAAAGCTTAGAAGGCCGGAATAATACCTAGTGCCTCAATCATTTTCAAGAATGTTTTCAAAAATTTTTAAGCTTCAAAACGGTTTCAAGTCAAATTCTAGAGAAATACAATCCAAGAGGAATAACACTTTATCAACAAAGAATGGGGTAGATTTAGTGAGTACCCCTTTTTGACTCAAAAATCTCACATTTTAGTAGTTTATATATCAATGAGAAACACAAATCTATGAAACCATATGCTAATAATCAACTATCAATGATCACCTCAAGAATTTTTTTTTGTAGCCATATCACAAGAATAAAAAAAATTGGGTTAAAAAATTCACTATCTCAATTTATTTGGCCCTAAGTTCTCACAATCGGATGCATAATCTAAGCAAGGGGGTAATCGAATCATGTGATCATGCAAAACTATGCCTATATGAATGCAACATGCAAAAGTGCAAAAAATTAAAAAATTGTGCAAAAATGCCCCTACCCCAAGCTTAAAAACTTACATTGTCCCCAATGTGAATAATCAAGTTGGAGAGGGGATAAAAACGGAACAACTCACCGAGGCGGTAGCGGGTGCTAGATCACATGCCTAGTCACAAGGATGCTGGAAATTGGATCACGGTCGTGATGCTCCTCACGAGCAGGCCGTGGTCAGTTCAGGTTCATAATTGTCGGCCTGTCACGACCGTGACCTCCATCACGGCTAGGTCGTGATCCTTTCTGATCTTCTCATTGAGCTCATCACGGCCGTGACCAGTGTCACTGCTAGGGCGTGATGGCTGCTGACTTTGTTTCTCCCTGCCCCTTTTTGCTTCTCCTTCCTTATTTGCCTGAAAACATGATGAGTGTGATTTTACCTCATTTTTCACGTACATTTCGGCATGCAATTGCATATAGTTAGACCAATTTAGTTTTGATTTTGTATAGTTTTTCCTTTGGAACGGATAAGGTGGTTTCTGTGTGTTGTTTTGCAGGATTCAGTGGAAAAATGCCCAGAAATCAGCCTTGGTGGAGCTTGGATGAAAAAGAGCTAGAAAAGTGAAGAATATAGCCAAACAGAGCCTATCACGGCCTGGCCGTGATGACTATCACGGCCGTGACCAACCAGAAAATGAGGGCTCGCGTCGCGAACACTTCTCTCGCCTCGCGAGAGTTAAAAACTTGAACACACGCCTTGGACAGAAAGCGTCACGGCCTGGCCGTGATGGCCATCACGGCCGTGACGGGCGACGGACCTATAAATAACAAAGACAAAGCAGAGTAAAACGGGACTAACTTCTAACCTAAAATAATCGCACTTGGAGGCGGTGCCGAGGTGGCGGTGGAGAGGTTTCGACCCAAAAAGGGGGGCGTTTTCTCTGCTCTTGGATGGGGAGAAGATTGGAGGAAGCTTGTCTATGAGTGTTCTCCATCCCTTTTCTCATTCTATTTTGTATTTCCTTATCATGAGTAGTTAATTCCCCATTGTTGGGGTTAGATGTAACTTTTCTAAACTTAGTTGTATTATGATGTGGTTGTTTTAATACAAGTTTCTATTTCGTATGAGTATGTGATTCTGTGTTTAATGCTTTCCTTGGATTAGCTACCCATAGGAATGATATGTTGCTTTGATAGATGATCTGGAAGGTTGGTATTAAGGCATGCTCATGAATCATATGCCAAGTAGGTCAAGAATCTAGACATAGGTGTTGGCTGCTTGCAATCTTATAAGTCTTAACTTAATGCAAAATCTCAGGTTATTCCACCTAAGACATTAGGGTTTAATTTGGGGTTTTAGGCTCAATGCACCTAAGACATTAGGCTTGAGTACTTTAGAAAAGGCTTGATTGGCATAATTGAATTAGGACTTGTGTTAGAAGCCATTTCATTGCAACTAAGGGAGGATTAGTGTAGTCTAACCCCGACAATTCTAACCACATCCCTGTTTGCATACCAAGTGTTTGACAAAATTACAAAAAGACAAAAATATTTTATTTCTTTAGTTTTAATCTCTCATATTTTAGATTAGTCTAGATAGTTGTTAAATTTGTGAACTGGTAATTGACAACCAATCCCTGTGGATACGATAACCGGTCTCACCACCGTATTACTTGATTGCGACAAGGTGCACTTGCCTTTATTTATATCTTAAAAATACAAGCAACAAGTTTTTGGCGCCGTTGCCGGGGATTGGTTTTGTCAATATCAGTAGTAACAAATGAGACAACTAGTTTAGACATTTTTTATTTTATTTTTCTGTATATAATTAATCTCTTTCTTTTGTTAGTTTTGTATATATTTGTTTTTGTGTTTCTTTGATCTTGGGCTTAATTGTCTGTGAGGTGAAAAATTGATTAGATAGGATCATGGACTACAATTGGTATCAACCATCTGATGCAGAAAGTGAGATATCTGAGCTGCATCTGCGGGTAGATATCTTTGCAGCTTGGCCATAAAAATCCAACAAGTGAGTGATGAGTTGTCAAGGGCACAAATCTCTCCTCCACCAATGGTAGTTTGTTCTGAATGGGGAAATCAATTTCCCAACACTTCTACTCCATGGTGGGGGAACCCTCCAAACAATACTTTGATGGATGAAGGGGAACATTGGGAATCTTCCACACCTTGGTATGATGAGCCATCCCCATTGGAAGTTACTTGGGAGAACTTCAAATCCGCATTCCCAGTCGAGGTTGAGCAACCTATCCCGGATAGTCAACCTCACTTAGAGGCTGTTTTGGAGAACTTCATGGCAACAACAATGGAAGAATTAAAGAATCAAGAAGATGCCAGTCGAAGTCTCGGCACGTATTGAGGAACTCTCTAACCTTCTGTCCAAAATGCCAAATGAGGACTTGATGGATGATGATGAAGATGATGCAATGATGGATGAGGAGGAAGAAGAAGAAGTGGGAGCAACCGAGTC
The DNA here is from genome assembly GCA_030762895.1 of Sophora flavescens. NCBI lineage: Eukaryota > Viridiplantae > Streptophyta > Magnoliopsida > Fabales > Fabaceae > Sophora > Sophora flavescens. The sequence continues at coordinate 10,645,473 of CM061070.1, forward strand.
AACAAGTGAAGACCCTGTTTTGGAGAACATAGTTGCACCATTCCCCATTGAACCCTTGACTAAGGAGCCTGAAAGGAAGAGGCATTTGGAGGATAGCTATGTCACCATGCTCGGGGATGATGAAGAACTTGTGAAATTAAATGATGCTATTGGCCCCTATGCATGTGTGGAATGTGATGGGAGAAACACTTGTGTGGTTTGTGCGGAGATTTCTGCATATTTGGAAGGTGATGGATTTGGCAATGCTGAGAGTGAAGATTGTACAGAAGCCAGAACAGCACCAATGATCCTTTCGAATTGTTTGCCACCTCACATTTTAAAGCAGTCAACAGTGGAGTTCGTGCCTCTACCTGAGGTTGAACCCCGTTTTTATTGGGAAGATTTTATGGATAAAGGGGTCATCTTTGCCCCGAGAGGAATTGAAAAGCGCTTCCCAGTTGAAGAAGTCAGCATGAATTTCGAGCGCTCACTTCCACATTTTTGCTGCAAACCGTGGGATCCAGGTGAAGGATCTTACATGGTTAGCATTCCTTGGTCCTTATACCACAGGTTATGGGATCCAGGTGGATGCTTCTTAATAAGTCAAGCTAGTGACGTTAAAGAAGCGCTTATTGGGAGGCAACCCAACTTTTCTTAACCCTTCTCTTTAGTTAATTTTGTTTTTGCTTTAACCTCTTGAATAATTTGAGAAGCTCAAGAGGTTTGTTAATAATTTTGTTAAGTGTCTTCAGATTTTGAATAAAGGAAGGAGAAAAAGAGCAGGGAGAAACAAAGCCATAAAGCATGTGAGCCAACACCCGCTACCACCTCGGTAAGCCGTTCCAATTTTTGCTTTATTTTATTTTTTTTCTCCCCTCTCCAACTTGATTGTTTACATTGGGGACAATGTAAATCTTTAAGCTTGGGGTAGGGGTAATCTTTTTGCTTGCATTGTAAATATTGCATTCATATAGGTTTAGTCTTGCATGATCACATGAATTGATTGCCCCTGCTTAGATTGAGCATCTAATTGTGAGAGCTAAGTGCCAAATTTTTTTTTTTTTTTTTGTGATAGTGAATTCTTGAACCCAATTCTGTTTATTCTTGTGATATGGCTGCAAATGAATATGATATGGCTGCAAATGAATATGCTTGAGATGATCTTGGATAGTTGATGATTAGCATATGTTTCTTTAGACTTGTGTTTCTCACTGGTTTTTGAACTGATAAATGTGAGCTTTTGAGCCATTAGGGGGTACTCACTAAATCTGCCCCCATTCTTTGTGTAGAGTGTTATTCCTCTTGGTTTGTTACCCTCTAGAACTTGACTTAAAACCATTTTAAAGCTTAAAATTTTTTGAAAACATTTTTGTAATTGATTGAGGCAATAGGTATTTTTCTGGCCTTCTGAGCTTTGAATGTGTAAATGCTACCCTTAGTTGCCCAATTTTGAGCCAAAATGAATAAAATGCTTTTCTTGGTACCCTGAAAAATTTTGATACATATACTTGATAAGGGACCTTCTAAAGTATCACAAAAAGGGTGAAAAAGGAAGTTGAAAGTTTGGGATGAAAGAATCAGTAAAAAATAAAAAAAAATATAAAAAAAAATAAAAAAATTCTCCCCTTCTCCAAATAAAAAGAAAAAAGAAAAAATTAAAAATAAATAGAGAAGGGGACGACAAAAATAAAAGTGAGAAATAAAAAAAGAAAGAAAGAAAAGAAAGGTGGAAAGTAATTTGAAAACCCAAGAAGGAATTTTAGAAGGTGTCCTGTATTGAAATGTTTGATACTTGGTCTAGCCTTTTGAAATATCCCTTTCTTGTTATTCCCACCTAAAGATTAATCCCATGGCCACGTTACAACCAAATAAAAGACCTCTTGATTCTTAAGTGTTTTTCATAAATAAAGTGGAGATTTGGTTGATAGTCAAGCATATGGTAGGAATCATTCCTTGAGGAAAATGGAGCGAATTGTTATATATACTTGAACACTTGAGTGAGTGAGGCAAGAAAGAGAGCCAAGCAAATAAACAAGCTTGGGGTGAGCTTCAAGTGAGCAAGAGTGCCCGAATCAGTGAGAATGTGAGTCTAGGAAACTTAAGCCCCTAATTGGACTTGAATTGATTGTCTCTTGCTGAAATAATTGAATGCCTGTTACTTGGATCATTTTACTCGGGTTCTTAGTTCACTATCCATGCTTTGACTGTTTATCTCTTCTGGCCTTAGTTTTTGCTTGAGGACAAGCAAAGTCTTAAGCTTGGGGTGATTTGATGAGTGTGATTTTACCTCATTTTTCATGTACATTTCGGCATGCAATTGCATATAGTTAGACCAATTTAGTGTTGATTTTGTATAGTTTTTCCTTTGGAACGGATAAGGTGGTTTCTGTGTGTTGTTTTGCAGGATTCAGTGGAAAAATGCCCAGAAATCAGCCTTGGTGGAGCTTGGATGAAAAAGAGCTAGAAAAGTGAAGAATATAGCCAAACAGAGCCTATCACGGCCTGGCCGTGATGACTATCACGGCCGTGACCAACCAGAAAATGAGGGCTCGCGTCGCGAACACTTCTCTCGCCTCGCGAGGGTTAAAAACTTGAACACACGCCTTGGACAGAAAGCGTCACGGCCTGGCCGTGATGGCCATCACGGCCGTGACGGGCGACGGACCTATAAATAACAGCACAGCAGACGGAAAATGGGACTAACTTCTAACCTAAAATAATCTGCACTTGGAGGCAGGCCGAGGCTGGCGGCTGGAGAGGGTTTCTACCCAAAAAGGGGGGCGTTTTCTCTGCTCTTGGATGGGGAGAAGATTGGAGGAAGCTTGTCTATGAGTGTTCTCCATCGCTTTTCTCATTCTATTTTGTATTTCCTTATCATGAGTAGTTAATTCCCCATTGTTGGGGTTAGATGTAACTTTTCTAAACTTAGTTGTATTGTGATGTGGTTGTTTTAATACAAGTTTCTATTTCGTATGAGTATGTGATTCTGTGTTTAATGCTTTCCTTGGATTAGCTACCCATAGGAATGATATGTTGCTTTGATAGATGACTGGAAGGTTGGTATTAAGGCATGCTCATGAATCATATGCCAAGTAGGTCAAGAATCTAGACATAGGTGTTGGCTGCTTGCAATCTTATAAGTCTTAACTTAATGCAAAATCTCAGGTTATTCCACCTAAGACATTAGGGTTTAATTTGGGGTTTTAGGCTCAATGCACCTAAGACATTAGGCTTGAGTACTTTAGAAAAGGCTTGATTGGCATAATTGAATTAGGACTTGTGTTAGAAGCCATTTCATTGCAACTAAGGGAGGATTAGTGTAGTCTAACCCCGACAATTCTAACCACATCCCTGTTTGCATACCAAGTGTTTGACAAAATTACAAAAAGACAAAAATATTTTATTTCTTTAGTTTTAATCTCTCATATTTTAGATTAGTCTAGATAGTTGTTAAATTTGTGAACTGGTAATTGACAACCAATCCCTGTGGATACGATAACCGGTCTCACCACCGTATTACTTGATTGCGACAAGGTGCACTTGCCTTTATTTATATCTTAAAAATACAAGCAACAAAACACTTAAGAAATTTATTAATTTATCATCTTCTTCCTCTTGATCTTCTCAAATTATTCAAGAGTAAGAATCAAAACAAATGGAAAAAGAGAAGAAAACTAGGGATGCCTCCCAATAAGCGCTTCTTCAACGTCACTAGCTTGACTTATTGAGAAGCATCCACCTGGATCCCATAGCTTGTGGTATAAGGACCAAGAGGTGCTCACGGTGTAAGGTCATCCTCCCGGATCCCAAAGATTGTGAAGTGGCACTTGCAGAAGCAATATGATTCTACTCTCGGTTCCTCCTGGGTCAAACTGCAAGTGATAAGCTCCTCTTTCGACCTCTTCAGGCATAAGTGTTCCATGAAGCACATGAGGTTTTACTTGTTGAGCCAATTTTTTGGTGTCCACACATGCCTCCAAACCAATATATTTATCCAAGACAGCAGTATCTGGTTTCTTGGCAAGCATGGTGAATGATAGACCCTCCTTGCTCTCCACTACCACTACAACTTTACTTTGAACTATCCCCAAAACCAGATTTTTCTCAAATTCTGTTTCATGTGATTCTTGAACCAACTGTTTACAAATTTCATCAACTTGCGTTTTGAAATTTTGCATCACATCCTTGATATTATCACAGTTGGTTCTTATTTTGGTCTCAGATGTGGACAGCTCTTGTGAATATTGTTGCAGAGCAGATTTCAGAGGATTTGGCTCAATCCATTTCCATTCCTCCTCATGCTTCATGATTACACTATAAGCTTGTGCATGAGGGCATTGATTTTCCCAGAGCCTATAGTCTCCCAAGACTACATTAGGACCAAAGGAATATTTTGTAACTCCGTCCAAGGTAGGAAAATAATAAATCTCCATGTGTTGCAATCCACCCTGAACAGATAAAACTCAAAAGAAAAAAAATGAAATATACACAAAATAAAAATAAAAAAATGTCTAAATTAGTTGACTCCCTTGTTACTACTGATATTGGCAAAGCCAATCCCCGGCAACGGTGCCAAAAACTTGTTGCGTATTTTTAGAATAGGCAAGTATACCTAGTCGCAAATAAGTAATACGGTGGTGAGACCGGTTATCGTATCCACAGGGATCGGTTGCCAATTACCAATTCACAAATTATGCAACTATCTAGACTAAACTATGATGCGAAAAGAAATCAAAACATAAAACAAAGAAACAAAAGCAATACAATATTTTTGGTCCTTTTGGACTTTTAACAAACACTTGGAGTGCAGAATTGCAAATGGATAAACTTTGTCAGGGTTAGACTACACTAATCCTCCCTTGATTGCAATGAAATGGTTAACAACACAATTCCTAATTCAATTATGCCAATCAAGCCTTTTTGAAATACTCAAACCCTAATATCTTAGGTGGAATGAGCCTAAAACCCTAAATCAAACCCTAATGTCTTAGGTGGATTAACCTGAGATTTTGCATTAAGAGCCAAGACTTATAAGATTGCAAGCACCCCAAGAGCTATGTCTAGGTTCATGAACTACTTGGCATTTGATTCATGAGCATGCCTTAACATCAATCTTTCAATTGTCTATCAAAGCAACAAATCATTCTATGGGTAGCTAAGCCAAGAAAAGCATTAAGTATAGAATCAAATACTCATAAAGAAATAGGAAATTGTATTAAAACCAAATCAAAAGACAATCAAGTTCAGAAAAGCTACATCTAAACCCAACAACGGGGGAATTAGCTACACATGATAAAGTTTACAAAAGAGAAAGAGAGAAGAGAAGAAGAAAACTCCATGACGAATCCTTCAATCTTCTTCCAATCCAAGAGCAGAGAAAATGTCATCTTTAAGGTCCCAGCCTTCCCCCAGCCATCAGCCCTCTTTAGGGTTTCCAAGCCTCTGCAAAAGTCCCTCATTCTGTTCAGTGTGGCTTTATTTATAGATCAGTCGCGCGTCACGGCCGTGATGGCCATCACGGCCAGGCCGTGACGGCTTCTGCCCTGGCACGTCTTTACTTTTTGGTCTGTCACGGCCGTGATGGGCATCACGGTCAGGCCGTGACAACTTCTGACTTTTGCCTTCTGTCTTTTCAGCTCTGCTTCATCACGGTCGTGATAGGAATCACGGTCAGGTCGTGATGGGCTCTGCTTGGCACATTAGCTTCACTTTTCAAGCTCTATCATCATCCATGCTCAATCATGGCCGATCCTGAGCATTTTTTTCATTGATTTCTGCAAAACAACACCACAACAACGCCTTATCCGTTCCAAAGGAAAAACTAACAAAAATAAAACTAAAATGGCCTAACTATATGAATATGCATGCAGAAATGTACATGAAATATAAGGTAAAATCACACTCATCACTAAGCACCTATTATCTCTGTCTTAATGAATTTCTTCTTTAATCCAAAAAAAATGCTTAGAACCAATTAAATGGTTTTAGAATCCTAAACGGTACAAACCAAATATGACACTAACATGCTATACTACAAAGATGGCAATAGCCATAATTGATTGACTATCTGCATCTCATTTAAGGGATTATTGACAATCACAAGACAATGGATTAAAATGCAAGTTTAAATATTTAATCCCCTTCACTGTGATTAGTACCTCATGTGGTCTGTCAGGTTGTATGTAATGCCTGAAGAAATGATATTGTTCATTCTTATTTGGGTACCTTCAATAAAAAATTGTTCAAGAACTAACAAATAAATCATGACTGAGTAAAGGAAGAGACACAAGCATAAAGAACTTACAAGTTGTAGTCACATTCAAAGGCAGCATATTCTGCAAAGTGGTTTGCTATATCAAAGCCTCTGTAATTGTATGATGCATATTCATAATCAATGAAGTAAAGTTTATCTGCAGATTTGTCAGAACAAATCAGGTACTCACTATTAAATTTTCTCTAAGTTGATTTAAACACTTAATTTCACAAACAGGGTCACTTTCTACAGAAATCAGATTTGGGTAAAATTGCAATTCGTCATCAAAATTGGGGAAAAAGAGCTTTGATCATAGGAACATTAAATTAAACTTAGAATTCGTTGATTAAAAGTCTCAATTGCATAAATACATAATTAATTTCACAAAAACATAATCAATTTCTAATAAAATCAGATTTGGGGCTTTAGGGTTCATAAATCAATTTGGGGAAAACTCATTCAAACTACAAAATGATAAAATTAACTTAGGAAATCACTAATTCATAGTCCCAATTGCATAAAGCAAGGTTCAATTTCAAAATTGAAATCTGAAATTAAAGGGTTAGGGTTAGAGTTTGCAAACTGAATTGGGGATTCTTGAAATGAAGCTTAGTAAGGATGAAAATCACTCACCCAAACCAAGAGGAATCATGGTGGTGGCAGCATAAAGAAAAAGGGCCTCACATATTAATTCAGCAAACAGTCCATTAATTAACAAAATATTGATAATTACTTATTATATAGTTAAGCAAATTTACAGATTAATCCTTAACAGAGGCAAGAATTGAGATTTAGATAAAATCTGGTGTTAGGGTTTCAGAATGAAATTTGGGGTTTTGAATTTTGAGCTTGGAAAGTTGAAATCCAACTCACCCAATATAAAAGAAAGAAGAGATGGTGGTGATTGGGCTGTCCGACGCGGCGGAGACAGCGGTGTTGGACGGCGGCAGCGACTTTTCAGAAACATCCATGATCCAAAAATGAAAACAAGGTTCATAGAAAAGATAAAAGAGTTTTAAACAACAAACAAATGAGAAAAGAAGTCATGGAAAGCGACTGTAAGCTTACCACGAAGGTGACGGCATCCAAACGGAGCTGCCAAACAGAGCAAAACACACTGGATGAAGAGCTTCGTTGCGGGGTTGTCTTCCTCCTTTTAGGCGCGACCGTGATGGTGATCGAAGGAGGACCGACGACGATGGAACGCGACGACGCGCGACTGGTTATGATGGAGAGAAGAAGGAGCAAGTTTTTGGTTATTGGAAGAAGGCAGAGAGTTAAAAGATGAAGAAACGTGAAAAAGAAGACTCTGCAAGGGTGGCCAGAGTTCTTACCTCGCGGTGGTTCTCCGGTGACGACTTCAAACCCGAAAACCAGTTTGCTCAAATGAAAGGTCTTAAGGAGATGAAGAGAACGGTGGTGGTTTCGTGGCCAACGGAGGCCAGACGGCGCCGTAACGTGGCCAGGAAATGGTAGCAGGAGACATTGGGAGAAGAAGAAGAGTGTTAGGTTTTTTCAGAAATTCAGAGTGAGTATGAGGGAGAAGGATTCGTGGGTTAAGGGAGAAGAAAGGAGTGTGTGCAGTAAAATAGGGGGTGGGACTAGAAATTTAATAAAATAAACTTTTAATAAAATATGTGTTATCTTAAATGTATAGGAACCAAACGAGCAATGTATAGGGACCAAATGGATATTTTTTGTACGTATAGGGACCATTTTAATAATTTTTTATGTATAGGGACCAAATCGATAATTCATGTCACGTAAAGGGACTAAAGTATTACTTTAACCGAAGATTTTTTACAAGGAGGGAAGTGAGAAATTTGGTTGAAAATTCCCTCGCCCCCCAGTGAAAACTTTATGGTGCCGTGATCATGTTGCCAATTTTTTTTGTTGTATAATAGTCTATTGTTATTAATTTTTACAACAATATAATTTCTAAAATAAAATTTTTGAATTTAATTTTACATTTTACATTTTATTAGTCTAAATATGTTTTTTTATTTTTTTCATAAATCTTGTTTACTTTTAAATTTATTAAGATCAAATATTTTAATCATATTTAATTTGTAAGATAAATTATTTAATCTTTTTCAAGAAAAATATAAAAAATAACAAATCCGTGTGAAATCTGTCTCAAATTTTCAGACGGATGTAAGATAAATTATTTAATCTTTTTCAAGAAAAATATAAAAAATAATAAATCCGTGTGAAATCTGTCTCAAATTTTCCGACAGATTTCAGACGGAAGTAAGATAAATCAAGAAAAATATAAAAAATAACAAATCCGTGTGAAATCTGTCTCAAATTTTCGGACAGATTTCATACGGATGTTGATAAATCAAGAAAAATATAAAAAATAACAAATCCGTGTGAAATCTGTCTCAAATTTTCGGACATATTTCAGATGGATGTAAGATAAATTATGTAATCTTTTTCAAGAAAAACATAAAAAATAACAAATCCATGTGAAATCTGTCTCAAATTTTAGGACAAATTTCAGACGGATGTAAGATAAATCAAGAAAAATATAAAAAATAACAAATCCGTGTGAAATCTATCTCAAATTTTCGGACATATTTCAGACGGATGTAAGGTAAATCAAGAAAAATATAAAAAATAACAAATCCGTGTGAAATCTGTCTCAAATTTTCGGACAGATTTCAGACGGATAATGGAAAAGACCCAAGATAAAAAAAAAAATGAAACCGATCCGTGCGAAATCTGTGGGAAATATTTTGGCGCGTTATTGGCACGAAAGTTTAAGACAAAGTAGAGAGGATTTGAGACGGAATCTCATTGAAGATTACATTTGTCTCAAATCCGTCCGAAATGTTCATAAAATTTCATACGGAAACATTTCCGTCCGAAAATTCTGTCTGAAAATTCAAGTTTTCTAGTAGTGGGTATTGTGATGAGTGTTATTTGGTAATTATGTTAGCTACGATAAGGAACGTTAATGAAGATGGTTAATGTACAAGAGAAATATCGAGAAAGTAATTAAGTTAAATGGAAAAAAAGGAATATTTGAGTTATTGTTGTATTCAATGTTAATGATTGTCTATGGCAATGACTTTTGACACATGTTTATTGAATTATGAGTTTGTTGCATGTTTGTGACTGGAGTTGGTTGAGTCTTGAAGGTTCTGAGAATGCTTATTGTGATAAATAATGTTTGCTACGAAATTATTGAAAAGTGTTAAGGTAAGGAGGTTGACTCCTCTATGTATTTGCGTACAAAGTAAGGGTTAGAAATACTGGTAAGATGCTACTATTTATGGATGGAATTTGTGATTGAGAACCTTATAGACCTTAGTAAATACCGTTGTGGTGGTTAGTTTTCAAGTTATGTCACGATACATAGTGAGCGTATGCTATGGTAAGGCATGATATGTGGTATTTGGTGTTTTGGTATGATACTTGGACATTGGACAAGACTAGGTTTATCTGACCAGCGGATTCGACAGGTCTATAAATGTGATTGTCGGATGTAGGTTCTCTAGTGAAAAACCCCAAGTTCGGAAGGTGGCTGTGTAGGGGCCGAGGTCATTTGTCGGTCAGCAGAATCAATCGGGATATAAATGTGACCGTTGGAGTGGGAGACTCTAGTGAACAACTCCAAGAGGATACACAAGCATCTTGCTCAATGGAAAATTGACTTCATAGCAAGTGAATATTTTCTATGTAAGGTTACATAAAATGTAAAGTACTGAACGACATATAATTATTAAAATGTTTATATATTGCACTATTTTGCTATTATGTTTTGTTTATCCCTCACTGAGTTCTGGTACTCACCCTTACCCTTTTTAGTTTTAGCTTCAGGTATTCTGCGAGTGGAGTCATCTTAGGGAGCTGATCAGCCTCTGGCTAGTCTAGTTTTATAACTAGAAAAACCTTGGCTTTGTGCTAATTTTATCTCATTTTCACCCAATTTAGACTTGATTGTCTTTAAGCAGCATTTTGAGTCTGTAAAGTATTTTTAGGTTAATTTAGTTGATTTAGAGTCAAATAAAGCACTTATGCTATTTTCTGTTTTCAGGTTAATAAAAAGAAATAAATCTGGAGCTTTCGCCCCGCGAGAAGGCATTCGCCTCGCGAACCTGAAGGTGACTGTTCCAGAAATTGCCAACCATTCTGTCTCACCCCGCGAACATCTGACTCGCCTCGCGAGACTGAAGACCAGAAGCCATGACTTTTCCATTACTCGCCACGCGAGATGTGCTTCGCCTCGCGAGAAGACCAAACGGTGCAGACTGTTCGTAATATTCGCCTCGCGAGACGGTGTTCGCCTCGCGAGTCCGCGGAATCCAGAAGTTGTATATAAGCCTGTTAGAAGGCAGAACAAGGGTTAGTCAGTTTTTAGTAGTAGTAGTTAGTCTTTTGTTTTCTCTTTAGTTTATTGTTTGCCTTTGTAATGGAGAACTAGTCTCCTAAATTAATCTACTGTGATTGGTTTCCATTACCACACTTGAGGTTTTGTAATTCCTGTTTTCGTTTGCTTTTCTCTCTTCAATGCTATGCTATATGTTTCTGTTTGTTTAATTCAGGAGTGTATAGTGTTGTGTTGATTCATTTCGGTGATGTTATGTTCCTATATATAATCGCGTTTGTTTAATTCGCGTGTGTTCGTTCATGTTCGTTTAGTTCATGAGGGCTTCACCCCGTTTGTTTAATTCGGGAATAGGAACATATATCCGTAGTAGTGATTTCGTTTGTTAATTGTTGCTACAACCGGGAGGGGATTAGAATCTGCTTAGGGCCTGGAATTATATGAACCAATGATAGTGGGAAACCGAGAACAGTAGGTTAATCGTCTTTAGCTTATTTGTCATTTTAACTGCTTTGTTTTTATTGCTCTGTTTCTGTTTTGTTTCTTTATTTTATTTCAATCCAAAACCCCCCAAAATCTAACTTTTTCTGTTAACAACAACCCAAGAGTCCTTGTGAGACGATATCCGAGTTGTCGCTTCCTAAACTACATTTTTACAAACCGCTCGCTTTTTGGCGCGTGCGCGATAGCACGACCAAAAATTGGCACCATTGCCGGGGACTCTTGTTTGTTATTAGCAGAAAATAAAATTTAAAAAAAAATAAAAATAAAAATTCTCTTTGCTGAATTAGTTTTGGCTGCTTTGTCTGGTTATGAATCTTAGTACTGCTATGGATAATTTCCTGTTTGGTGATATGCCCAATGTTTATTATGAACCACCATGCATATATTATCCTAACTTTACTGGAAGTTATGATTTTAGCAGTGATTTTGACATGTTTGGAGTGAACAATTATCCCAGCCAAGTGACCACCTCTGTGCCTTCTGGACCTTCAATAGAGGACCTGTTCAAGCAAATGACTGCACAGATAACTGCACAAATGGAAGGAATGATTCAACAAATGACAGAGAACAATCAACGGTTGGCAGAACAAAGTCTTGAATCCCAACAGAGGATAGAAGCTGAATCTCAGAAGTTGACCATTCAAATTGATCACATTGTCGCCACCTCGGCTGCACTGCTAACTCAACGCCCCCTTGAAGAACATACAGATTCACAGATGGTTATTCTTGAAGATATACTACTAGAAATTCATCTTTTTCGGACGGATTTTCGGACGGATTTCGGACGAGTAATTCATTTTGGACGGATTTCGGACGGAATGGCACCCGTCCGAAAAAGCCCCGTGGGAAATTATAAAATCCGTCCCAAATTCCGTCCGAAAATATTTACGTGGATTTCGGACGGATTTCGAACAACGTGGAAATCCGGATTTTGGTTATTTTCGGACGGATTTATTTTTGTTTTCGGACGGATTTGGGACGGATGCTGTGATTTTGTTGGTTATTTTTCGGACGGATTTATTTTTTTATTTTCGGACGGATTTGGGACGGATGCTGTGATTTTGTTGGTTATTTTTCGGACGGATTCCGGACGGATTTATTTTTGTTTTCGGACGGATTTGGGACGGATGCTGTGATTTTGTTGGTTATTTTTCTGGACGGATTTGGGACGAGATCTTGTGATTTTGTTGGTTATTTTTCTGGACGGATTTATTTTTGTTTTTGGACGGATTTGGGGACGGATGCTATGATTTTGTTGGTTATTTTTCTGGACGGATTTTGCACGGATTTATTTTTGTTTTCGGACGGATTTGGTTATTTATTTGGGACGGATTTCCCACGGAAGAATCAAAAGTCAGAATCTGTCACGGCCGTGACATGTTAACTGAGCCAGACCCCTTGTAGGCAGAATCTGTCACGGCTAGGCTGTGATACCCATCACGACCGTGACAGACCATTTAGTGAAACAACATTCAAGGCAGAAGCTGTCACAGCCAGGCCGTGATGCTCATCACGACCGTGACAGATCACTTCACTTACATTACAGTTTCACTATCTATGCGAATTATATGACACCGATCACTAACATTTGCAGTTTCACATTCAATCACAAAATCATGAATTTGACTATTGTTACAAAATACAGTCTTGGTACCATACAACTTCTAAAAATCAAATACCAATTGCTGCATGCAATCCAAAAGTCATGACTTAAAAACTATCAGAAGATCAAACCACTGTGAACTGTGAAGGTCATGTAATGAACCAAAAAGTTAAGGAATCTGCGAATCCAGCCTCTCAAAATTTGCTGACATTTTCCCTTTAGAAGTAGAATGACCTGCATCAATGGAGATGCCCCCACGATACACCTGAAAGATTTATATCCAACAATTCAGTAAAAGAATGAACCTTTCCATCAACCAAGCAAGTCAATTAATTAACAAACAGAAATAAGTGCACACATGTGTTCAACTGTACTCTAGAACCCCAAAAGAACTGAGCCGAGAAAGAAGCCCATGTGATCTATACTGTTTACTATAGCCGGCTGAGCAAATATACATGCTACAGATCAGTAAGATCGATGGTACTTCCAATAGTTGGAAAGTGCAATCTAATTGTTTATCAATTAAAAAGTGCTAAATGCTTAGGACATATTTTATCTGCCAGCATTGTTAACAGCCAAAAAGCATAATTAGAAGGCTATTTATTAATTATTGGCATTTAAATTGATGTGACTAGCAGAAAGTACAAATAATAAAAATTATCAAGAGATTTTTCCAGCAAACCCTCAAATTGTTTGGATCTTTATTGCTAGCAAACCCTCAAATTGTTTGAATCTTTATCTAACTCATGTCCGTTCATTATTCCTAGGCCTAAGCATACACTACACTTTAGTTCAAAGGATAGTCAAATGTTGAGGCTAAACAAAAAATCTGCAATGCACAAGAGTATTAGGATAGCCAAAAGAACCAACATTATTTCCACTACACACACAAAACAAACGACACACAAACAATCAATATTGGAATCATTAAATTTGATAAAGATTAAAGAACAGAAGATTCGGTGAATAAGAGAGAAAAGGTTGAAACAGGTAAGTTGCACTGAATATAACTAACATTATCCAATGATAATGAATCTTCAAATAGTACAAAACATATCGTGAGTAAAAACATGGCCTTGAATGTACACTACACATTGCAACTCATACAAGGCAAGCAACTAAAACCAAATCATGTCCCCCAATAACATAAAGTACACCCAGCATCTCCCAAAGAGATATTTATAAAATTTACATTCTTATAATCTAATTCATCAAAGAAAACTATTTCCTCAAGGAGGATGAAATTCTCATAATACCTGTATAGTAGCAGCAATCACAAGATCCAAAAGTGTGTTAGTAGTGTAACTATTGGATTGCAATCTGATTCGTCCTGGCTCCACATCCACCGAGCTCCTTGACCAGAATGCAAAGGTAGATGAATCAAATTTCTGCATAATTAAATTAGAAACATATTATATTGAGACTAGTTACAAAAATTAATTTTGAAGAAATAGTCAAAATGTCAATAAGGAAGCTAACAAACTTACTTCACATCTTGTTATGTTCTCAAGAGGATATATTCTCAATGTTCGACTGGTATTTGGATCTAACATACGAATTTCATCCAAACCAATCTGAAAGGATAAACATTGAGAAAATCACTAATTCAGAACAACAGCCACAGAAAGGATAAACAATTGAAAGGTTTGTGAATGCAAAATAAATAAAAGAGAACTGCTAGAGAGCCGGGAGGCTCCTAGACCGGTTGATTTATCTCCCAGGAGGTGAGCAAATCGGCTATTGAAAAAGATCGACACCATAGAAAACGAAGACAACCCCTACTGCACATAACAGAGAAACACATACCAGACAATGTAACACCCCCCTTGGGCATTACTTTCTAAACACGTGCGGAAATAAAATTAAAAGATAATTTGTTGGTGCTTTCGGAAAATAATTTGTATAAGTACATAAGTGTCTGAAATTGGGTATAAAAATTTTTGTCACGACTCCACACCTAAGCCTTGATCGGCACACAGACTTACTATCATAGCCTGGCAAGCCTATTTCATTTAAAGAATATACTTGAATAAAAGCTAATATTTTACGAAAATTTCGACAGAGTCTCCTCTGTAATTCGAACATCCACAGTATTTTTCGTTGGAAATAAAGTCATTTGTAAATCAAATGATTTTCACTTTTACAAAAGTTCTTCATAATCCCTCTTTTCTCCAAAACATCATCAAATATAAATACTTTCAATATTTTTTTTTCAATAAATCAAATCCTTTGAATTTTTCGTCAAGCTTTTTCAACGCCTTTATCTTTAATTTAATTGAGCACTGACCAATGTCAGGCTTCTCAGTCAATCAACCAACCAACAGATAATCCATACATAGCAGATATCCATATATCACAGTATAATCATGCTTTCACAGAAAACATTAAAAACCACATAACAGTCATATAACAATTTAATTTGACACCACACATCACAACAGATAAACTCAAATACGACACACAAATAGCATGCAGTTACCCAAAATCCCTCAGGCAGTCTCCCCTTACCTTTGAAGACAAGTAAAGGATCATCGTCTTAATGCTCACGTTAGCTCCAAGAGTGTAACTATCTACTCCATCAAGCAAGCATAGCCATGTCAAACGTCTCAGAGAGGGAATCCAACAACGCGCAACAACCAAAAATCAAGAAATCAATTACACATGATCAAACACACATTCTAATTTGATCTAAACACTTTATCTTATTAACAAACAAGGTTATTTTCAAAGAAAATCATGTTTGGAGCTTACACTTCACAATACCCTTTAAGGAAACTTTGTTTTGATTAAAAGATCATGAAAGAGAACTTGGGAATCATCAATTAAGAGTCCTAATTGCACTAAATCATAATTAATTTCACAAAAACAGAATCAAATTCAAATAAAATCAAATTGGGGTTTAGGGCTCCTAAATACAATTTGGGGAAAACTCATTTTAACTAAAGAATAATGAATTTGGTTTAGGGAAACACTAATTCACAGTCCCAATTTCATAAAACAACCTTAAATTTCAAGATTGGAAGCTGAATTAAAAAGGCTAGGGTTAGGGTTTCAAAATCAATTTGGGGGTTCTGAATCTGAGACACAAGAGAGGGTTTTGACTCACCCAAGGAAGAAGATGAAGTTGTGGTGGCTGTTGAGATCTCCGGCGTGGTGGCGGACGGCGGACGGCAGCAACGGCGGTCACGCGGCAGAAGATGGTGGCAGTTCTTTTCTGTAACCATCGATAGCCAAAGAGAGAGAATAAGTTCAAGGAAAGAAGAAATAGAGATTGAAGAAGGTGGAAACCACCCTTACCTTTCTCAACAGGCGCGGTTGAGCGGCTCCAGCAGTGGCGACGAGCGGACGAGCGAAAGCCAAAGCCGGGTGGTGGTCTGTGCGGATCCCAGGTGGGTGTGTAGAAGTGCGTCGGATTTGAGAGAGGAAGGAGAAAGAGGAAGTTTGAGAGGAAGAGGTTGAGTCTGAAACTTAAGAAGAAAGAGAGAAGAAAAAGAAACAGAGAAGGAGAATGTGAGGGGGGAGGGGTTACGGGTTTTGGGTAGAAATAGGAGAGAGAAAAATCAGATTTTTGTATTAGTGGGTACAAAATGAGTGATAAATATTAGGCCTAAAATAAACATGTTTTTACTTTTTGGAATCTAAAAATAAAGATTGATAAAGATATGATTTCAAAATTCAAATTAGAGTAAAGATAAATAGTTGAACTGATCAACTAAGAAAATACTCGGTCCAAAATTTAATCTCCGATTAAGGTCAAACCAGTTTATTTTCAACTCTAAAATTAAATAGAATGAGAATATGAAAATATTTTTCTCTTAATCATATTATTTAAAATATTTTTCTGTACCGGTATAATAGTGACAATAACGTAAATTATTGTCTAATAAGCGTGCATTCACTGAAATAAGTCAGTGATAACGCACCCAATAAAATAATTTGAAGAGAGTAATTTAATTACTCAAACTAAACCACATAACAAGTCAAATTGGGCCGATCGGGGCAATTGGCCTAATTAGGTCCTAACAAGTCAAATTGGGCTCCATTAGGATCAAAGAAGTACAAATTGGCCCAGTTAGGTCGTAAATGACCTACAAAGTCGATTTGGACTCTATTAGGATCAAACAAGTCCATTTAGGCTTCATTAGGACCATAGAAGTTCAATTGGGCCGATCGGGGCAATTGGCCCAATTAGGTACTAACAAGTCAATTTGGGCTCTATTAGGATCAAACCAGTCCATTTGGGCTCCATTATGATCAAAGAAGTACAAATTGGCCCAGTTAGGTTGTATGTGACCTAAAAAGTCGATTTGGGCTCTATTAGGATCAAACAAGTCCATTTAGGCTTCATTAGGACCATAGAAGTTCAATTGGGCCGATCGGGGCAATTGACCCAATTAGGTCCTAACAAGTCAAATTGGGCTCTATTAGGATCAAACCAGTCCATTTGGGCTCCATTAGGATCAAAGAAGTACAAATTGGCCCAGTTAGGTCGTATGTGACCTAAAAAGTCGATTTGGGCTCTATTAGGATCAAACAAGTCCATTTAGGCTTCATTAGGACCATAGAAGTTCAATTGGGCCGATCGGGGCAATTGGCCCAATTAGGTCCTAACAAGTCAATTTGGGCTCTATTAGGATCAAACCAGTCCATTTGGGCTCCATTAGGATCAAAGAAGTACAAATTGGCCCAGTTAGGTCGTAAATGACCTACAAAGTCGATTTGGACTCTATTAGGATCAAACAAGTCCATTTAGGCTTCATTAGGACCATAGAAGTTCAATTGGGCCGATCGGGGCAATTGGCCCAATTAGGTACTAACAAGTCAATTTGGGCTCTATTAGGATCAAACCAGTCCATTTGGGCTCCATTATGATCAAAGAAGTACAAATTGGCCCAGTTAGGTTGTATGTGACCTAAAAAGTCGATTTGGGCTCTATTAGGATCAAACAAGTCCATTTAGGCTTCATTAGGACCATAGAAGTTCAATTGGGCCGATCGGGGCAATTGACCCAATTAGGTCCTAACAAGTCAAATTGGGCTCTATTAGGATCAAACCAGTCCATTTGGGCTCCATTAGGATCAAAGAAGTACAAATTGGCCCAGTTAGGTCGTATGTGACCTAAAAAGTCGATTTGGGCTCTATTAGGATCAAACAAGTCCATTTAGCTAGGCTTCATTAGGACCATAGAAGTTCAATTGGGCCGATCGGGGCAATTGGCCCAATTAGGTCCTAACAAGTCAATTTGGGCTCTATTAGGATCAAACCAGTCCATTTGGGCTCCATTAGGATCAAAGAAGTACAAATTGGCCCAGTTAGGTCGTATATGACCTAAAAAGTCGATTTGGGCTCTATTAGGATCAAACAAGTCCATTTAATATTTTTTCAAGGATAATATAAGATAAATCAAGGAAAATATAAAAAATAACACAATCCGTCCGAAAATTTCGGACGGATTTCGGATGGATCAAGGAAAATATAAAAAATAACAAAATCCGTCCGAAAATTTCGGACGGATCAAGGAAAATATAAACATTAACACAATCCGTTCGAAATCCGTCCGAAATTTTCGGACGGATTTCGACGGATCTAGGAAAATATTAAAAATAACACAATCCGTCCGAAATCCGTCCGAAATTTTCGGACGGAGCAAGGAAAATATAAAAAATAACACAATCCGTCCAAAATCCGTCCGAAATTTTCGGACGGATTTCGGACGGATCAAGGAAAATATAAACTTTAACACAATCCATCCGAAATCCGTCCGAAAATTTCGGACGGATCAAGGAAAATATAAAAAATAAAACAATCCGTCCGAAAACTTCGGACGGATCAAGGAAAATAAAAAGAATTAAACAATCCGTCCGAAATTTTCGGACGGATCAAGGAAAATATAAAAAATAACACTATCCGTCTAAAATTTTCGGACGGATTTCGGACGGATCAAGGAAAATATAAACTTTAACACAATCCGTCCGAAAATTTCGGACGGATTTCGGACGGATCACGTAAAATAAAAAAATAAAACAATTCGTCCGAATTTTTCGGACGGATTTCGGACGGATCAAGGAAAATATAAAAAATAACACAATCCGTCCGAAATTTTCGGACGGATTTCAGACAGATCAATAAAAATACAAAAAATAACACAATAATCAGTCCAAATTTTGGACGGATTTTGACGGATCAAGGAAAATATAAACTTTAACACAATTCGTCCGAAATCCGTCCGAAAATTTCGGACGGATCAAGGAAAATATAAAAAATAACACAATCCGTCCGAAATTTTCGGATGGATCAAGGAAAATATAAAAAATAACACAATCCGTCCGAAATTTTCGGACGGATCAAGGAAAATATAAAAAATAACACAATCCGTCCGAAATTTTCGGACGGATTTCGGACGGATCAAGGAAAATATAAACATTAACACAATCCGTCCGAAATACGTCTGAAAAATTCGGACGGATTTCGGACGGATCAACGAAAATATAAAAAAATAACACAATCCGTCCGAAAATTTCGGACGGATTTCGGACGGATCATGGAAAATATAAGAATTAACGCAATCCGTCCGAAATTTCGGACGGATTTCGGACGGATCATGGAAAATATAAGAATTAACGCAATCCGTCCGAAATCCGTCCGAAATTTTCGAAAAATTTCGGACGGAAACATTTCCGTCCGAAAATTCCATCCGAAAAATCAAATTTTCTAGTAGTGATACTTCTGCTGATGATTTTGATAATGTTTCTGTTGATGAATTGTCTTTTGAATCTCCAAATATTGATACCTTTCCTGATTCTATCTATTATAATTCATGTGCTGATTGTACTGACACTGCTTTGTGTATAGCATGTTTTGAAAGGTATGAAGAGCAAAACATCCATATGGAACAGGAGACATATGAAGTTGAGGGCCATGTTCACATAGAAGATGAGGATCAGGAGGACATCTGCTTCCCCATGCTTGAGGATGATGAAGAACCCTTGGAAGTAGATGATTCAATTAAATCAAATGCATGTGTTGAGAGTGATGGGATGAATGAATTGTGTGTTGAATTTCCAGACATTCAGACTTTTACTGATTCAGTTTATTGTGATATATGTATTGACTCTACTGACACTAACCTTTGTGTGGTGTGTGTTGAGATTTCTGCATGTATAACAGGTGATGGATCTGTTAGTGCAGTGAATGAAGAACGTGCAGAAAATGAAGCAACACCGGAGACCCCAACTACCTATTTGCCACCTCCCCCTGTGGAACCAAAAGCTCGGGATTTTGCACCCTTAGATTTTTCACCATGGCCAGTCCAAGAGGTTGAATCTCGCTTCTATTGGGAGGACTTTATTGACAAAGTTGAGAAAGAGGTCATCTGTGACCCGAAGGGGAGTGAGAAGTCCGCCGCACTTGGCGGAGTTACCAAGATTATCAAGCGTCCGCTCTCATCTTTATGCTGCATGCCATGGGATCCGGGAGGATCATATTGCAATTTGGGCATTCCGTGGCCCCTGTATCACAGACAGTGGGATCCTGGTGGAACCACCACCCAATGAGTTTTTCTGAAGCTTGCTCTTTTTACTTTTTTTTCCCTTGCTTTATTTTGTTTTGTTTTCAATAAAGCTCCTGAATAATTTGAGAAGCTCAGGAGTTGTGTTGAGTCTTGTGTTGGCAAGTTTTATTGGTTTTGATTAATATTTGCACGGATTGATGGCATGAATATTGCATGAATTATGTGATGATTCCCCCTAGGTTTTGAAATTTGAAAATTGATCCCCATGTGATTAGAAACTGAACTTTGAGATATTTTGTTATGATGACATGATTTATGATAAGTTTGGGGTGAAGGGAAGCACACACTAGGGATAGAATATCTGTCAAACAATTTGCAAAAATGTCCAGGTGAGGATTTGAGCCTCCAACATGTTTTTGACTGTGAGAATCACTTTTGGATTGCACTTTCCTGAATTTGCTTGAATCTCTTCTTGGTTTGCATGTTTATGTGTTTGTTTTAGATGATTTAGGCAATTTCTTTGTAAATAGCTACTTAGCCTAAAATAACCAATTCCTAATGCATGTTCCCTAGTTAGCCCCTTTGAGCCTAATTAGCCTGTTAATTCTTGATAACCTGATGTTATGAGCCTAAAATCTAAGAAAAACCATGTTAACCCGATCTTAGGATTAGGAGAGCATGGAATCTTGACAAGAGATTGGGTGCAAGAAACTAAGTTTGGGGTGGCTACAAGGTGTGATGTGTTGTTTGGGATTGAGAAAAAAATACAATAAAAAGGTTGGAGCCAAAGGCCAAAAAGAAAAAAATAGAAAAAAATAAAAGTAAAGCAAAAATAAAAAATAAAAATAAAGAAAAGGCTGTAGTCACCCAAGGTATAAAGAAAAATGAAGAAAGGAACTTGAGTGGAAATTCAAAGTGTGTTGAAATGTTTCATGCTCTCTTAGTTCCTAGGGACTTCAGCCCAGTACCTTTGTATATCCTACCCTTAGCCAGGCCCCATTACAACCCATAAAAGACCTTTTGATGTTGCATGCATGTTTTCAGTGGGAATCATTTTGAGATGAAAATAAAATTTGTGGGAAGTGCTCTTAAAAGTGAAATTGAGTGAAATGTTGATAGCCTGACAATTTGAGCGATGAGTGAAACACTAAATTGCCCTTGTGAGGAAGGCAGTTGTTTGAATTTGGTGATCTCTCTCTTGTGTGTAACTTGGATCCCCTGCTTAGATTAATGATTGTTTGAATGATGAAATTCTCAATTGTTTAGAATAAATGAATGTAGGGATTGCTTTGTTTTAAAGGGGGGAACATTGAAGGAAAAATTATTTTGATGAAGTGCTTGAAATTTGTGCAAAGTTGATTGAATCCTTAAGCTTGCCATGTCTTGAGTCTTTTTAAGTTTTTGAGTTTTAGTTTACTTAGGGATAAGCAAAGTTTAAGTTTGGGGTATTTTGATCAGCCTCTGGCTAGTCTAGTTTTATAACTAGAAAAACCTTGGCTTTTTGCTAATTTTATCTCATTTTCACCCAATTTAGACTTGATTGTCTTTAAGCAGCATTTTGAGTCTGTAAAGTATTTTTAGGTTAATTTAGTTGATTTAGAGTCAAATAAAGCACTTATGCTATTTTCTGTTTTTAGGTTAATAAAAAGAAATAAATCTGGAGCTTTCGCCCCGCGAGAAGGCATTCGCCTCGCGAACTCGAAGGTGATTGTTCAGAAATTGCCAACCATTCTGTCTCGCCCCATGAACATCGACTCGCCTCGCGAGACCGAATACCGAAGCCATGACTTTTCCATTACTCGCCACGCGAGATGTGCTTCGCCTCGTGAGAAGACCAAACGGTGCAGATCGGTCATTCGTAATATTCACCTCGCGAGACGGTGTTCGCCTCGCGAGTCCGCGGAATCCAGAAGTTGTATATAAGCCTGTCAGAACGAGGGTTAGTCAGTTTTTAGTAGTAGTAGTTAGTCTTTTGTTTTCTCTTTAGTTTATTGTTTGCCTTTGTAATGGAGAACTAGTTTCCTAGATTAATCTACTGTGACTGGTTTCCATTACCACACTTGAGGTTTTGTAATTCCTGTTTTCATTTGCTTTTCTCTCTTCAATGCTATGCTATATGTTTCTGTTTGTTTAATTCAGGAGTGTATAGTGTTGTGTTGATTCATTTCGGTGATGTTATGTTCCTATATATAATCGCGTTTGTTTAATTCGCGTGTGTTCGTTCATGTTCGTTTAGTTCTTGAGGGCTTCACCCCGTTTGTTTAATTCGGGAATAGGAACATATATCCGTAGTAGTGATTTCGTTTGTTAATTGTTGCTACAACCGGGAGGGGATAAGAATCTGCTTAGGGCCTAGAATTATATGAACCAATGATAGTGGGAAACCGAGAACAGTAGGTTAATCGTCTTTAGCTTATTTGTCATTTTAACTGCTTTGTTTTTATTGCTCTGTTTCTGTTTTGTTTCTTTATTTTATTTCAATCCAAACCCCCCAAAATCTAACTTTTTCTGTTAACAACAACCCAAGAGTCCTTGTGAGATGATATCCGAGTTGTCGCTTCCTAAACTACATTTTTACAAACCGCTCGCTTTTTGGCGCGTGCGCGATAGCACGACCAAAAATTGGCACCATTGCCGGGGACTCTTGTTTGTTATTAGCAGAAAATAAAATTTAAAAAAAAATAAAAATAAAAATTCTCTTTGCTGAATTAGTTTTGGCTGCTTTGTCTGGTTATGAATCTTAGTACTGCTATGGATAATTTCCTGTTTGGTGATATGCCCAATGTTTATTATGAACCACCATGCATATATTATCCTAACTTTCTTGGAAGTTATGATTTTAGCGATGATTTTGACATGTTTGGAGTGAACAATTATCCCAGCCAAGTGACCACCTCTGTGCCTTCTGGACCTTCAATAGAGGACCTGTTCAAGCAAATGACTGCACAGATAACTGCACAAATGGAAGGAATGATTCAACAAATGACAGAGAACAATCAACGGTTGGCGTAACAAAGTCTTGAATCCCAACGAGAGGATAGAAGCTGAATCTCAGAAGTTGACCATACAAATTGATCACATTGTAGCCACCTCGGCTGCACTGCTAACTCAACGCCCCCTTGAAGAAAATACAGATTCACAGATGGTTATTCTTGAAGATATACTACTAGAAATTCATCTTTTTCGGACGGATTTGCGGACGGATTTCGGACGGGTAATTCATTTTGGACGGATTTCGGACGGAATGGCACCCGTCCGAAAAAGCCCCGTGGGAAATTATAAAATCCGTCCCAAATTCCGTCCGAAAATATTTACGTGGATTTCGGACGGATTTCGAACAACGTGGAAATCCGGATTTTGGTTATTTTCGGACGGATTTATTTTTGTTTTCGGACGGATTTGGGACGGATGCTGTGATTTTGTTGGTTATTTTTCGGACGGATTTATTTTTTTATTTTCGGACGGATTTGGGACGGATGCTGTGATTTTGTTGGTTATTTTTCGGACGGATTCCGGACGGATTTATTTTTGTTTTCGGACGGATTTGGGACGGATGCTGTGATTTTGTTGGTTATTTTTCGGACGGATTTGGGACGGATGCTGTGATTTTGTTGGTTATTTTTCGGACGGATTTATTTTTGTTTTCGGACGGATTTGGGACGGATGCTATGATTTTGTTGGTTATTTTTCGGACGGATTTTGCACGGATTTATTTTTGTTTTCGGACGGATTTGGTTATTTATTTGGGACGGATTTCCCACGGAAGAATCAAAAGTCAGAATCTGTCACGGCCGTGACATGTTAACTGAGCCAGACCCCTTGTAGGCAGAATCTGTCACGGCCAGGCCGTGATACCCATCACGGCCGTGACAGACCATTTAGTGAAACAACATTCAAGGCAGAAGCTGTCACAGCCAGGCCGTGATGCTCATCACGACCGTGACAGATCACTTCACTTACATTACAGTTTCACTATCTATACGAATTATATGACACCGATCACTAACATTTGCAGTTTCACATTCAATCACAAAATCATGAATTTGACTATTGTTACAAAATACAGTCTTGGTACCATACAACTTCTAAAAATCAAATACCAATTGCTGCATGCAATCCAAAAGTCATGACTTAAAAACTATCAGAAGATCAAACCACTGTGAACTGTGAAGGTCATGTAATGAACCAAAAAGTTAAGGAATCTGCGAATCCAGCCTCTCAAAATTTGCTGACATTTTCCCTTTAGAAGTAGAATGACCTGCATCAATGGAGATGCCCCCACGATACACCTGAAAGATTTATATCCAACAATTCCGTAAAAGAATGAACCTTTCCATCAACCAAGCAAGTCAATTAATTAACAAACAGAAATAAGTGCACACATGTGTTCAACTGTACTCTAGAACCCCAAAAGAACTGAGCCAAGAAAGAAGCCCATGTGATCTATACTGTTTACTATAGCCGGCTGAGCAAATATACATGCTACAGATCAGTAAGATCGATGGTACTTCCAATAGTTGGAAAGTGCAATCTAATTGTTTATCAATTAAAAAGTGCTAAATGCTTAGGACATATTTTATCTCACAAGATTGTTAATGACCAAAAAGCATAATTAGAAGGCTATTTATTAATTATTGGCATTTAAATTGATGTGACTAGCAGAAAGTACAAATAATAAAAATTATCAAGAGATTTTTCCAGCAAACCCTCAAATTGTTTGGATCTTTATTGCTAGCAAACCCTCAAATTGTTTGAATCTTTATCTAACTCATGTCCGTTCATTATTCCTAGGCCTAAGCATACACTACACTTTAGTTCAAAGGATAGTCAAATGTTGAGGCTAAACAAAAAATCTGCAATGCACAAGAGTATTAGGATAGCCAAAAGAACCAACATTATTTCCACTACACACACAAAACAAACGACACACAAACAATCAATATTGGAATCATTAAATTTGATAAAGATTAAAGAACAGAAGATTCGGTGAATAAGAGAGAAAAGGTTGAAACAGGTAAGTTGCACTGAATATAACTAACATTATCCAATGATAATGAATCTTCAAATAGTACAAAACATATCGTGAGTAAAAACATGGCCTTGAATGTACACTACACATTGCAACTCATACAAGGCAAGCAACTAAAACCAAATCATGTCCCCCAATAACATAAAGTACACCCAGCATCTCCCAGCAGATATTTATAAAATTTACATTCTTATAATCTAATTCATCAGCAAAAACTATTTCCTCAAGGAGGATGAAATTCTCATAATACCTGTATAGTAGCAGCAGTCACAGTATCCAAAAGTGTGTTAGTAGTGTAACTATTGGATTGCAATCTGATTCGTCCTGGCTCCACATCCACCGAGCTCCTTGACCAGAATGCAAAGGTAGATGAATCAAATTTCTGCATAATTAAATTAGAAACATATTATATTGAGACTAGTTACAAAAATTAATTTTGAAGAAATAGTCAAAATGTCAATAAGGAAGCTAACAAACTTACTTCACATCTTGTTATGTTCTCAAGAGGATATATTCTCAATGTTCGACTGGTATTTGGATCTAACATACGAATTTCATCCAAACCAATCTGAAAGGATAAACATTGAGAAAATCACTAATTCAGAACAACAGCCACAGAAAGGATAAACAATTGAAAGGTTTGTGAATGCAAAATAAATAAAAGAGAACTGCTAGAGAGCCGGGAGGCTCCTAGACCGGTTGATTTATCTCCCAGGAGGTGAGCAAATCGGCTATAGAAAAAGATCAACACCATAGAAAACGAAGACAACCCCTACTGCACATAACAGAGAAACACATACCAGACAATGTAACACCCCCCTTGGGCATTACTTTCTAAACACGTGCGGAAATAAAATTAAAAGATAATTTGTTGGTGCTTTCGGAAAATAATTTGTATAAGTACATAAGTGTCTGAAATTGGGTATAAAAATTTTTGTCACGACTCCACACCTAAGCCTTGATCGGCACACAGACTTACTATCATAGCCTGGCAAGCCTATTTCATTTAAAGAATATACTTGAATAAAAGCTAATATTTTACGAAAATTTCGACAGAGTCTCCTCTGTAATTCGAACATCCACAGTATTTTTCGTTGGAAATAAAGTCATTTGTAAATCAAATGATTTTCACTTTTACAAAAGTTCTTCATAATCCCTCTTTTCTCCAAAACATCATCAAATATAAATACTTTCAATATTTTTTTTTCAATAAATCAAATCCTTTGAATTTTTCGTCAAGCTTTTTCAACGCCTTTATCTTTAATTTAATTGAGCACTGACCAATGTCAGGCTTCTCAGTCAATCAACCAACCAACAGATAATCCATACATAGCAGATATCCATATATCACAGTATAATCATGCTTTCACAGAAAACATTAAAAACCACATAACAGTCATATAACAATTTAATTTGACACCACACATCACAACAGATAAACTCAAATACGACACACAAATAGCATGCAGTTACCCAAAATCCCTCAGGCAGTCTCCCCTTACCTTTGAAGACAAGTAAAGGATCATCGTCTTAATGCTCACGTTAGCTCCAAGAGTGTAACTATCTACTCCATCAAGCAAGCATAGCCATGTCAAACGTCTCAGAGAGGGAATCCAACAACGCGCAACAACCAAAAATCAAGAAATCAATTACACATGATCAAACACACATTCTAATTTGATCTAAACACTTTATCTTATTAACAAACAAGGTTATTTTCAAAGAAAATCATGTTTGGAGCTTACACTTCACAATACCCTTTAAGGAAACTTTGTTTTGATTAAAAGATCATGAAAGAGAACTTGGGAATCATCAATTAAGAGTCCTAATTGCACTAAATCATAATTAATTTCACAAAAACAGAATCAAATTCAAATAAAATCAAATTGGGGTTTAGGGCTCCTAAATACAATTTGGGGAAAACTCATTTTAACTAAAGAATAATGAATTTGGTTTAGGGAAACACTAATTCACAGTCCCAATTTCATAAAACAACCTTAAATTTCAAGATTGGAAGCTGAATTAAAAAGGCTAGGGTTAGGGTTTCAAAATCAATTTGGGGGTTCTGAATCTGAGACACAAGAGAGGGTTTTGACTCACCCAAGGAAGAAGATGAAGTTGTGGTGGCTGTTGAGATCTCCGGCGTGGCGGCGGACGGCGGACGGCAGCAACGGCGGTCACGCGGCAGAAGATGGTGGCAGTTCTTTTCTGTAACCATCGATAGCCAAAGAGAGAGAATAAGTTCAAGGAAAGAAGAAATAGAGATTGAAGAAGGTGGAAACCACCCTTACCTTTCTCAACAGGCGCGGTTGAGCGGCTCCAGCAGTGGCGACGAGCGGACGAGCGGCGGCCAAAGCTGGGCTGGTGGCTGTGTGCGGATCCGGTGGCTGGTGTAGGGTCTGCGTCGGATTTGAGAGAGGAAGGAGAAAGAGGAAGTTTGAGAGGAAGAGGTTGAGTCTGAAACTTAAGAAGAAAGAGAGAAGAAAAAGAAACAGAGAAGGAGAATGTGAGGGGGGAGGGGTTACGGGTTTTGGGTAGAAATAGGAGAGAGAAAAATCAGATTTTTGTATTAGTGGGTACAAAATGAGTGATAAATATTAGGCCTAAAATAAACATGTTTTTACTTTTTGGAATCTAAAAATAAAGATTCATAAAGATATGATTTCAAAATTCAAATTAGAGTAAAGATAAATAGTTGAACTGATCAACTAAGAAAATACTCGGTCCAAAATTTAATCTCCGATTAAGGTCAAACCAGTTTATTTTCAACTCTAAAATTAAATAGAATGAGAATATGAAAATATTTTTCTCTTAATCATATTATTTAAAATATTTTTCTGTACCGGTATAATAGTGACAATAACGTAAATTATTGTCTAATAAGCGTGCATTCACTGAAATAAGTCAGTGATAACGCACCCAATAAAATAATTTGAAGAGAGTAATTTAATTACTCAAACTAAACCACATAACAAGTCAAATTGGGCCGATCGGGGCAATTGGCCTAATTAGGTCCTAACAAGTCAAATTGGGCTCCATTAGGATCAAAGAAGTACAAATTCGCCCAGTTAGGTCGTATATGACCTAAAAAGACAATTTGGGCTCTATTAGGATCATACAAGTCCATTTAGGCTTCATTAGGACCATAGAAGTTCAATTGGGCCGATCGGGGCAATTGGCCCAATTAGGTCCTAACAAGTCAATTTGGGCTCTATTAGGATCAAACCAGTCCATTTGGGCTCCATTAGGATCAAAGAAGTACAAATTGGCCCAGTTAGGTCGTAAATGACCTACAAAGTCGATTTGGACTCTATTAGGATCAAACAAGTCCATTTAGGCTTCATTAGGACCATAGAAGTTCAATTGGGCCGATCGGGGCAATTGGCCCAATTAGGTACTAACAAGTCAATTTGGGCTCTATTAGGATCAAACCAGTCCATTTGGGCTCCATTATGATCAAAGAAGTACAAATTGGCCCAGTTAGGTTGTATGTGACCTAAAAAGTCGATTTGGGCTCTATTAGGATCAAACAAGTCCATTTAGGCTTCATTAGGACCATAGAAGTTCAATTGGGCCGATCGGGGCAATTGACCCAATTAGGTCCTAACAAGTCAAATTGGGCTCTATTAGGATCAAACCAGTCCATTTGGGCTCCATTAGGATCAAAGAAGTACAAATTGGCCCAGTTAGGTCGTATGTGACCTAAAAAGTCGATTTGGGCTCTATTAGGATCAAACAAGTCCATTTAGGCTTCATTAGGACCATAGAAGTTCAATTGGGCCGATCGGGGCAATTGGCCCAATTAGGTCCTAACAAGTCAATTTGGGCTCTATTAGGATCAAACCAGTCCATTTGGGCTCCATTAGGATCAAAGAAGTACAAATTGGCCCAGTTAGGTCGTAAATGACCTACAAAGTCGATTTGGACTCTATTAGGATCAAACAAGTCCATTTAGGCTTCATTAGGACCATAGAAGTTCAATTGGGCCGATCGGGGCAATTGGCCCAATTAGGTACTAACAAGTCAATTTGGGCTCTATTAGGATCAAACCAGTCCATTTGGGCTCCATTATGATCAAAGAAGTACAAATTGGCCCAGTTAGGTTGTATGTGACCTAAAAAGTCGATTTGGGCTCTATTAGGATCAAACAAGTCCATTTAGGCTTCATTAGGACCATAGAAGTTCAATTGGGCCGATCGGGGCAATTGACCCAATTAGGTCCTAACAAGTCAAATTGGGCTCTATTAGGATCAAACCAGTCCATTTGGGCTCCATTAGGATCAAAGAAGTACAAATTGGCCCAGTTAGGTCGTATGTGACCTAAAAAGTCGATTTGGGCTCTATTAGGATCAAACAAGTCCATTTAGCTAGGCTTCATTAGGACCATAGAAGTTCAATTGGGCCGATCGGGGCAATTGGCCCAATTAGGTCCTAACAAGTCAATTTGGGCTCTATTAGGATCAAACCAGTCCATTTGGGCTCCATTAGGATCAAAGAAGTACAAATTGGCCCAGTTAGGTCGTATATGACCTAAAAAGTCGATTTGGGCTCTATTAGGATCAAACAAGTCCATTTAATATTTTTTCAAGGATAATATAAGATAAATCAAGGAAAATATAAAAAATAACACAATCCGTCCGAAAATTTCGGACGGATTTCGGATGGATCAAGGAAAATATAAAAAATAACAAAATCCGTCCGAAAATTTCGGACGGATCAAGGAAAATATAAACATTAACACAATCCGTTCGAAATCCGTCCGAAATTTTCGGACGGATTTCGACGGATCTAGGAAAATATTAAAAATAACACAATCCGTCCGAAATCCGTCCGAAATTTTCGGACGGAGCAAGGAAAATATAAAAAATAACACAATCCGTCCAAAATCCGTCCGAAATTTTCGGACGGATTTCAGACGGATCAAGGAAAATATAAACTTTAACACAATCCATCCGAAAATTTCGGACGGATCAAGGAAAATATAAAAAATAAAACAATCCGTCCGAAAACTTCGGACGGATCAAGGAAAATAAAAAGAATTAAACAATCCGTCCGAAATTTTCGGACGGATCAAGGAAAATATAAAAAATAACACTATCCGTCTAAAATTTTCGGACGGATTTCGGACGGATCAAGGAAAATATAAACTTTAACACAATCCGTCCGAAAATTTCGGACGGATTTCGGACGGATCAAGGAAAATAAAAAAATAAAACAATTCGTCCGAAATTTTCGGACGGATTTCGGACGGATCAAGGAAAATATAAAAAATAACACAATCCGTCCGAAATCCGTCCGAAATTTTCGGACGGATTTCAGACAGATCAATAAAAATACAAAAAATAACACAATCCGTCCGAAATTTTCGGACGGATTTCGGACGGATCAAGGAAAATATAAACTTTAACACAGTCCGACCGAAATCCGTCCGAAAATTTCGGACGGATCAAGGAAAATATAAAAAATAACACAATCCGTCCGAAATTTTCGGATGGATCAAGGAAAATATAAAAAATAACACAATCCGTCCGAAATTTTCGGACGGATCAAGGAAAATATAAAAAATAACACAATCCGTCCGAAATTTTCGGACGGATTTCGGACGGATCAAGGAAAATATAAACATTAACACAATCCGTCCGAAATCCGTCTGAAAAATTCGGACGGATTTCGGACGGATCAACGAAAATATAAAAAAATAACACAATCCGTCCGAAAATTTCGGACGGATTTCGGACGGATCATGGAAAATATAAGAATTAACGCAATCCGTCCGAAATTTCGGACGGATTTCGGACGGATCATGGAAAATATAAGAATTAACGCAATCCGTCCGAAATCCGTCCGAAATTTTCGAAAAATTTCGGACGGAAACATTTCCGTCCGAAAATTCCATCCGAAAAATCAAATTTTCTAGTAGTGATACTTCTGCTGATGATTTTGATAATGTTTCTGTTGATGAATTGTCTTTTGAATCTCCAAATATTGATACCTTTCCTGATTCTATCTATTATAATTCATGTGCTGATTGTACTGACACTGCTTTGTGTATAGCATGTTTTGAAAGGTATGAAGAGCAAAACATCCATATGGAACAGGAGACATATGAAGTTGAGGGCCATGTTCACATAGAAGATGAGGATCAGGAGGACATCTGCTTCCCCATGCTTGAGGATGATGAAGAACCCTTGGAAGTAGATGATTCAATTAAATCAAATGCATGTGTTGAGAGTGATGGGATGAATGAATTGTGTGTTGAATTTCCAGACATTCAGACTTTTACTGATTCAGTTTATTGTGATATATGTATTGACTCTACTGACACTAACCTTTGTGTGGTGTGTGTTGAGATTTCTGCATGTATAACAGGTGATGGATCTGTTAGTGCAGTGAATGAAGAACGTGCAGAAAATGAAGCAACACCGGAGACCCCAACTACCTATTTGCCACCTCCCCCTGTGGAACCAAAAGCTCGGGATTTTGCACCCTTAGATTTTTCACCATGGCCAGTCCAAGAGGTTGAATCTCGCTTCTATTGGGAGGACTTTATTGACAAAGTTGAGAAAGAGGTCATCTGTGACCCGAAGGGGAGTGAGAAGTCCGCCGCACTTGGCGGAGTTACCAAGATTATCAAGCGTCCGCTCTCATCTTTATGCTGCATGCCATGGGATCCGGGAGGATCATATTGCAATTTGGGCATTCCGTGGCCCCTGTATCACAGACAGTGGGATCCTGGTGGAACCACCACCCAATGAGTTTTTCTGAAGCTTGCTCTTTTTACTTTTTTTTCCCTTGCTTTATTTTGTTTTGTTTTCAATAAAGCTCCTGAATAATTTGAGAAGCTCAGGAGTTGTGTTGAGTCTTGTGTTGGCAAGTTTTATTGGTTTTGATTAATATTTGCACGGATTGATGGCATGAATATTGCATGAATTATGTGATGATTCCCCTAGGTTTTGAAATTTGAAAATTGATCCCCATGTGATTAGAAACTGAACTTTGAGATATTTTGTTATGATGACATGATTTATGATAAGTTTGGGGTGAAGGGAAGCACACACTAGGGATAGAATATCTGTCAAACAATTTGCAAAAATGTCCAGGTGAGGATTTGAGCCTCCAACATGTTTTTGACTGTGAGAATCACTTTTGGATTGCACTTTCCTGAATTTGCTTGAATCTCTTCTTGGTTTGCATGTTTATGTGTTTGTTTTAGATGATTTAGGCAATTTCTTTGTAAATAGCTACTTAGCCTAAAATAACCAATTCCTAATGCATGTTCCCTAGTTAGCCCCTTTGAGCCTAATTAGCCTGTTAATTCTTGATAACCTGATGTTATGAGCCTAAAATCTAAGAAAAACCATGTTAACCCGATCTTAGGATTAGGAGAGCATGGAATCTTGACAAGAGATTGGGTGCAAGAAACTAAGTTTGGGGTGGCTACAAGGTGTGATGTGTTGTTTGGGATTAAGAAAAAATACAATAAAAAGGTTGGAGCCAAAGGCCAAAAAGAAAAAAATAGAAAAAAATAAAAGTAAAGCAAAAATAAAAAATAAAAATAAAGAAAAGGCTGTAGTCACCCAAGGTATAAAGAAAAATGAAGAAAGGAACTTGAGTGGAAATTCAAAGTGTGTTGAAATGTTTCATGCTCTCTTAGTTCCTAGGGACTTCAGCCCAGTACCTTTGTATATCCTACCCTTAGCCAGGCCCCATTACAACCCATAAAAGACCTTTTGATGTTGCATGCATGTTTTCAGTGGGAATCATTTTGAGATGAAAATAAAATTTGTGGGAAGTGCTCTTAAAAGTGAAATTGAGTGAAATGTTGATAGCCTGACAATTTGAGCGATGAGTGAAACACTAAATTGCCCTTGTGAGGAAGGCAGTTGTTTGAATTTGGTGATCTCTCTCTTGTGTGTAACTTGGATCCCCTGCTTAGATTAATGATTGTTTGAATGATGAAATTCTCAATTGTTTAGAATAAATGAATGTAGGGATTGCTTTGTTTTAAAGGGGGAACATTGAAGGAAAAATTATTTTGATGAAGTGCTTGAAATTTGTGCAAAGTTGATTGAATCCTTAAGCTTGCCATGTCTTGAGTCTTTTTAAGTTTTTGAGTTTTAGTTTACTTGGGGATAAGCAAAGTTTAAGTTTGGGGTATTTTGATCAGCCTACGGCTAGTCTAGTTTTATAACTAGAAAAACCTTGGCTTTTTGCTAATTTTATCTCATTTTCACCCAATTTAGACTTGATTGTCTTTAAGCAGCATTTTGAGTCTGTAAAGTATTTTTAGGTTAATTTAGTTGATTTAGAGTCAAATAAAGCACTTATGCTATTTTCTGTTTTTAGGTTAATAAAAAGAAATAAATCTGGAGCTTTCGCCCCGCGAGAAGGCATTCGCCTCGCGAACCTGAAGGTGACTGTTCCAGAAATTGCCAACCATTCTGTCTCGCCCCATGAACATCTGACTCGCCTCGCGAGACTGAATACCAGAAGCCATGACTTTTCCATTACTCGCCACGCGAGATGTGCTTCGCCTCGTGAGAAGACCAAACGGTGCAGACTGTTCGTAATATTCGCCTCGCGAGACGGTGTTCGCCTCGCGAGTCCGCGGAATCCAGAAGTTGTATATAAGCCTGTTAGAAGGCAGAACGAGGGTTAGTCAGTTTTTAGTAGTAGTAGTTAGTCTTTTGTTTTCTCTTTAGTTTATTGTTTGCCTTTGTAATGGAGAACTAGTTTCCTAGATTAATCTACTGTGACTGGTTTCCATTACCACACTTGAGGTTTTGTAATTCCTGTTTTCATTTGCTTTTCTCTCTTCAATGCTATGCTATATGTTTCTGTTTGTTTAATTCAGGAGTGTATAGTGTTGTGTTGATTCATTTCGGTGATGTTATGTTCCTATATATAATCGCGTTTGTTTAATTCGCGTGTGTTCGTTCATGTTCGTTTAGTTCTTGAGGGCTTCACCCCGTTTGTTTAATTCGGGAATAGGAACATATATCCGTAGTAGTGATTTCGTTTGTTAATTGTTGCTACAACCGGGAGGGGATTAGAATCTGCTTAGGGCCTAGAATTATATGAACCAATGATAGTGGGAAACCGAGAACAGTAGGTTAATCGTCTTTAGCTTATTTGTCATTTTAACTGCTTTGTTTTTATTGCTCTGTTTCTGTTTTGTTTCTTTATTTTATTTCAATCCAAACCCCCCAAAATCTAACTTTTTCTGTTAACAACAACCCAAGAGTCCTTGTGAGATGATATCCGAGTTGTCGCTTCCTAAACTACATTTTTACAAACCGCTCGCTTTTTGGCGAGTGCGCGACAGCGCGACCAGGAGCCCATGCACTTGTGTAGTGCGGACAGCTGCTGCTATTTCAGCTACTTATAATTCGGTTTATTGTCATATGAGAATTCTCTGATGTTTTGAGTTTTGAACTTCATTCTAGTTGTAAACCCGTTTGGGCTTTGTTTTTAAAACTCTTGATGTTGACTCAGGGCCACTAAGACACCCCATTGTGCCCCAGTGTTTTATTAGACTAAAATTTCATTAACTACTTTCTTACTCGAGCACTTAATATGAAAATACATAAAAATTAAAACTTAACTTATAAAGTACACAACTTCATATAGAATAGCATATCACAATATAAGTATATTATGCATATTGCAAAACACTGTTGAGGATATCCTATCAGTATGATCCCTCACAGGCATATACTTAGACAAAAAGTTAAACAACGGAAAACATCTTAAAAACGTCTCGCAAGACGCACTGGCCATACACTACTTAGACCCTAATCACCATGGGTCACGACTCGACCTTTGGCTTTCGGTTCATAGGGAGTTCCATCCAATTCTTCCTCATTCAGCTCAACCATAGGGTCTTCAAGCACGATCCCATAAAAGATAAAATAAAACATACAGAAATAGTACAGGGGATAAGAAGCAGTTCTATCATCAAAAGTGGAAATGAGTCATAGTAAATTAGACAATAATTGTAACAGACATAACACTCGCCCATAACTAACCATCATCCTCAAATTACGATATCTTCCTCTACCCTTACTCTCAGGCAATCTAACACTTTATTTTAACGTAACCTCTCTAATCCTGTCACCATGTCTTTACGTTATCGTGGCCACTACCACTCCTGTCACCATCCCTCATTTGCATCGGGGCACACCCTCATTCCCGTTAGGATGTTCCACCTAGTGCACACCTTCATTCCCGTTAGGATGTTCCACCCCCATTCCCGTTAAGGTGTTCATCTAGTGAATGTGACGCACCCTCGTTCCCGTTAGGATGCTTATTCAAAGGATGATACTATTGCCTCATTCTCGCTAGAGAATAGCTGCACAATACAAAAGTATCCTCATTCCCGTTAGGATACGGGATAACTCACCCCAGAACTATATGGGTATCACAGTAGTTACCCATTCCCGTCAGAGAACTGACCCGTGACATACTATATCCATGATTGAATACACTGACCTCGCGTGTTCCCAACACACTATTGTGAATAACAATACCAACACATGAATCTGACCAACCCATTATAACAACATCCCAGTGCCTTAACCTTTCTTAAAAGCCTCAACTCATACTCTATGCCACCATACCTCTTTAAAATAATTCATTTAGGTTAGACACCTCTAAATCACCATGATAATCACACCTAAACAAACAATTATCTCTCGAACAACTTATATATCTTTGCTTAAAATTCACTAAATATAATAATAAACCAGACAGATTATGCATAACACATAATATCGACAAAACTACTAAACATCATAAAATACCACAAGCAACCCATAATAATCAAATCAAGTAAGTAACAAAGTCAGACTCTGTCACGGCCTGGCCCTGAAAGCCTTCACGGCCATGACAGACAATCCAGTGCAATAATTGTGCAAAACAGAACTTGTCACGGTCTGGCCCTGAAAACCTTCACGACCGTGACAGACAACAACTACAAGAATCCTTCCAAAACAGAACCTGTCATGGCCTGGCCCCGAAAACCTTCACGGCCAAGACAGACAACAAACATCCTTAAATACATAAATATTCAAACATCAAAAGCAATACATCACAATCAAATCAATAAATAATAAAACAAGCATCCTCAATATCATAAAAATCAATCCTAACATCGATAAACCTACAATCCCCGAATCACCATTGGTTTTACAGAAAAGGTTTCCAATGTGATTTTGGTCTTGTCGATTACTCGATCTCTAGTAGGGTTTAGGTCACCCTACAAAATTATTATATAATCTACTACTTATCGATTCCGACGATAGGTTGATTCTTTCCCCCGCCTGAGTTATCACCGGAAAAATGAACTTCCCGATCCTTGTGATTACACCACGAGTATCCATTAACCTTCAACCAACACCACATAACAATGAATCAAACAAAACCCATCTATGTACTTTTTATGCTAGGTTTGGCTATTAAATTCAAATTAGGGCTAGGATCATTTTCTCATTCCAATCTTTTGGATACTAATTCCTATAGTCTTAGATAGCTTATATAAATTGCTATCTTAGATAGCTTAGATAAATTGCTATAAGTTGAAAGTATGAAATAAAAAATCATCCAACCACTTAGGGTAGGGTTTCGGCCTTGAACCATAAAATAGGATAGAGAAATTAGTTGGATTCAAGCTCTTGGATTTAGATAATACAAGTACTAGAGAGTTCAAATCAAGCATTAGATTTCAAAAAGAAAAACCAAATTATCAAACCCTTTCTCATACAAGTTTCGGCCATTTAAAGAAAATAGGGTCAAGAAATTATTTTTATTTTAAGCTTCTAAATGTAACAAATATAGGTTTCAAGGAGTTAAGATCAAGTATCATAATTTAAAAAAATGAACAAAACTTCATTTACACAAAATCACCTAGTTTCGGCCTCAACAAGAAAAATAGGAAGGAAAATGATTTTGCTTACATGCTCTTAGATAATGAAAATAGAGATCATAACAAGATCATAGAAATTGGTTTCACATTAAAATGATTTTTCTATAATTTTCTAGAAATTTTAGAAGTTCTAGATCTAAGAATCTCAAATGAATGAGCATGGCATAACTCACAAAAGAAAAGAAGAAGAAAACTTAGATGAACAAGAGAATGAGGTTTTACCTTTGAAGCTTGTAGAGAAGAAGTGTAAAGGATGAACTTCTTGAAGAAATAGTAATGGAGTTTTTGAAGTAGAAAAGCTTAGTTTTTAAATGTGTAAAGTTAAGAGTGAAGAAGATGAGTGTATATATAGGAAAAATGTGTGGGAAGCCATGTGGGTGAGTGAGGGAGAAGAACTTGGTCACATTGGTCATCTCAGCTCCCCATCCTGCTTCATTGTGTACCCGGTTAAAGTTTTTGGTCGTAGTTTTCGACGATTTCGTCCAGATAAAATATTATATTTTAATTCCGAACGTAAAATTTCCAAAATTACTAAAGTCATTGGAAACACGACAAAAACACTAACCATTTCGTTCACGGGTCAAAATTAAGTTTTCTGCTCAGTAAAATTTTACTGTCAGTGAAAGCGCAGATCGGGTTTCGTCTGAATTTTCAACCCAAAATTTTACCGTAACCTTATACAATAAAGTAGACTATGAATACAATTTTATTTTATTCAAAAAACACTTTCTAACTATCAAATTAAAATATAATTAATTATATTTTAACCGGTTGAACAGCATAATTAAAATCAAGTTGTTACAGCCACCTTTAGCTTAATTTTGATATAAAATTTTACTCTACTAATCACTTACTATATGTTATATATATTGTTATGATGTGACTTATATTGAAAGGTCTTTGGAATGGGTCAAAGAAGTTCCATTCTAGCCGGTCACGAACGCCTAAGCTGGGTCCTAACAAAGTGGCATCAGAGCCAGTGGTTATAGGTCCTGAGTATGATTAGAGACTGATGAGTTTTGTGATAATTCCCAAACTCGGGCGGGAGTTGTGCCAGAAGTCATTAGTAGCTAATTTGGTTTTCTTAAGGTATGTTGTGGGAACAAAAAAGGTAGATTCTCATATGACAACTAAAAGCAGCAACCTGAGTAGGACTTGTTTAATGATAAAATACTTATGCTTGAACCTTTAAAATAATCTTAGTAGTAGTGTGGACTTACGATTGTTGTGTTGATGTTATTTTGATGATAATTAATAATAGAAAATTCTTTTGGCATGAGTTGGTGAAATAACATGCTAAAAGGTTAAGATTATAGAAATAGGATTGGACATAGTCTTGAAATGACTTGGTATGTTTTATGAAAGGTATGGAAAATGTGGTTGGTGATAGGACAAGAATATGTTTTTGTTAGATTAACTTAAGCTCACAAGTGAGAGTGAATATGTATGTTCACTTTCAATTAGAAAGTTCATGGTTATGTGCAAGTATATGATGATTAACGCCTATAAGATTAACTCACAATGCGCTTTAGGAAAGTTCAAGATGCAGAGCAGGTTTATGAAATCAAAGGATCAATGAGATGAACTACGTGAGACTAATATATGTTGAAGAGGAATTACGATTTATGTGAGTATAAAAAAAAAAGATAAAAAAAATTTAGTATGGTTATATAAAGAATTAGGATGAATGATTAACGAAAATGGACATATGAGTTAAGCTTATAAAGTTACAATCTATGTTGTAGTGATGGATTACTATGACCAAATAGGACCAGAAATGAGGTGCAAGTGAAATGATGGGGATGCAAGACTATGCATGGTTCAAGTAAACAAGACAATGTAATGGGTATAGCATAAATTACACCGTAGGAAATGAATGTGAAAGTGTGAGAGTAAGTGATATGTATCGAATTACAGTAAGAGTTATGAGTGAAATCGGTCATTTGAGGACAGTGAAGAGCTCTATGCTTTAAATTATGTTAATAATGTAAGACTAAGCCCTCATTCATGTTTTGATGTATGACAAACAAAGTGTATTTTGCATAAGATTTTTAATTTTGACTACGTACTCATTACGTGTTAAGTTGCATGTCAGATCACTCGTCCAACAAAGCAAAAATAGCGCACGTCCAACACAGGGAAAATATAAGCACTCGTCCAAAGAAGTGAACCAAGAATGACGTCCAACAAAGTAAAGAGCTGAAGTCCAATGAACAATTAAAGAGCTCGTCCACTAAAGGAACAACAAAGTAAAAAGATGACGTCCATTGAAAGAACAAAGAAAGCGCGTCCACTAAAGGAACAACAAAGTAAAAAGCAATCGTCCACTAAAAGAGCACATGAAGCACGTCCACTAAGAAAACAGAAGAGCTCGTCTGCTGGCGTGGCACAGAAGCGCGTCCACTGGAAGAAATAGAAGAGCTCGTTTGCTGAAGTAGCACAAAAGCGCGTCCACAAAGAAACAGAATATCTCGTCTGCTAACATGGCACAGAAGCGCGTCCACAAAGAAACAGAAGATCTCGTCTGCTGCTGACGTGGCACAGAAGCGCGTCCACAAAGAAACAGAAGATCTCGTCTGCTGACGTGGCACAGAAGCGCGTCCACTAAAAGAAACAGAAGATCTCGTCCACTGACGTGGCACATGAAGCGCGTCCACTGGAAGAAACAGAAGAGCTCGTCCACTAACATGGCAATTAAAGCTCGTCTACTAAAAGTATCAAGAGCGCGCGTCTACTGATGTAAAAAGGGAGCTCGTCCACTGAGGAAAACAGAAAGAGCGCGTCTACTAATGTAAAAGAAGAGAGCGTCTACTAATATAAAAGAAGAGCTCGTCCACTGATGTAAAAAGGAGCTCGCATCCACTGATGTAAAAAGGAGCGCGCGTCCACTGATGAAACAGAAGCGCGCATCCACTGATGTAAATAAGAAGCCCCGTCCACTAACATGGCAAATAAAGCTCGTCTACCAAATTGGAACCCGTCCAATTACCTTGAGCTAGATCTCCCGTCTGCAGACGTGGCAAAAGGCAACGACTATTTTTTTTTCTCTTCAATTAAACACGGATTTATTACTCTTCAAATAGAATTGGCTATCCTTTCAGGTGGAAATAGTTATATTTCAAGAAGGACGCAATCTCTACAAAGATCAAACAGAATCACATTTTGAGATCAAGAAATCAAGAAAGCAGATTTTGTAAATCAGATCCAAATCTGTTTTAAATATTCCCAATGGCTATAATTTGTCTTCTATATAAAGAGGGATCAAAGGAACACTTTTCAACACACAACACAACAAGAACACATACAGTATACAAAATCTCATTCTGATCCAAAGTGCTTCATCGCGGAGAAAAGTGTAATAGTTAGAACTTCAAGTTGTATTATCAGGCGTTTAGAGTCTTGCTTCTACTCAATTCTTTTCGTGAATTAGAGTGACTAAAAGAGGGTATCTCTTAGGGTTTAACAAGGATAGAAGGGATCCTTGGGTATAGGAAAGCTAGTGTGCTTTATGGAAATTTTTTTCAAGCAAGGAGGTTATCCTTGTGTTGCTGTAATTGGAATTGTATAAATTGCTGATTATAGTGAAGAAATCCACAGAGGTGTGGGACTGGACGTAGGCTTACCAGAGGAGGTAGGCGAACTAGGATAAATCGGTTTGCGTGTTCTTCTAATTCCTAAACTCCTTATACTTGTTTAAACTTGAATCTTTAAATCTGCTATATGTGTTAAATTCTGTTGTTACCACTTATAATTCTTCTTGTCATTTTTACTGGTTACATAACCTAATTCTTGGGAATTAAAATTGACTGAAAACCAATTTTCTTTAAAGAAACACTGTTTTGTTTTAAATATTGAAAAAGGTTTCAATATCTCAATTCACCCCCCCCCCCCCCTCATGAGACCGTAGCCACTACCAATAATTGGCATCAGGGCTAAAACTCTTGTTACAAAGCTTAATAGCTTCAAGAGATGGCTACAAATGATATCCTGGGTGATGGGGCTTCACTCACTAGACCCTCTGCCTTTAATGGCTCCCAATACATGTATTGGAAAGAAAGAATGCTTATCTTTCTTGAGGCTGCAAGTTTAGATGTTTTAGATGCTGTTGAAAATGGTCCCTATGTTCCATTTACTCTTGATGCTAAGGGAAATAAACAAACTAAACCAAAAGATGACAGGAATGATGATGATAAAAGAAGAGTAGGTTATAATGCTAAAGCAAAGAATATTATAACAGCTGCTTTGAATTATGATGAGTTTTTCTGGGTCTCCAATTGCAAAACGGCAAAGCAGATGTGGGATACTCTTCAACTCACTCATGAAGGAACCAACGATGTGAAAAGAGCAAGGATGAATGCACTAGCCCATGAATATGAACTCTTTCACATGAAGAATGGTTTGGAGATAGATGAACTGCAAAAGATGTTTACACACATTGTGAACCAGTTAGAAGGACTCGGACATACAATCACAGATGAGAAAAAGATTAACAAGATCATGAGATGTTTGAGTCGTGAATGGCAGCCAAAAATTACTGCAATTGCTGAAGCAAAGGATCTTGACACAATGCAGATTGCTACTCTATTTGTCAAGTTGAAAGAACACGAATTGGAACTAAATAAATTGAAAGATCATGAAGATAAGGAGAAAAAGAAGAAATGACTCTCACTCAAGGCCCATATTTCCAAAGAATCAATAGAAAGTGATGAAGATGAACACCTTGATGAAAGTGAAGAATCCGAAGAAGAAGACATGGGATTGCTTGTGAGGAAATTTAAAAGATTCATCAAGAAGAATAGAAACAAGAAGCAATCCAGTTTTCCTACCAAAAAGAACACGAACAAAGGTGAAAGCTCTTCCTCAACAATCAAATTCTTTGAATGTGGAAAGCTTGGACACTACAAAAATGAATGTCCAAAGCTACAAAAGAAAGAAAAGTATGAGAAGAATGACAGCAAGCAAAAGAAAGGAAGAAAGCCTAGAAGAGCAAACATAGCTTGGGAAGATAATGATATGGATTCCACTAGTAGTGAATCAGAAAATGAAGAAGCCAACCTATGTCTCATGACAAATCATCAAAGTGATAGTGAAACCGAGGTAAATGAATCCTCTCCTGCCTATGATGAGTTACAAGATGCTTTTGATGAATTTCATGAAGAATATGTTAAAATTGGTAAACATATTTTAGAAAGATCATCGCAAAAAAATATAATGATAATGCATCTTTACAAATAAAGCTTAAAGAACTAGAAGATGAAAATTCAAAATTACTTGCATCTAGTTCAATTTGCACCAAATGCACTACACTAGAAAAGGAAGTTGAAAAACTGAATACAATTCTATCTTAGTTTTCTTCGGGTAGAGATAACTTGAATGCTATATTAGGACAGCAAAAGGGTGTGTATGACAAAGCTGGAATTGGATATAAGCCAATGGTACATGAAAAATCTTTTAAGAAGCTTTTTGTTCCACCCATTTCCTCAACTAGTCCTTTTGTTAAATGCTATTATTGTCTAAAGAAAGGTCATACAACGACTACTTGTAGACTTAGAAAGAACATTCATGTTGGCATCAAACAAATTTGGGTTCCAAAAGGAACTTATGCTGCTACTAACACAAAAGGACCCAAACAGATTTGGGTACCTAAAGGAAAATCATAAAACAATCTGTTTTGTAGGTGTGTTTCAAGGCCAAAACCTCAAGCTGGTTTTTGGACAGTGCATGCTCCAAACACATGACCGGAGACATCACGAAATTTACATCTTTCACTCCCAAGAAAGGAGGAAATGTCACCTATGGAGACAACAACAAATGAAGAATCCTTGGCGTTGGAACAATAGGAAAAAGTCCAACAATCAAGATAGAGGATGTTCTCTATGTGGAAGGACTCAAACACAATCTGCTAAGTATAAGCCAATTATGTGATAAAGGCTACAAGGTAAACTTTAACTCAAATTTGTGTATGATCGAATCTATTCATGATAATAACATAAAATTGATTGGAAACAGAATCGATAACATCTATATGCTAGACATAGACAACTTAATTTCCAATGATGCATGTTACTTAATTTCCAAAGAATATTAAAATTGGCTTTGGCATAGGAGAATAGCTCACATTCATATGGATACTTGAATAAACTAATTTCCAAAGAACTTGTAATCGGTTTACCAAATAAAAGGTTTGTTAAAGAAGGTGTAACACCCCGAGTTTTTATGTTTTCTAATATTAGAAATTTATATAATTACGTTTATATTTTTATCAGAGACTTAGAAAATTATTTTAAATAAATGGAGTTTACCACTCAATTCTACTTGAATGTAGAAAGCTACGATTAAAATTTAGGTTGGGAAGTCAAAGCGAAACCCTACCGTGAATTCCTTTGACAGTATAATTATACTGCTCAAAAGACCTAATTTTAATTCATGAACGAAAGACTTAAGATTTTTATTTTATTTCCTACAATTCTTTATTTTTAGAATTATTTTAGAAAAAATAAAATAATATACGTTTTACGGGCGAAATACGTAATCGGGTGAACGATAGAGTGGATTTCGGAGTTTCCAAGAGCAGATAAAGAGGTTATCTTAGAATTTTGAGATGATTCATGGGTATGAATCACACTTTTGAGTCTATAAGATTCTACAAGGTTAAAGTGGCAATTTATGGATTTTGAACTTAAGTCCTTGAACTTTCTCTTAATTGCACTTTGGTCCCTAAGTTAGTTTCTATGTTTTTCCAAGTGAATTGGGCCATAATCTTTGCTCCAAATCCATTAGTGGACCGTCGCCCTGAGGTCCAAATTCCTTGTCCATGGATTAAATTTCATGAAGCCTGTTAGAAATCATGTAAGTTTCCTAGCTTATGTTTATGCCTTAAGCATTTTGGTGGGCCAAAATAATTGAATCCAAGCCCAAATTTCCCAGGCCCATGCACAAGCCCAAGGAGGAGTGGGGGCTGCCCTTAACTTGGATGAGCCAAGTTTATTCTTGAACATTCCACAATGTTCTCTGTTATTCTCCAAAGTTCTACACAAATCTAACAAGCTCCAAAGCATTCTAGATTCTTCCCAAAAAGCCTCAAGAAAATTAAAAAAGATGAGTCACAATGTGAACACATTAAGTGTTGCACATGGTCATCATTTCAAACTATTGGTAATTTGCAA
The DNA here is from genome assembly GCA_030762895.1 of Sophora flavescens. Taxonomy (NCBI): domain Eukaryota; kingdom Viridiplantae; phylum Streptophyta; class Magnoliopsida; order Fabales; family Fabaceae; genus Sophora; species Sophora flavescens. Next base: position 10,689,773 of record CM061070.1, read on the forward strand.
AATAGTCCTTATACTTTTGGAATCTTTGCAAAATGGTCCCTAGGAATTAATTGCACTTAAATCCTTTGAGAAGCCACCTCCTTTATACTTAATCCCTCTTTTTGGCACAGCCACATCCCTATAAATACCCTCCCTCACATTTCATTTTCTTCCTATCGCCTTTTGTTTCAAAAACTCATAAGTTCATAAGCTTTTCTAGCATCATTTTGTGAAGCAAGTCCTTGGATCTTCACTTGTTTTTGATCTTCAAGAGGTGAATTCTATTCTCCTTCCCTAATCATGTCTATGTTCTTCAATAAGTTTCATGATTCAAAGTCTATTTCATCTATGTTCATCACTTTTAAGTTTCTAGATCTAGAACTTTGAAAATTCATAACAAATTCTAGAAAAATCTTATGATGTTGAAACCACTTCCTATGTTCTTATAATCATGTATATTGTCTGTATCTAAGAGTATGTGATGATCAAAATTTTCTTCCCTTGAAACCCATCTTGGCCGAATCCTAGAGGAAAGGATGGATGGAGTTTTTGTTCTTGCTTTTGATGTATGATCATGTCTTTCATCATACATACTTGTATACTTGTTGAATCCTGGTTGGTTCATTAAACTAAAAACCCTAGCCTCAAGGACATGTCTTGGCTGAATCTACCATTTAGAGGGTTAGGATGGTTTTGATTCTTAACTCTGTTGTGTAGCCTTAATCCATTTCCTTAAGTATTCTAGAATCATTAATCCATGACTTAAACAACTTTGTAGTTTGTTTAGTCCTTAAACACTATGAGGCCCTGACCAACATAGGAGGATTTTGATGTTTTGTGATTGTTTATTTATGTGGTTGTATTGTTGAAGGTTAAGTATAAAGCGGTGTACATGAGTTTCCGGCTTCCGACGAATTAAATTCAACTTGTTGTGAATCTTCAAGAGGTAAGGGGAGCTTACCTGAGGGATTTATATCAATAACCATTTGCTTTTAGTGTAGTTAATATAATTTATATGTGGTTGTGGTTATTTGTTTATGTTGTTTACGTGTTGTTTATCTGTGTATCGGTGATTGATCTGCTTTTAATTTATTTAATTATCTGCAGTAGTATATTATATTGCTATGATGCATGATATGCCTGGTGATATAATTCTGATGATGTTGTTGAATATTGTTTGAGAGGCCTGACAGTGGTCAGTGCACAACCGATTAATCAGATAAAAACTTTAATAAGCTGTGAAAATTATATTCAACGTTTTATGGGAAATGTTGGAATATAATAGTGGTGGAAAATATTATTTTGGAAAAATAATGAGTTTTGAGAAATATTATTATTTTAATGATTTATTAGTGTAAAAGAAATTTATGAGTCACAGTGAGAGCGTAACCGTGATATTTTTTTGTACTGCTAATTTTTACGCAAGAAATTCCGTAATATTATGAAAATTTATTTTGTGAAATTAATATTCGAAAATACCTTATAAAATATAATAATAATAATAATAATAATAATAATAATAATAATAATAATAAATTTAAAAAAGTCAAAGTTTGACTTTAAAAAAAACTTTTTCTTGGAAAATGATAAACGACGGCAAGTTTCAAAATTTTTTACGGTGAAAGTTTAAAAACAGCAGTACTCATTTTGAGAAGAGATTTAATCTGAATTGATTTAATTTTTAGAGTTGAAGTTTCAGTAAAAGAGTTCTTGATGATTTGACGTTTTACAAACGAATTTCAAATAGAAAGTATTTTCTGTAAATGAGTTTTACTTAATGACGTATTTCCGGTAACTTGGATAAATTGCGGAGATCTTATTTTGGATTTGTTTTCATAGACGAAAAATGACGATATGGAACTTAGTAACCGAGACGTCGGGGTACTAGTGTTCTTATGACGTTATAGACTTGGTGTCTAGTAGGTAGACGGTGTGTCTACTTCACGACGTAATAAGCAACGGTAAAAGATTTATGATGTTTTCTATTACCACGAACCTAAGATTGATTGCAAGGTCTAGGGGCTTCGTGATGGAGCACTCGAACTTTGAGGTCCTGTGTTGTTAATAAAAGTTGTAAAGATGTTTAAAACGATGATGGGTCATAAGCTTTTGAGAGCTTTGACAAATAAAGATATAACACATAGAAAAGTGTTGAGAATAAAGTGTTTTTCTTGCATGCATTTTGGCAGACGTGCCTACGAGGTTAATCATGATATCTTGATGATGTTTATGTCTCGACGTATTTGTTAATCATGGTATCTTTATGATATTCATGTAATCGATGTATTTATTGTGCCTTTGGGCAATCGACGTACAATGAAAAACCATAAATCAACGTTCTCACTGTGCCGGGCAGCGGGCTATGGTAAAATCGACGTGCCTCTGTTGGCAAAATCGACGTGCCTCTTTTGACAATCGAGCTTGATCAGCTCATTTTAAATGACGTTGGGGGTCTCCGGAGATTAAGTGTGAATGTTTAGATGATGTATTGAAGTGTTCATGCATAGTTTTCCAACGTTGATGTTTGGGGTGTGGAACCCATTGATAAATTGTATGCTATAATATGGATTGCTTATGTTGTTATAAACATGTATATGTTTATGTGTCTTCTTTTGTGCCGAGCATTTAGTTGTTGTGTTAAATCCATATATTGGCGTCTCACCCTTACAAACATATCAGAGTCGCACAAGGGGTATGATCTCTACAAGAAGAAGAAGGTTGTCTAGTTCGGGGCATGTTGTTGCTGCTTCTATCGGTTGTAGTGTCAGTTAGTTACGACCAGCTTAGGTCCTATTGAGTTATATTATGTTTCGAGAATAAACTAAACTGATAATGATCTAGATGTGAAAACATATGAGGCAGTATAGTTGTATGACTTATATACATTATGTATTTAAGTGTGATTTGATTACGTTATTGTTGTATGAGACTAAAAAGAAGAAAAAAATTTATCACCATATTTTGAAAAGATGAACGTTGAGAAAACATTATTTTCTAAAAGCAACCAGCAAATTAAGTTTTATTTCCGCAAACGGATAACCAAGTGATGAGCCGAGTTAGGGTGTCACATTAGTGGTATCTGAGCTGGTCGAGTCTTTCGGGATATTTGGGGAATAGGTATTTGTTGTGTTGACGTTGTGTTTTCTGAGTTAAGTTTTGTTTGAATTACTTCTTAGAAGTAATGTGTGCTTACCCACCAATCCACGTTTCATTTTCTGGTTGCGGTCTAACTGATTTTGTTCTGCAGGTCGGTTATGGAACTCGCACCAGAAGGTGGACGAGGACGTGGACGAGGACATGGTCGTAGAGGTGGTCCTATTGGTGGCCGTCTTAACATGGATGAAAATTATGAAGAGGGAGTGGACTATGCCGCTCAAGCTATGGAACATGTGGCAGCTGCAATTGCCAATCAAAATGCATCTATGAATGCCCAGAATCTACTAGCTGCAGAAGGCAAAGCGTTGATTGCGTTTCGAAGCCAAAATCCTTCACAATTTGGTGGGGATGTTGATCATGAGAAAACTGACTTATGGATTCAGGAGCTGGAGAAAATTTTTGAACTGGTGGTTACTCCTGTAGAAGTAAGGGTTACTTATGCTGCTTTCCTGCTGATAGGAGATGCGGAGTATTGGTGGAAGGGTGTTCAACAACTGCTTGAAGCTGATCACCAGGAAATTACCTAGAACATTTTCCGAACTGCATTCATGGACAAGTATTTTCCGGAGAGTGTTAGAATCGATAAAGAACAAGAATTTCTGGGATTACAACAACAAGACCTGTCTGTGGGAGAGTATGCGGCAAAGTTTGAATCGCTTGCCAAATACTTTCGTTTCTTTCAAGCACAACCCAATGAGAGCTGGAAGTGTGTGAGGTTAGAGGCGGGACTGAGATTTGAGATTAAGGAGTCTGTCTTACCTCTGCAACTTCGAACTTTTCAAGCATTGGTTGAGATGAGTCGGAAGATTGAACAAATGAGGAAAGGAAAAGACAATAAGGGGATTGTTGGAGGACCGTCTCGTTCCAAGAACCAGAATTAGGATCAGAAAGAGGAACGAAATCAGCAGAAACCTTATTTCCGTCCACCAGGAAATAACCAAAATCAACAATAATATCGTTCTAATTCTTCTACATCATGGAGTGGAGGGCAGAGGTACCAAAGTCGAGGCCAAGTTAGGAAATGTTACAATTGTGGAGACCCAAGACATGTGTCTAAAAATTGTCCCTTGGGAGGAGTCCAATGTTTCAACTACGGTCAAGTGGGACACATATCGAAGGAATGTAACGCGCCAAAGCGTAGATCAGTGGACAACAACATCAACATTAATAAGCCAAAGACTACAGGTAGAGTATATAATGTGTGGGGGGCTGAGACTTCAAGCCATGACGGTAACCTCTCAACTACACTATTTCATTCGGGTACAATTCATACTTTGTTTCGATGGATTGTGTGTGGATGTGTTGAAATTACTTGTTTCTGTGATTATCATGAGGTGATTGTTTTAAATTTCAACTATTCAATTGGTCACTGTGAAATTTAGTATGTTTGGACTGTCCTATTTTGTTCGGGATAGACACTTCTTAACAAAACAATTTTCTCAATGAGACTTAGTCTAGTTACTTCTACCATTGGGGAAAGTGACCTAGTCTGCATTTTATCGGATTGATATCCTTTTAAAATTGTTATGTTCTTACGAAAGGAGAAACTTTCTTACATTCATGTTTGTAAAAGTGTACCGATCATACATTTTTACTTCCCTGAATTTGTTAAAGAATCTTTATGCACATAATATTCTTGTATTCTTATCAGATTGATGAAATTCTTTTATATACTTTCTTGTGAAAGTAAGGCTTCAGGATCTTTCATTCCTGTCTAGCTTCGTGTCACGAAATTTCAAGGACGAATTTTTTTTAAGAGGGGTAGTCTGTAACACCCCGAGTTTTTCTGTTTTCTAATATTAGAAATTTATATAATTACGTTTATATTTTTATCTGAGACTTAGAAAATTATTTTAAATAAACGGAGTTTACCACTCAATTCTACTTGAATGTAGAAAGCTATGATTAAAATTTAGGTTGGGAAGTCAGGCGAAACCCGGACCGTGAATTCCATTGACGGTATAATTATACTGATCAAAAGACCTAATTTTAATTCGTGAACGAAAGACTTAAGATTTTTATTTTATTTCCTACAATTCTGTATTTTTAGAATTATTTCAGAAAAAATAAAATAATATACGTTTTACTGACGAAATACGTAATCGGGTGAACGATAGAGTGGATTTCGGAGTTTCCAAGAGCAGATAAAGAGGTTATCTTAGAATTTTGAGATGATTCATGGGTATGAATCACACTTTTGAGTCTATAAGATTCTACAAGGTTAAAGTGGCAATTTATGGATTTTGCACTTAAGTCCTTGAACTTTCTCTTAATTGCACTTTGGTCCCTAAGTTAGTTCCTATGTTTTTCCAAGTGAATTGGGCCATAATCTTTGCTCCAAATCCATTAGTGGACCGTGGCCCTGAGGCCCAAATTCCTTGTCCATGGATTAAATTTCATGAAGCCCAGTAGAAATCATGTAAGTTTCCTAGCTTATGTTTATGCCTTAAGCATTTTGGTGGGCCAAAATAATTGAATCCAAGCCCAAATTTCCAAGGCCCATGCACAAGCCCAAGGAGGAGTGGGGGCTGCCCTTAACTTGGATGAGCCAAGTTTATTCTTGAACATTCCACAATGTTCTCCATTATTCTCCAAAGTTCTACACAAATCTAACAAGCTCCAAAGCATTCTAGATTCATCCTAAAAAGCCTCAAGAAAATTCAAAAAGATGAGTCACAATGTGAACACATTAAGTGTTGCACATGGTCATCATTTCAAACTATTGGCAATTTGCAAAATAGTCCTTATACTTTTGGAATCTTTGCAAAATGGTCCCTAGGAATTAATTGCACTTAAATCCTTTGAGAAGCCACCTCCTTTCTACTTAATCCCTCTTTTTGGCGCAGCCACATCCCTATAAATACCCTCCCTCGCATTTCATTTTCTTCCTATTGCCTTTTGTTTCAAAAACTCATAAGTTCATAAGCTTTTCTAGCATCATTTTGTGAAGCAAGTCCTTGGATCTTCACTTGTTTTTTATCTTCAAGAGGTAAATTCTATTCTCCTTCCCTAATCATGTCTATGTTCTTCAATAAGTTTCATGATTCAAAGTCTATTTCATCTATGTTCATCACTTTTAAGTTTCTAGATCTAGAACTTTGAAAATTCACAACAAATTCTAGAAAAATCTTATTATGTTGAAACCACTTCCTGTGTTCTTATAATCATGTATATTGTCTGTATCTAAGAGTATGTGATGAACAAAAATTTTCTTCCCTTGAAGCCCATCTTGGCCGAATCCTATAGGAAAGGATGGATGGAGTTTTGTTCTTGCTTTTGATGTATGATCATGTCTTTCATCATACATACTTGTATACTTGTTGAATCCTGGTTGGTTCGTTAAACTAAAAACCCTAGCCTCATGGACATGTCTTGGCTGAATCTACCATTTATAGGGTTAGGATGGTTTTGATTCTTAACTTTGTTGTGTAGCCTTAATCCATTTCCTTAAGTATTCTAGAATCATTAATCCATGACTTAAACAACTTTGGAGTTTGTTTAGTCCTTAAACACTATGAGGCCGTGACCAACATAGGAGGATTTTGATGTTTTGTGATTGTTTATTTATGTGGTTGTATTGTTGAAGGTTAAGTATAAAGCGGTGTACATGAGTTTCTGGCTTCCGACGAATTAAATTCAACTTGTTGTGAATCTTCAAGAGGTAAAGGGAGCTTACCTGAGGGATTTATATCAATAACCATTTGCTTTTAGTGTAGTTCATATAATTTATAGGTGGTTGTGGTTATTTGTTTATGTTGTTTATGTGTTGTAATTGTTGATGACTTCTCTAGATTCACTTGGACCTTTTTCTTAGCACAAAAGAATGAAGCTTTTAAAGCTTTTAAGAAAATGGATAAGGTTGCTCAAAATGAGAAAGACGTGAAAATTGTTTCAATTAGGAGTGACCATGGAGGAGAATTCCAAAATGAGGAGTTTAATAAATTTTGTGATGAACATGGTATAAAACATAATTTTTCTGCGCCTAGGACTCCACAACAAAATGGAGTAGTTGAGAGGAAAAATAGGTCACTTGAAGAAATTGCTAGAACCATATTAAGTGACTCTAATTTACCAAAGTATTTTTGGGCTGATGCTGTGAGTACTGCATGTTATGTTTTGAATAGAGTACTAATAAGGCCAATTTTGAAGAAAACTCCATATGAACTTTACAAGGGAAGAAAACCTAATATTTCTCATCTTCATGTCTTTGGCTGTAAATGTTTTGTGCTAAATAATGGCTAGGATAATCTTGGGAAATTTGATCCCAAAGCTGATGAAGGTATCTTCCTAGGTTATTCATTAACTAGAAAAGCATATAGAGTGTTTAATAAGCGTACTTTATCAACAGAGGAATCTGTTCACATAACATTTGATGAGTCTAACCCCAAAAGGTTGGGAAATGACATTTTTGATGATGCAGAAACTCTTGAGGATGAAGTGAAATCTGATAAAGGAAAGGAAAGCAACAAGGAAAAGGAAGATGAAGAATGCAATAAAGAACCTCAAGCAGAACTTCAACAAGATAATCTTCCTAAGGAGTGGCAAGCTTCGAAGAATCATCCCCTAGACAATATCATTGGTGAGATCACCAAAGGGGTAACCACTAGAAACTCTTTAGGGAATATTTGCAATACCATGGCGTTTGTATCTCAAATAGAACCAAAATGTGTTGATGATGCTATTAATGATGAACATTGGATGATTTCAATGCAAGAGGATTTAAATCAACTTAAAAGGAACAAAGTTTGGGATTTAGTTCCAAAACCCAAAAGTAATCAAGTAATCGGAACTAAATGGGTGTTTAGGAACAAAATGGATGAGAATGGAATAATAGTAAGAAACAAGGCTAGACTAGTAGCTAAGGGATATAATCAAGAAGAAGGAATTGATAATGATGAAACATATGCTCTCGTAGCTAGATTAGAAGCCATAAGAATGGTCTTAGCCTATGCATGTATAATGAACTTTAAACTGCACCAAATGGATGTGAAAAATGCCTTTTTAAATGGAATAATACAAGAGGAAGTATATGTAAGCCAACCCCCTGGCTTTAATGATAGTGAGTTCCCAAATCATGTCTATAAACTGACTAAAGCCCTCTATGGACTCAAGCAAGCTCCTAGAGCTTTGTATGAGAGATTAAGCAATTTTCTCCTAGAGAAAGGCTTTAAAAGAGGAAAAGTTGATACAACACTATTTACTAAAACAAAAGCACACAATATCTTACTTGTTCAAATATATGTTGATGACATTATTTTTGGTACTACTAATGAGTCTTTATGCAAGGAGTTTGGTGAACTAATGCAAAGTGAATTTGAAATGTCCATGATGGGAGAGCTTACCTTCTTTCTTGGACTTCAAATTAAACAACGCCAAGATGAAACCTTCATAAGCCAAACAAAGTATTGCAAGGAACTACTAAAGAAGTTTGGAATCGAAAGCGCAAAGGAAATGGCAACTCCAATGAGTCCAGCCTGCTACTTGGACAAAGATGAACATGGTAAATCTATAGATGTATCCAAGTATAGAGGTATTATCGGATCCTTACTTTATCTCACTGCTAGTAGACCAGATATAATGTTCAGTGTGTGTATGTGTGCAAGGTATCAAGCTAATCCTAAAGAATCACATCTTACTGCAGTTAAAAGAATCACGAAGTACCTCTTAGGAACAAAAGAAATGGGGCTGTGGTATCCCAAGGGATCCACTTGCACATTAATAGGATATTGCAACTCTGACTTTGCTGGATGCAAGTTAGATAGGAAGAGCACAAGTGGAACATGCCATTTATTAGGAAATTCCCTAGTGTCCTGGTTTAGTAAAAAGTAAACTAGTGTGGCCTTATCCACAGCTGAAGCAGAATATGTTGCAGTTGGGAGTTGTTGTGCTCAAATCCTATGGATGAAACAACAATTAATTGACTATGGTGTTTATCTAGATCATGTACCAATAAAATGTGATAACACTAGTGCAATTAATCTAACAAAGAACCCAATTATGCACTCAAGAACCAAGCATATTGAAATTAGACATCATTTTATCAGGGATCATATTCAAAGTGGTGATGTTGTAATTGAACATATAGATACAACCAAGCAATTAGCTGATATATCCACCAAACCACTAAATAAGGAGAGTTTCTTCTTTATAAGAAGGGAACTTGACATAATTGATCCTCAAAATAATTGATAACAGATGGCACGCAAGGCAGCACAAGTTGCTGAAAATTATGAAGGGCATGGGCAAGATGCTAAGCGTCCTTAGGTATCTATAATTTTGTTTGGTATTTTGAATGAATTGCATAAGTTCTGAAATGCTTAATTATCAATGAATGCAAGACTGTTTTTAAGTTTGATTTCAATATTCTCCATAGTTTCTTTTTTATAATGACAAAGGGGAGAAACATGAACCATACATTGGAGAAAGATGAACCATACATCTGAGATGAACTAGAAAGATGAACCATACATCTGAGAAATATGAACCATAAAAATGAACCATGCATGAACCATAAAAATGAACCATGCATTTTCTGATATGATTTGCAAATTTTTATTTCTCTGACAAAGGGGGAGAAATATGAACCATAAAAATGAACCATGCATTTTCTGATATGCAATTTTTTTTTCTCTGACACATAAGTATGAACTACTTTGAAAAGAAATACTAGAACTTATTGCAATATTTTTTTTATGATATGATAACACTTGATCTTTTGAAAGATATCAATGACAGAGGGGGAGGAAGAAAATAACTAAAGAACCATGCTTACTGAATAGCTGCACTCTGATTTCTTAATAACTAAGGTTAAGTATGGTAAGGTTTGTCATAATCAAAAAGGGGGAGTTTGTAAGACTAAGCCCTCATTCATGTTTTGATGTATGACAAACAAAGTGTATTTTGCATAACATTTTTAATTCTGACTACGTACTCATTACGTGTTAAGTTGCATGCAAGATCACTCGTCCAACAAAGCAAAAATAGCGCACGTCCAACACAGGGAAAATATAAGCGCTCGTCCAAAGAAGTGAACCAAGAATGACGTCCAACAAAGTAAAGAGCTGAAAGTCCAATGAACAATTAAAGTGCTCGTCCACTAAAGGAACAACAAAGTAAAAAGCTGACGTCCATTGAAATAACAAAGAAAGCGCGTCCACTAAAGGAACAACAAAGTAAAAAGCTATCGTCCACTGAAAGAGCACATGAAGCGCGTCCACTAACAAACAGAAGAGCTCGTCTGCTGACGTAGCACAGAAGGGCGTCCACTGGAAGAAACAGAAGAGCTCGTCTGCTGACGTGGCACAGAAGCGCGTCCACAAAGAAACCGATGATCCCGTCTACTGACGTGGCACAGAAGCGCGTCCACAAAGAAACAGAAGATCTCGTCTGCTGATGTGGCACAGAAGCGCGTCCACTAAAAGAAACAGAAGATCTCGTCCGCTGACGTGGCACATGAAGCACGTCCACTGGAAGAAACAGAAGAGCTCGTCCACTAACATGGCAACTAAAGCTCGTCTACTGAAAGTATCAAGAGCGTGCGTCTACTGATGTAAAAGGGGAGATCGTCCACTGAGGAAAACAGAAAGAGCGTGTCTACTAATGTAAAAGAAGAGCTCGTCCACTGATATAAAAAGGAGCTTGCGTCCACTGATGTAAAAAGGAGCGCGCGTCCACTGATGAAACAGAAGCGCGCGTCCACTGATGTAAATAAGAAGCTCCGTCCACTAACATAGCAAATAAAGCTCGTCTACCAAATTGGAACCCGTCCAATTACCTTGAGCTAGAACTCCCGTCTGCTGACGTGGCAAAAGGCAACGACTATTTTTTTTCCACTTCAATTAAACACGGATTTATTACTCTTCAAATAGAATTGGCTATCCTTTCAGGTGGAAACAGTTATATTTCAAGAAGGACGCAATCTCTACAAAGATCAAACATAATCACATTTTGAGATCAAGAAATCAAGAAAGCGGATTTTGTAAATCAGATCCAAATCTGTTTTAAATGATCCCAACGGATATAATTTGTCTTCTATATAAATAGGGATCAAAGGAACACTTTTCAACACACAACACAACAAGAACACATACAGTATACAAAAACTCATTCTGATCCAAAGTGCTTCATCGCCGAGAAAAGTGTAATAGTTAGAACTTCAAGTTGTATTATCAGGCTTTTAGAGTCTTGCTTCTACTCAATTCTTTTCGTGAATTAGAGTGACTAAGAGAGGGTATCTCTTAGGGTTTAACAAGGATAAAAGGGATCCTTGGGTATAGGAAAGCTAGTGTGCTTTCTGGAGTTTTTTTCAAGCAAGGAGGTTATCCTTGTGTTGCTGTAATTGGAATTGTGTAAATTGCTGATTATAGTGAAGAAATCCACAGAGGTGTGGGACTGGACGCAGGCTTACCAGAGGAGGTAGCCGAACCAGGATAAATCGGTTTGCGTGTTTTTCTAATACCTAAACTCCTTATACTTGTTTAAACTTGAATCTTTAAATCTGCTATCTGTGTTAAATTATGTTGTTACCACTTATAATTCTTCTTGTCATCTTTACTGGTTCCATAACCTAATTCTTGGGAATTAAAATTGAATGAAAACCAATTTTCTTTAAAGAAACACTGTTTTGTTTTAAATATTGAAAAAGGTTTCAATATCTCAATTCACCCCCCCTCTTGAGACTGTAGCCACTACCAACAATTGGCATCAGGGCTAAAACTCTTATTACAAAGCTTAATAGCTTCAAGAGATGGCTACAAATGATATCCTGGGTGATGGGGCTTCACTCACTAGACCCCCTGCCTTTAATGGCTCCCAATACATGTATTGGAAAGAAAGAATGCTTATCTTTCTTGAGCCTGCAGGTTTAGATGTTTTAGATGCTGTTGAAAATGGTCCCTATGTTCCATTTACTCTTGATGCTAAGGTAAATAAACAAACTAAACCAAAAGATGACTGAAATGATGATGATAAAAGAAGAGTAGGTTATAATGCTAAAGCAAAGAATATTATAACAGCTGCTTTGAATTATGATGAGTTTTTCAGGGTCTCCAATTGCAAAACGGCAAAGCAGATGTGGGATACTCTTCAACTCACTCATGAAGGAACCAATGATGTGAAAAGAGCAAGGATGAATGCACTAGTCCATGAATATGAACTCTTTCACATGAAGAATGGTGAGGAGATAGATGAACTGCAAAAGAGGTTTACATACATTGTGAACCAGTTAGAAGGACTCGGACATACAATCACAGATGAGAAAAAGATTAACAAGATCATGAGATGTTTGAGTCGTGAATGGCAGCCAAAAATTACTGCAATTGCTGAAGCAAAGGATCTTGACACACAATGGATATTGCTACTCTATTTGGCAAGTTGAAAGAACACGAATTGGAACTAAATAGATTGAAAGATCATGAAGATAAGGAGAAAAAGAAGAAATGACTCTCACTCAAGGCTCATATTTCCAAAGAATGAATAGAAAGTGATGAAGATGAACACCTTGATGAAAGTGAGGAATCCAAAGAAGAAGACATGGGATTGCTTGTGAGGAAATTTAAAAGATTCATCAAGAAGAATAGAAACAAGAAACAATCCAGTTTTCCTACCAAAAAGAACACAACCAAAGGTGAAAGCTCTTCCTCAACAATCAAATGCTTTGAATGTGGAAAGCTTGGACACTACAAAAATGAATGTCCAAAGCTACAAAAGAAAGAAAAGTATGAGAAGAATGACAGCAAGCAAAAGAAAGGAAGAAAGCCTAGAAGAGCATACATAGCTTGGGAAGATAATGATATGGATTCCATTAGTAGTGAATCAGAAAATGAAGAAGCCAACCTATGTCTCATGACGAATCATCAAAGTGAGAGTGAAACCGAGGTAAATGATTCCTCTCCTACCTATGATGAGTTACAAGATGCTTTTGATGAATTGCATGAAGAATTTGTTAAAATTGGTAAACAACTTAAATCTTCTAGAATGATCATCGCAAAACAATGTAGTGATAATGCATCTTTACAAATAAAGCTTAAAGAACTAGAAGATGAAAATTCAAAATTACTTGCATCTAGTTCAATTTGCACCAAATGCACTACACTAGAAAAGGAAGTTGAAAAACTGAATACAACTCTATCTAAGTTTACTTCGGGTAGAGATAACTTGAATGCTATATTAGGACAGCAAAATGGTGTGTATGACAAAGCTGGAATTGGATATAAGCCAATGGTACATGAAAAATCTTTTAAGAAGCTTTTTGTTCCACCCATTTCCTCAACTAGTCCTTTTGTTAAATGCTATTATTGTCTAAAGTAAGGTCATACAACGGCTACTTGTAGACTTAGAAAGAACATTCATGTTGGCATCAAACAAATTTGGGTTCCAAAAGGAACTTATGATGCTACTAACACAAAAGGACCCAAACAGATTTGGGTACCTAAAGGAAAAGCATAAAAAAATCTGTTTTGTAGGTGTGTTTCAAGGCCAAAACCTCAAGCTGGTTTTTGCACAGTGGATGCTCCAAACACATGACCGAAGACATCACAAAATTTACATCTTTCACTCCCAAGAAAGGAGGAAATGTCACCTATGGAGACAACAACAATGAAGAATCCTTGGTGTTGGAACAATAGGAAAAAGTCTAGCAATCAAGATTGAGGATGTTCTCTATGTGGAAGGACTCAAACACAATCTGCTAAGTATAAGCCAATTATGTGATAAAGGCTACAAGGTAAACTTTAACTCAAATTTGTGTATGATGAAATCTATTCATGATAATAACATAAAATTGATTGGAAACAAAATCAATAACATCTATATGCTAGACATAGACAACTTAATTTCCAATAATGCATGTTGCTTAATTTCCAAAGAAGATGAAAATTGGCTTTGGCATAGGAGAATAGCTCACATTCATATGGATCACTTGAATAAATTAATTTCCAAAGAACTTGTAATCGGTTTACCAAATAAAAGGTTTGTTAAATAAGGCCTGTGTGATGCATGCCAAAAGGGTAAACAAGTGAAAACCTCATTTAAGGCTAAAAACATTGTTTCAACTAGTAGACCATTACAATTACTGCACATGGACCTTTTTGGACCTTCTAGGACAAAAAACTTTGGTGAAAATCTCTATGCTCGTGTAATTGTTGATGACTTCTCTAGATTCACTTGGACCTTTTTCTTAGCACAAAAGAATGAAGCTTTTAAAGCTTTTAAGAAAACGGCTAAGGTTGCTCAAAATGAGAAAGACATGAAAATTGTTTCAATTAGGAGTGACCATGGAGGAGAATTCCAAAATGAGGAGTTTAATAAATTTTGTGATGAACATGGTATAAAACATAATTTTTCTGCACCTAGGACTCCACAACAAAATGGAGTAGTTGAGAGGAAAAATAGGTCACTTGAAGAAATTGCTAGAACCATATTAAGTGACTCTAATTTACCAAAGTATTTTTGGGCTGATGCTGTGAGTACTGCATGTTATGTTTTGAATAGAGTACTAATAAGGCCAATTTTGAAGAAAACTCCATATGAACTTTACAAGGGAAGAAAACCTAATATTTCTCATCTTCATGTAATTGGCTGTAAATGTTTTGTGCTAAATAAAAGCAAGGATAATCTTGGGAAATTTGATCCCAAAGCTGATAAAGGTATCTTCCTAGGTTATTCATTAACTAGCAAATCATATAGAGTGTTTAATAAGCGTAATTTATCAACAGAGGAATCTGTTCACATAACATTTAATGAGTCTAACCCCAAAAGGTTGGGAAATGACATTTTTGATGATGCAGAAACTCTTGAGGATGAAGTGAAATCTGATAAAGGAAAGGAAAGCAACAAGGAAAAGGAAGATGAAGAAAGCAATAAAGAACCTCAAGCAGAACTTCAACAAGATAATCTTCCTAAGGAGTGGCAAGCTTCAAAGAATCATCCCCTAGACAATATCATTGGTGAGATCACCAAAGGGGTAACCACTAGAAACTCTTTAAGGAATATTTGCAATACCATGTCGTTTGTATCTCAAATAGAACCAAAATGTGTTGATGATGCTATTAATGATGAACATTGGATGATTGCAATGCAAGAGGAATTAAATTAAATTAAAAGGAACAAAGTTTGGGATTTATTTCCAAAACCCAAAAGTAATCAAGTTATCGGAACTAAATCGGTGTTTAGGAACAAAATGGGTGAGAATGGAATAATAGTAAGAAACAAGGCTACACTATTAGCTAAGGGATATAATCAATAAGAAGGAATTGATAATGATGAAACATATGCTCCCGTAGCTAGATTAGAAGCCATAAGAATGCTCTTAGCCTATGCATGTATAATGAACTTTAAACTGTACCAAATGGATGTGAAAAATGCCTTTTTAAATGGAATAATACAAGAGGAAGTATATGTAAGCCAACCCCTTGGCTTTATTGATAGTGAGTTCCCAAATCATGTCTATAAACTGACTGAAGCCCTCTATGGACTCAAGCAAGCTCCTAGAGCTTGGTATGAGAGATTAAGCAATTTTCTCCTAGAGAAAGGCTTTAAAAGAGGAAAAGTTGATACAACATTATTTACTAAAACAAAAGCACACAATATCTTACTTGTTCAAATATATGTTGATGACATTATTTTTGGTGCTACTAATGAGTCTTTATGCAAGGAATTTGGTGAACTAATGCAAAGTGAATTTGAAATGTCCATGATGGTAGAGCTTACCTTCTTTATTGGACTTCAAATTAAACAATGCCAAGATGGAACCTTCATAAGCCAAACAAAGTATTGCAAGGAACTACTAAAGAAGTTTGGAATCGAAAGCGCAAAGGAAATAGCAACACCAATGAGTCCATCCTGCTACTTGGACAAAGATGAACATGGTAAATCTATAGATGTATCCAAGTATAGAGGTATTATCGGATCCTTACTTTATCTCACTGCTAGTAGACCAGATATAATGTTCAGTGTGTGTATGTGTGCAAGGTATCAAGCTAATCCTAAAGAATCACATCTTACTGCAGTTAAAAGAATCACGAAGTACCTCTTAGGAACAAAAGAAATGGGGCTGTGGTTTCCCAAGGGATCCACTTGCACATTAATAGGATATTGCGACTCTGACTTTGCTGGATGAAAGTTAGATAGGAAGAGCACCAGTGGAACATGCCATTTATTAGGAAATTCCCTAGTGTCCTGGTTTAGTAAAAAGCAAACTAGTGTGGCCTTATCCACAACTGAAGAAGAATATGTTGCAGCTGGGAGTTGTTGTGCTCAAATCCTATGGATGAAACAACAATTAATTGTCTATGGTGTTTATCTAGAACATGTACCAATAAAATGTGATAACACTAGTGCAATTAATCTAACAAAGAACCCAATTATGCACTCAAGAATCAAGCATATTGAAATTAGACATCATTTTATCAGGGATCATATTCAAAGTGGTGATGTTGTGATTGAACATATAGATACAACCAAGCAATTAGCTGATATATTCACCAAACCACTAAATAAGGAGAGTTTCTTCTTTATAAGAAGGGAACTTGGCATAATTGATTCTCAAAATAATTGATAACAGATGGCACGCAAGGCAGCACAAGTTGCTGAAAATTATGAAGGACATGGGCAAGATGCTAAGCGTCCTTAGGTATCTATAATTTTGTTTGGTATTTTGAATGAATTGCATAAGTCCTGAAATGCTTTATTATCAATGAATGCAAGACTGTTTTTAAGTTTGATTTCAATATTCTCCACAGTTTCTTTTTGATAATGACAAAGGGGGAGAAACATGAACCATAAATTGGAGAAAGATGAACCATACATCTGAGATGAACTAGAAAGATGAACCATACATCTGAGATGAACTAGAAAGATGAACCATACATCTGAGAAATATGAACCATAAAAATGAACCATGTATGAACCATAAAAATGAACCATGCATTTTCTGATATGATATGCAAATTTTTATTTCTATGACAAAGAGGGAGAAATATGAACCATAAAAATGAAACATGCATTTTCTGATATGCAAATTTTTATTTCTCTGACACATAAGTATGAACTACTTTGAAAAGAAATACTAAAACTTATTGCAAGATGTTTTTTTATGATATGATAACACTTAATCTTTTGTAAGATATCAATGACACAGGGGGAGGACGAAAATAACTAAAGAACCATGCTTACTGAATAGTTGCACTCTGATTTCTTAATAACTAAGGTTAAATATGGTAAGGTTTGTCATAATCAAAATGGGGGAGTTTGTAAAACTAAGCCCTCATTCATGTTTTGATGTATGACAAATAAAGTGTATTTTGCATAAGATTTTTAATTCTGACTACGTACTCATTACGTGTTCAGTTGCATGCAAGATCACTCGTCCAACAAAGAAAAAATAGCACGTCCAACACAGGGAAAATATAAGCGCTCGTCCAAAGAAGTGAACCAAGAATGACGTCCAACAAAGTAAAGAGCTGAAAGTCCAATGAACAATTAAAGAGCTCGTCCACTAAAGGAACAACAAAGTAAAAAGCTGACGTCCATTGAAAGAACAAAGAAGGCGCGTCCACTAAAGGAACAACAAAGTAAAAAGCTGTCGTTCACTGAAAAAGCACATGAAGCGCATCCACTAAGAAAACAGAAGAGCTCGTCTGCTGACGTGGCACAGAAGCACGTCCACTGGAAGAAACAGAAGAGCTCGTCTGCTGACGTGGCACAGAAGCACGTCCACAAAGAAACAGAAGATCTCATCTGCTGACGTGGCACAGAAGCGCGTCCGCGCATCCACAAAGAAACAGAAGATCCATCTGCTGACGTGGCACAGAAGCGCGTCCACAAAGAAACGAAAGATCTCGTCTGCTGACGTGGCATAGAAGCACGTCCACTGGAAGAAACAGAAGAGCTCGTCTGCTGACGTGGCACAGAAGCGCATCCACAAAGAAACCGAAGATCCCGTCTGCTGACGTGGCACATAAGCGCGTCCACAAAGAAACAGAAGATCTCGTCTGCTGACATGGCACAGAAGCGTGTCCACTAAAAGAAACAGAAGATCTCGTCCGCTGACGTGGCACATGAAGCGCGTCCACTGGAACAAACAGAAGAGCTCGTCCACTAACATGGCAATCAAAGCTCGTCTACTGAAAGTATCAAGAGCGCGCGTCTACTGATGTAAAAGGGGAGCTCGTCCACTGAGGAAAATAGAAAGAGCGCGTCTACTAATGTAAAAGAAGAGCTCGTCCACTGATATAAAAAGGAGCTCGCGTCCACTGATGTAAAAAGGAGCTCGCGTCCACTGATGTAAAAAGGAGCGCGCGTCCACTGATGAAACAGAAGCGTGCGTCCACTGATGTAAATAAGAAGCTCCGTCCACTAACATAGCAAATAAAGCTCGTCTACCAAATTGGAACCCGTCCAATTACCTTGAGCTAGAACTCCCGTCCGCTGCGTGGCAAAAGGCAACGGCTATTTTTTTTTCTCTTCAATTAAACACGGATTTATTACTCTTCAAATAGAATTGGCTATCCTTTCAGGTGGAAACAGTTATATTTCAAGAAGGACGCAATCTCTACAAAGATCAAACAGAATCACATTTTGAGATCAAGAAATCAAGAAAGCAGATTTTGTAAATCAGATCCAAATCTGTTTTAAATGATCCCAACGGCTATAATTTGTCTTCTATATAAAGAGGGATCAAAGGAACACTTTTCAACACACAACACAACAAGAACACATACAGTATACAAAAACTCATTCTGATCCAAAGTGCTTCATCGCTGAGAAAAGTGTAATAGTTAGAACTTCAAGTTGTATTATCAAGCTTTTAGAGTCTTGCTTCTACTCAATTCTTTTCGTGAATTAGAGTGACTTAGAGAGGGTATCTCTTAGGGTTTAACAAGGATAGAAGGGATCCTTGGGTATAGGAAAGCTAGTGTGCTTTCTGGAGATTTTTTTCAAGCAAGGAGGTTATCCTTGTGTTGCTGTAATTGGAATTGTGTAAATTGCTGATTATAGTGAAGAAATCCACAGAGGTGTGGGACTGGACGTAGGCTTACCAGAGGAGGTAGCCGAACCAGGATAAATCGATTTGTGTGTTCTTCTAATCCCTAAACTCCTTAGACTTGTTTAAACTTGAATCTTTAAATTTGCTATCTGTGTTAAATTCTGTTGTTACCACTTATAATTCTTCTTGTCATCTTTACTGGTTCCATAACCTAATTCTTGGGAATTAAAATTGAGTGAAAACCAATTTTCTTTAAAGAAACACTGTTTTGTTTTAAATATTGAAAAAGGTTTCAATATCTCAATTCACCCCCCCTCTTGAGACCGTAGCCACTACCAACAAATAATAGCTAGAATATGTACATTGTTGGATTGTGTGACATTCATCTCTTGATGAAATTGAATTTTGAAAGAAATGAGTAAATGATGAGAGAGTATTTATGTATGATGTCGGTTATAAGACAAAAGTGATAAATGGTATGCTAAGTTTGTATATACAAGGTGTTGAATAATAAATGAGTAAGATATACAAAGTTGGTTTCTTGTGGGGTGCTTTGATGGCATGATGGTCTACGACCTTGTGTTAGTACCTGGATAAAAGACAATGACGAATTAAGTATAATTTGTAGTAGGAATCATTTGAATTCGTGTACGAATTCCTTTTAAGGAGGTAGAATGTAATACCCGTCAAAAATGGTCTAAGGTATATTTTTTGTTTATAAAAAAATAAGGAAAATGACGAATTTGTTGGCATGTTATAAATTATTTATAAAAGTAATATTACATGATTTGTAATTTGTTGGATATCATCACTATAAAAGTAATATTACATGATTTGTAATTTGTGTTGTTAGACAATGAGTTTCATGCATGTACCTGTATGTATTTGTGTGTGTTTTTCACTTTGAAATGGTAGAATTTATGCAGAATTCGTGTTTATGCGATTATGCAGAATTCGTCCTAGCGCTGAACGCCCGGTACCATAGAGAAAACCTATCAAATTTTTTCCCAACATTGAGTGCCACGTTCCCTGCGCTGAGCGCTAGTGCGAGATAGGAAATGAGTTATTCTTACTTTTGTTGTTTGCCACAGTTGATCCAAAGGAGGTAAGAACTTAGAATGAGTGTAAGCAAATTAAATTTGATATATGGTACTATAATATCAAAGGAGGTTTATTTAAAAACATATTAGGAAGGATTACAATGAAAATGGCAAAAGGAAATTCTCATGAATTGATATATATATATATATATATAGGGGAGGGGGGTAATAACGAGGATTGGTGATATTTAGGAATTTAATAAACAATGTTAAAATGCTTGTGGCATCATGTGGGGTAAAATATAGTTGTAGTAATGGAATCACTTTGTTGGTACTTTTGCAAGTAGTTTTAATTTGTGTATAATTAAGAGAATTATATATACTGTTGTCATATCAACATGGGTAAGATTAATGAGTGTGAGGTTGTGTTAGACTATTGAAAATGCTTTATTTTAGTTGGTGTACAATAATGGTAGGAAAGGAGAGGAGCATGATTATGGGCTATGTTTATAGGCTACGAGACTATGAAATGGAAAAGTGTAAAGAGAAAAATTGGAAACCTTGAGTGTAGTTACATGATGAAAATTTACACATACGTAGGAGTAAGAATGTTATATGGTACAGGTGTTTAGTCCAAGCGGTATAATATATGCTTATATTCTTGTTCGAACTAAAAATTAATCATACTTATGGTTGATTTAGTTCATATGAAAAGAAGAGGGTATATGTGGTGAGTGTTATTTGGTAATTATGTTAGCTACGATAAGAAACATTAATGAAGATGGTTAATGTACAAGAAAAATATCGAGAAAGTAATTAATATTTAAGTCATTGTTGTATTCGATGTTAATGATCGTCTTTGGCAATGACTTTTGGCACATGTTTATTGAATTATGAGTTTTTGCATGTTTGTGGCTGGAGTTGGTTGAGCTTTGAAGGTGATTAGAATGCTTATTGTTATAAATAATGTTTGCTATGAAATTATTGAAAAGTGTTATGGTAAGGAGGTTGACTCCTCTATGTATTTGCGTACAAAGTAAGTGTTAGAATGGACTGGTAAGATGCTACTATTTATGAATGGAATTTGTGATTGAGAACATTATGGACTTTAGTAAATACCTCTGAGGTGGTTAGTATTCAAGCTATGTCACGATACATAGTGAACGTATGCTATGGTAATGCATGATATGTGGTATTGGGTGTTTTGGTATGATACTTGGACATTGGACAAGACTTGGTGTATCATACCGATCAGCGGATTCGATTGGTATATAAATGTTACCGTCGGAGCGTAAGGCCTCTAGTGAAAAACCCCGAAGTTCGGAGGGTGGTTATGTAGTGGCCGAGGTCACTTGCCGGTCAGCGGAATCAACCAGAATATAAATGTGACTGTCGAAGTGGGAGACTCTAGTGAACAACTCCAAAGGAATACAAAAGCATCTTGCTCAATAGAAAATTGACTTCATTGCAAGTGAAGATTTGCTATGTAAGGTTATGTAGAATATAAAGTACTGAATGACAAATAATAATTGAGATGTTTAAATATTGCACTCTTTTGTTATTATGTTTTGTTTATCCCTCACTGAGTTCTAGGACTCGCCCCCGCCCTTTTTGGTTTTAGCTTCAGGTATTCCACGATTGGAGCCGTCTCATATAGCCCATGCACTTGTGTAGTGCAGACAGCCACTGGTGTTTCGGTTTCCTATAGTTCGATTTATTATCTTTTGAGAATTATTCGTTGTGCGGAGTTTTGAACTTCATTCTAGTTGTAAACCTGTTTGGGCTTTGTTTTTAAAACTCTTGATGTTGACTTAGGGCCACCTTTGGCATAATTTTGATATAATCTTTTAATCTGATAATTACGTATGATATGTTATAAATCTTGTTATGATGTGACTTATACGTGCTTGAAAGCTGGGCCGGAGCCAGGAAATCTAAATGAGGCGGGCCAAAATCTAATTTAAATAACATGAAATAGTAATAAAAAATTAACTAAAATATGAAAACAAATTACATGATATAATTTTGATATATGATTAACAACTTAATATAATATAAATTACTCAAATAAATGTGTAGTCAACTTTCTTTGGTATACACCTCCTTTCAAAACAAGAAAAAAACTTTGGTATACACCGAAATTCTTCATTTCTTTAATTGTGCACCACACATTTCATGGAGTAAAAATCATCTATTATTCTATGATATACTCTTTTATCAATTTCCTTTTTAATGTATATGCAACCATATCTATCCTATGATTCTGAAAAAATGAAAAAAGAAGTATTTGAAATTGTACATATTATAATTGAATTTGTGTAGGTTATATATTTTTTGTTTGGGTATAAGAGTCAAATTTCATATATATATATATATATATAAAGATGAGATTTTAGAGGAGGGGGGCCATGGCAACCCTTAGTCCCCCCTCCCCCCACCCCTGCTTGAAAGGTTTTGGGAATGGAACAATGGAGTTTCATTTTGGTCGATCAGGGATGCCTAAGTTGGGTCCTGACAGCTGAACTTCTCTAAATGGAGTGAACAAATCCAATTTCACCTTGGTGTAATAGATCTTAATTCTTCTCTTGAAGTTGAGAAGCCTGCTGCTATTATTGATGCTGGTAGCAATGAAGAAAAGGCCATTATAAGGCTTGGGAAAGGTCAAACAGATTGAGCTTGATGTTTATACAAATGAGCATAGCAAGTAACATCAAATTTGTTCTTCCTAAAACTAAAAGTACACAAGAATTTATGAAAAATGTGGAAGAGCGCTCCCAAACTGCTGACAAGTCTCTTGATGGGACATTAACGAATATTTTAACCGTCATAAAGTTTGATGGTTCTCGTACAATGCATGAGCATGTCACTGAAATGATTTCATTATGAACTCATTACCATATTTGTATGTCCCTTCCAAATGAACAACCCCATAAAAGATAAATGGAACGTGCATGAATTGTACACTATGTTGGTTCAAAAGGAAACGAGACTTAAAAATCAAGGAAGTTAGTCAATCCATTATGTGAACCATCAAGAAGCTGGTAACACAATTGTGGTAGAGATAGTTGGATAATGTTAGAAATAGTTGCAAGTTGGTTAGAGTATTAGTTAGCTTGATTAGGATTACTATATAAAGTGTATCATACCCTAATTGTAATCACCTTATTCAGTATACCAATTTCACGTAATCAATTTTCTCTCTAGATTTATCTTTCTCTCTTCAATGGGCTCTGCCATGTTTTTCAATATGGTATCAGAGCTCCCATGGTATCCACCATGAGGAGAAATATCCGCTGTACATTTCTTTCCTTTTCTTTTGCTTTTTTCTTTCACTTTCTATTCCTTATCAGTTTTCCTGGAAAAAAATTCTTCACCTTCTGAGATATTGCTTTGTATTCTCTAACCATTTTTCCCAGATCTGCTACTCCATTGACATCATCTGCTGCGTTTTTCTCAGCATTCATGTTGCGTTTGTGATTCAGATCTAGTCTTTTTTTTGTTTTAATATGGTTTTACGCTCCCTGGCTTGAAATATGCATTTCGGTTGGTTTGTGACCGGAAATGGAGTTTTTCCGACACCGTTTTTTCGTATCTGCTCCTTCATTAACACACTCTTCACACCAAGACCTATTCCACTGACTATAGCTGAGTTTCATAGTAGTTTCTGGTTACTGGTTTGTGGCCGGAGATGGTGTTTTTTGGTGCCATTTTGTTGCAATGGCCGGAAATGATACAATTCTTGCATCAGTGCTTCTTGATGGAGTTTATTGGCACTGTCAACCCTCAATTCCCTTATTGGGAAGTACAAGATCAGGTCTTTTTTGTCAAGGTTTCTTACGTCTCTATCTGAATCCATGCCCACTTGGTCTGAAATTCGTCACTATTTCAATTCACAAAGTAGAGCAAAGGTTCTGGCAAACACTCTTGTCCTAGGTATCAGTTGTTTGGTAGCTGTTCTCTGGAAAGCAGGATTGCAATATGGTAAACAAATGGTTGTGACTTGCTACGCTTATGTCATATGCAATCAGTTCTTTTCTTGTTTGTTGAGTTTGGTCTTGGTTCGATTTTTGTCTCCTTTGAGTGACATTTGTGTTGCCCCATTCTGAATTGAGACTTTGTTCATTGGTTCATTTAGTGAGTTCATATTTTGTGCTGCTCGCAAGGTGTCTGTGTTTAGTTCCCTGCAAAGAAAACCTGATATTCTTTTGTAAAGATTGCTTTCCAGCCTAAATCGGCTTTGTTGTAAGCTTCTACCTATGGTGGTGGTTAAGCATTGATACATTTTCTTGCTTCTGCCAAGTGGTTAAGCCTTGAGTTGTGGCTTCTACTTGGTGGTTGAGCCTTGCTTCCCTAGTTTGGCATTTGATGATTGCTCCCAAAAATGGGGTTCTTGATTCTTTTGGTACGATTACCGTCGAGACGTTGGAAGAAGATTAAAAGAACCCAGAAGAAGGTTGTATACTTTAGGAGCCATGCACCTCAGTCATTGCCTCTTTCATTGTCAAATTTTCTTGATTAGCCAATTTGATTATGGCTTGTATTTTTTTTGTAATTTTTCATTACTCAAAAGCATTGTATTTCCTTTATCTTGGATTATATTGCTCATCCCAATTTGGAAATGCTAATCCACACTTCCATTGTAATCACCTTATTCATTCTATCAATTTCACATAATCAATTTTCTCTCTGAATTTATTTTTCTCTCTTCAATGGGCTCTGCCATGTTTTTCAACAAACTGATAAGAAAAATGGAAATGGGAAAGGACCCAACTCCATCGCAGGTTGCTTATTGAGTCCTTAATTTTAAGGAACCGTTGCTTACTCATTTTCTGCATTGGAGATGTCCTATATGGACGTTGCTTAAAATTCGGGTTGCTTAAAGTTAAGCCTGTTTCTAATATATATATATATATATATATATATATATATATATATATATATATATATATATATATATATATATATATATATTCATATTCACGAAAAAAGATGAGGGAAATCGATAGTTCATAGTGACAAAGACGAAGAATACACCCAATATTTCTCACCAGAAAAAAAATAAAAAAATAGATCCAAGATCACAAAAATATCAACAAATGTAAAAATGACAAAAGTATATACATGCAAGAATCGAAACCTCTGCATAAACCTAGAGAGAAAGTCGACGGAGGCCGATCTGAGTTGTTGTTGTTTGGAGAAAGGGAGATCGGAGAGGGACATGAGACTGAGAGGGAGAACGGTGGAGTTTGAGAGAGGAGAAAGAAATACCAAGAATGTTTCTCTGATAAAAGAGGTCAACTTTAGTTGCTTTTAGAGGAAAAGAGAAGGCGTGGGAGTTGAAGCAAATGACCAAGAGAAGTTTCCAAAGAAAAAAAAAGTAATATAAAATGGTGCAATTAATTGGTTTAGAAAAAACAAATTGGTAATAAAATGGTGTAATATAAATGAATTAATATTTAAACAAAAATAAATTCAATTCCAAATAAAAAATAATAAAAAAGTGGGTTGCTTAAGGGTTGCTTATTGTATGTACCATTGGAGTGGAAAAAAATGGATAAGTTGCTTAAATGTGATGTGGCATCATGGGGTCCACAATGGGGCCCACTTAAAGAACCAAAGTGGGTTGCTTCAACCTTTTGCATTGGAGATGCTCTAAATAAATGAGTTCTCCATTAAGATCCAGAAGAAATAAAACAATGACAAATGTCATTTCTATGGGAAATCTGGACACTTTCAGAAGGATTACCCAAAATGTAAGGCTGGGTTCGAAAATAAAGGTGAGTTTAATGCTTGTATGTTTCGAATCAATCTTAATTGAAGTTCCCATAATACTTGGTGTATTGATTTTGGATGTGCAACTCATGTTTCTAATACGATGCAGGGATTCCTTACAATCAAAACCATAAACCTGAATGAGAAGCTTATCTTCATGGAGAATAGAGTAAAAGTTCAAGTGGAAACTGTCGGGACTTATCGTTTGATCCTAGACACTAGACATCATTTAGATTTGTTTGAAACTTTGTATGTACCTAATATTTCTTGGAATTTAATTTCTTTATCTAAACTTGATGCTACTGGATACTCTTTAAGGTTTGGTGTCATGACCTAAATTTTGTAACCATGACAGGCCGAAAAGGACAACCTTTCTTTCCCTTTTGCAACCTGATAAGCATACAAAAATCTGCTTCATCCAAAGAAAACGATTGCATTCATTATTTACAACATAATGAATATAATACATCAGAGTAACTAAACAATACAGATTACAAAGTCCCGTTAAAAATCAGATACACTTAAGCTATGGACATCAACCCATTAAAAAGTCATCCACATGGCATCTAAAGCTTCTCGGCGGCTTCGCAGATCCCTGCATCTGAAATGTTAAACGTGGGGTGAGTCCACTGACTCGGTGAGGGAGTTTTATCCAAATACAGGTAGACATGCAAGATAAGAATAAACAAATAGCACACAGTCACACAAGCACTCATCCATATCTACGCATAATTAATCTCAAAGAGATATCAGTACAATAATACACAACATCATTCATATACTAAACACACCACAAAAGGACATCTCGTCCATTCCTCGAGTACTTGTGGAATGCCTTGCGCTTCATTTTTTTAATATCGTGAGTCCCTCGCAAAGGATCAATGCATTTCTCATGAGTACATATACATATCATAATATCATCAAGTCTTTGAGTATCATAGGAGGTGGGTTTTTGAAGGACCTCCTACCCCGACGGTTTCAATTTCATATCCCGGAGATACCGCTCCTTTCGACCAACATCAACATCCCTCCCCAACGCTCGGGTGACAATCGGGTTCCCTCATCCCCGACGGTGTTATTTATATACCGAAATCTTTCGCTCTCTGGTCGTCCTACCCAAAGATTCATAACCATCTTTTGGCAATCAATTCCACCTTGTACATTCCATAAGTTTCAATCACCTATATCAATCATTTCCATAAGAGCATATTTAACATTCTCATAATCAATATATTTCATATGGTTAAAGTAATCTTTTGGTCCCTATACATGACAGTGATTTTCAATTTGGTCCATATACGTAAAAAGTTATCAATTTGGTCCCTATACGTGACATTGGTTTTCAATTTGGTCATCACCGCTAATTGGTCTCTATATAAGAGGGACCAAATTGTAAATTATTATCACATATATGGACCAAATTGAAAATAATTGTCACATGTAGGGACCGATTTCAAATTTTTTTTGTTGAATTGGTTCCTACATGTGACAATAATTTGCAATTTGGTCCTCTTATATAGGGACCAATTAGCGGTGAGGACCAAATTGAAAACTAGTGTCACGTATAGGGACCAAATTGATAACTTTTTACGTATATGGACCAAATTGAAAATCAGCACCATGTATAGAAACCAAAAGATTACTTTAACCCTTTCATATTTAACATTCATTGATAATATAATTAGTTCATTCTAGGTCCAAACATGGAGATATCCAAATTAAATTACAATATCGCAGAAAAATTTCATAAACATATAATCCAAAGATCAATATCCACACAACCATTACCCCAGATCTTATCACTTAAGATTGCCAATCATTATTTTCTCAATAAATATGCATAGTCATCTCAATTCATTTTTTAAAACAATACTCAGCAAAACATATAATAGTTATTTCAAGCATTAAAATAAAAAAGAGAATAATACGAAAATAGGTAACAACTTTATAAATCGTTATCATCTCAAACATCTTAAATACATATTCCAAATACCATCATAGTATATTTCTTTTCACAACAATAAAAGTGTAATACCCTGCTTTTTCTTCTGTGTTCTATCTGTCTCATTTTAACGATAAATTTATATTATTATATTTTTTCCTATGGCTCAGGAAATGATTTTTGTTAAAACAAAATCATTTTGAGAACCTACTATATAGTAGGAAGTCATGGTTAAATTTTTAATTTAAAATTCTAATGGAAACCGATCTGTATTTCTACTGACAGTACATTTTGTATCTATCAAAAAATCATGATTTAACCCAAAAACTGAAAAATCATAGATTGTATCATTTTTTAGTGATACTGACTCTTTTAAAAAAATCATTCTTGCTAAAAGCATAAAAAATCATATTTTATTTGAGGCTGAGCACAAAGCAGCAGAGATAGACCTGGCAAATGATAAAAATGTGTCAGAACAACAATTACTCACAACTAATGATCTTGATTAAAATATTTAGAAAATATATCCACACTTGTTAATGTCTCTAATGCTCTTGAGATCCTAATTAATTACCCCTATGTACCAACTAAATCCTAAATACTCCCTCCAGACTCAACTATAAGTAGAAAAAGTACCTGTATTTTTTGGACTCTAATATAAGCAAAATCCAATCAACTCAACTCTATTTAATGTAAGTATTCCAAAAATAAAGAATATTTTTTTTACATAAATCAAGACAATTAAACTAAATTAACAAATTTCTTTAATAAATACAAAATTAGATATTTTTGTTTATATTGAGTCCAAAGGAAGTACCTTTTATAAACCAAACTAGTTCGGTTCCTTTTCTTTATAAATCCCTGACCAGTTTGCTTTCCCGTCACTATCAATCCCTTTCTATAAAAAGCTTTAACCTCATCTATCCCTTCTCTGCGCCAACATCAATCAAAAGCTCACCATCTTAATTATTTATTCATCTTTTTTTTTTTTTTTTTTATAGAAACGGAGGATATATTAAGTAATCAGTCGAGGGGTACTAACACCCCTGGCATCGTAAAAAATATACAGATCAAGCAAAGGGAAACTACAGTCCAAGACAGTCCCATCAAAAGGAGCATCATGCCCTTTGTTAGCCAAAAGATCAGCGCACCTGTTTCCTTCACGGTAAGCATGCAAAGGAGAGGTTCTCCAAGTGGGAAGTTGGAGAAGAGAAATAACCTCTTCAAGTAGAGGTTTAAGGAAATTGATGTTGGTACATCTGCTGGACACCATCTCTACAACTACCTTGGAGTCCATTTCAAAGATCACCCACGGAAGCTGAAGATCCAGCGCAGTGCGAATACCAATTCTCAGAGCCCAGAGTTCCGCCCAGAGGGGAGTTATTGGTGAACACGATGGAATTTCTCTCTTTCCAAATCTCATTGACCGCGACACCAAAGATTATGGGCCAGTCAGTTGAGTGCTTACCAATATCTTTTGAAGATAGGTTCCAATCCAACCAACAATGGAAGCCTATACTAAAAAACTTGCTCCAAATACTAGGGTCAATGAGACTAGACCAGAATGTGCATGTTTGATTCAAGATGTGTACTACATCTAGGACAAAGGTCCTCTACAGTCATGCATCTAACCTTGCGTTCTGTATTTGTCATGAGCCTACCATGACACAACTTCCAAAGGTGGGCTTTGATTCTGCTCGGCCCTGGCCAATTCCACGCCTTATCAAAAATGGGATTGATGGGGATGAGATCTAAGGAGGAGGTCATAAGCGGATTTAAGAGAAAACTCACCATCAGAAGTGAGGTTCCAGCAAAGGGAATCAGCCGTGGAGGACTTAGGGGGCTTCAAGTAGGCTATCTTCTCACAAATACTAGCCGGGACCAGCCTATCAAACAGATTCCAATTCCAACGCCCATTTTGAACATAGTGAGACACAGGGAAGTTACTTTCAGATTGGGGGATAGAGGCTTCCATAATATCTGATAAAGCACCAACTCCTGGAATCCAACAATCTTTTCCAAATTTTGTGTGGTGCCCATTGTGTACCACCCAAATGAGGTTTGGTTTGACTTCATCCCAAGCCTTGGCAATAGCTCTCCAAGTAGTGGAGGATCTAGAATTATGACAGAAAGTAGGAATGGTATAAATCCCACAAGAATATTTGGCCTTCATGATTTTAACCCACAATTTATCAGGATGGGAAATCATGCTCCAAGCTAGTTTCATCATGTGAGCCTTGTTGAGGAGCTTTAAATTCCGGAACCCCAAGCCTCATTTGCTCTTTGGGTAACACAATTTCTCCCACGCCCCAAGGTGGCATTTCCTCTTATCCGCAGCAGACCCCCAAATAAAATCCCGACATATTTTTTCGGCCTCCTCACAAACCGAAACAAGGATGGAAGTAGACTGGAAAATGTAACCAGGAATATTCAGAAGGGATGCTTGAGCCAAAGTAAGTATCCCCGCAAAGGAGAGGGTATGCGCCTTCCAACCAGAGAGTTTCTTACGCATCTTATCAAGCATAAAGGAGAAGGAATGTTTAGAAATCCTCTGGTGAAGCATACGCACCCCAAGTTGTAGCAAGTGCCTAACTGAGAGATGTAGCAACGGAATCATTAACATTACTAGAAAAGAAAACTTGGGACTTCAAAAAATTAATTTTCTGATCGGACTTGCTGCAAAATTGATGAAGGACAGCATTAATACATTCCACTTGAGACAAGGAAGACTCTGGCACTAAAATCAAATCATCTGCAAAGCACACGTGAGATAATTTGGGGCAATGACCTCTACCAAAACTGAACGGGATCCAGGAACCAGCATTGACCGCATCTTGGATGCTATGGCCCAACCTTTCAAGACAAAGGACGAACAGGTAGGGAGAGATGGGGTCTCCCTGCCTTAGACCTCTAGAACAAGAGAAAGGGGAAGAACTTGAGCCATTCCAGTTAATCCTCATGGAGGTAGAAGAGATGCAATAGAATATGAGGTTCTGCAGATTCTGAGGGATGCCAAGGCAGTTGAGAGAGTCCAGGACGAAATTCCATTCCAATTGGTCGTAAGCCTTCTCTAGATCCAGTTTGAGAATCATGTAACCTTTCTTACCCCTCAAGAGCTTGAGAGAGTGAATGGTTTCTTGGAGAACCAGGATGTTATCAACAGTGGATCTCTCTGGGATGAAACTACTCTGGTTTTCAGAAACCACATAGGGGAGAATTGTTCACAACCTTTGGGTAACAACCTTGTAAACAACGTTGCACAGAGCAATGGGCCTGAATTGAGAAACTCTAGCAGGGTCTTCACATTTGGGAATGAGACTGAGAAGAGTTTGATTCACCTCCAAGATCTTGCTTGGATGGTTGAAGCAATCTAAGACAAAATAAAGGGTAGGCCCTTGTAACCCAGATCAAGGAGGTGACAGGAATCAATACAGGAAGAAAGTAAAGGGTAGGCCCTTGTAACCCAGATCAAGGAGGTGACAGGAATCAATACAGGAAGAAAGCACCAGGCTGTGAGCAGGGTTGACAGGACCACCCACCTCCTTACTTTTCCCAATTAAAGAGCACTTGATTTAGATCTCCAGCAATGCACCAAGGGGCTGAGATAGAGGCACTGAACTCAATCAATTCAGCCCAAGTCTCCAATCTCTGATATGGCCTAGGGCTGGCATACACTATGGAGAAGAACCAACAATTAGGGGACGCATTGTTGACTCTGAGATGGATGCAATACTTGGAAACAGAGTGCACTGATATCTAGGGGCAGGAGTTTTTCCACAAGCACCAGATTCCTCCCGAGAAGCCCTCAGCATAAACCTTGCAGTGATTGGGGAACCCAATTTTCTTGATCACCTTGTCCGTGGAGAGACCACTAATCATAGGCTCAAGAATTCCTATGAAATGCCAATTATAAATAATGAGGTTAGGAAATTCTTTCCCCCTGCCCCTCGACAATTCCACACAATGCAATTCATTGACACATTTCATCATCCACTTGGGACTGAATCCCTGGTAGCCCTTGCCTATGATCAGCTTGCTCTTTAGCGTCCATATCCATAACATCCCCAGAATTTCCAGCAATATCAGATGACTTCTGTTTTCCTTTGACCTCTGGGGTTTTAATTTCAGCATCTTTTTGGAGAGATCGATACTTTTCCACCAAGGCTTTTGTTTCCTCATCAACATCAACAACCGCATCTACAAGAGGGTTCGGGTTCGTCCAAATAGGAGGAAAGAGCGGGGCTTCCAAACACCCAAAAGAAGATAAAAACTTTTTGTTTCCTTACTGAGTAAACTTTCGTCAGACCACAGCGATCCAATTTTTCCATTTCTTCTCAATCCTCCTTCACTTTAACATACATATTTTTTTTACTTTCAAAAACAAAGTAAACTTTTACTCCCTCCCTAAAACTTGCACCAGTCAGCCACAACACCTCTTCAACTCTTCTTTTCTTCTCAATTTTCCCTTAACTTTAACTTATATTTTGGGCTGCTTGGTGCACGCGGCTATTACAAGTGCACTAGTGCACACATTACTTATGACCACCGGATGTTACCAAAAATTGTATCAATGGTGATAACTAGTTTATCGGCAACCCGTCAAACTGGTGTCATCCTCATTGAATGTAAACATTTCTTTATGTTTTTAAAAAAGGTAGATGACGTTAATGATAGTAATTTTTATTGAATGTAACCATTTAATTCATGGTTTTTACTTGTAAAAATATCGTATGTTAATTCAATTGATTTTTTATATAAAAATCATTAATTTTATTTTGTTAAATTTGTTACATTATATGTTTTAATTTGTAATTTAAAGTTTTTAAAAAAGATAAGTGACGTTAATGAATTGAAAATCATATTAATTTATTTCGTAATTTAAAATTAAAAATAAGATAAATAACATTAATGAGTCTATCGAGTATCATTAAATGTATATTATTTTTTGACGAATATATCAATAAATGTATATTTAGACTATGTTGATTCTGAAATAAACTACATCTATATTATATGGTATATGAGTTTAGGGTTCGTTTGGTGGTCAGGATAAGAGAGACATGATATGATAAGCTATCATATCTTGTCTGAAACTATTGTTTGGTGAGCCAGCAGGATATGATAAACCAATCTTGTCTCTTATTATATCATGTCCATCTAGTTAAAATTCTATCCTGAGGGGGAGCTGGGTTAGAACTCGACAGGATAGGATAATGTGATTTAAAGTATAATAAAGTATAAAAAAAATTATACATAAAATAATTAAAGTATAATAAATTATAGTATGGTTATCGAAAAAGATATATAAAAACATAAAATAATAAAAATATTAATAATTAAATTTAAAATTATTATTTATTCTCACAAGGCTAATTTTGTTACTTTATATTATTTTTAAAAACTGAAAAATAAATAAAAATATTCTAATAATTTAACTATATGTAAAGTAAAAACTAAAACTGAATATTTAAAATTATAAAAAAATTAATTTAAGTTAAATAATATTTTAAAATTTTTAAATATTATATGTAATTTTATCACAAGGACAATTTTGTCTTTTTATATAATCTTAAAAAATGAAAATTATAAAAAAAACTAAAATCTAATAAAATATGAAAACATTAACCAGAACGAAAATTTTAAAATTTATGCTAAAATTACAATGTTATCCAGTTGGTTATCTGGTGGACACCAAACGTCGGATAGGATAACAGCTTATCCTGCTCATATCCTATCTTACTCCTATCATGCTCACTTATCCTATCCGTCCATATCATATCCTGACCACCAAACGAACCCTTAATTTCTATGTACTGTTAATATAAAGGATTTTTACACTCATATCCAATAATATTTTAACAAATCAATATTATTGATATTTCTCTCTTAGTTATTGAAATAAAAGTACACATGTCAAAATGTTAGTGGATGTTTGTGTAAAACTTTTTACACCGACAGTGCATACTATTTTAGTCCATATAGTATACAATTGAGAATAATCTCAAAGGAGAATTCTTGCAAGTGTCAAGCTCTCCTTGAACTTCTCCCACATCTGTCATCCTCTAAAGCATTCCCTTCAAATAAAAAAAACCGATGTGTCCCAACCTCATGCATTTGACGTCCACAATCATTGTTTGCAATCATTAGCCTACCATTTTTTAAGGAGGAAGTTTTGAATTATTTATTGTATTTATGGAATGTTTTAATTTGATGATATGGATTTGACCATACTTTTTAATTTCTATTTCAAAAATGGTGGGAATATCCAATGTAAAATATAGCATATGAGCATCAAATCAAATACAAATATTATTGGCTTAGAAATAAACATGAAGTATTAATGCAAATATTTTTTTGAATTAAAACCATTACAAAATGTTAACAAATGAAACAGATTAATGATTTCAAAAAATGGTCAATAGTGTAAGCGTATGCATTTCCATATCAGTTGCAATTACCATAATTAGTTATGCATTTTTCGTATTTGCTGCAATGTGTATTGATACTGCTCCTGAAAAGTATTAAAATGTTTCCCTTTTGAAACCATACAAACATAATTTTTCAGAATCCCTGAAAATCAATATTTGAATTAATCAACATTTTCATGCATGGCACGTGTCCATACACTAGTTAATAAGATAAAAGAGAATGTTCTATAAAAAAAAATGATAAAGAAGAATGTTAACAAATACCCATAAGTGCTCGTTTGGTGGTTAGGATAAGATAATGACGGATAGGATAAAAGAACATGATAGGAGTAAGATAGGATATGAGCAAGATAAGCTGTTATCCTATCCGACGTCTGATGTCCACCAGATAACCAACTGGACAGCATTATAATTTAAGTATAAATTTTAAAAAAATTCGTTTTTATTCTAAATGTTTTCATCTTTTATTAGATTTACCTTTTTTTTTATAATTTTCATTATTTAAATTTATAATAAAAAACAAAATTATCTTTATGATAAAATTACATATAATGTTTTAATTTTTTAAATATTGTCTAACTAAAATTAATTTTTTATATTTTTAAATATTCATTTTTTGTTTTTACTTTACATATAGTTAAATTATTAGAATAATTTTTTATATTTTACAGTTTTTAAAAATAATATAAAATAACAAACTTAGCATTGTGATAAAATAAAAATAAATTTTAAAATTGATTATTAATATTTTTATTATTTTAAATATTTTATATTTTATTATACCTTTTTTGGGTAATCATGTTAAATTTTATTATACTTTAAATTATTATTTTATTATACTTTAATTATTTTATATATTATATATTTTTATATTTTGTTATACTTTAAATCACCCCATCCTACTTGTTTCTAGAAAAAAAATCACATTATCCTATCCTGTTGAGTTCTAACCCAGCCCTTCCCTCAGGATAGAATTTTAACTAGATTGATATGATATGATAAGTGACAGGATTGACTTATCCTATCCTGCTGGCTCACCAAACAACAGTTTCAGACAGGATATGATAGCTTATTCTATCATGTCTCTCTTATCCTGACCACCAAACGAGCCCTTAAAGCATCTCCAGTGGGAGTTGCTTAAAGGTTGCTTAACAATAAAATATTATTTTGATATACCACATATGATTTTGGGTTTCTTAAAATTGGAGAGAGTTGCTTATAACAATCATTCCTTATGGGTTGCCTAACAAGTGAAATACTTAATTATAATTTTATGGATTCTTTAATAAGTATCATAAGGACACTTATAAGCATTACCCTAAGATAAATCTCACTAATCTTCATAAGAGTCAAGTTGCACACCTTTATAAAAACTTTTAATACACAATTTATTACTTTTCCAACAACAACCTCAAATTAACGAAGGAGAAATTATAACGTTTTGAACCTTTTACTGGCATCTGTATAACCTCATGCATCATAACCTTATCTCAAGTTGGACTAATTCTCGAATGAACTTTGGTATAGTGTGATTTAATTGCAATCCGTCCAAAGGGTCAACGTGTTGTCGTTGTCATGGTTGTGCATTAAAAAATCAAGATCCTCACTACCGGATAATTTAATAAAAACACTCCAAATGACTTATCACAACAGGTCAAAACATGTGTGTGTAAGCGTCCGCAAAATCTGGTCCGATCCTAAAATCCGTCCCAATCCATGGTATTCAGATTGGGTCTGATCATAACCCGCATAAGATAAGGGACGAACTCGCATCACACATTGTGACTCGGCACCGGATTAGGGACGGATCCAGTTTGACCTTCGGGTTACCCAACCCATCCCATATAGTAAAAATTTAATTTTATCTCTCCCTAAAATAGGTTTCATGCGCGATCACTAAGAAGGAAGTATGAAGTAAATTACTAAACTTATACTCTCACATATCATGTCTCACACTAGCCCAATTGATGACTTTTAGGAAGCATTTTGTGGCTTTTATGATATTGAAAGAATATTGTTTGATAAGAGTATTTTGTTTTTAACAAAAGTGACTTTAGTAACATGACCATCAAGGAAGCATCTAGCAAAAAGATTTATTTGTTGATATTTTATAACATCTAATTTTGGATCACGATAACTTTTAGGTAGCATCTTTTGTTGATATTTTCCCTTATAAAAAAATAACATTTTCCCACTCATAAAAATTTTATTTACAAAGAATCTATATAAATTTGGGTCAACCCGGACCCGTCCCATTTAGACCCGATCTTAAACCAACCCGCATATAACCAGGTTCCTTCGAGTCTAGGGTCAGGTTCGGGTTCAAAGATTTGGTCGCATCAATATTTAGAATCGGATAAGAGACAAACATAACCCATCTCATACTCACCCTAACACTCGTGCACTCCTTACCTATGGAGTGCAGCATAAAATCGGCCTATATTTTGACTCTCAAAGACAAACCTTGTTCCTTTCTTTCCTTATGTTGCGCCAGAATCATCACAAGGCTTTGCAAGGTTCATCATCAACATAGTTATTCAAAGGTGATTCCTTTATCATTTTTTCCCACTGATTTTGCGCCAGACCTTTCCTTTATGATTCATCATCTTTGTCGCGAACGTCCCGTTCGGGCGCCTTGAAAAAAGAGGTAAAAAAGAGGAGTCGCCACCAATATTTATTTATGGGAAAAAACATTGGAAAAATCATTTATTTTAAGGAAAATGGTCTAAAAAAAAGATAAAGATTTGAGTCCGGGAGTCGGTTACGAGTAGGGAAGGTGTTAGCACCCCACATCGCCCGTTTAAAAAACGGTACCTCAAGTTAATTGTGCAAAAACATTTTAATAACCTTTTGAATATTTATTTTACCCCAAAAATTATTTACAAGAAATAATTATTTTTGATTTTTAATATTTTAAATTTTTATTAATTTTTTATTTTTTTATTTATTGTTTATAAAAACTAAATGAGGTTGAACATGACACATGAGTCCACTAGGTAACCTCATATCTAAGGGATTGAACATGGCACCGTGTCCATAGAGAATCCTTAAAAATAGAACAACTTAATTATTTGATTATTTTAACATAAAAAGAGACGCAAAAAAGGAAAATTTAGTTTTGGCTTGACAAGATGATTTATCTTGCTCCTACGTATTCCCAGGTACGATGGGAAACTCAATGTCACGTAGTTCTTTTAGAAAAAGTTTGGTTAGTTGGTTGATTTTATTTTATTTTATTTTTTAAAAGATTTGACTTTTGATTTTTTTTGTTAAAAAAATATTTTATTTCAAAATAAACTCACTCTTGCATAGGGTCAAAGATAGAAATGTTATACGATAAACCCTTACAATTCATAGGCCATTTGAGGATGAAAAATCATACATCAACATCGTGGATTGTTGTGTGAATTCAGATAAATTTTTATTTTATAAAATTGAATAAAATTTTGTTGAAAAGAGTAAATTGAAAACATTTAATATTTTATATAAAAGGGAATTCACCCTTGCACTAGGTTAAAGATAGCGGAGCTATACGATGAACCCTTACAATTCATATGACACTTGAGGATGAAAAATCATACATCAACATCATAAATTGTTGCGTGAAATCAAAAGAGATTTTTATAAAACTAAATCGGGTAAAATTGGTTAAAGGTGTAAATTGAAAACATTTTTTTTTTAAAAAAAAGGATAATTCACTCTCGCACAGGGTTAAAGATAGTCAAGCTATACGATGAGCCCTTACAATTTATATGACACTTAAGGATGAAAATTCATACATCAATGTCATAGATTCACTAGTGCAATAAGTGCTTTTTACGTCAGTTAAAATTGATTTTTTACGTCAGAATACTGACTGACGTAAATACAGCTGACGTTAATAGTTAATATTTTAACGTCAGTTGAGAACTGACGTTAAATATAAAACTATTAACGTCAGTTCTTTAACAAAACTGACGTTAATTTTGTCAGTTTTTTAAACAACTGACGTTAAACATAAAAATATTAACGTCAGTTCTTTAAGACAACGGACGTTAATTTTGTTAAAACTAACGTCAGTTGTTATAAAGAATTGACGTTAAAGGTTTAATTTTAACGTCAGTTGTTTATTACAACTGACGTTAATAGTGTACTGTATATTTTATAAAATACTATCAACGTCAGTTGTTTGATACAACTGACGTTAATAGATTTTTTTTTTAAATTCAGTTTTAAAATATCACTCCCCTCAGTTATCCCTGCATTCAGTAAATATCCCAGTAACACAGAATATCACACACATTACAGAATTGCAAAGGAAAAATGGAACAATGGGGGGACTTAAAACCAAAACCCATGTATATATATAAATAAATTTTAGTTCCAATGTCTAAAAAACAAAACTACCAATCTAAGGATATATATATACATGTTATTAATTAGTTTCTAAAGTCTAACAAAAAAAACTATTCATCTAAGTAGTGCGGAGGTATCTTGTCAATTCCTTTTTCTGCCGCATACTTGAAGAATAATTCAGCGAAGCGCATCCTCAAGTCTCTTAACTCATCTTCTTGAAAAGGCGATTGGTCGATAAATGCCTAGACACGTTCAAATAATAACAATAACATCAATGCAAGTCATCTTCAAAACTATAATATATAATTTAACAAGTTGTTTAAATATTACCTTATTCCATCCATCCGTAATAGATGCGGAGACTATGTTCAGCATATGAAACATCACATAATAGCCGCACGACCACCCGTCAATTTGAAATCGAGACTACCAACAAAATTAATTTCAACGTCAGTTGAATACACATATAAATTAGTAATTATAATATTAATTATTTGATAAATAAACTACCAAATCTTGAGGATGTTCCATACAGGATTTGCTTTAGCCTTAGAAGTCCTACTTCTCCCGTTGGCGCAACTTATGCTACTCGCCTTCAGTGCGCTATCATAAACAAATAATCATGTCGATCAATTAACAAATTCATATATCATGTGTGTAATAAACTGAAAACAATTGATATTAAAACTTAAATTAAATTTAAGATTAGTTAATTACTTATTTACAGCTTCCAACACCACATGTGGCGACTATTGGTAGAGAGAGCAAAAGAATATGACAGTATGCCTAGACGGGTGAAGTACGAACAACTGCCAATGGCTTTTCATACAGTAGGGAGCCAGATATAATTCTTTCGGATTGTCTCCCAACAAGTTCCCTAAGTATTTACTCAATGCATCACTAGCAAAGAAATCAAGCAGAAGGATTGACGGATCTAAGAAGCCGTAAACTGATGCAACGCCCTTATCAAGCTGAAGACGATGGAGATACCTAAGATATGAAAAGGTGTGGATGTTAATTACATAATATATATATATTTAAATTAAAATAAATTATTAAATGGAAAAATACCAAAAATAAATAAGTTATAAAATTAAAATTAACTTACGTGCACTAGAGACTGAAAACATTGCTGTTCATCCAGACGTTATTTCTGCAGGCGTTCCCGAGATCGTCACCACAGAAGGTAAATATCCTCCGTTGATCTGGGCGTGCCACCCATCCATTGTGCTCCAATGGACATTTAAAAATCTCAAACGCATAATCCTCACCAAGTGAGAACAAACGAGTGATAGGTGACAACGACACCGACGTTGACTTGGCCTTCAGTTTAGGAAAAATAAAATAGATAAGTTGTTGATAATTAAATAAAACACAAGTAATTATTTTACTAATTTGGACATTAATAATGAATACATACCTTTGTTAACATTTCGAGCTCACGTCGTTTGGAGTCCAACTCAAGCTCACGCCTTTTCATTTCCAACTCATGCTCATGGCATTGGACTTCGAACTCCCGCTCCCTAGCTGCCAACTCATCATCCTCCACATGTGCCCTACTAAAACTCTCTTTTGTGCTCACATGTGAAGGGTTGGCATGCCCTGCGGTGTCCTGGGATGTACCGACGGAGGAAAGCTCTCTGGCAAGCTCCTGCTTGAATTCTGGGTTGGATATTAAGCTTTGCATCAGATGTGTTGTAATAGCTGGGTTGGACATGAGGTGCTGAGTAATGTCAGCCAAAATTGATGCTTCATCGACCACCCGCTTTTGTGAAGCAGACTTGCCATAATATTCTTTGATGGTCACGTTCCCAGGAACACCGAGATCCCGACCAGGATGGTCTTTCTTGCCTAGAGCAGTCATCAAGACGTCCCGCCGTCCAGAAGGGACGAATGCGCCCTGGGAGGATTGTGCTTTAAGATCCATCTACAATGAAAAAAATGAAAAAACGTGAAAGTGAAAAGTGTTGCAAATATATATACAAATATCAATTGAAATCAAGTTAATTATTTACTTACAATCTTATCTGCCACTTCGCGAGTGGCATCAACTTTAAAAGATCCCGTCTTTGTCATGCGGCCGGCTAACCAGACATCCTCGCGGTCGATGTCCGACGGAGGACTTAATGGTGTGCCCTCAGGCACCTCTCCTCTTTCAATCCTAGCAGAGTGCTCTTCCTGCTTCGCCCTCAGCCTATTCTCCATCATCTTCTCGATCCGAGTCCGGTACCCACCCTGAGACATGGTGTGGCGGTGGACGTTCTTCGCCTGATTCTGCCGACCCTTATTTGCCTTAGCCTATTCAAACAAAAACACATAATTAAATACAGTTGAATGATCTATAATAAGTATACAAAATTAACTTAATCAACCAACCTGAAATTCTCCATCCTGTTGACTCCTGGCAAACATATCCCAAGTATCCTGATCAATCCAGGGATAATCCGAGAACATTTTATCAAGCCGCTTCTTCCCAGATACATAGTACCTGGTAAGATCATGCTTGAACCCATTCCAACGCTTTGATGCCATTTTCATACATTTATGACGATGATCCTCGTCATTTGGCACAGTCCAAGCTACCTACACATTAAATACATAACAACTGGATGGGTTAAACTCGGATAATTATCTAATAATGTAAATCAAACGAATGTAAAGGTAAAATACTGCGATAGCCTCCCAAATCTGATCCTTAACGTTCCGTGGAACGTCATTCCAGTAGTTGTACTTGATGCTTACGTCTTTCGCTTCGCAGAAAACACCCACTTATTAAATTCTTTAGCACGGGGTCCCTGGGCATT
This sequence comes from Sophora flavescens, assembly GCA_030762895.1. Lineage (NCBI taxonomy): Eukaryota > Viridiplantae > Streptophyta > Magnoliopsida > Fabales > Fabaceae > Sophora > Sophora flavescens. The sequence goes on from CM061070.1 coordinate 10,731,214, forward strand.
TAGATTAGCATCGAAGGACACCTCAAGCTTGTGTCCGCTTTGCCTGTCCTTCTTTAGTTTCTTCAATGAGGTGGCTCCTCTACCCCGTTTCCTATGAGCCTGTGATGTCTGTATGGACAAAAAAAATGATAAAATAGAGGGTTGTAACATTATAAACTTACATTAAAAAGAAGGACTAAAGATAGTATATAACATGTAAACTTACACTAGAATCAGGCATAGGTGTGATCGGGTCCTGCGAAGCCCCCACAGTGTCCTCCCGTGCAGGTGGGCTATCCGACTGATCCATATGTATGCCCGTTCAGAAACAATATATATGTATTAATATAGGTTATAACTCAAAATAAATACAGAAGTATAAATAAAAATAACTAGATAGGTCCTGTAGATATTCAAAACATCTATCCAATATAAGGACAATACGGGAGATTGAAAACTATAGTTTTTGAAGATTGCCAAGCACTGGTCACGGCCTGGAAGTGATGTCCATCACGACCGTAACGTACCAACTGAACCAGACCCTCACATGCAGAACTGATCATGGCCTAGCCGTGATGAGCATCACGGTCGTGACAGATCAACCAGCAGAGCAGCATGCACTCAAAACCAAAAATATAGACATTCCAAACAACTCAAACTCACGGTTTCATGTTTCAACTACTAAGACTACTGTTTCAACATACACTCAAAACAAAAAATAGAGACATTCCAAACAACTCAAACTCACAGTTTCAAGTTTCAACTACTGAGACTACAGTTTCAACATACACTCAAAACCAAAAATAAAAAAATGTGCCCTAAAGACTCACCAGAAATAGGTGCTCGCGTGGTGGTGGTGGGGATGTTGGTGTAAGCCCTAGAGGCCAATGTATTTCTTTAGACTTACATTTGTATCTTGCTATTTCATATATATATATATATGATATGAGGCATTCCAGTTTATTGTGTTACTTGTTTAAACATAATAAAGTCCTTAGAATAGAAATTTCTGTTCAATAGAATATCAAGTATATGACTTGATCGTGAGACACTATTGAACAATGAAATCCTATTCTTAAATATCCGTAGTCAAGAATTTTATTAATAAGGACAATAATAATACAATTGAGACTATTATGTGTGCAAACTGATGACCACATGTCACGGGTCATAGATATGAGATATCGAGTTGCCACATAGGTACGCATTAAGGTAATGATGTACTGGATTGACCCACCATGAGAACACTACATGGAGCGTTATGTGAGTGTCATAAGTAGTTCTCATAGTGACAATGGTGTATGTAATCCTTCGACCTGAAATCACTACGATCCCTACATGAGGAGTCGTGTGCTTTAATATCGTCAAACGTCATCTGTAATAGGATGATTATAAAGACGATCATTGGGCATACCACGAGCCATGCAGAGGGATGTGAGTGACCTAGATGGAATTTGTCCCTCCTACATAACAGGAGTAATATCTGTGGGCCCCCTGATAGAGTGAGACTGTAAAATGCATGACCGTGCTAAAATGAGTCAATATGAGATATTGACCTCATTTGTTGTTAAGTCTACTCGGGTATCAGGGAACATGATATTGAACCATACTAGGGTGACACATTCTATGCCTTGTGTTCAATATAGATATATGGACAAAGGGATAACAATGCACATGAATATTTGTCACAGAAAGGTTTCGTCAAATCACTGACTTTCTCACTACTTAGGTAGCAGTGATGTATTGCTAGATACCGCTCACTGTTTGTAATATTAAATGGGATTTAATATTACTGCTAACATATTGGGAACCTATAGGGTCACACACAAAAGAGCGGATTAAAAGAAGCATTAAAAGAAAGTTGGACTTTCCTATTGGGCCTAGCGCATAGTAGATGGGCTTAGGTCAAATGTTGCTCACTAACTCACTTAAGGAGGTGATACTATAAGTAGACCACTTAAGTTGTTGTGCCCACACGGTTGATAACCTAGCCGCACAAAAGAGAGTAAGTGTGAACAACAAAGTCTCGGTTTTGAAGCTAGCACTGTGAGACAGAGACGCTTCGGTTCGTGACGTTGGACGCTCATGGAATCCGCTCGTGTGGATACCTCTAGAGACACCGTTCGTGCGATGTTCGTGATAGACGAATTTCAACAAACAGCCATCGCTTCAAGAGGTAAACTTTCGAATCATGAATCATGACCATTCGCAAGGATCCTTCGATGGGAATTTTTCCGCTGCGTTTCTTTTGTTTTATACGCAAATTCCCAACAGTGGTATCAAAGCAAGGTTGCGAAACCATGATTCTATTACGTGGTTTATCTGTTATGTATGATAACATGTTTGTAATGTGAATCGTTTTCTGAAAATTGTTTTTGAAAATCGTTTGCATCTGGTTTGCGAAACCTTGTTTCTGTGATTTTCGTATGTATATGATATATATGTCTATTGCATGTTTGTGTATATATGCGATATGTACATTGGTTCTGAATCCTTATTATGTTCTGTGATGGCATCAAATGTTGATGTTAAACATGATTGTTTTCATTCTGTGTTGGCGGCGTTAAGGGGTTTCGAGACATGAAAAGTTCATGTTGTTGCGGCCGAGGTTCCAAGTGTTGAAACCGTAGCCGTCGTTCCTTGCAACGTGAAGTGTTCACGGGCCTTGCGGTTTTAGGGTTGAAAGGTTGACGCCCTAGCCACCAAGGAAGCGAGGCACACTTCGGAATTTCGGAATTTCCAGCGGGACCCCGTGCTACCTCTGCAGAGTGTGTAATTTGAAATTCAAATTTCAAATTTTATGTCACCATTTAATAATTATATCAATCACAATAAATGTGATTTATAGTAACATAAATTATAATAAATGTGATTTATTATATATATGTTACGGTTTCAAAATTCAGATTTTGAAATGTGATTTATATCAATCACAATAAATGTGATTTATAGTAACATCAATTATAATAAATGTGATTTATTATATATATGTTACGTTTTCAAAATTCAGATTTTGAAATGTGATTTATATCAATTACAATAAATGTGATTTGTTACAATAAATGTGATTTATGTTAATTGAATAAATGTGATTTATGTCAATTACAATAAATATGATTTGTGGTAACAACAATTGCAATAAATGTGATTTATGTCATTTACAATAAATATGATTTATAATAAATGTGATTTGTGGTAACAACAATTGCAATAAATATGATTTATAGTAACATCTATTATAATAAATGTGATTTATTATATATATATGTTATGTTTTCAAAATTCAGATTTTGAAATCTCTAATTTATGAAATTAATAATAATAATGATTATGTGTTATTATTGGTTGTTACTATTTATTTGGTGATGTATGGTGAATGGTTATGGCCTTAGTCCTTTTACCTTTTGGTTTATATTTTGAAATACGGCCTGCGTGCCGTGCCTTTCTCTTATATTCCATATGTATCTTCTTTTCTCATCTTACTCCCCTCATATGTAAAATGAGGTTTCTGTTTATGTAATGTAATGATGGAGACAAGAAGACGCTATCACGTGGGAGATCTTGCTTGGAGAAGCTTGGACGCTCCTAGGTTTTAGTTTAGATTCTCTCATTGGCTTGGGAGAATCAATGCGTTAGGGGCCATAACCATATCACATTTATTTACCTTATATATGTATGAGATGCATGTATGTATATAGTATGTTAAAAGATGTTTAACTAATATATGTATGAGATGCATGTATGAAAATAGTAAGTTAAAGAGTTTAACAAATGATGAGATCAAGTTTTAATCAAATCCCTCAAAAGGAAATATTAAGTCACATTTAAAGGCCTTCCGATGCATGGCACTCGTCAAGACTACTATCGATTAAGTGTGGGTCCGCCAAAGCGGGTACCTTTATCTATAATAGTAAGGCGCGATGGGACAAATGTAATGTTCAACTGCTATCCATTGGGTCGACTTAACTAAGCCAACTTCAATAGGATTGAAAGGCTTAGAGGCTCATAAGTTGGGCTTTAGTCCATGTGATGGATTAGAATAAGAGTTATTCACCCAACTATCCAAGAGTTGCATGAGATGCAATCGGAAAGTGTTTCCTACCTAAATAACCGAATTTTGGGTGATCACCAAAGTCGACTTAAAGCTAGGTGAAATATGGATCTTGGCCCACTAGAAAATCTTCCAACGGGATTTTCCGAATCAATGATGAGGGTCATTGTTTTGAGTAAAATAGTGGGAGGCGTATTTAATTAAAGACCTTATTAAATAACTTCATGGCATGATACTTATACTTTGCATATTTATCTCTCGTAGATTACCATGGCATCAAACACATCAAGTAACTTTGTCATTGCGATCCGTCCTTGAGAAGGACAAACTATCCGGAACGAATTTTCTCGGACTGGTACAGAAACTTGAGGATTGTCCTCAAACATGAGAAAAAGCTGTATGTTCTTGAGGAGCCTATTCCCGAGAAGCCACCGGCTTCAAGTGCTCCTAGGGCTGTGGGGATGCTTATAAGAAGCATCAGGATGACGCCTTAGACATGGTCTGTCTTATGCTTGCTGCCATGACCTCTGAGCTGCAAAAGCAACATGAGACCATGGAGGCGTACGATATGATCGTGCACCTCAAGCTGCTCTACCAAGAGCAAGCAAGCAAGAGGAACTGCCCAAAATACCTGGAAGAAAGCAAGAAGAAGAAGGGAAGTGAGACTTCCACTTCAGGTATGTTTGTTATAGAAGTCAATTTATCTACTTCTGCATCATGGGTATTAGATACCGGATGTGGTTCTCACATTTGTACAAATGTGCAGGATCTAAACAGGAGTAGACCATTGGCAAAGGGCGAAGTCGACCTACAAGTTGGAAATGGAGCAAAGGTTGCTGCTTTAGCCGTAGGGACTTATGTATTGACTTTGCCCACTGGGCTTACTATTCAGTTAGAGAACTGTTATTTTGTGCCTGCAATTAGCAGGAATATCATTTCCATTTCTTGTTTGGACAAGATTGGTTTTTCTTTTATAATAAAGAACAAAAGTTGTTCTATTTATTTGGATGATATTTTCTATGCTAGTGCACACATGAGTAATGGACTTTATGTCCTTGATCTTGAAATGCCCATCTATAACGTAAATACTAAGAGGATCAAACCAAATGAGTTGAACCCGTCTTATCTTTGGCATTGTCGTTTAGGCCATATAAATGAGAAGCGCATTTGAAGCTCCATAAAGATGGACTCTTGGACTCATTTGATTATGAATCATATGAGATATGTGAGTCTTGTTTATTGGGAAAGATGACTAAAGCTCCATTCACCCAAGCAAAGGTGAAAGAGCCAACGATCTTTTGGGTCTTATACATAGCGATGTATGCGGACCCCTAAACACATTAGCTAGAGGTGGTTTTCAGTACTTCATCACATTTCTTGATGATTTCAGTAGATATGGATTTGTGTATCTTATGAAACATAAATCGGAATCCTTTGAAAAGTTCAAGGAATTCAAAAATGAGGTACAAAACCAACTTGGTAAAAATATTAAAGCTCTTCGATCAGATCGAGGTGGTGAATATTTGAGCCTAGAGTTTGATGATCATATGAAAGAGTTTGGGATTTTATATGAACTCTCTTCACCTGGAACAGAACAATGGTATGGTGTTTACGAGAGGAGAAATCGAACCTTGTTGGACATGGTTCGGTCTATGATGAGTCATGCAAACCTTCCAAACTCTTTTTGGGGATATGCTCTATTGACAGCAGCTTTTACACTTAACCGTGTTCCATCCAAAACGGTAGAAAAGACACCATATGAGATATGGAGTGGTAGACAACCCAAAGATGTCTTTTATGAAGATTTGGGGTTGTGAAGCATATGTAAAACGTCAAGTTTCTAATAAGCTTGATCCCAAATCTGATAAATGCTTCTTTGTGGGGTATCCCAAAGAAACCAAGGGATACTATTTCTATAATCCTTCCGAAGGCAAAGTGTTTGTCGCACTGATTGGTGTATTCCTAGAAAAGGAGTTTATCTCCATAGGAACCAGTGGGAGGAAGATAGAACTTGAAGAAATTCAAGAATCACAGAGTAGTGACCTACCATTGGTGGAACAGGAGCAACCTTCACGAGAATTGTGGAGGAACAACCCGCTCCAAGAGCACAAGACCAGCCAGAGGTCTAACAGGATACGTCACCAGCACTGAGAGATATTTAATTTCTCATGACTCCACAAGGTGATGTATTGCTCATGGATCAAGATGAGCCTGTGACCTACCAGGAGACCACATTCGCCCCAGAGACCGAGAAGTGGCTTGAGGCCATGAAATCTGAGTTGGATTCCATGTACACCAACCAGGTATGGACCTTGGTAGAGCCACCTGAAGGGGTAAAACCTATAGGGTGCAAGTGGGTTTTCAAAAAGAAAACTGACATGGATGGTAAGGTACACATCTTTAAGGCGCGATTGGTCGCTAAGGGTTTCAAGCAAATTCATGGTGTCGACTATGATGAGACCTTTTCACCTGTTGCGATGCTTAAATCCGTCCGGATCTTACTTGCTATCGCTGCATACCATGATTATGAGATATGGCAGATGGATGTCAAAACTGCCTTCCTTAATGGAAAGCTTCTTGAGGATGTGTACATGACACAACCTGAAGGCTTTGACATTTCAGAGGATGCTCGAAAGGTATGTAAATTGCAGCGGTCAATCTATGGATTGATGCAAGCTTCCGAAGTTGGAACCTTCGTTTTGATGATCTTTGTAAGACGATGACGGATTCATCAAAAATGAAGATGAACCTTGTGTCTACAAGAAGGTTAGTGGGAGCATTGTTGTTTTTCTGGTGTTATATGTAGATGACATATTACTCATTGGAAATGACATCCCTACACTACAAAATGTAAAGACATGGTTAGGGAATTGCTTCTCTATAAAAGATTTGGGTGAGGCTACCTATGTATTGGGAATCAGGATCTATAGGGATAGATCGCTGAAATTGCTTGGCCTAAGTCAGAGTACATACATAGACAAAGTGTTGAGACGCTTTAACATGCATGAATCCAAGAAAGGACTCTTGCCTATGTCACATGGTATATGCCTATCAAAGGCACAATCCCCTTCCACTCAAGAAGAAAGGGATCGCATGAGTAAGATTCCATATGCATCCGCAATTGGATCTATCATGTATGCCATGTTATGTACTCGACTAGATGTATCGTATGCTTTAAGCATAACGAAAGGTGTACGATCCGATCCCGGTGAAAGTCACTGGTCTCTTTGTCAAGAGCATCCTTAAGTACTTGAGAAGAACTAAGGATTCGTTCTTGGTATATGGAGGTGAGGAAGAGCTTGATGTAATAGGTTACACCGATGCTAGCTTCCAGACCGATAAGGATGATTCCAGATCGCAATCTGGTTATGTGTTCTGCCTGAATGGCGGGGCTGTGAGCTGGAAAAGTTCAAAGCAGGAAACAGTTGCCGATTCTACTACAAAGGCTGAGTATATTGCTGCCTCCAATGCAAAGAAAGGAGGCTGTTTGGATCGGGAAGTTCATTATCGAGCTTGGTACGGTTCTGGTATTGTGGACCCCATTGATCTCTATTGTGATAACAATGGGGCCATTGCACAAGCTAAGGAACCTAGATCTCATCAGCGATCCAAACATATACTTAGGCGCTTCCATCTCATTCGAGAGATTATCGATAGAGGAGATGTGAAGATATGCAGAGTACCAACACTTGATAACGTTGTTGACCCACTTACGAAACCTCTTGCTCAACAGAAGCATGAAGGTCACACTAGATCGATGGGCATTAGATTGATGCCTGATTGGCTCTAGTGCTAGTGGGAGATTGTTGGTGTAAGCCCTAGAGGCCAATGTATTTCTTTAGACTTACATTTTTATCTTGCTATTTCATATATATATATGATATGAGGCATTCCAGTTTATTGTGTTACTTGTTTAAACATAATAAAGTCCTTAGAATAGAAATTTCTGTTCAATAGAATATCAAGTATATGACTTGATCGTGAGACACTATTGAACAATGAAATCCTATTCTTAAATATCCGTAGTCAAGTATTTTATTAATAAGGACAATAATAATACAATTGAGACTATTATGTGTGCAGACTAATGACCACATGTCACGGGTCATAGATATGAGATATCGAGTTGCCACATAGGTACGCATTAAGGTAATGATGTACTAGATTGACCCACCATGAGAACACTACATGGAGCGTTATGTGAGTGTCATAAGTAGTTCTCATAGTGACAATGGTGTATGTAATCCTTCGACCTGAAATCACTACGATCCCTACATGAGGAGTCGTGTGCTTTAATATCGTCAAACGTCATCTGTAATAGGATGATTATAAAGACGATCATTGGGCATACCACGAGCCATGCAGAGGGATGTGAGTGACCTAGATGGAATTTGTCCCTCCTACATAACAGGAGTAATATCTGTGGGCCCCCTGATAATGTGAGACTGTAAAATGCATGGCCATGCTGAAATGAGTCAATATGAGATATTGACCTCATTTGTTGTTAAGTCTACTCGGGTATCAGGGAACAAGATATTGAACCATACAAGGGTGACACATTCTATGCCTTGTGTTCAATATAGATATATGGACAAAGGGATAACAATGCACATGAATATTTGTCACAGAAAGGTTTCGTCAAATCACTGACTTTCTCACTACTTAGGTAGCAGTGATGTATTGCTAGATACCGCTCACTGTTTGTAATATTAAATGGGATTTAATATTACTGCTAACGTATTGGGAACCTATAGGGTCACACACAAAAGAGTGGATTAAAAGAAGCATTAAAAGAAAGTTGGACTTTCCTATTGGGCCTAGCGCATAGTAGATGGGCTTAGGTCAAATGTTGCTCACTAACTCACTTAAGGAGGTGATACTATAAGTAGACCACTTAAGTTGTTGTGCCCACACGGTTGATAACCTAGCCGCACAAAAGAGAGTAAGTGTGAACAACAAAGTCTCGGTTTTGAAGCTAGCACTGTGAGACAGAGACGCTTCGGTTCGTGACGTTGGACGCTCACGGAATCCGCTCGTGTGGATACCTCTAGAGACACCGTTCGTGCGGTGTTCGTGATAGATGAATTTCAACAAACAGCCATCGCTTCAAGAGGTAAACTTTCGAATCATGAATCATGACCATTCGCAAGGATCCTTCGGTGGGAATTTTTCCGCCACGTTTCTTTTGTTTTATACGCAAATTCCCAACAGGGGAAGCTCGAGTGGTGGCCAACGTTCGATGTGGTTACTGAGAGCAGAGGGACAAGGAGAGTTAGTGCGTGGGAAGGGGAAAGAGAGATGTCAAGTTATTGCAAAGAATGAGCGGGAAAGACAGAGTTAGGGGTTAAGAGTGTACCTCACGGTGGTGGCGAAGAAGCCCTCGCGGTGGTTACGGTGGAGATGAGCTTGCGATTAGGGCAGAGTGAGAGTGAGAGTGAGGGTTGAGAGTGATGAAAAGAGAAAAGAGACGTACAGAGAAGTGCAGAAGGCGCCCGGGTGAAAATGTTATAATCAAAATAAAACAACATTTTACGTCAGTTGTTAGTAAAAACTGACGTTAAAGGTCATATATTTAACGTCAGTTGTCTTAAGAAACCGACGTTAAAAACACTCACACTTCTAACGTCAGTTGTATTACACAATGGACGTTAAAAGTTTATTAGTTTCTGTAAAAACATTCATTCCTTTGACTACTGTGCTACTTACCCATTCACCTTGTAACCTAATCCTCTTAATGAGCATTAAGTTTTTAGATAAGTTTTCAAGAAAATCAGAATATCTTAGTAACTTCATCCCTTGCTCCTATAAATAGCTTCCTTCCATCCTTTTAATTTTTTATGCTTCACAATATGGCTCTGCCGTGGAGATTAACTTCATCACTCTTTCTTCCTATGCCTAGACTCAAAGATCTTTGTCTTAATGGTCAAACAACTTATGAGGTTGTGTAAATCACATAACATGGATGGTAAGGTTGGGTGAATCACGTAATGTGATTCTCTCACTTTATTTCATCCCCGTCATCCCTTTCACTTTGCTTTGGAAGCAAGTGACTGTGGATTCAAGACGATGCATCAAGGAATTCCAGTGAAGAAGAAAGATGCAAAGATCCATTTCACTTTGCTTTCACTGCTAGTGACTGAGGATTTACTTTGCATCATGGAATTCATGTGAGGGAGGTGATGCATCCATTGGAGTTTCTGATGACAGGACTGAGAAGAAAATGATGTTGAAGCAGAAACTTTTTTATATTTTAGGGCTATGTTGCAGAATTTTTTTATCTTTTAATCATGTAATTTTAACTTATGAATCGGTTCAATGAGATACTATTTGATTATACATATAACTTGTTTTATGTTAAGTGTTTATTTATTTTAATTTGCACAAGAATTTGTTTACTAATTCAAGCTAATTAATAAAAATTAAAAATAAACTTGTTTAAAAAAAGGTTTAGAAATAAACTGCACTATATGGAGTGATCTGCGTAAGAGGGACAACAGAGACATGACAACCAATGAAATGAGTTTTATAATTATTTACGTCAGTTATTTATAGAACTGAAGTAAATAGTGATTTAATATTTACAAACTGCCACCACCTCATTTTTAACGTCAACTTAATTTATGACTACCAAGTTCCCGTATATTAATTACATTATTTCCAATATTCATTCTGCACGTTTATAATATATAGGATTATTTACGTCAGCTATTTATTTAACTGAAGTAAAAATCACACTTTTAACGTCAGTTGTATAAAAAACTGACGTTAACAATAAATATTTTTTATTTTAAAAACACTTTTAACATCAGTTTTTTTAAACAACTGACGTTAAAAGTGTATAGATATCTGCAAAAACATTCATTCCTTTGACTACTGTGCTACTTACCCATGCACCTTGTAACTTAATCCTCTTAATGAGCATTAAGTTTATAGATAAGTTTTCAAGAAAATCAGAATAGCTTAGTAACTTCATCCCCTGCTCCTATAAATAGCTTCCTTCCATCCTTTTAATTTTTGGCTTCACAATATGGTTCTGCCATGGACGTTAACTTCATCACTCTTTCTTCCTATTCCTAAACTCAAAGATCTTTGTCTTAATGGTCAAACAACTTCTGAGGTTGTGTAAATCACGTAAAATGGGTGATAAGCTTGTGTAAATCACATAATGTGAGTTGCTCACCTTATCATCCTTCCGGAGAATCAGCTGCTGGAGGGCAAATCAGGTGCTCGGGCGTCACAGTTCCAAAACCTCAGCTTTGGCAGCAAGTGACCGTCATGGAAGTCTCTAGAACCACTGCCTTTGCTTGAAACAGATCTAGTGCACCTGTTTTTGCCTCTCTTGAGCTCTCTCATGCCCCCCAGTTTTCTGAGGTCCTAAAGGATGCAAGTGACTGTTCTAAGACCATTGCTAAAACAGATCGAGTGCACCCTTCGGAGTATAGTTTTCCCTTTGGCATATTTCATAAAACTCTCTGATGGGATGTAGCTTTAATGTTTAGGATTTTAAACCCTTTCAATGTAACTTTTTATAGGATTTTAAACCCTTTAAATCTTCTGTATCAGTCTGTATTACACTTCATGAATGAGATCCGGTTTGGGTTATTGATTCAACTTATACTTCGCACATATATTTTAGTTTTCAAAACAGAAACACAAAACATCAAATCAATTGTGAAACTGAAACTTTGAGGAAGGCAATGCGGAAGGGTACGTATACTAGATCAAAAAATTATTAAAATAACCTTTAACATCTGTTGATGTAAGGATTGACGTTAAAAGTGAAGTGACTCACTTTTAACGTCAGTTCGATAAAGATCTGACGTTAAAATGTTCACAGTTAACGTCTGTTGTTTATTAAACTGACGTTAAAAGTGAGTCACTTCACTTTTAACGTCAGTCCTTAAAACAACTGACGTTAAAATTGAATTAATGAAGTCTGATATTTACAAAACTGCCACCGCCCTCTTTTTAACGTCTAGCTTTTGGTTAACTGACGTAAACCTTTACCGTCTAATGTCTATTTTCCACTAGTGATTGTTGCGTGAATAAAAAAAAATTTAAAAAGGATTTTTTCATATTTTGTTTTCATTTTTTATGTTTAGTGATTTCAATTTTTTTTTTTTGCACTTTATAGCTTGGCATCAATTTCTGAAAGAACTTGGCACAAAGAGCAAAACACTGGCCCAAACCTGACCCAAACAAGCTAACAATTCACATAATAAAAAATGAAAATAAGGTTAAAAACCAACACAGTCAGAAGCTCTTCTTCTAGTTACCAACAAAGGAGATAGACCAAGAAGCTGCAGTGGTAGACCCGTACAGGGGCGAGGACGGCGGAGGCGAGCCCGGCGGAGGCGTATAGGCGGAGCGTTTGGTGCGGCTGAGTCTGAGCACGATATGGTGGCGTCACGGAGAGGACCGGTCGTGGAGGTGGTGCCGCGTAGATCTAGTGTCAATGACGGTGCGGCTGATAGGTGGAGGAGGCAGCGGTAATAGACGCAGCGACGGACTTGATGCCGTGATGGTGATGGCGGCCAGCGGTGGATGAACAGTGGCGAAACTGGTCTGATTCGGCGGAGGGGACGACGGTTCATGATATGGACGAGGACACGCATCACTGTGGCGAGCTCGTGACACCGGTGACAGATTCGGATCTGGACGGAGAAGGCGAGCTTGTCTGTGTGGTGGTCAAGCCCACACTATTACGAAATCGAAGTGAGGGAACGACAACTGGAATGCGTGAAGGGAGCTGGGGTTATGAACGGTGGCGATGAGGATCGTCACGGTTGGCCGCATGGTGGCCACCCGAGTTGCTAAGTAGAGCTTGTTTGTGTGTGGATTTCTTGTTCTTTGTTGATGAAGGAGGTATTGGAATGAGTAAAGTGAAAATCTGAGGGAAAAATGAGTGATTTGAGGTATATAGGAGAAGGAGGTGTTGGGATGGGTTTTTATGGTGTTGTTGAAGGTAGCAGAGACAAGATTATTAGTAAGGAAGAAGATGAAAAATAGAGAGAGAAAAAGATAATAGATCTAGAGACAAAAAAAATGGTGTGTGGTGTTGTTGTTGGTAGCAGAAGATGGTGAAACAGGAACACTAGCTGGAGTGAGGACAGAAGATGCAGTTGTTGAAGGTGGTTCAGGTGGTGGTGATATTGGTGAGAGGTGAGGGCTAGCATATGGTGATGTCAATGGTGAAATGGGTATGAGGGAGATGCAACTATTGGTGAATAAACTGGTGGAACGCCACCACCATATGATGTTTGTGCTACTTCTGGAGGTTGAGAAATAGGGGATGGAGATTTTTGGAAGAGATGGAATGTAGGGAGTTTGAAGGGTTTTTCTAAGCTCCCCCCAGTATTTTTCGTTTCCCTCTTTCTATGCTCTATGTTGTTGTATTATTCTCTTCCTCCTCTCCAAAAATGTTCTTTTTCTTTACTTCTGTTGTGTGAACTTATATTAGCATCAAGGGAGAAAAATGACAAACATCTCAATTAGCCAGTTGTATGGAGAGGGACAACACTGTTGGGGTGTAGCTGCAATAGGGCAAATCAGCTTTGTTGTTGGGATGGTACAGGGAAGCAGAGAACAGGAGGATTAGGCACCATTTTTGTGTAAAAAGGAGTCAAAGCCAAAAGACCAAAGAAAGCACACTTGGTTCATACTTGAAAATGGACATTACCGTGGGAATAAAAAATATAGAAGACAACAAATTGTTTTTTTCATTTTTAATTATTATTTTAACATTCAGAAACTTTTTTTTTTTTGTTTGGATTTGGACTATGGACTCAAACATGGGCTATACAAATATTGGGCTCAAAGCATGAACAAAAGCGATTTTATTTTTATTTTTATTTTTGCCAATTTTTATTTTCCTTTTCGAAATATTAATGAAATTGAGAAGATACCCGGACAAAATTAGGTGGTCACAGTTGCCCCTCTTTACTTGTTTCTTATTGGATAATAGGTATAACCATAGTTAATATATTATAGTTATAAGAAACGAGTAAAGACATGAACTCCAATTTTGTTCGGGGTACACTGACTAGCAAAAAGACAGGTGTCTACAAAGCGATTTCCCGTAAAGAATCAATTGGTTGGATTGGCCACTGAGGTTTACACGTAAAAAGCTTGCAGGGTGGATTTCCTGCTTAGCTTAAAAACAAAGATAAAGAGCTTTCGGGGTGGATTGCCCGTCAGAAGCTGAACAGAAAGATAAAAGAGCTTACGGGAGGGATTGCCCGTCAGAAGCTCGAACAGGAAGATAGAAGAGCTTACAGGGTTGATTGCTCGTCAGAAGCTTGAACAGAAAGATAAAAAAGAGCTTACGGGGTGGATTGCCCGTCAGAAGCTCGAACAAAAAGATAAAAAAAGTTACAGGGTTGATTGCCCGGCAGAAGCTCGAACAGAAAGATAAAAGAGCTTACGGGGTGAATTGCCCGTCTGAAGCTCGAACAAAAGATAAAAAAGCTTACAGGGTTAATTGCCCGTCAAAAGCTCGAACAGAAAAATAAAAAAAGAGCTTACGGGGTGGATTTCCCGTCAGAAGCTCTAACGAAAAAATAAATGAGCTTACGGGGTGGATTGCCCGTCAGAAGCTCGAATAGAAAGATAAAAGAGCTTACGGGGTGGATTGCCCGTCAGAAGCTCGAACATAAAGTAAAAGAGCTTACGGGGTGGATTGCCCATCAAAAGCTCGAACAGAGATAAAATGAGATTATGGGGTGGATTGCCCGTCAGAAGCTCGAACGGAAGGATAAAAGAGCTTACGGGGTGGATTGCTCGTCTGAAGCTCGAACATAAAGATAAAAAAGAGCTTACGGGGTGGATTGCCCGTCAGAAGCTCTAACGAAAAAATAAATGAGCTTACGGGGTGGATTGCCCGTCAGAAGCTCGAATAGAAAGATAAAAGAACTTACGGGGTGGATTGCCCGTCAGAAGCTCGAACAGAAAGTAAAAGAGCTTACGGGATGGATTGCCTGTCAAAAACTCGAATAGAGAGATAAAATGAGATTACGGGGTGGATTGCCCGTCAGAAGCTCGAACGGAAGGATAAAAGAGCTTACGGGGTGGATTTCCCGTCTGAAGCTGGAACAAAAGATAAAAGAGGTTATGGGGTGGATTGCCCGTCAGAAGCTTGAAAACCAAAAGAGCTTACGGGGTCTGGTACCCGCCGAAGCTTGAAAACAAAAAGAGCTTACGAGGTCCGGTACCCGTCGAAGCTTGAAAAAGGGATACAAGAGATTACGGGGTATGGTACCCACTGAAGCTTGAAAAGGATAAAAGAGTTTACGGGATATGGTACCCGCTGTAGCTTGACAACAAAAAGGAGCTTACGGGGTTTGGTACCCGCCACAGCTTGAAAGGAAAGACAGAAAGCTTGCGGAGTCGGTTATCCACCGAAGCTTGAACAAGAAAGGTAAAAAGCTTTGCGGAGTTGGGTATTCGCTGAAGCTTGACATGAAAGATAAAAAGCTTGCGAAGTCTTATTATCCACTGAAGTTTGAATGGGAAGACAGAAGGCTTGCGGAGTCTGTTATCCACTGAAGCTTGAACAAGAAAGGTAAAAAGCTTGCGGAGTCGGTTAACCACTGAAGCTTGAACAAAAAAGGTAAAAAGCTTGCGGAGTCTGGTATCCGCTGAAGCTTTAAAATAAAAGTAAAATGCTTGCGGAGTCGGGTATCCGCTGAAGCTTGATAAGAAAAAGAGCTTACGTGGTCCGGTACCCACCGAAGCTTGAAAACAAAAGAAGCTTACGGGGTTTAGTACCTGTTGCAGCTTGAAAACAAAATGAGCTTTCAGGGTGTGGTACCCACCGAAGCTTGAAAACAAAAAGAAGCTTACAGGGTCTGGTACCCGCAGAAGATTGACAAGAAAGAAAGGAGCTTATGGGGTTTGGTACCCGCCACAGCTTGAAAGGAAAGACAGAAAGCTTGCGGAGTCGGTTATCCACCGAAGTTTGAACAAGAAAGGTATAAAGCTTGCGGAGTCTATTATCCGCTGAAGCTTGAATGGAAAGTCAGAAAGCTTGCGGAGTCGGTTTTCCACTGAAGCTTGAACAAGAAAGGTAAAAAGCTTGCGGAGTCGGTTACCCGCTGAAGATCGACAAGAAAGGTAAAAATCTTGCGAAGTCGGTTATCCGCTGAAGCTTGAATGGAAAGACATAAAGCTTACGGAGTCGGTTATCCACTGAAGCTTGAACAAGAAAGGTAAAATGCTTGTGGAGTCGGGTATCCGCTGAAGCTTTAAAATAAAAGTAAAATGCTTGCGGAGTCGGGTATCCGCTGAACCTTGATAAGAAAAAGAGCTTACGGGGTTCGGTACCCGCCGAAGCTTGAAAACAAAAGGAGCTCTCGGGGTGTGGTACCTACCGAAGCTTGAAAACAAAAAGAGCTTACGGGGTTTAGTACCCGCCGAAGCTTGAAAACAAAAAGAGCTTACGAGGTCTGGTACCCACCGAAGCTTGAAAAGAAAGATAAAAAGCTCGTGAGTCCCTGTGCCTGCGAAAGCCGAACAAATGCAAGCAAATATGTTGACTTTGTTGATGCATGAGATGATGAGACAATGCATGATATGAGATGATTTTTTATTGATTGGTGAAAATCCTGATTTTTTTTTATGCATGATGCATGAGATGCTTTTGATGAGTGATGCAGACCTAGATTAAATTTTTTTTAAAAAAAATGCATGATGCATGAGATGCTTTTTATCAATGATGAAAAAACTGATTTTTTTTATTTTTATTTTTTGTAAACACCTCTTTGATCCTTGACTCCTTAGATTTTTTATTGCAGCCGAGATTGAGGATGAGCTGGAGCGAGACTCCTTGATTTCAATCATCACTTATTTGTTGAACTGATGTTTTACTTCTTGCCTGAGATATGCTTCTTTGTGATGGTTATCCCAATTGGATGAGATTGCCTGATCAATCTTTCAAGGATGTGACTTGCCCCAACCTTCATGTATTGGGAGTTTTTCATAGCTTGTCCTCTTAAACTACCCCAGTTTATCAGTTTGAGGAGACTTCTTGTACTTTGATTGTATTTGACCCTAATTTTTACGTAGGTCGCTCTTTGTGAGTTTTCAACCTACCGGGTCGCTCTAATTTTTGCCCAGACCGTCTTTTCAGGTTTTCAGTCTAGCTAGCCTTTTTGTTTACTTTTTTATTTTCTTTTTCTTTTTTGATTTTTCTCTTTTTTTCTCTTTTTTGGGATGTGGACAATTTTGCCACCCTTATTTGTGAAGATCAAAGCTTCTTGCTTGATTAATTGCTAACAGAGATGCCACTATCCCCTTGTATTAAGAATTCTTCTGGCCAGAGTTGTTCATCAAAGATTTACCATTAGATGGTTAAATTGTACTGTTGAAATCATGTTTACCTTACCTAAAGCATCATGTAACAAACTTGCATGGATTCAAAGGTATGACAGGAAAGGACAATATGGCCTGAACAACTTCTCGATTTGTGTTGGAAGTTTGACAACTCAAATTGTATTCAAGAGAACAGAAATGAAGCAAGATGCACATGAGGTGATATGAAGATCAGAAGGGTGTTGCCCCACTTTGGATTTAGTTGATCATGGCGATCGACTCGACATATGTTGCTTGGGAACAAATTTGCCTCAGAACAATTCCCTTGAGAATTGAATGGCCCTAGTATAGGGTTCCCAGAATGAAGCTGCCCCAGTGTAGGGCACTTGATGAGGAAAACTTGAGAATAGTGTTGCCCCAGTGTAGGGTTTCCAATAGTGGAAATGCTCTTGGATAAGGCCCTTGAAAGCACAACTTCGCCCCATGTAGATCTTGCTCTAACTTTGGTTAGAAAGCCCTTGAGGGTTTTCAGTCTAGCGAGCTTTCCCTTTCTTTTTTTTTAGTTTCATTCTTTTCTCTCTTTTTTTGATTTTTAAGAGGAGCAATTAGTTAAAATCTCAGAAGAGGATAAACTTTTTTGTCTAAAAAATAAAGTTGATGAAAAAATAGCAACCATTCATTGATCAGAATGGACTTTTTGAAGCTTGTAACGTGGCCAATGGTAGAGGGTCATGAAAGGAAGGATATAAGGCTCAAACAAATGTGTTAGGGTTGAATAGGACCAAGGATCCATGATCTTTTTCGATTTCCAAGAACATTTGTTTTCCTCTAACTTTCCCACTTTTTTGCATGAGGTTTTTCATCCCTTTTTCTTTCTCTATCTTTATTTCTTCTTCTTCTTCTTCTTCTTCTTCTTCTTCTTATTCTTTTCTTCTCTTTTATTTTCTATTTTTTTTTTTACTTTCTCACTTTATGATTCATCATCATTTCTTTCATACTTACCCCTTATTTAGGGGTGATCCTTGTCCAAGGTTCTTTGAAGAAAAGTTTCAAGCTCAAAAGGGATAACAAGGGATAATGATGGGATAGAGAAAGACGGCCAATCTTCATTTCAAATCATGATTGCTTATTTTTTTTTTTAAACTTTATTTTAGAGACAAATATGGTACTCACCAAGTTTTTATTTATTTGCTCCTCTTTTATTTTCCTTTTCTTTTTCTTTTTCTTATCATTTTTTTTTATTTTTTTTGAAAAGGCGTGGACACAGGTGGGCTGATCTATGCCCCATAAAGAACTTCTAATAACGCGAGTTTAATGAAAAAAACCAATGATGATACTTGGCTTGGGGAGGAAAAGAGAAGCTGAGATATGAGAATGACGAGAGAAATATTATGATGTGGAAGAAGATGTAAAGAATGGATGAGACAATGTATGGATGAAAATCCATTAATGATTCAAGAAAGTGAACATGGTTCAAGTATTACATGATAAAATACAATGTAACCACCATTTCATGGTAAACCACTAATGGACCAATCTTGCCTGGGCTGCTTAGAAATTCACAAGACGGGGATCGTAAAGTGTTTGCACTTCTCACAACCACTAGAATGCGAATCTCTGGTGATGTCATTGTAGCTTTCTTCTTGAAGTCTCAGTAGTCCACTACAAAATAACATTTTCAGTGAGGTCTAAAAATTGACATGCCCTACTTGACTTCTGAGAAATGACTATGAAAGCGTGCTCCTCAACATCATTGGCATCTGAACCTGCATGATAAGGTACAAGGTTGTGATCTGCATTTTCAGACCACGTAAGCAAGTCTTGTTTCCAGCATCACCTCGTGATCCATGGTTTAATTGACATTCTTTGAAAGCGCGATGGTTCTATTTTCTTCAAGGAGCACAGTGCATGGAATAAATTTTTTTATTTCTTTTAATAACTTTCAACTTAAACAGAAATGAGTATATGAAATGCATGAAAAGAGTTTTTTTTTTTATACCCAAAAGGTATTAATGCTTGAGATGTATGAAAAAGAATTATTTATATTGACTCAAAATTTTTAATTCATGTGATGCATGAAGCCACTTTTTTTCTTTCTCACAGAAATGGTAATGCATGAGATAAGCTTCTTATTTTTTAGATGAATCGCGTTTTTTTTTAAATGCATGAGATCAATTATTTTTTATATTTTGACCCAAAGAGGTATTGATGCATGAAATGTATGAATTTTTAATTTTTTGGTCCGAAAAGTTTTTAGTGATGCATGCATGAAATGAAGGAGATGCATGGCTTCTTATTTTTCCTTTTTTCTTTTTATGAATGCTTGAGATAAATGATTTTTTGTAATGGACGCATGAGAGGAATGAATGAAAATGATTTTTTCATGAACCCAAAAATATTTAATGCATAAGATACAAAATATACAAAGAATATGGATGAGTTACAGAAAGATGATTTACACAAGTCCCCTTTTTTATTATTTACGGAAATGCATGAGATACAAAATATGAAAATGGATTTTTTTGTTACAACCAAAATGACTTGTGTAAATCATTTTTCTTTCACAAAAAAACTGCGAAATGTAAATTTTCTCTTTGACAAAAAAAAAACATGAACATGAGTGAAAAAAATTGCTCCCTTTGTATCCTAAGACGGGTAAGACTTATGTTTGCACACACCTAAGGTCGTGACCCTACCTGATTGGTCACTAAGTTTGCTCTATGAGTGAATTATAGGACGGGTCTAGAATCCTAAAAATCATGGCCCTCAGATTGCCCTCGTCTAAAAGATAAAGGACCTAGATTGATGAACTTCACCACAGGGACAAATGAGTCACAATATGGCAGTCCACAGTACCGGTAACAATCTGAGCGGGAGAATTAGTGACTGTCAGGGATGCAAAAACATCACAATAACACCACCAAAACCCCTTCTAATCCTATGGAATTCCAAGACTCGGGTATAGAGTCCTAAAGTGTGTGATGTATACGACGGTGATGTGTGTGATGAGAGCATACAAACCTATACAAAACCTATTAAAAAAAAACTACACCATATTTGCAAAAAGAACAACTAGCAACACAATAATTCTCCACCCTAGGGTTGCAAGAATATACAAAGGCATTTATTAAAGCATACAATACTATATACAAAACAAATAAAACAAAGAGGGGTAAAACTAATATTTTCAAATCTATTAAAAAATTGCACAATCAACTATGATAGGCCTGACTCTCAAAAGTCTCCAGCGGAGTTGCCAGCTGTCGCGACCGTCCCGTTCGGGCGCCGTGAAAAAAGAGGTAAAAAAGAGGAGTCGCCACCAATATTTATTTCTGGGAAAAAACATTGGAAAAACCATTTATTTTAAGGAAAATGGTCTAAAAAAACAAATAGAGATTTGAGTCCGGGAGTCGGTTACGAGTAGGGAAGGTGTTAGCACCCCACATCGCCCGTTTAAAAAACGGTACCTCAAGTTAATTGTGCAAAAACATTTTAATAACCTTTTGAATATTTATTTTACCCCAAAAATTATTTACAAGAAATAATTATTTTTAATTTTTAATATTTTAAATTTTTATTAATTTTTATATTTTTTAATTCATTGTTTATAAAAATTAAATGAGGTTGAACATGGCACATGAGTCCACTAGGTAACCTCATATCTAAGGGACTGAAAATGGCACCGTGTCCATAGAGAATCCCTAAAAATAGAACAGGTTAATTATTTGATTATTTTAACATAAAAAGAGACGCAAAAAAGGAAAATTTAGTTTTGGCTTGACAAGATGATTTATCTTGCTCCTATGTATTCCCAGGTGCGATGGCAAACTCAAAGCCACGTAGTTCTTTTAGAAAAAGTTTGGTTAGTTGGTTGATTTTATTTTATTTTATTTTTTAAAAGATTTGATTTTTGATTTTTTTTGTTAAAAAAATATTTTATTTCAAAATAAACCCACTCTTGCACAGGGTCCAAGATAGCAATGCTATACGATAAACTCTTACAATTCATAGGCCATTTGAGGATGAAAAATCACACATCAACGTCGTGGATTGTTGCGTGAATTCAGATAAATTTTTATTTTATAAAATTGAATAAATTTTTGTTGAAAAGAGTAAATTGAAAACATTTAACATTTTATACAAAAGGGAATTCACCCTTGCACTGGGTTAAAGATAGCGGAGCTATACGATGAACCCTTACAATTCATATGACACTTGAGGATGAAAAATCATACATCAACGTCATGAATTGTTGCGTGAACTCAAAAGAGATTTTTATAAAACTAAATCGGGTAAAATTGGTTAAAGGTGTAAATTGAAAACATTTTATTTTTTTTAAAAAAAGGATAATTCACTCTCGTACATGGTTAAAGATAGTCAAGCCATATGATGAACCCTTACAATTTATATGACACATAAGGATGAAAATTCATACATCAATGTCGTAGATTGTTGCGTGAATAAAAAAAATAAAAAAAGGATTTTTTTCATATTTTGTTTTCATTTTTTATGTTTTGTGATTTCAAATTTTTTTTTTTGCACTTTATAGCTTGGCATCAATTTCTGAAAGAACTTGGCCCAAAGAGCAAAACACTGGCCCAAACCTGACCCAGACAAGCTAACAATTCACATAATAAAAAATGAAAATAAGGTTAAAAACCAACACAGTCAGAAGCTCTTCTTTTAGTTACCAACAAAGGAGATAGACCAAGAAGTTGCAGAGGTAGACCCGTACAGGGGCGAGGACGGCAGAGGCGAGCACGGCGGAGGGGTATAGACGGAGCGTTTGGTGCGGCTGAGTCTGAGCACGATATGGTGGCGTCACGGAGAGGACCGACTGTGAAGGTGGTGCCGCGTAGATCTGGTGTCGATGACGGTGCGGCTGATAGGTGGAGGAGGCAGCGGCGGTAGACGCAGAGACGGGCTTGATGCCGTGATGGTGATGGCGGCCAGCGGTGGATGAGCTGTGGCGAAGCGGGTCTGATACGGCGTAATGGACGACGGTTCACGATATGGACGAGGACACACATCATTGTGGCGAGCTCGTGACACCGGTGGCAGATTCGGATCTGGACGGAGGCGGCGAGCTTGTCTGTGCGGTGGTCAAGCCCACACTATTACGAAATCGAAGTGAGGGAACGACCACTGGAATGCGTGAAGGGAGCTGGGGCTATGAACGATGGCGATGAGGACCGTCACGGTTGGCCACGTGGTGGCCACCCGAGTTGCTGAGTAGAGCCTGTTTGTGTGTGGATTTCTTGTTCTTTGTTGATGAAGGAGGTATTGGAATGAGTAAAGTGAAAATCTGAGGGAAAATTGAATGATTTGAGGTATATAGGAGAAGGAGGTGTTGGGATGAGTTTTTATGGTGTTGCTGAAGGTAGCAGAGACAAGATTATTAGTAAGGAAGAAGATGAAAAATAGATAGAGAAAGAGATAATAGATCTAGAGAAAAAAAATGGTGTGTGCTGTTGTTGTTGGTAGCAGAAGATGGTGAGACATGAACACTCGCTGGAGTGAGGACAGAAGATGCAGTTGTTGAAGGTGGTTCAGGTGGTAGTGATATTGGTGAGAGGTGAGGGCTAGCATATGGTGATGTCAATGGTGAAATGGGTATGAGGGAGATGCAACTATTGGTGAATAAACTGGTGGAACGCCACCACCATATGATGTTTGTGCTACTTCTGGAGGTTGAGAAATAGGGGATGGAGATTTTTGGAAGAGATGGAATGTTGGGAGTTTGAAGGGTTTTTCTAAGCTCCCCCAGTATTTTTCGTTTCCCTCTTTCTATGCTCTATGTTGTTGTATTATTCTCTTCCTCCTCTCCGAAAATTTTCTTTTTCTTTACTTCTGTTGTGTGAACTTATATTAGCATCAAGGGAGAAAAATGACAAACATCTCAATTAGCCAGCTGTATGGAGAGGGACAACATTGTTGGGGTGTAGCTGCAATGGGGCAAATCAGGGCTTTTTGACCAAACTGGGTTCCTTTTAGAAACTATTTACCAGTTTAGGGTTGTTCTGAAACTATTTACCAATGGGGGGAAATTTTGGACACGTGGCATATTTTATTTTTTTTCAATCTGACAGGTCAAAGGCGCCACTGTAGATGGCGCCTTTGAAGGCGCCACTGCAGATGGCGCCACCCATTTTTTTTTTTAAAAATAAAAGGCAAAAGGGGAGGCGCCACTGCAAATGGAGCCTTCCCCTACAGTGGCGCATCCTGCAGTGTCCCACGTGGCACTGCAGGGGGCGTCCCCCCAGCCCCAACCAAAAATTGGACGCCTGCAATTTTAAAGGAACAACGCTACAATTTTAAAGGAACAACGCTACAAAAAAAATTATACTATAAGTATAGGGAGTAACGATGACATTAATGATAAAGTATCTATTTAAAACAACAAGAGGCAATAAAAAAAATCCCGTATTAATGAGTAGCAAATAATATCACAGTAGGCATAAAAAAATAACAGCAATAACAATAACAATTTACACCAATAAATATTCATCAATTATTACAGTAAATTAATAAATTAACAAATTTACAAATTAACTTAATATATTTTATTAACTTACACGTTAAATTAACTTACACGTTAAATCAACAAATTTAATTAATATCTTACAATCATTTTATTATTTTTCATTATAATTAACTATGTACAATCCCTGTAAAAAAATATGTGCAATCCTTTCATTAAATAATTTTAAATTCATTCACTGCAAGCACCGCTTTTTTAAAAAATTGACTACCATCACCCATCACAGTGTTTGGTCAAGGATACTATCATGTGATCTTCGAAAGTTTTTGAACATGACAAGCAAAGATTGCTTGGTCATGAACAATGTAGTTAAGTATTTTGAATGAGGAATTATAAATGAATATATTTTTGGGATATTAATTATATATATTATATGATGGTGGATAATTTTTAAGTATTAAATATATGTGATGAGAGAAAAATAATAATAAATAAATATAAATATATATATATAATATAATATTGTACATAAAAAATATGTTTATTTATCATTACTCATTTTGAACGTAGAATTATAATTCAGATCAGAAAAGCTAGTCTTCAAGGTTATAAAAGTCATAAAACGCCATACCAACTCCACACATGTAGCAGCACCGTACAACCTGCACGCTACACATGATCCATCATAAAAGCCTTTGAATTTTGTTAAACATGAGTGGTTGAGTTTGTCTTTATTTACTGTCATTATGTGAGATTTTTCAGAACACACCCACATGCAAGCACATGCATGGTGCAGAGTCGGTTTCACATTTCTTGTTTGCAGAGTCTGTTGCACCTGAATTATTTACTGTCATTATCGCTTTTAAGCTTAATTTTCATTTTCAGACAAACCCATCTTCTTAATTTCACTCCGGAGATTTTCTACAATGCTCTCACCAGAGTTCCATTATGTTAAGATGACAGAAGGAGAATTTCCCTTAAAATTTTAAACTAATAACAAGCAAACTGTAAAAACAAGAATATGTGAATTAATTTTCTGACATTTTTACCATCCAAGTATGTGAATTAATTTTGCAAATAAATTGAACGAAAGTATAATTCGATAATTATAAAATGATAGTAGCAAATTATATTTAAACTTAAATGAATTCGAATTAAAAATTCCAAATAAGAACCAGACTTGTGTATTGATAAAATATTGTATCACACTCTGAATTTTGATCAGTAGATACCCGAGGAAAGTCTGATCCAAATAAAAAAAATTTTACTACTGTAATAATTGATGAATATTTATTGGTGTAAATTGTTATTGCTATTATTTTTTATGCCTACTGCGATATTATTTGCTACTCATTATTACGGGATTTTTTTATTACCTCTTGTTGTTTTAAATAGATACTTTATCATTAATGTCATCGTTATTCCCTATATTTATAGTATAATTTTTTTTGTAGCGTTGTTCCTTTAAAATTGTAGCGTTGTTCCTTTAAAATTGCAGGCGTCCAATTTTTGGTTGGGGCTGGGGGACACCCCCTGCAATGCCACGTGGGACACTGCAGGAGGCGCCACTGTAGGGGAAGGCACCATTTGCAGTGGCGCCTCCCCTTTTACCTTTTTATCTTTTTTTTTTAAAAAAAATGGGTGGTGCCATCTTCAGTGGCGCCTTCAAAGGCGCCATCTACAGTGGCACCTTCAAAGGCGCCATCTGCAGTGGCACCTTTGACCTGTCAGATTGAAAAAAAATAAAATATGCCACGTGTCCAAAAGGACCCCCCATTGGTAAATAGTTTCAGAACAACCCTAAACTGGTAAATAGTTTCTAAAAGGAACCCAGTTTGGTAAAAAAGCCGACAAATCAGCTTTGTTGTTGGGATGGTACAGGGAAGCAGAGAACAGGAGGATTAGGCACCATTTTTGTGTAAAAATGAGTCAAAGCCAAAAGACCAAAGAAAGCACACTTGGTTCATACTTGAAAATGGACATTACCGTGAGAATAAAAAATATAGAAGACAACAAATTGTTTTTTTCATTTTTAATTATTATTTTAACATTCAGAAACTCTTTTTTTTTGTTTGGATTTGGACTATGGACTCAAACATGGGCTAAACAAATATTGGGCTCAAAGCATGAACAAAAGTGATTTTATTTTTATTTTTATTTTTGCCAATTTTTATTTTCCTTTTCAAAATATTAATGAAATTGGGAAGATACCCGGACAAAATTAGGTGTTCACAATCTTCATTTTTTTTTTGATTCAACTATTTCTTGTCTCTTTTCTCTTAGTTCATCAAGGTGTCCCAATTTGTTTCTCAAAAAAATTATCATCAAGAGGTAATATCCTTTAACCTCACTCCTGTTATGATTATATTAAGTTAATGAAAAATTTCATATTCTGATTCTTAACAAATTCATAAAAATACATGAACAAAAAAATGAGTGTAAAATCAATACTCTTTGTATACTTGGTTTTAAGACTTAAAAATTTATACTTAAGCTTTAAGGACCCTCTTCTTCATGTTTAACAAAGTGACTTGATGAACAAGACTCTCTGCCTATTTCACCTCGACTTGTGAGAACCCTATGTCATGGAATTGACTTTTGGACTTCAAAAATGTGTGACCTCGTGGACCATGAGAATCAAGAGGACTTTTAGACTTAACTATAAACAATAAAAAACTTATCTAAGAATGTTTGGAAAAAATTAAATAATATAAGCCATTTAATCTCTTGGCAGTGGGTATTATTAAGAGGAACCATAAAATTTGCTTTTAACTTTGTGATTTATTGATTGTTTAAGGTTAAAGTAGACTTGAAATTTTTGTGACTTGATTTTGAAGATATAGGAAACATCCTCGGTACTACTTAAGGTAAGGGGAGCTTACCTCGTAAGTTTGATAGTTATATACTTAAAGTCTTGCTTTTGAGTATGTTTATTTTTATGATGTTTGATGACAATATGTGGTTTTACTTAAGCGTCAAGTAAATAAATGTTTATAACTATCTATATGTTTATATGGAATTATGTTATTTATGACCGTTTTGGCTGAGAGCATGACAATGGTCATAGCTTGATAATGATAAATTAAGTTATTGAAAACTTTAATCAGAAAAGAAATGAGATTTTCAGTTTTCTCAAGAGGAAGAGGTTATGGGAAAAAAATAATAAGTTAAGAACCCCGTCGTTGTACAGGTTAAGAATTCAGAGAAAATTCACAGACGATTTTGGAATAATTTTAAAGAATGAGTGTTTGTAAGGACATGCAGTGAAAAATCGCATTATCTTTATATTTCCTAAATATTTCGAAAATAAAAAGAGAAGTCTCTAAAATATTTTAATGTTATCAAGAAAAAAATCTTATTTGAAAAAAAAAGTCTTATATTTTACAAAAAGTTTGATTCAAATGAAAAATCTTTGAAAAATGCTTTTGTGGTAGAAATCCTGTTAATGATTTTTTTTATAACCAAAAGAATTTAAATGTTTTTTGATGATTCAATGTTTTGAAAATGAATTTCAGCGGAAAAGATTTTCTATAACATGTTTTAAAATAGCAAAAATGATTCTATGATAAACTTTGACGAGTCTCGGATTTCTTGTTTTAATATTTGTTTTCACAGAATGAAAATTGTGTTGAAAAAGAAAAAGTTATGAGGACCTAGCGGCTGAGACATCCGACTAAAGTTCTTATGAGTAAGTTCTTGGACTATATGTCCTATGTCATATGTCCTATCGGCGAACTTATGACCGGTGCATAGACCTAGTGTATCGTGATTAGAGGTGGCAAACGAATGGATCAGATGGATTTTGATTCGGATTATAATGGATTCTTTAAGAAAATCCACCAATCCATTTGAATCCATTAAAATTGTATTAAAAAATCCAATCTATCCATTACCCATTTAATAAAAAAATCATCCAGCCCATCCATTAATCATTTTTATATGAATGGATATCCAATCCATCGATTTAAAAATATATTTTACATTAAAATTTTATTTTAACAATTTTCACAAAATACATATTTTTCATCTCTAAATATTTTTTCTCTTTAGAATTTTGATACTCACACTCTCTAAATATGTTGAATGCCTATAAGTTATTTCTATTATAAACACCAAATGAATAAATAAAATAATGTAAAAATATGTATGCCATATCTTTGATTAGTAAAGCCATTCTTCAGGAATGAAGTGGAGGAACGTGAATTCGATTCAGTAAGAAAAAAAGGTGCAGGAAATTAGCACAAAAAAGAAGGTGCAGGAACGTATTTAATGTTTAGATCTGCATCCATTTAGACGCAAACGCAGAAGCTATCAATTTTAGCATTCATGTTCCTGTTCAAAAGTCATGTTTTTTGCCACCCTAAACGCCCGTCCAGCAGGTGCTGCCGTAAATCAAATGGATTTAGATATGTATGCCAGGCGTTAACAGTACATGAACGTCTCAGACAAAAAAAAAAAAAGTGCAGGAACGTTAACGGTGCACCACATATATGGTATAAGTGTAAAATGAGATGAAAAAGAAAATAGGAATGGATAATAAATGATCCACTCTCTTTTTTTTTTGTTAGGTCCAATGGATTTAGAAAAGTTATTGGATGGATCATTAACCATCCATTAATAAAACAATCCAACCCAATCCAATCCATTTAGTTTTCTTTTAATTATTGGATGGATTGGATGTATTTTGTTATGGATGGATCGGATGGACAATTGATCCGTAATCCTTTTGCTAGCCCTAATCGTGATTGAGCACTCGGACTGTATGTCCTGTGTTAAGTATTAATGGGCTTGATGCCTTCAAGAAAATTGTAGTCGTGAGCCTTGAGCCCCGACAAAGAAAGAATGATACGAAAAAGAAAACAGAAAAACCAACTGTTTTACATGCATGAAGTGGCAGACGTGCCATGACTTTATGAGCATACTGTTCTATAATTGGACTGACAAATTGGGTAAGTTCGGACCAGCGGTTCTATAGGGACGTATGGGTTCAAATGCCAGAGAAGACTGAAGCCTCGAAACCTCGAGCGTGGTAATCGACTGCCAAACACGGATGTGCTCAATCAGGGACTGCTCAATCTTATTTA
Organism: Sophora flavescens; assembly: GCA_030762895.1. NCBI lineage: Eukaryota > Viridiplantae > Streptophyta > Magnoliopsida > Fabales > Fabaceae > Sophora > Sophora flavescens. Next base: position 10,760,117 of record CM061070.1, read on the forward strand.
GGTTTTGACGTGATACCCTTGAGCAATTGGAGCAATTGTGTTATGGGGATATTGCTGCCTATACTGCTCGACAAAGGAAAGTTAGGATCTCCAGAGATTAAGAAAATAGAAGGAAATATATGAAGTATCATGCATTCTTGGGAAAACATATTGATTGATGGAAATGGAAATCCCTTGAGAGGATTATCTTGTTATTTAGAAATTGTATTTCTTTTCAAGTTGCTATGTGTATTTTACTGTGATTCCTTGTTGTCTTGTTTTGGTTGTGTCGAGTATGTGACTATTATGATAAACTCCTATTATGAGTATCTCACCCATGCAATATATTTGTGTTGGTTCTGTTGTTGTACCTTGGTACGGAGATATAGAAATTGTTAAGGAGCCTCCTGCTACATTCGGAGACATCGGACCTGATCTTTGAAGAGGCCTTATGTAGCATCCCGACTTCCATCACGATACTACTAAATAAATAAATAAATAAATATATATAAACCTGATTATAGCATATGAAATAATAGTTGAACATAGAAAATTTTGAAACTAAGAGAGACATCATTACAAGATTTTGTACCAATTGAACATATAATTGAAATTAATTTTATACAAATAAGTATTTAGCTCCTAAACAACAATTCAAACTCATATAAACATTGACACCTAATAAGACTCCCACTCTGATCCGGCTGTGAAAACTAACGTATCTTGGGACACTATTGGGTGACTGTCAAGCAATCTCCAGAACTTGCTTATCAGTTTCCAATATGTACCTGTTATCTGAAACAAAAGGAGCCTAGTGAGAATAAATCTCAATGAGTTTCTGCTTCAAGCAAAACATGTGAGTAATCAATATATATATTCTATTTGATCGTCCTCATTGAAATACAATATATGCACACGTACTATGATTAACCTCATGTAGTGGTAGAGTTTTTCATAGCCTACTTACCTCAACTATTTAACCAGGTGTACACTCCATGGACTAATGCAAGCTAGAGTAAGACTAGTAAAAATCTATACTACTATGGAATTATTCTCTTATAACTCACCCTTTCATCACCGGTTCTTTTTACCGGGTCCTTACTTGGACTAAATTATTTGATGAAAAAGAACCTAAATATAGGCATACATACATGAGGGTAAACTTCACACACTTGGACATCCCTTTGGTTTTTTTGTCAGTGGAAAACATCGTTGTTCCCCGCGCATCGAGGTACTTAAGAGGAACTAACTCTATACTGTAAGGCAGGACATACGTCTATGACCACAAGCAGCGTCTCACTTGCATTGCACTTACTTGCTTGCCTTCCAAAACTGAAAGGACTCTATACTTGCCTTCCAAACTAAAAGGACTTCTATGATTGTCTTCGAAACGGGAAGGACTCTATACTCGCCTTCCAAATTAACTGAAAGGACTTATGTACTTGACATTTGAAATGTCCTTGATAACCATTCTAAATCGAATCACAACGAATATAGGATGGTTATCATTATTGGATGCCAAGTGTGGTTTACTTTTATACATCATTATACTGCAGAAACACTCTAAATCAGTCAAAACAACCCTCAATCAAGCATTTAACAAGGAATAATGCATCGGTAACATATGCTGAATTTCTGCGGTTTTCAGCCAACTTCTATGATTTAATACCAAAAGAAGTCGGATTTAAAAAAAAGACCCCTATATGGAAATATAAACAAGTCTAGTTTATAAATATAATTTTATTTTTGGGATAAAGCTTTCCAAAAAGTACAGTTTTTAACCAATAAGCTACTGCATTTGAAAACAGGACGGCAACTTTACTCTAACTTGTAACAGGTTTTAATTTATCAATACTCAGTGAAAAACAGCAAACTCAGTGCCTAAACTGTAGCAAATCGAGTATAGTTTCTAAAAAAACAAGAATCATTACCAACAGAGCCCTACAGAAATAATTATAAGCAGAACATTGAACCCATGTCAAAACGGGTTTATGGACAACAACATCATCTAGGACATTTCATTAACAGTTCACATGCATGCAACTCATTTAAATGTTCAATCTTCTCATGGTCAACATGAAATAGAAAATCAACCAATTTAGAGCATATATCAACAACTCCTAAGCTTGGATTAATGGTTACCAAGCACTAAAACTAAGGGAACTCACCTGACTGAAGCTAGAAAATGAAGACTTGGTGATTTCCTCCATCTCTCTTGATCTTAGATAATTTCTCCCAATTATCAATCTATCAATTTCTTCACTTGCTTCCTAGTCCTTGGAATGGTGAGAAGAGTAGCTTCTTATCTCCTAAATTAGCTCACTTTTGTAGCTAGAAAAGGAAGAACTTTCATCTAAACCTACATCCTCCCATGACCCATTTTGAAGGTGAATAAGGGAGGTTTGCATGCTCATATTTTGGTTTGGTTTAAGAGGAGTGTGGTGGTATTTTTTGCTAGGAACTGAAATGAGGAGGAGAATGATATAGATTGGTGGTGGTTTGTGGTGGTTTTGGTGGAATGGAGGTGATGGTGGTGGTGAGGCTTCTTTGAGAGAAGAAGAAGAGTGTTTAGGTTTTTCGTAACTGAATAAGTGAGTATGGGGGAGGGGAATTCGTGGTTTAAGTAAAAAGAGAAGGGGTGTGTGCAGTAAAATAGGGGGTGCGACTAGAAATTTAAGAAAATCAGCTTTTAATGAAATGTGTTATATTAAAATTAAGTAGTTTCATCAATAAATTTTACCCTTTATAAACCTCCAAAATAATTATATTTTCTCACTAGAATATTTCTTAGACAAAGATAAATATTATTTGATACTAAATTATAAAATACCATTTTATAATTATCAATTACAAATAATTATCGCTGTATAAAAATCAAATAAGATTTTTATCGACCCAGACTAAAAATAATACATAGAGGCTCAACAATTCATATTCATACATTTGCATACTTATGAGATGTAAGGAATTAAAGCACACCAGTGATCACAATCATAATGACATGACTAAAATATCATTGGGAAAGGATATTACATCTTATGTAGATGAGATGACCATAGAGGTTATTCTCAGTGGATGTCTTGTAAAGCGACTAGCATAAACTCTTGAGGTGTTTTTGTTTTCGACGATAGTATGTATATATGGCTCTGAGAGCCTTTCTTTTGGATGGTAATTTAAAACTTTTGTTTGGTTATGGATATTTGTTTATGTAAATATTTTCAGAAAGCTTATACGCTATGACAAACTTTTATGTACATGACCAGGATCTGTAGGGCCACCGAGTCTTACAAGACGTTTTATATTTTCTGCTAAATAATAGTTTGTTTAAGTATAAACTTGTAAGGGATCTTACTGTGAAGATACCCTCAATGGTGTTTTGTATTATGTTGTAAAACTTATGTGTGTAAGCATCACTTAACTAGGGTGTGATACTTAATAAAATCAAAGTTGTATGCCCATTTAATTCAAGTTTTAATTTTTACGTATTTTCACGTTACGTACGTGATTAAGAATTTAATTTAGAAGGATTTAATCTAATAAAAAACAGGGGCACAACGGGGTGTCACACTTATATGTGTGCTATGTATGTTAAGTTTGACCCTAGGAAAGTTATAAAGGGCTAAGTGAGATTTTAGGCTTAAAATACCTTTCTGGTACATGAGCACGATCGTGATCATGTCCAGCATGCCCGTGCTTGTCAGGCGTGTTCAGTTGCTGATGGAGCCACGAGCACTGGCGTGCTTAAGGGAGCTTGGCTGTGTCGGAAACGCGCTCCGTGTGACGTTCCTTTTGTCTGATCGTTCTTAACAAGCACGACCCCGTGCTTGAGTTAAGCACGGCCGTGCTTAGTGGGGAGCACGGTCGTGCTAGAGTCTGAATCTATATAAACAGATCAGTCAGCGAGGGTTACGAGTGTAAACCCTCATATTGGCACTTTGGGCAATCCTAGTTTGACAGAAACCTCTTCCCTTTCCCTTCCCTTGAACCCTTTGAAGTTCTTAGTGCTCTAGAGTACGTTCGGGAGAGGTGTCACACGCTAGTGCCAATTCAAAGGTAACGGTTTGTCCCTCTTTAATCTATTTTCCTATTTCTTGGATTTGAGACTAATTGGTTAATCATTTTGTGTTTGGACAAGGCTTGGGAAACTCATCGAGCCGCTAGAGGGGACGCGTTTAGTTTGCCCGTGTCATCTTGTTAGGAATCTTCATACCAGGTATGGGGAGAAGGGCTAGTATAAACATGTAGGCTATGGGGTAGCGTAAGATGAAGGGTTAACCCATGACCCTGTTGCTTGCTATTTTCTATATGTTATATATGTTTAATTGTAATTGGTATGCTTAAATGAGTTGTTATTAACATTGATGATGTTTATGCTATGAATAACTGTTTGATTTGATATTTTTTTTATGCCATGAATGATTTGGTTGGTTGTCATGAATGTTAAGATGAACGATGACGTTATAAGACATTAAAAGATGTTAATAAAGACGAACGGAATTGAAGGATATTTTCCCAATTGTTCATAAGACTCTAACCGTAGTAAAGAGTGAGATTATTGTTCGAAGGCTTAGTTAAGACCCTATGAGTGATTCTTGAGTGTTTAGAGACAATAATAATGAGACAGGAATTAAAGGATTAATTCCCCTTAGTTATAAGATATGGATATTAATTGAGAATAATGAAACTGATGTGAATGATTAGTAAAAGCCAATAGGAATGACCTTTGAATACCCTAGGAAACATAGCAAGGGTTCTTCAAACCTTCTACCCATATTTAGTACGGCCATGCTCTAGTGAGCACGGTCGTGCTCAACAATCAGTACGACCGTGCTTGACTTAAAAGTCAGCACGCCCATGCTGGGGGAAGCACGGTCGTGCTTCCCTGTTCAAATCAGAATGCGGAAAACATAACAGGGGTATTTCACCCCAATTGTTCCCAATGATGTAATAAGACACCAAACAAAGTTAAGACAAGCTAGATAACACAATAAAGACACAATGAAGAAAAATAAATAACAAGCGATAAGATGTTAAGACGATAACGATGTGTTACCGCACGTTGTTGTACCTTGGTAGCCGAGTGGCCAAGGGGGCCTAGATGCTTATTGGTCAAGGTGTTGAGCTCTGGTACTTATTGACCAAAGTGTTAAAAGATGATGTTGTACCTTGGTAGCTTAGTGGAGTTGAGCTCTGGTGCTTAATGGCCAGAGTGTTAATTAATGATTAAATATTAAAAGATTAAAGATGATGTTAACTTTGGTGCTTTGGCCAAAGACGTTAAACCATAATAAATGGTGTTGATGGAGGTGGTGGACAATGGTTGTTTGTTTGTATGCATGCATTCATGCACGAAGTTGTTTGGGGAGGTATGACAGCAGGGGAGGTCGTCCGAGAGTAAGGCGATCTGACCGTCGGCGGTGATTCGCCCGAGAAGGGAATCATGTACACCCGTGGTGGCGCATCCAAGAGTAAGGTGTGTCGGCTATCCAAGGGGTTCACCCATGGTTTATGGACTGCCGGCTTAGTTCTTATTGACCAATGTGGATATGTAACTCCAAAGTTGCATGCTCGGTATAGATGGATCCGCATGCATTCGGATTAGTGAGTCACATTGCATTACTTAGTTGATTAGGTGATGTGCCTTGTGATGTATGATGATGTATGTTATGATTGCTACTTGTTGTATGTTCATCTTGTGAACTATCCTATTGCCGTTATGTTTATATATATGGTTCTTACTCACCGTTCTTTTGTCTCTATGTTTGGCATGTATCTTTTATGCAGAGGATGGTGAGCAGCCAGCTGAGGAGTGACTCTGAGGAGCCGCTACTCTTAGTTAGGATTTGTTTCGATTTTAGTTTGTTATCCGAATTGTTTTATCGGATTGGTTATACCAGCTCTGTAATGTGACAGCAAGGGGGTTGGGTTTCGTTTATGTTATGTTTTATTTTATAAACATGATTTTATTTATATCTGCGTTGTTTTATTTTTTTTACAATGTGGTATCATTTACCCGTTGGTTTTCATTTTAAGATAAATGATATGCATGTGTTTATCTTTTTCTAAATTATTTCTTTCAAGTTATGCTTTATAAATACATGCGGGGTAGAAGGTGTCACATTTAGTGGTATCAGAGCAGGTATGTCCTATCAAGCCGTGGTATGAGTCTATTACGAGTCTTCTGTGTGCTCTTGTTTGGATTATCTATATTTACTATATATAATGATGCTTAGTGCTAAGAACCTTTAGTCATTCCTGCTTGGTTCTTTGTACTTAATAGTTGTTTTGGGCAATTGCAGGAACCAATGGCAGGAAGTGGTAGGAACGACCAGGCTATCGCTAATGCTTTGGCAATGCTTGCCACTACTATCGACCAGAATCATAACAAAAACCAGGATGGACCAGCTGAGTTTCAGGGTTTGGATAAGTTCCAGTGGAACAACCCGCCCTCGTTCAAGGGAGTTATGACCCTAAAGGTGCTCTTTTGTGGATGCGGGAGACTAAGAATATCTTTCAGGCCATGAGATGCAACGAAGTTCAGAAAGTCATTATTGGGACTTTCATGCTTTCAGATGAAGCGGAGCATTGGTGGGAGGATTGCCACTAGTGCATGGAAGCTGAAGGAATGATGGTTACTTGGGATGTCTTCAAGGGCAGATTTTTGGAGAAGTACTTTCCAGCTGACATCCGCGACAAGAAGGAGATGGAGTTCTTGGCTTTGAAGCAAGGGAATATGTCCGTGGGAGAGTACGTTGTGAGGTTCGAGGAGCTTGCTCATTATTACACACTGTATCAGTAGGTAACTTACAACCGCTCCAAGTGAGTGAAGTTCGAGGACGATCGGCGTATAGGGATCAAGCAAGAAGTCAATTATCAGGAGATCCGAGTATTTTCCTTCTTGGTGAACAAGTGCAGGATCTTCGAGGATGCCTACAAGTTCAGGGTGGCAAGCCACAAGAGTTCGAGATGTTCGGAGCGGTGAGAAGAATGATCGGGAACAAAGAGGTGAAGCAGCGTCTAGCTCTAGCCTACGGGAATTCAAGCGAGTGGCAAGGAGTCACAGTTTTCAGCAAGCAAGCCCAAGGACTGGGATCCTTCTGTTCCAAGGCCTATCAGATGTGGCAAATGTGGAAAGGGTCACTATACCAGGTAGTGCAAGGAGAAGGGCGTCATCTGTTTCATGTGTGGCAAGTCTGGCCACATCAGCTGGGAGTGTGGAGGAGCAAAGTATGAACCGCTGAGTGCTAGCAAGAATCAGAAACCCCAAGTCAACAAAGACCACTGGGAAAGTCTTTACCCTTAGTGGAGCTGGAGACTCCGAGCCCGAGGACTTGATCCAAGGTATGTGCCTAATTGGTGAAAGCATAACCAATCAAGGTGATAGAAATTTCGATGACGATTGTCGCGACTGTCCCGTCTGGGCGCCACGAAAAAGAAGGTAAAAACAGAGGAGTTGCCACTAAAATTTTTATTGGGAAAATCTTAGAAAAAACCAATTATCTAAAGGTAAACTGGTCTAAAAAAAAGAGAGAGATGAGTCCAGGAGTCGGTTACGAGTAGGGAAGGTGTTAGCACCCCACATCGCCCGTTTTAAAAAAACGGTACCTCAAGTTAATTGTGCAAAAACATTTTAATAACCTTTTAAATATTTATTTTACCCCAAAAATTATTTACAAGAAATAATTATTTTTAAATTTTTAATATTTTAAATTTTTATTAATCTTTACGTTTTTAAATTTATTGTTTACAAAAACTAAATGAGGTTGAACATGGCACATGAGTCCACGGGGCAACCTCAAATCTAAGGGACTGAATATGGCACCGTGTCCATAGAGCATCCCTAAAAATACAAAAGTTTAATTATTTTGATTAGTTATTTTAACATAAAAAGAGACACTAAAAAAAGGGAAAATTTAGTTTTGGCTTGACAAGATGATTTATCTTGCTCCTACGTATTCCCGGGTGCGATGAGAAACTCAAAGCCACGTAGTTCCTTAAAAAGGATTTGGTTGGTTGGTTGATTGATTTTAATTTTGGTAAATATTTGATTTTTTTTGTTGATTTTTTGTTTTTTATAAAAAGGGATTTTATTTTAAAATAAGTTCACCCTTGCACAGAGTCCAAGATAGTAGTGCTATATGATAAACCCTTACAATTCATACGACATTTGAGGATGAATAAGTCCATAGATCAACGCCGTAGATTGTTGCGTGAATTCAAAAGATATTTTTATAAAATTAAATTGGGTAAAATTGGTTAATAGTATAAATGAAAAAAAAACATTTTATTATTTTTATAAAAGATAATTCACTCTCGCACAGGGTTAAAGATAGTCAAGCTATACGATGAACCCTTACAATTTTTACAACACTTGAGGACGAAAAAAAAATCGTACATCAACGTTGTAAATTGTTGCATGAACTCAAGAGATTTTTTTTTTATAACTTTTGTTTTTTAAATAAATTCTTTTAATCCTTTTTCTTTCTAAAAGCATTTTTCTCAAAAAGGAAAGAACCTGATCTAAATTTGAAAGGGTCCATATAAGAAAAAAGGTAAAGAGGAGGCCCAAATGACAAATGACCAGACCCCAAACATATGAGCTAATAACTCACATAAAAATAAAAGTAAATAAATAAGAAATAAGAAAAACCAACATAGTAAAGTCAGAAGCTTAAGCTTCTCCCATATTACCAACAAGAAGACAATGGGGAGCTGAACTGGTAGATCCGTACGGCAGCGGTGGTTCTTCGGCACAGTGAGCTTGGTTAGCGAACGACAGCGTCGAGTGGTGGTCCGGTGGACTGAACGGTGCGGAAAGGGCTAGGCAGCGGAAGATGGAAACAGATCTGGTGATGTTGGGTGTGGACCAAATGACTTTAACGTGGTGCCGGGTAGAGGTGTGCTTCTAAGTGGTGACTATGGAGGGAACCAGACCAAGGCGGCGGCTCGTGCGGCATTTGAGGAGGTGCAGTGGGATGGCCTGGTAGGACGTGGTTCGGGGCGGCTGGGGAGTGGTAACAGCGACAGATCCGCATCTGGATTCGCGGTGGGCGTCGTGGCGGAGGGTGGCTTCGGGCGGAGGAGATGGCAGCCGATCTGGATCTGAGTTGGCGAAGAGGATGCTGGCATAAGGAGAAACAAATCTGAGACTGTTATGCGCATGGGACCTGGACGCGGCGGTGGTGACGAGCACGGCTGTGCTTGCGCCCGAGGGATGACAGAGATGAGTAAATGTATGGAGATAGGGGTGTTGTCCCGCTGTTGCGTATGAGGTAAGATGGAGGAGTACGACGGAGGAGCTTTAGCATGAAGTTCTGATCAGTTTTTGTTATTTCTTTGGGTTTTGGTTATGAAAATCGGTGATGGTTATGAGACATTGAAGAGAATGTGGATCATAAAGGTTTGATCATTATGGAAGAATGATGGAAAAGATGGTAGTTTCTGGAGGAGAGTGAGAGATTTTTTTGTGAACAAAATCTGTGTTTTCTTTGTTTTACGCCTTACCACTGCCTCCCCCCTTCATTGTCATTGTTCAATGTAATATATAGTAGAGAAAAAGGGAATAAAAAAATGTTGGCCTTGCTGAGGGTGAAGACAAAAATATGCAAAGGGTGGTACATTGTGTGTGGAGCAAATCAGCTCTGCCTCCACCACTCTGCTGGCTGGTGCAAAGGCAGGGATGGTGTCCCCCTCTTTCTGGAAAAAAGTGAAAGGAAACAAAAGAAGGGAAATAAAAGAGAAAGGTGGTTTACCTCAAATGGAAGAAGACGAAGCAAGGATGGGAAAAAAAAGGACAAGGAATTAAAATTTATTTTTATATATTTTTTCAAATAAAAATCAGAAGTATTTTTTTTTGGGATCATGGGCTCAACAAGCCATTTGTAATAACAAAATGAAAATGGGCAACACTAAGTCTATAATGGGCCAAGAATAAAAACATTTTTTTTGTTTTATTTTTATCATTTTTTTTGTTTACTATTTTTCAAAACATTAATTAAAAAAATCCGGGCAAAATTAGGTGTTCACAGCTGCCCTTCTTTACTTGTTTCTTATTAGATAGTAGGTGTATCCGTAGTAAACCTATTATCGTTATAAGAAACGAGTAAAGACATGAACTCCAATTTTGGCCGGGGTTTGCTGACAAGTAAAAGGATGCATAATTAAAAGATCTTACGGGATGGATTGCCCATAGAAGCTCAAATAGAAAGATAAAAGAGCTTACGGGGTATGGTACCCGCTGAAGCTTGAACAGAAAAATGGAAGAGCTTACGGGGTATGGTACCCACTGAAGCTTGACAAAAGATAGAAAACTTGCAGAGTCGATTATCCGCTGAAGATTGAAAATAAAAGGTTAAAAAATTACAGAGTCGGTTATCCCCTGAAGCCTGAAATTAAAAGGTTAAAAGCTCATGAGCTCGGTTATCCAATGAAGCTTGAAAGGAAAGGTAAAAAGCTTGTGGAGTCGGTTATCCACTGAAGCTTGACAGAAAATAAAAAGCATGTGGAGTCTGTTATCCGTTGAAGCTTGAAAAGAAATGTTAAAAGCTTACGGAGTCGGTTGTCCGCTGAAGCATGAAAGCAAAAGGATTAAAAGCTTGAGGAGTCGGTTATCCACTGAAGCTTGATAGAAAATAAAAAGCACGCGGAGTCGGTTATCCGCTGAAGCTTGAAAAGAAATGTTAAAAGCTTACGGAGTCGGTTGTCTACTGAAGCTTAACAGAAAAGGTAAAAAGCTTGTGGAGTCAGTTATCCGCTGAAGCCTGAAAACAAGAAGAGCTTACGGGGTATGGTACCCGCTGAAGCTTGACAAAAGATAGAAAGCTTGCGGATTCGATTATTAAAAGGTTAAAAGCTTACGGAGTCGGTTATCCGCAGAATGTTAAAAGCTTACGGAGTCGATTGTCCGCTGAAGCTTGAGAAGAAAGGTAAAAAAGCTTGTGGAGTCGGTTATCCACTGAAGCTTGACATTAAAGGTAAAAAATCTTGTGAAGTCGGTTATCTATTGAATCTTGATAGAAAGGTAAAAAGGCTTGTGGAGTCGGTTATCCACTGAAACTTGACAGAAAAGGTAAAAAGCTTGTGGAGTCGGTTATCCACTGAAGCTTGACAGAAAATAAAAAGCACGCGGAGTCGGTTATCCGCTGAAGCTTGAAAAGAAATTTTAAAAGCTTACGGAGTTGGTTGTCCGCTGAAGCTTGAAAGCAAAAAGGATAAAAAGCTTTCGGAGTCGATTATCCGCGAAAGCTTGACATGAAAGGTAAAAACCTACAATGTCTGTGCAATTTACTGGGTTTTGTACTCACAAAAGATAAACAATTGCAATGCATGATGCCAGAAATGTCTTGTATGCTTGATGAAGACCTCAAATGATTTCAATGCAACACAAGGAAAGCTCGTAACACATTACTATTTTTAATTTTTTCATTGCATAGGTGGTTTTTATTATCACCCTTGACCCCTTAAAGTGTTGATCACAGACAAGCTTTGAGATGAACTAGAACGAGTCATGTCTTTGTGGAGACAAAGGGTTGAGCACTTTTGCAATGGTATGCTTCCTTTGCAATGATTGTCCCCGTGCTTCTTGTCAGTAGACCATGGCACCCTTTGTCGGGAGATCATCCCATTCTTTACGGCCTTTCGAGACTTTCAAAGAAATTATGAATGCTTTTGAAGACATCAATACATGTTTCACATTTCAGTATATACTTATCATGATGAATGCACACACAATTGACAAAAGTTAAGGCAAAGGGATAAGGGTAAAAAGAATTGGGAGTCAATGTCATTATATTTGGACTGAAAAGGGATACAAAGCAGATATTACAATGGAGTATGGAATTGCAGAAAAGGTTATGGAGTGGAATCACATCTCCTTAAGTGACAACTCTTCCCATGACTAGTGTTAGTATCTCTCATACCATCTCAACTGCTCATAATCATCATCTGAGCGTGCTATTTGCCCCAGTTTTCATCATTTATCCCACTGATTGCCCCAGTTCATCGGCTTGACAACACTTCCATTGTTATGTTTTTATTTTATTTTTTGTACCCTAACTTTTGCCTAGGCCGCCTTTTCAGGTTTTGAGCCTAGCGGGTTGCTCTAACTTTTGCCTAGACTGTCTTTTTAGATTTTCAGCCTAGCGAGCTTTCCTTTTTTTCATTTTTCACCTTTTTTTCTTCTTACTGGGAAATGCGTTCAAGCATAATACTTTTTGACTGCATCTGAGTTTACAGGGAATGGAAGATCTTCCCCATCCATCCTGGTGAGGATTAAAGCTCCTCCCGAGAAGGCCTTTTTCACAACGTAAGGTCCTTCGTAGTTCGGAGTCCACTTCCCTCGGTGATCCTTTTGGATTGGTAGAATCCTTTTAAGCACCAGGTCACCCTCCCGAAACTGTCGTGGGCGTACCTTCTTCTTATAAGCTCTCATCAACCTTCTCTGGTACAATTGACCGTGACACAATGCCGCTAATCTCTTCTCTTCGATGAGGTTCAATTGGTCGAGTCGATCCTAAACCCACTCAGCTTCTTCCAGTTCTGCTTCTCTCAGTACCCTTAATGAGGGGATCTCTACTTCAATCGGGAGCACTGCCTCAATCCCATACACCAAAGAATACGGCGTTGCCCTTGTCGATGTGCGAATAGAGGTACGGTATCCGTGCAAAGCAAAAGGTAACATCTCGTGCCAATCCTTATTCGTCACCACCATCTTTTGGACAATCTTCTTGATATTTTTATTAGCGGCCTCAACTGCTCCATTCATCTTTGGGCGATACGGGGAGGAATTGTGATGCTTTATCTTGAAGTTTTTGCACATCTCTTTCATCATCTTGTTGTTCAAGTTAGTCGCATTATCAGTGATAATCTCACTTGGCAACCCATAACGACAAATTAATTCTCTTTTTAAAAATTTGATCACGACATTCCTGGTCACATTGGCATATGATGCAGCCTCAACCCACTTTGTGAAATAATCAATGGCAACAAGAATGAAGAGATGCCTATTCGAGGCTTTTGGTTCGATTGGCCCGATCACATCCATTCCCCACATTGAGAATGGCCAGGGTGCTGACATGACATTCAAGGGAGTGGCGGCGCATGAAACTTATCAAAGATATATTTGACACTTATGGCACCTCTTCGCATAATTAAAGCAATCTGCTTCCATTGTCAACCAGTATTGGCCAGCCCTCAAGATTTTTCTTGCCATTGCATGATCGCTCGCGTGTGTTCCGAAAGATCCTTCATGGACCTCCTCAATTATCCGTTTAGCTTCTTAGAGTTCTTTTGTCATTTTCTGAAGCGCCCGGAGGGTATTCCCTTCTTTGGACGAAGCATTTTATGTCATGGTACCACGGTTTTTTATTAGACTCTTCCTATATCACTTGACAATATGCAGGATGATCACGACTTTCCATTTTGATGAGTGGTAGGTTCCTCTCGTCACTTACTTTGAACATCGAGGACAAGGTAGACAGCGCGTCAGCTAATTGGTTATCTTCTCGGGGAATATGGTGAAATGTGACTTCATCAAATTGCTCGATCAAACCTTTGATGTAATCATGGTACGGGATTAATTTGACATCTCGGGTTTCCCATTTCCCTCTTAGCTGGTGGATGACTAATGCAGAGTCCTCGTATACCTCCAGTATCCTTGCCTTTGATTCTATCGATGCCAGGATCCCAAGCGCGCAAGCTTCATATTCAGCTATATTGTTTGTACAATCAAAGCAAAGCCTTGCAGTGACAGGGAAATAATCATTTTTCGTTGAGATTAGTATTGCCCCAATTCTATGCCCCAAGGCATTAGAAGCTCCATAAAATAACAAAGTCCACTTTTCTTTTTCTGGTGATTGTACGTGATCAAACAAGGCCATTATATCTTCATCTGGGAAATCGCATTGCATCGATCCATAATCTTCCACTGGCTGATTGGCTAGATATTCTGCGAGAGCGCTACCTTTTACTGCTTTTTGGGTGACATAGACAATGTCGTATTCTGATAAGCGAGGACTTGCCCAATGAGCAATTATTCCGTCAGAGAGCAGGCTTATCAAAGATATACTTGATTGGATCTATTTTGGACACCAACCAGGTAGTGTAACACAACATGTAATGCCTCAAACGGCGAGCCGCCCAAGCCAAGGCACAACAAGTGCGTTCCAGCAGAGAGTAGTTGGCTTTACAACTAGTGAACTTCTTGCTTAGATAATAGATGGCATGTTCTTTTCTTCCCGACTCATCGTGTTTCCCCATCACACAACCCATAGATTCATCTAGCACAATCAAATACATGATGAGAGGTCTTCCTGGCACTGGGGGAACCAAGACTTGAGGCTCCTATAGGTATTTTTTGATCTTCCCATGACTAGTGTTAGTATCTTTCATTCCATGTTACAGCCTGATTTTTGCGTAACAATTTAAAGATTGGTTCACATGTCGCGGTTAGTTGGGAGATGAACCGGACAATGTAGTTCAATCTTCCTAAAAATCCACGAACTTCCTTCTCCGTTCGAGGTGTTGGAATATCGATGATTGCTCGAACCTTTTCAGGATCAACCTCTATTCCTCTTTGACTAACAATGACCCCCAGAAGCTTGCCTGATTTTACTCCAAAAGTGCATTTGACTGGATTCAGTCGGAGCTTAAACTTTCTTAACCGCCCAAAAAGTTTCTGCAGATTATCAGCATGGTCATCTTCGGATCTGGACTTGGCGATCATGTCATCTACATAAACTTCTATCTCCTTATGCATCATGTCATGGAATAAAGCCACCATAGCCCGCTGATATGTTGCCCCAGCATTTTTAAAGCCAAAGGGCATAACCTTGTAGTAAAAGGTTCCCCATAAAGTGACAAATGTAGTTTTCTCCATATCTTCAGGTGCCATCTTGATATGATTATATCCTGAGAATCCATCCATGAAAGAGAATAATGCATGTTGTGCAGTATTATCTACAAGAACGTCAATATGAGGCAGAGGAAAATCATCTTTTGGGCTAGATCTGTTCAGATCTCGATAGTCGACACATATTCGAACCTTTCCATCTTTCTTGGCGACAGGAACGATATTGGCAACCCATTGAGGGTACTTTACCACTTCTAGGAAACCCGCATCTAGTTGCTTCTTGACCTCCTCCTTGATCTTTAAAGACATTTCCGCTTTCATCCTTCGTAGCTTCTGTTTTACTGGAGGACACTCCGGCTTTAATGGCAGTTTGTGTTTTGCTACACTAGGGTCTAACCCTGGCATGTCTTGGTACGGCCATGCGAAAACATCTTTATAATCCATCAACAACCTGATCAACCTACTTCGCTCCTTTTCTTTCAGGGAAAGGCCGATCTTGACCTCTTTTTTATCATCTTTGGTTCCCAAATTCATTAGTTCACTCAGCTCTTCATGGGGCCGAATTTCCCTGGTTTCTTGCTCTACCAACCTCAATAGTTCAAGAAGGACTTCCCCAACATCATCAACAACCTAATCAGCGTGATCAATAGGATAGTCAAAATTGTATGCTGGGTTATTAACACTGTCATTTTCAAGAGAGTCACTTTTAGATATGCATTTGGTAGTTATCAGGGAAAGATGAATGAATAAAGGTTAAAGATGGGAGACTGCATTTATTGGCGAGGAACGATGAATAAAAGCCGAAGTAAAAAAATAAGAGGGATAAGAACATAAAGATATTGAATGCATGCATTTATTGATAAGTCATACTGAAACAGAAACAAGTAAGCCCATTACAACAAAAATCCTAAAGCCTTGGGCAGAGCAAAAGTATAAGCATTGCAGAATTACCTTGAAAAAAACTCTATGGTCCTGGGGAGCTTAATGACCTCCCAATTGTTGAGCTCTGTATCCGGAGGGCATGGATACACCAAATTGACACCATGATTGGCGAGATAATCATCTTCAATAGCTGCTACTTGGTCCAGGAATGCGAACCCTACACTTCGGAAGCTCTGTCGAATGTCACAGATGGGAACCCTTTCAGCCTCGTATTCACGATTTTCCAGCCGAGCCAACCTCTTTCCTTTCTTCTCTTCTATAACCCTCATCTTGTCGGCCTTGGTGGGTTTATATCCCAACCCAAACCTGTCCTTGTTCTCGGTGAGCATGAGGATGTCAGTGACACCTCGACTATTCTTCCCCAAACCGCTTCCAGGTCGGTATCCTCCTTCGAGCATAACCTTAGCCATCATAATGGATGCTTTAGATGACTGAGGTTTCAAGAGTGGAACATCATCTCCAACATAAGTGGCATTGGCAATTTCAAGTGATTGGAAAACGGTCTCGAGAGCTTCTTCGACAGCTTCAATGTAAGGGGTTGTTGAAGGCTTCTTCACTTTTTGGTGCAGTATGGAAGGTATAGCGCCAGACGAATGGATCCATGGTCGTCCTAGGAGACAACTGTAAATTGGTGTGATGTCCATTACTTGGAAGAGTATTTCAAAGGTGCAAGGGCCAATCTGAATGGGCAACTCAATTTCTCCCATGACTTCCCTATGGGTACCGTCGAAAGCTCTTACAATCATTGTGCTTGGCTTCATATGAGTTCCATCAAAAGGCAGCTTTGCCAGTGTTGACTTTGGCATTACATTCAAAGAAGAACTATTATCAATGAGAACCCTAGCCATGACATGATCTCGACACTTCACAGAGATGTGTAACGCCTTATTGTGCCCTATTCCTTCAGCTGGAATTTCATCATCAGTGAAAGTGATATAATTATCAGTAACGATGTTACCCACGATGTTATCAAGCTTATCAATTGTGATGTCATGAGAAACATGAGCTTGATTCAACACCTTCATCAGTATTCTCCTATGTGGCTCAGAATTCATCAACAAAGACAAAAGAGATATCCGAGTTGGAGTTTGATTCAATTGATCCATAACCCTGTATTCGCTTTGCTTGATGAACTTCAAGAATTCGCCGACTTCTTCATCAGATACCTCCTTTTTATTATCACCCCTTTTGGTATCCTTTTCAGTCGGCATTCCTTCCACCTTCTCTTTCCCCTCGAGATCTTTTTCTTCCTTTTCTGTTCCCTCCCTTCGCAGTACCTCTGGATTATAAATGCGACCACTCCTAGTCATTCCACCAATTCCCGAAATGTTGGTAACCAGTGGTCCCGTTGGGAGGACTTTGTTGAACCTGCCTATCATATTTCCATGGCACCGTTTTGGTGTCCTTGTAAGGGAAAGGACCTGGGACTCGGATGACAACTGGTGTTGGCCCACTCGAACCGGCATAGGTTCCTTCTCGAGATATTGTATCACCACCGGCCGGAGTGAGTGACCTGCTCAGGAACCGGTTGAGGATTAATCACAACAGTAAAAGGAGTTATCTTAACTGGAGTTGCGGAAATTGCAGATTCAGCGACCATGTTAATGCCACACTCATTCGATTCGCAACCAATTAGGTTAATCTTCATATCTATTAACTGTTGCACAACATGTCAAAATTATGCACAGTCTTCAATTGAATGCCCCATATTCCCGTCAAAGTCACACCTTATCTCTTCATCAAGAGTCTTCTCTTCAACAATTGAGTTTTGCACCAATCCATGTTTTTGCATCTCCCTTAAAATAACTCTCATGGGAGTTCTGACATGAGCCACTTGGCTCTTAAGAGTAGGTTCCATAAAGCTATCAATGGCATTGACTCCCGAACCCCCATGATTTGGCATAGGACCTTGTGCCCCATTCGGAGCATCTTTCTGAAAGCTCAACCACTTAGTATCAATAAGATCTTGTACCTTAAATTTGAAAGCCCTGCAGTTCTCAGTGGAATGACCTATTACCCCCGCATGATATTCACATTTAGCATTTGGGTCAAACCACTTCGGATAAGGAGGGCCTAATGGTTTCATTGGGATAGGAGTCAACACAGATTTGCTTATAAGTTGATGCAGTAGCTCAGTGTAGGTCATAGGTATCGGGTCGAAATGTACTGGCTTTCTTTTCGAGTTATACGGTGGTCTTGTTTGGCTGGTGTTTGGGTTTGGATTTGGGGGTTGAACAATTCGAGGTGGCATGGTAGGGTGTGTTTGAGGCTGAGAAGGGTATGATGGTCGGTAAGAAGCCATCTGTTGAGGATTAGGAAATTTTGAGGTGGCAGCGATGTATGGCTGGTTGGCTTGGTGATATGGAGGTGGTTGGTAATATGGGGGCGTATTGGGCTTGGAAGGCGGATGTTTGGTTTGGTTTAAATTGGTTCAGTTTCTTTTGTTCAAAGGTTACTGTATGTGCTTCTCCCTCCTTCCTTTTCACAAACGAGGCTTTCTTTGGGCCATTTGCCAACGAAGTCTCGGTGATTTTGCCAGTCCTCATTCCACTTTCGATTCTTTCACCGATAATGACCATGTCAGAAAAGTTCGATGACACTCTTCCAATCATTCTATCATAGAAAGGTGACTGGAGTGTATCAATGAACATTGCCACAATTTATTTCTCGGCCAATGGAGGCTCTACTTGAGCAGCCGGTCCCCTCCATCGTTGTGCAAACTCCTTGAAAGTCTCTATGTCTCTCTTTGCCATATTTTGGAGTTGCATCCTATCGGGAGCCATGTCAATATTGTACTTGTATTGCTTCAGGAATGCATCTGCTAGATATTTGAAGGATCGGACGTGGGCCCGTTCGAGATGCGTGTACCAATTTGAAGCTGCCCCAGTTAAACTGTCTTGGAAGAAGTGAATCAAGATCTTATCATCTTGAGCGTATGATGCCATCTTCCTTACATACATGGTTAAATGGTTTTGGGGACAAGTGGTTCCCCGATATTTGTCGAAATCGGGTATCTTAAATTTTGGTGGAATTACAACATTTGGCACCAAGCAAAGCTCTGAGGTATCCCTAAGACCATAACTATTTACCCCTTCAATGGCCCGCAGTCTCTCCTCTAACACTTCCAACTTTTCTTTAGATTGGGAATCCCCTCCTGACTGATTCACTGGAGTTTCACAATACATATTCTGGGGAAAGGTGTATGGCATGTAGGAGGATCCGAAGTTTGGCATCATTTGATTCCCCTAGGGTCCATAATGTAGGGTGTATTGTGGATTTTTTGGATTGGCAGAAAGTGTCACCGTTGGGGTGTTACCATCTGTAGGGTTGACAGTTTGTGTTTGTGGCATTTCGACAGCATCGGTGGGGGTTTGTGTCTAAGTGATATGTTCGGAGTTTTGAATGCCATCTTGTGGGCTGGGGCCGTTGGTGGCACAAATCCACTAGGCAAACCGTATGGGGGATTGTTCGGGTCAAATGAAAGATAAGTTTGGTTTCTTGGATAAATAGTGAGAGGCATCTTGGCCCCTGGTTGGTTGAAGCCTTGAATAGGAATCTGAGCAAAACTGGGGGAATGAGAGGTGTGGTCGGATGTCCTTCGTTTGAGGCTGGAGGGTTCTCCTCTGTGTTCTTTTCCTTCTGCATTGCTTGTAGGATTTCCATCATCTTAGTCATCTTATCCTTGATTTGACTTACTTCATCCTTGATCTCTTGGACTTCTTCTAGTTCATCCGCCATGGCTCTTGTCTGTGACCGAGTGCGATAAGGGTGTCTTGAAGCAATTGTTCAGAAAAGCCACACACTATTTTAATCAAAACAAAAGTGAGAACAAAATGTTGGAAAAATGCAAAAAGCTTTTATGAAAATCACCTTTGGAGTTTATTATTATTTTTTGAGTTAACACCTTATAACAGACAAGAGATGGTCCCTCCATCCCACACAGAGAGCATTGTGCTCATAAGATGGAATGGAGTTGACAAAAAATCTAGGGGAGAAACAACTCTCCACAATAGATGTTGTCTCAAACACACTAGCAATTCTGAATTGAGACATCTCGTCCTACCCTTTGCGCAGAAGGAAGAATCCTATAAGGCAAAGATGTAGTGGACCACATACTAAAGGAAGACCAAGCTCCACGATAGGTGTCGTCGCAAGTCAAGTGTAAGAGTTGGAGTGCGAAGGAATCAAAGAAGCAAGAACTGATTTCATTAAAAACTCCTCAAAGCAATACATAGATTTATGGGAGCAAGGACATACTTCATTAAAATCTCCTCAAAACAATACATAGATTGGGATTACATCATAATTCTAGACATTGTTACAACATTTTCATCCTAAAGTCAATAGCTTGGGTCTCTTTCCTTTTAGCCCTCGAGCAAACCCTCCACACATTTGCATGAAATCATCCAACTCAGCCGGGAGACGAAGCATAGGGTCCGCACGAATTTGTTTTTCTGCCTTTTCAAAGCGTTGGACAAAATTCGGAATACAATAGCTTAGCTTCAAATTCATGCTCATATATCTTTCTTTCCATATGTCAATATATATCCCTCGCTCTCGGGCCTCTTCTCTCCACCACCTCACGACATTCATTACTTGAACCATTTGATCATGATAGTGTTTTGCTGAGGTCCACCCTAAATCGCACTGCTTCTTGATTTCGACTAATAGAATATTCAGCTCTTGGACCTTTTGTACCAATTCATCAGCCATCCTGTCTTGTGCACAAATTTGCTTTTGTAAGTTGGCATTGACTCCCCTTTGTCGATTGACTTCCACTTCCAATGACCTTCTCACATCTCCTTGCTGAATGACTTCTTCTTCTAGATGACGCTGTTCTTTTCTTAGTGGATGCCTCTCTATTGTCAAGGACAATACTTTGCTTTCAAGATTCTGGATCCTAGTCATGACACTCGGTGGGACCTTGTCTGTATTCTTCTGGACTCTTGAGGTTACGGAGATATCTGCACACAAATCTTTTAAATGTTCATTTTCCTTTGTTAACTTCACACAACGCTTCTGACCAATGGCTATTTTCAACTCGGCATCTTGCTTTTGTTGTTCCATTTCCTTCATTTGTGCTTCCAGGATTTTCAGTTGGTCTGCCATTTGAGTTACCGAAAGGGAGTAACCTTCAGCTTTCGTTCTTTCTGCAGGAATGTTGATGGGACCTTTCCTTGATTCTCTCCATGCTTCATACTCTGAGACAATGATTAGGATTGGTCGGTCAAATTGTGATCTCCCTGCCATCCTCACATTTTTCCATGCATTTCTAACTTCTTTTGCCAACAACTTGGTATTCTCACCATCCTCGTATCGGAAACAGGATCCACCGAGTTGTTCTTCTCGTGGCACGGTTTGCATCCAACAAAGTTGTTGTAAGGCTATGGCGGGTGAGTAGGATATACACCCTCTCGGGCCCATCAAAGGAACATTTGGATAGTCACCACAACTATAAATGATATCTTACCCCTGTTGACTTTCGTACCATTGGCATACCCACTTAAAATAGTCTCTTTCCACTTTGTCAAACTTGCTCTTCCATTCCTCTTCATTAAGTTGTCTTGTAGGGATGTTATGGAAGCCTCTTACTGGATCTGAATGGTGGTTGATATAGCCTTTTGTGTACATGTGAGTCATGACCCATACATAGAGCAACTGTGCACAACATCTAACTTCTCCTTTGGATGCCGCTGGCAAAAATCTAGAGTCAAAAGCGTTTCAGCCAATACTGCCGGCATGGGGTTTTTCTTTCTTTCAACTGTGAAGAACACGTCCATTGCTGCTTGATCTATCATGTCTAGCATCGATGGAAATAGAACCAACCCATATATTGCTAGTTCCAATACCCTCTCAAAGGTTTCACAGTCTTGTCGAACCATTAGTTTCCTCAAATGATTTTCAAGAAATTTTCGGTCAACCTCGCGAGTTTGAGTGCCCGGTCAAGTTCACTTCAATTTCAGGAAGCCCTAATAACCCTGCTATGCCCGTAGTGGTCAAGTATTGCCCCAGGTGAAAGTACACAACGGGATTTTTCTGCATTGGCAACCTTAACAGGCAAGCATATTCTTCAATGGTGGGTGTAATGTCCATGTTTGGCAACTCGAAACATCTGAGATGTGGGTTCCAATACTGACTTAGAGTACTCAAAGCAGTAGTTTCAACCGGTATGGAAATTAGGTCCAAGATCCCTCCATACTTCTTGACGAAGCTTTTCCGATGTTCTTGAGGCAAAGATTGGCTCAACTCCTTCAGATTCTCTAATGAGTTCAAAATCACCCTGGAGCTCTTGGTGGCGGGAGCATTGCTAGTGTGTCTGACTTTTTCCATCTCTTGTTATCAAAGGCGTTATCTCTCGCCAAATTATCCATGCAAGGGAAATTTTATTTTATTAATAACATTTGGAAAGCAAAATTACTTATGCATGAGTGTACCAAGATGCATGAATGAATGACATATTGACGATGCATGGCCTAAAATACTACATGCATGAGCATACAATATAATAATGAGTGTAACAGGATGCACAAATGAGTGGCATGTAAAGGTGCATGTGGGATGCGTGTAGAAAATCGTTATGATGCATGAGACAGAAATGTGATTATTCATGTTGCAGAAAAAGATGGAATGAGCTCCCTTTTGTCCTACATAGGTCATATCCTAAAGTTGGGACTTCTGAAGTCAAGACCCTATTTTGGTAGGCTACTAATGGCATTTTATATGCACGACTTTCGGGACAGATCTAGACCCCTAAACATATGGTCCCCGGATTACCCTCATCTAAAAGACAAGGTTCCGAATCCATGAACCTCACCATAAGGACAAAGAGGTCACAATATGGTAGTCCATGTACCGGTAGCAATCCGAGCGGGAGAATCAGTGACTGTCAGGGATGCAAAAGCATCACCATAACATCACTGAAGCCCCTTCTAATCTTATGGCATTCCAAGACTCGGGTATAGAGCTCAAAAGTGTGTGCAACATGTGATAGCGATGTGTGTGATGGGAGCATACAAACCTTCACAAAAACCTACTTAAACAAAACTACCCCAAACCTGTAAAAAAAAAAAAAAGGAACAAACAACACCAATACAAAAGTTCTCTACCCTAAGGTTGCAAGAACATACAAAAGCAGTTATGAAAGCATTAAAAAAAAGAAATAAAACAAAAAGGGTAAAACAAATATTTTCGAAGTTGTTTGAAATTTTTTTTGCACAACCAACTATGATAGGCCTGACTCTCAAGGTTCCCCAGTGGAGTCGCCAGCTGTCGCGACCGTCCCGTCTGGGCGCCGCAAAAAAGAAGGTAAAAACAGAGGAGTCGCCACTAAAATTTTTATTGGGAAAATATTAGAAAAAACCAATTATCTAAAGGTAAACTGATATAAAAAAAGAGAGAGAGATGAGTCCGGGAGTCGGTTACGAGTAGGGAAGGTGTTAGCACCCCACATCGCCCGTTTTAAAAAAACGGTACCTCAAGTTAATTGTACAAAAACATTTTAATAACCTTTTAAATATTTATTTTACCCTAAAAATTATTTACAAGAAAGAATTATTTTTTTAATTTTTAATATTTTAAATTTTTATTAATCTTTACGTTTTTAAATTTATTGTTTATAAAAACTAAATAAGGTTGAACATGGCACATGAGTCCACGGGGCAACCTCAAATCTAAGGGACTGAATATGGTACCGTGTCTATAGAGCATCCCTAAAAATACAAAAGTTTAATTATTTTGAATAATTATTTTAACATAAAACGAGACACTAAAAAAGGGAAAATTAATTTTGGCTTGACAAGATGATTTATCTTGTTCCTACGTATTCTCGGGTGCGATGGGAAACTCAAAGCCACGTAGTTCTTTAAAAAGGATTTGATTGGTTGGTTGATTGATTTTAATTTTGGTAAGTATTTGATTTTTTTTGTTATTTTTTGTTTTTTAAAAAATGGGATTTTATTTTAAAATAAGTTCACCCTTGCACAAAGTCCAAGATAGCAGTGCTATACGATAAACCCTTACAATTCATACGACATTTGAGGATGAATAAGTCCATACATCAACGTCGTAGATTGTTGCGTGAATTCAAAAGGTATTTTTATAAAATTAAATTGGGTAAAATTGGTTAACAACATAAATTTAAAAAAAACATTTTATTATTTTTTATAAAAGATAATCCACTCTCGCACATGGTTAAAGATAGTCAAGCTATACGATGAACCCTTACAATTTTTACAACACTTGAGGACGAAAAAAAAATCGTACATCAACGTTGTAAAT
This sequence comes from Sophora flavescens, assembly GCA_030762895.1. Classification (NCBI taxonomy): domain Eukaryota; kingdom Viridiplantae; phylum Streptophyta; class Magnoliopsida; order Fabales; family Fabaceae; genus Sophora; species Sophora flavescens. Next base: position 10,784,163 of record CM061070.1, read on the forward strand.
TGTTGCGTGAACTCAAGAGATATTTTTTTTTATTTTTATAACTTTTGTTTTTGTTTTTTAAATAAATTCTTTTAATCCTTTTTCTTTCTAAAAGCATTTTTCTCAAAAAGGAAAGAACCTGATCTAAATTTGAAGGGGCCCACCGCATTTTTCTCGTGCGGCGTTTGAGCAGGTGCAGTGGGATGGATTGGTAGGACGTGGTTCGGGGCGGCTGGGGAGTGGTAACAGCAACAGATCCGCGTCTGGATTCGCGGTGGGCGTCGTGGCGGCGGGTGGCTTCGGGCGGAGGAGATGGTAGCCGATCTGGATCTGAGTTGGCGAAGAGGATGCTGGCAGAAGGAGAAATAGATCCGAGACTGTTATGCTCATGGGACCTGGACGCGGCGGAGGTGACGAGCACGGCTGTGCTTGCGCCTGAGGGATGACAGAGACGAGTAACTGTGTGGAGGTAGGGGTGCTGTCCCGCTGTTGTGTATGAGGTAAAACGGCAGAGTACGACGGAGGAGCTTTGGGATGAAGTTCTGATCAGTTTTTGTTATTTCTTTGGGTTTTGGTTATGAAAAATGGTGATGGTTATGAGACATTGAAGAGAATATGGATCATAAAGGTTTGATCATTGTGGAAGAATGATGGAAAAGATGGCAGTTTCTGGAGGAGAGTGAGAGATTTTTTTGTGAACAAACTCTGTGTTTTCTTTGTTTTACGCCTCACCACTGCCTCCCCCCTTCATTCTCACTGTTCAATGTAATATATAGTAGAGCAAAAGGGAACAAAAAAACGTTGGCCTTGCTGAGGGTGAAGACAAAAATATGCAGAGGGTGGTACATTGTGTGTGGAGCAAATCAGCTCTGCCTCCACCACTCTGTTGGCTGGTGCAAAGGCAGGGATGGTGTCCCCCTCTTTCTGGAAAAAAGTGAAAGGAAACAAAAGAAGGGAAATCAAAGAGAAAACTGGTTTACCTCAAATGGAAGAAGACAAAGCAAGGATGGGAAAAAAAGGACAAGCAATTAAAATTTATTTTTATATATTTTTTCAAATAAAAATCAGAAGTCTTTTTTTTTTGGATCATGGGCTCAACAAGCCATTTGTAACAATAAAATGAAAATGGGCTACACTAATTCTATAATGGACCAAGAATAAAAACATTTTTTTGTTTTATTTTTAACATTTTTTTTGTTTACTATTTTTCAAAACATTAATTAAAAAAATCCGGGCAAAATTAGGTGTTCACAACGATATTTTTAAAAGGGGGTGGAATTGCAACACCCCATTTTTCGTGTTAAGCCTTTGAGTGCTTATATGTGTGCTATGTATGTTATGTTTGACCTTAGGAATGTTATAAAGGGCTAAGTGAGATTTGAGGCTTAAAATCCCTTCCGGGTACATGAGCATGACCGTGCTCATGTCCAGCACGTCCGTACTTGTCAGGCGTGTTCAGTGGCTGATGGAGCCACGAGCACGGGCGTGCTTAAGGGAGAATCGCCCTGAAACGCGCTCCGTGTGACGTTCCTTTTGTCTGAGCGTGCTTAACGAGTATGACCCCATGCTTGAGTTAAGCACGACCGTGCTCAGTAGGGAGCACGGTTGTGCTAGAGTTTGAGTCTATATAAACAGATCAGTCTGCGAGGGTTACAAGTGTAAACCCTCAAATTGGCCCACCGGGCAATCCTAGTATGACAGAAACCTCTTCCCTTTCCCTTCCCTTGAACCCTTGGAAGTTCTTGGTGCTCTAGAGTCCGTTCGGGAGAGGTGTCCGTACGTTGTTGTACCTTGGTAGCCGACTGGCCAAGGGGGCCTTGATGCTTATTGGTCAAGGTGTTGAGCTCTGGAGCTTATTGGCCAAAGTGTTAAAAGATGATGTTGTACATAGGTAGCCTAGTGGCCAAGGGGGACTTGATGCTTAATGGTCAAGGAGTTGAGCTTTGGTGCTTAATGGCCAGAATGTTGATTAATGATTAAGGATTAAAAGATTAAAGATGATGTTAACTTTGGTGCTTTGGCTGAAGACGTTAAACCATAATAAATGGTGTTGATGGAGGTGGTTGACAATGGTTGTTTGTTTGTATGCATGCATTCATGCACGAAGTTGTTAGGGGTGGTACGATAGCTGGGGAGGTCGTCCGAGAGTAAGGCGATCTGGCCGTCCGCGGTGATTCGTCCGAGAAGGGAATCATGTACACCCGTGGTGGCGCATCCGAGAGTAAGGTGTATTGGCTATCCAAGCGGTTCACCCATGGTTTGTGGACTGCCGGCATTAGTGCTTATTGACCAGTGTGGATATGTAACTCCAAAGTCGTATGCCCGGTATAGATGGATCCGCATGCATTCGGAGTAGTGAGTCACATTGCATTACTTAGATGATTAAGTGATGCGCCTTGTGATGTATGATGGTGTATGTTATGATTGCTACTTGTTGTATGTTCATCTTACGAACTATCTATGTTTGGCATGTATCTTTTATGCAGAGGATGGTGAGCAGCCAGTTGAGGAGTGACTCTAACGAGCCGCTACTCTTAGTTAGGATTTGTTTCAGTCTTAGATTGTTATCCGAATTATTTTATCAGATTGGTTATACCAGCTTTGTAATGTGACATCAGGGGGGTTGGGTTTCGTTTATGTTATGTTTTATTTTATAAACATGTTTTTATTTATTTTTGCGTTGTTTTAGTTTTGTTACAATGTGGTATCCTTTACCCGTTGGTTTTCATTTTATGATAAATGATACGCATGTGTTTATCTATTTCTAAATTATTTCTTGCAAGTTATTCTTTATAAATACATGCGGGGTAGAGGGTATCACATTTAGTGGTATCAGAGCATGTCTGTCCTATCAGGTCGTGGTATGAGTCTGTCACGAGTCTTCTGTGTGCTCTTGTTTGGATTATCCATATTTCTTATAGATAATGATGCTTAGTGCTAAGAACCTTTAGTCCTTCCTGCTTGGTTCTCTGTACTTAATAGTTGGTTTGGGCAATTGCAGGAACCAATGGCAGGAAGAGGTAGGAACGACCAGGCTATCGCTAATGCTTTGGCAATGCTTGCCACTGCTATCGACCAGAATCATATCAACAACAAGGATGGACCAGCTTAGTTTCAGTGTTTGGATAAGTTCCAGCGGAACAACCCGCCCTCGTTCAAGGGATCTTACTTTTTCGAAAGTTTTTGGTAGAGCCAGGGGAGATGTGGTGGCCTTCTAATCTAGTTCAAGTCTCGCTATTCGGGTAATTTAGTTAATTTCAATGACTAAATTGCAATAGGTGAAAGCAAATAGCAAATTAGAAGACATGGCTTCATTAAAAGTAAACTCAATGATTCAAAAAGTATCCAAATCCTTAGATTTCTTTATGTACCATACCAGCTCCCTCTATCATATGTTGTTCATCTGAAATATTATATTCCAGGGCCCTGCATGAGAAGGAAAAAAGAGCTAAACGTAGCATAACTCGTGCTCAATTTTTCATCCTCCTTCTAATTATTGGATTCACTTATTGTCTCCTTCCAAGCTATCTATTTAACATGTTGTCAGCTGTCTCTTGGGTGTGTTGGCTTGGCTCCAAGTCTATCCTAGCTAGTCCAACAAATTGGTTCTGGAATGAGAGGTCTAGGAATTGGTTCATTTGATTTGGATTGGACCGCAATTTCCTCTTACCTTGGCACCCCACTAGACAGCCCCTAGTTTGCTACTGCAAATGTTATTACTGGATTTGTTCTCGTTATGTATGTAATGACACCCATATCTTACTGGAAAAATGTCTATGCTGCCAAGAATTTCCCAATATTTTCGAGTAAGCTTTTCATGACAAATGGTTCGGTATATGACATTTCAACCATCGTTGGCTCTAAGTTCCATCTTGATCGCCATGCTTATTCAAACATTGGGCCTGTACATCTCAACACTTTCTTCACAATGACATATGATCTTGGATTTGCTACCCTCTCTGCTACTGTTGTGCATGTTCTTCTCTTCCATGGAAGGTAATCACTAATCACTATTCTAACCATTTGATAATAGCAACAATATCAATTATTTGATAAGAGGTTTTTGGTGAAGCAAAAGAAAAAAGTTGTGGCAATTATATTTTCCTTTATATTTAATAATTTTCTTCAATGATTTGTTCTCACAATATTAGTATTTTGATTTCTTCCAAATGTATAAAGGTGTTACTTTTAATGTTAAAATATGAACTAGTAAGCAAAACCTCCCACCAGCAGTTTGTTGTCTATTTTCTTTATATATAAGTTCTGAAAAAACTTATTCCATTTTACAATTGCCTCATGCAGTGTTATATGGATGCAAAGCAAAAAAGCCTTTGGAAGCAGTAAAAAATGGACATACACACAAGACTTATGATGAAGTACTGATCAGTCCCCATGTGGTGGTTTCATATAATCTTAGTGTTGAACATAGCTCTTATTATTTTTGCTTGTGAATAGTACAATGCATCACTTCAGTTGCCTTGGTGGGATGTATTACTAGCTTGTGCAATTTCCATTTTCTTTACTCTTCCAATTGAAATAATAAATGCCACTACAAATCAAGTATCTAACCATTTACTTGAAAAGCATTGATGTCGCGTCGCGCGGGTTGCGCGCCGCTCGTGCGATTCCGGCAAGTGTACCGGACTGCCGTCAAGTAATAAAAGATATCGAACCCACAGAGACTGTGTTCCCGAATCACAATTAATTTCGAATCGATTGAATCTGAACTGTATGAAAGAGGGTTTTGAAAAATGTTTGAATTTGAAATTGAATGGTAGACGAGCAGAAAACAAATGTTTTTGGGGTTTTTGATTTAAACGGATTCCTAGGGATTTGGGTTACCTTTGAGGCTATTTATGTTGCTAACAGATTTACCTTTGTCGAAATTGCCTTGAAGGCGAGTTTATCCTCTAATAGCTTAAGCTCCCTCTCGGTTTACAAAAGCCGTGCCCAATTGACCCGACCCCTACTCTCGTGGTAGTCGATCCCAGATTGGACCCTTTGCATTCCGTGACAACTCGTTGCTCCTCGAGGGACGGCTTCTAACTCTCGTGATTTCAGTCCCAAGTCTGACTTCTATAGGTCCGACACCCAAGTTCACCGCTAGGTTCCTCCTTGGATCATTCACATCTCACAAACCGGTGGCTGTCGGGCTTTACGAGTGAAACACCCTAGAAATCCTAAGTTCACCGCTAGGTTCCTCCTTAGAACGTCTACGTCACGTAAATAAACGGTTGCCGAAATTTATGAGTGGTTAACACGCTAGAAATCAGATCTAAAACAATAACGAAATCAACAACGATTTTACATCAAATCAACATCATTTACAAACCTCGGGAAGAGCCCTAGTCCCTAGAAACTAAGCTACTACTCCAGTCTTGCCATGGAGATGACAAGCTGGGTTGACAACATAGTGAAAATCAGAAAAAGAGAAAAGAGGAGAAGAAGAGAAGAGATCTATAATCTATGCCTAGAGTGGTAGCCCCCAATATATTGTGTCCTCTGTATCTGATGCCTTGGTCCATATTTATAGAAATGGGGAAGTTAGAGTCCCAAACCAACTCAAAATCTGATCTATTTCGGTTTCTTCAGGTCCAAGTAATGCGCGTCACGGCCGTGATGGCCATCACGGCCAGGCCGTGACGGTCTCTGCCTCTGCAATTCTGGAAAATTCAATTTCTCGCGACGCGAGCCCTCAGCTTCATGGCCCGTGAAGAATTTCACGGCTAGGCCGTGATGTGCTCTGACTTGTGGTGGTTTTGGGTCACGGCCGTGATGGCTATCACGGCCAGCCAGGACATGACTGGACTCGACTTGACCTTTCTTCTTTTTCAGTTTTTGCTCGATCATGGCCGTGATGGGCATCACGGCTAGGCCGTGATGGGCTCTGTTTGGCTCATTTTCTTCAGTTTTAAAGCTCCATCTTCACCCAAACTTCATCATGGTTGATCTTGAGCAATTTACCCTTGATATCTGCAAAACAACACACGAAAACCGCCTTACCCGTTCCAAAGGAAAATTAACCTAAAATCTAATAAAAATATGCCTAAACTACATGAAAATGCATGCAAAATGATAGACAAAGATGATGTGGAATCACACTCATCAAATCACCCCAAGCTTAAAACCTTGCTTGTCCTCAAGCAATTACTCAGGCCATAAGATATAAATCATTCAAAACATGGATAGTGAACCAAGAACCCTAGAAGCTAATCCAAGTAATAGGCATTTTCAATAAGCACTCAAGAGATAATCAAGTTCAAGTCCAATTAGAAGCTTAGGTTCTTCAAGTTCATGTTCTCACTGATTTGGGCACTCATCTCACCTCACTCAAGTGTTTTAGGGTTTATTGACAATTCACTCCATTTCCTCAAGGAAAGTATTTTACCATAGGCTTGACTATTAACCAAATCTCTACTTTATTTAAGAAAACACTTAAGAATCAAGAGGTCTTTTCCTTTGGTTGTAATGTGGCCATGGGATTTATTGTTAGGTGGGAAAATCAAAGAAAGGGAATTTTCAAGAAGGCTAGATAGATTATCAAACATTACAAAGTATGACACCTTCTAAAATACCTTTTGGGGGCTTTGATTTACTTTTTCCACCTTTCTTCCTTCTATTATATTTTTTTTTTCTTTTTCTTTTCATTTCTCACTTTCTTTGTCATCCCCTTCTCCATTTTTTTCTGTTCATTTCATTTTTATTTGTTTGGAGAAAGGGAGATTTATAGCTCAAGAGAAATATTTTCATCCCATTCTATTTCCAACTACCATTTTGCCCTTTTTGTAATACTTTAAAAGGTGCCATACCAAGCATTATTCATCAAATTAATTCATGGTACCAAGAAAAATATTTTTTTCTTTAGGCTCAAAATTGGGCAACTAAGGGGTAGCATTTATCATTCAAAACTCGGGAGGCCAGAAAAATACCTAGTGCCTCAATCATTTCCAAAAATGTTTTCAGAAATTTTTAAGTTTTGAAATGGTTTCAAGTCAAGTTCTAGAAAATACAGTCCATGAGGAATTAAATCACTCTATCACAAGAAATGGGGTAGATTTAGTGAATACCCCTATTGGCTCAAAATCTTACATTTAGTAGTTCAAAAATCAGTGAGGTACACAAGTCTAAGGAACCACATGCTAATTAACAACTATCAAATGATTATCTCAAGAATTTTTATTTTTAGCCATATCACAAGAATAATGAAAAATTGGGTTCAAAATTCACTATCTCAATTCACTTGGCTCCAAGTTCTCACAATCAGATGCATGTTCTAAGTGAGGGGCAATCTAGAGAATGTGATCATACCAATCCATGCCTATGAGAATGCAACATGAATGCAACAATGCAAATGCAAAAATAAATACCCTACCCCAAGCTTGATTACTTACATTGTCTCCAATGTAAATAATCAAGTCGGAGAAGGAGAAAAATGGAACAACTTACCGAGTCGGTAGCGGGTGTTGGCTTCACATTCCAGTCAAAACTTGGGTAGAAATTGTATCACGGCCGTGAGGCTTATCACGGGCAGGCCGTGATCGTTTCGGGTCCTCAGGAGTTGCCCTGTCACGGCCCGTGATCTACATCACGGCTAGGCCGTGATGCTCTCTGGCCTTGGCATCCTACTCATCACGCCCGTGATGGTTGTCACCGACTAGGCCGTGATCCTTACTGTGCTCGTGTTTAGTTCATCACGGCCGTGACCATTGTCACGGCCAGGGCGTGATGGCCTCTGACTTTATCTTTTTTATGCTCTTCTTCTCTTTCTCAACCTGAAAACACTAGACAAACCTATTAATGATATTTTTGCCTCTTGATCTTCTCAAATTATTCAAGAGGTTAATTCAAAAACAAAAGGAAAAAGGGAAAGAAAACTTGGGTTGCCTCCCAAGAAGCGCTGATTTATGGTCTTAAGCTTGACCACACTTCCTTCAATCAACCGGGTTTGGGCGTAGAAGTGCAGGCACACTTCTTTTCCAAGGAGCTCCTTCAAATAGCCGTCTCTGCTCATACTGACCAATAATGCTTCCGCTTCGCTCTTTTCTCTCGGAGCTTCCTAGCCTTCCTTCCTTCCGGCGGAAGTTTTGTTTCCGCATGGACAGCAATCCCAACTTCACCACTGGGTGCATCTTCAACCATGCATATCTTTGGGGTTGCTTCCATGCTAAGTTCTTTCTCTACCGCTGGAGTTGTTACATCAATTCTGCACACATGGCTCTCAAAAGGAGGGTTGTTACAAGAGTTAGTCAACTAAAAATTTACCCTACCTTCCTCTACATTTAGATAGAGTTTGCCATTCCTTACGTCTATTACCGCTCCAGCGGTTGCCAAGAATGGCCTTCCTAAAATGATGGGGAATTCAGAATTCCCTTTCATGTCTAATACCAGGAAGTCGGTAGGGATGAAGAATTTCCCTACCTTCACAGGGACATTCTCTAGTATGCCTAGAGGAGTCCTAGTTGAGCCGTCCGCAAATTGTAAGGAGAATTTGAACGGTCTCAACTCTTTACTTTCCAACCTTTCCATGATAGTGAGGGGCATCAAGCTCGCACTAGCCCCTAAGTCACATAAGGCTTGGTCAATGTGCACTTGTTCAATTGAGCAAGCGATGGAGAAACTACCTGGGTCTTTCAGTTTAGTAGGCATTTTAGTCTCTACATCTACTTGCTTTTTCCTAACCAACCTCTGTGGGAAAGGTATCGGGGGTTGGTACGGTGGTGGAGGGACATATTTCGGTTCTGGCTCTTCTTTTTCGCTCGTGTCCTCCTCCGGTTCCACGTCCATTTCAGCTACCCCCACCCCAAGCTTATCATCCCTCAAGTGTATGACATTGCAATGCTCATTGGGATTTGCTTGGGTTGCCCGGGAATGTACCCTTAGGTCTCGAATACGTGCTGGCTTGTTGGGCAATCTGGGTTTCTAGCATCTTGTTATGAGTTGCTAAGTTGTCTACCTTAGATGCTAGATCCTTTATTGCCTCACTCACTGCCCTTCCTTGTTGTCTAAACTCCTCATTCTGTTTTGTCTGAGTTTCGACAAAACTTTCAAATAAAGTCTCGAGTTTAGATCTTTGTACCCGAGGTACCCGGTCTTTGCTCTCTTATTTCCTTGACCCTCTTGGAACTCATGGTTGAGCGTGTTGCTGTAGTTGCCGTAGGAGAGGTAAGGGTTGTTTCTTCTTTGGTTGTAGGGATTTGGGGGAGCATAGTTGGGCAGCTTCGGGTTCGTATCATAGTAGTTGTTACACGAGTTCACTTGTTCACCCGAGCGCCTTGGATCCATGTGGGCATCCCATCATGTCATGTCCCTGCATTCCACAAATCTCACAAACAAGGTTAGTAGCACCTAATGCACTCACATTAGCTCTTTCCAGCCGATCAAAACGTTTATTAAGTGAGTCTATCTTTGACATAATAAGATCTGTGCTATTTACCTCAAACTTACCCCCCGAAATCTTGTTCGGGTTATTACCTCTTTCGGATCCCCATTGGTGGTAGTTGGTGGCGACATTCTCGATGATGTTGAATGCCTCAGTGAGAGGCCTATTCATAAACGCTCCACCGGCTGCAGAATCTAGTGACACCTTCGAAGAGTAGTCTAATCCGTTATAGAAGGTGTGCACTATTAACCACCTCTCGAGTCCGTGATGTGGGCACGACTCCAGCAGTCCCTTGTATCGATCCCAAGCTTCCGATAATGATTCTCCGTCTTTCTGGAAGAAGCCGGTGATCTGGGTTCTTATGTAGGCCGTCTTGGATGGAGGGAAGAATTTCTCCAAGAACGCCTGCTCCAATTGGTCCCAAGTGGTCAAAGTGTTAGTGGGGATTTGCTTAAGCCAGGCCTTCGCCTTTCCAGTGAGAGATGGGGAAGAGCAGTCTCAAACGCACAACATCGACTGAGGCTCCATGAATCCGGATTGCGTCGGTGAACTCTAAAAATGTCTCTATGTGATCGGTTGGGTCCTCCGAAGGCAATCCTCCGAATTGATGTTGCCTAATCATGTTGATTAGCATAGGTGGTATGGTATAGTTTTCCGCCTCAATCTCTGGCCTTGCAATCCCAGTTCGCAAGCCTCTCGCATTTGGGGCTGCGTAATCCTTCAAAGGTTTTGTATCCGGTTGATTCTCCATGAGTGGAACGGGACTCAACCTTTCTTCCTCTCTTTGTAGTCTTCTACGTCTGTGGAAGGTCCTCTCGATCTCCGGATCAATCTCACTAAGGCTCCCAAGACTTAGAGATCTTTGCATATAACACACAGAGAGATGGATACAATAGAAGGAAAAGAATTTTTTGATTTTTTTTTATTTTATTTTCAGAAATAAAAATCAAATAAAAAGAAAAGAAAAGGTCCAGAAAAATCAATTCAAAATTTGAATTGAGATTCGAAAAGGCACAGTCCCCGGCAACGGCGCCAAAAACTTGATGCCGCGTCGCGCGGGTTGCGCGCCGCTCGTGCGATTCCGGCAAGTGTACCGGACTGCCGTCAAGTAATAAAAGATATCGAACCCACAGAGACTGTGTTCCCGAATCACAATTAATTTCGAATCGATTGAATCTGAACTGTATGAAAGAGGGTTTTGAAAAATGTTTGAATTTGAAATTGAATGGTAGACGAGCAGAAAACAAATGTTTTTGGGGTTTTTGATTTAAACGGATTCCTAGGGATTAGGGTTACCTTTGAGGCTATTTATGTTGCTAATAGATTTACCTTTGTTGATTACCGAAATTGCCTTGAAGGCGAGTTTATCCTCTAATAGCTTAAGCTCCCTCTCGGGTTACAAAAGCCGTGCCCAATTGACCCGACCCCTACTCTCGTGGTAGTCGATCCCAGATTGGACCCTTTGCATTCCGTGACAACTCGTTGCTCCTCGAGGGACGGCTTCTAACTCTCGTGATTTCAGTCCCAAGTCTGACTTCTATAGGTCCGACACCCAAGTTCACCGCTAGGTTCCTCCTTGGATCATTCACATCTCACAAACCAGTGGCTGTCGGGCTTTACGAGTGAAACACCCTAGAAATCCTAAGTTCACCGCTAGGTTCCTCCTTAGAACGTCTACGTCACGTAAATAAACGGTTGCCGAAATTTATGAGTGGTTAACACGCTAGAAATCAGATCTAAAACAATAACGAAATCAACAACGATTTTACATCAAATCAACATCATTTACAAACCTCGGGCAGAGCCCTAGTCCCTAGAAACTAAGCTACTACTCCAGTCTTGCCATGGAGATGACAAGCTGGGTTGACAACATAGTGAAAATCAGAAAAAGAGAAAAGAGGAGAAGAAGAGAAGAGATCTATAATCTATGCCTAGAGTGGTAGCCCCCAATATATTGTGTCCTCTGTATCTGATGCCTTGGTCCATATTTATAGAAATGGGGAAGTTAGAGTCCCAAACCAACTCAAAATCTGATCTATTTCGGTTTCTTCAGGTCCAAGTAATGCGCGTCACGGCCGGGATGGCCATCACGGCCAGGCCGTGACGGTCTCTGCCTCATCAATTCTGGAAAATTCAATTTCTCGCGACGCGAGCCCTCAGCTTCATGGCCCGTGAAGAATTTCACGGCTAGGCCGTGATGTGCTCTGACTTGTGGTGGTTTTGGGTCACGGCCGTGATGGCTATCACGGCCAGGCCGTGACAGACTCTGACTTCAGCCTTTCTTCTTTTTCATTTTTTGCTCGATCATGGCCGTGATGGGCATCACGGCTAGGCCGTGATGGGCTCTGTTTGGCTCATTTTCTTCAGTTTTAAAGCTCCATCTTCACCCAAACTTCATCATGGTTGATCTTGAGCAATTTACCCTTGATATCTGCAAAACAACACACGAAAACCGCCTTACCCGTTCCAAAGGAAAATTAACCTAAAATCTAATAAAAATATGCCTAAACTACATGAAAATGCATGCAAAATGATAGACAAAGATGATGTGGAATCACACTCATCAAGCATGCGTGTTGATTTTATATTGATGCTATATATAGAGTATTCTCTTACTGGTCTTCTCTTTCTGCTTTTATCAGACACCGGGTTTGAACATCACAACCGAATACATCATTGGCTACATGCATCCAGAGCGCCCGGTTGCTAATATGTGCTTCAAGGTGTATGGGTACATTAGCATGAATCAAGCGCTAACCTTTTTGCAAGACTTCAAACTAGGTCACTATATGAAGATTCCGCCAAGAATAATGTTTATGGCACATGTTAGTTATGGTCAATTATGTTTGTCAAATAAGAATTAAACCACTTCAATATGTTCAGATACTAAACTTGACTGGCATTGCAGGTGGTAGGAACACTTATAGCATTAATTGTGTACACACTAACAGCATGGTGGTTGATGGGGACAATTCCTAACCTTTGTGATACCTCCAAACTGCCACCTGATAGCCCTTGGACCTGCCCAATGGACAATGTTTTTTATGATGCATCTGTTATATGGGGTCTTGTTGGACCACGCAGAATCTTTGAAGACCTTGGTGAATAATATGGCAATGTGAATTGGTTCTTCCTTTGTGGAGCCATTGCTCCCTTTCTTGTCTGGCTTGCCCACAAGGCATTCCCAAGTCAAAAATGGATCGGTCTTATTCACATGCTTGTCTTATTGGGCGCTACAACAATGATGCCCCCTGCAATCGCGATCAACTTCACTAGCTGGATAATTGTTGCCTTTACGCCGGGGTTTGTAGCATATAGATATAAACCGGAATTGTGGAAACGCTACAACTATGTACGTATGCGGTGGTCTTGATGCTTTGGAACTTCCTTCATGGCAATCTTATTGTTCCTTGTGTTGGGATCTACTATCCTTCTACGGTGGGGAAATAATGGGGAAGGGTGCCCCTTGGCTGCTTGCCCTACTGCCAAAGGCATTGTTGTTCATGGTTGCCCCGTTCACTGATCACCATTACAACCACTTTGAATTCTGTAGAAGTTAGTCTAAGAACATTTTTCTAAGGATTTTTTTTTTGGCTATGATAAAGTTGGTTTGGATATTACTTCTAAAGTTTATTCAGTTTGTATATATTTTTTAAATAAAGTCTTCCATGGACACATACCCAACACACCACTCTTAGGCACAAATCAACCAATGAATGACAACACATTAAAGCCATGACCACCACCCCAACAAGACCACCATCACCACCACCACTACGGCCACCGCAGCCACCGTAACTCGTACATCTATAGTTGCTCCCAACCCCGCCACCATTCCTAACCCCTACCAAACTATTTCACTCTCACCACTCCAACTCCACACCCACTGTCATCGTTATTATATGTTTTAGGAGCAATTTTAGCTTAGAGTCCTTCACCTAAGAAATTTATTCATTCCCAGTAACTACTAATTTTGGTTTTGGTACCAAACTGAATTCTATAAACAAAATACAAGGAAGAAAAGAGAACTATTTATCACAATCAAGTCAAATCCATTGTAATAATTTTTGTGTATATAAATTAAAAATGCATCCTTAAACAAATATTTATCTAACTTGCGTATACTCAAATGGAGCTTAAACAACAACTGCAATTCATATACGAGATAATGTACATATACATTATGCTGATTTCATGGGCGCGATATGGGTAGACGAAGAAGAATGGGGGAGGGCATATATGCTAAGTGCTAGCTGGAGGTTTCTCTTTGAGTTATGAGTTGAAACCCTTAAGCTGCCACCACCACTCTGGTGCATCTCCAGCCATCACTGCGGAGGCCCAACTCATTCTTGGATCTGTCTCTTGAGCGCCCTCTCCTTCATGCACGACTTCTAGCGATTGGACCTTCTTATCTGTAGATCTCGAATCTTGTCTCTGTTTTTAGCGTCCCTCCAACCGATTCCGACCCTGTTTCACGTGCGGTCCAGCCACTACATCGTATCTTCTCTGGTTTAGTCGTAAATGCAGGTCGCCGTAAGAGTCTCTGGTTCTGGTTTGGAGCGTCTCTGGTTCTGGATCTACTCTGTGGATTTGGAGTTTCTTGGCTTGCCTTGGACATTTCTAAATTTGGATTCTCCTTCTTCAAAAGCCTCTCCTTTTCCATAGCGAAAATCTTTGGCTCAGCCTTTGAATGGTTCGTTTGACATCCCGGTTAGTCAGCTTCCTCGGCTGTGCTTGAAGGGAGACTCTATCTCTATCAAAATATCTAAGGATGAATATCAAATGGGGTTGGAATGTTGCAAAAAAATTATCATGGCCACTTGTTGTTGTTGAAGGGTGATAACCCTATAAAGATCTCCAACTTACGTGACAAACTTTCAAAACTATGGAAGCCTTTGGGTCAATGGAGAATGATTCCGTTAGGAAAGGGATTTTATGAATTTATTTTTTCTTCTCAAAAGGATTTGCATAGTGTCTTGGATGTTCGGGCATGGAACCTTCAACCAAGGCTATTGTGTCTTTTTCAATGGTATCTAAATTTTATTCCTAATAAACAGAAACAATCTCATGAATAACGTTGGATTAGAATTCATGACTTGTCGTAGGAACATTGGCGCTCGAAATTGTTGTTTGAAATTATAGGCGGTTTAGGTACTCCAATAAGTTTGGATGAAGTTACTCATACTAGGGCATATGGTCACTATGCTCGAGTTTTAGTAGATGTTGATCTAATAGGGAAGTTACTCAAGGAGATTATGGTTGAACGTAAAGATTTTGCATTTTCTATCGGTCGAATATGAGAAGTTTCTTTCTTACTATTCCCATAGTAAATCAATTGAGCATTTGGTTATTGTAAACAAATTTCCAAGGAGAACGTGGTGCATATTGATCCGCCATTGGTGCATAAGACTAAGCAAACATATATTCCTAAGGTTCCAGATCAAAAACTAGTTGAAGATAATGGACAGATGCATACATCAACGGTGAAAATTTGAATGACAATGATTCAGTTGAGACCATTTATGATGAGTCCCCGATCATGTCTCAAATTCAATTCCGCATATCTCAACTTCTATTACAGCTAATTCGACTCTACGGTCAAAGTGCAGCTGACTCAGGTCTTGAGCAATCCTGAACTACCTGTGATTTACCAGTTATTGGTAAGAATCTTGAGACTTCTGAGACTAATTCAACCCCCTGTGTATCCTAATGTTGCTCATGATATGAAAATACTTACCAAGTTTATGGGAAATATGGATGAGGATGACCTAGAGATTGACTCTCTCTCAATAGAGTAGTTAAATAATGATAATGCATTTGAAGTTGATTCTGATTTCACAGTGGTTATGTCTAAATCTCAGACGTATAATCTGAGGAAGAATAGAACGCAGGGTGTCTTTGGTAGTGAATATTCAAACAACCCGATGTCCCATTAAAGAAAAACTTAATTAACTAAGCTAAATAGTGATATAAACATTAAACATACATAACCATAAAGTGAAGATATTAAAAACTTTAAACATAAAAGATATAAACATAAATAGCACACTCAATATATATATACATCTATTAACATAGTACAAGATCACAGTCTGAAATCTTGGTAACACCTCACTATCCACTCTACACAGCCTATCCCCACTCATTACATAAAAAATGGGTATCCCCACTCATTACATCAAAAATGGGCTCACCACACACACAACCTATATACAACAGACGATTTGGCCTCCACAATCCCTAGCGTGGCTATCTAGTGCTACCTTGACTCTCTCCATGCATGCTTCTGTAAATCCGCCATTGCGGTCTTTATGGGGGTGGTCATGATGTCGTCGCCTCACTACTATCTGATATGATGACACAACGACACTGGTGAATCCTCTAGTACTGTAGACTCCCACGAGCACTGCCTTGAATATCCTTATTCAAGTGGTGAATCCTCCTTTGACTTATCAATTCAATCTTCAACTCCATGAAGCATTGATTGTGGTGCCTTCTTCTTCTTCTCCATCTCTTCCATTTTCTACTTTGTGTTCTTTAATTCTTGCACTTTAATTTTCTGCACTTTAATTCTTGTTATTGCTATTTCAATTCATTTACAATTGTCTATTCTACTCCTTTTTGTTTCTCTAGATTTTCACTTGAGATTCAAGTTTCATTTAATTGTTCTTGTTTGTGTTAATTTGATCTTGAGTTTAAATCAATTAGTTGAAAGAAAGATCCTCAAATGTTTAGTGATCAATCCTTGATCATATCATGGAAATTCTTGATTTTGACTGATACATAGATGTGTACGTCGATTGTGTTCTTGAAAATCATAAGCATTCTCAGCCAGAAGTCTTTATATCGATTGGTCAATCGAATGCATAATTGGTTTCAAAAGTCTTTATCCTCTGTTTGGGCTTATGCATCGATGTACTTATCGATTGTTCTAATATTTTCAAAAGACTTTACTTCTGTTCTGTGTATGTATCGATGTACTAATCGATTGGATGCATACTACAACAAGTGTTGGCTTCTGTTTAGCCTTATGCATCGATTATGCAATCGATTGTATGCTTCTTTCAAAAAGTGTTAGCTTCTGTTTCACCTTATACATCGATTGTGCAATCGATTTACATAAGCTTAATTTGCATACTTATCAAGTCAGTAATAAACAATCGATGTATATATTGATGTATACTATTTATACATTGATGTACACATAGGTTTTTATTAAAAGTTAGTTAATTAATTGAAATTACATTGATATACGCAAAGATGTACGGAACTTTCAATTAATTCCTTTTCATTATAAGTTCATTTTACTTTATGAAAACCCTTTTTGATTTGTTTTTAAGAAAGCTATTTCACAAAGAGAAACTTAAAAATTTCTTTACATCAAAATCACTTTCCTGTTGTACCGAAGGTTGCTTTCGGTCTTTCCTTCTTTGTACTTGATTTGAACTTTACAGCAATGTAGTTGACAGAGTACAAAGGTTTATGTTTTCGATGGTACTATGTTCTTTTATCCAAGGGACAAAGAGTTTTAATAGTTTAAACAGCAAGGGAAAGAGAAATACATCATCTTGAATTAAATATACAATAATTTGAAATAAATACGTTTAAGTTTAGATGGATTCACTTTTTAAAATCTAGTAGAAGCATAGGTCTTTGGACGTGCAACATTAACTTATCAGTGAGACGGGCTTATCTACTGATATTGCGTCTATAGATTCTTGTCTAATTCCAAGTTTTTGGAATCGCTATACTCAATAGCTTGTCTACTGACGTGGCGTTTAGTGAGACTACTCGTCTATTATCAAGTCTTTGGACTTGATATTTTTCTGAAGCTTATTTTATTGGCTCGTCTACCTAATAATTCTTAGACTCGTCTAGCGAATATTACCTTAGCCAATATTTTAAGATCTCGTCTAGCAATAACTTAACAGACTCAAAATTACCAAGAATTGCATACTCGTCTAGAGGATCAAAATAAAATCTGATAGTTAATTTTAAGTTTCCCTGACTAGTATAATTCAAACAGTCCTGCAATCTATAACAAACAATTAGATCTTTGACAATACTTTACCATACAAATTTAACCTTTTTGTTAACATCAAAACTTGAGAGATTAATTAATCCAAAACCACTTTGGTTCTAATAGGGATATCACCTTATAAAGCTCTGTATGGGAGGAGATGTAGGACACCTTTGTGTTGGGTTGAGTCTGGAGAGAACCTTGTGTTAGGACCTGAGGTACTGCAAGAGACTAATGAGAAAATGAAGATGATTTAGGAAAAAATGAGAGTGGCATGAATTAAACAAAAGAGTTACCGTGATAAGAGGAGAAAAGCTCTCAAATTCCAGGAAGGGGATCATGTGTTCTTGCGAGTTACTGTTACAATTGGGGTTGGTAGAGTAATGAAAGCTCAGAAACTTACTCCTAAGTTCATTGGACCTTATCAAATTATGAAAAGAGTCAGTGAAGTTACTTACCAAATAGCCTTACCTCCATTTTTGTCAAACCTTCATAATGTGTTTCATGTGTCTCAACCTCGAAAGTATGTTCATGATCCAAGCCATGTGATAGCATCCGATATCATCCCACTGAAGGAGAACTTAACTTTTGAGGTATTACCGCTTCTGGTTGAAGATCGAAGGGTTAAGCAACTGAGAGGAAAAGAAATTCCATTGGTCAAAGTGGTTTGGAGTGGAGCTACAGATGAAAGTGCTACTTGGGAGTTGGAGAGCAAGATGAAGGAGTCATATCCACATCTGTTTGCTCAAGGTTAGTAGAAATTTCGAGGATTTTTTTTATAAGGGTGGAATTGTAACACCCTCAATTTCACCCTATGATAATAAGTGTTAGACTTGGCTTATATATGTTTATGTATGCTTGTCATGCTTATTTTTTATGCCTAAGTTCATGTTTGGGGGAAGTTTAGCTTTAGGGAGGTTCAACCTCTTTAGAATTCAAGTAACTTTGTTTCCTTTGTTTTAGCCATATCTTGGGTTCTAGATGTCCGATTGAGTTGATATTGGATGCGTTAGAAATATAAGAGAATTATCTCGAAGTATTATTTTAGGTGTTTTGGCCAAATTCGACTATTTCAAGCTTGCCCTTCGAGCATTTACTCGCCCCGCGAGAATCTAAAATTCAGCTTTGAGCTCCCGGGTTCGCCCCACGAATTCGATTGACAGAAATTGGTTCTCTGGCTCGCCTTGCGAGACGTGCAGAACCAAAAAACGTGTTTTAGGTTATTTTTAAGACCAAATCGTGTTCTAAACCACTTTTAACCCCTAAAACACGATCTAAACCATAGTCTGTCACGTCCCAACACTCAAACTGCCTCCCTTCTCTTTCTCTCTCATTTTCCATTAATTTTCTCTAAGAAACTCTCTCAAGGAAACCCATTCTTGTACTGTTCTTCACCATTATTTGATAGGAGAACATCACTGCGAAGACACGATCATCGTATTTGTTGTTTAAACCTTCAAACAAGGTAAAATTCGTGCACCTCGTCCCTCTTGTTCTTTTCCTTTTCATTTCTTGGCCTAAGAGTCTAATTAAGGTGTTTCTTTGTCGTTCTTGAGGTCGTAGATAAGTGCTCATGAGACGAGATCTAGTGGACCTTCTTTCCCTTCATTTTGAATCGTGATCCGCCTACCAGGTATAGGGGGAAGAACCATTATGAATATGTGGGTTTCTAGAATAGGTTAAGATGAAGGGGTTATCCCATTACCCCTATCTGTATGTTCATGTATGTGGTAATATGTTCTTGGTGTATGACCATAATTGATGAATGATGTGATGATATAACATGCTCGTATGTGATATATTCATGATGATATAATATACTTGATGTGGTGATATAACATGTTAGTATGTGATCATGTTATGATTGTGATGCTAGGTTAATTAATGTTATAGGGACATAGTAATAGGTTAATAGAAATCCCCATAATGAATGAGTGTAGTATAAGGGGTGAGGTTAATGATTAAAGGATTAGTATGGAATTATAGGTTAAGATCCGGAGTGGTAAAACCCTGAGAAGTGGGAAACAACACGTTTTAGGTAGGCTTGTTGTCTGCCTAGATTCGCCCCGCAAACAGATGTTCACCCGGCGAATCGAAGAGAGCAGATCCATGAGCTCTGTGGCTCGCGAGGCGAAAGTGAAGGAACCAGTTTTAGCGAGATTTTGATAATGAGAAATAATAAAAGGGGTGTAAATTGAGGTTTAGTTGACGATGCTTAGTCATTATCTAAGTGAGGACAATAATAACAATAATGAAGATGGAATACTAGTAGTAATGCTACTAATAATGATAACGATGAATTTATGATAAGATGATATGAGATCGTTGTTAATGATCATGGTTAATAGTCAATGTTATTGGCTACGATAAAGATGATTTAATGCTAAGACGTTGATTAATGGCCATTGTTAATGACCATGGATGATAATCAATGTGATTGATTATGGGAATGATGGTTGGACATGTGTTTGCACATGATTGAGCATAGCATTCATCATTATTGAGCATAGCATTCAGCGGAGTGTCCGTCGACCAAGCCTAAGTACTTTGGCAGCCACAGTACGTTATTAAGATTAGGGATGGTATGGTGGGTTATCCATGTCGATAACAGAGTATGTATTCCTGGTCGTCTTTCCTGAGTTAGGTATTGGCCATAGGCATACGAAGTGAAGTTGCATCGCATTGCATGCATTATTTAACATGATATAATATGTGTTGTATGAATGTATGTTGTATGTTCATCTTGATTAATATTCCCAACCATCCAAATATTCATGATTATGTTTTTTACCCCTCTCTTTGTTATTTCTTGTGCATGTATTTTGTATATGTAGAGGATGATGAGCCGGCCATTGAAGAGTGATTCCGTGGAATTCGTTCGGCTAGTAGATAGGATTGTTTTTTAGTTATTAGTTTGTTCTTTTCCGATGTAAAGTTTGGGATACCAACTCTGATAGTGTGACATCGGGTTTCGGGTTTAGTTTTATTTCTTTCCGTAATTGTGATGATTAAACAGTTTGTTATTTCATTCTTGGTTTAATTTAAATATTTCATGAAGTTTATGGATTTCATTTTCGAACAATGTGACGCATGTTACCTTTTTTATGCTTTATCTTAATTATTTATTATTTTGAAAGCATGTATGATTTTATATTTTATATTTTATATTATCATGTACGGGGTAATGGGTGTCACAACCAGCAGTAAAATTCTTCACAATTTTAGATTTGTATGATATAAGAATATTTTCCTCACAGGATATTTTAAATTGAATATTTCCTTTCCTTGTTTACAATGGATCAAAATGGAATAATTTATCACAATTGAAATCACAATAGATAAGGAATTAAAGTATCTAATAAATATACAAGCGTACGTAGGACCAACAACAAGAGCATCCATATAAAATTCTTCTCAAAGTTGAATGAGAATATAGTAATTCAATCCTAATTAAAACTTCCAAAGCTTCAATGAGAGAGTCCTTGGAATCGTTAAACAAACCTTTTGACATGAAAAATAAAATAAAGTATCCAACTTGATAAGTTTGCAACTCAAACACTATTTAACATGGACAAAACACCAAACCATTGTGAATTTGAATTAAAATCAATCAGTAAGAATTGCCAATAAATGTAGGAATATAGAGTAGAAATCCACCGTAAACAATCAAACTTGTGGAGGAATATAGAGTAGAAATCCACCATAAATGTAGATAAAATAATAAAAAAAATGCGTATACCGAATTCTCATGGAAAAACAAAATTAAAACTTGAAATTAGATAAAAACAATTTTCATAGGCAATAATCCTTAAGATTGTCGTAAAAATAATGAATGAAACAGATAAAATAGACAAATAAAGTAAATATAGAAAAAGATGAAGAACATCAATAAAGATTTATAGTCTGAGATGTGTGACAACACACTGTCCTGAAGGATTATTTCGGCCACCAAGAATAACTGTCTCAAATAGCGAAAACTCCCCCAAGATATAACAGACTCTTCCAGAATAACAATATTATTCCACTAAAAAAAACATGACTATTTTGTGGCGGTTTTTTATAGGCGATTTTTAAAACCTCCTCAAATTATCATCAATGTAAGCAAATACTAACATTTCTGCAAACTGTCCAAAATCATACAAAAAGAGGCGGTTTTTATCTTAATTGGCAGAGGTTTATAACCACCTCAAATTGAAAATTAAAATTGTCTTATTCCACCTTCCCTCCTAAATTTTCACCTCTTCCCTCGTCATTCTTCTCCAAAAAGCACATTTCCCTCCTTATTTTTAGAAATCAGAAATAGTCTCACTCCTTATTTTTGAATTTTGATTCATTTTCACCCAAAACCTAACTGAAGAAGAAGAGGTTGGGTTATTATATCAGAATAAGAGATTGGAGGGTTTGGAGTTTGGACTCCATCGTCAATAACACCGCCGCCGCGACCACCACCATCAAGGACGCAACCTGTGAAATCTGCCTAGATATCGATCTGCCTCTTAGAGAAAAATTTGTGTCCCCCGAGGGTTGGCGGAAAGCACTCCAAAAAGTCACTGACGCCGTCGTCGTCCTCCACACCATCGCTTGCCGTGAATTCGACACCGAGACCGTCGATGCCATCTCTGCCACTGGCTTCATCGTCGACAAGCACCACAGGATCATCCTCACCAATCATCGTGTCGTCAAGCCCGATAAGCTACTCTCTCTTTTTCTTCTTCTTTTTCGCATAAGCAGAACCTTTCGAAGTTTCTATTACTGCTATGTATCTTTTAAGCTTGGTCTGATTGGTGTTAACTTTTGAATTACATAGGACCGGTGGTTGCAAAAGAGAGGCTCCGGTGCATCCCATATACAGAGGTTCAACGAGTGAAATTGTAAAATTGTTTTAATTAATTTACTTTTTTAGCTTTGATTCTTCAATTTGCTGCGAAGAACCATCGAATAAATTGGTAACACAGAAGAATGTGAATCCTTCATCTCCATCTTCTTGCAGGTGCCGAGGGATTTTATGCAAGGGATTGGGAAAGCAATTTTGATTTTTATGGCTCTATTGGGCGTTATGGCTTCTTCATGTTCTTGTATTATCGGCAAATGGATATATCATACAACAACCATACACATGATACATACAACACCTTGGCATATTAAGAAAGAAAGAGTTGATCAGGCTCATACGCCCCGTTTGGCAAGTTGTCTCTGTCACCTCATGCGCCTGGATCAACATCATCACGAATCCTGTATAACGGCCATTCGGATGTATACGTCATTGAATACCACATCTTAAGCGGGTATTCGGATAACTCAAGCACGTCTGCTAAGGGGAAATACATATGAATAAAAGACTTTTCATTATCGATACTTTTCTTTGTGTTCACTCTTTTCCGTTGGGGAAGCCCAAAGTTAACGACTATTTACAATTTACATTACTTGAAAATCAATAACACAGGACACGCAGTCCGAGTGCTCAATCACAACACCTTAAACCGATGGGGCAGTCCAAGGTTGTGGTCGTAAAAACAATTATAATTTTATCCATGTTTGATTTCAACATGATAAGGACTCCTAGCCCATAACAACGAAATTAGGACACACAGTCCTCAATTCCAAAATTAGGACCCCTAGCCCATAATATCATGATTGGGACCCTTGCTCCATAATTCTTGACACGGATCTCAGATCACATGCATAAACTGAATGCTAGAGGCGACGTCTCGCGAACTAGTATTCTCTTTCACATGTGCTTACTTTTCGTTCAGTGAAAATCAAAAACTAAAACAAAACCTCGGTCACTTATCCAAGTAACCGGAACGTTTCTAAATCATTTAGGAGAAAATCTTTTCCTTTACAAAGTCTTTCATAAAACATTTGGAAATTCGTTTGCTTTTGAAATCCTTGATGGAATAAAGTCAAATATTTTCAAAGGGGTTTTTCCTCCATGAAACACATAGTTCGGAAAAAGGTTTTCTCTCGTACCAACTTTGGATCATAAAAATGTAGTTTCTATTAAAAAAAAACACTTCAGCGTTTCTTTTCAAAACTAGAATCTCATTCTCTTTGAAGTAAGCGTTTTAAACAATGAACTTTTACGAATGAAACCAATACTTTCAAAGTTCTATTCAAGGCTTATTAAGGCTTTTAATCCTTATAATTATTGTGCATAGACTCAAGTCCGACTTCTCAAACTTCAATCAACAGTAATATATTCTCAACAATAATATCACAGTTAACGACAGTTCATCACATATATACAACTCACAATACTTTAAGACAAGTAATAATCAACTTCAAGAAATAATCACAATAGTTCAAGTAAACAAGTCATTCTAGTGTTTGCTCCACATCAAAATAATATTCAAATCACTCAAGTAAACACATACACACATGCATATAGTCATTGAATATCCCTAGGCAATCCCCTCTTACCTTCGATGAAGGTAAGGAGATTAGATGCTCGAAGAGGTATACCACGAACGTCCTCCTTTCCTCCGCGGTGGAAGTCTAAGGTTATGAACACAAAATCACAAGTTAAAATCAAACAAGAACACTAAACCACAAGGTATAGATTCGGCCAAGACTAGTTCTTAGGGTTAGAGGTTCCCGAAAATTATACAACTCATGGATTTATGATCCTTAAGTGTTAGGATTTCATAAACAATGATCATTTAACAAAGTTGAATTAAAATCCCACTAAGTTATAAACTTAGGGTACTCGGCCAAGGCTAGTAAAATAGGCTAGCATTCACTAAACTTTCCAATCTCTTAGGTTTAGCATCCATACGTGTTAAGGAGCTCAAAACCATGATCATTTTGGAAAAATAAGAACAAGGTATCCTAGGTCCATAACCTTCTAGGTTCTGCCTTCATAGGATTTATAGGCTAGAGATCTTTAAGCTTTCCAATCTCTTAGACTTAGCATCCAAATATCTTATGGAGCTCAAGTCCATGATCATCTTGGAAAAATGAAAGTAACACATACTAGCTTTAATAACATAAAATAAACAAGTTATAAATCCTTAAACTTTCCAATCTCTTAGACTTAGCATCCAAATGTCTTATGGAGCTCAAGTCCATGATCATCTTGGACAAATAAAAACTCAAACATCCTAGCACCTAAACACTAAGTTTCGGCCATCATAGGATGATAAGGAAAGTATCCTTTGTTTAACAATAACTCTTAGGTTTAGAATCACAAGGTATTAAGAGTTCTAAATCCATGATCAATACATGGAAAGTTGAAATATAGTATCCTAGGCCTACTTATTCATATTTTTCGGCCATCACAGGAACAAGCTATCAAAACTTCCCAGATTTATAGATTCAAGATCAAGGGATAGTTAGAAACTCAAACACATGATCATATTCCAAAAGTTGAAACAAAAACTTCCTAGGTCACAAATGAAAGCAATCGGTCTTCATTGTAAGAGATGGATAGAGATTTTTGTTTTACACAACCTCTTAGTATGTGAAAATATAAGTTAATACAAGACTATAGAAAGTGGTTTCAACTCAAAAGGAGTTTTCTACCATTTTAGAGAGATTTTAGAAGTTTAAAGCATATAAAGAACACATAAAGTAAACTAAGAAATAAAAGATGAAACTTGCAAAAAGATTTATATGATAGCATTACCCTTAGTATAAGGAAGAACTTTATTGAAGAACTTCAGTAGAAAAGATGAATAAAAACTAAAGCTTTAAGAGCTTGAACTTTTAAAATAAAGAAGAAGACGAAGGTCTAACGGAGTTTTGAAGGAGGAAGATGATGAAGTGAAAATAAAATGGGTATATATAGAGAGGGGAGAGAGTGGCACGAAATTGAGGAGAGAGGAATGAGCTTGGAGAGCAAGTTTTGACCTTGTGCCTTGTTTGGTTAAAGAGGAAAGAGAAAAATAGGTTTTTAGAATATAATATGATATATTTCAAAAAGTGTCATCATGACCATTTTTTAGGAGGTAACTTAAGCCATACCTCTAGTGAGTCACCTCACCCCCTCATCTCACCTCAAGCCTTTTATGTCTCCTATTCTGCTCCATTTCGTATCGGTTGCATTTTCGATCATAATTATTCCGATGTTTTCACCCGAATAAAATATTTTATTTTATTTTTGAATGAAAATTTTAAAAATAACCAAAGTTGAAGGAAACATAATAAAAATACTAACTATCTCGTTCACGGGTCAAAATTATGTTTTCTGCTCAGTAAACTTGTACCGGCAGTGAAAACGCAGATCGGCTTCCGTCTGAATTTTCAACCGAAATTGTTACCGTAACTTCATATGATATAAAAACACAAGAAAATAATTTTAGTTTAATTAAAATCATCCTCTTAATTTAATCTAAAATAAACACACTTAAATACGTATTTACTGCTACAGAAAGCATAGGAAAAACAGGGTGTTACATTGAGTCAATGACTCAACATAGGCATAAATGAACCATAATTGCAAATGTGGTGATTCACCATAAAACATAAATGCATAAAGTGACTCATCCTTCCTTCCACATGTTAAGTGGTAAAGTTCAATTTCTCTTTCTCTTCCTTTCATTCTTCACCATCTTTGGCCAATATCACAATACCATGATCCAAGAGCTTGTTCAGAAAACAAATAACATATCCTTACTCCTCTCTTCATTCTAAGACAAAACTATCTCGCAAGAAAAGTCATTTAGAGCACTTCTTGAAAATGGGTTTTTCCAGCCTAAGATCATCAACCTCTTGATTCATCCATCTTCTTACTTCAAGTGAGTGATATCTACCATGAATCATCTTCCTTGTTCATTCCTAAGCTCTTGTGTATAATCCTTTTGTTATGTTGTGTGATTTTTTTATAGGTTTTTGGATAAAAACCGTCGCCTCCCTTTGCTTGATTTAGCTTTTTTTTCTTGATCTCCAAGTGAACAACAAAAATATGGGGGAGAATAACCTTCATCTACCTTATTGTGGGTGTGGGTGTGGTTTAATGTATTATTGTCTTGTTTTGAAACCCTAAGTGTGGGGTTGTGTGTAAGTCCATATAATCCTCTAAGAGGATTTTGTGTAATTATTGTGGTGTGCATGTGATATGCTTGTGATTTGTGGGTTATATGCTTGAATGTTGTATGTTTGTTTGAAGGAAATACATGATTTTACTTACTTGAACTTTGGTAGAAAAGCATGATTAATGTGGTAAAATTTCATGCCATGATTTATTGTATTGATAAATGAATATGTTTATGTGATTGTGAGTTGATTAGTGAAGTGAAAATCTTCGCTTGGTTATGTCTTGGTTTCGGTCAAGAATGAGAAAAATGTGATGAACAACTTGATCTTGACAAACTATGAAATTCTAAGTTTGTTTAAAGGTTTAAAGAGTAATAAAACCATGAAGAAACGAAAGTTTGCAAAAACTGTTTTTGTGTTTGAAATCTGACTTGTGTGGTTCCAATGGCACAAAATGATTTTAATCTAACTCTAGGTTTTAAGAGAACAAAAATCACGTGACTTTAAAATGGAATTTTTCACGAAATCGGATACGTGAAATGGACCAAGGTTCCAATTTCGCCCCAAACTATTTTATACAGTTTGAAACTGCTTTTGAAGTTTATTTAAGTGTCCTAAGACACCAAAATGATTTTTGGATCATTAGGGTTAAAAATCGTTGAAAAAGGAGTTACACGATTTTCGAATTTAACGACGTTCGGTCAAGTTTTTGGATTTTTGTCCAAACCATGGAATGAAATTCGAAATTAGCATTTTAAATACTCTAACATAAGTATTTGAATCTAAGAAAGTGATGGATTAGAGAAAAATGATCATATTTTCGAAAATACAAAATTTCAGTTGAAAAACATTAAAAGCGAAAGTGTGTTTTAAGTATTTCGCTATTTTTGAGAAACAGTTTTTGAAAAAATTTTGGTACTTATGTACTTCTGGTTAAATTTTCATTCAAAATGATTTGTTTTTAGTTAAAGGTTTTGGGTTTTAAACCAACAAGAATTTTAGTCTTCAAAGACTAGTATTTACAGTAAAGTGACAAACCTAAGTCATGGATGACTTAGTGAAAATATGAACTTAATAATTTATGCCTTATGTTGAAGCAACACCATTTGTCATAAAGTGTGGATAATTCAATATCCATACATCCATAAGACTTGATAGACTCAAGAATTTGATTTCTTGGAAGCTAAGAAAAAGGCTCCACTAGAAAAGTGCAAAGAAATAAACGATTGGACTGTCGATCCAATTGCATAATGTGTTAGAACTTGTAAGCAAGTGCCTTAAAATATCTTTACACAAACGTGGAAAGTCGGCTTGAGAACCGTGGTTCAGTGAAGGGCTGGTGATTCGGACCCGAGGTTATCGTCCGTCAGAGATTGACATTAAATGGATTCAGGTGGAGTCACGAAGGTTATCCGGTAGATCGACACATTGGACGTATCTCGGCAATTTTGCCCAAATACATAGTTGATACTTTGTTCGGTAAGGCCGTCGTTACTAGGAATCCGAGCTTTCCGGTTGTAGAGGTTTCATAAAGAGCCCGATGTTTTACAGAGAGTTTGAGATTACATGTGATTATGATTGAACGTATGTTATGATTTAAGCCTTGTGTGCCTAGTCAGCTAGCCACACATGGTACCTAAGGTGGGTGGATCTGAAACCTGTACTGACCATTTCCTTTCCAAAATGTCAATTAGCTCCGGAGTTAGGATTAAGAATTCATTGAGGCTGTGTACGTATGAGATTATACAGTTTCAATCAGTTTTCTCTCTATTCTCGTCTCTCGGTGGACATACCGTGTCTGGTATGCTTGATAAGCTTACCATTTAGTTTGGTATTGTATATTCTTGGAGTTTTGAGCTACGGAATGAGAATGGAAGATAATATGGATATATGTATGTTGTAAAGGTATGTGGGTCGTACCACCTTGCATGCACGCTTTATGTGTATGATGTATGAGGATCTCACCTCATTTTGTGTTTTTTGGTCTTCCGTTTATTTGTTGTTCTACAACAAAGACGGTATCTTGCTTTACTATCATAAGTATTAAGTATTAACTCATTTCTTATTTGCGAAAAGGAATAGCGAAAAATAAACCCGTATCTTCGAAAAAATTATTTTCCGCATTAAAAGATTTTGCGACAATGTCACACACAATGTAGCGCCCGATGAGGGTGTTACATTATTTAGTATCAGAGCTGGACGAGTCTTTTTGGGGCTTGAGGTTTAGGTCTACCATTGTTTTGTTGTGTTTTCTGTGGTTGTGTTTTGTGTTGTTTTGTGTTCTTGGTTCTATGAAGAACCAATGTTTGGAAGGATAATTACTTTAGTCTATCCTTGATTGAGTTCACGTTTTTCATAACGTTGTTCCGAAGGGATACGACATTGTTTGTTGTTCTTTTCAATATTGTTTCTAAGGAGAATTGATATTGGACATAATTTGATGTCTTGTTTTCTCCCTATCTCTGATTACCATGTTTATATATTAAATCATGTTTAGTCCTGGAACGAGTGGATCTGGTCCAGCAAGCAAGGATTCTACAGATATGATTGCAACTTTACAAGTCCTGAGGGAGCTAGCAAAATTGTGGCACATCGAGTGAGGAAATTGCGGAGGCGAGGACTAGATGAGTTCACGCCATAGTAATCCACCTCAATTTGATGGTGAGCTTTAACCCTGAGAAGAAGCTAAACTCCGGATTAAGAAGATGGCGAAAATATTTGGAACAATGGAATACCCTGAGAACTGAAAGGTAGCATGTGGAGCATTTATGTTGATAAGAGATGCTGGATTTTGGTGGGAAGAAACTCGCCAGCTGTTAGTGGCAGAACAGAGAGTGATTACTATGGTTGTGTTTCGAATTACGTTTCTGGAGAAATATGTACACACTGAAACGGGTCATACCAAGGAGACTGAGTTCCTGGAGCAAGGACAAGGTGACATGACAATCAGTGCATGTGTATGCTGCTTAGTTTGAAGAACTGATTAAGTTTAAGGAGTTGTATTTAGAGGATTCCAGTGGTGAACGGAAATATAAAAATATAGAGGAGGATCTAAAGTTCGAAATAAGGAAAGCAATCTTGTCATGAAAACTCCTACAGTTTCCAGCTTTGAGGGATAAGTGTCGATCTCCTAAAGATCTGGATGTGTGTCAAGGCGAGAAGGGGAAATCTAGACCTTTGAGGTACAGAGACAACAAGAAGTTCTGGAAGAAGCCATTCACGAAACTAACGCCGGAACAGCTGCGACGGGAGTCAAAGTTGTGTGAAAGAGGCACTGGAGAGTCTGGTCCATCTATGATGCCTCCACAGACGTGTATGAAATGCGGTAAAAGACACGCAAATCATGATTGTGTCATCAAGGATATAATATGCTTTAAGTGTGGGAAGCCCGGGCACCTCTCTAGGGAGTGCGACAGCCCAGAGTGAAACCTTCTGGAAGCAACATGTAGGCTGTGAAGCCTAAGACAAGGACCCGATTAAAGAACAATGTGCAAGAGGAAGTAGTTCGCCAATTTTTAAAGTGTGAATCCGTGACTGGTTATTAATGGGTGGAACCTTCACAATAAGTTGGACTGAAGAATCACAATCGGATGAATACTTTTAAGTGAAATGTGTCATAGAAAGTAGACTTTTGACTATCTTTGTTAATTCACATGGAAAATCATTTTTGATTTCCTATGAACGTGTAAAATACTGTGTATTTATCTATGTACTATCTATGTTTGTTGTCAACCTGTTTTGAGTTGGTTTAGTTTCATCATCGCATCTTTTGTTATCTATGTTTCTTGCGAGGCAATTAAAATTTGTATTCCTCTGTTATTCCTTAATGTGGTTATCTTCACAGTTTCTTGTTAACTCATCCTTGTTGGAGGAATCTGTTTAGATTCTCATTTATTCTTGAGAATTGATAATTGTAAACGTGTAAGTTCTTTCAGATTAAATCTTTTTAGCCATTGTAGGCAAAAAGTTATAGATCCCCTGGCCGATGAAAATTTTGGCAATTCATGTCATTTTTTTATGCCAAGTGAACCAGAGTTACTTCAAGTGAGGAAACTCTTAAATTCTTTGTACTGTGGTTTTCTTAAAAATCAAGAGTAATTTTGACTTGAGTCTTAGACTCTTGGAAAGAAAGAAAAATCACCGCCTTCGAAGAATTTTCCTTCGAATGGAGTACTCTTGTGGGAAGAGTAGCTTTATTAGATTCATGTTTGTAAATCTGCACCGGCCGGACACTTTACATTCAGGAATCTATTGAAGAACTTTTTCATATATGAGAATATTCTTTGTCTTTCTATTCATTCTACTTTATTCTTTCTTGTGAGAGTAAAGTCTAGAGATTTATTTTCTCTCTCCAAAAATTTCTTGTTTGAATTCTGAGTTCTTATTTATCATTGGTGGTTAGAATCGCCACCGGAAATGGAAGTCAAAGTTTTGTATCATTCAAATTTCAAAATCTATCGGAAGTTCGTGTATTTCATTCTATTGACATTCGAATTATTCGAGTGTGCTTCGAGTCTTGAGAGTTTATAAAAGGGATTTGCCTTATTTGTTTTATCGAGTGGTTTTGCGAATACAGTATAAGTCAGAGCGATAGTCTAATCTATGATGTACTTCACACCTCTTTCAAAAAACGAGAATGATATGCTTCTGGAGCACGAAATAAAAGGACATTATTCTTGTCCGTTTCCTTTAGATAAGTGAATTTCGGGGACGAAATTCCTTTTAGGTAGTATTGTAACACCCTGCTTTCTTGCGTCTTAACTGGCAATTATATTCTATACTTTTATTGGTGATCCAGGAAATGTTTTTACGGAAAACAAAATCATATTTGAGACATTCTTTAACGAAGGAAGTTACGGTTAAATTTTGGGTTTAAAACTAAGACGAAAAACGGTCTGCGTTTTCGCTGACAATATAATTTTGTACTGCAGAAACTCTAATTTGACCCGAAACAGAGAAACTCTAGATTTTATCATTATTTTAGTGAGAGAGTCTATTTTTAAAGTTTTCGCTCAAAAATAAAATATTATATACCTTTCGGGCGAATCTTGATGAAAAACTATTGAAAACCCTAATCGGGTAAATGACGGAGCCGGATTCAGAACTGCAGAGATAAGATAGAGGATAGGGATGGTGAGTCAATGTAGCCAACTCACCTAGTGAGTCACTATGATGACTCACCATTGTCGTCATGTCTTTTTGTAAAAATATCCTAATATCCATGCGAAGTGACCATTTTACCCTTAAGTTCTTTTGTTAATTACCAAATGACCAAAAGATGAAAATATCCTCATCCTTCCTACATGAGTCACCATGGTGAGTCACCACCATGACTCATCAAAATAACGATGGCAAATTAAAATATCTTATCAAAATATCTAGCTTTCAAGTAAAATGACCAAAATACCCTTGTACTTCTTTGTAATTCCTTTCATGTCCAACAAGTGTTTTGACAATTTTGTCCTCCCTTTCCTCATGGATAAATTCAGCCAAGACTCTTAGATGGCTATCCTTTCATGGTAATTCATCTTATCATGACAACTTATTGAAATATCTTAGTTATCATATGTTATTTTCTAACCTACCCTTGGTTACACTTAACCAACCATGGTTTGCAAACAAAAATATATTTCTTCCTTGATCAAAAATTTTGGCCACTCCATCATCAACCTACATCTTCACTTGTTTTTCATCTCATTATGATGGTTTATAAAATATAAGTATTTTATATTATTTTTTTAACTACACCTAAAACCATGATCAACCAAACTATGATTACACTAACTTGAAGAACTAGAACCTTCTCCTCACATGGACAACCCAACCCTAGTGAGTCACCAAATGAATTATAATTGCAAATGTGGTGATTCCCCACAAATCATTAATGCATAAGGTGAGTCATCCTTCCTTGCACATGTTAAGTGGTAAAGTTCAATTTCTCTTCCTCATGCCTTGTGAATTTCGACCATCCACTCTCCTCACACCACACACTTAGCCTTCATTTCATTTCAACATATCAAGTTCAAGAGCAAAGAAAATTTCCTTTCCTTCTCCACCATCTTCAGCCAATATCACAATACCATGATCCAAGAGCTTGTTTAGAAAACAAATAGTAGATCCTTACTCCTCTCATCATTCTAAGACAAAGCTATCTCACAAGAAAAGCCATTTAGAGAACTTCTTTAAAATGGGTTTTTCTAGACTAAGATCATCAACCTCTAGATTCATCCATCTTCTTACTTCAAGTGGGTGATTTCTACCATGAATCATCTACCTTGTTCATGCCTAAGCTCTTGTGTATAATCCTTTTGTTTTGTTGTGTGATTTTCGATAGGTTTTTGGATAAAAACCATGGCCTCCGTTTGCTTGATTTAGCATTTTTTTTCTTTATCTCCAAGTGAACAACGAAGGTATGGGGGAGAATAACCTTCGTTTACCTTATTGTGGGTGTATGTGTGGTTTAATGTATTATTGTCTTGTTTTGAAACCCTAAGTGTGGGGTTATGTGTGTAAGTCCATATAATCATCTAAGAGGGTTTTGTATAATTATTGTGGTGTGCATGTGATGTGCTTTTGATTTGTGGGTTATATGCTTGAATTATGTATGTTTGTTTGAAGGAAATACATGATTTGACTTACTTGAACTTTGGTAGAAAAGCATGATTAATATGTTAAAATTTCATGCCATGATTTATTGTATTGATAAATGAATATGTATATGTGATTGTGAGTTGATTAGTGAAGTGAAAATCTTCACTAGGTTATGTCTTGGTGTCGGCCAAGAATGAGAAAAATGTGATGAACAACTTGATCTTGACAAACTATGAAATTCTAAGTCTGTTTAAAGGTTTAAAGAGTAATAAAACCATGAAGAAAAGGAAAGTTTACAAAACTGTTTCTCTGTGTTTGAAATCTGACTTCTGTGGTTCCAATGACCCAAAATTATTTTAATCTAACTCTAGGTTTTAAGAGAACAAAAATTATGTTTTAGTGGACTTTAAAAAGGAATTGTTCACGAAATCGGACACATGAAATGGACCAAGGTTCCAATTTCGCCCCAAATTGTTTTAGACAGTTTGAAACTGCTTTTGATGTTTATTTAATTGTCCTAAGATACCAAAATGAGTTTTGGATCATTATGGTTAAAAATCATTGAAAAAGGAGTAAGTGATTTTTCGAATTTAGCGACGTCTGATCATGTTTAAGGATTTTTGTCCAAACCATGGAGTGAAGTTCGAAGATAGCATTTTAATTACTCTAACATAAGTATTTGAATCTAAGAAGGTGAAGGATTTGAGAGAAATGATCATATTTTGGAAAATACGGAATTTCAATTAAAAAACAGCAAAACTGTATTTTTTCATTGTTTTTGAGAAACAGTTTTTGAAAAAAAAAATTGGTACTTATGTACTTATGGTTAAATTTTCATTCAAAATGATTTGTTTTTAGCTAAAATTTTTGGGTTTTAGACCAACAAGAATTTTAGTCTTTAAAGAGTAGTATTTACAGTAAAGTGACAAACCTAAGTCATGGATGACTTAGTGAAAATATGAACTTAATAATTTATTCCTTATGGTGAAGCAAGACCATTTGTCATAAAGTGTGGATAATTCAATATCCACAACAAAAAAAAGATGTCTTTAGCGATCACCAACTTCGGTCGTCAAATATGAAAATTCGGTCGCTAAACCATTTAGCGACTGATTTAGCGACCACCAGACGTGGTTGTAGAATGCCTAGTGGCTAAATTGTTTGGGGGTCGCTAAATCGGTCGCTAAATGGTTTAGCGACCGATTTTTTATATTTAGCGATCGAATTCCATATTTAGTGACTTATGTTTGTCTTTAAATGCTTGGTTGCTAAAATGACTTTTTTTTGTAGTGATCCATACATCCATAAGACTTTATGGACTCAGAATAATTTGATTTCTTGGAAGCTTAGAAAAAGGCTCCACTGGAAAAGTGCAAAGAAATAAACGATTGGACTGTCGATCCAATTCCATAATGTGTTAGGACTTGTAAGCAAGTGCCTTAAAACATCTTTACACAAACATGGAAAGTATGCTTGAGAACTATGGTTCAGTGAAGGGCTGGTGATTCGGACCCAAGGATATCGTCCGTCAAAGATTCACATTAAATGGATTCCGGTGGAATCACGAAGTTTATCCGGTATATAGACACATTGGATGTATCCCGAAAATTTTGGCCAAATACATAGTTGATACTATGTTTGGTAAGGTCGTTGTGCCTAGGAAGCCGAGCTTTCCGGTTGTAGAGATTTCATAAAGAGCCCGATGCTCTACAGAGAGTTTGAGATCACATGTGATTATGATTGTATGTATGTTATGATTTAAGCCTAGTGTGCCTAGTCAGCTAGCCACACATGGTGCCTGAGGTTGGCGGATGCGAAACCTGCACTGACCATTTCCTTTCCAAAATGTCAATTAGCTCCGGAGTTAGGATCAATAATTCCTTAAGACTGTGTAGGTATGAGACAATGTAGTTTCAATCAGTTTCCTCTCTATTCTCATCCCTCGATGGACAAACAGTGCCCGGTATGCTTGATAAGCTTACCGTTTAGTTTGGTATTGTATATTCTTGGAGTTTTGAGCTACGGAATGAGAATGGAAGATAATATGGATATATATATGTTGTAACATGTATGTGGGTCGTACCACTGCATGCCTGTTTTATGTGTATGATGAATGGGGGTCTCACCTCATTTTGTGTTTTCTAGTCTTCTGTTTATTTTATGTTCTGTAACAAAGACAGTAGTACTACTTTACTATCATAACCAGCTTTTGATATGAGACGGACCGGTTATGAGGACGCACCTTCAGAGATTAGCATATAGAAGATGTGAGAGCTCAACCCCAGTGTGACGATGTATCATTCTCAGTTGCTATTGTTGTACAATGATGACACCTCGTCGTTGTTTTATACAGGCCAGCATGATGATTCCTTGTGTTTAGAATTTTTTTAAGGAGCTGTGTCGCCAAGGTTATTTATGTTTTCTTAGTCATGTTATTTTAATTTCATTGTTATTTCCTCCTGTAGTTGTTTATGTCTTTACATGACTTTTATCTTTTGAAAGAATTTATGAAGGTATTGTGTAGACACGAAGAATGTATGATTATTTACTACTTATTTTCTCTTTTTTTTTGGATGTATATGTTTTAGGTCTGCTGGTGGTTGGGAGAAATGTTAATAAGCATTAAGTATTATCTCATTTCTTATTTGTGAAAAGGAATAGCAAAAAATAAACCCGTATCTTCGAAAAATTTATTTTCCGCATTAAACGATTTTGCGACAATGTCATGATGTGATCTTAGGAAGCACAACCTTAATGGGCCAATTGGGGCAAGTCAACTTTGAAGCAAATCTAAATCAAATCTTGAGTTGTAGATGTTCGATTTAAGTGATCCTGGATGCGTTGGAAATCTTAGAAGATTATCTACAAATCTTATTTTTGACTCAAGACCTGATTCGGCGTCTATCATGAATTAAATTGGGCTACAAGTTTAGCACGAAATTCTGTACGGGTTTTGATTTCGTTAGACTTGTAATTGGGCTTAAGAGCGTTCCAAGCCCATTAGGACTTAGAGTAGCTTACACCTCAAGTAAGACTAGCTTGCATCTTAAGTTAGAGTAGCTTGCACTTCAAGTTAGTCTAAATTGCACCTTAAGTAGGATGAGTGATGAGTGTGATTTCACCTCATTTTCCATGTACATTTATGCATGCATTTGCATTTAGTTAGGCCATTTTAGTTGGATTTTGTTTAGTTTTTCCTTTGGAACGGATAAGGTGGTATTGTGTGTTGTTTTGCAGGGATTTATGATTAAATGCCCAAGTTTTAGCCATGAGGAAGCTGAGATGAAGAGAAGGCCTGAAAACTGAAGAAAAGGGGGCCAAAAGTCGAGGAAGTCATCACGGCTGGCCGTGATGGCTATCACGGCCGTGACCCAAAACTACCAAAAGTCAGAGACGATCACGGCTTGGCCGTGATAGAGATCAAGGGCGTGAAAAAGTTGGCTCCCGTCGCGAAGAAATGGCTCGCCTCGCGAGAGACCGGTGTGCCAAAACCACCAAAAGTCGAGACGATCACGGCCTGGCCGTGATGGATATCACGGGCGTGAAAAGTGGGCTCGCGTCGCGAAGAAATGGCTCGCCTCGCGAGAGAGTAAGTTTGCCAGAACTGCAAGAGACAGAACCCGTCACGGCCTGGCCGTGATGGCTATCACGGCCGTGACCGGCCACGAGTTATAAAAGAACTGAGCAGAACAGAAGAAAATCATTGAGAAAACCCTAAAATCAGATCCTCTGCTGCTGTGGCTGCTGTGCAACATTCCATGGAGCTCTCTCCTTTGTTCATCTCTGTAACTCTTTCTTTTGTTTTGTCTTCAATTATGTGTAGCTAAATTCCCCTTTGTTGGGGTTAGACTATTGCTATCTGAACTTGGTTGTAAAATGACTTAATTTTAATACAGTTTCCTTCTTCTTTATGAGTGTATGATTCTATGCTTAATGCTTTCTTAGGCTTGATCACCCTAGGAATGATTAGTTGCTTTGATAGATAACTGAAAGGTTGGTGTTAAAAGCATGCTCATGAATCATATGCCAAGTAGTCCAAGAATCTAGACATAGGTGTTGGCTGCTTGCAATCTTATGAATATTTATTATTAATGCAATTTCTCTTATTAATCCACCTAAGACATTAGGGTTTAATTTGGGATTTTAGGCTCATTCCACCTAAGACATTAGGGTTTGAGTATATTAGAAAAGATTCGATTGTCATAAGTGAAGTAGGAACTGTGTTAGTTATCATTTCATAACAATCAAGGGAGGATTAGCTTAGTCTAACCCTAGCAATTCTATCTAATTGTTATTCATCTTTCTGTTTGCACATTAACTGTTTGAAAAAATTCCAAAAAGAACAAAAACATTTTCTTCTTGTTTGCTTGTTAGATGTTAGAGCTACCTTCACTCCAAAATTTGATCGCCTAGATAGTAGTCTAATTTGCGAAGTGGTAATTGTCCACGATCCCTGAGAACGATATCCGGTCTTACCGTTTTATTACTTGCAACGAACCGGTACACTTGCCGAGTCCTTGTCAATGAGCCTATAAATAGGCTTCATGTAAATCATTTTTCAAGTTTGAATACATTTGAGTTTTCTCAGACTTGAGATTGCTAGAGAGAGTTGAGAGTTCTCCTCTTCTTGGTTCATGAATTGAACATTTGATTCTTATCTTATTCAAGTGGTGAATATTCCCTTGGCTTATCAAATTCAATCTTGTTCTTGAAGAAGAATGCATTTGTGGGACCTTCCCCTTCCTCTTCTTCCTATTCCATTTTCTACTTTGTTTATTCTTTAATTCTTGCAATTTAAATTCTACACTTTAATTCTTGTTCTTGTTATTTCAATTCATATATAATTGTGCTCTTCTACTCCTTTTTGCTTCTCTTGATTCTCACTTGAGAATCAAGCTTAATTCTATTGTTCTAGTTTGTGTTTGATCTTGAATTCTTAGCACTTGAAATCAAAGAAAGATCCTAAAATGTTAGTTATCTATGTCTTGATCACATCATGTCACAGACAATGTAGCACCCGAGAAGGGTGTTACACTGTCTTAATATGATTTTGTAGCGATCTTGTGACTATGTAAATATTTGATCAAGTTGGTGTTTCTTTTATTATTTCAGCCAATTGATAATGCAAGTGAGTCAAATTCGACTTTGGATGCAAGAGGATCATATAGTGCTAGCAAATTTTGATGTTCGTTTTATGTTCATTTAGAGAGAAAAAAATACTTTTAGGCTATTATATGATTTGAAGTTGTATTCTATGATGCCGGTTTCGTATGTTGTATTCTATAAATTGCAATTGATATTTGAGCTACAAATGTTTAAACCATACTTATATCATTATGATTATATTTTTAATGAAAATTGTGAGTATTTTAACAGATTTTGTTAAATATTTTTTAATTGCCACAAATTAGGAAGATGCAAAAGTTAGGAAAAAAATACATTGGAGACAAAAAAAAATCTTAAATTGTGAGATATATATTGTTGCACTTACGGGGCGCCGACAACAAAATGATCTCAATTAAGTTAAAAAATCCCCCCAATTACAAATAACCAAATCATCAAATTAAGGAAGATAATAAAAAACTTGCTCTATTACAAATGAAGATAGAAAGGGTTTTCAGCCCCGACAATGTGACAGTCGCCTATAGAGGAGGTTAAACCGCCCCCCCCCCCCCATAAAATAGTCCTAATAGTGGAGGTTTTAAACCTCCATAAACAATTGTCGGCAATAGTGGAGGTTAAAAACCTCCACAAAATAACTGCCACAATATAAATAAGATACCAACAGTTCAAAAAAACCGCTGCAAATTGTTTGTGACAGATCGTAACTGTGGCAGTTTTTAAAAATCCCCTCAAAATGACAGTTTTTTTGTAGTGTTCTGGGTGTCAGAACAACAAGAATAATATCAACTGATCAACTCTTACATAGTAGAAAGAAGAAGAGTGAAATGTTTTTGTTACAAATAAAAACACATTTAAGAGGAAGCAAAAGAATCATGCAAGCTATCTCCATTTCACATTAGGAAGCCATCTTTATATGCAAGTCTCATTTTGGACCAAAAGTAATTGACTCATTAATACCAAAAACTAATTGCACATACAGCTTTATCTTTTAAACAAAGTAACGTTTCAATCAAATGAATGTTAGTAATATTGGAATATTATAATCATTTCAATTGCAATGAAGAGAAAATCTCCCGTTGGAGATATTTTATATGTAAAGGACGTATAATTAAAAACATTAAAATGTAATAAAATTAAGAGGAGTGCTAGCAACACACTCTGTCCTATTAGTTGAAATTCATGCGAGTCCATTAATTCATGTGGATCCCACATGAATTTTGTATGACACACATGAATTTCAACCAATAAGAGAGGGAGTGTGTTGGAAAGTGTGTGTCAGAGAGTGTGTTGCTAGCATTTCTCTTGATTCTCTGAAACTAAATTAAAAGATTAGAGAAAAATAATTATAATAAATGATAATAAAGTAGAAATTTAAAACAAACAAATTATTTTAGAAATATTTTTTCAACATAAATTAACCGGTCATCACCGTAAATGCATGGCCATTCATAGAAACACCTCCATGAAGAATACGACTAGGGGTATGTATGGATTGATGGAATGTGGTGGAATGGAGGGGAGTGGAGTGGAATGGAATGTTGCTCCGTTGTTTGGATAACATAAAAGAGGGTGAAATGTAATGGAAGGGAATGGAACCTATTCCATCCTATTCCATCATTTTGCTTCATTTTTCTTTCCCCCAAATTGGAGGGAATGGGATGGAATCAAAAATTATTTTTGTTATAAAAATATAAAAATTCCTATTTTGGGCTTTGACAAAACCCGGAAATTTTAATCCCATCGATGTTGCGTTGATCACGCAATTCTACAAGAAGTGAGAAGCCATGTAAATATAAAATACTTCATTATTTCGTTTGTTCAAAACAATATAAGAATTAAATAAACTATTTATTTATCACCTTATAAAAGGATTGGGCGTAGCCAAAAGAGTTATGCTACTCAGACACAATTTTTATGACACCGTATTGACACTTTTATAGTGCATACATGCTGTGAGCCGTTTTATTAATTATGATTTTTATTAAATCTATTCTTCTGTCATATTCTTTGCAATCGCAGTATTCACAGTGATATTCCATGTGTTTATTACATGTATCAGTTGCTTCATCTTTTAATTCTTGTATTAATTCTTTTAATCTATCTTGATTTGTTAAATCTATCATACTTAAATGGTGAACAAATTTTTCTATGTTTCGAGAATTCATTAGTAATTCGCTAGTACTTAGCTCTGATACCAGTTTGGCACCACTCTATTTTTTCCCAGGTAGTGGTAGTAATTAGACATAATTTGGGTAATTTTCATGCATAATTTGTGTTACTAATAATTCATACCCATAATCCATTATAGATTCATCTATTTCCATTATTTCTTCGATTAATGGTCTTCGTTCTTCTTTGCAAAATGCTAGTTGTACTCTTTGTACTATTTGTTTTAAATAAACTCCTTCTTGCCAATGTTGGTGTTTTAATTTGTTAATTATTATTTGTTTGCAATCTTTAGGTATTTTCATAGCCAAAATACTTAATATTTCTCGGTCCATTTAATCATCTAATAAATCCCAATCTTCATATATGTCAGATAATGATAGTCTATCATATTCAAAAGCTAATCCTATTTCTTCCATATAGTTCCTTTCTATATCTAACGAAATAGTTGCAAGATAATAATCTTCTTGCCTGAATTGAGCTTTTATTTTTTCAATTATTAATTGTTTACAATCGATGGGTAAATTCATAACTAATACACTCATTATTTCATTTTGTTTGATTATCAAACTCGGAGTATATTTCCATTGATTATTCGATGTCTTCAAAAGGTGATGCTGTTATTTTAAAATAACTAGACAATGGTTGAATAATTTTTTCTATTATTTGTCTTTTATATTTTTCTCTTTTATCTCTTATATTAGTGAGTTCTTTTTCTTTTTCCATAATATAGTCTTCCATCTGTTTTCGATTTTTGTTCTCTTTATTTCTTTTAAGATGATTATCATAAATATTCATAAATTCTTTCATATTCCAATTATCTTGATTTATTTTATTATAAGATTTTTCATAAATATCTCTTAATTCATTTCCTTTATTCATATTCTATTTCTCGGATATTGTGCTAAATCTCTTACTTGATTTGATAATTTATTCATGTTTTCATCTTCCTTATTATTTTCTGTTTCAGGAAAAGTAATTGGTTTATGGATCTGTCTAAAGCTTAGTGATTTTGGATTTCTTATAGAAATTCCTAGTTCAGTTAAATCATTTCTTTTAGGATAGTAGATTTTTCCTATTTCTTCAAAAAGTCTTGGTATATCTATTCTATCATTGTTTCTGAAAGTAATACTACGATGAGA
Organism: Sophora flavescens; assembly: GCA_030762895.1. Lineage (NCBI taxonomy): Eukaryota > Viridiplantae > Streptophyta > Magnoliopsida > Fabales > Fabaceae > Sophora > Sophora flavescens. Next base: position 10,825,537 of record CM061070.1, read on the forward strand.
ATTTGTTAGTGCATAATTAACACAATAAGTAATTGGGAAGATTTTGTCTCCTGGTATCATTAAATTATTTCTTAAAAATCTATGTTCCATAGTTAAAGATTGATCTAATCTTTGAGTATCTAATGGTATTCCAATATTTGGATGTATTTCAAATTTTAGCTTAACATAAGCTAAGTTTCCTTCGATTACTCCTAGTATTTTATCTTTTGGGTCTGTTATTCTATCATCCTTTAAAACTAGTTCTATAGGTGAATTTATTCCTTCCTGGAAAGTTGCTTTAATTAAAACTTGTATAGCTCCTATATGAATATAAACAATCTTTTTTCTATGTGCTTCATTCTTTAAACTTCTTTTTAGATCTATTAATTTCTTTTTATTTAATAATTGTATGCAAGTATTACCATTTGTTTCTGATATATCTATGGGGGTTTCGTTAATGATCTTTCCATAGTATATTATATTCTCTTTCTGGTTAAATCATTTCATTATTCCTCCTAGTTTTTTCATGTTTGCATCTTTAGCTAGATTTAAGTCTTCTTTTTGAATTTTCTGAAATAGTTTTGGATCTATCAAAATACTTTCTTCATAATTTCCATCTTCTTCAGTAATTTTCAAGTGTTCTATATCAGTGTTATCAATCTTTTCTCTTTCTATTTCAGACATGATTAATTTCTAGTAAGAACTGAATAAAATAGGTGATGAGTCATACCTGATTTGGCGTTCTTTGAAATTGTTTCTGGGTTCTTTGGTCCACCGCTGCTTCTGTTCAGTCGATATTTGATTCTAATGAGTAGTTGAAAGTAATGAAGTAATGAAGTGAAGAGATATATGAAAGTAGAGTTTATTTATGATCAGTAGTAAAGTACATAGAACTATTTGAATCCACTCTCAAGGATTCGCTAGCAAAGCTAGAACTTCTCAGAGAGAAGTGAGGTGAGGTAGAATTGAAATTCTAAAACCTAAACCTGCTTTTGCCTCAGCGTAAGAGGTCTTATTTATATACGTAAAGGGCTAGGTAAATTACAAGAAAGTCCCTGCATTATTACAATCTATCAGACTTCTCAATAATTCATAATGACGTCATTGCCTACGTCATTCCCCTATTATTTCTTGATGACGTCAGTGCTTACGTCATTCTTCAATAATGGATTCATCTGAATCCTGATCTTCTTGCCAACAGTCTTCTTTCTTTACGCATCTTTCACATGCGTGATTGCCATTTTCTTTAATCATTGAGCACAGCAAATCGAGGACAGCTGGCTGATAATTCATTGAAAGTCCTTGAAGTGTGTAGAAAGGTAGTTCAAAGTTCGTCAGTAGTGCCAAGTCCCTTTCTCTAATCAATTTTCCACTAGTCTTGCTGAGTAGCAAAGTATGTGGTCCTTTGTACATGGCTTTTATGAAGGAATCTTTTCCAATAATTTGACATTGAGTAAAGATACTCGCCAGTTGATTTTCTAGAATTGTGATAATCTTTTCATCATTATAGTCTTCTCCAGTGGGTTCGTCCCTCGTGGAAAAGTTGTTATTGCTTACTCCAATGAAGATTAAATTCTTTGATGGTTGCTTAGTGGCAAAGTCTGGATAAGTCGAATAGAACTTCAAGAAGATGGTTCTATCTTTTGTGACATTTCTTTTGTAGTTTTGGATGGCTTCTTTGAGGGTGTATGGGAATAATTTGATTTCTTCTAAATCTTGACTTAAATAAAGACATTCAATAAGTCCAAATTGGAACATATTAAATGTAAGAATCGATGATGCTCCGGGAGTAATTATGGCTTTAACCGCGAAAATTTTTCGGTTAACCATATAAAAACAATTAATTTTTTCTTTTTCAGACCAGTTGGTCAATCTTTTCAAATTTTCATGAAATTTTTCTTTGGAAAATTGGACTTGTAGTTCATGGTCTTTTCTTGAAGTAATTTGGTAGTCATCAATGGAGGAAGGAACTCTTCCGAGTATTCTTAATGAAGTTTTTTGGGCTGGTGGAGTCTTTATGGTTTCAGAAAAAGTTCTTGGGCCAAGATAAACTTCTTTGCCCTTGTCATGTTCTTTCTGATAGTCTATCAAAGCTTTCTCGGCTTCTTCCTTGGTACGAAATCCTTTGTGATGAACTCCTGAGAGTCCAATGCAATGAGGGGCTGCTTTGTGCCATTCATCATAAATACCTGGGTGTGGTCCATTAAAAATGGCGTACCATTTTTCTTTAGTATTTTCCTGTACCTGTTGTTTTATATTTTTCATAGGATCTTCTTTAATAGATTCTCCTTTTGCCTGTAATTGGAACTCCAATACTTCAATGTTTGCCTTGATCAAGTCTAGCTCCATTATTTTCTGCTTCTCGAGCATTCTTTGATATTGAATCTGCTTCTTTATATCTTCAGTTGTTTGTTGCTCCATTCTCTTGATAATATATCTGCAAGAACATTTGTATCTCCCTTAATGTGAGAGATTGAGTAGTTGTATTCGGCAAGTTTCATTTGCCATCTAATCAATCGTGCTTGTTTGTAAGTGCCTTTATGATTTAATTTCTTAAAACCTGCAACATAAGTAGAATCGGTTCGGACAATAAAGTCATTATCCAGTATATAAATCCGATGTTTTTCTAACATACGGATCAAAGCCAATGTTTCTTTCTCATGAGTAGGATAATTAATTTTACTGTCTGAAAAAGTTCCAGACATGTATCGACACAGTAATTCATTTTTGTATCCAGGGGGTTTTGCTTTCATAACACCTCCCCAACAGTCATTTGAGGCATCAGTCTCAATAATTATTATATCATCATCCGATGGATGACAGCTCAGGAAGATCCTGGCATAAGTCTTTCATTTATATAATTAGTCTATCGTCTTCATCAGTCCATGTCCAAGGGACATCCTTCTTCAGCTTTTGTTGGAGGATCCTTCTCTCCGCTGCAAGATTCCTGATGAAACCTTCGTTTGAAATATATGTTAATAGTCCAAGAAATTTTTGTAAATCCTTTTTATCCTTTAATTTCGTTGGAAAGTTCTGAAGTTTTTCTAATACATGTCGCTGCATTATAATTTTTCCCTTTTCAATTTCTAATCCTAAGCAATTAATTCTGTTTTGGGCTAAAACAACTTTCTTTTTACTTAAAACTATTCCATTTTCATAACATTTATTCATAACTAATTCTATTTTTTCAAAATGATCATTTAATCCTTTATTGGAAAAAATTAATATATCATCAATATAGATAAGACAAAAGTCTTTGAATTCTTTGAGAATTGAATCTATCCTTCGTTGGAAGATTCCTGGTGATTGTTTTAATCCCATTGGTAGTACATTCCATTCATATTGTCCTTGAGGACAACTAAATGTTGTTAATGCTTTCGATTCTTCAGTCAATCTAATCTGATAAAATCCTGATTTACAGTCAAAAGTGCTGAACCAATCCATATTTCTAATTCTTTCAATAATTAAGTCTTTTCTTGGGAGGAAATAAGCATCTCCTTCCATAGCATCATTAATTTGTTTATAATTAATTACCATTCTTCTTTTTCCTCTTTTTATTTCATTATGATTTTCTACATAAAAAGATGGTGCTGAGTGCTTGCTATTTGATGGTCTAATTAATCCTTTTTTACACATTTCTTCAATGTCTTTTGCAAATTCATCTCCATCTATTTTTGTATAAATCATTGGTTTACATTTTACTTCCTCTGTAGGGTCTTTTAATTTTAGTTCGACTAATTCAGTATTTTTGTTAATCTTTGGGTCTAAAGGGTTTTCACTACAAACTTTGTCTAAAAGTTCTTCTATATGAGCTGGAATTATTCTATTTGGTTCTAAATTTATTAGTGCATGGCGAATTTTTGTGCAAATTAAACTAATAATCTCACCACGTTTCCGCTGTTGAAACTTTGATGAATAAGTACATGCAGAAAAATGAATAATTGGTATTTTGATAATCTCTCGTTTTTGCTTCTGATAAATATGTGGTATTTTCAGAGTAATATATTTTAGATGTTGACAAAATGGTCCATATAAACGTAAGAAATTATTTCCAATAATTATATCTATTCCAGTTTCTTGTTTATATATCGTTGGTATGATAAATATCTTTTATTGTATTATCAAAGTAATTCTTTTTGCTATCCAATACAGAGGATGTATTGATCCATCTGCAATTTGTATTTTTAATGGCTTTTCTAGTCTTTCCCAATTATCAATAAGGGCTTATGTTGTCAGGCAAAGACTTGCTCCAGTATCTATATAGGCTTCTGTTTCTTTATTACCTTTTTCTATTAATATTTTTATATATGTATTATTCGGATTCTCTTTCTTCTGAAGATAATTCATCTTCTGAATATTCATATATACTTACATCTGAATTACTTAATTCTTCTTCTAATGGTTCTAATTCATATATTTGAAAAACTTGTTTTATTAATTTTGATTTTTCTTTAAAATATTTTCCCTTTCTTTGAGGGCATTCATTGGCATAATGTCCTTCAACATTACATATCCAACAAACACATTTCTTTTTCCCCTTCGGGCAGTATTTTCTTGGTGTTGATTTCTTTCTCCTAAAATATTTCTTTTTATTATTTTTATAATAATTCTTTTTTCTAGGATAAGTTTTTCGTAAGTTTGATTTCTTATAATTTTTTCTTTTTCTTCTTATTGTTTTATCGCAACCATATTTTCCTGGTTTTTCTATCTCTGGGATGTCACAACAAATGACATTACTTCCTTTATTCAATTGTCTAATTGTTTCTCTATTCAAACACTGTTCTCTTAATTCTTGGTATAAGAGTTTAATAACTCCTCCTAAAGTATTTGCGGTTTCTTCTGGTCTTAATTCCCATAATCTATTGATTTTTGAATTAAGTGGATATGGTAATTTATCTATAAAAATATATTTATATATTTCCTTAGTTTCTTCATCTAACTGATAGTAGTATTTTTGATATTCGCAGATGAAACTCTCAATCTGGCACATATCACAAATCTACATTCTATTTAAATGTGATTTAGCGTTTTCAAGTAGAGTTTTGTTTGTCTTTTCTCTTTGTTCCATTAGATTATATCCTAAAAATTCTTGATGTATTAGTGTCATTATTAATTTAACATAATCCGAGCTATTGTCTACCATTCTTCCAAATCTAGTCCATTCTTCATCCTTAATTCCTACTAAAAACTTTTGTACATTTCCAGATGTTTTAAATGTTACAAAATTCTTGGTTTCTATAAAATTTAAATGTTTAAATCTTTCATCAGTCAAGATCATTAATATTATTTCATTAGTCCATCTTAATAGGACTTCTTCTTTATTTCTTATACAATCAAGGTCAAGTATATTCCCTATATTATTATATCGAGGTTTAAATTCTTCTTGAATTTTTGTCCATTTATTATTATTTTTTCTTGCATATCATTTATTATACATAGTTTCTTCTTCGTATTTGTCCCAAGCTCCTTCGGGTGTATATTTATATTCTTCCCATTTTCTTTTAGGGCTTTTTCCGCTATATTCTCCTTTTTCCATTCTTATATGGTTTTCTTCAGATTCTGAAGATGAACTATAATTCAAGATTATTTCTTCATTCTCATTGTTTTCTATATCCTTTCTATCGATCTTTTCAATTTTGTGTATTTGATTATTTTCTTCTTCAACTATTTTAAGTTGTTCTAGTAATTGTTGAATTTCTTCTATATCATTTGATTTTCTTAATGTTTCCATGTATTCATCCTTTATCCACTCCATGAAGATACGGGTGTAGGTATTCTTGATGATTCTTGGTTTAGCTCTTGCTTAATTATTATTCTATTTAAGTCTTTTGTTTCCAAAATTTCTTCTAATTCCTTTTTTGTTATACATCTATTATTTTCTTCATAATTTAAAAGGTTTTCTAGTTGTTCTAGAATAATTTTTATTCTAATAATGTCTTCATTTTCTTCTATTTCTTTTCCTTTGCTGATATTATTTATTGTTTCTTTAATATTTCTTATTTCATTTTGTCCTTTTTATATTCTATTGCAAGTGTAATTTGCAATTTTATATGTATTTTCAATTAATTGAATAATATTTCTATTGATTTCTTTCATATGTTTTCTAATTCTTTAAATCATGCTTCTATTTCCTCAGATAATCCCATTATCCTATGTATTTTTCTAATTCTTGTTTTAACCTTTCTATTCTTTTTCTAACCAAATCTTGCTGGTGGATTACATGGTTATTTTGTTTTAATTTTTCTAGTATTTTTTAAGTATTTTCTTAGCTCATTTATGCTTTGTTTTATTATTAAGATTCTATTCATTATTTAAAACAATATTTTTGTAATAGTGTTATACTATATACGGTGTAAGTGTCGGAGAGTTGTGTTCGTTTAGCATTAGTCTAGCCAAAAATGAAGTCCACTTCACCCTGTTCAGGGTATGTTTGGATTGATGGAATGTGGTGGAATGGAGGGAAGTGGAGTGGAATGGAATGTTGTTCCGTTATTTGGATAACATAAAAGAGGGTGGAATGTAATGGAAGGGAATGGAACCTATTCCATCCTATTCCATCATTTTGCTTCATTTTTCTTCCCCCAAATTGGGGGAATGGGATGGAATCAGAAATTATTTTTGTTATAAAAATATAAATTTACTCTTTTATCCCCCTTCCATTCGAACCTCACCGTTGGCGTAGCCTTGGTTCCTGCACAATAACAGTTTCTTTAATTTCTTGTTTATTCTTCTTCTTCTCTTATTTTTGTGAGGTAGGTAGGTACCCTATACTTTCTCAAGATTGACTAGTTGCACAAAACTTTGGGATACTTCTGTTTTGTTTTTAATTATTTTTATTAATAATTATAAAAATATCACATTATTTTGATTTTGATTTCTCTTTTAAAAAGTGTTTTATTTTTTTCGAAAACAAGAAAAAATAAATAGTTATATTTTAGAATATCATCACAGTTATATACTTATAATTAATAGTAAATAGTTATATTTTAGAATATCATCACAGTTTCTGTACTTTGTAATTATCTGCATAGCTTTTTCGATAGGGGGTACTTGGTTAGGGGGTTGGACTTTTATCAATCAACCATTTAACTTATAAAAAAAATGTTTTTAAAATGCGGGTAATATAGGAACAAAAAATTTATAACCCATTCCGTTCCGTCCACTTTCCAATCGATGGAATGTGAACTTTGTTCCATTCCATCATAAAATATCCAAATAATGGAGTGATATTTTTATTCCATTCCGTTCCATTCCGTTCTATTCCGTTCCAAGGTCTATCAGTAGAGAAGATTATGTGCTTCCGCATCTTTAGCAGCTAAATGATCTTCTCTATTTATTATTTTTTTATATTTTAAATTATTTTATTTAAAACATTAAATTTGGGCCATTGATGCATTTTTTGGACTCTTGGCAGCTGGCCCTAAATTGAGAGGATTAGAATGCCTCACTATGAGGTCTGATAGTCACTACTTAATATATTTTTTCCAGTAGCCTAAATAAATAGCCTCGTGATAAAGTATGTGAATCAGCCTTCTTAATTTCCACACTACACCCTTATCCGAATCTTGTTTAATTTTTCAAATCTGGGCAGTTACTAACAGAATATCAAGATAAGGTAGGGAATTCATTTTACAGCGCCAATAGCATTTTCTGTTTTCTATAAAAGTTTCTGTTCTTTCTCTGATATAGTTTGTGAAAGAGTATTGTAGCATCGTCCCACTGTTGCCATGGAAGAGCTTGACGATAACGACAAGTGCCCAATCAAACAAGTGGAGCTAGCCGTACCCAAAACAGATGATCCCAGCATGTCTATACTCACATTCAGAATGTGGTTTCTGGGTATAGTTTCATGTGTAGCCTTGTCCTTCGTAAACCAGTTCTTTTGGTACAGAACGGAGCCTTTGAGTGTTAGTTCTATAGCTGTGCAGATTGCTGTTGTTCCCATTGGTCATCTATTGGCAAAGACACTGCCGAATCGTGTGTTGTTCAAGGATACCTGGTTTGAATTCACGCTGAATCCAGGACCTTTCAATGTCAAGGAGCATGTTTTGATAACCATCTTTGCCAATTCTGGTGCTGGAACGGTCTACGCCACTCATATTTTGACTGCAGTGAAGATGCTATATAGAAGGCCTTTACCTTTTCTTCCTGCCTTCATAGTTATGCTGACCACTCAGGTTCCCTTTTGTGTATATATTATATATCCTGCCTTGCCTTTTGCTGATCACCACTCATTAATCATGAGACTCATAATCTAAGGCTTTAAATAAAAGGTCCACGAGACAATGTTTAGATTTTGGAGGTCTTCGAAATCGAAACGCGACCGCCGTAATTGCTGTCGTGATGCGGTTTCGGTGACTGCCAAAATCAACACGTCGATACCCAGATTTCGAACCTATGAAACCTTATTCAGGTGTTTGAATGAACTAGTTGTATATCTTGAAAATTGAATAGCATGTTGCCTCTTTTCGCCGTTAGTGATGTATGCATGGTATTGGTAAATGATTGCAGGTGCTAGGTTTTGGTTTTGCCAGACTTTTTCGGAAGTTTTTGGTAGAGCCAGGGGAGATGTGGTGGCCTTCTAATCTGGTTCAAGTCTCACTATTCGGGTAATTTTAATAGTTAAATTCTTTTCAGTAGCATCTATAAAACTAAAGAAATTCTACGGTACCCGGACTAATTTAAGGGGCTTTGAACCGTTATTTTTTTTTCTTTCTTTTGGTGTAGTATCGTTATTTTTGTTACCAATAATAATTGAATGAATTTCCGTTTAATGAAGCCATGTCATATCATTTACTATTTAGTAAGGAAACATTTTCACTTATTGCAATTGAGTCTCTAACTAATTAAATATGTTTTTCACTTTTAAATTCAAATTATGATTATTTAAATTAAAATCTGTTTATTGTTTTTAAAATACATTATATTTTAAAATTATGTTCAGTTATAGTTTTGAACCCTTCAAAGTTTTCTAAAACAAGAGTTTGGGTTCAAAGTGTTTCAAATTTGATATTTGATATAATAATAATATTTAAAATTTAAACAAATCATTTTTCAATTTCAGATAATCATTATTTTAATTTTAAATTTTCAGGAATAAAAATTATTTTTTTGCTGTCAATGACTAAATTGCAATGGGTGAAAGCAAATAGCAAATTAGAAGACATGGCTTCATTAAAAGTAAACTGAATGATTCAAAAAGTACCCAAATCCTTATATTTCTTTATGTACCATACCAGCTCCCTCTATCATATATTGATCATCTGAAATATTATATTCCAGGGCCCTGCATGAGAAGGAAAAAAGAGCTAAACGTAGCAAAACCCATACTCAATTTTTCATCCTCGTTTTAATTATTGGATTCACTTATTGTCTCCTTCCAAGCTATCTATTTAACATGTTGTCAGCTGTCTCTTGGGTGTGTTGGCTTGGATCCAAGTCTATCCTAGTCCAACAAATTGGCTCTGGAATGAGAGGTCTAGGAATTGGTTCATTTGCTTTGGATTGGACCGCAATTTCCTCTTACCTTGGCACCCCACTAGCCAGCCCCTGGTTTGCTACTGCAAATGTTATTACTAGATTTGTTCTCGTTATGTATGTAATGACACCCATATCTTACTGGAAAAATGTCTATGCTGCCAAGAATTTCCCAATATTTTCGAGTAAGCTTTTCATGACAAATGGTTCGGTATATGACATTTCAACCATCGTTGACTCTAAGTTCCATCTTGATCGCCATGCTTATTCAAACACTGGGCATGTACATCTCAGCACTTTCTTCGCAATGACATATGGTCTTGGATTTGCTACCCTCTCTGCTACTGTTGTGCATGTTCTTCTCTTCCATGGAAGGTAATCACTAATCACTATTCTAACCATTTGATAACAGCAGCAATATCAATTATTTGATAAGAGGTTTTTGGTGAAGCAAAAGAAAAAAGTTGTGGCAATTATATTTTCCTTTATATTTAATAATTTTCTTCAATGATTTGTTCTCACAATATTAGTATTTTGATTTCTTCCAAATGTATAAAGGTGTTACTTTTAATGTTAAAATATGAACCAGTAAGCAAAACCTCCCACCAGCAGTTTGTTGTCTATTTTCTTTATATATAAGTTCTGAAAAAACTTATTCCATTTTACAATTGCCTCACGTAGTGATATATGGATGCAAAGCAAAAAAGTCTTTGGAAGCAGTAACAAAATGGACATACACACAAGACTTATGATGAAGTACAGATCAGTCCCCATGTGGTGGTTTCATATAATCTTAGTGCTGAACATAGCTCTTATTATTTTTGCTTGTGAATACTACAATGCATCACTTGATTGCCTTGGTGGGGTGTATTACTAGCTTGTGCAATTTCCATTTTCTTTACTCTTCCAATTGGAATAATAAATGCCACTACAAATCAGGTATCTAACCATTTACTTGAAAAGCATGCATGTTGATTTTATATAGATGCTATATATAGGGTATTCTCTTACTGCTTTTCTCCTTCTACTTTTATCAGACACCAGGTTTGAACATCATAACCGAATACATCATTGGCTACATGTATCCAGAGCGCCCGGTTGCTAATATGTGCTTCAAGGTGTATGGGTACATTAGCATGAATCAAGTGCCAACCTTTTTGCAAGACTTCAAACTTGGTCACTATATGAAGATTCCGCCAAGAATAATGTTTATGGCACAGGTTAGTTATGGTCAATTATGTTTGTCAAATACGAATTAAACCACTTCAATATGTTCAGATACTAAACTTGGCGGGCAATCGCAGGTGGTAGGAACACTTATAGCAGTAATTGTGTACACACTAACAAAGCATGGTGGCTGATGGGGACAATTCCTAACCTTTGTGATACCTCCAAATGCCACACTGATAGCCCTTGGACTTGCCCAATGGACCATGTTTTTTATGATGCATCTGTTATATGGGGTCTTCTTGGACCACGCAGAATCTTTGGAGACCTTGGTGAATATGGCAATGTGAATTGGTTATTCCTTGGTGGAGCCATTGCTCCCTTTCTTGTCTGGCTTGCCCACAAGGCATTCCCAAGTCAAAAATGGATTGGTCTTATTCACATGCCTGTCTTATTGGGTGCTACAAAGCAATGATGCCCCCGCAATCTGCAGTCAACTTCACTAGCTGGATAATTGTTGCCTTTCTGTGAGGGTTTGTAGCATATAGATATAAGCCAGAATTGTGGAAACACTACAACTATGTCTTGTCTGGTGGTCTTGATGCTGGAACTTCCTTCATGGCAATCTTATTGTTCCTTGTGTTGGGATCTACTAGCCTTCTCTGGTGGGGAAATAATGGGGAAGGGTGCCCCTTGGCTGCATGCCCCTCTTGCCAAAGGCATTGTTGTTCATGGTTGCCCGTTCACTGGTCATCATTACAACCACTTTGAATTCTGTAGAAGTTAGTCTAAGAACATTTTTCTAAGGATTTTTTTTTTGGCTATGATAAAGGTAGTTTGGATATTACTTCTAAAGTTTATTCAGTTTGTATATATTTTTTAAATAAAGTCTTCCATGGACACATACCCAACACACCACTCTTAGGCACAAATCAAACAATGAATGACAACACATTAAAGCCATGACCACCACCCCAAAAAGACCACCATCACCACCACCACTACGGCCACCGCAGCCACCGAAACTCGTACATCTATAGTTTCTCCCAACCCCACCACCATTCCTAACCCCTACCAAACTATTTCACTCTCACCACTCCAACTCCACACCCACTGTCATCGTTATTGTATGTTTTAGAAGCAATTTTAGCTTAGAATCCTTCACCTAAGCAATTTATTCATTCCAAGTAACTACTAATTTTGGTTTTGGTACCAAACCGAATTCTCTAAACAAAATACAAGGAAGAAAAGAGAACTATTTATCACAATCAAGTCAAATCCATTGTAATAACTTTTGTGTATATAAATTAAAAATGCATCCTTAAACAAATATTTATCTAACTTGCGTATACTCAAATGGAGCTTAGACAACAACTGCAATTCATATACGAGATAATGTACATATACATTAAATAAAAGAAAAAATGAAGTTAGCGTTACAAAGTTTGGAAAAACAATCAAACGCAGAAAGTAGATTATGCTGATTTCATGGGCGCGAGATGGGTAGACGAAGAAGAATGGGGGAGGGCTTATATGCTAAGTGCTAGCTGGAGGTTTCTCTTTGAGTTATGAGTTGAAACCCTTAAGCTGCCACTGTAACATCCCAAAATTCAAATATAATTACTTTAATAAAAGATTAAGTCAGTATGAGTTTTAAGTGTAGAATTGTTAGTATGAGAATAAATTACAATTATTCAATAATTATATATATATATATACTTGGACGTTAAGCCCAAGCAGCCAACTTTTGGCTAAAAAAAAAGAAAAAAAAAAGAAAAAGGAACGTAGAGCGCTGCAGGGGATTTCGCATTTTCACCGGTTCCATTCTCCATTGCCAGTACAACCGTAACAACACAGATCCAAGAACGCCACCAAACGGGAGAGGAATTTTTAGGAAAGCGCAAATGCTTATCATACGTAATTTTTAGAGCACATTAGAGGTCTGCAAAAGGTGAGTAAAAATAACTTTTCTCACACGTTCATGGTACAGATAATTGATGGTTCTACGTGCAACCTTGTCCCTTGGAAAAAGTAAAATATTTTAGGGTTCTTAGTTCTTGATTTGAGACTCTTAAAACATCTCCTTCTTTAATAATTGATTATTCAAAAGAAAAATAATATTTTAGATTATTACAATATTGTACGTGTATCATGTTCTGAATTAGTGATTTTATTTTATTGATAAAATTGCAAATGCCTTTTGAACATGATTATCCTATTAGGTACCAAATCAGGTCCTTGTACCACTTTTTTTCATTAACCACACGTTAGCTGCAGTGGCGCAGATGCCAATACCATGTGTTTATGTGATTTACCTTTTTATTTTGTATGACAATTCTGTGTGTCTATGTGAATATATATAACTGGATATGTACGTAGGACGCCTATATATATATATATGTATATATATATATATATATATATATATATATATATATATATATATATATATATATATATATATATATAACACTGCCTGTTAGTTAAGGGTATTCATATTATAATAAACATATATTGTATTACTTAATGAAGTGTTATGGTATCACGTGTTAAAAATCTGTTATGGTGTTTAAGTAATTGATGCATGGAGTTTGAGCAAATATTTGATAGTCATCTGGGATGACATATTGTATAACCCATATGAGTTGGTCATCACCTTATGGGAAGGGATGATGGTACTACATTCTATTCCAGAAATAGGATAAGAGATGTCACCATCTAGGATGGGATATCAAACTATTAAAATATTCACATATGGGATGGAATATTAGATATCTCCATCTGGGATGGGGAAGGCAGTGGGACGCCATTGCATGGATATGAGCTCATAGACCTTAGTGGATCTGGGATTCACACCGGTTATGGGAACCAAAGAGTCAAGTTAAGTGATTCTGGGAATCACCGAGTCATGTTCGTGGAGTTGTATTGTGTAGAGTTTGCATGGTGAATGTGATTAAATGCAATGAGATGTGACCGTTGCTGAGCTTATGAGTTTGTACTTTAAATGCTTGACATTAATTTTATTTATATATATTAATTATTTTGGAGGTTTATTATATTCGATATTTTAAAAATTAGCGGGTACCATGAATGTTTTTCCGGTTACCGCGCCGGCTGAAAACAACACTATTTGCGAACCTTTTTATCAAACGATTATTTTTATTCACTGGGATTATATCTCATTAAAAGTATTGTTTTCAGAGCACGAGGACGACATCACTGGGACAGGAGAGGATTGAAGACCTAGTGAATCTTCTTAGTTATTATTCCTAGCTTGGTTAGTATTTTCTCAAATAAGGAGCCGTGTATGGCTAGACGTTTTTATTTATTTATCATTGGGTTTATTAATAGACGCCCGGTTTTGAGGCTTGGGGTTTTATTTGGATGTATGGATTTATTATTATATTATCGCTTGGATATTTTATATCTATTTTAATTAATATGAGGTATTTTCAGACCCGATTAAGTCGTGAAATTTTTATGACATGTTTGTTTAATTTAAAACTATTTAAAGGATTTTTCATTGATTTTATTTTGGGTTACTAATGTAACGAAGGGCGTTACAGCCACCACCACTCCGGTGCATCTCCAGCCATCACTGCGGAGCCCCCATTCGTTCTTGGATCTGTCTCTTGAGCGCCCTCTCCTTCATGCACGACTTCTAGCTATTGGACCTTCTTATCTGTAGATCTCGAATCTTGTCTCTATTTTGTAAGTCCCTCCTACCGATTCCGACCCTATTTCGCGTGCGGCCCAGCCACTACACCGGATCTTCTCTGGTTCAGTCGTAAATGCAGGTCGCCGTAAGAGTCTATGGTTTTGGTTTGGAGTGTCTCTGGTTCTGGATCTAATCCATGGATCTGGAGTTTCATGGCTTACCTTGGACGTTTCTAAATTTGGATTCTCCTTCTTCAAAAGCCTCGCCTTTTCTATAGCGAAAATCTTTGGCTCAGCCTTTGAATGGTTCGTTTGACATCCTGGTTAGTCAGCTTCCTCGACTGTGCTTGAAGGGAGACTCTGTCTCTATCAAAATATCTAAGGATGAATATCAAATGGGGTTGGAATGTTACAAAAAAAACGATCATGGCCACTTGTTGTTGTTGAAGGGTGATAACCCTATAAAGATCTCCAACTTACGTGACAAACTTTCAAAACTACGGAAGCCTTTGGGTCAATGGAGAATGATTCCGTTAGGAAAGGGATTTCATAAATTTATTTTTGCTTCTCAAAAGGATTTGCATAGTGTCTTGGATGTTCGGGCATGGAACCTTCAACCAAGGCTATTGTGTCTTTTTCAGTGGTATCTAAATTTTATTCCTAATAAACAGAAACAATCTCATGATCAACGCTGGATTAGAATTCATGACTTGTCGCAGGAACATTGGCGCTCGAAATTGTTGTTTGAAATTATAGGCGGTTTAGGTACTCCAATAAGTTTGGATGAAGTTACCCGTACTAGGGCATATGGTCACTATACTCGAGTTTTAGTAGATGTTGATCTAATAGGGAAGTTACTCAAGGAGATTATGGTTGAACGGGAAGATTTTGCATTTTCTGTCTGACGAATACGAGAAGTTTCTTTCTTACTATTCCTATAGTAAATCAATTGAGCATTTGGTTATGAATTGTAAACAAATTTCCAAGGAGAACGTGGTGCATATTGATCCGCCATTGGTGCATAAGACTAAGCAAACATATATTCCTAAGGTTCCAGAGCCAAAACTAGTTGAAGATAATGGACAGATGCATACATCAACAGGTGAAAATTTGAATGACAATGATTCAGTTGAGACCATTTATGATGAGTCCCCTGATCATGTCTCAAATTCAATTCCGCATATCTCAACTTCTATTGCAGCTAATTCTGACTCTCTGTCAAGGGTACCCTGACTCCAGTGCTCGAGCAATCCAGAACTGCCTGTGATTTAATAGTTATTGGTAAGAATCTTGAGACTTCTGAGACTAATTCAACCCCCTATGTATCCTAATGTTGCTCATGATATGAAAATACATACCAAGTTTATAGGAAATATGGATGAGGATGACCTAGAGATTGACTTTCTCTCAGCAAAGTAGTTAAATAATGATAATGCATTTGAAGTTGATTCTGATTTCACAGTGGTTATGTCTAAATCTCATACGTATAATCTGAGGAAGAATAGAACGTAGGGTGTGTTTGGTAGTGAAGAGTCAAACAACCCGATGTCCCATTAAAGAAAAACTTAATTAACTAAGCTAAATCGCGATATAAACATTAAACATACATAACCGCAAAGTGAAGATATTAAAAACTTTAAACATAAAAGATATAAACATAAATAGCACATTCGATATATATATACATATATTAACATAGTACAAGATCACTGTCTAGAGTACAGGTAACACCTCACTATCCACTCCACATAGCCTATCCCCACTCATTACATCAAAAATGGGCTCACCACACACACAACCTATATACAACAGACGATTTGGCCTCCACAATCCCTAGCGTGGCTATCTAGTGCTACCCTGACTCTCTCCACACGTGCTTCTATAAATCTGCCATTGCTCTCTCTGTGGTGGTGGTCCTGATGTCGTCGCCTCACTCCTATCTGATATGATGACACGACAACACTGGTGAATCCTCTAGTACTATAGACTCCCATGAGCACTGCCTTGAATATCCTTATTCAAGTGGTGAATCCTCCTTTGACTTATCAATTCAATCTTCAACTCCATGAAGCATTGACTGTGGTGCCTTCTTCTTCTCCATCTCTTCCATTTTCTACTTTGTGTTCTTTAATTCTTGCACTTTAATTTTCTGCACTTTAATTCTTGTTATTGCTATTTCAATTCATTTACAATTGTCTATACTACCCCTTTTTGTTTCTCTTGATTCTCACTTGAGATTCAAGTTTCATTCAATTGTTCTTGTTTGTGTTAATTTGATCTTGAGTTTAAATCAATTAGTTCAAAGAAAGATCCTCAAATGTTTAGTGATCAATCCTTGATCATATCATGGAATTTCTTGATTTTGACTGATACATAGATGTGTACGTCGATTGTGTTCTTGAAAATCATAAGCATTCTCAGCCAGAAGTCTTTACATCGATTGGTCAAACGAATGCATAATTGGTTTCAAAAGTCTTTGCCTCTGTTTGGGCTTATGCATCGATGTACTAATCGATTGTTCTAATATTTTCAAAAGACTTTACTTCTGTTATGTGTATGTATCGATGTACTAATCGATTGGATGCATATTACAACAAGTGTTGGCTTCTGTTTAGCCTTATGCATCGTTAGTGCAATCAATTGTATGCTTCTTTCAAAAAGTGTTAGCTTCTATTTCACCTTATACATCGATTGTGCAATCGATTTACAAAAGCTTAATTTGTATACTTATCAAGTCAGTAATAAACAATCAATGTATATATTGATGTATACTATTTATACATTTATGTACACATAGGTTTTCATTAAAATTTAGTTAATTAATTGAAATTACATTTATATACGCAAAGATGTACCGAACTTTCAATTAATTCTTTTTCATTTTAAGTTTATTTTACTTTATGAAAACCCTTTTTGATTTGTTTTTAAGAGAGCTATTTCACAAAGAGAAACTTAAAAATTTCTTTACATCAAAATCTAATTTTGCTTGAGATCCCTTGTGATTCCTCTTTATGATTCTTCATCTTCAAGCATTCCTTCATGATCCTTCTCTTGCTCCTTTGATCCTTTGCATCCTTTTCATTGCACTTATAAAATATTGTACAAACATTTAAACTTGAGCTACGTCCAAGAACTATGTCCAGTCCCTTCTACCTGAAGGTTTTTCTCCACTATTATTCAAAAAAGATTACAAGTATTCAACACCTCTTCAGGCTACAAGTATTCTTTTCTCTATCAAGCATCTACAGACTCTAACTCTAACAAAGAGATTAACATATTTGATCTAAGAACTCACTATATGTGAGAGTATGAAAGTTCAAGATCAAAAAGGTTTACAAGTAAACTTGTGTTACAATTTCAGAAACATTTTTGAACTTTAATATAAGAGCTTGTATATCTCCCCATTTTCTGCTAGGGTTCTTCAAGTATTTATATAAAGAGTGATTTTCTTTCTTGAACTTCTTCAACGGTCTTCAAGATATATCCGTTCAGACATAGCATTAAATGATAGGATCCGTTGAGACTGATAACTTGATATGTTTCATAGAGAGGTGCGCTTATTTATCAGAGAAATGCTCAAAGTAGAGATGTCACTTCCTTATTATACCTAAGGTTGCTTTCGGACTTTCCTTCTTTGTACTTGATTTGAACTTTACAGCAATGTAGTTGACAGAGTACAAAGGTTTATGTTTTCGATGGTACGATGTTCTTTTATCCAAGGGACAAAGAGTTTTAACAGTTTAAACAGCAAAGGAAAGAGAAATACATTCTGTTGAATTAAATATACAATAATTTGAAATAAATACGTTTAAGTTTAGATGGATTCACTTTTTAAAAGCTAGTAGAAGCGTAGGTCATTGGACATGCAACATTAACTTATCAGTGAGACGGGCTCATCTACTGATATTGCGTCTATAGATTCTTGTCTAATTCCAAGTTTTTGGACTCGCTATACTCAATAGCTTGTCTACTGACGTGGCATCTAGTGAGACTACTCGTCTATTATCAAGTCTTTGGACTTGATATTTTTCTGAAGCTTATTTTATTGGCTCGTCTACCTAATAATTCTTAGACTCGTCTAGCGAATATTACCTTAGCCAATATTTTAAGATCTCGTCTAGCAATAACTTAACAGACTCAGAAAATTACCAAGAATTGCATACTCATCTAGAGGATCATAATAGAATAAGATAGTTTATTTTAAGTTTCCCTGACTAGTATAATTCAAACAGTCCTGCAATCTATAACAAAAAAGTTAGATTTTTGACAATACTTTGCCATACAAATTTAACCTTTTTGTTAACACCAAAACTAAAGAGATTAATTAATCCAAAACCACTTTGGTTCTAACAGGGATATCACCTTATGAAGCTCTACATGGGAGGAGATGTAGGACACCTTTGTGTTGGTTTGAGTCTGGAGAGAACCTTGTTTTAGGACCTGAGGTAGTGCAAGAGACTAATGAGAAAATGAAGATGATTCAAGAAAAAATGAGAGTGGCACGAAGTAAACAAAAGAGTTACCATGATAAGAGAAGAAAAGCTCTTAAATTTCAGGAAGGGGATCATGTGTTCTTGTGAGTTACTCCTACAACTGGGGTTGGTAGAGTAATGAAAGCTCAGAAACTTACTCCTAAGTTCATTGGACGTTATCAAATTATGAAAAGAGTCAGTGAAGTTACTTACCAAATAGCCTTACCACCATTTTTGTCAAACCTTCATAATGTGTTTCATGTGTCTCAACCTCGAAAGTATGTTCATGACCCAAGCCATGTGATAGCATCCGATATCATCCCACTGAAGGAGACCTTAACTTTTGAGGTATTACCACTTTTGGTTGAAGATCGAAGGGTTAAGTAACTGAGAGTAAAATAAATTCCATTGGTCAAAGTGGTTTGGAGTGGAGCTACAGATGAAAGTGCT
Organism: Sophora flavescens; assembly: GCA_030762895.1. Taxonomy (NCBI): domain Eukaryota; kingdom Viridiplantae; phylum Streptophyta; class Magnoliopsida; order Fabales; family Fabaceae; genus Sophora; species Sophora flavescens. Next base: position 10,844,739 of record CM061070.1, read on the forward strand.
ACTTGGGAGTTGGAGAGCAAGATGAAGGAGTCATATCCACATCTGTTTGCTCAAGGTTAGTAGAAATTTCGAGGAATTTTTTTTTATAAAGGTGGAATTGTAACACCCTCAATTTCACCCTATGATAATAAGTGTTAGACTTGGCTTATATATGTTTATATATGCTTGTCATGCTTATTTTTTATGCCTAAGTTCATGTTTGGGGGAAGTTTAGCTTTGGGGAGGTTCAACCTCTTTAGAATTCAAGTAACATGTTTCACTGTTTTAGCCATATCTTGGGTTCTAGATGTCTGATTGAGTTGATCTTGGATGCGTTAGAAATCTATGAGAATTATCTACAAGTCTTATTTCAGGTGTTTTGGCCAAATTCAACTATTTCAGGTTTGCCCTGCGAGCATTTACTCGCCCCGCGAGAATCTAAAATTCAGCTTTGCGCTCCCGGGTTCGCCCCACGAATTCGGTTGACAGAAATTGGTTCTCTGGCTCGCCTAATGAGACGTGCAGAACCAGAAAACGTGTTTTAGGTTATCTTTAAGACCAAATCATGTTCTAAACCACTGTTAACCCCTAAAACACGATCTAAACCATAGTCTGTCACGTCCCAACACTCAAACTGCCTCCCTTCTCTTTCTCTTTGATTTTCCATTAATTTTCTCTAAGAAACTCTCTCAAGGGAACTCGTTCTTGTATTGTTCTTCACCATTATTTGATAGAAGAACATCACTATGAAGACACGATCATCGTATTTGTTGTTTAAACCTTCAAACAAGGTAAAATTCGTGCACCTCGTCCCTCTTGTTCTTTTCCTATTCATTTCTTGGCCTAAGAGTCTAATTAAGGTGTTTCTTTGTCGTTCTTGAGGTCGTAGATAAGTGCTCATGAGACGAGACCCTAATGGACCTTCTTTCCCTTCATTTTGAATCGCGATCCGCCTACCAGGTATAGGGGAAGAACCATTATGAATATGTGGGTTTCCAGAATACGTTAAGATGAAGGGGTTATCCCATTACCCCTATCTGTATGTTCATGTATGTGGTAGTATGTTCTTGGTGTATGACCATAATTGATGAATGATGTGATGATATAAAATGCTCGTATGTGATATATTCATGATGATATAATATACTTGATGTGATGATATAATATATTTGTATGTGATCATGTTATGATTGTGATACTAGGTTAATTAATGTTAAAGGAACATAGTAATAGGTTAATAGAAATCCCCATAATGAATGAGTGTAGTATAAGGGGTGAGGTTAATGATTAAAGGATTAGTATGGAATTATAGGTTAAGATCCGGAGTGGTAAAACCCTGAGAAGTGGGAAACAACACGTTTTAGGTAGGCTTGTTGTCTGCCTAGATTCGCCCCGCAAACAGATGTTCACCCTGCAAATCAAAGAGAGCAGATCCATGAGCTTTGTGGCTCGGGAGGCGAAAGTGAAGGAACCAGTTTTAGCGAGATTTTGATAATGAGAAATAATAAAAGGGGTGTAAATTGAGGTTTAGTTGATGAGGCTTAGTCATTATCTAAGTGAGGATGATAATAACAATAATGAATATGGAATACTAGTAGTAACGCTACTAATAATGATAACGATGAATTTATGATAGGATGATATGAGATCGTTGTTAATGATCATGGTTAATAGTCAATGTTATTGGCTACGATAAATATGATTTAACGCCAAGATGTTGATTAATGGCCATTGTTAATGACCATGGATGATAATCAATGTGATTGATTATGGGAATGATGGTTGGACATGTGTTTGCACATGATTGAGCATAGCATTCATCATTATAGAGAAGATAATATGTTGGATGGAAAGCAAACGATAAGATGTGATAGTGGGGCCTTGAAGGGAGTTTTCTCGGCCTTGAGGGTATTTGAATCGGGTGTGGAGGTTCCATTATGGCATGGGCTAGCTACCTATGTCAGAGTTTCCGTCGACCAAGCCTAAGTACTTTGGCAGCCACAGTACGTTATTAAGATTAGGGATGGTATGGTGGGTTATCCATGTCGATAACAGAGTATGTATTCCTGGTCGTCTTTCCTGAGTTAGGTATTGGCCATAGGCATACGAAGTGAAGTTGCATCGCATTGCATGCATTCTTTAACATGATATAATATGTGTTGTATGAATGTATGTTGTATGTTCATCTTGATTAATATTCCTAACCATCCAAATATTCGTGATTATGTTTCTTACCCCTCTCTTTGTTATTTCTTGTGCATGTATTTTGTATATGTAGAGGATGATGAGCCGACCATTGAAGAGTGATTCCGTGGAATTCGTTCGGCTAGTAGATAGGATTGTTTTTAGTTATAGTTTGTTTTTTTCCGATGTAAAGTTTGGGATACCAACTCTGATTGTGTGACATCGGGTTCCGGGTTTAGTTTTATTTCTTTCCGTAACTGTGATGATTAAACAGTTTGTTATTTCATTCTTGGTTTACTTTAAATATTTCACGAAGTTTATGGATTTCGTTTTCGAACAATGTGACGCATGTTACAATTTTTATGCTTTATCTTAATTATTTATTATTTTGAAAGCATGTATGATTTTATATTTTATATTATCATGTACGGAGTAATGTGTGTCACAACCAGCAGTAAAATTCTTCACAATTTTAGATTTGTATGATATAAGAATATTTTCCTCACAGGATATTTTAAATTGAATATTTCCTTTCCAAGTTTACAATGGATCAAAACGGAATAATTTATCACACTTGAAACCACAATAGATAAGGAATTATAGTACCTAATAAATATACAAGCGTACGTAGGACCAATAACAAGAGCATCCATATAAAATTCTTCTCAAAGTTGAATGAGAATGTAGTAATTCAATCCTAATTAAAACTTCAAGAGCTTCAATGAGAGAGTCCTTGGAATCGTTAAACAAACCTTCTGACATGACAAATAAAATAAAGTATCCAACTTGATAAGTTTGCAACTCAAACACTATTTAACACGGACAAAACCCCAAACCATTTTGAATTTGAATTAAAATCAATCAGTAAGAATTGCAATAAAATAAAAAGAGATGTTTACCGGAATATAGAGTAGAAATCCACCATAAATGTAGGAAATATAGAGTAGAAATCCACCGTAAACAATCAAACTTGTGGAGGAATATAGAGTAGAAATACACCATAAATGTAGATAAAATAATAAAAAAATGCGTATACCAGATTCTCATGGAAAAACAAAATTAAAACTTGAAATTAGAGAAAAACAATTTTCATAGGCAATAATCCTTAAGATTGTCGTAAAAATAATGAATAAAACAGATAAAATGGACAAATAAAATAAATATAGAAAAAGATGAAGAACATCAATAAAGATTTATAGTCTGAGATGTGTGACAATACACTGTCCTTAAGGATTATTTCAGTCACCAAGAATAACTGTCTCAAATAGCGAAAACTCCCCCAAGATATAACAGACTCTTCCAGAATAACAATATTATTCCACTACAAAAAACATGACTATTTTGCGGCGGTTTTTTATAGGCGGTTATTAAAACCTCCTCAAATTATCATCAATGTAAGCAAATACTAACATTTCTGCAAACTATCCAAAATCATACAAAAAGAGGCGGTTTTATCTTAATTGGCATAGGTTAATAACCACCTCAAATTGAAAATTAAAATTGCCTTATTATACCTTCCCTCCTAAATTTTCACCTCTTCCCTCGTCATTCTTCTCCAAAAAGCACATTTCCCTCCTTATTTTTAGAAATCAGAAATACTCTCACTCCTTATTTTTGATTCATTTTCACCCAAAACCTAACTGAAGAAGAAGAGGTTGGGTTATTATATCAGAATAAGAGATTGGAGGGTTTGGAGTTTGGGCTCCATCGTCAACAACACCGCCGCCGCGACCACCACCATCAAGGACGCCGCCTGTGAAATCTGCCTGGATATTGATCCGCCTCTCAGAGAAAAAGTCGTGTCCCCTGAGGGTTGGCGGAAAGCACTCCAAAAAGTCACCGTCGCCGTCGTCGTCCTCCACACCACCTCTTGCCAAGCATTCGACACCGAGACCGTCGGCGCCATCTCTCCCACTAGCTTCATCATCGACAAGCGCCGCAGGATCATCCTCACCAATTGCCGTGTCGTCAAGCCCGATAAGCTACTCTCTCTTCTTCTTCTTCTTCTTCTTCTTATTCTTCTTTTTCGCATAATCAGAACATTTCGAAGTTTCTATTACTGCTATGTATCTTTTTAGCTTGGTCTGATTGGTGTTAAGTTTTGAATTACATAGGACCGATGGTTGCATAAGAGAGGCTCCGGTGTATCCCATATACAGAGGTTCAACGAGTGAAATTGTAAAATTGTTTTAATTAATTTACTTTTTTAGTTTTGATTCTTCAATTTGCTGTGAAGAACCATCGAATAAATTGGTAACACAGAAGAATGTGAATCCTTCATCTCCATCTTCTTGCAGGTGTTGAGGGATTTTATGCAAGGGATTGGGAAAGGAATTTTGATTTTTATGGCTCTATTGGGCGTTATGGCTTCTTCATGTTCTTGCATTTGCAGGTAACTCTGTTTTTAATTTTGCCAAAGCCTACAGCCATTGTGAAACTCTCTTTTTTGCTTATTATATATGTTAGAGTGCTCTGGATTTACTTCCCTCTCAAAGATGAATGTTTAGATTAACATGTAATATGTTGAATTCAAATGGCATAAAACTTTAATCCCAATATTCCATTATCTGAAATCTAGTTAATTTCTTCACGACACCTATTACATCCCCTGAGAAGTTGAAGATCAATGATGGTATTTTCTCACTCCAAATACTTTCATTTATGCCAATCCTTTAAACAGTTTCATACTTTTAATGATTTCATTTCAAATTAAGTTTTATGCACAAAGATATTTTCTTTCTATGCATGTTCAGTGGTCACAACTCACATCCTCTCTAGTTCTCTTGTTTTCTTTGCCTTTGAAATATTCTACTGCTTAACAGGTATGGAGTTATTAACTTGTTTGTTTTTATGTAGGTAGTTGAAAACACTATCAATGTTGATTCAATGGGAGGCTGTTGCATAATGGTATTTTGTCACTCCTAATGCTTTCATTTCATACTTTTAAAGTATGCCACCCTCTAGTGTTTATGGTTTTTCAAAAATTGGGTGGTTTTTGCTTGTGTGTTCCTCTTCATTGGGTGTCCTTTGCATGACATGTTCATTGGTTATGTGGTGTGGCTGGTTCTCTGCTAAAGTGCGTAAGTCCTATTTCTCTTATCATAAGGAGTGTGTGTGTATGATCCTTTAGCTCACTGAGTTGTTTGGAGATCCTTCCAATTAGGGTGGGATGCTAATTTTTGTTTGCTGATGTGGGGGCTGGTAGTGGTATGGTTACTTTCGTTCAAAGTGCTAAAACTGCTAATTGGCAACCAAGGTGTTTGGGGTTTATGATAGGTGCACGGTCCATGTTATGTTAAGTAGCTTGAATTTTGGTTCCTTGTAAATAATGGAATTCCTGTGAATATGGGGTTTATGTTGTACATCTGGTACTCTTATATATACACAAATTGTGATTATCAAAAAAATAAAAATAAAAATGCATAATGATACTTCTACGAGAATGCTATCTGTAACACCATGTTTTCTCGCGTCTTAACCGGTAATTATATTCTATATTTTTATCGGCGATCAAGAAAATGATTTTAAGGAAAACAAAATCATATTTGAGACCTTCCTTAATGAAGGAAGTTACGATTAAATTTTGGGTTTAAAACTCATACAGAAACCAGTCTGCGTTTTTGCTGACAGTATAATTTTGTACCGCAGAAACCCTAATTTGACCCAAAATCGAGAAATTCTAGATTTTATCATTATTTTAGTGATAAAGTATATTTTTAAAGGTTTTTCTCAAAAATAAATTATTGTATTCCTTTCGGGCGAATCTTGACGAAAAACGATCAAAAACCCTAATCAGGTAAACGACAGAGCCAGATTCGGAACTGCAGAGATAAGCCTGAGGATTGGGATGGTGAGTCAACTTAGCCAACTCACCAAGTGAGTCACCATGATGAATCACCATTGTCATCATGACTTTTTGCAAAAATATCTTAATATCCATGCGAAATGACCATTTTACCCTTAAGTTCTTTTGTTAATTACCAAATGACCAAAAGATGAAAATATCCACATCCTTCCTAGATGAGTCACCATGGTGAGTCACCACCATGACTCATCAAAGTAATGATGGCAAATGAAAATATCTTATCAAAATATCTAGTTTCCAACTAAAATGACCAAAATACCCTTGTACTTCTTTGTAATTCCTTTCATGTCCAACAAGTATTTTGACAATTTTGTCCCCCCTTTCATCATGGATAAATTCATCCAACACACTTAGATGGCTATCCTTTCATGGTATTTCATCTTATCATGACAACTTAAGGAAATATCTAAGTAATCATATGTTATTTTCTAACCTACCATTGGTTACACGTAACCAACCATGGTTTGCAAACAAAAATATCTTTCTTCCTTGATCAAAAATTTCGGCCACTCCATCATCAACCTACAGCTTCACTCATTTTTCATCTCATTATGATGGTTAATAAAATATCTAAGTATTTTATATAATTTTTTTAACTACTCCTGAAACTATGATTACACTAACTTGAAGAACTAGAAGCTTATCCTCACATGGACAACCCAACCCTAGTGAGTCGACATGGTGAGTGTAACGCCCCCCTTGGGCATTACTACATAACACATACGGAAGTAAATTAAAAGATGATTTGCTGGTTACTTTCGGAAAATTGTTTTCTTTTAAGTCAGAAAACTGGGGTATAAAATTTTTCTTTAAGGATAACTCTGAAATCCATAATACATACATTTAAAACATAAAGTCACATTCGTAACAAAGTTACCATGACATACAACCTCTCTCTAAGTTTCCATTTTCAAAAGAAAAAGTTTAAACTACAGATGGATGTATATAACACTATATTTACTGACCACTTTAGATATACAACCCAACTCAGACTCCTAAGCTGGTCATTCTATCAAATATGCATTGGAGAGAGACCCCGAATCAGAATACTTTCCCGACCTCTAACACTAGGTCTTCAAGTGACTTAGAAAGACTCCTTTGCAACATCAGTACTAGGGTGCCAAGGTACTACAGCAAAACCCGAAGAGACCTGATATAACTGTAAGAGTGAGATACCGGTAAATGGATATATCATACAACAATCATACACATGATACATACAACACCTTGGCATACTAACATTTTAAACATTACTCATAGGTAAACTACAAGTATTATTTCAGTGGGTCTCATACCCGAATCAATCAATTTTATAAAGATAATGAATGACACTTCAACCATCAGGCTCTAATCTTAATCTCATGAGATTCCATCACCGTTTTATCATTAAGAAAGAAAGAGTTGATCAAGCTCATACACCCCATTTGGCAAGTTGTCTCTGTCACCTCATGCGCCCGGATCAACATCATCACGAATCCCTTATAACGGCCATTCAAATGTATACGTCATCGAATACCACATCTTAAGCGGATATTCGGATAACTCAAGCACGTCTGCTAAGGGTAAATGCATATAAATAAAAGACTTTTCATTATCGAGACTTTTCTTTGTGTTCACTCTTTTCCGTTGACGAAGCCCAAAGTTAACGACTATTCACAATTTTCATTACTTGAAAATCAATAACACAGGATACGCAGTCCGAGTGCTCAATCACAACACCTTAAACCGATGCCGCAGTCCAAGGTTGTGGTCGTAGAAACAATTATAATTTTATCCATGTTTGATTTCAACATGATAAGGACTCCTAGCCCATAACAACAAAATTAGGACACACAGTCCTCAATTCCAAAATTAGGACTCCTAGCCCATAATATCACGATTGGGACCTTTGGTCCATAATTCTTGACACGGATCCCAGATCACATGCATAAACTGAATGCTAAAGGCGACGTCTCGCGAACTAGTATTCTCTTTCACATGTGCTTACTTTTCGCTCAGTGAAAATCAAAAACCAAAACAAAACCTCGGTCACTTATCCAAGTAACCGGAACATTTCTAAATCATTTAGGAGAAAATCTTTTCCTTTACAAAGTCTTTTATAAAACATTTGGAAAATTGTTTGCTTTTGAAATCCTTGATGGAATAAAGTCAAATATTTTCAAAGGGGTTTTTCCTCCATGAAACACATAGTTCGGAAGAATGTTTTCTCTCGTACCAACTTTGGATCATAAAAATGTAGTTTCTATTAAAAAAAACACTTCAGCGTTTCTTTTCAAAACTAGAATCTCATTCTCTTTAAAGTAAGCATTTTAAACAAGGAACTTTTACGAATGAAACCAATACTTTCAAAGCTCTATTGAAGGCTTCTTAAGGCTTTTAATCCTTATAATTATTGTGCACAGACTCAAGTTCGGCTTCTCAAACTTCAATCAACAGTAATATATTCTCAACAATAATATCACAGTTAACGATAGTTCATCACATATATACAACTCACAATACTTTAAGACAAGTAATAATCAACTTCAAGAAATAATCACAATAGTTCAAGTAAACAAGTTATTCTAGTGTTTGCTCCACATCATAATAATATTCAAATCACTCAAGTAAACACATACACACATGCATATAGTCATTGAATATCCCTAGGCAATCCCCTCTTACCTTCGGTGAAGGTAAGGAGATTAGATGCTCGAAGAGGTATACCACGAACGTCCTCGTTTCCTCCGCGATGGAAGTCTAAGGTTATGATCACAAAATAACAAGTTAAAATCAAACAAGAACACAAAATCACAAGGTATAGGTTCGGCCAAGACTAGTTATTAGGGTTAGAGATTCCCGAAAATTATACAACTCATGGATTTATGATCCTTAAGTGTTAGGAGTTCATAAACAATGATCATTTAACAAAGTTGAATTAAAATCCCACTAAGTTATAAACTTAGGGTATTAGGCCAAGGCTAGTAAAATAGGCTAGCAGTCACTAAACCTTCCAATCTCTTAGGTTTAGCATCCATATGTGTTAAGGAGCTCAAAACCATGATCATTTTTGAAAAATAAGAACAAGGTATCCTAGGTCCATAACCTTCTAGGTTTGACCTTCATAGGATTTATAGGCTAGAGATCTTCAAACTTTCCAATATCTTAGACTTAGCATCCAAATATCTTATGGAGCTCAAGTCCATGATCATCTTGGAAAAATGAAAGTCACACATACTAGCTTTAATAACATAAAATAAACAAGTTATAAATCCTTAAACTTTTCAATCTCTTAGACTTAGCATCCAAATATCTTATGGAGCTCAAGTCCTTGATCATCTTGGACAAATAAAAACTCAAACATCCTAGCACCTAAACACTAAGTTTCGGCCGTCATAGGATGATCAGGAAAGTATTCTTTGTTTAACAATAACTCTTATGTTTTGAATCACAAGGTATTAAGAGTTCTAAATCCATGATCAATACTTGGAAAGTTGAAACATAGTATCATAGGCCTACTTATTCATATTTTTCGGTCATCATAGGAACAAGCTATCAAAACTTCCAAGATTTATAGATTCAAGATCAAGGGATAGTTAGAAACTAAAACACATGATCATATTCCAAAAGTTGAAATAAAAACTTCCTAGATCACAAATGCAAGCATTCGGCCTTCATTGGAAGAGATGGATAGAGATTTTTGTTTTACACAACCTCTTAGTATGTGAAAATATAAGTTAATACAAAACTATATAAAGTGGTTTCAACTCAAAAGGAGTTTTCTACCATTTTAGAGAGATTTTAGAAGTTTAAAGCATATAAAGAACACATAAAGTAAACTAAGAAATAAAAGATGAAACTTGAAAAAAGATTTAATTATATGAGAGCATTAACCTTAGTATAAGGAAGAACTTTGATGAAGAACTTAAGTAGAAAAGATGAATAAAAACTAAAGCTTTAAGAGCTTGAACTTTTAAAAGAAAGAAGAAGACGAAGGTCTAATGGAGTTTTGAAGAAGGAAGATGATGAAGTGAAAATGAAAGGGGTATATATAGAGAGGGGGGAGAGTGGCACGAAATTGAGGAGCGAGGAATGAGCTTGGAGAGCAAGTTTTGACCTTGTGCCTTGTTTGGTTGAAGAGGAAAGAGAAAAATAAGTTTTTAGAATATAATATGATATATTTCAAAAAGTGTCATCATGACTACTTTTTAGGAGGTAGCTTAGGCCATACCTCTAGTGAGTCACCTCACTCCCTCATCTCACCTCAAGCCTTTTATATCTCCTATTCTGCTCCATTTCGTACCGGTTGCATTTCCGATCGTAATTCTTCCAATGTTTTCACCCGAATAAAATATTTTATTTTATTTTTGAACGTAAATTTTCAAAATAACCAAAGTTGAAGGAAACATAATAAAAATACTAACTATCTCGTTCATGGGTCAAAATTAGGTTTTCGCTCAAGTAACTTGTAGGCGGTGAAAACGCTGAGACGGCTCCGTCTGAATTTTCAACCGAAATTTTTACCGTAACTTCATATGATATAAAAACACAAGAAAATGATTTTAGTTTAATTAAAATCATCCTCTGAATTTAATCTAAAATAAACACATTTAAATATGTATTTACTGCTACAGAAAGCATAGGAAAAACAGGGTATTACAATGAGTCAATGACTCAACATATGCATAAATGAACCATAATTGCAAATGTGGTGATTCACCACAAATCATAAATGCATAAAGTGAGTCATCCTTCCTTCCACATGTTAAGTGGTAAAGTTCAATTTCTCTTCCTTCTGCCTTAGGAATTTCGACCAACCACTCTCCTCCTACCACACACTTATGCCTTCATTTAATTTCAACTTATTAAGTTCAAGAGTAAAAACTCTTTCCTTTCATTGTTCACCATCTTTGGCCAATATCACAATACCATGATCCAAGAGCTTGTTTAGAAAACAAATAACATATCCTTACTCCTCTCTTCATTCTAAGACAAAACTATCTCACAAGAAAAGCCATTTAGAGCACTTCTTGAAAATGGGATTTTCTAGCCTAATTAAGATCATCAACCTCTTGATTCATCCATCTTCTTACTTCAAGTGAGTGATATCTACCATGAATCATCTTCCTTATTCATTCCTAAGCTCTTGTGTATAATCCTTTTGTTATGTTGTGTGATTTTTTATAGGTTTTTGGATAAAAATTGTCGCCTCCCTTTGCTTGATTAAGCTTTTTTTTTTCTTGATCTCCAAGTGAACAACAAAAATATGGGGGAGAATAACCTTCATATACCTTATTGTGGGTGGGTGTGTGGTTTAATGTATTATTGTCTTGTTTTGAAACCCTAAGTGTGGGGTTGTGAGTAAGTCCATATAATGCTATAAGAGGATTTTGAGTAATTATTGTGGTGTGCATGTGATGTGCTTGTGATTTGTGGGTGATGAGTGTGATTTCACCTCATTTTCCATGTACATTTCTGCATGCATTTGCATATAGTTAGGCCAATTTAGTGTTGATTTTGTATAGTTTTTCCTTTGGAACGGATGAGGTGGTTTCTGTGTGTTGTTTTGCAGAAATTGGAGAAAAACTGTGCATATTTGGCTATAATGAAGATTGGATGAATTAGAGCCTTAAAAGGGAAGAAAATGAGCTAAACAGAGCCCATCACGGCCTAGCCGTGATGTACATCCACGGCCATGATCGGGTAAAAGCGAAAAGGCGAAAAAGCTGAAAGCAGTGCGTCACGGCCTAGCCGTGATGTACATCACGGCCTAGCCGTGATGTACATCACGGCCGTGACCCAAAACCATCACAAGTCAGAGACCATCACGGCTTGGCCGTGATGGAGATCACGGCCATGGAATGGAGGTTCGCGACGCGAGCAATGTCTCGCCACGCGAGAGACCTAAAATGCCAAATGTTCCAGAAACAGAAAGCGTCACGGCCTGGCCGTGATGGACATCACGGCCGTGACGGGCGACGGACCTATAAATAAACCTGCACTGAACAGAATTAGGGATCTGCACTTGGAGGCAGGCTGAGGCTGGCGGCTGGAGAGGGTTTCTACCCAAAAAAGGGGGTGTTTTCTCTGCTCTTGGATGGGGTGAAGATGGAGGAAGCTTGTCTATGAGTGTTCTCCATCCCTTTTCTCATTCTGTTTTGTATTTCCTTTTATCATGAGTAGTTAAATCCCCATTGTTGGGGTTAGATGTAACTTTTCTGAACTTGTTGTATTTGATTTGGTGTTTAATGCAAGTCTCTATTTCCTTATGAGTATGTGATTCTGTTCTTAATGCTTTCCTTGGATTAGCTACCCATAGGAATGATATGTTGCCTTGATAGATGACTGGAAGGTTGGTGTTAAGGCATGCTCATGAATCATATGCCAAGTTGTTCAAGAATCTAGGAATAGGTGTTGAATGCTTGCAATCTTATAAGTCTTGACTTAATGCAAAATCACAAGTTAATCCACCTAAGGAATTAGGGTTTAATTTGGGGTTTTAGGCTCAATGCACCTAAGGAATTAGGCTTGAGTATTTTAGAAAAGGCTTGATTGTCATAATTGAATTAGGACTTGTGTTAGAAGCTATTTCATTGCAACTGAGGGAGGATTAGTGTAGTCTAACCCTGACAAGTCTAGCCACATCCCTGTTTGCATACCAAGTGTTTGACAAAATTCCAAAAAGACAAAAATATTTTGTTTCTTTATTTTCTGTTTAATCTCTCATACTTTATTTTAGTCTAGATAGTTGTTAAGCTTGCGAATTGGTAATTGACAACCAATCCCTGTGGATACGATAACCGGTCTCACCACCGTATTACTTGATTGCGACGAGGTGCACTTGCCTTTATTTATATTCTAAAAATACACGCATCAAGACTTTGCCTGAAATCACACTCATCAAATCACCCCAAGCTTAAGACTTTGCTTGTCCTCAAGCAACAACTAAGGCCAGAAGAGATAAACAGTCAAAGCATGGATAGTGAATCAAGAACCCGAGTAAAATGATCCAAGCAACAAGCATTCAATTATTTCAGCAAGAGACAATCAATTCAAGTCCAATTAGGGGCTTAAGTTTCCTAGACTCACATTCTCACTGATTCGGGCACTCTTGCTCACTTGAAGCTCACCCCAAGCTTGTTTATTTGCTTGGCTCTCTTTCTTGCCTCACTCACTCAAGTGTTCAAGTATACATACAATTCGCTCCATTTTCCTCAAGGAATGATTCCTACCATATGCTTGACTATCAACCAAATCTCCACTTTATTTATGAAAACACCTAAGAATCAAGAGGTCTTTATTTGGTTGTAACGTGGCCATGGGATTAATCTTTAGGTGGGGATAACAAGAAAGGAATATTTCAAAAGGCTAAACCAAGTATCAACAATTCAACACAAGACACCTTCTAAAATACCTTCTTGGGTTTTCAATACATTTTTCCACCTTTCTTTTCTTTCTTTTTTTTTTTCTTTTATTTCTCACTTCTCTTTTTGTCATCCCCTTCTCTATATTTTTTTTTTTCTATTTTTTTTTCTTTTTCTTTTTATTTGGAGAAGGGGAGATTTTTCAGCTCAAGAGAATTTTTTTTTTTTTTTTTTGATTCTTATCCCAAACTTTCAACTACCTTTTTCACCCATTTTGTAATACTTTAGAAGGTCCCTTATCAAGTATATTTATCAAAAATTTTCAAGGTACCAAGAAAAGCATGTCATTCATTCAAGCTCAAAATTGGGCAACTAAGGGGTAGCATTTCATCATTCAAAACTCAGAAGGCCAGAAAAATACCTATTGCCTCAATCATTTTCAAAAATGTTTTCAAAAAATTTTAAGCTTTAAAATGGTTTCAAGTCAAGTTCTAGAGAAATTCATCCAAGAGGAGCAACACTCAACACAAAGAACGGGGGCAGATTTAGTGAGTACCCCCTAATGGCTCAAAAGTTCACATTTATCAGTTCAAGAACCAGTGAGAAACACAAGTCTAAAGAAACATATGCTAATCATCAACTATCCAAGATCATCTCAAGCATATTCATTTGCAGCCATATCACAAGAATAAACAGAATTGGGTTCAAGAATTCACTATCAAAAAAAAAAAAAAATTTTGGCACTTAGCTCTAACAATCATAAGCTCAATCTAAGCAGGGGTAACCGAATCATGCGATCATGCAAACTTAAGCCTATATGAATGCAATATTCACAATGCAAGCAAAAAGATTACCCCTACCCCAAGCTTAAAGATTTACATTGTCCCCAATGTAAACAATCAAGTTGGAGAGAGGAAAGAAAAATAAAATAAAACAAAGGAAAAATGGAACGGCTTACCGAGGCGGTAGCGGGTGTTGGCTCACATACTTTTTGGCTTTGTTTCTCCCTGCTCTTTTTCTCCTTCCTTTATTCAAAATCTGAAGACACTTAACAAAAATTATTAACAAACCCCTTGAGCTTCTCAAATTATTCAAGAGGTTAAAGCAAAAACAAAATTAACTAAAGAGAAGGGTTAAGAAAAGTTGGGTTGCCTCCCAATAAGCGCTTCTTTAACGTCACTAGCTTGACTTATTAAGAAGCATCCACCTGGATCCCATAACCTGTGGTATAAGGACCAAGGAATGCTAACCATGTAAGATCCTTCAATCGGATCCCACGATTTGCAGCATAAATATGGGAGTGAGCTCTTGAAAATCATGGTGACCTCACCAAATGTGTTGAATTTCTCACTCCCTCTTGGGTCAAAATTGACCCCTTCATCTACAAAATCTTCCCAATAAAAATGGGGTTCAACCTCAGGTAGAGGCATGAACTCCATTGTCGACTGCTTTAAAATGTGAGGTGGCAAACAATTCGAGAGGATCATTGGTGCTGTTCTGGCTTCTCTACAATCTTCACTCTCAGCATTGCCAAATCCATCACCTTCCAAATATGCAGAAATCTCCGCACAAACCACACAAGTGTTTCTCCCATCACATTCCACACATGCATAGGAACCAATAGCACCATCTAATTCCAAAAGTTTTTCATCATCTCCAAGCATGGTGAAATAGATATCCTCCAATTGCCTCTTCCTTTCAGGCTCCTTAGTCAAGGGTTCAATGGGGAATGGTGCAACTATGTTCTCCAAAACAGGGTCTTCACTTCTTGACTCGGTTGCTCCCACTTCTTCTTCTTCCTCCTCATCCATCATTGCATCATCTTCATCATCATCCATCAAGTTCTCATTTGGCATTTCGGATAGTAGGTTAGAGAGTTCCTCAATCACGCACCCGAGACTTCGAATAGCATCTTCTTGATTTTTTAATTCTTCCATTGTTGTTGCCATGAAGTTCTCCAAAACAGCCTCTAAGTGAGGTTGACTATCCGGGATAGGTTGCTCAACCTCGACTGGGAATGCGGATTTGAAGTTCTCCCAAGCAACTTCCAATGGGGATGGCTCATCATACCAAGGTGTGGAAGATTCCCAATGTTCCCCTTCATCCATCAAAGTATTGTTTGGAGGGTTCCCCCACCATGGAGTGGAAGTGTTGGGAAATTGATTTCCCCATTCAGCATAAACTACCACTGGTGGAGGAGAGACAGTTGCCCTTGATAACTCATTACTCACTTGTTGGATGTTTACGGCTAATTGCAGCATATCTACCCGCAGCTGCAACTCAGATATCTCCAATTCTGCATCAGATGGTTGATACCAATTGTAGTCCATGATCCTACCAAACCAATTTTCACCTCACAGACAAATAATCCCAAGATCAAAGAAACAAAAATTCAAATATATATACAAAACTAACAAAAGAAAAATATCAATTATATACAGAAAATAAAATAAAAAAAATGTCTAAACTAGTTGTCTCATTTGTTACTAATGATATTGACAAAACCAATCCCCGGCAACGGCGCCAAAAACTTGATGCGTGTATTTTTAGAATATAAATAAAGGCAAGTGCACCTTGTCGCAATCAAGTAATACGGTGGTGAGACCGGTTATCGTATCCACAGGGATTGGTTGTCAATTACCAATTCGCAAGCTTAACAACTATCTAGACTAAAATAAAGTATGAGAGATTAAACAGAAAATAAAGAAACAAAATATTTTTGTCTTTTTGGAATTTTGTCAAACACTTGGTATGCAAACAGGGATGTGGCTAGACTTGTCAGGGTTAGACTACACTAATCCTCCCTCAGTTGCAATGAAATAGCTTCTAACACAAGTCCTAATTCAATTATGACAATCAAGCCTTTTCTAAAATACTCAAGCCTAATTCCTTAGGTGCATTGAGCCTAAAACCCCAAATTAAACCCTAATTCCTTAGGTGGATTAACCTGTGATTTTGCATTAAGTCAAGACTTATAAGATTGCAAGCATTCAACACCTATTCCTAGATTCTTGAACAACTTGGCATATGATTCATGAGCATGCCTTAACACCAACCTTCCAGTCATCTATCAAGGCAACATATCATTCCTATGGGTAGCTAATCCAAGGAAAGCATTAAGAACAGAATCACATACTCATAAGGAAATAGAGACTTGCATTAAACACCAAATCAAATACAACAAGTTCAGAAAAGTTACATCTAACCCCAACAATGGGGATTTAAATACTCATGATAAAAGGAAATACAAAACAGAATGAGAAAAGGGATGGAGAACACTCATAGACAAGCTTCCTCCATCTTCACCCCATCCAAGAAGAAGAGAAAACACCCCCTTTTTGGGTAGAAACCCTCTCCGGCCCTTGACCTCGGCCTGCCTCCAAGTGCAGATCGCTTATTCTGTTCAGTGCAGGTTTATTTATAGGTCCGTCGCCCGTCACGGCCGTGATGTCCATCACGGCCAGGCCGTGACGCTTTCTGTTTCTGGAACATTTGGCATTTTAGGTCTCTCGCGTGGCGAGACATTGCTCGCGTCGCGAACCTCCATTCCATGGCCGTGATCTCCATCACGGCCAAGCCGTGATGGTCTCTGACTTGTGATGGTTTTGGGTCACGGCCGTGATGTACATCACGGCTAGGCCGTGACAGACTCTGTTTTCAGCTTTTCTGCCTTTTCAGTTTTACCCGATCATGGCCGTGATGGGCATCACGGCTAGGCCGTGATGGGCTCTGTTTAGCTCATTTTCTTCCCTTTTAAGGCTCTAATTCATCCAATCTTCATTATAGCCAAATATGCACAGTTTTTCTCCAATTTCTGCAAAACAACACACAGAAACCACCTCATCCGTTCCAAAGGAAAAACTATACAAAATCAACACTAAATTGGCCTAACTATATGCAAATTCATGCAGAAATGTACATGGAAAATGAGGTGAAATCACACTCATCAGTGGGTTATATGCTTGAATGAAGTATGTTTGTTTGAAGGAAATACATGATTTGACTTACTTGAACTTTGGTAGAAAAGCATGATTAATATGGTAAAATTTCATGCCATAATTTATTGTATTGATAAATGAATATGCTTATGTGATTGTGAGTTGATTAGTGAAGTGAAAATCTTTGCTTGGTTATGTCTTGGTTTCGGTCAAGAATGAGAAAAATGTGATGAACAACTTGATCTTGACAAACTATGAAATTCTACGTTTGTTTAAAGGTTTAAAGAGAAATAAAAACATGAAGAAACGAAAGTTTGCAAAACTATTTTTGTGTTTGAAATCTGACTTTTGTGGTTCCAATGACACAAAATGATTTTAATCTAACTCTAGGTTTTAAGAGAACAAAAATTATGTGACTTTAAAATGGAATTTTTCACGAAATCGGATACGTGAAATGGATCAAGGTTCCAATTTCGCCCCAAACTATTTTATACAGTTTGAAACTGCTTTTGAAGTTTATTTAAGTGTCCTAAGACACCAAAATGAGTTTTGGATCATTAGGGTTAAAAATCGTTGAAAAAGGAGTTACACGATATTCGAATTTAACGACGTTCGGTCAAGTTTTTGGATTTTTGTCCAAACCATGGAATGAAATTCGAAATTAGAATTTTAAATACTCTAACATAAGTATTTGAATCTAAGAAAGTGATGGATTTGAGAAAAATGATCATATTTTAGAAAATACGAAATTTCAGTTGAAAAACATTAAAAAGCGGCTAAAGTGTGTTTTAAGTATTTCGCTATTTTTGAGAAACATTTTTTGAAAAAAAATTGGTACTTATGTACTTCTGGTTAAATTTTCATTCAAAATGATTTGTTTTTAGCTAAAGGTTTTGGGTTTTATACCAACAAGAATTTTAGTCTTCAAAGACTAGTATTTACAGTAAAGTGACAAACCTAAGTCAAGGATGACTTAGTGAAAATATGAACTTAATAATTTATGTCTTATGGTGAAGCAAGACCATTTGTCATAAAGTGTGGATAATTCAATATCCATACATCCATAAGACTTAATAGACTCAAAAATTTGATTTCTTGGAAGCTAAGAAAAAGGCTCCACTAGAAAAGTGCAAAGAAATTAACTATTGGACTGTCGATCCAATTGCATAATGTGTTAGGACTTGTAAGCAAGTGCCTTAAAATATCTTTACACAAACATGGAAAGTCGGCTTGAGTGGTTCAGTGAAGGGCTGGTGATTCGGACCCGAGGTTATCGTCCGTCAGAGATTGACATTAAATGGATTCAGGTGGAATCACGAAGTTTATCCGGTAGATCGACACATTGGATGTATCTCGGCAATTTTGCCCAAATACATAGTTGATACTATGTTCCGTAAGGTCGTTGTTCCTAGGAATCCAAGCTTTCCGGTTGTAGAGGTTTCATAAAGAGCCCGATGTTTTACAGAGAGTTTGAGATCACATGTGATTATGATTGTACGTATGTTATGATTTAAGCCTTGTGTGCCTAGTCAGCTAGCCACACATGGTGCCTAAGATGGGTGGATCTGAAACCTGTACTGACCATTTCCTTTCCAAAATGTCAATTAGCTCCGGAGTTAGGATTAAGAATTCCTTGAGGCTGTGTAGGTATGAGATTATACAATTTCAATCAGTTTTCTCTTTATTCTCGTCCCTCGGTGGACAAACCGTGTCCGGTATGCTTGACAAGCTTACCATTTAGTTTGGTATTGTATATTCTTGGAGTTTTGAGCTACGGAATGAGAATGGAAGATAATATGGATATATGTATGTTGTAACAGGTATGTGGGTCATACCACTGCATGCCTGCTTTATGTGTATGATGTATGAGGATCTCACCTCATTTTGTGTTTTTTGGTCTTCCATTTATTTGTTGTTCTGCAACAAAGACAGTATCTCTGTTTTCCTATCATGAGTATTAAGTATTAACTCATTTCTTATTTGCGAAAAGGAATAGCGAAAAACAAACCCGTATGTTCGAAAAATTTATTTTCCGCATTAAACGATTTTGCGACAATGTCACACACAATGTAGCGCCCGAGAAGGGTGTTACATTATTTAGTATCAGAGCTGGACGAGTCTTTTTGGGGCTTGGGGTTTAGGTCTGTCATCGTTTTGTTGTGTTTTCTCTGGTTGTGTCTTGTGTTATTCTGTGTTCTTGGTTCTATGAAGAACCAATGTTTGGAAGGATAATGACTTTAGTCTATCCTTGATTGAGTTCACGTTTTTCATAACGTTGTTCCGAAGGGATACAACGTTGTTTGTTGTTCTTTTCATTATTGTTTCTAAGGAGAATTGATAGTGGACATAATTTGATGTCTTGTTTTCTCCCTAGTTCTGATTACCATGTTTTTATAGTATCATGGTTAGTCCTGGAACGAGTGGATCTGGTCCAGCAAGCAAGGATTCTACATATATGATTGCAACTGTACAAGTCTTGATGGAGCTAGCAAAATTGTGGCACGTCAGAGTGAGGAAATTGCGGAGAGGCGAGGACTAGCTGAGTTCTGCCATAGTAATCCACCCTGGAGGCGCTTTTTTGTGGATGCGGGAGACTGAGAATATCTTTCGGGCCATGAGATGCAACGAAGTTCAGAAAGTCATTATTGGGACTTTCATGCTGTCAGAAGAAGCAGAGCATTGGTGGGAGACTAGCCACCAGTGCATGGAAGCTGAAGGAACGATGGTTACTAGGGATGTCTTCAGTGACAGATTTTTGGAGGGGTACTTTCCAACTGACATCTGCGACAAGAAGGAGATGGAGTTCTTGGATCTGAAGCAAGGGAATATGTCCGTGGGAGAGTACGTTGCGAGGTTTGAGGAGCTTGCTCGTTATTACACACTGTATCAGTACATAACTGACAACTGCTCCAAGATGTGAAGTTCGAGGACGATCTGCGTCCAAAGATCAAGCAAGCAATCAATTATCAGGAGATCTGAGTCTTTTCTGTCTTGTTGAACAAGTGCAGGATCTTCGAGGATGCCTACAAGTCCAGGGTGGCGAGCTGCAAAAGTTCAGATGTTCAGAACAGTGGGAAGAATGATCAGAAGGAAGAGGTGAAGCAGCGTCTAGCTCCAACCGGTCGAGAATTCAAACAGAGTGGCAAGGAGTCACAGTTTTTAGTAGGCAAGCCCAAGACTGGGATCCTTATGTTCCTAGGCCTATCAGATATGGCAAATGTGGAAAGGATCACTATGCCAGGCAGTGCAAGGAGACAGACGTCTTCTGTTTCAAGTGTGACAAGTCTGGTCACATCAGTCGGGAGTATGGAGGAGCAAAGTCAGAACCGTTGAGTTCTAGCATGAATCAGAAAACCCAAGTCAATCGACTAAAGACCACTGGGAGAGTCTTTATTCTTAGTGGAGCTGGAGCCCGAGGAGTTGATCCAAGGTGATAGAAATTTCGAGGACGAAATTTTTAAAAAGGGGGTGGAATTGTAACACCCCGTTTTTCGTGTTAAGCCTTTGAGTGCTTATATGTGTGATATGTATGTTAAGTTTGACCTTATGAATGTTATAAAGGGCTAAGTGGAATTTTTAGGCTTAAAATTCCTTTCTGGTACATGAGCACGACCGTGCTCATGTCCAGCACGCCCGTGCTTGTCAAGCTTATCTTTTTCTAAATGATACGCATGTGTTTATCTTTTTCTAAATTATTTCTTTCAAGTTACGCTTTATAAATACATACGGGATAGAAGGTGTCACAATGCAAACTTAAGAGATCAATATACAGGCTTAAACAAGTTTCCAGATAATTGTATCTCAAGTTCAATGATACTATTGTTTCCATTGGATTTAAGGAAAACATTGTTGATCGGTGTATATATATGAAGGTCAGTGGGACAAGTTTAGTCTCATGCAATGTCCAAAGAATGATTTGGAATGGAAACAAATGGAAAATATTCCTTATGCATCTGTTGTTGGGAGTTATGTTTGCTCAAACATGCACGAGTCCAGATATAAGTTTGCAGTTGGAATATTGGGTAGATATCATAGTAATATAGGATTGTATTACTGGAAAGCTGCAAAGAAAGTTCTAAGATACTTGCAAGGAATGAAAGATTACATTACATGCTTACATATTGGAGATATGATCTCCTTGAGGTTATTGGATATACAGATTTAGACTTTCATGGTTGTGTGGATATAAGAAAGTCCACATTTGGCTATGTATATCTTTTAGCCGGAGGAGCAATATCACGGAAGACTGCGAAGCAGTTTGTCATTGTTGCATCCACTATGGAGGCTGAATTTGTGGCATGTTTCGAAGCCACTATTCAGGCTAATTGGCTGCAAAAATTTATTTCAGGACTTGGAATAGTCGACAGTATTGTCATGTCGCTGAAAGTTTATTGTGATAATTCTGCATATGTCTTCTTTTCTAAAAATGACAAGTACTCCAAGGGTGCTAAGCATATAGAACTACAGTACTTTACCATTAAAGAAGATTTTCATAAACATAGAGTGTCAATTGATCATATTAGCACCAAACTTATGATTGCTGACCCTTTAACAAAAAGGTTACCGCCCAAAATATTTGCTGGTCATGTTAAGAATATGGGCATTATGTCAGCTAGCGAATTTTTG
This sequence comes from Sophora flavescens, assembly GCA_030762895.1. Classification (NCBI taxonomy): domain Eukaryota; kingdom Viridiplantae; phylum Streptophyta; class Magnoliopsida; order Fabales; family Fabaceae; genus Sophora; species Sophora flavescens. The sequence continues at coordinate 10,866,674 of CM061070.1, forward strand.
AATTGTAATGTTTTGATTCCTTATTGATTATGTTTGACACGCTAAGCTTTTAAATGTATATAAGTTTCTAAATTTTATGTTTTCTACTTCTGTATATGCATGCAAATGATGTTGTTGAAAACATATAGTGTTCTTAATAATGACATTGTGTTTGAGCTGAGGCGGTGTTTTGTGTCCCAATGCTGGCCATTTTTAGACTGAGCTCTGCAGGTTGCTCTTCTTTTTTAGCGTGGCTGTTATGGATGCCCAATACAGGCTTTGCCTGCTAATTCTGGTGTTTGAAGGCCAAGGCAGTCCAGTTGGAGATGTTCTTTTCGGCTCCTTTAGACCAACTAGGCAGTGGTGTATTGTCTATTTTGGGTCTTCTTAGTTCCATAATGAAGCAGCAGTCCCTGAGCTTGTGTATTGGTGCTGCATTGGCTTAGTGCAACCATTGGATTAGAGTTCATTGGCTACAAAGGGTACCACACTTAGTCCTCTTGCTGGAGATGTGCTACATCGCCTAACCTTTCTGATCGCCGCTTCTTTCCTTCATGTGGTGGGAGTGGTCTGTAAAGTCTTTATTTAAATGTAGTGTGTAAGTAATCAACTCCAGTAACTTTGCAGAGCATTTAGCAGCAATTGTTTTTACAGCTTGTTAGTTAATTATTTCAGTTGGATACAGTTAGTTATTCTGTTAGTGGTTAGAAGTTAGTTATTCTGTTAGAAGATTGGTTATTCTGTTATGTAGCTTCTTGTGCCTTAAGCTATAGTTTTTCCTTCCTCTTGTATAAATACTCAGCTTGTAAATGTGAAAAATAGATCAATGAAGAACAACTCATTCATCTCCAATTCTCTCATTCTATTTAGATTCTCAGTTCTCAATATGGTATCGATTGTAAAGTTCATTTCCGCATTTTCTTCCTTCTCTGCAAGGCTGCTCCATTGACACATCTTCACTGCGTTCAAGTTCTTACTCAATTTCCCTTTCTTCTTTCACCTTGTTTTCTGATTCTCTCATGGCGGACCAAAACCATGATGATCCTTGGAATCCTTATTTCATTCATCCTTCTGATAACCCAGGTATGATTCTGGTGTCTCAGCCTCTCACGGTTGACAATTACAACTCTTGGAGCAGATCCATGATTATGGCTCTCAATGCGAAGAACAAATTCATGTTCATTGATGGTTCTTTGCCCAGACCTGATGGTCAAGATCCACATCTTCTTGCTTGTTGGATCCGCAACAATAGCATTGTAAGTTCTTGGATTCTCAACTCAGTCTCAAAGGACATGGTTGCAACTCTCCTATATTGTCCTTCAGCTGCAGCGATTTGGACCAACCTTCGAAACCGTTTTGCTCAACAAAATGGACCTAAGATCTACAAGTTACTAAAGGAACTCAGCAATGTTTCACAAGGTGATCTTTCTGTTCATGGATATTTCACCAAACACAAGACAATTTGGGAAGAAATTTCCAATTTCAGACCTGTTTGTAACTGTGTGTGTGGAGGAGCACGAGAGACCTTGGAGTTTATTCAACATCAAGAAGTCCTCACATTCTTGATGGGACTTAATGAACATTTTTCAAATGTTAGAGGTCAGATTCTTGTCATGGATCCCTTTCCCTCTATTGAAAGAGTCTTTGCACTTGTTCTCCAAGATGAACAACATCGATCTGTTACTGCTATGACCTCAAATGAATCTCAAGTTGCCTTTGCTGTCAAGCAACAATCCAACAGTTCCAAAGCTTCTGGTAATGGAAAGAAAGAGAGACCTACTTGCACTCACTGTGGCCTTATTGGTTATACAATGGATCGATGCTACAAAATCCATCGATATCCTCCAGGATACAACAAGAACAAATCCAAGAATCTTGCTCAAGCTGCGGTCAATCAAGTCATGACTCAGCCAACTACACAATCACCAATGCCTTTTTCCTTTGATCAGTGCCAATGGTTGATCTCTCTTTTGTCATCACACACACAAACACCTAGTGCTGTTATCCCAGAGTCCTCAGGTTTGGTTTTATCTGCTTCCTCTTCTAGAATTCATCCTAGTTATGATTCTAAAACTTCTTGGATTTTAGATTCCGGAGCCACCTGTCACATAGCATGTTGCTTGCACTTCTTTAGTCATCACATTCCAGTGCACAATTCATTTGTTATATTGCCTGATAACTCTTCTATACATGTGCATTCGGTTGGAACTGTTATCTTAAACAGCAAGATTACTCTTGACAATGTTCTTTACATCCCTAGTTTTCATGTTAACCTCATTTCAGTTAGTGCACTTCTTTCAGTCACTAATATATCTATAAAGTTCCTAGCTGATTCATTTTCCTTTCAGGACAACAGCAGCTCGATGATGATTGGGAAGGGTGACTTGCTCCAAGGACTCTATGTCTTCAAGTCTGCCCCCATCAGCATTACAGCTTCCGTGCCTCTGTCAATAAACAACACACTTTGTACACCTATAGTTCCCTTAGCAAATAAAGTTTCGGCTGCCACATGGCATGCTAGATTAGGACACTTGTCTAATAAAACTCTACAATTGATCAATGATAAATGTCAATTGTCTTTACATAATTCTGAATTTGTACATGATTGTAATATCTGTCCATTAGCTAAACAAAGACGACTTCCTTTTGTGTCACACAATCATTTTTCAGATTCAACATTTGATCTTGTTCACTGTGATGTCTGGGGTCCCTATCACACTAATACACATGATGGCAAAAGATTTTTTTGACCATTGTTGATGATCATAGCAGGTTCACTTGGACCTATCTGATGCAGCATAAATCAGAAGCTTCTAAACTGATCAAGCAGTTCTTTGCAATGGTAGAAACTCAGTTCAAGACCACCATTAAACAAATACGATCTGATAATGCCAAAGAACTAGTTTTAACAGACTTCTTGCAATCAAAAGGCACGTTGCACCAATTGATTGTGTGGAAAGACCTCAACGTAATTCGATTGTTGAAAGAAAGCATCAACACTTGCTTAATGTGGCCCGATCACTCTATTTTCAGTCTAGAGTTCCTATAGCTCTTTGGGGAGAGTGTTTGAATGCTGCTACATTTCTGATAAACAGAATCCCTACACAGAATTTGGAGCAGAAATCCCCTTTCGAGTTGATGTTTGGGAAGCTTCCAAACATAAAAGACTTAAAAGTCTTTGGCTGTCTAGCATTTGCATCCACCTTGCCATCAAAGAGAGATAAATTCACTGCAAGAGCCATACCTACTGTTTTTGTTGGTTATCCAGTAGGGTATAAAGGTTACAAGTTGTACAACCTACACACACATACCTATTTTATATCCAGAGATGTATATTTCCAAGAACACATATTTCCCTTCCATACCATTTCTCCAACCTTACCTGTAACTGATCCTTTCCCTAACACAGTTTGTCCCAAACCAATACCAGATACTTATCCAAACAATCCTCCTGCACCAAATCCGCCCACTCAAAACCCTGCACCAAATCAACCTTCTGCAGTCCCTACACCGAACCAAAATCCTGCACCAAACACAATTCCCATTAGAAGGTCAACAAGACCATCTAGACCACCCACATACCTTGAGCATTACCAGTGTAATTCTACTACACAATACCCTTTAGCGAATCACATTTCTTATCATAGACTATCACCCTCTTATAGAGAGTACATCAACCAAATCTCTGCCTTTTATGAACCCTCCTTTTACCACCAAGCTGCTAAATTCCCAGAATGGCAGCAAGCTATAAATGATGAACTGCAAGCCATGGAGTCAAACAACACCTGGACTGTAGTCCCTCTTCCTCCAGGCAAGCACACCATTGGTTGTAGATGGATCTACAAAGTAAAAACCAAGGCAGATGGCAGCATAGATAGGCTCAAAGCCAAATTAGTAGCCAAAGGCTACACACAACAAGCAGGAATTGACTTCAATGACACCTTCTCACCCGTGGCTAAACTCACAACAGTCAGGGTCCTTTTATCTTTGGCAGCTATCAAAGGGTGGAAATTCTTGCAAATGGATGTGAATAATGCGTTCCTCAATGGAGACCTATTTGAGGAAGTATACATGACCCTCCCTCTTGGCTATAAGGTTCAGGGGGAGAACCTAGTATGCAGGCTGAACAAGTCCATCTATGGACTCAAACAAGCATCCAGACAATGGTTCACCAAATTCTCCACATCTTTAGTACAAGTTGGTTTCAAACAGTCTCGCAGTGATTACTCTCTTTTCACTATGGGTTCTGGTTCAGGTTTTGTTGCACTTCTAGTCTATGTTGATGATATCATCATAGCAGGCCCTTCTCAGTCAAGCATTCATCAAGTTCAATCCAAACTTCAGTCATTATTCAAACTGAAGATCCTTGGTAACTTGAAATACTTCCTTGGTTTGGAAATTGCACAATCTTCCAAAGGCATTTTTCTTTCACAAAGGAAGTACATCCTTTCACTATTAGATGACACTGGATTCCTGAATTCTAAACCTGCAACTTCCCCAATGGATGCAAATTTAAAACTCAGTGCATCAGATGGAGACCCTTTGCCTAATTCCTCTCAATATCGAAGACCGATTGCGGACTATTGTACTTGACAATTTCAAGACCCGACATTAGTTTTGCAAAGAAATAAACTTAGTCAAGTACATGTCCGCCCCAAGCACCACACACCTAGATGTTTGTGCATCATCTCCCGAGGTACCTCAAGGCCACTCCCCGGACAAGGCATTCTTTTTCCTCTTTCTCCCAAATCACCCTCAAAGCATATGCTTGACGCGGATTGGGGTAGTCGCCCGACTCAAGGAGATCAACTACAGGAGTTTGTGTGTTCCTTGGTGACTCTCTAGTATCTTGGAAATCCAAGAAACAACATGTAGTTTCTAAGTCCCTCAGGAAGCGGAATATAGGGCCCTTGCCTCAGCGGCCGGTGAAGTCACTTGGCTTACTCGATTTGCTCATGGATTTCAAGTCACCATTGGTCCTACCTTACTATTTTGTGATAATCAGGCTGCCATACACATTGCCTCTAATCCTACATTTCATGAAAGGTCCAAGCATATTGAAATAGATTGCCATTTTGTAAGGGACAAAGTTTTCGATGGCATGATAAGACTTGTCCATGTTAATTCAAAACATCAACTTGCGAGATGTGCTCACAAAGGTCATTCCAAATCCATTATTCAACTCATTATTATCCAAGATGGGCATATTCAACATATATGACCCACCTTGAGGGGGAGTTTTACAGCTTGTTAGTTAATTATTTCAGTTGGATACAGTTAGTTATTCTGTTAGTGGTTAGAAGTTAGTTATTCTGTTAGAAGATTGGTTATTCTGTTATCTAGCTTCTTGTGCCTTAAGCTATAGTTTTTCCTTCCTCTTGTATAAATACTCAGCTTGTAAATGTGAAAAATAGATCAATGAAGAACAACTCATTCATCTCCAATTCTCTCATTCTGTTTAGATTCTCAGTTCTCAATAATTGTGCTTGGAGTTAGGTTTTCTCGGGTGGTTTTGGTAGGCAAGTTAGGCTTTCAACCTTGTAGTAAAGTTACTCTTGATTGAATTTTTATCTTCTCCGTGTAAATGAATCTCTCTTTGTAATCGGTTTCGAGCACTCCCGATGCTCATTTTAATACATTTTTTTATTATTAAAAAAAAAACTAGCAACCTCATATAAGAAAGAATAGCTCCAAAATTTTGAGGCATAGTATTTGCAGGATAGAGCGCATCTTCTTGCTGTTCAATTGCTATGCAGATGTCAAAGTGCTGTGTAATGATCGTATAAATTTAAATTTAACATGTTTTTCACATAATTTCATGGAAGTTAGTATTTTGGTTTAATTGTAATTTTCTTTTCTATTATGATCTAAATTATAAACCAACATCAAAGTTTGTCCTATCATTTTTTACTAAGTATATGAATCCCACATTTATAATATCCCAACACCACTGAACCACACATCATGTGAGAACAGTTTGCATGTTAAAAATGTGAGAATAATAAATTTTAAATAACAAATTTTATTTAAATGATCAAAATTTCAAGATAAATTCACATTACTATTTAAGTGATTATATGATCACTAAACAACTTTTAATCTTAATCTTAATCATTGATGTATGAGTGTGATCAAAATTTATTGTTCTGCAAAAGAGATCAGTATTTTAAAAGGGTTATCCAACAAAAGAATTTTAAAAAAATTTAAAAGGTTGGAAGTAGGAATGGATTGTGTTCAGCAACCAAAACAAAACTAAGCTACATTATATTCATTCTCAATCTGATGATAAATTTACAAATGTATGTCATCTTCCCACTTTCTTTTAGTGGGACAAATGGCAAGCAGCTCAAGCGAACATAAACTTTGACAGCTAAAGGGTGAGAGAAGATGGAGAAGATTTACAGGTTAAAACCCCTAAAACTAGCACATCAAAAACACCCAAGAGAAGATATTCCCTTTGGTCACTTTCTCTTGAAGTAATATCACTTAGAAAGAAATGAGGAAAGACCGTGAAAAGGAAAAGGAAGAGAAAAACAAAGCCCCACTACAAGATAAGAACTCAGCATATTCAGCTTTAAAAGAAATGAACTATTGGCTTTGCGAGTCAGATGAAGACAAGAGTCTACAAATGAAGGGTGATATAGCTGCGAGCAATGCCTTTGGACACTCTTCATGGGGTAGATGGCCACATTCAGATATTGCAACCAGTCTCTGCATGAGATATGGTAAAAGAAGAATTATGAAACTTGATAAGGCAGAATCATATGTCATGGTCAAGGTTTTAAATATGGGCCCGAAACCGAAATCTGGGCCGCGACGTGTTAGTTTTGGCAGTCACCGAAACCGCATCGCGACCGTTATTGCAGCCGTATCAACCGCATTTTCTCGCAATTGTCCGCAATAATTGAAAACGCAACGCAACTGCAACCGCGGCCACAATTTAAAACCTTGGTCATGGTAAATGCTTCGGAAATTGGAAGTGGAGAGTGAGAATAAGAGAGTGGAATTGGCGATGTATTTGGATATGTGACACCAGTCTAGCTACCCCCTCTCATTTTCATTCTTCCTTTTTCCACTTCCGATTAACTACTCTGCTGCATGCAGAATTTACAAGTTTTAAGGAGAATATACAAAAAGATGGGTTAATGGTGGGTTACTTACAGAATTTACAAGTTTGGAGGCCATGGCTTGACAGGATTTCAAAGAGACAAGGGAATCTTCAACACCTGCAATGACCAACACTGGAATGTCTTCTACAGCTTGTAACAATGATTCTGCATTTTTCGCTGGAAGGATGGTTTCAGATGACAATTTACCAATCTCATGAAGTGCTTCATCCCATCCTTCAACCGATAGGGGAGCCTTAAGCACACAAAAGAACAGTCACATATACCAAGAGTCAGTAAAATTCTGAATCCAGAAATGATGCTCAATAAAAGCATGACAAAATAAACACCCAGAAGGAAAGTAAAGAAATACAGAGAAATCATAAAACAAAGTTGCAGCCGAGACTGGAAAAATTGAATAGATAATTTTGTTCCAAAATTTTATTCACCATGCCAGACTACCTAAACAAAGCAGAAACAAAATGTAGAGTGTTGTTAGGCAGTATCAATTTCTGATAGCTCATTATGTGGCATTTATCTCTAGCTTAGGTTATCATGTATTCCAACTACCAAGCAACGTATTCTGCCAATTATCTTCACAGGCAAAAACATATGAAGGACAAGGCAGTTCCTATTTATAAATGAAAATATAGCTTATGGTACAAACAGACCTTATAGAGATTCAAAACTTCTGTGGTCAATTTGGTACCATCATACCATGCGCGCCTATTCACCACTTGAGTGATTTCTGTTCTTAGTAGAGGGCGAACCAAATGCTTCTTTCCGAGTGACGTATGCAAAAGGATTCTTGCAAAGGAAGGAACCACTTCCCTTGACAAGCAAACATTTAGCAATACAACCCCTTTCACAGTAACCTTAATTGACATAAAACAGACCAAAAGAGTCAATAAAACCCAAGCTATGCACATCAATTATTGCAAACCAACAATGTTCAATTAAAAACATGCATTGATGAGGATTCAATCATGAATGGGATTACATATATGACCGAAAAAAGAGTACAGCTACAAAAGCACATTATTTTCTTGCAGAATTTCCAAATCCATATTTTGGTTAAGTATGAAAATTTAGAGGAATAAATGCTAATAAAATACATCAAATAAATTTGTAATTAATTAGGCTCAGTTGTACAGGTAATTTCAAGAACTTCACAAAAAGTTCAGCAGCACAATTAGGCCGCTAATCAAATTCGCTAAGTTACCTACTTACCACAAAACATGCAAAGACGAAATACTCACATTGAATGAATTCATTGATGTTTGAACTCTTTGTGCAGCCATCAGAGCAAGCAGCCCTCCATCATCATGACCAATAAACACCACTGAAGAAAATCCAATCTCAGAACAAAATGATAAAAGCAGGTCAACCTGAAAAAAGTCAAAAACCGAACCAATCAGATATCTAACTTCTGATTAAACCTGGATTAAGTGAAAATATCATATAAAAGCTACAGCGTTGAACACAACGAGGAAAAGAAAAGAGAAAAAAAAAATTAAGGTTCACTAATCTACGACCCTGACTTACATATGATTTCCTTTCTTAATCTGACCACTAAATTAAATTAACAGGAATAACAGATATGCAGCATTCAGTAAGCTCTAGGCCTTGGAAGCCAGAAATTGACCCTGTTCAAAAGGGTAGCATTTTGATCATAACCCCAGATAGATAATGAGCTAATACTTGTTTAATCAAGACTAGGGAAAAGATTAAACAAAATGGCTTCTAATACAGTTCACACTAATGATGAATAGTAATCACCTGAGTTTCAAGCTTATAAGGATTGGGCGATTCTTTTTCCTCCCAGTCCCTCCGACGCGGCCTTGAGCTCAATCCCCAACCAGGCCTATCAAATGCAGCAACTGTGCAATTACTCTGCCGTGCTAGAGATCCCATCACATGCCTCCAAGAGAAGACTCCTCCACCAAACCCATGTATTAAAACAATTCCTAATTGGCCAATACTCTCTAAATTTTGCTCCAGAGATAACGAATCCAATTTACTTGTTTCATCTTCACAAATATCATCTAGATGGAAAACAGGGACATCTTCAGAAATAACAGGAGAAGATATAGGACCCTCTAATAGAGGAGCATGTAGAGATGAGCCATGGAATTGATTGCTATAGCTCCGGTATAGTTGCGGCTGGATTTTCGAAGATGAACCTGGAAAATGTCTACTAAATTTTGCCAACCCTCCAGCCACTGATGAACTGCTGCAACTAGAATTTGAGTCAATGCGGGAGGTTGAGGACAAGGTGAGTGTGGGTAAACCAGGCAAGCTGAGTTTGTAATGGAGAGTAAGCCCTTGGCATGTAATGAATAAACTGTCAGAGTCCGCAAGCAATCTGGCCAGCAGTTCTTCATCACGAGCCGTCCCGAAAGGTGTCCGCCTCATTTCACTGTCACTTTTTGGGGTTCTCCCCCCTGAAGGAGTAGGAGAACGCGGGACCTTTGAATAGCCAGAGAAAACATTTTTGCATGAAAGAACCTGTTAATTAGGCATAAATACATTAATGTAGCTTTTTACATGTGTATCACCAAAGTAATTAAAATGCAGAAGACAAGGAAAAGGCACTACCAATTTCAGAAATTTTCTTTTTAAGATAGTACATGACATTACAGCTGCATAATTCCAAAGAATTTAAACTAAAAGAAGCAACATACAGAGAGACAAACGTACAGCTTCAGGGTCAGCTCGATGAAACAAGTGCTTTCTCCTTGCTCTGCAGCTGGTTCTATAAGCAACCACAGTATGGCCAAGTGCAAACACAACTGATGAGAGAAACAACACAGGCATTCCCCATGACTTCTTCAAGTGGAGCCTCTGCCTCGTGAGGGATCTTGAAGCTTCCGCTTCAATCTGAGAATTCACTGAGAAAACACAAGCTTTGACCGAAAGCAGAACAATTGAGAGAATTGAACATAGAGTCACAGTCCCAAGGTAAGGACCATGCGAGATAGTAGGGCCATCACAAACACAATAAACACCTGCAATCATAACAGAAAAACAACACTAATTAACATGCATGTGGATACAGTCCAACTATTATTTTCTACAGATTCTATATAGAAATAACAAAAACTGAAATCAAATACTGACACTTGAATTTAACTCAAAAATATAATTTTTCTTAAACAAGTCACACTGAGATTTCTGATTAACTTCAAATTTAGTTTCCTAAACTAGTATGTTGAATTAGAATTCAGAACAAGCTATTATGTATGTTTGATTCCGCGGTGGAAGGTGGAGAATTGATTTTGGCCCATGTCAAAAATGAATTTAGTAAATAAAGTGTTTGGTGTAAAATTGATTTTGCATTCGAACCTCAGTTTAACTAAAAGCGAGAGAGAACGATTTTTACTTGGATTGAAAAATTTACACGGACTTTACCATCAAACTTGCTTTAAACATAAAAACATAGGAAGATAAATCACTTCCTTTCGAACTAGATTATAATCAAATCAATTTTATGAAATCAATTTCATTCAAAATCATCTTTATCAAAAGGTTCATTCAACACATACTCTTCTCTATTTCAAATGAATTCAAGAACAACAAGATTGTTCTGATAAAGTAAAGATAAATTAAAAATCACTTTTCACAATTCCTCGAAACACCAAACGGAGAAGAGAACGAACGAAGCATACAGATAACGATGAAGGATCTTATGATCGAAACGAGAGGAATATCTATCAACGAGCTCTTGAAAGCGTAACGACGAAGATGCTCCTTGAAGGAGTAGCACGTGACGCACGTGAAGTTCGAGATTAAGAAGCAAGGAACCACCACGTCCGCCACCGCCACCGCCACCGGAAGCGACGTCACAAGCAGCGACGCGACCAACGCCACAACGAAGAAAACCGTCCGAACGCACCTTCGAAGCTTCTCGAAGCATTGTCCTCCCTTCGCCATCGGTAACCGTTTCTGACAAAAATCCAAACTACGATCTATATTAGGTTGGGCTCTGAATTCGGTATCCAAAGGAAAACGTAGATGGAATCAACATTGGATTCTCCGCCGGAGGCTCAGCCATTTCCGGCGGCGGGGAGTACCGGGAGAGGAGGTTCAGTATCGCCGGAAGGAGGACGTGGCGGCGGAGAAGAAAGCCATGGACGACGGTGGCGGTTAGATACGGTTACGGTGGGAATAACCGGAAAGAGATGAGGGTTTGATTTGAAAGATCAAAAGCACTCTGGAATTTTTATGAAGTTTTGAATTGAATGTCTTGTTCTTTTTCTTCCTTCTTCTTCTTTGTTCTCTCTCTTCTCTGTTTTTTCCTCACTCTCTTTTATATTTTATAGTTTTTGTTTTTGTTTCACTATTTGAATTTAAATTTAAAGTGTAATATTGTGTATTTTTGTATATTGTATAATTGTTAATATATGCTATAAAATTAAAAATAATTCCGTATCCTACTGTGTACTGTCAACACCTGGTCTTCTTCATAATTAGTAAATAATTTATAAACAATTATAAATTTTTTTAGTTTAATTTCTATGGATTGTCGGTATAAAGATTTTTATACCGACAACTAATTAGAAATCATAAATTTGATGACTTTTAAAGTAGTTGGACAGAGAGTCAAACATTTTTAATGGTATACAACGACAGTTTAAGGTGATTTGAATAAGAATTAAATATTTTCAATGACGTGGCGATTACACTGACAGTGTATATCAATTAAACTCTAAAAATATATAATTAATTATCTTACAGGTCAGTGAATCACACATATGATTATTTGTAATTAATTGACAGTATAAAAAACTTTTCATACATGCATATCAAACTTTAAAAAAAAATATTTTCTATGAATTTGATTGTTTTACATTCATAATGTAAATATTTTTTATACTTTCAACAGATTATGAATTGTTATAAATGATTTGTTATTAATTAATCGTATAAAAAACTTTATACTAAAACAATATATCAAAAAAAAATTAAAAAAAATTTATCATAGGACCCTTTATTTGATGCAAAATTCTTCCATTTAAAAAAAGGATATTTTAAGCACATAAAAAAGGATATTTTATAAGAAAACTCAATTAAATCATGTATATAGATTTTCTGACGACTCCTTGTTTTGGTGGTTAAGGAAAAGATCATTGGACTTTGGCAGTGTTGGCAGACAGGAAATCCATCATTAGCCAACTCAATAAAATGAATAAATTATTTATATGACAGTATTTGGTTCAGCCTGGTAAACGGTAATACCTAGCAGGTCCTAGCTGGTTACCTTTATTTTTGAATTGACCAATTCAGATTCAGCTGTCCTGATGACAAATATTATCGGTTTATTATTCTCTCCGTTCCGTGATGTTTTAAGGTTTTTATTCATAAATTAAAAAATTATTAATTTATATAATTTATTATATTAAAATATCCTTATTTTTATTATTAATTATTTATAAGTTTCAATATCATTTATCAATCTAAATAAATACTTTATACTTCATTAGGTCATTTATGAAAGATTTTATGTATTTTCAAGACTAATCAACTTAGTTATATATAAGGATATATATGGAAAAAAAATTGATCAATTATACCTTGAATTTATAAAACACTCATTGTTTTAAAACAAAAACAAGTATTTAAAAAAAACAAAAAAAAACAGTGGGAGTATTTGTTATGCTTTCATAAAATAAAATAAAAAAAGTAACGTATTTATTGGCCTTATGGCATTATGATTTGTGTTTTTATATTGAAATAAAAAAAATGATACTCAGTTTTTATATTTATTTTTAAGTATTTAAATATATAATAAGATGTATATATTTTTTATAAAAGGCGTATTTATAATTTATATTTTTAATAAAACTTAAAAATTTATATGAAATTATTTATTTATTGTAAGAAATTTAACAAAACCCTTTCCCTCATAAACTGATGAGTTTTTTTTACTCAGTTTCATAATTTGACATTATATACTATGGAAAAAAAGCTTATGGATCTATCGATAAAACTTAAAAAATACACAAAGAAATTCAATTAACCAATAGTGTTAAAAGTAACGGCTAGAAATTAGAAAAGTCCTATTAGCCTAACAATTTTTAAAAAAAAATAAAGCACAATTGCACAGGTACAAACGCCATGATTTTCTTGAGCCAGGAAACGGTCTTAATAAAGCACAACTGCTAAGGCACTTAGCTACCCTACCCATGTTAGATTGTTAGTGCATCTTTAATATAAGGGGTGAGTGAGTTTTAAAATTTAAGAGTAAAAGTTTTGTTGATAATGTCTCAAAAACAGATTCAGTTACAAGCAAAAGTCAGTTACAAGCTTTTTTTCCTTTGGCAGCAAAATCAGTTTTTTCTGTTGGTGCACAAACAGAATTCTGTTTTGGATTGGAGAAAAACTTGGCAGCTGAAGTCTCCTTTTCTTATCTATATATATACATGTGTATGGTAGGATTAGGTGTGTGTGTGATTGTATATCAACTGTGTAATCTTTCCTTTTCTAAAATCATAGAGAGTTAGGCCTAGATCAAGGAGTTTTGGTGAGAACAAGAGTGGAAGAACTAGGAAGCTTGTGGCTGTGTCTCACCAGGAAAAGCAAGGGCTAGTGTAGATTCTTGTGAAGTTTGAAGCTTGATCTTGTAACTCTTTTCAATCATAGTGAAGACTTTGCTCTCTTCCCGTGGATGTAGGCCACATCGTTGAACCACGTTATTTCTTGGTGTTGATCTTTCTTTCTTTCGCTTTACATTTTCATTTCTGCTCGCCATATAATCTTCATTTGCTTCGCATTCGCTTTTCTGTCAAATTGCTTTCATTGCATTGTTGCATCATTGCTTGTGATCTTGTTCTTGGTGTGTTTCATTCAAGTGTTCAAACCACAACAAGTGGCGCCGTCTGTGGGGAAGAAAGAAAGAAACTGAAAACCGAAAGAAGAAGCATCTCAAGATGAGTTCAACAAAGTTTGACATCGAAAAGTTCTCCTGGCACAAACGACTTTGGATTATGGCGAGTCAAGATGCAAGCAAGTGCTTGTTCAACAAGGTCTTGGGGACACTCTCAAGGGTGAGGCAGCTCTATCAAACACTCTCACAAACCTGAGAAAAGGGAGCTCATAAACAAGGCAAGAAGCATCATCATTCTCGTGCCTTGGAGACAAACCTTTAAGAGAAGTTGCTAGAGAACCCTCTGCAGTGCTCTATGGCTGAAACTGGAATCTTTGTATATGACCAAATCGTGGCAAACAGATTATTCTCAAGCAACAACTCTTCTCATTCAAGATGAGTGAAGACAAGTCGATTCTTTGAACAGATTGCAGATTACAACAAGATTCTTGATGATCTTGAGAATCTTGAAGTTCGAGATGGATGATGAGGATAAGGCACTCGATCCCGCCGAGTGCATTGCCAAGTTCCTATGAACACTTCAAGGATGCGATTTTGTTTGGAAGAGATCAAACAATCACTCTTGATGAGGTACAATCATCCATAAGGACAAAAGAATTCCAAAAGAAAAGAGAAGCAAGAGCAGAAGGCAATGCGAAGGCCCGAGTGTCATGAGAGGAAGACATGAAAAGAGAAGTGCAAAACCAAGAAAGCACAGATCAAAGTCTAGGAATCAAGATAAGTCCAAGTACAAATGCTTCCACCGCCACAAGAAGGGTCATTTCAAAGGGAGTGCCCCGAGAGGAAGAATAAAGATTTTAAGACAGGCCAACAAACTGGTGATGCAGCAATTGTCTCATCGGGCTATGAGTCATCGGGGTATGAATCTGCGCAGAAGCCTTAGTACTTGTCAAACTCAAAGATCGTAAAAGGATTGGGTGCTGGATTCTGGGTGCACCTATCATATGTGTCCAAGAAAGGACTATTTCGAGTCTTTAAATCTTCAAGATGGTGGAGTTGTCTTGCTTTGAAACAACAAGCCCTGCAAGGTTCGGGAGAAGGCACAATCGATTGAAGATGTATAATGGACAAGAGACCATAATCACAAGGGTCGGTATGTACTGAATTGAAGAGAAATTTACTTTCCATAAGCATGTTTGACAACTTAGGTCACATAACTAACATTGAACATGGTATACTTAAAGTTTCTGTGAACAACAAAGTAATAATTAAAGGCATCAAGAGGAATGGTCTCTATATCTTAGATGGATCTACTGTAATAGCCCAAGCCTCAGTAGCTAGTCAGATCCCTTTAGATAAAACCAGATTATGGCACATGAGGCTTGGCCATGTTAGTGAGAAAGGTCTAAAAGAATTATGCAAACAGAATCTCTTAAACCATGATGAAATAGGTAACTTAGACTTCTGTGATCACTGCATTCTTGGCAAGGCTCATAGGGTTAGTTTCAATACTGCACAGCACACCACTAAATCCATATTTGAATATGCTCACTCAGATTTATGGGGGCCAGCAAGAACCATGACTCATGGAGGTGGTTATTACTTCTTGTCTATTATTGATGATTATTCTAGGAGAGTATGGATTTATATACTTAAGAACAAGAGTGAAACCTTTGAGAAATTCAAAGACTGGTATGCTGAAATAGAAACTAAAACTGGAGCCAAACTTAAGTGTTTAAGGACTGACAATGGCCTGGAATATCTTTCAGAGCAGTTTAACAACTTTTGCAGGAAGTTAGGAATTAGAAGGCATAGAACAGTTGCAGGTACTCCACAGCAGAATGGCTTGGCCGAAAGAATGAATAGAACAATTTTGGAAAGAGTAAGATGCATGATATTGAGTGCTGGTCTGCCAAAGAGTTTCTGGGGAGATGCTGCTGTAACAGCAGTGTATCTCATCAATAGATGTCCATCATCTGCTACAGGCTTCAAGACTCTAATAGAAATGTGGAGAGGTAAACCTGCAGACTACTCCAAACTAAGGATGTTTGGTGCTTTGGCCTTTGCATATGTTAAGCAAGACAAGCTTGCTGCCAGAGCAACAAGATGTGTGTTCATTGGTTATCCCACTGGTGTCAAAGGCTACAAACTGTGGAGACTAGATCCGGGAGAACCAAAATGTATAATCAGCAGAGATGTAGTCTTTGATGAGACTAGAATGGGCATGCTGTCAAAAGAAAGGCCAGACACTCAAACAAATGCTCCAGAGACCTCTCAATTTGAGGTGGAGCTGTCAACAACAAGAAAGGAGAATGCAGATGCAGCAGCACAAGATGAAACAGAACCTGAGGATCAACAACAATCCCAACCAGCTACAAGTGACTACAACCTTGTGAGAGACAGAGCAAGGAGAAATATAGTCCCTCCAAAGAGATATGCACAAGCAGACCTCATATGCTATGCCTTGAGCATAGGGGAAGAAGGTCAAGACTGTGAGCCCAACAACTTCACTGAAGCAGTCAAGGACAGATACAAGAAGGAATGGATAAAAGCAATGGAAGAGGAAATGAAATCTCTTGAACAAAACAACACCTGGACTCTAGTTGATCCACCTAAAGGACAAAGGATTGTAGGTTGCAAGTGGATCTTCAAGAGAAAGGAAGATGCTCAAAGCAACAACAGTATTAGATTCAAAGCAAGGGTTGTGGCAAAAGGGTTTTCTCAAGTTGAGGCATAGACTACAATGAGATCTTCTCACCCAGTAGTCAAACATTGCTCAATAAGGATTCTTCTTGCTTTAACCACTCAATTTGATCTTGAACTAGAACAGCTAGATGTCAAGACTGCTTTCCTTCATGGAAATTTAGAAGAAACCATCTATATGCATCAACCCGAGGGCTTTGTTAAAGACAAAAACAAGGTCTGCTTGTTAAAAAAGTCCTTATATGGTCTTAAGCAAAGTCCTAGGCAATGGAATAAAAGATTTGACAGTTTCATGATGCAGATTGGTTTCCAAAGATGCAACTATGACAGTTGTGTGTATTTCCTAAAGGAAAATGCGAAGTGATTATATATCTCTTGTTATATGTTGATGACATTCTTCTTGCAGGATCTAAGAAGTCTGAAATTCAAAGGATCAAGGCTGAGCTGAAATCAGAATTTGATATGAAGGAGCTTGGAGAAGCCAAGAGGATCCTTGGAATGGATATATGCAGAAACAGAAAAATGGGAGAGCTGTTTTGTCTCAAAGAAGGCTACATACAGAAGGTAGTAAGAAGGTTCAGAATGCATGAATCAAAACCAGTTGGTACTCCTCTAGGTCAACTTGACAAACTCTCAGCAAAGCAAGGGCCAACCTCAGAAGAAGAAAAGCAGAAAATGGCATTAATTCCATATGCGAATTTGTTGGAAGTATCATGTATGGAATGGTGTGTTGCAGGCCGGACTTAGCTTATGCAAGTAAATGTGATGAGCAGATTTATGGTCGATCCTGGTTTACCTCATTGGCAAGCAATGAAGTGGATACTAAGATACCTTAATGGCTCTCGTAAATCTGGTCTTCTGTTTAAAAGACACCATCAAGTTCAAGATGCCATTATAGGGTATGTGGATTCAGATTATGCTGGAAATGTTGATACCCGAAAGTCACTATCTGGCTATGTTTTCACCATGTTTGGAACTGCTATATGTTGGAAATCAGTCCTGTGATCAGTGGTAGCCTTATCAACAACACAAGCGAGTTCATAGCCCTCATCAAGGAGTCAAAGAAGCAATGTGGTCAAGGGGATTATTGGTGAACTTGGAGTTCAACAAAAGCGTGTTACAATTTATAGTGACAGCCAAAGTGCCATTCACTTATCCAAACATCAAGTTTACCATGACAAATCCAAACACATTGACATTAAATTACATTTCATAAGGGATGCAATTGAGGCAAAGGAGATTCTTTGTTGAGAAGGTTTCAACGAGAAGAAAATCCTGCTGATGCCTTAACCAAATCCCTACCTCTAACCAAGTTCAAGCATAGCTTGGACTTGATCAGTTTTTCAGAAGCATAAGGTCAGGCAAGAGAGCAAAGCTGGAACCATGATTGAAGGGTTTTAGAGACAAGGTGGAGATTTGTTGATAATGTCTCAAAAACAGATTCAGTTACAAGCAAAAGTCAGTTACAAGCTTTTTTTCCTTTGGCAGCAAAATCAGTTTTTTCTGTTGGTGCACAAACAGAATTCTGTTTTGGATTGGAGAAAAACTTGGCAGCTGAAGTCTCCTTTTCTTATCTATATATATACATGTGTATGGTAGGATTAGGTGTGTGTGTGATTGTATATCAACTGTGTAATCTTTCCTTTTCTAAAATCATAGAGAGTTAGGCCTAGATCAAGGAGTTTTGGTGAGAACAAGAGTGGAAGAACTAGGAAGCTTGTGGCTGTGTCTCAGCAGGAAAAGCAAGGGCTAGTGTAGATTCTTGTGAAGTTTGAAGCTTGATCTTGTAACTCTTTTCAATCATAGTGAAGACTTTGCTCTCTTCCCGTGGATGTAGGCCACATCAATTTGAACCACGTTATTTCTTGGTGTTGATCTTTCTTTCTTTCTCGCTTTACATTTTCATTTACATTACGCCATATAATCTTCTCATTTTCGCACTGTTTTTCTGTCAAATTCTGTTTCTGTTGCATTGTTGCATCATTGCTGTGATCTTGTTCTTGGTGTGTTTCATTCAGTGTTCAAACCACAACAAGTTTAAAATGATATAATACTTTTGTAATAATTTTTTTTGAAAGATACTTTTGTAATAATTTAAATCATATAATTTTAAAAAATATTCATTTTACTAAAATTACTTTTTATTTTGACAGCTTACTAAAAGTACTTTAAACAATAAAATATTCTGTACCAAAAAAAACAATAAAATATTCAAACATAAATATATTAATAAAAGATAAACCACTACAAAAAATATGGTGTTTTGCGGCGGTTTTATTTGTCATATAGCGGCGGTTTGAACCGCCGCTAACAAATTTTACGGCGGTTTAGAAACCGCCTCAGAAGCGACCGTCGCGAAGCTGTTTTGCGGCGGTTTTTCACAACCGCTGGCACTACCGTCGCTAATTTAGTGGCGGTTCTAAACCGCCACAAAAAAACATATTTTGAATTACCTATAAAATATAGCGGCGGTTCTAAACCGCCACAAAATATCACAATTTTTAATATACAGAAATTATAACGGCGGTTTGTAACCGCCGCAAAATATTAAATATTTTAATATACAGAAATTATAACGGCGGTTTGAAACCGCCGCCAAAGCTACTGCATTAATAGTAAAACCGCCGCAAAATATTAAATATTTGTTTTTTTTTTAACTGATTCAATTCATTATTTGTCTAATTTTTTTAATATCCCTGTTTTAATAAAAACTTTATACTAAGAACTAATAAATTTATTAAATTGATACACAAAAATGCTATACTAAGAACTAATAAATTTATTAAATTGATATATCTACTAATTAATTTGAACCCATCAAGATGTAGTCCATTTTATTTACAGCTGAAGCTGATGATACTCACTACAAGTTGTCACATGAAACTAATAAAGGACTAACATATAATTAAAGTCAGAGAGACATGGACATGCACACGACATATAATTAATATGCACTAGCTATAATTAGACTATTACATAAGTAAGCTCCTAATAATGGCTGCTTGAGCACTATTGGAGTCTATGGTGGCCAAAAGCTCTGATAATCGGTCACTTAGATCATCAACCTCTCTGTGCAAGTTCTTGATGTAGTTGCAAGTCTCTTGCAATACCTTAGCAGCTGAAACCTACAAGAGCGAGAAAATCACAAATCAATGTTTTGTTGGTTCTTCTTTTAGCGCACACATGATGTTGCTTGTTAGTGCAGTTTAGTCAATGGGGAAATGGTCAAAATTGCTCGCTATCGACCCCAAAAATCCATTCAGTAAACCACCAGAGTCCCCTACAGGTTGACATTCTGCATTCCACTCGGTCACAACTCGTTTCCCGTCATGAAGTGCAAACACATCCTTAATTCTCAACCGTGTTTGTGTAACAATGCCTTCATCATCTAACACAAATTACACCAAACTATTGCTATCCAAAAGTATAACAAGATTAAAAAAAATTTAGAGAAACTAGGAAGATGTAAATAACATACCAATGACATCCACTATCCAGCATGTACGAGGCAGTCTCTGATTTATCGATGAAGAATCTGGAGCCACTTCAGGTTCACAATGTCCAATATTTTCAGATCCAGATCGAGTTCTCGATCGAAGTGGCAGAATCTGGACTAATAGATGTAGGTTGGGAAGTGCTCGAATATGATACATGTTGATTTGATATTGATAGATTATGAGGAACAAGCCTTTTTTCCGAAGCATGCCTATAATACCATTAATGTCAATAACTTTAATTCAAAAACCATAGCATATAATTGTAAATGAAAGTGCAAGATATAGATATTCACATAATAACAACATCATATGCATAAATACAAATATTCATATTAAACTAATAGAATAAGATGGAAACTTCTTATTACAATATATAAAAAAGAACTAAAACCTAAAACAATTTTACTTGTAGTAATCATAAACTCATATCATTGTTATCATCCTCAACAATTTCATTAATGGTTGAAGTTTGAGGTTCATCATCTATAGCCACTCTTGCCAATTGTATATGTGTAGTATCATCGAGAGAAAAATTGTTCTAAGTTTTGTGACGGGCAAGCCTCATTGGATGGCATAAATTCTTCATCATCTTCACCCATTTCGTACAAGTCTCTTGGCTTCAAATGAATTGGTATGCTCCAACCGTCTTCCTTCTCATCCTCCACATAATAAACCATTTGAGCTTTGAAGCTTTAATGTATGGCTCATCATCTTCATGTTCACCGGTATGTATTAATCTTGCAAAGTTGATCGAGGTAAAACCCAACTTATCTGTTTTCATACATCTAGGATTAGTGGTATTAGCCCAATTGCATTTAAACAATGGCATTGTGAAGCCAATGTAGTAAAGCTCAATGATGTCTATCAATTTTCCATAATAAGGCACCCCTCCAAACCTCATCTGGGTATCATTATTGCTTGAGTAACTTATTGTTCCAAATGTGCCAAAAACGCCACTGTTTTGAGTTTTTAAGCATTTGTCTCGTTCCAATGTTCGAAACTTGAATCCATTAACATTATATGCAGTGAACCTTCTAGCTTGGTTGGAAGGACCTTGAGCAAGACTAATAAGAACATCTTTATCTGGTCCAGTAAGACTGTCAACATTGTTGGCAATCTAGAAACAACAATTTCTGTTGTTAGTGGCATGCATATCACCAAAATAAATGCAATATATAAATTTAACAAACTTTTTCACTCACACGATTGGCAAACCAACGAACAAACTCTCTATGAACTTTTTTGTCTATCTCAGAAGCATTCCTTGTACGGCTCCTTAGTTGCCTTCGTACAATATCTCTATATTGCCTATATAGATGTATCATGTTAGATTTATTAAAACAAAAACTTTTTAAGTTATACAATTGCTAGAATTACTCACCGAAGGTAACAATCAACTGCAGGGCAGTTGGTTAAGACATGTCTATGAGCTTGTAGCTTTTCAATGGGTGTAAGGGTAAAATATGAACAGCCACCAACCGGTTTTCCAACTTGAGGAAACAATTCAGAAACTCGTGATTGAGGCTGTATATCATTAGGGTGATCATTTACACGGCCGGGTCGATTCCATCGTGTCTCAATATTATCTAAATACCTTGAACAAAATGTCAAAATCTCTTGCATAAGGTAACCTTCGCTATAGACCCCTCCGGTCGTGCTTTATTACGCACATAGGATTTCAGTTGTCCTAAATACCTATTAAACCACAACAAATGTTATTAATACCAACCTTATACAATACAATACTAACTTTTTTTTTAAAGAAAAGGAAATGTCACCACACTTCTTCTACCTTTCTATAGGATACATCCAACGATAATGCACAGGACCTCCAAGCTTGGCTTCTTCAACAAGGTGAACAACCAAATGAACCATGACAGTGAAGAATGAAGGAGGAAATAACATTTCCATGTGGCATAAAGTGAGGACGATTTGACGTTGCAGTTTGTCTAAATCTTCAACATTCAACACTTTACCACATAATTGTCTAAAGAATGAGCACAACTCAATTAATACTGCTGACACCTCATCGGCAACCCCACATTCGCATGGCTAATGGTAGCAATTGCTCCATCAATATATGACAATCATGACTTTTCAACATCCCATTCAGCTTAAGGTTATCCAAATCAATGCACCTAGATATGTTGCTTGAATAACCATCTGGCACAGTGATGTTCCTTAAAGTCGTTAGAAAGGCCTTCTTGCCAAGATTAGTCATTGTGTAGACAGCTAAAGGATACTTTCCATTTTCATCAGGCCAAAGGTCTGGTTTAAAGCCCATATCTTTAAGGTCTCTTCGAGCATTGATATGATCTTTGGTCTTTGCATTATCATTAAGCAAAGTGTAGATGACATTGTCGCACACATTCTTCTCAATATGCATCACATCAAGATTGTGACGCAAAGAATTATGCTTCCAATATGGAAGTTCAAAGAATATGCTTTTCTTCTTCCATTGTTGGGTGCTACTTTGTGGAACACGCCCACCATGTGTTCTTTTTCCCTTTCTGTCTATCTTTGGTCTTTGACCAAATGTGACATTTATATCCCGGACTTGTTCAAAAATTTCAATACCAGATAATATTTTTGGTGGTTCACGTAAATCTTGCTCTCCATTAAAACGAACCCTGTTCAATCTAAATCTATGCCTTTGATCAAGAAAACGACGATGACCCATAAAACATGATTTCTTACTATGAGGAAGACGACAAGGAATAGAGTCAAAGTTGCAAGATGGACAAGCAAGTCCTGTGTATGTGTTCCACCCAGAGAGGGTTCCTAGACCAGGAAAATCACTAATTGTCCACATCAAAGCTGCATGTAATTTGAACATCTCTCGGCTGAAAGAATCATAGGCATCCACACCCTCATTCCATAATTCCTTCAACTCTTTGATTAAAGGTTGTAAGTAGACATCTATATCATTTCCTGGCATTCTTTTGCCGGGAATTATCATTGAAACGATAAAAGACGTCTGCTTCATACACACCCATGGAGGAGTATTGTATGGGATGAGAATAATCGGCCAGATCATCAGAACTTGCATTCATAACACCAAAGGGATTAAAACCATCACTAGCCAATGCAAGACGCACATTTCGCGGATCTCGATGCAAATGAAGTGTGTGTTGAATCAAACTTCTTCCAAGCTTCGAATCTCTAGGATGCCTCATTATTCCATCATTTTTACTATCCACAAGCATGCCACCTCATATCCTCAGCAGTTTTTGAAGACAAAAACAATCTCTGTATCGAGGTTTTAGTGGAAAGTAACGAAGAACTTTTTGCTGGTACCTTACTCCCATTATTGCCATCATTAGACACTTCATCCTACCAACTTTTGTTCTTGATTTCCATTTGGACATGTTACAAACTTTGCATGTTTCCCTTTCTTCATCCTCTCGATTACCCCAATACAGCATACAATTATTAGGGCATGCAAGTATCTTTTCATAGTTCAAACCAAGCTTGTTGATAATTTTTTTCGCCTCGTAGAATGAACTCGGAATCTTTGCATGTTCAAATGTATCATGCAATAATTCTAATATCATTGTCATTGCTTTATCGCTCATCCTACACAAACATTTGATATGATACAACTTCACCAGAAAAGACAGTCTAGAATATTTTGTGCACCCATCAAACAATGGTTGTTCTCCATCTCTTGCCAATTCATAAAAATCCTCATCTCCGTGCCCTTCTTGAGTTACATTCGGTGTCACTCCATCCCCGCCAACCTCTATATTTGATGCAACAGGTACTTCGTTTGCATGGTGTCTATCAACTCCAAAAGCATCGTTGATCATGTTACGAATAGGATCTTCAACAACCATGTTGTCTTGAACTACATTTGGAGCATTACTAGTTGAGACATTACTAGTTTCTCCTATCCTGATCTCCCCATGATAGTACCAAAAAGTATATCTTTCTGGGAATGGTGTACATATTAGGTGATCGTACATCACATCCCGACTTTGTCGTTTCTTAAAACCACATCGTTTACAAGGGCATATTGATGTGTCATTAACTGAACGATGTTCAAAAGCAAAATCAATAAATCTCCTAACCCCTTGCTCATACTCAACAGAGTTTCGCGGCTTTGTAATCCATGATTTATCCATTACTTGTGAACTTTCCTTCTAAATTTAAACAAAGTAATAAAAAGTTAGTAAGTTAGTAACATTAATAACATATTAACCTCAAAAGTGAAGGATGTAATGGAAAACTCCAAAGATAGAAAGAACCTTCTGTACAACAATTAAACTATTTGTCAATTTGCTTTAATTTATTCTTTTCTTTTGATAATACACTCTAAAAACAAAGGAGACAACTTATGGTGTCCCCAATTTATGTATAAAAATCATTTTCCTGCATACATATAGAACTAGAAGACCGACCAAAAAAAATAATATATAGATCTAGAAGCAGTAGTGTACACTACTAATTACTAGGTGGTATGAACTTTTGGAAAATGGAACTATGGAATGGTAGAGACTAGAGAATGAATGAGGTGGGTAAACCAAATTACAAGACATGTTAAAAATTAAAAAGCTATAATAAGATCAGAGTATAGTATAGTCGATTAATTCGAGATAGAATGGCTAGAGCGAGTTAATGGAAGCAAACCTGGTTCTTTACGCTATGTATGTATGTATGGTGTGTGCAGATTCGTTGTAACTTCTACCCTAGCTTTTAATGCCTCTGCTGCAACAAGTGAGCTCCAACTAACTATATGTTGAGTATGAACTAAATTACCGAACCTCCGCTTTACCCCCTTATAGCCCTCCCTGCACAAAAAGGTATATAATTATACTGTAATTGAAGAGTATATTAAAACAAGCTGGCATTCAATTCGGGGTGATTGAATTTTCAAGTTGTTGCTACTTTCTACACTTTCAAGTTTCAAATTATTTTGGTTATATTATTGGTATGTACTGCATGAATGAATTCCTCCATTTTCCTCCTTTATGCAGGCACAAAGTTGTTATTGTAGAAGGTAACTATTTGCTCTTGGAAGAAGGGATATGGAAGGAGATATCATCTTTGTTTGACGAGAAATGGCAAGTATTGGTTTTTTCTTGAGAAACATGTTTATTAAATTTTCCTGCTGACCTTGGAAGTTTTGGAAGTTATATATAAAATGTCATGAAAATTTATTTTTGAGCCCGTCTCTATGCTTGGAAATTCTCTTTGTGAAAATCATTCTTGTGGAAGACATTTTTATGTTTACTTTGCCACATATTCAGCCTATCATTAGTCATTACTGTTTCATGTGGGAATGTATCATCATTGTTTTTTAACTAAGATTTTGATTTTTGAAGCCTAAGTAGATAGAATTTCCATGGGATAGAAATAATGGAGGTATTGATTCAATTTGAGGCTCATATCTCAACTTTTTCTATAAATCCAATATTTGGCTAATCTTCACTAGTTAAATTGTGAAATAAATTTTAACTATGAGAGTGTATTCAACTGGAAGAAAATATCAGTATGATATTCTATCCTTACGTTTGCTATTAGTCTCATACAACATTTGTTGAAATAGCTTACTAAATTTCAGAATAGTGTATTCTAGTCCCCCACATTCTAGCTTATGTTGTTCGTCCCTCGTTGTTGACAAGATGAACTAAAAAAGGGCATAAATTTCACTATGTTTCGATCTTTCGGACCGGAGAAGTCATATAACCTATGAGTCGAGTCTAATGCTTTCATAGAATAATGATTGCTTCCACAGTTCCAAAATATATTGAAAATGGATTTATCAAGAAAGATAGAACCTAAGCTGAGGTTAATTTCTGCTATGTCTACTTGAGAGAATTGTCAAGGATGCCATTTTTTTCTAATTTGTATTTTGCTGTTCTTTTCAAGGTTTATTCATATTGACATTGACAAAGCAATGCAGCGAGTTTCAATTTCAACTCTCATAAAGGCTTAAAATCTTAATCATGGTAGCTAAAATACTAAACCAAGCTTTTGTTGCCTCTTCATGAGACCACACAAACATATGTCGTTCAGCAAGATCATTCATCATATTCCAACAAAGTGAAGAAGGATAATGATCTTATACAATACTAGCTTGGCCTAAATGTTTATTTTGTTTCCCATAGTTAAGTATTATGCAGAGTGAATACTTCATTAGGCTGATTTGATATTTTAAAAACAAATGTTACATCTAGATAATGAATAATTATAAATTCATCACTTCATAGTCGTGAGTTGCTAAAGGGTCAAGTATCAAATGTATACACACCTTCTCGAGTTACGAGTTCTAACTACATAGACAATGATCATGTTGAACTACCTTTGCGAACTCAATGAAATCTTATAAACAACCAAATAAATTTAGAGTGATTTGCGAGAAAACAATTTTCATTTCACAATAGACCTATCTAAGAGTACAACTTACATCCTCAGGCATTCAAGCGTGACAAGTAATCTCCATTTTAATACGAATACATCATAGTCATTTTAACGACACAACTTCCCACAAACTGCATGACTTATAGGTGGTGTACATATATCCAGTCAACTAGTAATTTCATCACATACTATCAACTCAAATTATCAATTTGGTACTTCAAAAGGGGTGCAAGTAAAAGTCGGGACACAAATGTGTTTGTCTGCAGGTATAAGATGTCTAACTATATAAAGTCCAGAAATGATTTCGTTTCATCAAACAAAAGTCGCTATTTCAATACAACTTATATATCACGTTTCGATGTACAACAAGGCACAAAAGATAGTCCAATGCAATTAGGACCAAAATTAGAATAGACTCATAAGAAAAATGCATTTGTTTAACACATCCATGCCATTTCACATGCTAAAACATATGCTTGGATACTCACAACGTTAACTATATTTAGAGCCATGTGAATCACTTTTAAATGCACCAAAAAAAGGAAAACACTCACACAACCAACATTCAAACAACCTAAAATTCACAAAAATAAGAGGGTTAGAGCCCTTACCTCAAGATTGCTCAAAACCCTACGATACTAGGGATTGACTTGAACCGACTCAAGAAGTTGCTAACCTGCGAAACTTTGGATAAATTAATATTGTTCACCAATTAAGACAAAGTAAGAAGTAATATAAATCTTAACCTTCTTAAACTCGCCCTAATTCAATAGAAGGGTTCTCGGGATTTGCCCTAGTTGCCTTGCGAGGAGAAAGGATGGAAGTGGAACCTTGAGCTTCTTTTAGATCTTCTCTCGACCTCATGATCTCTTGCTTTCTTTCCTTATCCCGACGGTGTAGCAATCAAAAATTGATAGAAATCCCAAAACAAACATACAAATTAAACAAAAAGAAATGTAAAACAAAGTGCCAATCTACTTGAATGAAGTCACGAAATCAAGGTTTTCGATTCAAATCACTCCACAATAATGGCGAAATCACGAGATCAACAAAGTGAGAGTATGAACCCGGACGAAATAACCAAATGACCAAATGACGAAATCAAGGTTTTCAGATTGCTTCCCAAGGCTCGACACAATGGATGAACCTGGCTGAAACTCGCAAGCAGCAATGTGGTGAGGAAGGAAGCTTCACGATCCTTTAGTGGCGGAACTGTATTAGAACAGACGAATATGATTTGGGGACTAGGGCTACGATTCACGCGAACACAGGCTACGGATGATGTTGCCGCCTCCCTGCGGAAATAGCTCGTCGCCGCATGAGACGCCTTACGGAAGGAGAGAAGAAGAAACGCTGAGAATAAAGGTTAGGTTAGGGTTCTTAGGTGGGTGGGTTATTTTATGAAAATTAAAAAATATATATTAATTTTGCGGCGGTTTATCATAAACCGCCGAGATTTTAATAATAATTGTGGCGGTTTTAAAACAAACCGCCGCTAACATTTATTCTTTATTAAAACACCTTAATTTAGCGGCGGTTCATCATAAACCGCCGAGATTGTAAAAATAATTGTGGCGGTTTTAAAACAAACCGCCGCTAAAATTTATTCTTTATTAAAACACCTTAATTTAGCGGCGGTTCATCATAAACCGCCGATATTGTAAAAATAATTGTGGCGGTTTTAAAACAAACCGCCGCTAAAATTTATTATTTATTAAAATCACCTCTAGATTGCGGCGGTTCATCATAAACCGCCGCTAGTTTAATAATAATTGTGGCGGTTTCCCAAAAAACCGCCGCAAAAATTTATTTGATTACGGCATTTGATAAAACCGCCTCTAATTTAGGTGGTTATCCATTAACCGGCGGCGGTTTATGTAACCGCCGCTATATTTTCGTCACTATTCACTTATTTTCATGTAGTGAACTCACTTCTAGTTTATTTTATTTTAGACAACTAAAAGCTATGACTCGCTGTCATGTTACTTGAACGCCATAAAATGCAGGGAGCGTTTCTAGAGTTGTATTTTGTGTGCAGTTTGTATGAAGTTATGTGATGGGGAAATTTAGATAATTTTATTTGGGTGTTTATCATATTGTTTTTTATATAAACAATATATATATATATATATATATATATATATATATATATTCTTGACGAATTAATAAAAAATAATAATAAGGTGAATAAAAAGCATGACCCATGCTACTTAAAACAACAACATCCCATATACTTCAAAAAAATTCTTAAATTTTGTTAATTATCTCATGGGAGATTCCAAAAGCTGCGTTTTCTTTCATTATTTTTCTGGTTTTTAGCTGTCAAAATTGACTTGTTAGATCACATTTGCATTTTGTTAGTGAACATGTATGCGATGTGTAAGACAATATTATTGCACTTGTTAAGACCAAAAGAATGCTGTGTGATTAGTTGGCATTCTTTTCCAGTTCACATTTCCAGTATATTAGTTTTGTCCTAAATTCCTAATATTTGTTGGCATACTTTTATTCATAATTGTTGACTTGTAGTTGGCATGCTTTGACTATAATCAATAACTAATTAGGATAAATTGTATAGATTGTTAATATATATCTTTTTGAATCATCAAAAAAAAAAATTGTATAGATTGTTACTTTTTTTATCTAGAAAAAGATATCTTAAGATATTCTTTAGCATTGTTTTATATGTGTACTTTAGTTTTACAATTTTTAATCATAACTCTCAATGTTGTGCACGTAAGTCAAAACTTCTGAGCTCCATCATATTTTGGACTGAACGAATCACAAGGCAGAAGGTTCACAAGTTTGCACCAAGCACACTTTCATAAGGTCCAAGTTTCGTTGTTGAGCTCCAAACTCAATGCTTCAAGATGGATCATGCTTTGTCAAAGTTGACTTGAAGACATGGATGAGAATAGGTTAGACTGTTCGGGACTTTAATTTGGCATAGCCTATTTAAGGTATAGTTAGGGTATTGATATGTAATGAGGTTAAATTAATGATAACAGTAAACATAATAACAGAACTTAGAATAGGGAACAATGCCCTGTATAGTACTTTAATCAATGTAAGGAACCATTACAATAAAAAACATTATAGGAGAATAGTTCTGAGAAGGAGAAGAGGTAAAGCCTAAGGAAGAAGAAAAGAGGGAAGGAGAGGGAGTTTAGAGACTTGTCCAAATTCTTCACACTTTTTTTCTTATTCCACATTTTGATATATGTAATCATTAGTTGTAACTAACTTTGCCTCATTTTTCTTGTTGACATAGTCTCTCTCATATGACTCATTTAATTTTCCTTCCAATTCCTCCTTTCCTTTCACTAGTATCATAACATGATACTCTTGATTGTTTTAGCTGGTAGGAGTATCTTGAAGGATGGCTCACAAACCTACAACCTTCTATTGTTGAAACAATTTCTAATGAAATGGTATTAGTATATTCTAGTAAAAAAAAATTATTGCACTTCAATACTACAAAAGAAAGAGAAAACAAATTCATTAATATTTAGCAAAAAAAAAAAACAGCATTGATAATACTTAAATAACTTTTTATGACAAATACAATTAAATAACTTATCAACATAAACATTTGTGTAAACTTCCTTAGAAAGAAAAAATAAACACATTGTTCACAAATATATAGTAATTTAATAATATGTTGTATAAAGTATTGAGATTAATTAAATACAATAACAAAGCAATCAAAACAACATAATTGCATGGCATGGCATAATCATGATGAGCACTTTGGACCTACTCATTTGTATATATGCATGTACTCATTTCGTCGTGTAGGATTTGAAAAGAAGTGAACAAACGGATAGTGATGTTTAATTCATAGGGGCAGCGAGAATAACAGAGTGAGTTCCCCGAAAACGTAACGGTTAGGTGCTGAGTGATCTTTGTACTGTGATCAGTTTTCTGGTCTCATGGGATGTGGTGGGGACCAAAAACTTCAAAGACAAGCAGCGTCCAGTTACCATCACCAATTTATAGCACTACCTCAATTTAGGTCCCTGTCTCAACGACAACCTGCTATTCTCTTTGGTGGCTGCCACATATCTAAATCATTTTTATACTTTATTTTTCTTCTTCCTTCTGTTATCTTAAAAGCAAAAATTAAAATCAAAAGTTACCTTTTCATTTATTTTAAGTAAGATTTTGAACTTGAATCCAAAGCAAAAGTTATCTTTTTTTTTTTTGACTTAATTGCATTTTTGGTCCCCCAAGTATCACGATTGTGCGATTTTGGTCCCTCGGGTTTCAATTGTGACAATTGGGTTCCCCAGGTATCGCGATTGTGCAATTTTAGTCCCTCAGGTTCCAATTGTGCCAATTGGGTCCCCACGTATTACGATTGTGCATTTTTAGTCCCCCAGATATCAGAATTATGCAATTTAAAATGTCTGTAGCCTACGTGGCACATGTGAGACTGATTTGACACTTAGTGAGGTCGGTTTGACAACTTATATGGCATTCGTATATAGTATTGCTGACACCTCACATACTTTAATTGACATGTAGAATGTCATGTAAGGTATCAAGTTGGCCCCACTAAGTATAAAATCGGTCTCACATGTGTCACGTAGGCTACAGACATTTTAAATTGCATAATTCTGATATCCGGGGGACCAAAAATGCACAATCGTAATACGTGGGGTCCCAATTGGCACAATTAGAACCTGAGGGGCTAAAATTGTACAATCGTGATACCTGGGGGACCCAATTGTCACAATTGAAACCTGAGGGACCAAAATCGCACAATCGTAATACTTGGGGGACCAAAAGTACAATTAAGCCCTTTTTTTTTGTAAACAAGCAAAAGTTATTTTTTATAACTTCTAATCAAAATCGCTTCTAAAAGCAAAAATAATTTTATCTTACAATAATCAAATATTTTATTTTTACTAAAATCACGATTGACAGATAACAAGATAAATTCAAGAGGTTCTGAACGTATAACAAACACAAACTAACAAAAGATAAAATGTGTCGAGAGAGAGAGAGAGAGAATGTGCCCGTTATTAATTGCATTTCTCTGATTTAATTGTTCACCGTAGAAATGGTGTAAGATAATGCAATGAAAAATGTTTTTTAAACTCATATTATAATACTTGGATGGACATATATCCCAATGTATGTGAGATTTCGTATACTTAATGTTAAAGTTGAAATAGATATCATAATATATAAATGTATATTTTTTGGTACAACTCATAAGAAAAAGAAAACAACTAGCCTCTCACCGGAGAAAACCTAAATTATCAGCATAAAGAAAACTAACTAAGCCCTTTGGGATAGGCTGTAACATATCTAAAGAAGAAGAACCCGCTGCTCCTCTCTTGACAAGATAATCCGCGCACACATATTTGAAGGTAATATTTTAGATTAAAGTAATTTTTTGATTCCTATACGTGATATCGATTTTCAATTTGATCCATATAGATAAAAAGTTATCAATTTGATCCCTATACGTGACACTGATTTTCAATTTGGTCCTCACTGCTAATTGGTCCCTATATAAGATGACCAAATTACAAATTATTGTCACATGAAGGGACCAATTCAACAAAAAAAAATTGAAATCGGTCCCTACTTAGGACAATTATTTTCAATTTGGTTCTTATATGTAATAATAATTTGCAATTTGGTCCCTCTTATATAGGGATCAATTAGCTATGAGGACCAAATTGAAAACCAGTGTCACGTATAGGGACCAAATTGATAACTTTTTACGTATATGGACCAAATTGAAAATCAGTATCACGTATAGGGACCAAAACATTACTTTAACCTATATTTTAATATTCAAACACGTTATTTTCATAATATTATTGCCAATTTAACACTTTTTTTTTTTGTCTTGAACACATTTACTTTTATTGCTTGGAGCTTCTGACAATGAGGTCAAGTTTCATGTGAAACTGATATTGTTTTAAGTGGCTACAGAGATGGATCACGTGTAACCTACTAGTAGCTCATGTACAATTACAATGATGATAAATGACATAGTCTTCAACTCCTAATCCATTTAATCTTCATCTATTTGTAATATGTCATAGAAATTAAATCTTTAGAAGTTTGGGTTAACAAAGCTTTAAACAGGTTTTTACAAGTGAAGAATAATTATTTGAGAATAAGAAAATCCCTCTATTTTGTCAAAGGGCCACTTATTTGGTTATCAAATTTTCTTTCTCTTCTGTTAAAGAAGGTTGTGTGAGTTCATGAAAGATCTTATTTATAGATAAATTAGATTTTTAGACATCCCATTTTTCAGAATATCTCTTTTTACCCTCGTACATAAAAATATGAAATTTTTTTAACTTATGTTTACTTATTTTATTTTTAGACATCTTTTTTTTTAATTTTCTTTTTGGACACCTTTTTATACTAAGAATATTTTTTATCCCTTATATCAAACATTAAAAACTTTTATTATGGTGTTATTTTCTAAAAAATATTACCATATGAATGATAGCAAGCTTTTGAAATTGGAAAGACCGTCCATGGCTATTGGTTTGGTAATTTTCAGTTTGGATGGAATCACGAAACACAAATTAAGAGAGAAAACGACACATAGGGAAGCAAGCCAAAAGAGGGGAAGGCCTATAAAAGGAATTGACGTGCCTGCAACTTATTGATTTTATTCTCTGAAATTTTATTTTCCGTTGCAGAAATATTTTATGAACAACCGTTTTGAATAACACATATCCAGAAAATGTTTTAAAAATCCTTATAACCAAAGGATCCAAAAAGAAAACGGTTCAAAATTCAATCAATTCAACCGGTTTAATCGATGGTCGAATCGGTTGAATAAAGAGATCATTCAGCAAATTAAAGAAAATATACTAATTTTAAGATATATGATAGTTTAGAACATTTAAGTCAGAGGAATATTAATTTTACTTAGATAATATATCATAAATGATCAAGCTAGTTAACCAAAGATACATATTGAGTAGATTCTAATCATTCAATTCATGAAGCCCCCAAACAAATGGAACCATATTTCAAAAGTACATTCCATTTTTTAAAAATAATTAAAACAACGAATCAGACTATCTTTAAAACTGTTTTTATATTGATTTAACCGGTTTTAGATTGGTTGAACCGGGTTTAATTGACTTTCACTGATCAAACTGCTTTCATTTTTCTAATCCGCCCGAAATCAGAAAGAACACCTATCGACGGTCCAATTGGTCCAACCGAATCGGCTTTTGAAACACTGATAGCTTATGTATTATTCTTTCAACAAAAATAAATTGACACTATTCATCAAACAAAAAACAGTGTTCACTCTTCGACAGCTTTTGATATCTGTTTTGGATATCAAGATAAATAATGGAGCTCTTTTGCTTTGTCAGAGCCTGAGGCACATCGCATTGGCCGTGTCTCGTAGCATTTATCGAATATGGTAATGAATTTTTTTAATGATTTATTAATCACGAGATTATATTTAAAAAAATAGATAAAAAAGTTACAAAATATTCTTTTACAAATTATTTTATATTAAAAATTTATATTTATTTACATGATAAAAAAACTGATAAATTTTATCTTCTCAAAGTCAGCCGGCCTAATGATAAAACCAGACAAACCCTTACTTTAGGTTTCTAATTCATATTAAACACTTACAAATTTTTTTTACATAAAAATTTGTATGTGTGCTATACAAATTTATTCATATTAAACACTTACAAATTCTTTGATAATTTTTTTTATAGGTAAATATTATTGTTAATATTATTATTTTGTTAGTGAATAAGATTTGAACCGTCAGTCTCATTCCTTATCACTTAACTAGTTAACTTCTCGACTCTCCAACCTCAACCTTCAAACCGATTTTATAACCCCTTGATAAAGTTTTTTTTTTTTTATGTTTATTTCTTTCCTGTATAATTACATGTTAAAAATATATTAAAAAAATGTATTCATTCCCACTTGGCCAACCAGCAGTACAGCCTGGTCTGGCAATGGGAACCATTTTTTTCCTTATGCCATAATGATTTATAGCTTATAGGTACATTTTCATCTAAATGGATGAAAACAAGGGTCTTCTGGGTTCTCATTCGGTTGACCAAATAAACGTCATGGATGTACTGTGCTCCTTATGGTTAATATAAATTTTTTTGGATTTATTATAATTATATATATTGTTAGGGTAAATAATTTTTACACTATTAGCCGAAAATATATTATTACATTATTGAAAATATTTAACCCTTATAATAATTATCTTTAAAGTCATATGAGATGATATACATTGATAGTGTATAAAAATTTATACCGATAGTATATCAAAATTAATTAAATATAAGTTGTTTTTTATATTATCAATCAATCATGATTAAACTCTTAGTTTATTTTGTATTTAAAAATAAAATAACTTTTTATTAAAAACATTAAAATAACATATGATTAAAAGATTCTGAAAAAAAAAGATTCTGAAACAGATTTTTTTAAAAAAATAATAATTATTATTCTTTAAAAAATAATAATTTTCATACATAAACTTAGACTATGCAACCAGGCTAATGCTGATGTAGGACTGGTCTCTTTTTTTCACAAGTGCAAGCAGCACATTTAAGCAGTTAAAAGTGACTTTTAACGTCGAATTTTGAGTCGACATTAATTCAACTGATGTTAAAAATTTAACTTGTAACGTCGGTTTTACAATAGTTGTTACAAGTTAACTAGTAACATCGATTCTTTTATAAACCGCCTTTAAAAGTAGCGAGATTTCTGATTAGGTAAGGTTGCAAATTGACTTGTAACAGCGGTTGTTTATAAAACCACTGTTAAAAGTTGATTTATGTAAATGCCCTTCGTTACATTAGTAACCCAAAACAAAATTAATGAAAAATCCTTTAAAGAATTTTAAATTGAAAACATACATGTAATAATTAAAATTTCGCAACTTAATTCGATCTGAAAATACCTCATACTAATTAAAATAAATATAAAGTATCCAACGTGATAATATAATAATAAATCCGTACATCCAAATAAAAACCCCAAGCCTCAAAAACCAGGCGTCTACTAATAAACCCAACGATAAATAAATAAACATGTCTAGCCACATACGGCTCCTTATTTAAGAAAGTACTAACCAAACTAGGAATAATGACTAATAGAATCCGCTTAGTCTTCACGCCTCTTCAGTTTGAGTGACATCGTACTCGTGCTCTGAAAACAACACTTTTAATGAGATATAATCCCAGTGAATAAAAATCATTTAATGAAAATGTTCCCAAATATTGTTGTTCTCAGCCGACGCGGTAACCGGAAAAACATTCATGGTACCCGCTAATTTTTAAAATAATGAATATAATAAACCTCCAAAATAATATTATATCAATAAAATTAATGTCAAACATTTAAACCACAAACTCATAAACTCAACAACGGTCACATCTCATTGCATTTAATCACATTCACCATGCAAACTCTATACAATGCAACTCCACGAACATGACTCGGTGATTCTCATAACCACATGACTTGACTCTTTGGTTCCCAAAACCGGTGTGAATCCCAAATCCACTAAGGTCTATAAGATCATATTCATGCAATGACGTCTCATTGCCTTCCCCATCCCAGATGGAGGCATCTAATATTCCATCCCAGATGTGAATATTTTAATTATCTGATATCCATCCCGGATGGTGATATCTCTCGCCTTCCCCATCCCAGATGGAGGTATCTAATATTTCATCCCAGATGTGATGTGAATATTTTAATTATCTGATATCCCATCCCGGATGGTGATATCTCTCGCCTTCCCCATCCCAGATGGAGGTATCTAATATTCCATCCCAGATGTGAATATTTTAATTATCTGATATCCCAACCCGGATGGTGATATCTTTCATCCTATTCCCGGAATAGAATGTATACCGTCATCCCTTCCCAAAAGGCGATAACCAACTCATGCATAATGCAATATGTCATAACATATGATTATCAAGGTGTTCAAATTCTATGCGCCAATAACAATAATATTATGTCATGTTAACACAACAACATCATCTAACATGCCAATTAACCACAATTCATAAAAATCCAATATATCTCTTAACAATAATTCAAGTTGCAATTTAACTATAAAGTAATTAAATATATATTAACTAGATTCAATTAATAAAAATAAAATAGAACTCATGTCATCAATAAATCCATGCGCCAGATATATGTGAACTTTGATTACAAAATTAATAAAATGTTAGACTTTGGCAAAGTGAAACCAAGGTTTCTCGCACGGGAAAGCAACTGGAATTTGTCAATGTCATTCGAATTCATGTGAGGTTGGATTGACAATTTGCCATCAATTATCAAACCCCCGGAACGTTGGCACATACACTTTGGAGGTAAATAAAGCCATATAACAGGAAGAATAAGAGAACATGCATTACGTAAATTTTAACATCATTCCTTTTAAATTAAACGAAGCAGAGAAGCATATATTTATTGGATCAGTTTATCAAATTACATAAAAATATTATGAGAATCTCAAATCCAGAATTAAGAACCTGAAAATTATTTGTACCATGAAAGAGTGAATAAAAATATTTTTACTCACCTCTTATAGACTTTCAATTAGTATCTAGAATGAAAACCGGTGTTTCACTCAAAATCACCGATCCCTTCTTGCTAACCTCCTTAAAATCCACGCTCCCCTTTCTCTTTTCTCTGTGCGGCGGCAGTATGTTTGAAAATAGGTTTTCTAGCTATTAATCCTAATATATAAGAGTTAAAACCCTTTACCTATTGGAATTCTACCTGTGGCCTGGCCCATGTTTTCCTTTTTGTTTCTAGGAGTCATAACTTTATACGTGAATGTTACCTAGCTAACATTTGGGTCAACTATTTAATTTGTTTTTCTTTCCCTTTTTTTTTTCTTTTTTTTTTCTTCCTAACTTTTATAAAGTGGACCCACCGCACTTAACTATCAAGTGAAGCATCAATATTCTAACGTGATTTCACGTTAGCACATATACATATTCTTCTTTTTTTTCCTTTTTTACTTACCTGTTATTTATTTATTATTATTACTATTATTATTATTATTATTAATCCAAACCTTGTATTACCTTTATAATTGTCAAACCATTCAAATAAATTATTATACTAACAATTTTCTACACTAAATCTCATACTAGCTTAATCTTAGTATTAAAATAATTATATTAAAATTTTAGGATGTTACAATTTATAACATCGGTTGACCTTAGAACCGCTTTTATAAGTGAACTTTTAACAATGGTTTTATAGAGAACCGTTGTTACAATGTTCTTTTTTTTTTTTACAAATTGGATTGTTTCAATTACACTGCACCTGCAATATTTCATAGATATACACACAGAGAAGCATCCAGAATCACCTGCTAATTAAAATTTAAAAATATACACAATGAAGCTAACTAAAATCATCTAAAATTCAAACCATCCATGGCAAAATCAATATATATATATATATATATATATATATATATATATATATATATATATATATATATATATATATATATATATATATATATATATACAACAAGAAATCATATATATACAAACAAAATTGATCAAGCTAATAACTAAGTCATGATTATTACATACACAAAGTAATAATATAAGTCCTAAGTACCTAAAACATAAATCTATGCATTGTGCTCAAAGTCTATATTTGCGCTCCATCAACTATGTTCCGCCAAAGTCTGCACAAGTTCAAATAGAGATTCAACATTAATTAAATTAAGACACATCAACATAAGCAAAAAACAAATAATTAACATTAATTAAATAAACATTAATTACGCTATAATGAAAAAAAAAAAAAATACATAACTTACACTATAGTCAAGTTTAGATCAATATCCCTTCATTATGATCATCACGAGTGGCAAGTACATCGTCCACCACATTTTCCTCAATGAAATTAGGCGTCCGTGATGAGAAAGAAGGAGTCTCAGGTATATCAAGAGTTGAATCTTGATTTTCATCACTACCATTGTGCATGATTTTTCCTTGGAGAACCACTGACCACCTTCTGTTAGAAGGATCATTGATATAAAATACTTGTTTTGCTTGGGAGGCCATGACGAAAGGCTCTTCCGTATGACCATCCTTGTTAAGGTCTACCAATGTAAATCCTAATTCATCGATTTGTTGTCAACCCACTTACATTTAAAAACTGCCACTGTGAATTTAGTGTAAGCGACCTCCCAAATTTCTTCAATGACACCAAAGTAAGAGACGGGTGCCATAATGAGATTTGTATCTTTTGAACTAGAGAAGTGCATAGACTCAACCATGATCATAACCCCACTATTTTGCATGGTACTCTTGTCATCCTGGGACTTCGTATAAAATGAAAACTTATTGATGACGTAACTTCCCTAACATATGACATTAAAATTAGGCCCACGTGCTAGCCATTTTAATGTATCAGAAGCAGTACTACCATCCTTCAAAATTTCATCTTCAAACCATTGTAGGAAAGTATTGTTATGCTTGCTCAACAACCACTTTTCGTTTATTTGAGGGTTTTCTTCCTTGACTTTCCTTTTGTGCTCATCTAAGTAAGGATGAACTTCATTAGTGTTATTCAATATATACAAATGTGCTTGAAGAACTTCCTCCCGACCCTTGCCAATAACAGTTTCACCTCGTGTACCCTTACCTTCACATCTTCCATCATGACGAGCCTTAGGAATCCCTATAGGTTCGTTTCAGAAAAGTAGTATGAACAAAACTCAATAGCTTCTTCTGCAACGTACCTTTGAACAATAGATGCTTCTGGACGTTGTGGATTCTTCACATAGTCTTTCAAGATCTTCATGTATCGCTCAACTGGGTACATTCACCTTAAATAAATAGGGCCACACAATCTAATCTCCCTCACTAGATGAAAAGTTAAGTGAACCATGATGTCAAAAAATGAAGGAGGAAAATACATCTCCAATTGGCACAAGATAATGGCAGCTTCTTTTTCCAACTCATCCAACTTCCCGGGATCAATGACTTTGATGCATATAGCATTGAAGAATAAGCACAACCTAGTTATGGCATGTCTAACATTTTTAGGAGCACAATCACGAATAGCCACGGGTAGTAGTTGTTGCATCAAGATGTGGCAATCATGAGACTTTAAGCCAACTAATTTCAGATCGCTCATTAAGACAAGCCTCTTAACATTAGAACATTAACCATGTGGCACTTTGATGCCCCATAGACACTCATAAAAACTCCTTCTCTCCTTTTTTGACAAAGTATAACATTTTGGAGCCAAATATTTCTGCTTACCATCATTTGACTGTGGAGCTAAGCTGCGATCTTATACCCATTGCAACCAAATCTAGACCAGCATTCACACCTTCCTTTATCTTGTCTTGAATGTTGAGAAGCGTCCCGATTACACTATTACAAACATTTTTCTCCATATGCATCACATCAATACAATGTCTAACATCAAGTTTGCACCAATATGGAAGATCAGAGAAGATAGACCTCTTCTTCCATATGTTTTTCTCGATGAGGCTTCTTTTGAGTCTTTCTGACGATAACATTGACGTCCTTCACCCGTTGATAAACTTGTTCTCCATTTAAGGCCACCGGAGCAGGTTCATTGTCCTGACTTCCGTTAAAAGCTTTTTTTAATCTATGATACGGGTGATCACAGCTGAGAAATCTCCGATGCCCAAGGTAAATTGTCTTCCTCCCATACTTCAGTTGAGTAAAACATATGCCCCCTTCGCATATAGG
Organism: Sophora flavescens; assembly: GCA_030762895.1. Lineage (NCBI taxonomy): Eukaryota > Viridiplantae > Streptophyta > Magnoliopsida > Fabales > Fabaceae > Sophora > Sophora flavescens. Next base: position 10,906,908 of record CM061070.1, read on the forward strand.
GCATGCTTTATGCCCCTTGATACTATACCTGGACAAGTTACTATATGCTAGAAAGTCATTGATGGTGCAAAATAACATAGAAAGCATCTTGAAAGTCTCATTAGAATACCCATCAACTACATTAACACCTTCCACCCATAGCTTTTTCAAGTCTTCAATCAAGGGACTTAGATAAACATCTAAGTCATGTCCTGGTTGTTTTGGGCCCGAAATCATCATAGATAACATCATGTATTTGTGCTTCATGCACAACCAAGGAGGTAGGTAGTAAATTACGAGGAGAACGGGCTATGAACTATGAATACTACTTAAGGTACCACACGGATTCATTCCATCCGTAGCAAGTCCAAGCCTAAGGTTTCTTGGATCATTTCTGAAATCCGGAAACAAACTATCAATTCGCTCCTATTGCACAGAATCAACCGGATGACGAAGAATTCTATCACGTTTCCTATCATTTGCATGCCATCTAATGTTCTTTGCGTCGTCTACATTAGCGAACAATCGCTTGAACCTTGAAATTATTGGAAGATACCACAACACCTTCGCATGAGGACCCTTTGTGATCTCATCACAACTAGAATCACCATCCTTCACTTTGTACCGTGATAACCCACACTTGGGGCAGTTGTGCAACTCTTCATACACACCCCTATATAATATGCAATCATTAGGGCATGCATGTATCTTCTTATACTCCATTCCCATCGGACATAGTATCTTCTTCGCCTCATAGTTACGATCCGGCAATGTGTTGCCTTCTGGAAGCATGTTCTTCAACAACTCAAGCAATTCAGTGAAGCTTTTATCAGTCCACCCATTTATCGCCTTCACACTGAACAATTTTAACACCACCGATAACAGTGTATAAATAGTGCACCCCGGATACAAAGGCTTCTCTGCATCACAGCACAAAGTATCATATACATTTGCTCGCTAAAAAGACTCTTGTCCAATATCACGGATCATGTCCTCTAGTCGATCGTCCTCCATATCTACATCAACTTCCTCAATTTGGGACATACTTGGCTGGTTTAACAAGACATCACCATGTCATATCCATCTTGTATAATTCTTGCAAATCCCTTCACAAATAAGATGAGTGCGTATTTCCTTAGTTTCACATTTTCTCATATTCATACATTTGACACAAGGACAACAAAACTTTACATTACTATCAGAAAGATTTCTTTGAGTAAATTCTAGAAACTCTTCCACTCCCTTTCGATACTCATCACTTGTTTGTCTACTAACCATTCAACTACGATTCATAGCTACGTTCTGTAAATATACACACAACTACATTCTGTAAAATAATTAGTTGGACTCTAATGATATTTCCTTGCATCAATGATCAATACATTTCATTGGAGCATCTAAACCCTAACATACTATATTATCGTCACCTTTGCAAATAAACAACCATGACCATGAACCATATGTAAAACAACAGCCATAACAACATTTTACACAAAACATAAAACATAAAACATAAAACCACCCACAAAATTAATGAAACAGAGACGCATATATGAAATAGAAAGAGAGACAATAGGCATAAACCAAAACGCAAAAACAATGAAACAAAACCACCCACAAAAACATCAAAATCCAAAACCACAAGATAAAACAGAAACGCACAGAACCACAAACATGTTCTTCAATGAAACCCAAAAACAGAATCAGAGACGCATAAAACGCAAAATAAATCGCAACAAACGGAAAGGGAGAGAGAGAGAGAGCTTACGAGGTAGAGCCGGAGTGAGAGAGGACGAAGTGGTGGAGGACGAATGGACGGGGACGAAGGAACTATGGTGGAGGATGAAGTGGTGGCGTCACGGAAACGAGGACGAAGGAACCTGGGTTGAAGAAATATACGTGTGTTAGGGCGCGAGAGTAGTGAACAAGGAACCTGAGTTTTCATATGTTAAAATATAAAGACATGTGACAGCGGTTTCAATTCGAACCGCTGTTATATGTCACTTTTAATAGCAGGTTTCTATCAACCGTTGTTAAAAGATTATCTCTCCACCGATATTCTGAAAATATCTAACTTGTAGCAGCGGTTTAAGTAAAATCGCTGTTAAAAGTCTCTTTTAGCGACGGTTATCGTACAACTGCTATTACAAGTATTTTAAATGATTCAGATATTTACGATACTGTCACCACCTCTTTTATAACGTTGGTTTTTATCTAACCGCTGTTAAAACTAGTCATTAAAGACATATTTTTCACGGGTGGTTTCTTCGATTACCCTGTTTGATGACAGGATCCTTTTTGTTTTTTTATGCATGCATATACAATATCGAATCATAAACAGTTTTTCAGTTGTAATAACAAGTAACGATTGAAGAATCTCTGCTCTCCTTTATCTTCTGCGTTAACATAATAGCGGCAAAGTGGGAATCACAGTTCACCCTTTTTCTTTCCCCAGGCTATGTCTACTGGGGCCAATAATAGAACTGTACTTAAATATAGAAACACAATTAAATTCAAAGTAAATGATTATTAGAGTTTTTCATTATAATTAAATTAATTGAATTATGGAGTGATAATATCAAGTGGAGTCATTTCAGCAATTGTGTGGACATCTCAAACAAGATAAGATGCACTTTTACAGATAAGGAGGACCTTATTTCTAAATGGCTATAGCTTTTTTCATTGATTTGATTTGTTGCAAATAATCTTCTTCCATTATTGGAGATTAATGATAACTGCTTAGATTCTATGCATGGATTGATTGTTCTCTGCTTGTATGGTCAAGGTTATAGTAATAGCCAAATAGATATTAAATCTTCTTGTCTTTTTTTCCTAACCACTAATAATCTACTCGTCAAAAAAAAAAAATCACTAATAATTTAAAGTGTAATAATCTTTTTTTTTTGTTGATAAAAGTGTAATAATCTTTTAAAACGTTGAAAATAAGTAACTTTCATTAGTTTCATATATGGTTTACACTTTACGGGGTCATAAAATACAAATTAAAATGCTTCAATTGAACGTTAAAGTATTTATATACTTGGCCAGCTTATTAAAAATTTTGATCTTACAATTACTATTACGTATAGGGTTTGATATATATGAATTGTCATTAGTCATGGATTGATTGTTTTCTAAACCATATAGGGATCGTTTCATTTTTCAATATAAAAAATGTATGGTCAACGTATGGTGATAATCAAATGGGCACAAAACCTTCTTGTCTTTTTTTTTTTCTCAAAACTAATGCTTTGGTCCCTTAAGTTAATTTAACTTTTTAAATTGATCCCTCAAATTTATTATGTCAAACAGGTCTCTTAAGTTTTTTTGTGACATCATAATTCACTGATTTAATAATAATACCATACATTGTCACAGTTGATTTCTTGTGGAAAGCTAGAAATGACTTAGTTTTCAACTAGGAGATTGGTTAAGGATATCTTGCAAAGCCACGATATGTTCAAGCGTCTGGTTAAACATCCTTCCTCCCCATTAGGCATTCCAATAGACACACATACTGAACCAACCAGAAAGAGAGAAGTAACTCTCTCACATTCTGATCCACTGTTCAACTCTCTCTCACATTCTGACCCACTGTAATGGATTCTACGATGATGCAAGGTACATAATTCTTCTCCTCTCCTTTGATTAACATGTGTAATATGCTATGATTTGTATCTGTATGATGTTCTAAACAAATTAGAATTATAGGTAATCCTTCAATTGGTATCAGAGCACAATAGATACATATTATAGCTATTGCAGAATTGGATCAAGAACAACTTTGTACAAATTCGTGGGTTTTGTTTTTCTGAAGTTCTTGAATCAATTCCCGCATGTTATTCGAGTAACATACTCGAAAATCATTGGATTTTATCAAATAAAACGTAAGAAATTGATGCTTCGCCCTGCGAGTGTATGCTCGCCTCGCTATTCTGGGCATCAGCATCTGTTGGAATTCCCGCCGCGAGCCTCGCGAACACGAAAGCCAGTGAGCAGTGAAAATGTCATCCTCTCTGGTTCGCCCTGCGACTACTCTTCTCGCCTCGCGACCCCGAAGGCTGACTGTTCTTGGAAAATGAAAGGTTTCTGGGTCGCCTCACGAACACTTGACTCGCCTCGCGAGTACCCGCGAGAAGACCAAACGTTGCTGACTTTTCACAAGATTCGCCTCGCGAGATACCTCTCGCCTCGCGAATTATTTTATATGGTTAAATCCGAAAATATATTGTATTTTTTAATACTGTACTCTAAGGTTTTGGTCTAAAATTTTGTGATTGTTCCCTACCTTTTTGTGACACTTTGATATGTTATACTCTCCTTGATCATGTGTCATATAGATGGAATTAATTTTAGAGCCTTATGTGAATTAAGTTGTGTGTTCTATGCTACATTTGTTATACAATATAATTTTTCTAATGTATAATTGTAGCATGACTATTGATATTTTGTATAGTTATGAACTCACCTATCGTGGGTATAATTATACAAAATTTGTGTTGTTAAATAATTAATTATTCTAATGTGTTATATTTGTATTATATTAATAATAATTATACCCTATCGGTGTACTATTATTAATGTAATTCATTATTATACATCGTACTATTGTCTCAAGCTTATGTCAATTATGGTTTTCAAGTACCCTATCGGTATTAGAAATTTTGGTGATGTAAGTTTTGTACATTGTATTATTCTTCTTGTTATATTTCTTGTTTATTATGATTCGGGACCCTTAGGCGGAATTATAATGAATAAGAAATTTGTATTATGGGCAAGATTGGCTGAACACATATATGGAATCATATTACCTTTCAATTCTTAATGATTCCTTATTCTTTGTTTTATGTCAGCCTCCTTCCCAAATTCTCTGTCAAAACTCTAAATGGGACAAACTATGAGGACTGGAAAGAGTCTCTAGATCTCTACTTAACCATTGCTGACTTGGATCTGGCCTTGAGGGAAGACAAGCCAGCAGCTCTCACAAATGAATCTACTGCAGCACAGAGGATTGCTTATGAGAAATGGGAACACTCTAATAGAGTGTGCCTGAAAGTGATGAAGTATACTATGGAAAAATCCATCAGGCAAAGTATCATAGAGACCGATAATGCTAAGGAATATCAGAAAGCTGTTGGGGAGAAATTTATGACTTTTGAGAAGGCTCAGAAAAGTCAGTATCTTTCCCTGTTTGACAAGACCAAATATGATGGGGTCAGTGGTGTGCGTGAGCATATCATGAAGCTGATGCACTATTACAACAAACTGAAATCTCTTAAAGTTGAAATTGGCGAAAGTACTTTAATCTACCGGGTTCTTGAATCTCTTCCTTCACAATTCGATGTTATGAAGACCTCTTACAATACATGTAAGGCTGAATGGACAAGTGGACGAGATGATTGCCATTGTTACACAAGAAGAAGAGTCCATTAAAAAGGGTAAATCACACAGTGCTCATTTTGTTGCATCCGATCCAAATCAAACTTCTAAGTCGGGTTCAAGATTTGTGAAGAAAGATCAAAAGGGAAAGAATAAAAATGCAAAGCAAGATCTGCCAGGCTAAGAAAAGTTTCTTCAAGGGTAACTGCAAGTATTGTAAGAAGTATGACCACAAGGTAGATGATTGCTATTTCTTGAAAAACAAACAAGAGAAGCAAGGTATATTCCTGTCTTTAACATGCTTTGAATCCAATGTCATTGATGTTCCTCCAAATACTTGGTGGTTAGATTCAGGTGCAACCATTCATGTTGTGAATTCCTTGCAGGGGTTCACAAGCCTGAGGAAACCAAGTGATCTTTGAGTCTAAAATTATTATGGGAGATGGAGCTGGAGTTTTCATTATTGACATTGGAATTGTTTCTTTACTTTTGCCCTCTGGACATAATTTGTTTTTAAGAGATGCTGTGTATGCACCTTCTATGAGAAGGAACTTGATTTCTGTTTCTGCTTTGGATAAATGTGGTTACACCTTTAAGTTTGGTAGTGGAAAATTGATTGTTTGTTCAGATTCTATTTCCGTTGGTTCAGGGGTTTTACGTGATGGCCTTTATATGTTAAATTTACATGACATGTCATCAATTCTCTTTGTTGGAAACAATCGCAGTAGGATTAATGAACATTCTTCTATGTTATGGCACCGACGTTTGGGGCATATTTCTAGGCCCCGTATTGAGAGGCTAGTCAAGGAAGGTATTCTTCATGATCTAGACTTCTCCGATTTTGATACATGTATTGGTTGCATCAAGGGCAAATTCTTTGCCAAGGTTAGGAATAAAGCAAGCAAATAGGTGTGATGATGTGCTACGAGTTGATTCACACCGACTGTGTGGACCTATTACACCCACTTGCCATGGGTGGATTTGTGTATTTCATTACCTTTATAGATGACTTCTCGAGATATGGATGGATAGATCTCCTTCAAGAAAAGTCTAGTTCCCTATATGCTTTCAAATCCTTTAAGGCTGCTGTTGAGTTGAAAACAGGTAGGAAGATAAAATGTGTAAGATCTGACAGAGGTGGAGAATTCTATGGTAGATATAATGAGACGGGTAGAAACCCAGGACCTTTTGCCAGATTTCTTGAGGAATGCGGTATTGAAGCTCAATACACTATGCCTGGTACTCCTGAGCAAAATGGAGTTGCAGAGAGGCGTAACCGCACACTTATGGATATGGTAAGATGTATGTTGAGCCATTCATCATTGCCAGACTTTCTTTGGGGAGATGCCTTAAAAACTGCTGTCTACATTCTAAATCAAGTACCCAGCAAGTCTGTACCAAAAACTCCATATGAGCTCATGAGTGGAAAGAAGTCGAGTTTGAAACATTTTCATGTATGGGGTTGTAAGGCAGGAGTTAGACCTTATAATCCTCAGTCTAAGAAGCTTGATCTTAAGACTGTTAGTGGTTTCTTTATTGGCTATTGTGTGGGTTCCAGAGGTAGCAGATTCTATTGTCCATCTCATTCTATGCGAGTCATCGAATCTGATCGAGCGATTTTCTTTGAGGATGACTTGGATAGTGGGAGTGATATACCACGACCAGTTACTCTTAGAGAAGATCGTACCATTGTTCCTATACCAGCTGTTCCTTTTCCTATAGAAGTTATGATTCCAGCTAATGATGTTGATCAGAGTCTTCAACATGAAGATGGTGTGGCAGCACCACTAGTAGATGAACAAGAACATGATCTTATTGTTGATGAAGTTCCACTGAGACGATCTCAAAGAGTGCGCAGACCTTCCATACTAGATGATTATGTTGTATATCTTCAGGAACATGAGTTTGACCTCAATGATGATGATGATCCTATTACCTTTAAGGAGGCAATTTCTAGCTCTCATGCTTCTGATTGGCTGAATGCTATGCATGATGAGTTGTCTTCTATGTCTCATAATGGTGTTTGGAGTCTAGAGGAATTACCAATTGGTTGTAAACCTTTTGGATGCAAATGGGTTTTCAAAACCAAACGTACTCCAGATGGTAAAGTTGAAAGGTACAAAGCCAGACTAGTAGCTAAAGGCTATAACCAAAGAGAAGGCATTGACTATAAGGAGACTTTCTCACCCAGTCTCTACAAAAGATGCATTTCGAGTTGTCATGGCTTTGGTAGCTCATTTTGATCTAGAACTTCACCGGATGGATGTGAAGACAGCTTTTCCGAATGGAGACCTTCGAAGATGTTTACATGGTTCAGCCTGAAGGTTTTCTTGAAACAGAAAAGAGCACTTGGTTTGCAACTCGAATAATTCTATTTATGGACTGAAACAGGCCTCCAGACAATGGTATTTGAAGTTTGATCAGGTTGTCACTTCTCTTGGCTTCAAAGAAAATGCCTCAGATCAGTGCGTTTACTTGAAGACTTGTGAGGGTGAGTTCATCATTCTCGTTCTATATGTTGATGATATACTTCTTGCTAGCAGTTGTGTTAAAATTCTGACCGAGACAAAACTTATGTTGAGTAGCCACTTTGATATGAAAGACCTTGGTGATGCTTCGTTGTTTTAGGCATCCAGATTTATCGTGATAGGTCACGTGGTATTCTTGGATTGTCTCAAAAAGGATATATTGAAAAGGTCCTCAAAAGGTTTAATATGCATTTTTGCTCCCCATGTGCCGCACTCTGTTCAAAAGGGTGAGGAAAAATTCTCTAAATCTCAATGTCCTCAAAATGATGTAGAAATAAATGAAATGGAAAAAGTCCCATATGCTTCCATTGTTGGCGGTTTAATGTATGCTCAAGTTTGTACTCGTCCCGACATTGCTTTTTTTGTAAATGCTTTAGGGAGATACTTGAGCAACCCAGGTTTGGGTCATTGGAAAGCCGTAAAAAGGTCATGAGATATTTGCAGGGAACCAAAGATTATATGTTGACCTATAAGAAGTCCGATCAACTTGAGTCACCGGTTATTCTCGATTCTAATTTCGCAGTTGCCCTGACGACCGAAAATCTACTTCGGCTTTATCTTTATGATGGGCGGAGGAGCTATTTCTTGGAAAAGTGTCAAACAGACGCTTACAGCCTACTTCTACCATGGAAGCAGAGTATGTTGCTTGCTATGAGGCTACTTGTCAAGCCATGTGGCTGAAAAATTTAATTTCGGCTTTCATATTGTTGAAAGCGTATCTAGGCCACTTGTGATATATTGTGACAAATCTGCTCTGTGAACTTCTCTCATAACAATAGAAGCTCTTCTCGCACTAAGCATTTTGATGTGAAATATTTGTTCGTTAGAGAGAAGATTCAGGAGTTTCGGACTCGTATTGAGCATATTGATACGAGGAAACATGCTTTGGCGATCCACTAACCAAATGCTTAACTGTTGGAATATTCTGGAATCATGTAATTCATATGGGCTTAGTTAAGTCTTTTGATGTATTGGATTAGTGGGAGTCTGAAACCATTATTTGCCCATTATCGTTTTTATGAGATATGTAAATTGACGTCATTCTTGTTTTCATATCTCTTATAGCATTTTAAGATGCTTGGACCATTCTTGAATTGCATATTTCTCTTTATTAATTATATGCAATTTTATATTCATCATTCTTTATGTGAGATATGAGTCTTTAGCATGCATGATTTACTTCCCTATCAGATACTATTTCTGCATTGTTAAAGCTTATATTTCTTATCTTTCTTTAGTTAACGTGTGCTTTGATCGTAACTGGTATTTCCTTTTAATAATTGATTAATGCTATCCAAGTGGGAGAATTGTTAAATTTTTAATTTAATAATATGTGGATTAGCATTAATTGGTGATTAAATTATAATTAAATTATTAATATATCAGTTACAAAATTAATTCTTAATTACGTAACCAATTGATGAAATTGTTATTGGGTATTTACTAAGAGTGACCCTATGATGGGTGGGCCATTCTAATGTTAACCCGTTGAGAGGTCCCTACTCTCTCTTTGGTAGGTTATAAGGATTGCCTCCCATTAGGCATTCCAATAGACACACATCTTGAACCAATCGAGAAAGAGAGAAGTAACTCTCTCACATTCTCGATCCACTGTTCAACTCTCTCTCACATTCTCGACCCATTTGTAATGGATTCTACGATGATGCAAGGTACATAATTCTTCTCCTCTCCTTTGATTAATATGTGTAATATGCTATGATTTGTATCTGTGTGATGTTCTAAACAAATTAGAATTATAGGTAATCCTTCGTTGTCAAGCTAAATTGTGATGGTGCTGCATGTTCAAAATCGAAAAAAGCTGCTTGTGGGGGGGTCATTGGCGACCACAATGGAGCTGTTATTATCTCTTTTGCCTGCAACATTGGGGGTTGTTCTAGTCTGCAGGCTGAGATGTGGGCTATCTTCTATGGTGTTAAGTTGGCTAGAGACCGAGGTTTTGACAGAGTTTGTGTTGAATCCAATTCTCAATTTGCTGTGAACTTTCTCAAGAATTGGTGTCCCGGTCAGCATGTGTGCTACCCGCTGGTGAGTGTCGTTATTGCTTTATGTCAAGATGGTGTCCATTTCTCTTGGAGTTATACGTTAAGAGAAGCTAACCAGATGGCGGATGCTCTATCCAAGCATGGGTTATCCCTTGATACCCATATATAATAGGATCTATGATGTAATTCCTCCTTTTATTGCTTTGCCCACTGCGGATATGTCCTCTACGCACTTTCCACGTGGATTTTAGCTTGTGTTCGTTGGGGCTTTAGCCCATTTTATTCCCCACAAAAAAATAATCATACATTGTCACAATATTAACTCAAATGACCAATTTGACAAAAAAGAAATTTAAAGGATCTGTTTGACCCAAAATAAACTAAAGAACCAATTTGAAAACTTAAATTAACTTAAGGGACTAAATCACTAGTTTTCCCTTTTTTTCCTTGCTAACAACTAAGAATCTAAAGTGTAATAATCTTTTAAAACGTTGAATCTAAGTAACGCTGATATGGCTTACATGGTCATCAATACAAATTAGGAGGCTTCAATTAAACGTCAAAACAATTATATCCTTAGCCTCATAGATAATCTGGATCTTAAAATTATTATTACGTACAGGTTTGATATGAATTCTAATTAGTTAGGATAGTTATATTGACAGTTGGTTTAGTAAGTCAGGGAGTTATATAAAATGTATAAATAGGTCATTAAGGCCAAAGTATAAATTGGTTTCACCTTTCTTTTCTGGATTGTGTTCTTGTTGTTCACATATGATGTTTGATCAAATGCTAGGAAAAGATTTCATCTTTTTTGGGCATGAATTTTAAGTGTCGACCCTATAAATGTTTTTTTATGGATATCATGAGGCAAAAGGCAATTATGGTATATGGTATAAACGCTATAAAATGGAGCTGAGAAGCTTTCAACTTGCTATTCACTATGGAATCAATCTACTGCTTGTGACATACTGTAATGGACATAAATAACTACATGCTAAGCTAAAGAAAAACTAAGAGCTAAGCTACTAAAAAGTATACTAAACTCATCAATCATTTTTCTGATTACATTTCTCATTCATTTCCATGCCTATTTATAGAAATCTATTAAGGAATCTAGTAACAAACTTGGTGACTCACCAATACACATCATAACTAAACATATTCCAGACCCTTCTATCACACCTAAGAAAACTAATAATACTTGGGCTTAATGCTTGGGAAGTTGGGCCTCCTGCTATATTTTGGATCATTACATCCCATTGGTCTCGCAGAAACACCTTGTCCTCAAGGTGTATTAAGGCCCATAACTTGTTGTAGCCTAAAAGTTGACCCAGAGAAAATAAAGTTGATGTCCAAAAAGGAAAAAAAAAATTGTTAATAGTCCATTTGAGAACATAGCAAGCCCAAGAGGAGAATTAGAGGGAGCCCAAATTGATTTGCCCAGTAGCAGCTGGACCAAAAACAGTGCCCAACCCTAATGTGCCTCTGGAATGCAAATCTCCATGGCACCCATGGCCACCCAGACGCTGACCCAGATGGCGGCGGTGTGGCGGACAAAAAACCCATCACCGGAGATGCACCTAACCGAGCCGTAAAGGACGGAAATGTGGTTGGCAGGTACGTGAACGGCGCCGTCATGGGAAGGGAAACCATTTGTGGAAACGAAACGAGCTTGACTAACCCGAGAAGAACATAGACGCCATGACCGGAGACGGAGAAGAGAGACTCGGAGTCGAAGGACGTGAGGCTTGCGATGTCTTGAGAAGGCAGCGCACGACGGAGGAAAAGGCAGCGGTGAGGGTACCGCCGGGGTCGAATACAAAAATGGATTGTGGTGGCAGCGTGGCGCTGATGGTGTTTGCAGTCATCTTCTCTGGCGATGGCGAGGTGGTTGCCGGAGCAAGCGGCGCGAATGCATATCGAGCGGTCGGATCTGGTGCTAGGAAAGAGGTAGCGAAGCGGAGCCGTGATCCGGATAAGCTGGCGGTGGAGGTGGCGGCAACGGCGGTGGTGCGATGACGATGTTGCAGTGGTTGTCGAAGCGAGAAGCAACGAACCTTGAACGATCAGGGATTGTATGTGGCGGACTCCGATCATTGAAGATCTCAGTCGTCGTGGAGGAGTTGTCACCGTGTAAGTTCGCTGTGTCATCTGAATCAAAGGTGAGTGAAGCTATAACAGGGACTAGGGTTTGAAATGGGGTGGAGAAATTGGTGATGGAGAGGGTGTTTTTGAGGACGATGACGGAGTTGAGTGTGGCTGGCTCTGTTTCTACTTCACCATTCTCTGCTGGTTCGATGAACAGGGGCTCGGAATCACAGTTTTGAAATTCAGATTGTAGAGCTTGGATGACGTGAATGAGATAATCATTGTAACGATGGAAGGAATGTTTGCGGTCGGTGATGGAGTCTTGGAGCTGAAGAAAATGATCAGAATCGAGAGCATACCGGTTAGTGTTGGCTAACAATGGTGGGTGGTAGCCATAGCTGAAATAAGGGGTGGGTGAAGGTGTGTAGCCATGGTTGAAATAGAGGTTGGATGATGAAGCATAAATGATAGTGAAGTTGGTAGTGAAGATGGGGGAAAATGGAGGATGCGTGGGTAAGTCAACGAAAGCACCAATTGTAATGGACAGAAATAACTACAAGCTAAGCTAAAGAAAAACTAAGAGCTAAGCTACTGAAAAATATACTAAATTCATTCATAATTTTTTTGGTTACATTTCTCATTTATTTCCATGCCTATCTATATTAATCTATTAAGGAATCTACTAACAAACTTGGTGACTCACCAATACACATAATAACTAAACATATTCTTGATCCTTCTATCACACCTAAGAAAACTAATAATACTTGGGCTTAATGTTTGGGGAAGTTGGGCCTCCTGTCATATTTTGGATCATTACACATGCCTTTGTTAGTATTCTTTTTTTTGGTGTATTATGGGAACGCACCACTTGTGAGAAAACACTAATGATGTGTAAATTCGTGGCATCTATGAGAACTTCTCGTGTTCACTTGGTCTTGGAGTAATGTGCAGGTGAAACCTTTTGTGATGTTGTTAGAAGCCCATAATGGGTCTTATACAAAGAGTTATGGACCCAGGACCTAAGTTGGACTTGTGAGTGCTGGGGTTATTTTATACACCCCCCATATTAGAAGAGTCCATTTTGAAAAGTCCATCAAAAGATTTTATCAGAAGATCTCATCAGAAAACAATTAGTTAGAAAATTACTTTTTTTTGAGGACTAGAAAAATACTTCGTGGCTTACTAACTTTTGCATAATAAGATAATATATTTATTATTGATATTGTTGGAGCAAGAACACTCACCTCAACTCTGTATCACTCTCACTTGGTCTATCGCGCACACACACTCACAGATAGAGAAAAGAGGAGAATGAAAGAAGGATCAAAGTATAATTTGAATATTTATCATCGTGTATTATTCATTATAGCAATAAGTCTTATATAGGCTTACATCAGTCCCACAAGAATAATCTAAGTTAGTTATTGAGTAACTAACCACTATCAACAACTAACCGAACCTAACAAATTTATCAAGAAACACACATGCAAATATGCCAATGTACAACACTCATGTATTAAACACGGTGTTCTATCTAACTGATATACTCGTATACTACACCTATGTACGCAGTCTAGCTATGTTTGTTGTATATGTTAATACATCATTGTACAACACACACATACACTATCTCACTATCTGTGCACACATTAATACAGTTGTGTACTACATATGTGTTCACTATACAAACTGAGCTAGCTAAACTGAATTATACACCAACAGATATTATTTTCTTTAAAATATTGTATAAAATATATGTTAGTATAGCTGTTTACTTTTATAATTTTATAACCTACATATATATACATACATACATACATACATATATATATATATATATATATATATATATATATATATATATAGTATATTACAATTTATACACTATTTCTACATACTAGGTTCGTTCAATTCCAGTCCAACCACCATCGGACGATGGTTGGGTCAAGTTAGAATCTTAAAAAAATGGGGCAATTAAATTATTCGTATAAAATAATCAAACCAAACCCGTTTTTAACCCTTCCCTTCCCATATACTACTCTTTTCAAAGGGTGGCCGTGGCTTTAACGGATTAGTTTTCAATGTTTTGTTCTTATTTGGGGGAGAGCGAGGTTTATACTAGTTTGGGCTTGTGCGAGATTTCTAGCCCACTTCAGATTTCAGATTTAGTTTCTTTGGGCTTCGCTTGTCAAGTTTATCATAGGTTAGAGTAAGAGCAACTATGAACCCGTTAGTATTAGGGAAAACCATTATAAAATCTACAAGGTCTTCTCAGTTACGTGCTTGACCAAGTTAAAGTACTAAAGTTTATAGCAAAATATGCTGGTTTAGCTGCTGATGTTTTGCCCATAAAAAAAAACTGTTTATGTTTTAATTTTGTAGTATATGGCATATTCAGCTATAAACTTCTGATTAATGGAATGCTGCAGATGATTGGTAGTTGCTAAGATGACAATCTAGTTTGGATGTTAGTAATTATTGTGATACATTTGCATGTCATCCTTTGCTTAAAAAAAAGCTATAAACTTCTGAACATCTACGTCATTTGCATTCCCGCATGACTATTCAAAGTGTAGTGAAACTCTTTCAACAATTGGAATCTCTATTTATTTTTTTATTTTTATCATGTCCATGTTAAAATTAGTTACACATGAAAGGAGTGGTGATTGGTTGATAATATAAAAAAATATTATATTAACAATGTATCAAATTCAAGATGTATCTTCTTGTTTTGAAGCAGTTGAGCTACTTGAGGCGAGAACAATTTAAATTGGAAGACATCATTATTTCCTCTGCTACAACGTGGGTTACACTGCTTTGTCTACCGATGTACCCAAAAAATGATAATGATATAGTTAAAATTTGAAAAATATTAGAATACATTTTCTTACTTGAATATTGGAACAGATTTAACATGTAAAATCGAACAGTAAGAAATAAACATGTTTTTTAGGTTACCCTGTTTAATAAACAATTTGAAGTAAATATTATTATTATTATTATTATTATTTTATTTTTGCATAATTTTAAGAAAATTATAATGACAAGTGAGAAGTTGATATGATTAGTTATTTAGTTTTTTCTTTTGAGAAGAATGATTAGTTATTTAGTTTGTGTTTCTATCCTATGTCCTTACCATTAGCTATAGAATTACTCGAATCTGATTTTGTAACATTCTTAAATTGGCATTCTTAGAGACTTGGCATTTTCCTAATGAAATTATCCATAATAGTGTTTAGGGGCCGGTTTTTACCAATTGTTTCTAGCTAAGATTTAACTTTTTAATATTATATATAATGTTTAAATTCATTTATACATTATATTTAGAGTTTAACTTCTATGTACCGTCAGACTAAAATATTTTTATACTGATATCTAATAATATAATAATATCTTAACAAATCAACACATTATTATTATTTCTCTCTCTTAGTTATTAAAATAAAACTACATAGGTTAAAATGTTAGTGAATGTTAGTATAAAACTTTTTACAATGACAATATATACTACTTTAATCCAGTGAATTGAGAAAATAAAGCTATATTTTCTCTTTTAATATCCTGAGTAGAGATCTTAATTAATATATTTTAGCTAATTAAGAGTGGATGTACCTACTTTATCACTTTACCCTCAAAACTCATTTTAAAGAACCTAATCTTACACTAGCACACCATCCCGGATAGCATGGCTTTCTATAATAATCCAACAATAATCAAGTTTAAATAAAAAAGGTAAGTCATTTGAAAAACAAAAATAAGACCGATCTCAGCTCAAGCACTCCCCCCATCCCTTCAACACCTCTATTAGGTAGCTTTCATGAATAAAATATCTAGAATTGTTAAATGTTACTGTGGATGCGATGTTTTAATTTGGTTGTTTCTACTTATGAAATCGTGGACTCATACCCACCGTCTGTAATGGGGACTAAAGATTATGTTCCATTCCCTGGGGGGCCACGGTGAGAGAATATGAGTATTTAACTATGTACCTCTTTTGTTTCTTCTTCGAAATTTGTTTAAAAGGTAAATGAACGTAGAATTCAATCGGTTAGTGCCACGTGTGGGCTTTTTTTTTTTTTTTTACCAAACTGAGTTCCTCCTAGAAACTATTTATCAGTTTAGGGTTATTCTGAAACTATTTATCAATGGGGGATCGTTTTGAATATTTTATTATTTTTCGGTCTGACGAGTCAAAGGCACCACTGCAGATGGCGCCTTTGAAGGCGCCACTGCAGTTGGCGCCTACACTTTTATAAAAAAAAAAAATCAAAAGGGGAGGCGCCAAAGGGAGTGGCGTCCTCCCCCTGCTAGCTACTGTAGCAGCACCTTTTTTAAAAAAAATTTGTTTTTTTTTTAAAAATAAAAATTTTATTTCTAAAAAAACCCATTCACCAGATAATTAATTGAATTCATCAGATATTTGTACCCGATTCACCAGATATTTACACATGCTTAACCAAAAAAATTTATTTCTAAAAAAAACACATTCACCAGATAATGAACTGAATTCACCAAATATTTGTACCCGATTCACTAGATATTTACACATACTTAACCAAAAAAATTTATTTGACTTTTTTAAAAAAATAAAAATTTTATTTCTAAAAAAACTTATCCACCAGATAATGAACTGAATTCACCAGATATTTGTACCCGATTCACCAGATATTTACACATACTTAACCAAAAAAAATTATTTGACTTTTTTAAAAAAATAAAAATTTTATTTCTAAAAAAACCCATTCATCAGATAATGAACTGAATTCACCAGATATTTGCACATACATGACCTGATTATGGAGACACCGCGATTTCTCTTGTATTATATATAATATAATGAGAAAGGGAATCTTTATATTATGAGCTTGTTGAGAGAGCTTTAGACGGAACTATCAACGACAGGATCAAGGAATATTCATCTCAGGTAAACCGAGATCAGTTCCTTGCTTAGGAGATGGCTGGGAGCCTTGGGTCTCCCTTCAGATCATTCTCTTCCGCGAACATTTTTCTCTTTGTATTTTGTTCAGTTCAGTAAAAAGCTTCCTCTCTCTGTGGGAAGAAGGCAGCGAATGCTTTTTGGTGTAAATTGTTATTGCTATTATTTTTTTTATGCCTCCTGTAGTGCTGAGGTGGAGGCCTCACAAATATTTGGGATTTTTTTATTTCAATTATTTTATTATTTTGTCTGTTTTATTGGTTATTTTATTATTTTATATTATTTTATTTATTTTGTTTGTTGGTTGCTTGATCAGGAAGGGATTCATTTATTAGGATCAGAGGATTAGACATGGTCAACTCATTAGTTTGCCAACAAGAAAAACAAGTGCATGCACACGCCAGGTTCACCTCCCCTTTTCTTTTTCTTTTTTCTTTTTCTACACGTTCGTTCTGCTATATTTCTTTTTCGGCTTTTTGACCAAACTGGGTTCCTTTTAGAAACTCTTTACCAGTTTAGATATCTGGTGAATGGGTTTTTTGAGAAATAAATACAAGAGAAACCGGGTACAAATTATAATTTCAAGAGGTTACTCTCATTATATTATATATAATACAAGAGAAACCGCAGTGTCTCCATAATCAGGTCAGGTATGTGCAAATATCTGGTGAATTCAATTCATTATCTGGTGAATGGGTTTTTTTAGAAATAAAATTTTTATTTTTTTTAAAAAGTCAAATAAATTTTTTTTGGTTAAGTATGTGTAAATATCTGGTGAATCGGGTACAAATATTTGGTGAATTCAGTTCATTATCTGGTGGATGGGTTTTTTTAGAAATAATTTTTTTATTTTTTAAAAAAAGTCAAATAAATTTTTTTGGTTAAGTATGTGTAAATATATGGTGAATCGGGTACAAATATCTGGTGAATTCAGTTCATTATCTGGTGAATGGGTTTTTTTTGAGAAATAAATTTTTTTGGATAAGTATGTGTAAATATCTGGTTAATCGGGTACAAATATCTGGTGAATTCAATTCATTATCTGGTGAATGGGTTTTTTTAGAAATAAAATTTTTATTTTTTTTAAAACATCAAAATTATAAAAAAAAAAGGTGCTGCTACAGTAGCACACTGTAGCGCTATTGTAGCTAGCAGGGGGAGGACGCCACTGCCTTTGGCGCCTCCTCTTTTCATTTTTTTTTTTATAAAAGTGTAGGCGCCAACTGCAGTGGCGCCTTTGACTCGTCAGACCGAAAAATAATAAAATATTCAAAACGACCCCCCATTGATAAATAGTTTCAGAATAATCCTAAACTGATAAATAGTTTCTAAAAGGAACCCAGTTTGGTCAAAAAGCCGCCACATGTGATCATTAATTGTGTTTTTTCTTTGAATATAATTTTTATACGTTGTCCGTTTAAAAAACTTTTATACTAACGTTAAATAATATTTTGTAAAACCATAGAATTTTTTTTTATAAATCAACATTTTTTTAATTTTTGTCTCTTAATTATTAATTATGATAAAAGTATCCATATCAAAATATTACTAGATTTTACACTAAGAACGTGTTTGGAAAAACTAAAAAAAACAATTATATTAATAATCAATTTTTGTATAATCGATTATCTCAATAATCGATTATAATCGGAATCTGTTTTTGTTTGGGTCTATTTTCTAAAAAACGATTTTAAGATAATCTGTTTCGTTTGGATGGTGTAAAAAAATCACTTTTTGTAGTAAATTACAAAATAGGATATGAAACTGTTTATATAATTTAATAATATTTGTTTTTTGCAGGGATAAACAGGGAAGAGGGTTTTGAGAATGAAAAATAATAAAATCACAATGATCTTAAGCTAGAACAAACTAGATTGCAAAAATCGACTTTTTTTCAAAAAAAAAAACTTTTCTATGAATTTAAGCAAAATGCCAAACATACTAAATTATTTTAAAAATAATTTTTTGAGGATAAAACAGTTATAATCTAAAAAATTAAGCATTCCCAAACATGCTCTTAACAATGTATATTACTTTAAAAAAATTTCTTTTGTATCGTGATTAAGAGTTGTGTTAAAGTGTGACCGACGAGCTTTAGGACAAACAAGCTAGCCCAACGTGTGTGCAGTGCAGCTGCATCTCTGCCCAACATACTGTTCCTTTTCCATTCTTCCGATAATGCCTTCTCTCATTATATTATTGCATGAGCTAATGGCCATTGCGCACATATATTTTATATCGGCAAACAAGACAAAATAGACCCTATAGGTTTTCGTAGTTTTATCTTCTCCCTTCCTTTGAGGGAAGAATTGCCCTTGTTTATATGCAATTTTATCAAGTGTGTAGATCTGATCATAGCAAAGCATATTTTTATTGCTCCCATTACTAGTGACAGAACGGTGATGATTTTGTGATATATGAATCAAATGCATAAAGACAAGTGTCAAATTAAGGGTAATATATTTAGACACACTGTCTCACATGTTGGAATGTAATTGAAAGAAGTAGTTAATTTGTTATTGTTAATTGGGTAGTTAGTGTAATAATTAAGAGTGAGTTACTCAGTGAGAGTAGTGATCCATATATTTTTTTGGTTTTTCAGGGTATCCTTCACGCGAAACTCCGGAGACTAATCTCTCGAGATACTGGATGACATTGAAGGGTTGACCTCTCTCAATCAGGTTTTCTCCATATACAAGAGTCAGGGATCGAACCCCTGTCCACTTGCTTGAGGGGTCTAATCTCATTACCACTTGGATCAACCACATGTTGATAGTAGTGATCCATATATAAGTCTCTATAAATAGACTTAGTGCAAGTGTAATTGTAAGTGTAATGCAAGTGCAACTGTATAAAATTTTCATATTACACCTTCTTCTCCAATTCTCTCTTATCTTTCTATTCTTTCTATGTGTGCATTATTAGTGAATGTAAGTAATTGTGTTCCAATATCAAATCCCTGATCACTCACATATTATGACATGGACACTTTTTTTCACCATTCATCATACCTTATTATTTGATACTTGATGTGGTAGGAATTAAATAGAATAGTATTATTGATTTTAAAATAATCTAATAAATTTTATAGGTAAAATTTAATTTGGTATATTATTAATATAATTTTTTTATAATATGAATCAATTACAAATAATCGTATGTGACTTATAAAGTACATAAGTAGTCATAATAAGATCGAGATATTTTTAATAATGTGATCTATGATTGATTGATAGTGTAAATTTTTTTTTTGACAAGGATAGTGTAAACTTAATATTAATAATAAGTAGGAATTAAATCCTCATATCTGATAAGAGTGTGAGTTGTGTGTGAGATATCTATCAATGGCGTCTTCTAGCTTTGCTCAGTTAACATTAGAGGATGAGGAGGCGGATTTGGAGGTCCCAGTGGAAGAGTTTCGACGAGTACTGGATGGAGACCCAGCCCTGTGCCTGGTTGGGAGATTCCTGACAACGAGGTCAATCAGGTTTCACATGATGAGGAGAAGGATGGCTGGCGTCTGGAAGCCAGGAAGGGGCGTAAACGCGAAGGAGGTAGAGGGAGGTATAATTCTATTCCAGTTCTTCCATAAGGTGGGTGTCCAACGGGTACTGAGGGGTGGACCGTGGTCTTTCGACGGACATTTGTTGATACTGGGAACGATGCAGGAGGGTCAGACACCACTGAAGTGGAACTTTTCAACGTACCCTTCTGGGTTCAAGTTCATAATATCCCTGTTGGTTTTTATGACAGAAGCGATGGAGAAGCACCTGGAAAACTTTCTAGGTGAATTCATAGAGTGCGATGGAAAAAACAATTCAAATTTCCTTAAGTCCTATATGAGATTCCGAGTGCTCCTTGATGTGCGCAAGCCACTGAAGAGACTGAAGAGAGTGAAGAAACCTGGAGGGGAGGCAAAGGAGGTTTAGTTCAAATATGAAAGGTTGGGGTCTTTTTGCTATCTGTGTGGAATGCTAGGTCACATGGAGGATTTCTGTGAGAAATTATTTCTGCTAGATGATGATGATGATGGTAGCCGATTATGGGGACCGGAGTTACGGGTTGAGCAGCGGAGGAACCAGGGGGATGATGGTGAGGGGTGGCTAAGGGAGGAAGGAGCTGAGAGTTGGGAAGCACCAAATATGTAGAAAGTTTCGAAATTCAAATCTGCAGTTAATGCAGATGCGGATCCTAAGGAGGTGATTACTGGGGCAGTAAATGATGTAAAAATCAGGGAGAAATTTTTGGTTTAATTTGTTGACATATTTAGAAACCCAAATATTCTCTTTCCTAAAATTAAGGATAAAGTTATTGGAGAGAGAGGAATGGATACGGAAATGAAAGAAGGTAATCATGAGGGCAATCATGAGGAGAGAGAGTTGGAGTGGGATGAGAAAAGAAAGTTAACAGAGTTGGTGGGTGAAGGAGATCACGTGTAGGGGAATCAAAGAACGTGGACTGCATGGAAATTGGTCCCGATAGTGTGATTCCAAAAAAAATTTTAGCGGCAGACCTTGGCAGCCAGGGTTGCCGGGGACTATGAGTATACTAAGTTAGAACTACCGAGGCCTGGGCAACCTGCGTGCAGTTTCTTCGCTGAGGGACCTCGTTCGGGACCACAAATCGGAAGTTATTTTGCTTTTTGAAACTTTATGTCACTCAAATAAAATAGAGGAAATTCGTGTAAAGTTAGGATTTGATTTTTCTTTTGTTGTTGATAGGGAGGGACGTAGTGGAGGTATTGCGATTATTTGGAAACAATTCTTTGAATGTCGCATTATCAATTACTCAATGAATTTTATTAATGTGGAGGTATCTGATAACGACAAAGGTTTATGGAGGTTGACTGGGTTCTATGGCTATCCTGAGAGGACCAGAAGACGGGATTCCTGGAATTTATTAAGAAACTTAGCTACAATGTCATTGTTTCCTTGGTGCATTATTGGGGACTTCAATGACTTGTTGATGGCTGAGTACAAGAGGGGAAGAGTCGGTCACACTACAAAAAATCAATTGTTTAGCGACCGGCATATTCAGTCGCTAAACTTTCTAATTCAGTCGCTATTTAATTTAGCGACCGATTAATGGTGGTGACTGATAACCTGGTCGCTAAGATTTTAGAGACCGAAATATTAATTCGGTCGCTGAATAATAAAAAACGGTCGCTACAGGGTTGCTCGCACTGTTTGGGTAACCATTTTTAGTGACCGATAATCGATTACTAATTCGGTCGCTAATGTTGGTTACTGTTAACCTATATTAGCGACGGATTTTCGGTCGCTAGACCACAATCTGTTATTGTTACATAAAGTTTAGCGACCGAATTATTGGTTTCTAATTCGGTCGCTAAACTGGATTTTATTAATTTTTTAAAAATTTAATTTTTAAAATAATAAATTTTTTATGTTTTTCTTTAAAGTTTAGCAAAATTACTAATAAAACACACCAAATTACTAATGAAATATACAATCATAAGAAATAATGAATATATATATAAAAAAATAATCCAAAGTGTAGTACAAGAATTGTTTAAAGTCAAAAAAAATGAAAAAAAAAAATCAGTCATGATGAGGGGGAGGTGAAGGAACCCAATCATCCTCACCGTCCGTACCACCGACATCAGCTATCTGATCGTCCTCTGCAGAGAGCGACATCGATGAGTGGGCGGTGGAACGGGAGGAAGCGGCAGATGGCGGCACAACCGTCGAGCATCACCCGAGCAAGCGGAGTCCGGATCCTCATCTGCTCCAACACCAGCCGCATGATGTATGGCCGCCTTTCGATGCTCATCTCGCATCATTTCTTTGGTGTGAGCCTGAGTCAGCCTGCATAATCTGGTTCGTCATCTGCTGCTCTATCTCGCTCTTCTCCCGAAGCTCCGCGTTCAGCTGCGTGATGGTGTCCTGCATTTGGTTGAACTGCTCCTGAGGGATGGTATCGGCGTAGGAAGGAGCAGGGGTGCCGGATGATGAAGCGATAAACTCGCCTCCCAGGTGTCCGAGGCCATACACGTGCCCCTTCTTGTTCCTGCCCCTGACGACCTCCAAATAAATGGCATTATCGTCGACGGAGATAGGAGAGTTAGGCCCATCACCAGTCAAGGCCTCATCTTGTGACTGTGAGGCACGTGATATGGCATCTTCCTTCTTCTCGTTGAAGCCCACCTACAAAGTATAGTTGAAAAGATTTAGTTAAAATTATAATCAATATTAATAAATCATTTATAATAAATTACAAGTAGACACTAAATTGTTTTTTTGCTTACAGCATAGTTACAGGCCTTGTCGTTGACGCATGTCCCCGACTTCAACTTCTCCGTCCTCTCCACCAACTCCATAAACAATTAAGCATCATCAACCAAGCATAATCTTAAAGTAGGTTAAAAGGGTATCATATAACATATTTTGAAACAAATTGCTATTTAAGGGTATCTAACATTGCTCTTTAAAATAGTGCTACCAACATAAAAAACTTTCCAGCATCACTCTTCATTTTCATTGTCAGGAACCCGTGGTGGCCTCGCCGGAGGAGCTGTCGGACAAAGAGAGGAGGAGAGGAGCTGAGCAGGGAAGGGAAGAAACAAGAGGGAAAATGAAAAATTAGGGGGGGGGGGGGGAGGCCGCGTGCATTTTAGGGTTTTTATGATTAGCGACCGAAATAATTCGGTCCCTAACCTGGTGGCTAAATCGGTCGCTAACTGGATTAATTTGAAATTTAAATTTATTAATTTAGCGACCGATTTAATATCGGTCGCTAACACGCTCTATTTAATTTTTTTTACGTGTCATTTAGTGACTGAATAAATATCGGTCGCAAATATAATTAAAATTTAACCGTTGTATTTAACTCGGTCGCCATTTCGGTCGCTAAAAAGTCAACATGTTTTGACTTTTAATTTCCTTTATTTAGTGACCGAAATAGCGACCGATAACTCTGCTACGCTCTATTTCGGTCGCAGTATCAACTATAACCAGATTTCATGTAGATCCTACAATCGGTCGCCATTTCAATCACAAACAGCAACCAACAAATTCGGTCACTATTTTCGGTCTCTAAATAACCTTTTTTTTTGTAGTGTCATTTGAACTGTCTTATCAATGGTTTCCGTGACACTATTCGAGAGTGTAATCTAATTGATCTTCCTCTTAATGGGTATCAGTTTACTTGGGCAAACCGTCGTGATTATGATAGTGCAGTGGAAGAACGTCTTGATAGAGCTTTGGCTTCTGAGGTGTGGTTGAATTTATTTCCGAATGCACAATTATCAAATCTTTTAGCTCCTGTATCGGATCATTCACCACTCCTACATTGTATTGATCAGCGCCCTGCTCAGAAGCACCAGAGAAAGTTTCGCTTTGAGAATCGTTGGCTTGAAGAACTCGAGGTGGGTGATGTGGTGCGATCTAGCTGGGAGAATGGGATACATGATGATGTTATTTCTAAACTAAAGCAGTGTAGTAAGGATCTAGAGGTTTGGAGTAAGAAACTTAATGGGAATTTCCGAAAAGAAGCAAATCAGTGTAAAAGGCTTTTGAATGCTACTAGAATTTCTCATGATCCAGAGGATGCCTCGATTCATGAGAGACAACGAGAAAGGCTTGCATCAATTTTGTCTCGAGAGGAGATCTATTGGAAGCAAAGAGCCAAGGCCTTTTGGCTTAGAGATGGAGATGCAAGTACAAAATGTTTTCACTTGACTGCTACTGCTAGGAAGAGAAGGAAAATTATTGACAAGCTAAAAAATGATAACAATGAATGGGTAGGTGGTCAACCGAGTCTTTGTGAGCTTGCAAATGACTACTTTGGAAACCTGTTTCTAGAACAACAGAGCATTTATTCTCCAGTTATTGAGGCAGTGTCCCCTATTGTCTCGGTGGAAGATAATCAAGGGTTGGAACTCCCCTTCACTGGAGAGGAATTCAGAGCAACTATTTTCCAGATGCACCCAGATAAATCTCCGGGGCCGGATGGTTTAAATCCTACTTTTTACCAGCATTTTTGGGATATTTGTGGCAAGGATATTTTCGCGGCTTGTTGCTACTAGTTGGAGATTGGTAACTTTCCATCAACTCTCAATGATACAAATATTGTTTTAATTCCTAAAGTTCTGTGAGAGACTTGAGACCTATATCATTGTGTAATGTTCTATATAAAATAGTGGCAAAAGTCTTAGCTAACAGGTTGAAAAAATTATTGCCAAAGTGTATCTCAGAAGAGCAGTTTGCTTTTGTAGAAGGAAGATCTATCCTGGATAATGTGCTCATAGCTTTTGAAATTATCCACCATATGAAATGCAAAACAAAGGGAGTTAGAGGTGAAGTGGCTTTGAAAATAGATATCAGCAAAGCTTATGATAGAGTGGACTGGGGTTTTTTCCGTGCTATGATGGAGAAGATGGGTTTCTGTGATAGATGGGTCAGATGGATTATGTTGTGTGTTTCCTCTGTTAGCTACTCGGTTCTGGTTAATGATGATTTTGTTGGACCAATTGTTCCAGGCAGAGGCTTAAGGCAAGGTGACCCTCTCTCCCCTTATCTCTTTCTTATCTGTGCTCAGGGCCTTACTTCCCTAATCAAAAGAGCTGAGGGGAGGGGTGACATTCATGGTATTCAAATTTGTCAGGGTGCTCCTTCTGTTAGTCACCTTCTTTTTGCAAATGATAGCTTTCTGTTCTTTAGAGCTAGTGAGCGTGAATGTAATGTGATGAAGTCAATTCTTGCTACTTTTGAAGCAGCATCAGATCAAGCAGTTAATTTCAGTAAATATGAGATTTTTTATAGTAAGAATGTGGATGATGGTACTCGATTGGCTTTATCTAATATCTTGGGAGTCCAGACCTGTCTTGGGTCAGGAAAATATTTGGGGCTTCCCTCATTAATTGGTAGAAAAAAGAAAGCTACATTTAATTATCCGAAGGACAGGGTGTGGAAGAAAATTAATTCTTGGAGTGGCTGACATCTCTCCAAGGCTGGCAGGGAGGTTCTGGTGAAGTCTGTGCTCCAAGCGATTCCAACTTATTGCATGAGTGTCTTCTTACTACCTCCTTCGTTGGCAGAAGAGATTGAAAGGATGATGAACTCTTTTTTATGGGGATCCAAGAAGGGAGATACTCGTGGCATTAATTGGTTGAAATGGGATAAGCTATCTATGAGGAAGGAATTTGGTGGCCTCGGCTTCAGAAATCTGGGAGCTTTTAATTTGGCAATGCTGGGGAAGTAAGGTTGGAAATTTGTTTCTAACCCACAAGCTATGGTCTCAAGGATTTTCAAAGCTAAATATTATTCTAGAGGTCGGTTCTTGGATTCGATTCTTGGTCATAATCCAAGTTTTATTTGGCGTAGCATCTGGAATTCCCGGGTCTTGTTAAATGAGGGCTCTAGATGGAGAATTGGCAATGGACACAATATTCCAATCCTAAATGAGCCTTGGATTGCAAATGGTCAAAGGCTGCATCACCATTTTAACTTAACCCAAATGGCTCATAATTGGGTGGTTAGTGATTTTATTATGCCTGGTACCAGAAGATGGAATGAAGATTTTGTGCGTAAGTTTTTTACTCCTTGTGATGCTGCTACTATACTTGCCACGTCCTTAGTTGATGAAGTAGGGGAGGACATGTGCATATGGAAATATAGTAAGGACGACTTTTATATAGTTCGTTCATCTTATAGACTTTGTATCAAATCCTTATTGAACACGACTCATCTGAAACATGATGGAGATTGGTGAAGTATTTGGAACTTGGAAGTGCCCCCCAAAGTGAAGTCCTTCATTTGGCGCGCATGCAGGGAGGTTCTTCCCACTAGAATAAACCTGTAGAGGCATGGGGTGGCTTGTACAAGTTCGTTTGTGAGATGCGAAACTGGTCTTGAATCTCAGTGTCATGCATTACTGCAGTGTGACAAGAGTAGAGATATTTTGATTCAAGCTGGGTATTGGCACATCATTGATCCATTTCTTAACTAGGTGAACTCTTTCTGAGTTATATTTATTGGTCAGTGGTGTTATTGACTCAAATAAAAGGGTGGATTTTGTGATGATATTGTGGGGCATATGGAAGGTCAGGAACCAAAAATTGTGGAACAATGAGGATATGACTGGAACTCAAGTCATCAGCTGTTCAAAAGAGATGTTGTCCAGTTAGATTTTAGCTAGGAAAAGGAAACCCCCTTGGGTGGCTGTTGGTCTTGGCATTACCCGAGCTAAATGGTCACCTCCTCCTTTTGGCTCTTTGAAATGCATTGTTGACGCAGCTTTCTTTGAGGCCATAAATTTATCCGGGTTTGGTATGTGCATCCATGATCATGAGGGCAAGTTTGTTCAAGCTAAAACAATGTGGATAAAATCAAAGTTGGAAGTGAAGGTGAGGGAAGCAATGGGTCTCTTGTTTGCCATTAAATAGTGCATTGAGCTGGGTTTCACCAACGTCCACTTTGCAGTTGATAGTAAAGGAGTGGTGGATGAGTTATCTTCATCAAAGGAAAATATTACTGAGTTTTGTATCATTGTCAATTGTTGCAAGGGTCTTACTTCTTACTTTACAAACTTTTCAACAAAGTTTATTAAGAGGCAAACAAACAAAGTGGCTCACTCTTTGACTAGGGCGTCTTTGTTGCATGCTAGCTGCTGTTGTTTTTATATTGCTCCTAGTTGTACTACTGATACTATTATGAATGAATTGTCATAATTTAGTTTTTATAAATAAAAAAAAGGAATTAAATCCTTATTATAACTAAGTCAACAATATATAACTAGCACATTTTTTTTTTTGCATAAATTTCTCGAGTGTTAACACAGCACGTGTTTATTAGTGAACATGAGTTGGTCCTACCATCATGGTGGACTTATGACAAAGGCAAACTGGTCGGAAATTTCATGCGAGAGTTGTCAAGAACAATTGAACAAACTATGATTCTATGAACAAGTTAGGTATATCAGCAACCAGGCTGGGTGGACTCACAAAGGAAGACATCAATTTGTAATTTTCAATCATAATGAAAAGATGATGAACAATCGATCACATTTATTGAGTCAAACACTCTCCTCGTTAGAAGCAATGTTTTATGGAAAAATTAAAATATATTATTTTTTAAAATAATAAATACTACACAATTTTACATATAAATTTGTGGTTATTTTTTCTTAATCAAGGTTGTGAGAACTCAGGACACTAATTAACATTTTTTTGTTTTGAGAATATTAACGAGTGTTTTTAAAATTATATTTAAGGAATAAAAAAAGAAAATTTATTTAAAAAATGATGTATATAGATTTTTTAAAAAGTATTATATTTAATTTCTTAATAGAAACTTTTTTTTATGGGTTTTTTAATTAATGTTATTAGGTACTTGTTAGTAATATCTTTATTTTTTTATTTTTTATTTTGTAATAACTGCACTATTTCATTTAGTTAATTAATGTACCCAAGAGTGTTTGGATGAGATGACATGGATCTCTTCCAGCTTAATCAAAGGTATTGAGTTTGAATCATGACTTTGAGAATACAACAATATTAAAATTCTTGAGACTGAGGTAGAACTTTATCGTCCTTATAATTTTATCCGGTTCAAGAGATTAATCACCATAATTTTATGTGTCGGGAACAAAAAAAAATTTAGTTAATGAATGTAGTAAAGAAAGGGAAACCAAACCGCCTTTTGGTTGGGCCAATCATAGTTTTTGATGAGACATTTGATTCAGCCATGAACGATCACGTTCCAAGGTTTTGAATCGCACATATATAACTTTCAAAATCAATGTACAACGTCAACAAAATATCTTGAGGACATTTTTTATTTTTGGTCATTTCATTAAGCATATAAGGACATTTTGGGGTAATCAGTTCGACTTTTTAGATCCCTCTTCCCATTGCTTGACCATTTCCCATACACTTTTCTCTCCTATCCTTGTCACTCACAACTCACAATCACGCTTCCTTTTGTGGGATTCACTGTTTCTATGTTGATAGATTATAAATTTCGACCTTTTGAATAATTTTGGATTTGATAAAAGGATTTAATTGATAAATAATAATTGTATAAAGTTTTTTTATATTGTCAATCAGAAATTGATATATTATTGTAAATGTTTGATTCTTATCTTAACTATATTAAAAGTCATAATTCTATGATTTCTGATTGATTGTTTCTGTATATAAATTAAACTCTTGATAAAATTTAGGTGTAGTTCCTTGAATATTGATATTGTTTTTCAATAAAATAAAGATATAGTATAATTGTATAACATATAAATAATAAAAATATAATATATGTAATAATTATTACATGCATTGTATATAAAAAAAAATTATTACATACATCTTATTCATGTTAAAGAAAATACATAGCAAGTAGATAGAAAACAGCACTTAAGTTTTTTCTTTTTACATTTTAGTCTTTTAGATATTGCTTATTACATAAAATCAAAAATAATTTTTTTATTAAGAAATCAAGTGTATCCTTTTTAATATATTAAATATATTATTTTTTAATAAAAATATTTTTTAATTTCTTAATCTTTTTTTTGACGAACTTTAATTTCTTAATCAATGCATTAAAAACATTTGCTTTACTTTTTATAACATTTATTTAAATTTGTTGTTTAAATAACATTTTTTGTTGAAATAATCCAGGTTCTAATTAAACCCCATTTTTCCAAAACAAGAAAATTTATTATTATTACTTATTTATTTTTGTTGTCTTCCCCAACTCTTTTGAGGGTTTTGTTGATTCTGATATATAAAAGTAAGAGATATTTGTATCTGCCTCTTCTTCTTTCTGAGGAAAAAAATTATATTCTCCAATTTGCAGCCACCCACCTTATCTCTTGTCTCCGTCTCTCTTTATGTTCTCCTCTTGTTGGAGTATAACCAGATCATTGGTTTTTCTTCAAAAAGGACAACAACCTAAGAGAGACACATGGAGGCTGTTCTTCAGACCAAAGGGCTTCTCTCCCTTCCCACAAATCCCAGGGTTAGAGCTTTACACTCATCCCATGTCTTAAAGCAAAGATTTTTCTCACCAAAGCACAAAACCATTGATGGGTCTTCTTTGAATCTCACCAATATTTCCCCAAAACTCCATAGTGGTTTTGCTTCTAAAGCTAATAATGTCTTTGGTCAAAGGGACAAAAGTTTATTCATCTGTAGGGCTGAAGCTGCTGCTGCTTCAGCTGATGGGCAACCTGTATTTGGAGAAATTGAGGCTGAGAAACCAAAGTTTTTGGGTCTTGAAGTTACCACACTCAAGAAGATTATACCACTTGGGATGATGTTCTTTTGTATCCTCTTCAATTACACCATTCTTAGAGACACCAAGGATGTGTTGGTCGTGACAGCAAGAGGAAGCAGTGCTGAGATTATACCATTTCTTAAAACATGGGTTAACCTTCCTATGGCTGTAGGGTTCATGTTGTTGTACACAAAGTTGTCTAATGTTTTGTCCAAGCAAGCTCTTTTCTACACTGTTATTCTCCCTTTCATTGCTTTCTTTGGGGCTTTTGGGTTTGTTTTGTATCCTCTTAGCAACTATATTCACCCTGAGGCATATGCTGATAAGCTTCTCAACATCCTAGGCCCCAGGTTCCTTGGTCCACTTGCAATTATGAGAATATGGAGCTTCTGTTTGTTCTATGTCATGGCTGAATTGTGGGGGAGTGTGGTCATTTCAGTGCTGTTTTGGGGGTTTGCTAATCAGGTAGTTTTATTTCATGAACTGATTTTGTTAGTTTGTTTTTGGTTTGATTCTGTGATAGAGTATAGTTTGATATAAGGTATCAGCTTATGATATAATTTTAATTCTGGAATCCTAATCATGGCATGTTGATTACCTTTGTTGGATATTTTGCTATTCATACATGAGCATATTCCATATACTGGTTGATACTGGTTGGATGAAATTTAGATATGGTTGCTCATCAGGATTGGCTATTGGATGGTTTTATTTTTATATATTGATTATATTCTCTGTTGTCATATATATGCTGGTTTTTATTTATTTTCTTCAAATTTGCAGGTTTGTGTTAATTATGCTTCTTTGTCCTGTACATTTGATGCTCAGACTTGGATGAGTGGCTTCCGTGTCTTTAATAATTAATATTTTGGTAGAATTGATTACAGTGAATAGAAAGAAAAAGTTCTTCAACAAATATAAAGTTTGGTTTTGTGTCTGTTTTTCTGAGTTTGTGTGGACCTGTTTTTGATGTCAAATTGGTTGGATTGGTTTCATGAATGGAAATGGCATATCGAGTTATACATTGCTTTGAAGTTTGAAGTTTGAAATTGAATCCGAAAACTGGCTTGATATGCATGTGTCAAGCAACAATATTGTCCCGATTCTTTCCTCTGTAATTATGCAATTCTTATATTTTGTCATTACTTTTATTTTTCTTTTTAGTTAGTTGTCTTAATATTAGCTGATGATGCTATTGGTTTTCTGAATAGTTCGACTCTGGTGTCCTGACTTAGCATTGTACTTCAATCTGTTGTTTAGACTTGCGAGGAGATGAATGAAAACATGGACATGTTGCTACACTGTATATGACCTATTATTTCCATGCTATATATTCTCCTCCTTAAGTGGAATTTGAGATCATGTAATTATTATGTACTTTTAAGTTTTAATCTTTGTTATGTTTGTTTTGTTAACATATGGTCTAATAATATCCTACTGATGTCTCATTATTTCCTACATCATGGATTTTTCTCTCTTTAATGAGGTTTTTAGAACTATAGACACTGATCACTCTTCCATTTGAATGAAGTGGTAAGTTAATTGATATGATTAATCATTAATACGTCAACAAATAAACTGATAGAATTAAGCACCATAGTAACTTTTGATGTTTTTTTCAGTTTATTTTTCTTGTTTTGCATCTTTTGGCTTATTTAGCATGGAAAGCCTTTGATAACTTGCTTAGCAAAATATTGTTTTTTCTCGTGTGTATTTTAATAGCATCACTTAGTCATTCTTTCTTTCTCTATTTGGCCAATGGTATTCTTTAGTCATGTTATTTATAATAATCTGAGTTATAGACTTTCAGAATTGAATCAGGTTCTGAAACTGTTTTGGCTCTAGCAAAGCACTAATGGTAGTCAGTTGCTTGTTTCATTAGCTAACTGTACACAATTAGAATGCTATCATGTAATGGCTGGGTAAATTGTTGCATCCGTTTTTATGTTATCCAATTTTGAACTGCTTTATTCAATAAACATGGTAAATTGGATTATTTTGAAGAAAGTATTGTACTGAATATAAAGATCTATAAGATTTGAGTTTTTTTTTCTTCTTTTTGCAAATCGTTAACCCTTATTTTTTTCTGCAGATAACTACTGTTGAGGAAGCAAAACGATTCTATCCATTGTTTGGACTTGGGGCCAATGTAGCCCTTGTGTTTTCTGGTCGGACAGTGAAATACTTTTCTAATCTCAGGCAAAATTTAGGCCCGGGAGTTGACGGTTGGGCAGTCTCTCTAAAAGGAATGATGAGCATAGTTGTGCTTATGGGATTCGCAATCTGTTTTCTTTACTGGTGGGTGAATAACTATGTTCCACTTCCTACACGTAGCAAGAAGAAGAAGGTAATCTCTTCCAAGACAACTATATTATTGTGCACTTGGTTTTTAACTTTTTATGCCCAAGTGAGGCAGAAATATGCTCATGTTGAAGTTCATCTGTTTTCTCTCTCTTTTTTTATTATTAATGCTACATTCTCGACTCTACTAATTGAGTTACTAATACAAGTGAAACCAAAGCACTGTAGCAGTCTTCAACTGGGTTTTTAATATAACATTTAAAATATTAAATAATTTATCGTTTCTGCATTATGGTTAGTTCACTTATAGGTGTATATAAGACATTGTCCCAGCCATGTGGCCCTGCCCCCCCTTTGGCTTTTTTTTTTTTTTTTTGATGTGACATGCAATTCTGAAACTTTAATTTTGGGATAATTTGAAATAAGTTGACTGACATTTTTTACCTTACTATGCATTTTTACAGGAAAAGCCCAAAATGGGAACAATGGAGAGCTTGAAGTTCTTGGTGTCTTCAAGGTACATCAGAGATCTCGCCACTTTAGTGGTTGCATATGGAATCAGCATTAATCTTGTTGAGGTTACATGGAAGTCTAAGCTCAAAGCTCAGGTAATGTAAAAAAGAAGTTGCTTTTGTCTTGGTTTTAGTTTAGGAGAATGCTAACAAATGTCTTTAAGGTATTGTTTAAGGAACCAAAGAAGGAAAATTTATATGGGAAATAGTGTATTTAGCATTTCGATGAGTGTGACACTTAGTTTTTCAATACGAATTTTCCTTTTGTAGGTTCCTTAACCAATGCCCTTAGGGCATTCGTTAGCAAGACCCTTAGTTTTATTATTACTGGCTATTTCATTGTATCCTTTCTCTCTCTCATAAACCTCTACAAACTGTGCAGTTTCCTAGCCCAAATGAGTACTCTTCTTTCATGGGTGACTTCTCCACTGCAACTGGAATTGCCACATTCACAATGATGCTCCTAAGCCAATTTATATTTGAGAAATATGGATGGGGAGTTGCTGCCAAGATCACACCTACAGTCCTGCTTTTGACAGGAGTTGGTTTCTTTTCTCTTATATTGTTTGGAGGCCCAGTTGCACCTATTATTGCAAAGTTTGGAATGACTCCACTACTAGCAGCTGTGTATGTGGGTGCCCTGCAGAACATTTTCAGCAAGAGTGCCAAGTACAGCTTATTTGATCCCTGCAAAGAAATGGCCTACATACCCTTGGATGAGGATACCAAGGTTTGGATTCTTATCTGCACTAAATTTACGCGAAACTTTCAATGGCCATAATTTTTAAGATCTATTTGCTTTGTTTCCAATTTTCCGTTTTTATTTCCCATTTTCATTTCGTGTTTTCATTAATAATTGCAAAAATGTCATTTTGTTTTCATTATAGTTACTGTTTTCAAAGATTTTAGAGGAAATAGTGAAAGTAACTAATAGTTTTCGCTATTCCCTGAATGAAAACAAGGTAACATTTGTGTAACTATTTTTGAAAAGAGGAGATTGTAACCATAGCAAATAGCCCCTTAAATTTCAAAGACTTGAAACTGTGCAAAGTTGTTTTACAATTCTATTTTTTAAACTGTTTTTATTTTTATTCCTTTGTGTAGGTTAAAGGGAAGGCGGCCATTGATGTTGTGTGCAACCCATTAGGGAAGTCTGGAGGTGCTCTCATTCAACAATTTATGATCTTAACTTTTGGTTCACTGGCAAATTCAACTCCATACTTGGGAGGCGTGCTTCTGGTGATTGTCCTTGCCTGGTTAGCAGCAGCCAAGTCCTTGGATACTCAGTTTACCGAGTTGCGTCGGGAGGAAGAACTCGAGAAGGAGATGGAAAGAGCAGCCGCTGTCAAGATACCGGTGGTGGCTGAGAATAATGGTGGTGGAAATGGTTCTTCAGCAGCAGGTGACTCCTCAAGTAGTCCATCTGAAGAAGCATCAACTCCCCGCAATATTTAGAATTATGCTCCTTTCTACGAAAATACCTCAGAGAAAAGAATAATTAGAACTAATGACAAAATTGTTAGGTGAGGTGAAAGAAACTATTGTTGTAGGTTATTACTATGCTTATAGAATAAGTTTTGCTACTATTTTTTGCCCCAATAGATGAGATGATTTTTATTACTGTATTTGGTTACTGTTTTGTAGAACTACATTAATTTTCCTATCAAAGAAACTAGTTTTGTAATCTGCGTTTTGCAATATACATGTATCTTAAAGGGGGATTGAACAGGGGGTTATGTTCGCCAAGTATTTGTTCTGCCGCAAGAGGTATTAATTTTAGTTGTGGTGGATGTTGCATTTTTAGTCAGCGCTATTTGTTTTAGGAGAATGATAGTTTAGTATCTTGTGCTGCACATATCATTTGATAAACCTATAAGCTCTCATGGCAAATGCCACGGTGAGAGATCGTGTCATGTCTCTTACTGTGACCCCAACGCCGTTTTACATAATCATCATATATGCATAGGCTCAAAGAGCACCACACATGGCGCTAACAACCAAAATGACTATGCCATAACATTGTTTTTTAACATGGGTTTTAGGGGAGAAGGGTATTGCTAATTTGCTGTGGAGGCTTACGGGAATTTAAATATTTTGCAAATGTCTTGCTCCGATTTGAAGAAACCAACTCCTGCTTACAAAAGCAGTACTGTAGGTGGGATCTCAATCCTCTAATTTTTTTTTGCGTCAAAAGTTACCCGACTTTCTATCTATCTCTCTCCTATATTACTTTCTCTTATCTTATTTTCCATTTTCTCTCACATCTTGGCAGCAACTCCCCACCCATTATATTGTTTGGAGGCCCAGTTGCAAATGTCTTATTCCTTTTTTAAAACAAAAAGAAAAAAAAAAGATAGGCAGACGATAGTGAAGAAAAAAAAGAGATAGGCAAACGATAGTGACCGGTAAGGCGCCAAAAAGACAGAAGCATTTAAGGCGCGTTTGGGTAAACAACTTAATTAAGAGCTTATCACATAAGACCTTATCGCATGAGAGCTTATGCCATAAGTGCTTAAAGAAAGAAAAAGAAAGAAAGGGATATGAGAGGATTCGAATAGTGAAAAACACGGAGAGGGTGTTTAGTGCATAAGCTCTTATGATAATTCCATGTTTTCTATAAGGTGACTTATAAAAATAAGTCAAAAACTCCTTATGAGATGACATAAGTTATTTTTATAAGCTCTGTCAAACACACTGCATAAGAGCTTATGTCATCAGATAAGTTAAAAGGAACTTAAATAAGCTCTTCCAAATGCCATCTTAATTGCTTCATAAACTACAGGGGAAGTTATGCTTTGTGAAAATACAAGAGAATCTGAAATTGAAGCATGAAAGAGGAAAATGTTATCCTCTATCTTATGCAGCACCAAGGTCAAATCTGAACAACATCAGGGGAAACATGGCTAAGCATGTGAATGGAATGTTGCAGCACAATGAAAAGCCACTACAATCACAGGAAACAATAATGGAAAATAGAAAGGGACAATGCTATGCAGCTTTGAGGCTGGCTGAGAGATCTGGCTCCTTGTTTTTGTTATAAATTCAACAAAGTATGGTTTGGGCTAAGATACACCATCTATATTTTATACCATCCATTACATCACCCACATGTCAAATGCTCCCCCAATCAATTTTATAGGTGGCACCTTTGACTTTTCTTCTGCTCAAATGGTGAAAGTAAAATTTTTATTT
Organism: Sophora flavescens; assembly: GCA_030762895.1. NCBI lineage: Eukaryota > Viridiplantae > Streptophyta > Magnoliopsida > Fabales > Fabaceae > Sophora > Sophora flavescens. The sequence continues at coordinate 10,943,061 of CM061070.1, forward strand.
ACTATTCAATACGGTATTTTATGTACTTGCCAAATGACCCAAATTTTTAATTTTTAAAAACAAACTAAAGACATATTAATTATAATCTGAAGCCATCTGTGTTGAACGCTTGCTCCTCCATCGCCGCTGAGCTCTAGAACCTTCGTCAGCTCATCAAGCTCATGTATTTGCAAAAAAATTATCTTGTATTTACACTTTTAGGACTGTAATTTATTGTATTTATTTATATATTTTTTTATATTTTTTTTATTTCTCCTTGAATTTTTTTCTCTATTTCTCCTTCCCCTACACCCCTGTATTCACCCCCACCGCCACTAAACAGACCCTCCCCTCCCCCAACCACCTCGCCCCTACCTCCAACCGCGATTCCAGTCAAATCCGGCAACCCGAACCAAGACCATTCTATGGTGGCGGCGGTTTCAGACCCGTATTCTATGGTGCGGCGATTTACAGACCTGTGTTCTATGGGTGTGTTCTTTGGTGGCGGAGGTTGCAAATCTATGTTCTACGGTGGCGACGCTGGACTTCGTTTATCTCTTCATGGCATTTTCCAGAACCACGGCAGAGATAACGAAGATGACGGTGGGGCAAAGGGAAGCGCTCTGGTTGGTGATTCTCCGCCCTTCCTCCGCCGTCCTCCGCTGCATCTCTTGAAATATAGGTATGGTGGGAAGAACGGACCAAAGTGGCACGCAGTGGTTGTTGGCGACTTGCGGTGAGCAACATTCAGGTATAGGAAGTGTACTGGCCGAAGATATAAGGTCGAGGATTGTCAACACGACCGAGCTTATTCTCGTAGGTGGGCCGTGACCCGAACTCCCATAAAGCCGAAGATATGTTGATACACTTGACACCCGAGGATAACTACTCGGTCCTATTCCACGGCAAGTCACAGATGAAGATATCTCGGCCCGAGTTATCCAGTCACAATTGACTGGGCCGAATATTTCGCTGGTCCAAATATCTCTCCGTATAATTCGGAGCCTTATCCTTATCATTGTCTAACGACAATAACCACCCGATCCTAGCAAATAGGATCTCTATAACAGTCCTATCCAAACTGTTACACTGAAACATCTCTATAAATAGGGGTCCAACCCCCTCACTTAGAACTACGTTTGCTTTGATTCCCATTTGGATACGTAGGAGCAGAATTCACATTCTGTCAAGCTAATTCCAAAACACTCCCATTAGACCTTCTCCGGCCGAGTATCTCCCATCTGGGATATTTGGACGAAACATTTGGCGCCGTCTGTGGGAATCGAAGCAAAACTTTCCCATACCACAAACAATGGTGAGAACAAGGAGCGGGAACTGCAGGAGAGAAGAGCCAGAGAATGCTAACAACTGGGATAATGGGGAACGGTCCATAAACCCGGCTATGACGATCGACAATCCCATTATCCAGGAACTCCTCGCACAAGTGGCAATGCTGAGAAGGGAGAATGAGGAGTTTCGGCGGCAGAACAGCCGTCGAGAACGAGAACAAAGCAGGGAAAGGTCCGCCTCTTCTCCTCATGAGAGAGAGGGCGCCGGACAGTCGAGAACGAAGGGTCCAGAAACACGCGCAGAGAGGGAGGTCAACAACCCCGGGTTTCTCATCATATTGACCGAGCAGACGAGGGGGAATTTCCTAGGCAGGCCCCTGAACTTTCACTTCAGGCGAATAGGCCTAACGAAAGGGCCGGCATGCGGAGGCCTAGACATCCCTTCACCGATGCCATCATGGAGGTTCCTCTTCCAGCCAACTACAAACCCATAAACATTGACAGGTATGATGGCACCTCGGACCCAGAGCGTCACTTAGATGCTTTCACTACTCAGATGTACCTCTTTACCGACGATGATGCTGTCATGTGTAAAGTATTTCCAACTACTCTGAAGGATCTTTGCGTGAGCTGGTACACCCGGCCTACCGCGCCGGCGTCGATTGACTCCTTTGACACATTCATGACTAAGTTCAATGCTCAGTTTGCCACGAGCCGAGCTCATCAAAAAACCTCGGCCTCGTTGGTAAACTTTAAGCAAGAAAAGAATGAGTCTCTGCGTGATTTCATGGCCAGATTCTGCAAGGAGACTGTCCTCATCCGGAATCTCAGTACCGATGTTGCACTACACACTATCTTGACCGGGTTACGGCCTGGCCCTTTCGCCGGACACTTAGCTCGGAAGCCACCAACCAGTATGGATGAGTTGAGGAGAAAAGCTGTCGGATTCATTAATATGGAGGAGATTGAGGAGTCTAAGAAAAGGGAGAGAACTGATGATTCTGACAGACGGGAAGGGAGAGAGAAGAGGAGGGCTAGAGGTCATAAGCCGAAATTCAAAAGCACATCCGAGCATTTGCATAGGGGACCGAAGTATGAGCACTATACTCCCCTCAACACTAACCGAGCTCGGGTGTTTGAGGAAGCCTACAACGCGGAACTTTTGCATCCCCCCAAACTTAGCCATACGCCCCAGAACGCTGATCGACAGAAACATTGTCGGTACCATCGTAATTACGGGCATACCACCGAGGAATGTTGGGTCCTGCGGGATAAGATTGAAGAGTTGGTGCAAGCTGGCCATCTCAATAATTTTGTTCGGAGAAATCACAACAATGGCGAGGGGCGTGGCAGAAGTAGAAGGAGAGGAGGTGACCAAAGCCCGAGAAGGGGCGGCGGTCGACAACATAGTGAAAGAACAGAGACCAGGGAAGGCCAGAATGAAAGGCGAGAGGAGGATAATACTGTCCGAGGTGTGATAAACACGATCTCAGGTGGATTTGCAGGGGGAGGCACGACAAGTTCAGCTCGTAGAAAACATCTGCGGGCCATCCAGGCTGTCAACTCGGTATCTGGCAAACCCCCGAGGATTTCCCCAACTATTATCTTTTTTGATTTCCTTCTAAATACTGAATCCATTGAGTTGATCAATGAGCATAGAGCTGTTGACTTTTGGAAGTCTCACATAATTCACTACACCAGAGGGGCATCTTCCTCTGATTTGTCTAAAGAAGAAAAGGAAGATATTCCCAAGGTCAGAGGAAAGTGTGGTCTCTCATATTTTAGATATATGATTTATAAATACCTCTGGGGACTTCCAATAAACAGCAGGAATGTGGAATTTATCTACCCTATTAGATGGGCAAAGGAGATCATAGTAAAACCCAAACCTACTCCAAAGCTTATCACAAATGAACTTATTGCCGAGGAAAATGGTCAAATTATCATTGCTGATAATTTAGAAGATTCTGCTGAATCCTGTCACCAACAAAGCTCATCAGAAAGACAATCTTCTTAACCTTTAGCACTAGTTGTAATGCACCCTAAAGATCAGTCAAGAACTCTGAGTACTTTTCAAGAATCTGCAGAAAGATCAAGGCAACAAACTCTGCCATCAAATATTGAAGAAGTTCTTGGAAAACTGGTTGATGAAAGGGTTGGCAAGTTAGTAGATGAGAAGGTTGAAAAGATAGCTGAAAAGATCAAAGAAGATGTTCATCAGCAAGTTCAAACCTCAATGGCTCGAACCTTAGAGGTTGTGACTAATGCTTGAATTCCTCATGGACTTCAAGAAGAATCAAACTCAGAACCCTCCTCCTCCACCACCTCCTTCTGCTTAGCCTTTATTATTTTCCTTCTTTTGTACTGACAATGATGGTCCTCTCCTTTTACCTTTTTGGCTGATGACAAAAAGGGAGAGAAAGGAAAGAAAATAGAATTATATATATATATATATATATATATATATATATATATATATATATATATATATATATATAAAGTTTGTTTTTGAAAAGCTCTTATGTGTTTGCATGTGCATATTCTTGTCTACTTGCTAAACTGCTCTGATACTTGTGTTTGCTTATTTACTTTGATATTTGCTGCTCTGATACTTGTGGTTATATAGATTCTAAGTATGATAAGCTGTTGCATCTATCTGTTAGCTTATAAGTCTGCTTAAGTAATTGAATGCTTTGTCTTAGGGGGAGCCCTGCAAGCTCTCTTAGACTTTGTTTTTCAAATTTAATTAATTTTGTCATCATCAAAAAGGGGGGAGATTGTTGGAACCAAAGTGATTTTGGATTTAATAATCTCTAAGTTTTGATGCTAACAAAAGGATTAAATTTGCTTGGCGAAGTGTTAGTTGAGATCTAACATGTGCTTTCGGTTATGCAATAATACTTTAATATAAGTAAAATAAACTTGGGATGAGTTTTCTTTGAAATATTTGCGTCCACCCCTGTAGACATGCTGCTCAAATACTTTGATAAAGTTGCTTAGTCATTTAATTTAGTAGACTGGCTTTCTTGAGTAAACGAGGCTTTAAATATTTGCTAGATAATTATCTAAATAACTTGATAAAAAGCACGTCCATCTTGCCATGTAAGCAGACGGAAGTAATTAGTGGAAGAAAATGAACTAAGAGACAAAGTAATCTAGTAGACGAGCTCTAACCGTCACGTCACTAGACGGAGATCTTTATAACTCATTAAGGAATATCAAGTCCTAAGACTTGATAGATAAGAAGATATGCCATGTCATCAAATGAGCTAAGTAAAATATAGAACAGACTTGGACTCTCATATGAATGAGTAGATGGAGTTTCTTTGTAGATGAGCTCCATCTTTGAATGAATTAAATGCAATCCGAATCTATTATATTTATTTCAAATGATTGATATTTATTTTAATATAATATTTTTTCTTCACATTTGTTTTATCTGCTTTAAATATTTCAACTTGTTGTAAAAGAAACATAGTACAATCAAGAAATGTAAAAAGCAGAATCGTACAAATAAGATACTGTAAAATGATCTGTACGATGACAACTTTATGACTGAAAAAGCTGGATTATACACAAAAGAGGAACAACAAGTGCTCAAGCTACAATACTTAGAGGAGTGAACCTCCAATTTCATGCTACCTCGATAACCAAGAGTACTATTCAAGCATTGCCACAATCAAAGCTCTCAATCACAACGGATATCATGCATTAAATGCTATCTCTAAACGGGATTATTCAAAGTAACCGTTGAAGAAATACAAGTGAAGAAGAAGGTCCCTATAAATTGAAGACCTCAGATACTGAAGAACAACTCTGGCCTGCACAATCTTGCTAGCTGAACTTTTGCCAATTGATAATCAATCATTCCATTATTCTTTCAAGGGCAAGAGTCTGTATTCTTTAGTTTGAATATTGTTATAATATTCAACTGATCTTAAACTGTCATATTCTCACACATAGTGAGTTAAGAAGATCAAACATTAAATCTCTTTGTTAGAGTTAGAGCCTGAAGATGCTTGGTAAGAAAGGAATACTTGTAGCCTGGAGAGGTGTTGAATACTTGGTTGTAATCTATTTGGAGAAATAGTGGATAAATCCTTCAAGTCGAAGGGACTGGACGTAGCTCTTGATTGGAAGAGAGTGAACCAGGATAAAATCTCTTGCGTGAATCTTCTATCCCTAAACTCTTCAGTTTCATTTACTTATACTAACTGTGGGGTTTTGATATTGGTTTTGTTAAAGTATTTTAAGAAGGATCTTTGTCCTTGTGCTTGCTTCTGTTTCAAATCTCCTTGTGTGCAAAAATTGTTTTAAAGGTTGTTTTCGAAAATTATTAACAAACACAATTCAACCCCCCTTCTTGTGTTTGTCTGTGTCAACTTCAGATGAGCCAAAACGTTTTTCACAGGCAGTAAAACATCAACATTGGAGAGAGGCAATGAAGAAGGAAATACAGGCTTTGGAAGCAATGGAAACTTGGAGCCTGACACCACTGCCACACTGAAAGCATGTAATAGACTCTAAGTAGATCTACAAGATGAAATTCAAACCAAATGGAGAAGTAGAAAGATTCAAGGTCAGATTAGTGGCAAGAGGCTTTACTCAGGTTGAGGGGGAGGATTTCCATGATACATTTGTACCAGTAGCCAAGTTGGTCACAATGAGAACTCTTCTGGCCATAGCAGCAGCAAAAGGATGGCTTGTTCATCAACTTGATCTAAACAATGCCTTCCTACATGGAGACTTAAATGAAGAAATCTATATGAAAATACCACAAGGGTTTACAAAAAAGGGAGAGACAAGGGTTTGCAAGTTGCAAAAATCATTGTATGGCTTTAAACAGGCATCCAGAAACTGGTATTACAACTTCACAAGAGCCTTAGAGAAAGTTAGTTTTAAGCAATACAGAGCAGACTCTTTTCATCTTCAAGCAAGCAAACACCTTCATGACAGTCTTGATCTATGTGGATGATGTGATTGTTTCTGGAAACAATCTGATGAGCCTCTGTTTGATTTGGTTTTATAACTAGTAAAGACCTTGGCTTTGTGCTTATTTTATATCATTTTTACCCAAATTAGACTTTATTGTCCTTAAGTAGTATTTTGAGTCTGTAAAGTGTTTTTAAGTTAATTTAGTTGATTTAGAGTGAATAAAGTATTTACTTTTATTTTTCTATTTTCAGGTTAATAAAAAGTAATAAATCTGGAGCTTTAGCCGCTGAGAAGGTTGTTCGCCTCGCGACCCCGAAGCTGACTGTTCCAAGAAAATGCAAGGTCTCTGGTTCGCCCCGCGAAGAAATGGCCCGCCTCGCGAGTCATCCAACCATGAAAAGTCAGAGACGATCACGGCTTGCCCGTGTTGAAGGCCACGGGCGTTGCAGTTTGGGAATTTGAAGCGTTCGCCTCGCGAGGCGATGCTCGCCTCGCGAGAAGACAAAGAGTTGCAGACCTTTCATGTTATTCGCCTCGCGAGCAGTGCTTCGCCTCGCGAGGACTTGGATTCCAGAATTTGTATATAAACTGCTCTATGGCAGAATGATAGGTTAGCTAGTTTTAGGCTGGGCTAGTCAGTTTTGGCTAAGTCTCAGTTAGTAGTTAATTAGTTTTAGTCTTATTTTCTCTTCTTTTGTTTTATTTCTGTAATGGAGAATTAGTCTCCTATATTAATCTACTGTAATTGGTTTCTGTTAACACTTGAGGTTCTGTATTCCTTGTTTAGTTGCTTTTCTCTTTTCAATGCCATGCTGTATGTTTCTGTTTGTTATTTCAGTAATATATAGTGTGGTATTGTTTCATTTCGGTGATGCTATGTTCCTATATATAATCGCGTTTGTTATTTCGCGTGTGTTCATTCATGTTCGTTTGTTCATGAGAGCTTAACCCCGTTTGTTATTTCGGGAATAGGAACATACATCTGTAGTAGCGGTTTTCGTTTGTTAATTGTTGCTACAACGGAGGGAGGATTAGTATCCGCTTAGGATTTGCATGAACCAATGATAGTGGGAAAGCGAGAAACGATGAGGTTAATCGCTTTTGTTTATTTGCTAATTTCTTAAACTGCTTTGTTTCTTTTCTCTGTTTTTTGATTTGTTTTGTTAATTTAGTTTTAATCTCAAAACCCCCATTTCTAACTTTTACTAATTTTCTGTTAATAATAACAACAACTAAAGAGTCATTGAGAGACGATCCGAGTTGTCGCACTATACTGCATTATTTTATAATCGCTCGTTCTTTTTGGCGCGTGGCGACAGCGCGGTCAAAAATTGGCGCCGTTGCCGGGGACTCTGGTTTGTTGTTATTAGCAGAAAATAATTTTTGAAAAAAAAAAAAACTTTTTGCTTTGCTAATTAGTTTTGTCTGCTTTGTCTGGTCTGTAAATTTTATTTTCCCCCATGGATAATTACATGTATGGGTATTTGCCTAATGTTTATTATGAACCACCACCTTACATGTATTATCCTAATTTTAGTGAGCCACCAGCATACTATCCTAGCCAAGTGACCACCTCTGCACCTTCCGAACCTTCACAGAGCACCTTGGATGAGATTGCTTCAATGCTACAACAAATGGAAGAGAACAATCAACGGATGGCATACAATCTTGAATTTCAACAGAGGATGGAGGCAATGGAGGCAAGTAATCGTGAAGCCCAACAGAGGGACCAAGCTGAATCTCAAAAGTTGTGGGCTCTAATTGATCAAGTTACCGCCAACTCTGCTGCAATGCTAACTCCACAGCCCATTGAGGAACATAAGGATTCACAGATGGTTATTCCTGAAAATACTTTTGATGATAATTCTGATGATGATATTTCTGTTGATGATGAATTATGTGTTGAATCCCCTGATTCTAATGATTGTTATTGTGATGGTACTGCTGCTTTGTGTATACACTGTTATGCAGGTTTATACTTGAAAGGAAACAAAGAAAATGAGGATCAGGATGATCAAGAGGACATCTGCTCCACCGTGCTTAAGGATAATGAAGAACCTGTGGAATCAGATGCATGCGTTGAGAGTGATGGGGTGGATGAACCGTGTGCAGAAAGTCCAGACAATCAGATCTTTACTAACTCGGTTTTGTTAATACATGTACTAACTGTGCGACACCAACCCGTGTGATGTTTGTCTTGGGTTTCTTGACTCTATTTTGCGGGGTGATAGTGAGAGTGATGTTGTTTGTTCAGCCGAAGTCCCAACTATACCATCCATTGAACAACCACCCTCCATAGAGCTCAAGCAACTTCCAGACATTCAGCCGCTTTCTGATTTAGTTTATTGTAATATATTTACTAACTGTACTAACTCTAACCTTCCTGTGGTGTGTGATGAGATTTCTGCAGGTTTAACAAGTGATGAATCCGGTAGTGCAGTGGATGAAGACCTTGCAGGAGTTGAAGCAACACCGGAGACCCCAACTAACTGTTTGTCACCTCCCCCTGAGGAGCCACCAGCTCTGGATTTTGCACCCTTGGATTTGGCACCATGGCCAGTCCAAGAGGTTGAGCCCCACTTCTATTGGGGAGACTTTATTGATAAAGAGGTCAGCTGTGACCCGAGAGGTAGTGAGAAGTCCGCCGCACTGGGCGAGGTTACTATGATTGTCAAGCACTCACCTCCGCATCAAAGCTGCAAGTTAGGGAGGCTTGGAATGAATTTCAGTCCTTTGGCTACCATGTGGGACTTATGTTACAGGCAGTGGGATCCTGGTGGAACCGCCTCTGAATGAGTTTTCTTAACCCTTATCTCTTTTAATTTTCTTTTTCTTGCTTTATTTCTGTTTTGTTTTTAATAAAGCTCCTGAATAATTTGAGAAGCTCAGGAGTTGTGTTGAGTCTTGGTTATGGCAAGTTTGATGGATTTTATTGATTTTTGCATAGATTGATGGCATAATATGTGTTGACTGTTTCCCCCTAGATTTTGAAAAAAAATTTGAAAATTGATCCCCATGTAATTGAAAACTGAACTTTGGGATTTTGTTATGATGGCATGATTTATGATAAGTTTGGGGTGCTAGGAAGCACACACTAGGGATAGTATCTCTTTCAAATAATTTGCAAAAAAATGTCCAGGTGCGGTTTTGAGCCTCCAACATGTTTTAAACTGTGTGAAAATCACTTTTCAAGTTGCACTTTCCTAAATTTGCTTGAATCTCTTTTTGGTTTGCATGATTATGTGTTTGCTTCAAATGATTTAGGCATTTTCTTTGTAAATAGCTACTTGGCCTGAATAAACCAATTCCTAATGCATGTTCCCTAGTTAGTCCCATTGAGCCTATTAGCCTGTTAATTCTTGATAACCTAATGTTATAAGCCCAAAAATCTGGAAAACCATGTTAACCCGATCTTAGGATTAGGAGAGCATGTAATCTTAGAATGGGTGCAAGAGACTAAAGTTTGGGGTGGCTGCAAGGTGTAATGTGCTGTTTGGGATTGGGAAAAAGAAAAAAAAAAAAAAAAAAGAAGAAGAGAAAAGTGTAAAAATGAAAAGAGAAAAAAAAAATAAAAAAAAATAAAAAAAATAAAAATAAAATAAAAGTATTAGAAAAATAAAAGAGGCTGTAGCCACCCAGAAGCATAAAGAAAAAAATTAAGAAAGGAACTTGAGTGAAATTCAAAGTGTAAAAAAAAAAAAAATGTTTCATGCTCTCTTAGTTCCTAGGGTCTTCAGCCTAGTTCTTTTGTATATCCTACCCTTAGCCAGGCCCCATTACAACCCATAAAAGACCTTTTGATGTTGCTTGCATATTTTCTGTGGGAACCATTTTGAGATGAAAATCAAATTTATGGGAAGTGCTTCTGAAAAGTGAAACTGAGTGCAAGTTGTTAGCCTGACATAAACTGAGTGACTGAGTGAAAAAATAATGCCCTTGTGAGGAAGGCAGTTGTTTGGATTTGGTGATCTCCCTCTTGTGTGTAACTTAGATCCCCTGCTTAGATTGATGATTGTTTGAATGATGAATTTCTCAATTGTTTAGAATAAATGAATGTGGGGATTGTTTTGTTTGAAAGGGGGGAACATTGAAAGAAAAATTGTTTTGTTAAATTGCTTGAAATTTGTGTGAAAGTTAATTGAGTCCTTAAGCTTGCCATGTTTTGCCAGGTCTTGAGTCTTTTTAAGTTTTTGAGTGTAGTTTGCTTGGGGACAAGCAAAGTTTAAGTTTGGGGTATTTTGATGAGCCTCTGTTTGACTGGTTTTATAACTAGTAAAGACCTTGGCTTTGTGCTTATTTTATATCATTTTTACCCAAATTAGACTTTATTGTCCTTAAGTAGTATTTTGAGTCTGTAAAGTGTTTTTAAGTTAATTTAGTTGATTTAGAGTGAATAAAGTATTTACTTTTATTTTTCTATTTTCAGGTTAATAAAAAGTAATAAATCTGGAGCTTTCGCCCCGCGAGAAGGCTGTTCGCCTCGCGACCCCGAAGCTGACTGTTCCAAGAAAATGCAAGGTCTCTGGTTCGCCCCGCGAAGAAATGGCTCGCCTCGCGAGTCATCCAACAATGAAAAGTCTGAGACGATCACGGCTTGCCGTGTTGAAGGCCACGGGCGTTGCAGTTTGGGAATTTGAAGCATTCGCCTCGCGAAGCGATGCTCGCCTCGCGAGAAGACAAAGAGTTGCAGACCTTTCATGTTATTCGCCTCGCGAGCAGTGCTTCGCCTCGCGAGGACTTGGATTCCAGAATTTGTATATAAACTGCTCTATGGCAGAATGATAGGTTAGCTAGTTTTAGGCTGGGCTAGTCAGTTTTGGCTAAGTCTCAGTTAGTAGTTAATTAGTTTTAGTCTTATTTTCTCTTCTTTTGTTTTATTTCTGTAATGGAGAATTAGTCTCCTATATTAATCTACTGTAATTGGTTTTCATTAACACTTGAGGTTCTGTATTCCTTGTTTAGTTGCTTTTCTCTTTTCAATGCCATGTTGTATGTTTCTGTTTGTTATTTCAGTAATATATAGTGTGGTATTGTTTCATTTCGGTGATGCTATGTTCCTATATATAATCGCGTTTGTTATTTCGCGTGTGTTCATTCATGTTCGTTTGTTCATGAGAGCTTAACCCCGTTTGTTATTTCGGGAATAGGAACATACATCTGTAGTAGCGGTTTTCGTTTGTTAATTGTTGCTACAACCTAGAGGGAGGATTAGTATCTCGCTTAGGATTTGCATGAACCAATGATAGTGGGAAACCGAGAACGATGGGTTAATCGCTTTTGTTTATTTGCTAATTTCTTAAACTGCTTTGTTTCTTTTCTCTGTTTTTTGATTTGTTTTGTTAATTTAGTTTTAATCTCAAAACCCCCATTTCTAACTTTTACTAATTTCTGTTAATAATAACAACAACTAAAGAGTCCTTGAGAGACGATCCAAGTTGTCGCACTATACTGCATTATTTTATAATCGCTCGTTCTTTTTGGCGCGTGGCGACAGCGCGGTCACAATCCTAGCTTTATGCGGTGGCTAAAAGACTATCTCAACACTGAATTCAGTATTAAAGATCTGGGGCCATTGAGGTATTTCCTTGGAATTGAAGTAGCTAGATCATCAAAAGGTCTAGTACTAAGCCATAGAAAATACACCCTAGACATTATAAAGGAAACAGGAATGATGAATTGCAGACCAACTCACTTTCCTATGGTGTAGAACTGTAAACTGCAAGCCAATCCTGATGATCCAGAAGTAGATGCCACCAGATACAAAAGAGTATTAGGCAGGTTATTGTATCTGACAGTGACAAGACCTGATATCACATATGTAGTTAACACTCTCTGCCAATTCATGAATGCACCAAGACAAATACATATGGGTGCAGCTGACATGGTTCTCAGGTACCTAAAAACAACACCAGACCAAGGGATTTTGCTTTCCAGCACAAGCAATTTGAAGCTTCAAGCCTTCTGTGACTCAGACTGGGGAGGATGTCCTCACACTAGAAGATCCTGCACAGGCTATCTCATTTTGCTTGGAGATGCTCTTGTTTCTTAGAGAACTAAGAAACAAACTGTGGTTGCAAAGTCCTCAGCAGAGGCTGAATATCGAGCCATGGCAACCACAGTGAGTGAAATCATTTGGATAAGGTGGCTGTTACAGGAATTATGTGTTCCATAGCAAATTGTAACACCTTTACATTGTGATAATCAAGCAGCTATCCACATTGCTGCCAATCCAGTCTTCCACGAAAGAACTAAACATGTGGAGATTGATTGCTATTTTGTGAGAGAAAAGGTCCAATCGGGTGACATTGAACCAGTTAAAATTGGCACTGCAAACCAGGTCGTAGACATACTCACAAAGCCTCTAGGAAGGGATCAGTTTGAAAAATTACTCAGCTAGTTGACCATCGTGAATCTACATATGCCAACTTGAGGGGAGTGAAAGGAATCAATTCTGTTATGTTAGTTATATTAGTTGCGGCTGTTATGTTAGTTAGGATTTTACTTCCTTTTGTTATTGACTAAGTCATGGCTTTCCATTGTCAGCCTGATGTGGGACTTCTCTCAGCAGCACTCTATAAATATGAGGCTAGCATCTTAATAGTTGTATTCATTCATTCAATTTCAATCAATCAATATACATGCAATATTCAGTTTACATTTCAGTTCTTATTTTACACTGAGTATGGTGTTTTGATTTGTGGGTTTGGGGTGTGTGATTTTTATTGTAATTTTTTTTTCGATTTAACTGATTTATATGGAATTTTAAGGATTTCTGATTTGCATCCTCTGCTTCTATGATCAACAGCCCCATCCCTATTTCTGTTTCACCGTTTGGGTTGGTTGAGCTTGCTCTTTTCCCCCCTATTTTGTTAATGAATGAGTGGATGCTGCATAAAAAGTTGCCACAAAAATAGTATTTTAATCTTAAGGATTCATTCACTATACAGAGAACGACTCTTAATAAGAGCTTCCACGTAGGAAAGCTCCAATGCTTAAAAAACTTAAGGAACAACTCTTAAGTTATAAGGAACGGGTTAGGAACCGGTGATGGAGCTAGCTTAAGGAACATATACAAAATAGTTTCTATTTAAGTCATTGAATTGCAAGTGTGCAAAATGCTCAGATCTATAATCAAAATCTGATACAACATTTGCAGAGTGGTGGAGGCACTCCAAGAAGACCATGCCAAACTCTAAATGCATTTATAAATACTGGATGACCGCATCGAAATGATATTAATTTTTCGAGTAGGACCCTAAAGTTGAAAGGTTAGTATATAAAATGGAAAACAATAAAGTGATAGATCATGAAATTGACAGGAAAAATTGTTATTCACTTAATAATAAAATGACACAAGTCGAATATGATTCATAGATTCAACGTTTACCTAATTGTTATGCTTAGTAGTAAATTTTATTACTCTATCTGTCAGTTAATTATTAAAAATATTACTTTTAACATACTTAATTTTGTATGTCAAATTTATCAATGTTATTTTTATTAATAAGCTAAATTAATATCAATTGTCACAAAATTTTACCTTTTATTTGAATAAATTAATGGTTTGTAATTATTTAACTGAACCTCATCTTTTGAATTTTATTTATATTGTCAAACATTTGTTACTTTTTATATACTAACCTCAATTAATTAATTAATTAATGGGTTGACATTTTCTTTACCGTCAAATTAGTTTTCAAAAAAATGGGCGCCAATGAACCGCGCGTCATTTTAGCGCATTAGGAAATATAACAGTAAAAAGTGAAAAAGTATATTCTAGGAGATGATATATCTTATCAAGCCTTTCATTAACTTCAGTTTAATTTCTAGATTTCAATATTAATATATAAAAGAAAGTGGAAAAGTAATTTGATGTTGAAGGTGTATCGGCAAAATTGCTTTTAAGAGACATCTTGCGTGAATGTTGAAATTTAAATTATAGTAATAGCCACAGTAACCGAGGCTGTACAAATAGCTATAGGGATTGACACTTAGTCCACGTTGAAGTTCGCACCCACTACGCAACTTTCATTGGACGGCACAATTGATGTCCTGCAACGGGGTCAGTTGTCAATCAAGGAAACAGTGGACTGTAGGAGATTAATGTGAGAAATATTTTTTTATGTAGATTGTACCGGGCAAAAATAAGATGCATTATCGTTGGATCTCAACCCCTTCGATTATTACTTATTAGTTGCATATATATAAAAATACCCATAATAATGTAATGATTTTTTAAACATATACAGCATTCCAGATGTTACGGAATTAAAAAATTGAAATATTATAGTGAAAAGAATAATTTTTAAATTTTTATGTTTTGTTTGATTGTAAGAAGAAAATGAGAAGAAAGAAAGAGATAAAAAAAATATAAGAAGAGAGAAAATGATGAGAAATAAAGTAGATTTGATGTGTTGTTTGATATAAGAGAAATACGAAAGAAATAAAGGAAAAAGAAGTATGTTTTCTCTCTCCTATTTATTTGATTGGATAGAAAGTAAAAAGAAAGAAATATAATTTTTTTTAAAAAAAAACAAAAATAACCTTAACTAAAAAATTAATATACAAATATTTTAATTTCATCTATTAAGTTAATTTAAATAATCAAATAATTAAAACTAATTTAATTGATTTAAGTATTTTATTTTATTAGTTTTATATAAAATAATTTATTAATTTCAATTTAATTAAATTATTAATATAATTTAATTAAATAATTGATTAATTTAATTAAATTTAATCATATTATATTTTTCCCCATATTTTTTTCTCTGTTCACTATAAATTCCGAAAATAAAAAAGAAAGAAAAACACTGACATATTTATTAAAATTAATAGAAACATATTAATTTAAAATAAAAAGTAAAGTTAAAAAAAAAAGAGTAAAAAACATTGTCCGTTGACTCTTCATGTTGAAAAAGCAAAATAAGAAAAAGTTATTATTCTAAAATAGAGCCCAGAACCATGTGCACATACGAAGTTACTTTCTATGTAGGATGTATACCGGTTCACAGTAGTCAAATAGCGTGTGGGAAAATGATCGATGAAGAGGGTAGGCAAGTAATTTCAGCTACTCATCTCTATCCTCTACCAGTTTTCTTCACATAATTGGGGAGATAAAATTTTTGGGTGAGTCTCACTTTTTTTTTTCTCTATTCTTAATTTCTCTTTGACATCAAACAGGAGAAAACACAGATTTCTATTTTTTTTCTCTGTTCTTCTTTTCTCTCTTTTTCTTTTTTCTTCTTACAAGCAAAGAAATTGAACACATAATTTTTAACAATATCGATACTATTTTTAATCATAGCTTTTTCGAGATTGAAATACCATTTTTATCGGTTAACTTATTTTTTTAATTTAGTTTGATCCAGTCACTTATTTACTAATTTAAAAGTTTACTTAATCGTTGATTTTGTTTTCAAATTATATGATATAACAATGTATAAATTCATGGGTTCATTCACATAATTTCAAGCAAATAGAGTATACGTTACCACCAAAACCATGAGGACATTCTATGATTTGCATTGTTGCATAGTAATTAGACGTGTGTAAGGGCAAGTTATGTGTGGAGAACTTACGCACGCACTTGGCAATGAGTCCGAGTGTGAGGTAGGTTCACCTCATTGTAATTCTTACTTGTTATGTCCAACTAACATCCACTTATGCACGTGCAATATTATAAATACTCACCTGTATACAATGGCTGTCTATATAAAGAACACCAGAGAGTCCAACGTCCACAATTACCTTGAGAGTGCGACTTGGTTAACCATGAGTCCATCCAGGGGCAATGGTTTGGGTAAGTACATTCTAGTTCTGTTGTCTAAACTCTAAATACGTGCATCATGGCAGTGACCGGGAGGAAGATACGCGATCTTAACCACTACAATGTTGAGGTGCTCGAAGAACAACTGCAGAGAGCAATGGATGAAAAGCTCGAGTTGAAGATGGAGATTGCAATCTTAAATGAGCAAGTGAAGTCACTGAGGATGTAGGGACTGGTGTGAGGCATTTTGGACTGGTGTTGGTATGTTTTCTGGTAATCTGTATTATATGGTCATTGGGCCTAGTACATGAAGTGGCCCAAAGGGAATGGTTGTAGGGTATTATCCTCTAGTGTTGTGTAATATACTAGTGAGTGGTGTAGAAGTAACATTATAACAATGGCTTAGGCTTGACTTTTGACTATCTTGAAGCATGCAATGTTATGTATTAACGATCAACTATTTTCTGTAGACATTAAGTACTTGCACGTGCGGATATATGCATTTTTGTTATATTTATTTATATTAATTACAGTCTGGGCCGGCCGAAGGGGAAGATGGTAAAGATAGGGCTTTAGGCCTCTCAAAAAAAAATTTATTACCTATTTTAATAATATTTTTTTAAAAAAAAAAGAATGAGTCAACAGTTGCATAAAAGACACTTCATTTTCTTCAATCACGACTCATCTCACGTATTTATATCTCACCCACATAATGACCCTTTAATAAACTAACTTTAATATTTTTTAGTATATTGCTATAAAAAAATGAAAAATGATGCTCTTCACTCATCTCTGTATGTGTTTCTCACTCATTACCGATTGTTTAGCAACTTATGACCTTGAAAATTTGGAGTTTTTATTAGGCGTGACTGTTTGGTATGAGATATTGTTGAAGGTAAACTCAATTATTAAAAATATGCAATCAAATGATATGTGTATCGATGTTGTTATACAACAATTGAAAGGTCTTATTTCATTTTTTGAAAAATATAGGGAATACAGATTTGAAAATGCTATAATTCCTACCAAAAAAATTGTTATAAAAATGAATATAGAACTTAAGTTCCATGAAAAACATATATTTTTTTGATAAATCCATGAAAAACATATTATTCCTAGAAAAACAATTCGATGAGATTATTGACAATGAAGTTGTAAAATCTCCTGAAGAATCATTTCAAGTTAATTACTTCTTGTACATAATAGATAAAACAATCACTTCATTTCAAAGTAGATTTGAACAATTTAAAATGTATCAAAATAGTTTTGGTTTTCTATTTAGCATTGAGAAATTAAGGTCATTGGATAATGAAAATTTAAAAGAAAAATGTCTTAACCTTGAACGTTCATTAAAACATAATGACAACTCTGATATTGATGGATTAGATTTATTTACAAAACAAAAAATTAAGAGAAATTATAGAAGTGAAAAATAATACACCAATTGACATACTTAACTATACAACAAGGCTTGATTTTTTTCCAAATGCATATATCACTTATAGAATAATGTTAACGATTCATGTAACTGTTGCTTCGGCAGCAGAAAGAAGTTTTTTAAAACTAAAATTAATAAAATCTTATTTAAGATCGATAATGTCTCAACAAAGATTAAGTGAACTAGTCTTATTATCGATTGAAAAAGAATTGTTAAATGAAATCAATTGCAATAATTTAATAAATGATTTTACATCCGAAAAAGCACGAAAGATAAACTTTAAATAAAAATAAATTATTAATAAAATTTTATTATTTGCTTTAAACGATATCATTTTAGAGTTTGCTTTAGACCTTAATAAGTATTAGGTAGACCCTAATTAAAATTGCCATAATGGTTATAAATATCAACAAGGGGAAGTGTAATATTTTATAAAAAGATGACAATATAATTTAGGCAAAAAGAAATTTATTTTTTCTATAAATTGTCTTCGCATCGTACTATTTCTTCCTTTATTTATTGTTTTTTATGAAATGATAAAACCCTCCATTATTTTTAAAGCACAATAATATGTTAACACTATACCACTTGACGTATGTTATACGGGTGTAGAGTGTATCATTACGGAGTACATAGACCAATACAGTGAGAGTAAATTTTGACGTCCTCACTTAATTGACTGTTACATTATCTGCATTTCTCATTTAATGTGATTGAACCCTGACCCAACACAATTTTTTTGAGCAAATCTTCGATAAAAGATTTTATGGACAACTTAAAAAACTTGTTGCCTAAGATTACAAGGCAAGAAGGACTTGTTCTCTGCTTCGTCTGCGCCACAATGGAGAACAACGCAGAGGCCATGGAGGTAGACGCTCAAACACAAACTCAAACTCCTGCAGCCACGAGGTACACGAAGTTGCTAACCAGTAAATTTGCGAGATTAATCATGTGTCTGGGAAAACTGAAAAAAAAAAGAAAGATTATGTTCATAATCTGTTTTCAAATAATCGATTATAATCAGAATATATTTTTGCTTGGACGTGTTTGCTGAAAAACGAATTTAAGATAATCTATTTTGTTTGGATGGTACAAAAATAATCATTTTTATATTATATATATATATATATATATATATATATATGAGCCTAAAGCACGTTAAAAAAAACATTTCAGTCCTATGCTAGTGTTTATCATAAAACAGCGTTTTTGGGATTAAAAAGTTTTTTTGAATTTTCATAAATGGACTCAAACACAACTTGCTTATTGCCCATGAAACAGTGAAACTCTGAAAAAATCATATTCCCGAACAAGCTTTAAATAACGTCAATTTATAGATGACGTCTAGTGTGGATGAGCAAATAGGTGGTTCACGACAGAACCACCTATTTGCACTATTAAATATAGGTTTTTTTTTCGACAGACGAGATAAAACAGGTTATCGATCGTGATAAATTGTTCAAATAGAAAAAAATTTAGTGGATCCCACACATTTTGTTTTCTCCCCTCATCAACGAAGATTACCATGGTACCCTTTTTGTTTTATTCAAATTTGCAAGTGTGCTAGTGTGCAAATTTGGTACTGGCGCTGTTGTTTATTCCAGAACATTGCTTTTAAAATTATATATTATATTATATTTATAATAAATATTATTATATTATATATAAAATAAATATTATTATATTATATTCTATTATATTTATAATATGTGTCTATAAAAAAATATTACACTATATCATATTATATATGTTATAGGGGTAAATTTGTCATTACAAGAAAATCATTTTCTTTCTTTTCACTTTTCTATCCAACCAAACGAGGGGAGGGAAAACTCAAATTTTCTTTCTCACCTACTTCTTTCCTATTTCTTTTAATCCAAACAACCTAAAAATCTATTCAATTTCTACTCATTTTCTCTTCTCTCCTACTTCTCTCTTATCTACTTCTCTCCTCCCTACTTCTTTCCTTACCCAAACAAAACATAAGTGAATCGAATATTTTGTGCCGTATGACTCGGTTATCATCAAAATGTTACTTAAAAATGAACCGGTTACCTATGTCTTTAGTGAATCGGTTATTTGACCTCATGTATAAATGTGACAACGGTAAGTAGTGGATATGGTGACGCACATAGTCACAAACAAACACACAAGCATGTTAACTTATAAAATGTGCCAGTTTTTACACTAGTCCCATACAAATACAAACACACAAAAACAAACCACACTACAGGAAATCAAACACACAAAAGCAAACCACAATGCATGGAATGAATATACACGGAATTCAAACAAGGCTTTCAAACAAGTAGAACCCTAATCACTAGCTTCATCATCATCTGCATATTCTTCTTCATAATAGTCTTCAATGCACGTAAGTCTGGTATCTGTGTGATCAAAGCAAGTATCCATACGATTATTAAGATGAGTGAATTGCTGAGACATGTCTAGCCTCATATCTCTAAGTTGTTCCATCACTGCATTCTGAAAACGATTAGTGAATACAATACCACTAGAAGTAGTACCACTAACCATAGAAGGGGCAACATTTGTTGGATCGGTTGGACCCCGAAGTCGGTTACTTCCACCACCAGTACGAGCAATACACCAATGACCATTTTTTTGTCTTTTTATTCCCATGTGAGCAAAGGCAGACTTAGCAAATTCACTTGTTGGATTGAGAGGATCACATTTCACGGCACTTGAATCTATTCCAAAATAGTCAATGAAACTGCTTATTAAAATTGCATATACAAGACCTAAGGAATCATTACGTTTAGTTCTCTTCATCCGCTCAGAAAAGAAGAAAGGTCAGTTCACAATTATCCTATTCTTTATGATCCATGAATGATAGATGTCATTTTCCTAGAACCTAGCATGATTTCCCGTACGAAGGTTGACTATGGTACATATGGCATAATGAAGTAGTATACTTTCCATTGTTAAGAAACCCGTTGTGATTGTTTTTCCAAGTTGGTTATACATGGTTGGATCTATTAGCATCTGCTTAAGGCTCTCATTGCGGTCATACCCATCCAATGCATGTTCATTGGAGAGTTTTAACTACACACCTTCACTGTTCAATCCAGTAACAGACTTCCAAACAGTAGGGGTTAAAAAGATTTTTCTATCCTTGAAATTTGAAACTAAATAACCTTCTTCGGTTGTATTGAGATTGTAGTAGAATATATGTACTAGATCATGGTAGAACCCCCCCCCCCCCCCCCCATACCAACCATTTGTCTAAGCCTTGAGCAACGATGTACGTCTTCCTGGAATTTGAAGCCTTCATCTGGGAAGTATTTGTAGCTCATCCATCGTGGTTCCATGATTGGCCTCGGTATAAAAGTCCTGAAGAAGTCCAAGGCGTCTTCCTTAGTTGTGAACCAAACATAAATGTTTATTCTTTCACGTATAGGATACGTGAATTGTTTAGAGAGGGAGAGGGACCAATGGGACGGGGTTGGTTGTACCTCAGATGATAGAGTTTGAGGGGGTGGTGAATGTGATGTGTAGGGTTGAGATGGTGTGGGTTGTATCTCATATGGTAGAGGTTGAGGGGGTGGTGGATGAGATGTGGTAGGTTGATCATGTGGTGGTTGGGTGGGTTGGCTTGGGTGAGGAGCAGAAGCTGATGAAACTCCTTTAGTGCAACAAAGAGATGGTCCTGTATCATGAGATACTTTTGGCCTCTTTGAAGCTTTCTTTGCTTTGGGCGGCATTGCTGCAGGAAGATGGTATATGGCAATGAGATGAGATGATGGTGTCGATGTAGTTATAGTGAAGTTGATGTGAGTTAGTGAGTTGAGATGGGAGGGTAGCTAGGAGTTATGAGGGGAGTTATGAGGGAGTTATGTGGGAGTTATGAGGGAGTTGAGATGGATTTATGGAAGTTGGTGGAGGCAGTGTAGCGATGCCTTGAAGGGACCAAAACCGAATTTTTTGGTTTCCATGAATCGGTTACCATAACACGTGTATGTGATTCGGACCATTTGTGTCGTGTGAATCGGTTATATAAAATACCCATGTGATTCGATTATCGATACTGTGAACCGATTATATTGAATTGGAACCGATTACTTAAAAGTGTGAATCGATTACAAAAATGGTTACCGTATAGATTAAAATTTTATACGGTAAAGGCCAAAACTGGTGTTTGACAAAAAAAACTAGGTGACATTTTGGTCCAAAATACAAAATTTGTCCTCAATAATGTAAAATGCATGTCAAAATAGTCATTTTTAGGACAATATTTAGGGACATGGTGGTCCCAATCAGGAACTATTTTGACACGTATTTTACATTCTTGAGGACCAAATTGATACTTTCCATTTTTCAGTGACCAAAATGGCACATTGTTTTTTGTCAAGGACTAGTTTGAACCTTTACTCAATTTTATAGTTTCATTACACGGTAAAAATTATTTGTTATTAATAATATAATAAATAGTAAATTTAAAATTTTATATTAAATACGTAAAATATACGGTTAAGTCAGTCGACATATCAGCTTGGTTGTGGCGATAGTTAGGTCCTAGTTAGGTCACATTAGCCCAACTTAGGATGACAATTGTCTATACGAACAATTTAGTAATGTTGGGCTAACTAAGTCACAATGGGCTAGTTTAGTCATATTGGACAAAGTCGGCTAGGGGTTTAAGACCCAACCAATGAGATGATGAACTTGAAAATACAGATCAAACCAAATAATTAGGTTCAGATTTTGTGGCGTTTAAAGTATTGATTATAATGTTATTTACTGGATTCGTCAGGGTTAGGGTTAGAGTTATGCTTAGGGTTTGGGTTAGGGTTATACTTAGGGTTAGGGTTTAGAAAATGAAAAACAATATTGGCCCAGGAATCGATTAAATGGTAGAAAATTAATTGGGCCAAGAAAGCAATATTAGCCCATGAAATGCACATTGAGTCAGATAAGTGATATTGGGCCAACTAAGTCGAATCAGGCCAATATAGTCATGCTAGGGCCTAGTTAGGTCATATTGACCCAAGTTAGGTGGTAATTGTCTATACGAACAATTTAGTAGGGTTGGGCTAGCTAAGTCACATCGGGCTAGTTTATTCATATTGGACAAAGTCGGCTAGGGGTGTAAGACCAGACCAATGACGTGATGAACTTGAAAAATACAGATCAAACCAAATAATTTGGTTCAGATTTTGTGGCGACGACGGGGTGAAGGGAAGAGGAGGAGGAGGAGGATCGAGAGAGTGAAATTAAGTGTTGAGAGAGTGTGAGAGATCGATCAACACATCAAGCACCTTGCGAAAATAAATTCTAATTTGGGGACTTAGATTCAAATTTGGGATTTAGGGTTCAAATGAAAATGAAGTTCAGTGGAGGGTGAAAGTTGAATTTCATTTACTTCTTTGTTAAATTTTTTTTGGAGAAATGCAAAAGATAAAAAAATTTGTTGTCCAAATACATACAAAAAAATACAATAAACATCTAAATATAACTAACTATGGGACTCAAATACAAATATAGAATACAAAAATTATACTAGTTGATTGTATCTGCTGATGTGTCAAATTGGAAGTAATCTATTAGTTAGTCAAAGTGGAGCAAGATTGCACCAGCTTTTTGCTTGTGCAGCTTAGACGGAACCTCATTAACAATGTTATTGGATTGGTATGTTCTATAAATTTTATCTTGTTTATTCCTAAATCAAACCACAATATATTTAATAATCATTTAATTACATCCACCTGACAGATGAATGAGAATACACTGAGGATGAAGGTTGATGTCCGTCTTCTTTTGGACAAGCACAATGAATGCATGGACGAGCTCATAGGGAGTGCAGAAGAATACTGGGAGGAAAACATGATTTACAAAACGTGTTAGGATGAACCCATTCAATACGACTCATTTTGGGACTTGAGAACGATCACTACATGCCTCTACACAAAGTCCACTTGGTTAACTATGAAAAATCTGGTTGACAAGCAACACAGAGCCTTTTTTGGCCGGGCACAAATATGGATGACAATTTTGGGGTTTGCAACAACACAGTACCACGGACCTACATATAAAAAGAGTGCATGGGCTAATTTGGCAAGAATGTAGGTTGGACCTTTTTTGGAGATTAGACATCTTCACAACTTGTTCGGCTTGAAGAGGAAAGGAAGTATCCTGATGCAATTTTTTGGATCCACTGGATCACAGTTGGTTCAGGCTTAATAGCACCCAATACACCACCGCTATATACACATGTCTTTTTTGTACATGAAAACTATGTTGTCGTATGTAATTTCTTAATATCACTGTCATCCACCCAAAGTGTCCAGGGTGGATGTTTACAATAGCGTTGTTGACCATATATAATGCTACATAAAAATTAGCTTATTACGCCTAGGAAGCTATATTTATATCTAGCACCTCAATATGCAAAATGCATGAACCCATGGAATTGCAAATACAAAAAGTAAACACCAAATATGCCCCAATGTCAAAATGAGCTATATCAATTCCATCATTTCAAAAACATTAACAAGGATCCTTTAGTTGAACTCTTATTTCGATCAAAAAGGATCGTTGCATAATTTTCCAAACAAAACTAAACAACACATATTCAAGTGTCTTACTATCAAAATAATGGAGAGTCTGTAAATTATAGTCACCATTTTGAAATGACCTGAGGAGATTATTATTTTACTTCATATAAAAATATGTGAATTTGGTGTACCAATTTGGTATCATAGATATGTAATCCACACATCATGACAATGCTGAAATCTATTGCAATAATTTGTACCAACTAACTATCACAAACACCATTGATTGTATTTTTGAGCATGGCCTGGTTTCCCACAACAGAAATAAAAAAGCGAGGCCTTTAATTGTCATTTAACAATTTACAACAATCACAGGAAAAAAATATAAAAGATCTACATGCAACTCTAATTGGATCAACATACATCCCCTTATTGGGTGAGTTCTGCCATCCACTTTAGCCTTCCAACACAATTTGAATCACACATCCAAGATTCATACCTCATTCATCTCCCCTTTTCATTACATGGCAACCAAATAAGTAGGACAATCAATGACACACCAAACACACACATATCAGTTAGTGGCATTGTCACACATCACCACACTACACCAGACAAATTCATTTCTTGTTAAAGACAAATATATATAGGCATCAATAACTCACAATGGTCACATATGGAGGCACAATTCAACAACAACAAACATATAAATTCTATCAAGAATTAACCGTAACACACTCCCCAGACGATTCCTATGATGGTGCCGTATGTCGGTTCAACTTTTGCTCAACTGTTAGAAGCCACAAAAGTATTGTTAGACGGAGAATCTCTAATATTTACTATTTCCTAATATATGGGCTGGATATTAGGAATAGAATCAACCATTTCATTGTATATTATTAGGATCCCTGGTTTAGGTTGTACAAAGCAGGAATTTGAATTATTGTGCCATTAAGAGATGTAAATGAGCTTGTAATATTTAAACATGATAATAGAATGAAAGAAGACAACTAGTCAGAATTTCTTGACATGGTATCACGAGACTCCTAGCTAGAGACGTCGTTCATTTGATTCTTGGTTCCTATTTCATCTCCGCCGTCTCCGTTGTGCTTCCTTGCTCGGCTTCATCTATGATTTGTGGTTCCTGTTTCTCGTCTCTGTTGTCTTCGTCATGCTTCTTGGTTCATTTTCATCTTTGGTTCTTGGTTTCTGATTCTCGTCTCCGTCGTGCTTCTTGATTCATTTTCATCCCTGTTTCTTGGTTCGCTGTTGGTTCCTCATGGCAACAGAGAATTTTTGTGTGCGCTTTACTGGCAAAAATTATGCAGCCTGGGAGTTTCAATTCAAGATGTCCGTGAAAGGAAAAGGTATGTGGGGGCATGGGGACGGGACCTCGACTACTCCGACAGACAACGCAGAACTTACGACATGGCAGACAAAGGATGCCCATATTATCACTTGGATCCTAGCTTCGGTGGAGCCTCAAATGCTTAATAATTTGCATTCCTTTACTACAGCTAAGGATATGTGGGATTACCTGAAGCGTGTTTACAACCAGGATAATGCTGCTAAAAGGTTTCGGTTGGAGTTTGACATTATTACTTATCGTCGGGGAAGTCTTTCTATTCAAGACTATTATTCTGGGTTTCTTAATTTGTGGGCTGAACATTCCTCTATTTTGCACGCTGATGTTTCCAAGGATTCGCTCATTGCTGTTCAACAGGTCTATGAAGTCAGTAAGCGTGATCAGTTCCTCATGAAGTTGCCCCCTGAATTTGAAATTGTGCATGCATCCCTGTTAAATCGAACTCCAGTTCCTTTATTGGATGTGTGTCTTGGGGAACTACTTCGGGAGGAGCAACGTCTACTGACTCAAGGGGCCATGACCCATGACAGTTTAGCCATATTGCTCGCAATTTCAACAAGAAATTTTGTAAATACTATAAGCAACATGGTCACATCATTACAGATTGCCCAACCAGACCAGTGCACAAGCCAGTGCTGGCCTTTCACACCACTAATGCTCCACAAGACCAGACTTATGTTCCTGCAACACCTAATGCTAGTGTCCTGACACCTAAAAACGTGCAACAAATGGTACTATCCATTCTTTCTACCTTGGGCATTTAGGGTAAGCTTAATGATGTCTCTCAACCTTGGTTTGTTGATTCTGGGGCCTCCAATCACATGACTATTTTCCCTGAGTATTTGCATAATGTTCACACTTACAGTGACACACAAAACATTCAAATTGCTGATGGTAATACTCTTTCTATTACTGCTGTTGGAGATATTAATTCCTCGTTTAGGGATTGTTTTTATCCTCCATCTACGACTCGCCATGCTGATAAATGTTTTGATCTCATTCATAGTGATGTTTGGGGTATAACTCCGGTCTTATCTCATACCAAGTATAAATACTTTGTAACATTTATCGATGATTACAGTCGATTTACATGGATTTATTTTCTCAGTTCAAAATTAGAGGTTTTTGGCATGTTTAAGAAGTTTTTTTTTTTGCATATATTGAAAATCAGTTTCACACAAGTATCAAGTTCTTACACACTGATTCTGGTGGGGAATATATTTCTCATGAATTTCAGGAGTACTTGCAGCAGAAAGGTATTATTTCCCAATGCTCTTGTCCTTATACGTCCCAACAAAATGGTGTGGCTGAACTTAAGAATCGGCACTTACTTGATGTTACTCGAATGTTGCTTCTTCAAGCTTCTGTTCCTTCTTCATTTTGGGTAGAAGCTTTGTCCAAAGCTGTATACTTGATCAACCGCTTTCCATCTCAGGTTATGGATTTTGAGTCTCCTTTCTCTCGTCTCTATAACATACCACCAAGTTATTATGATCTCCACACTTATGGTTGTGTATGTTTTGTCCACTTACCACCTCTAGAGCATCAGAAAATTGGCCCCCAATTTGTGCAGTGTGCTTTTATGGGTTATGCTCCCAATCAGAAAGGGTTCTTGTGTTATGATGCTACTGCCTGACGGTTGCGTGTCTCTAGAAATGTCTTTTTCTTTGATCATCAATATTTTTTCCAAAGGGTTTCCTCTGGCTCTCCTGATTTTGTCTCCCTTCCTC
Source organism: Sophora flavescens (assembly GCA_030762895.1). Lineage (NCBI taxonomy): Eukaryota > Viridiplantae > Streptophyta > Magnoliopsida > Fabales > Fabaceae > Sophora > Sophora flavescens. The sequence goes on from CM061070.1 coordinate 10,970,079, forward strand.
AATTTTTCGAGGTTCATCGTCCTACACAATGATGGAAACCAGGATATTTCTTTGTCAGACGCCCACGTGATCCGTCCCCTATCGATGCTGGTCCATCGCCTTATCCTCCACTAGTAGCACCATGTATGTCCCGGGCTTGTTCTCCTTTTCTCAAGGTGTGTGTAAACTAAAACAATCCTTATATGGATTGCGGCAAGCTGCCCGGGCATGGTTAGAGAAATTTCCATCTACTCTTGGATATTCTTTCACTCAAAGTCAATTTGACTCATGCTTATTCACTCACCACACGGCCGTAGGCATTGTTCTTCTTGTTATTTATGTATATGACATGGCCATTACGGGGTCCGCTCAGGTGTCCATAAAACAACTTAAACAACATCTCCAAGCTTCCTTTTATATGAAGGATCTTGGTTGTCTTCATTATTTTTTGGGTCTTGTGGTCCACTCTAAATCCAAGGGTATGTTTCTCAATCAGCACAAATATAGTGAAGATTTAATTTCTTTGGCTGGACTTCAATCTGCTGCACCCGTTGATACTCCTCTCAAGGTTAATGTCAAATATCGTCGTGATGAGGGTGATCTTTTACCTGATCCTTTGCTGTATCATCAATTGATGGGAAGTATTAACTATTTGACGATTACATGTCCTGATATTTCCTTTGCAATCTAGCAAGTTAGCCAGTTTATGCATTCTCCTCGTCATCTTCATATGGCAGTTGTATGTCGCATCGTACGTTACTTGAAAGGTGCTAATCACCGGGGTGTATTTTTTCCATCAAATACATCTCTTACCTTGCCTTCCTATAGTGATGCGGATTGGGCAGGATGTCCCGTTACATGAAAGTCTGTTTCTGGTTGGTGCATGTTCCTCAGCCCTACTCTGATTTCTTGGAAGAGTAAAAAGTAGGCTCGAGTTTCCAAGTCATACAATGAGTCTGAATATAGAGCTATGTCTACAGCTTGTTCTAAGATTGTTTGGCATCGTGGCCTATTGGCTGAACTTGGTGTTCCTCAAAATAGTCCCACACCTTTACACGCTGATAACACTAGTGCCATTCAGATTGATTCCAATCCGGTTTTTCATGAGCGTACTAAACATATTGAGGTGGATTGTCACTCCATTCTGGAGGCTCTTGTGATCATGTTATTTCCCTTCCCCATGTTGCCTCCCAGAATCAGCTTGCAGATATCTTTACTAAAGCTATCCCTCGACCACATCACTAATTTCTACTTATCAAATTGATGCTTCTTGATCTACTGCATCAATTTGAGGGGGGATGTTAGACAGAGAATCTCTAATATTTACTATTTCCTAATATATGGGCTCAATATTAGGAATAGAATCAACTGTTTCATTGTATATTATTAGGATCCCTGATTTAGGTTGTACAAAATAGGAATTTGAATTATTGTGCCATTAAGAGATGTAAATGAGCTTGTAATATTTAAACATGAGAATAGAATGAAAGGAGACAAGTCAGAATTTCTTGACAATCATCTAACTGCAGGTCAACAGAGAGCAATGAATTAAATAAAGTTAACTCATGAAAATATTAAAAGTACAATTGAATTTTAAAATTGACTCAAACATTAATCAATATGCAGTGGTATAATGAAATTCCTTATAATATCTGTATTCGTATTAGATTGAATCTCAACATTATTAGCACCTGGATTGTTTGAGGGATCGACATTGCCAGCAGCTACTCCCCACCATGACGAGCATCTGGGCATGATCGCCTATTGTGGCCAACAGCTCCACACCTACTGCATGACTATGTTAGCCTATGCCTTCCCGTTTCTCTGTTAGTTGTCGATCCACACCCTTTGCTTCTTACACATGGAGGATTCGCATGCTCTGTGTGGACCTGTGTGTTCACATCATTAACAGGTGCATTGTTGTACTTCAACTTAAGCATGGTTAGTTCAGCAACAATTACATCCACCATGTGGTTATATTCTTCAGCATCGCGATGTGCAAGATCAACTATCTATTTAGACAAATTAACCAAAGTTGCATATCTAGCGACCGATTCAAAATTCCAATACGATGCACCACCTTGGCTAATTCCGCGCAAACATTACTTGGTAGACTTAGTCCAGCGTTCAAGAACCACACACTTAGGTAGGTCACTAAAGTCTAAATACACCAACATGGCTATGATCTGGTCACACGGCAAACCGATGGATTCTATCCTAAGACATGAACATCGGAATAAAACAGCTAAAGGACAATATGACACATGCCAAACCTTATCACATCCACGATATTTGGAGACCGAATAAATAGCATACATCGACAAATCGTGGCTCTCCACAACTCTCATAAGTGATGCTTTAGCAAGAACTGGTCGAAACAGATAATAAATTTCCTTCGTATACTGCTTTGTTGCTAATCTCTCAAGTGATTGCAGACTGGTCTGCAAGACTGCCTGACCATACTCAGACTGGAAGTCTGCCTCCACTTCCCTAAAACGAAATACGCAAGGCACCTATGAAATTGTTACACAAATTCGGCCAAGCTCATCCTTGAATGGACAAACTTTCCAATATGGCTATGCAATCCTTCACACCTGGATGTGGTCTTTATGCCCGCAAAAAAATTCCCCCTTATGTTAGTCGTACTCAACATCTTCCGTTTATCATACAATTCTCTAATCCAATTGTTATCTTCCAACCCAAACTTAGTAACCATTTCATCCCATAACTCTTCAAATTTAACTACCTCATAGTCTCCTACCATGTATTTCTTCACATACGACATGAAATCGGGTATACCAACATTGGACAATGCATTTCTAAGCAAATGCCACGCACATAACCGATTATGTGCACCAGGAAACACCCTATTTATTGCATTCTTCATAGCAACATCACCATTTGTTATTACAGATACAGGAACTTTCCTATTCATTGCTTGCAAAAATTGCTCTAACAACCAAATGTATGTATCCTCCCTCTCATTCGACACAAGTGTTGTTTTGGCTTCAACGACTTAAGAGGGGGGGTTAATTGAGTTTTCAAAAATTCTTCCTTTTCAAAAACTTTACTTTTCAAATCAGAATTGCCTCAGGATCTTTTACAAAAACATTGAAGGGCTTTTTATGAAATCTTGAATAGAAAGTGACGAGGATAAGAAAGATTTATTCAGAATTAATAGATCACAGAATATGCCTTTAAAGACTAAGAACAAGTTATGCAAGTTTCAGATACAAGCATTAACAATCAAGAACAAACTTCCAGGTTTCGATTTCAGTGATTAAGAAACAGAAGTTAAGCTATTCGAATTTGATCACATATGATGCAAGATTCAATTCAAATATTGATCCTTGAGAATAGAATTGAATACACAGTTATTATTACAGCTTACTCAAGATTCAATACTGATTATGCAGATCAAGAACTGATATCTATTGAAATCTTAGAACATCAAGATCACAGTTATATGCGCAAGACAAAAATTAAAGAGTTTGAGTTTAGAGATACCACACAACCAGATTTATCCTGGTTCAATCACCATCACTGTGACCTACATCCAGTCCCCACTCCACATGTGGGTTTCACACACTAACACAACAAGCTTTAGCCAGGTAGCTTGAAAAACCTTTACACCACAGAACACTCCTTCACCTCGAGATACCACACTCTTGTGAAGAGCCTCAATGTTCTTCCTTAGGGATACCTCACCCTAATCACACAGAGAGACTTCCTCTCTCTTTACAATCAAATAGAATGAAAAATTGATTCATAAACTCTCAATAGTCAGATATACAAATTGAAGCACTTATGAGAATGAAACACTCTTTTCACCATAAGCTCAAGAAAGATGATGAATGAATTTCACAATTGATCTCTCAAATTGATTTTGTGTAATTCTGATATGTTATGATATGTGTATTGTTAAAAGTGTTCCTTTGATCCCTCTTTATATAGAAAACAAGTTATAGTCCTTAGGATCAATTAAAACAGATTTGGGTCTGATAACAGAATCTGTTTTATTAATTCTGGTTCATGAAATAAGATTCTGCATCGGCATCGTCTTTAATCCTCAGGGCTCGTAGTTGATAGCAGACGAGCTCCATATGCCACGTCATTGGACGGATACTCCTTTAACTGGTTGAACGTAACCTAGTAGACGAGCTCCATATGCCACGTCATTGGACGAAGCTTTTTATTAAGGACTTAGCAAGTCCAAAGACTTGTGTGGACGAGCGCTTCCGTCACTTGTGTGGACAAGCACTTCTGTCACTTTAGTGGACAAGCACTTCTATCACTTTAGTGGACGAGTGCTTCTGTCACTTTAGTGGACGGACACTTCTGTCACTTTAGTGGACGAGCACTTCTGTCACTTTAGTGGACGAGCGCTTCTGTCACTTCAGTGGACGAGCAGGATTAGAATCTTGTGTATTCTGAGTTTATCAGACTAAAAACACAAGGGATCCATTCCTAATCAAATCTATTTCTTAATTCCAAAATTTATTTTCATTAACAAAAACTTATTCCTTTTAATGCAGGTTATGAAAATTTATTTTCTTCATGCATCTTTTTAGTTGAGTTATTTTGTGACTAAGAGATTTATTTCTCTTACAAATCATCTAAGACTTAAATCTAAAATTCTCCGTTAAGCTAGGTCTTGATGATCCTTTGATCTTTGACTTTGCTCTTTTGATTTCTACATGCAGCTCCTTAATTCCTTCAAGTTCTTCCTTGAATATTTTCCTTGAATTTGCTTAATGAACTTGTTGATCACTGCTTGATACCTGTCTTTGTAATTTTACACTAAAACACTTGCACACACATTAAATTGTTTTTGTCATATATCAAAATCTCTAAGTCATTGAGTCTTACAACAAGCGCCGCTGCAAATACTATTGTCTGGTTGTGGTGGTTCACACTAGAAAAAAAAACAAAGGGACACATAAACTTGTTTTTCTTGTAAGTGGCATCAAATGCAACCACATCACCGAAGACTAGATAATTCATTCGACTTTACCCATCACACCAGAATTGGTGTTGCAACCTTCCTTTGCCATCAACAGTGTGTCTTACTACCATTAAAGGGTCTGATGTTGTCAAATCTCGAAGATACTTCAATGTGCCGCTCGCATCTGATGTTACATGTCATCTCTGTTTCCCAACTTGGTTGTAGATGTCCTACTTCACAAACCCAAAATTATGATATCCCCCTGCGGTATTTGAAAATGCCCCATACATATGTGGCAGCCTTATCCCAACTTTTCTAAAGTTTTCTATCTGCATTATGTTAGCCAATGACATCTTCCTATGTGCTGGTAAGAGTGCACAATACTTATCCTCCAACAACCCATGATTGTGCTCATAATTGAAAATCATTACATACCATCGTCCGGTATTAATATCAATATGCACACGAGATTTAGCCTGACATCCACACCCAGCTTCATGTCGTACTGCCCGCCTTCTTCCATCAACAATCATGCCCCCTATCTTCTCTATATCCTTGTCGTGAACATACAAAAGTCTGTTGTAGAATATCACCACCATTGCTTCTAATGACATGCCCTTTGCGAACAGAGAGCCCATTCATTCTACCAAACCAACAATAAAATTGGTACGCAACCTCTAGATCGGCAAAGTCATACTTACCAACATCGTCAACTGTGATACTTTTCATGTCTAAGTTTAAAATGTTAGACAAGCTATTGATGGTTATAGACCCATCCTCACTATTATTTGCATTTCCTCCTTCACTTGTAGGTTTTGAGTTTTCATTAGCCGCCTCATCGCGCTGCCCCATCCAATCTTCATTGAAATTTTCCCAATCCTCTTCCTCTTGCTCTTCCTCACCATCTTCCTCTTCTATTCATATCCCTCTTCCACTCCTTCTTCATCTCCCTCTTCCTCTGCAATGTCATCATAGTTGTCATCAGGATCACCTTGTTCTACCTCTGCCACACCCTAAAAAAACAATTTATAAACCTTTAATTAACAACAACCAAAATGAAATTCCTTTGACAAAAGGAAAAACATCTCAATATATCTTACTTACAATGCCCATCTCAATTTCATCGCTGAAAACAAACTCCAAAGGATCCTCCGCGAGGACATCCATCCCTGACAAAAACACTATAGTTCAGAATTCACCAATTACACTTAACCATAATAACAACAGAAACGCCACCACATCACGAGTTTATCACATTGTCTCAATTCCTAGTATTATAATTTATACCAATGGCATACAACCCACCACTGCAAAATGCATAAATAAACCTATTCGTTCTACAAAAATACATGCTCAGACCTCTCACGAAATGTTGTTTGGAGAAATATATTGTCAAAGATACTAAATATTTGCTGACCATAGATAAAATAATTCCATACCCTTAATAACGCATTACAATCAAACTTTAATTCAACCCGATCGGTATCACTTTTTACAATGTTCAATTCCAAAATAAAATGACATATGCGATTTGTTGTGTAAATCACAAGTGCACGATTATGCCAAGTAATAGAATATCGTTCCACTAGGACCGTGTTGTTGAGTACCAATTACGCACAATTATGATTATCTAGACGAATCGATTTTTCAAGAGATTAAAGTAACCAAGAAAATATAATTTGGGAGGAACAAAATTTATAAAGCAATTTAAGAGTTGAATAAAGAAATCAATTTATAAAAACTCTAGGAATGAGGATCACCACAATAATATTGACAAGTCTATGATAAAATCTCCCCCTTAATTATGTGAATTATATATGAAAGCGAATTATCCTAATTAATTATCATTCCCTTTCAGAATACGATAACATGCCCAAAATAATCCAACACCTATTTTCATGGCATTCAAATTAAGATGAACCATTTAAGAACAATGATAATTCAAGAATTGCTTCAAAGAAGGTTAAAATACTTTCGTGATTAACGATTCAAGTTCATTTTTGGAGTTCTAAAATTAAGGTTCATCTTTCAGTTCATCCCTCAAGATCAATAATCATGCAAACATGTGGCCAACATATTCACAAACAATTGGTGCGCAAAAACTGAATCATACATAATTCTTAAGGAGAGAAAATATCAAGACATTGTCTATAACAAATTGGGCTAATCCCACATCCTAGAATAAAGAAACTACTCAAGCATGTTCAGAGTAAAATCCATAAGAATCCAAAATAACAATCAGAATAAAGAAGAAAATACAAAAGAAAAAGAAGAAAAATTCTTAGTGTTGCAGCAATAGAGAAATCCTAGAGACCTCCTTTGTAAAATCCCTCTAATCCTTGATGTTCTTTGTGTTCTGTAGTGTTCTCTCCCTCTGCTCCTTTTAACATCCTCCTTTGGTTTGTAACCACTTATCTCTCAATAAAAGCAATAAGTTGGCAGTTATGTTTCTGACGCACGCGATCCATGACCATGGCAGGTTCCACGGGCTGACCGTGGATCGTTCCAGCTCCTTCAAAAATTTCTCGCATCACGAGTTCTGAAAGATCCACGGCCGTGGAATGTTCCATCGACAAGCCGTGGATCTTTCAGCTGAATTCTGGGGTGTTCCTCTATGTTCCATGGCCAAGGCAGGTTCCATGGGCTGGTCGTGGATCTTCCATCATTTGAAATAATGGAGCAGCAACATCCGTGGGTGTGGTACATTCCATGGCTAACCTATAAAACTTGCAATCCACCTACTTGTACAACAAAAACAAACAAAAATCATCTGAACTAAAGTTAAATTCAAAAATGCATGCTAAATGCTAAAAATTACCAAAAACTATGCTAGAAAATGAAACAATTAAATGCTAACTAATATGAAATTATATGCATGTTTCACACACATCATGATTCGCATGATACAAATATATAACACCCACTTACCTGGTCGAAAGGATCTGCACCCAGAACTATCATTCATCCTGATCTCACCAAGCGATTCTAAATCCAACTTTGGAAGCTATTCGACGAAGAAATCAGGAACAAAGCAATGAAGAACACAACAACACCTTAATACAAATTACTAGCGAGTCACTGCAAACATGTATCGATTTCCGATGGGACGAACTAATGGTTAATCTTCGGCTTCATCGGTGGAGAAGCCATATTCCTTTGCTGCACATTCAAAGTCGAGGGTGACGTCGAGGGTTTCTCCATGGTTGAGACCTATTTCTTAACGGCAACGTCACTTTTGCAAAAATGGTGTTAATTAATTCAATATGAAATTAATTAAGACCAAGGGACCACACGATAAATAAAATAAACCTGCAACAAACCCTGCAACCGGTAAAAGGATGTCTCTCACCGTGAGAGACATGAGTATGTCACTCATGGTAGAACTCGCCAGAGATAAGTAGAGAAGAGAGAAAAGGGGAAGAAAGATAAGAGTTATGCTGTTTGGTAATATAGAGAGGCAAGGGGGAGAGAAAAAAAATGGGTGGGTCCCATTGAAAAAGAAAATTTCTCCTATGAACTATGAAGAGAGATAGGGAGAAGTAGAGAATATATAGTATGAAATTACTTCTTTGATCTTCTTTCTGTCACATTGTCATAGGCTCATGGTCAATAGACACAATACATGTGTGTTGCCTTTGGCTGCTTTCATGCTTTATTTTTTTATTTTGTATTTTTTCCATTATCAGGTGTAAATATGTCTTAATAAGAAATACACATTTTCTTTCTTTTTACATTTTGTCTAACCAAATGAGTGGAGAGAAAAATCCTTTTTTATTTCTCTTCCACTTCTCAAATCTCACCCACTAACAAAATACTAACATTAACACACTAACATTTAGCTATCAAAAAAAATTCTAAAATTTTATCCATTTTCACTTATTTTTTCTTTTCTCGAACTTCTTTCCTCTATACTTTTTCCTCCATACTTCTTCCTAATCCAAACAATGGTTTAGGGCATTGGTTAAGGAATAAAAAGAAGAAAATCTTCATTATGAAGTGATGTATTCAAATTTTTGAAAAGTGTTATCTTTTGTTTTTCAATGAAAGCTTGCTTTTATTGGAATCCTTAAATAATGTTACTACGACGCCGGTTAGTAAGATCTTTTATTTCATTGATTTGTCATAGTTAGTTTTAATATTAAAGTAGGATTATTATTTTACGAATTTGCAAAAAAGAAAATAATAAAGGAAAAACATATTCTATTTTAACTAAAATGTGGATAGGTATCTATGATGAGTATAAATGTTACTACTCACTTGGGTGTGAGGATAGATGAGTTTTTTTCTAAAATATAGGTGGCTTTGGCTACAGTGCTCCATAAGGAAGTTGGAGGATGAATTCTCCACCATTTTCCATCGTAGATATATTATTAAAAAAATTTAAAGGTCCATATCAAAGAAGGGTAAGATGGGTATTCACCTCTCTCTCCCCTCCTCTCTCACTTCTCTCCTTCTCTTTCACTCCTCTCTCTCTCTTCCCCTCTCTCACCGCCGTAACCCACTTGACTCGCCCCCTCTCACATTGGGTTGCGCCACTGTATAGTAGGTCATTGCAACCACCTCCAGTATTCTTCAACAGACTTAACCATGAAGGTCCTTCGGAGGCAGTGGGTCTCAAAACCAATAAGAAAGCTCATTGAACCCCAATCTGGCTGGTAGTTACCAACTGGTTTTCCAATGTCAACTAAGAAAGAAGAGCATGTTAATTTGCAGTATCTGAAATGACAACTGATAATTGTTGGCAGTTGGATAATTAGATGGGAATATGGGACTCAAAACTGTAAGGCAGTGTCACAAATATGACGAGGGGAAGAAGGGAGAGCCATGTTTCGATCAGATTTGGAGTGTGATTGGAAAGGAGTATCTTAATTTCCAATCAGACGATCTTTAATTTTCGTTCCATAATGATTAATGAACGCTCATTAAAAATTGAAGATATTTAATGGTTTGTGGATCTTTTGGGCACGCATGAAAAGAGATAAGTTGTTTTTGGTAGAAAGAAAGTGCTTTTTGTTTTTTATTTTATTTTAGTGAAATGTCGATTATATCCCTGGAGTATTAAAACTCAACCCCTATGGTGGTGTATTGTAGAATCCGCCAATATAGGTAGCGAGATAAATATTTTAGTACCCATCTCAGCTACTACTCATTGCTACACGACAAGCTTCTTTTTAGAAAAAATAAAAATAAAATAAAAATATGAAGGAGAAAAAAAAAGAATGGTAGTTAAAAGAGGAAGCAAAGAAACAAGCCCGTTTGGAGTAGCTTACAGATTGTGATGACATTTCTCGGTTCTTGTCCCACTTTATAAATCCTGATGTTTGGAGTAGCTTTTTTAACTTAGACCTCCATGCATGGCTTGATTTCAATTTATCTTCTGTTTTGGCATAAAAATATAAGAGCAAATTACCAAGTAGACCCCAAGGATAGCCGATTACATTAAGGCCAGCTCGAAATAAACCATGAAGTTAGGGCCCGATTGGTTCTTCTGCCTGCCGAGGAATCATTAGTCGAGCATTAGTCGAAGAGAGCAAAATCAACCAACCAGGGGAGGCCGAGTTGACAGTATGCGGGGCAAAGGGTCGAGATAAAGTTATCAGTGAGAGAGTAAGGTGCATTAATGGCTAGATCCCTATAATCAAGGGATTGTGATGGAGACAGAGATAGCCCAGCAGGCGCCCTCGCCCACGCCCCTCATTATTAGCAAATATTGCCCACAATAATAAGGATTAATGACTCCATGTCTAGGAGTTGATTTAGGGTCACATGTAAAACATGCCCAACAATCCTTCACCGCAGAAGGATTCCACTATGTAAATATGTAGCATCCCAGGAACTGCGTCTAAGCTTTGATTCCACACAGGATACGTAGGAGAAGAACTTTGGTTCTGTCAAGCTTAATATTAAAAATACCCAAATTGTGAGAGAGAGTCAGTTGAGTGATCAGTTTCTTCCAAAATCTCGTTACAAAGGTTTTTTGGACGTAACATTTGGTGCCCACCGTGGGGCCGAGGTAAATTTCCTTCAGTCACACTACCTGTTACAGACAATGTGGTTTTAACTAGGAGCACAGCTGGTGGAGGAAGGCGGGATCGGGAGTCGGAAGGTGATCAGGAGCTGCGAGATCCACCAGCCTGGGAGAATCATCCATTTCTTCAAGAGATGAGAGCCCAGGTCGAAACACTAAGGCGGGAGAATGAGAAGATAAGGCGGGATTATCAACGCCTCCATGATGAACGAGATCAGAGCCAACAGAGAGAACGGAACCGAAGTAGGGAGCAGACTACTTCATCGAGGAGGGATGAGGAGTATATGCCCAGTTATCATCCGGGGACCTATACTAACACAATGGCAATGGAGGGAGACACTGAGGGCATGACTAGAATGTCCCGAGAAAGGAATGATCGAGCTTATTCTGCTCAAGCTGTTCCTACTGAATTCCAGGATGAACAATACGCTCATGAGGGGCGAATGTATCGAGACAGGGAAATGCAACATGCTTGCCCTCCTCTGCCCAGCGCGGCAGTAAGAAGGAATCCATTAACAAGTCGGATAATGAGAACTCCCCTCCCTTTCGGACGGAAGGCCCTGAACATCGAAAGGTATGATGGAACTACAGATCCGGATAGTCACTTAGATGACTACATAACCCAGGGTAACAAAGTTACTGATAATGATTCCATCATGTGTAAGGTATTTCCTACGTCTTTAAAGGGGGCAGTCTTGAATTGGTACACTCGGCTCCCCCCAGCTTCTATTGACAGTTTTGAAGCTTTAGTTACCAATTTCAGCTCCCAATTCGCAACAAGCTGAGCTCATCACATGACCTCAGCGGTGCTGGTAACCCTGAAACAAGAAAAATATGAATCACTAAGGAGCTTCATTGATCGGTTTGCAGTCGTTATCCGAGATCTCAACCCAGCAGTAACACTACATTCCATGATGATGGCATTGAAACCAGGACCTTTCCTTGATCACATATGCAGAAAGTCCCCCGTTGGACATGGATGAATTTTGTGAGAAAGCAGCCGGGTACATTCGAATGGAGGAACTCACCGATTTCCAGATCAAAGCTCGAGCTGGTCTAACCGGGAGGAATGATGGAAAGGACAAAGGGAAGTAACTGGCCGAAAAAGGAAGAGGCGGAGGGGAGAGGCCAATGCGGGGACCAAAATATGACTTATACACTCCCCTGAAATCTAACAGGGCAAGGGTGTTAGAGGAAGTATGTCACATGAAATTACTAAAGTTACCCCTGCCAGGCCGAACACCAGAGTCAAATGAACGAACTAAACACTTTCGGTACCACGGGAATTATGGCCACGCTATAGAGGAATGTGTCACTCTGCGAGATAAGATTGAAGAGCTCATACAGGCCAGACATCTCGACCGATTTGTTCAAAGAGCCCCCCCAGGGTCGTACTTTCAATCACCAGCCAGGCATAGGTAGTAGAGAAGGGCCTGATCCGGCACACCAAAGGGGAGGTGTCGGAGGTCCAATGAATGGAGGAGACAGAAGAAATTAGGAACCAGATGGTAGAACTGACAGAGACCAGGAGAGAAGGTGATTAATACCAATATCGGAGGATTCGCAGGAGGTGGTGCAACAAGCTCCTCCCGGAGACGACATCTCCGCACGGTGAGAGCTATAAATACAATGGATTTCAAACCAGCCAAAACCTCGAGACCTATCACTTTCACTGACGATGACTTTAGAGGCGTAAATCCAAACCAAGACGACCCAGTGGTGATAATAGCAGAGATCGCTAATTTATCGGTTCAGAAAGCATTGGTAGATCAAGGAAGCTCGGTAAATATCCTCTATTATCTGACCTTTCAAAAGCTCGGAATCCCAGAAAGCCTAGTGCAACCTTACAACAATAAATTGATTGGATTTTCCGGAGAGCAAGTAGACACGCGGGGTTATGTAGACTTGTTGACCACCTTTGGAACTGGAAGCTTATCCCAGACCATCTCGGTTCAATACCTAATCATCAACGTCGCGACTTCTTATAACCTCTTGATAGGAAGGCCGGCCTCGAATGATTTAGGTGCCATCGTCTCCACGCCACACTTGACTATGAAATTCCCAGCAACATCTAGCGAAATTGTGGCATTTGGGCCAACCAGAGGGAACCCAGGAAGTGTTGTGTGGACAGTCTGAGAGTCGGCGGGGTAAAGGAAGAAATCCAGAAAGGGGACTCAGCAACAGAAAGTAAGGGGAAGAATGTTGAAGGTAATTCTATAAGCTCGTTAGAGCTAGATCCGAGGGAAGATATGATGGATACAAAGCCAGAGCCAGTAAAAGATTCCTAAAAATTCCATATTGGAGCCTAGCCAAACCAGCAAGTCAAGCTCGGTGTACAACTAGATCCCAAGCTCAGGGAAGAAATACTCCTTGTGCTTAAAATCTGAATCTCTTCGCATAGAAAGTATCGGACATGCCGGGGATAAGTTCGAGTTTTCTTAGCCATAAGCTGTCCATATGTCCGGAAGCCAAACCTGTTGTGCAGAAAAAGAGAAGGTTGGAAGAAGAAAGGTGGTTGAAGAAGAAACGACTAAGCTACTGGATGCAGGGTTCATTAGGGAAATAAAATGTATCACATGGTTGGCGAATGTTTTGCTCGTGAAAAAGGTGAATGGAAAATGGTGCATGTGCACCGACTATACCCATTTAAACAAGGTTTATCCCACGGTTGAAAGTTTGATGGGGCCTCAGGGTCAGGTTGCTTAGTTTGATGGATGCATATTTTGGGTGTTGAAATAAAAGGCACCTCAAGAGGGGGGTGAATTGAGGTTTTGCAAAACTCTTAGAAAATCTTAATTTCTTACAATAAATTTTTGCCTCTCTTTTAATGATGCACCAAATATATCAAAGAAAAGAGAAGAGAGAATAATAAGAAACAAGAACAATATGGAATCTTGCAAGAATATGGCCACAATTCAAGAATTTAACACAACATGAACAATATGCAATATATCATCAATATCATAAAGCATATAACCAATTTCAATATTACTAGAAAAAATTCAAGAGATAAAGGGAAGAGAAATCACACCAACAATTTATACTGGTTCGAACACAACCTGGGTGTTCTACATCCAGTCCTCAAGCATACACTTGAGTATCACCACTATACTTCAAAAATTACACAATTTTTACAAGTATACAAACATAAGGATTACCCACCTTTATCCTAATTTGAGATTCCCCACTTAAGAAACTAGTCACCTAAGGATACCCCACCTTAGATACAAATTGGGATACCACACCCAATTCTAAAAACAGCAAATACAATTCAATTAAAACTATTACACTTTAAAGATGCAACACTTATAAAATGCATTAATGATAAAAATTAGAAAGTATAAGAAGAAGGCTCAAGTAATCAATTTGACAGCATAACAAAACAAAACATCAAAAATTACGTTCTTTATTATTTCTGAAAAGTCCCTTTATATAGAGAGTGAAATAGAAAATTCTGTTTTTCTGTTACACTAAAAGTAATCGATTACTTTTCTGTAACAACCCAAAAGTAGTCGATTACTTTCAAAAGTAATCGATTACTTTTTACCAGAAAAGCAAGATTGCAAATAAACACATGGTAATTGATTACTTTTTGCTAAAAAAGCAAGATTGCAAAGAAAGCATGTGGTAATCGATTACTTCCAAAAGTAATCAATTACTTTACTAAAAAATCATGTTTTTGCTTCAAAACTCTTTGCAAAACATATTCCATTTAATTTTAAACATTCTCTATATATTTTTTAAATCATTTTGATGTTTTAAAACCTTTTAAAAATATTTTACTTGAGCCAACTACTAAAACATCTAATCTTTAAATCATGCATCAAAATCCTAAAACTATTACAAGTCTTCATAGGTTGGAAATGTATCTTTGGTGCTCATCATCAAAACTCCTTGTTGAGTAGCTTTGGAAGCGCATTTGGAAGATCAACATCTACACTGGGTACAACCAGATAAAGATGGACCCAGCTGATGAAGAAAAAACAGCTTTGATGATCGAGAGGGCTAAATACTGCTATAAGGTTATGCCCTTTGAATTGAAAAACGTAGAAGCAACGTACCAACGACTCATGGATAAGGTATTTGCCAAGCAAATTGGAAGGAATGTAGAGGTGTACGTGGACGATATGGTGGTTAAGTTGGATGACCCTGTGAATCACCCAGCCGACCTTCAGGAGGTGTTCGAGGAAATACGAAGGTACAACATGAGGCTGAACCCCGGGAAATGCACCTTTGGGGTACAAGGGGGAAAGTTCCTCGGTTTCTAGCTAACTTATAGAGGGATCGAGGCGAATCCAGATAAATGTCAGACGATCATAGACATGAGAAGCGCACAGAATGTCAAAGAAGTCCAAAGGTTAGCAGGGAGATTGACCGTATTATCTCGGTTTCTCCCAAGGTTGGTTGAAAAAATAAGACCATTTTTTAAGCTGCTAAAGAAGTTGGAGTTGTTTCACTGGAACGAAGAATGCGAGGTAGCCTTTAGGAATTTCAAAACGTTCCTATCATACCCACCAATCCTCACTTGGTCACACCCCGGCAAGGAGTTATTGCTATATCTATCGGTTACCGAAGACGCAGTGAGCGCAGTATTGGTTCAGGAAGAAAACGAGATTCAAACCCCGGTCTACTTCATAAGTCGGGTCTTGCATGATGCAGAGGTCCGATACCGGAAGATAGAAAAGTTAGCATTTGTCTTGGTGGTAGTAGCACGACGTCTGAGGACGTACTTCCAAAGCCATCAGATCGTGGTAAAAACTGATCACCCCATCAGGCAAGTGTTGAGGAAGCCGGAACTAGCTGGAAGGATGATAGCGTGGTCAGTGGAATTGTCAGAGTTTGGGCTAAGGTACGAATCGAGAGGAGCCATGAAAGCACAGCATCTAGCCGATTTTGTAGTCGAGTTAGTCCCGGGAGTAGAAGGCAATATAGGATAGTGGACCTTATATTTTGACGAGTCGTCCAATATAAAGGGTAGTGGAGCAGGAGTTGGACTGGAGGCCCCGGAAGATTTAGTGCTAGAACAGTCTCTGAAATTTGCCTTTACGACCTCTAATAATCAAGCAGGATACGAGCCCCTATTGGTAGGATTAAGACTCGCTAAGGAAATAAGGGCAAAGAAAGTAAGATGTAGGACAGACACCCAATTAGTCACAGGACAGATCAAGGGAGAGTATCAAACCAAGGATGTTCAGCTAGCCCGTTACTTTCACAAGGTAACTAATTTCGTTCAAATATTCGATGAGTTTATTATTGAGCACATCCCCATGGAGGAAAATACGAGAGTCGATCTATTGTCAAAACTTGCCAGCACTAAACGACCCGGCCTGCTTAAGTCAGTGATACAAGAAACCCTGACCCCACCGAGCTTATCACCTGATGAGGTGCTCTCTAATGAAGAGGTGGACAGAGAATGGATGACCCCCATTTGGGAATATCTGAAGCATGGAGTACAACCCAAGGATAAAGAAGAAGCTTGAAGAGTTAGGGGAAGAGCGAGTCACTTCTCGATTGAATACGGGGAACTATGCAGCAGAGGGTTTTACACTCCCCTGCGCAAGTGTCTAACTAAAGCACAGACCGGGTATGTAATGGCAGAAATCCACATGGGAATTTGCGGAAGGCATACTGGAGGGAGGTCAATGGCAGCAAGAGTGGTCAGTGCTAGGTTCTACTGGCCGACGTTAAGGTCAGATTGTACATAATGGGTGAAAAAATGTGATGAATGCCAATGATACAGTCACCTGAGACACGACCCACCGAACGAGCTCCACAACATGTTGTCTCCCAGGCCATTCACTATCTGGGGGGTAGATATCCTGGGAAAATTCCCCACCGCTTAGGGACATGTCAAGTTTTTGTTGGTATGTATTGACTATTTTACCAAGTGGATAGAGGCCGATCCCTTGGCCACCATTACAGCTCAAAGAGTACAAAAATTCGTATGGAGGGATATAATATGTAGGTACGATTTTCCGAATACAATAATATCAGACAATGGAACACAGTTTGTGGACAAAGGTCTGAAGGAATTCTATTCCAGTTTGGGGATCAAGCACTTGGTTACATCGGTCGAGCATCCCCAAACCAATGGGCGGGTGGAAGCGGATAACAAGGTGATATTAGGCGATTTAAAGAAAAGATTGGGCCGAGCAAAAGCAAACTGGGTTGAGGAATTATCGAACATTCTGTGGGCCTATCATTGCACACCCCAATCTACTACTATAGAAACACCCTTTAGGCTGACATATAGGACCGATGCAATGATACCGGTAGAGCTTGGTGAGCCGACTTTACAAAGAGTTGCCTTCGATCCAAACTTAAATGAGGACAACATGAAGATAGAATTAGATCGGCCAGAAGAAATAAGAGAAGAAACCTGAATCCATGAAGAAGATAGCAAACAACAAATAGCAAAGAAATACAACTTGAAATTACAGCCGAGGAGCTTTTAGGCAGGAGATCTAGTGCTGAGGAAGCTCAGAAGGACAAAACAGAAGGAAAGATGGCAGCTAATTGGGAGGGACGGGGGGACCAGGGGGGGGCTTTCAGAATAATGGAAATCTTGAACAATGGAGCATATCGGTTGGAAGAGTTGTCGGGAAAAGCGATACCACGAACGTGGAACGCTTCTTATTTAAATTCTATTACAGTTGAAACTCTATAAAAAGCGAGTACTCTTTTTCTTACCTTGGTGTTTTTATCCCGTAAGAAAAAAGAAGGATTTTTCACCAAGGAGGTTTTAACTAGGCTCTGCTTTCACCAATAAAGAGGTTATTCAGAATATTTTTTAGTCTCCCCGACAAAAGAAGGCCGAATCCGAGCCTTAGACTTAGCCAAAGCTAAGTCCCAAAAATTTGAGTCGAGACCGAACTCCAGGCCAAATACGAGCCTTATACTTAGCCAAAGCTAAGTCCCAAAATTTCGAGCTGAGTCCGAGCTCCAGGCCGAATCCGAGCCTTACACTTAGCCAAAGCTAAGTCCCAAAATTTCGAGCCGAGTCCGAGCTCAAGGCCGAATCCGAGCCTTACACTTAGCTAAAGCCGAGTCCCAAAAATTTGAGCCGAGTCCGAGCTCCAGGCCAAATCCGAGACTTACACTTAACCAAAGCTAAGTCCAAAAAATTTTAGCCGAATCCGAGCCAGACACTTAGCCAAAGCTAAGTCCCAAAATTTTGGCCGAGTCCAAGCTCAAGGTCGAATATGAGCCTGAAAACTTAGCTAAGTCTCAGAACTTTAAACTAAGTCTGAGCTCAAGGCCGGATGATAGCCTAACAAACTTAGCCAAGGCTAAGTCTTGGTGTTAAAAATGTATAGAGATAAAAACCGTTTCACGGTATCATATCCAAGCTCTAAAAAAGGGAGCAGTAAACCAAAAAGCCCGAACAATATGTTAGAGGAACAAAGAAATAAGAAAACCATTTTATTAATAAAAGTAATATTACACAGGTTACATAAAAGGAAGAAAAGATCTTAAAATAAGAAGATGGAGGCAACAAAGTCACTCCTTACCCAAACACCCCCAGAACCCAACTTTTGACTGTTCTGCCTAGGGAGGAAGCTCTGATCTTAAATGATGGTGAGATCTGCTCCGTAGAAGTAGCAAGCAGGAGAAGACTCAAGTCCTTCGATAGAGGCATCTCCAGGGTGCGACCTATTATGTCTATCTTTCCAACCCCGACCTCACCATCAGGTGGCAGGGAGGATGAAATGTTATCCGATAGCCGAGGAGGTAATTCCACATGGAAAACCATCTCGCATACTAACGGATGCAGTCACCCACACACCTTTACTAACGGATGCAATAACCCATTACCGATAACATATAGTCTTCAAAACAACCAACGGAGAATATGATTCCACCTCTATCCCAAATAAAACGAAACATGGAAAAACAGAGAAGTAAAGAAGTGAAGAAGAAGGAAGTGGAAAACCCACTATTTATAATGACGCATGACCATGGGGAAAACCCAACGCATTGAATAATGCACGGTTTCAAAACATGACCGTAATAACAACATACGTTTTCAAAAGCAGTTAAAATCCCGTAACTTGTAAGTTTTGAGACAAAACATGGGGAAAAAGAGTAAATGATGTGATCGTTACCAAAAAGTTGAATCCCCAAATAGGCCCAAATTTAGCTAACCTAAGGAGCCCAAAATGATTCACGGTAACAACCACAGAAGTAAATCAGCTTAGTAAGTAAGCTCTTAACTCTTGTTAAGCAGAGCTTGGGGGGCTGACTAACCGTGCACAATAAGTCTAAACACAGTAGGACTTGAAGAAAATTACGAAAAGCATAATAAAAATTGCAAGGATATAAAATTGCAGGGCATATATTTATATATATTTCGAGGCCATAAGGTCGACCAGTCATAGTTACAAAATATGCCTTAAAGGGTCAAGTACATATTCTAAAAAGAAGGACATAAATACAAAAGAAGAAAGCTCAATGTGCAGGGGGGGGCGAGTCAGCATTCCTAGCCGAAGTAACCTCATTCTCGAGATCTTCGGTCCTGTCCCCTTGATGAGTGTGATTCCACCTCATTTTTGTCCATCATTTTGCATGCATTTTCATGTAGTTTAGGCATATTTTTATTAGATTTTAGGTTAATTTTCCTTTGGAGCGGGTAAGGCGGTTTTCGTGTGTTGTTTTGCAGATATAAAGGGTAAATTGCTCAAGATCAACCATGATGAAGTTTGGATGAAGATGGAGTTTTAAAACTGAAGAAAATGAGCCAAACAGAGCCCATCACGACCTAGCCATGATGCCCATCACGGCCATGATCGAGCAAAACTGAAAAAGAAGAAAGGCTGAAGTCAGAGTCTGTCACGACCTGGCCGTGATAGCCATCACGGCCGTGACCCAAAACCACCACAAGTCAGAGCACATCACGGCCCAGCCGTGAAATTCATCACGGGCCATGAAGCTGAGGGCTCGCGTCGCGATTCATATCTATCGTCGCGAGAAATTGAATTTTCCAGATTTGTCAAAGGGTGAGACCGTCACGGCCGTGACGCGCATTACTTGGACCTGAAGAAACCGAAATAGATCAGATTTTGAGTTGGTTTGGGACTCTAACTTCCCCATTTCTATAAATATGGACCAAGGCATCAGACACACACATTGGATGATCCATAACAACTAGGACTCTAGGCTTAGATCTCTCTTCTCCTCTTCTCTTCTCTTCTCTGATTTTTTGTATTTCATGTTGTCAAACCAGCTTGTCATCTCCATGGCAAGACTGGAGTAGTAGCTTAGTTTCTAGGGACTAGGGCTCTGCCCGAGGTTTGTAAATGATGTTGATTTGATGTAAAAATCGTTGTTGATTTCATAATTGTTTTAGATATGATTTCTAGTGTGTTAATCACTCATAAATTTCGGCAACCGTTTATTTACGTGACATAGACGTTCTAAGGAGGAACCTAGCGGTGAACTTAGGATTTCTAGTGTGTTTCACTCGTAAAGTCCAGCGGCCGCTTGTTTGTGAGAAGTGGATGATCTAAGGAGGAACCTAGCGGTGAACTTAGGTTGTTTGCATGACTGAGACATTCCAAGGAGGAACCTAGCGGTGAACTTGGGTGTCGGACCTATAGAAGTCAGACTTGGGACTGAAATCACGAGAGTTAGAAGTCGTCCCTCGAGGAGCAACGAGTTGTCACGGAACGCAAAGGGTCCAATCTGGGATCGACTACCACGAGAGTAGGGGTCGGGTCAATTGGGCACGGCTTTTGTAACCCGAGAGGGAGCTTAAGCTATCAGAGGATAAACTCGCCTTCAAGGAAATTTCGGTAATCAACAAAGGTAAATCTGTTAGCAACATAAACAGCCTCAAAGGTAACCCAAATCCCTAGGAATCCATTTAAATCGAAAACCCCAAAAACATTTGTTTTCTGCTCGTTTATCATTTCAATTTCAAATTCAAACATTTTTCAAAACCCTTTTTAAAACTGTCCAGATCTAATCGATTCGAAAACCGATTGCGATTCGAGAACACAGTCTCTGTGGGTTCGATATCTTTTATTACTTGACGGCAGTCCGGTACACTTGCCGGAATCGCACGTGCATTCGCACGCTATCAAGTTTTTGGCGCCGTTGCGGGATCAGGTTTTTCGAATCTCAATTCAAATTTTGAATTGATTTTTCTGGACCTTTTCTTTTTATTTGATTTTTATTTCTGAAATTTAAAAAATTAAAAAAAAAATCAAAAATTTCTTTTCCTTCTATTGTATCCATCTCTCTGTGTGTTATATGCAAAGATCTCTAAGTCTTGGGAGCCTTAGTGAGATTGATCCCAGGAGATCGAGAGGACCTTCCACGACGTAGAAGACTACAAAGAGAGGGAGAAAGGTTGAGTCCCGTTCCACTCATGGCGAATCAACCGGATACAAAACCTTTGAAGGACTACGCAGCCCCAAATGCGAGAGGCTTGCGAACTGGGATTGCAAGGCCAGAGATTGAGGCGGAAAACTATACCATACCGCCCATGCTAATCAACATGATTAGGCAACATCAATTCGGAGGATTGCCTTCGGAGGACCCGACCGATCATATAGAAACATTCTTAGAGTTCACCGATGCAATCAGGATTAATGGAGCCTCAGTCGATGTTGTGCGTTTGAGATTGTTCCCCTCATCTCTCACTGGAAAGGCGAAGGCCTGGCTTAAGCAAATCCCTGCTAACACTTTGACTACTTGGGACCAATTGGAGCAGGCGTTCTTGGAGAAATTCTTCCCTCCATCCAAGACGGCCTACATAAGAACCCAGATCACCGGCTTCTTCCAGAAAGACGGAGAATCATTATCGGAAGCCTGGGATCGTTACAAGGGACTGCTGGAGTCGTGCCCACATCACGGACTCGAGAGGTGGTTAATAGTGCACACCTTCTATAACGGATTAGACTATTCTTCGAAGGTGTCACTAGATTCTGCAGCCGGTGGAGCGTTTATGAATAGGCCTCTCACTGAGGCATTCAACATCATCGAGAATGTCTCCACCAACTACCACCAATGGGGATCCGAAAGAGGTAATAACCCGAACAAGATTTCGGGGGGTAAGTTTGAGGTAAATAGCACAGATCTTATTATGTCAAAGATAGACTCACTTAATAAACGTTTTGATCGGCTTGAAAGAGCCAATGTGAGTGCATTAGGTGCTACTAACCTTGTTTGTGAGATTTGTGGTATGCAGGGACATGACATGATGGGATGCCCACATGGATCCGGCGCTTCGGGTGAGCAAGTGAACTCTTGTAACAACTACTATGATACGAACCCGAAGCTGCCCAACTATGCTCCCCCAAATCCCTACAACCAAAGAAGGAACAACCCTTACCTCTCCTACGGTAACTACAGCAACACACTCAACCATGAGTTCCAAGAAGGTCAAGGTAATAAGAGAGCAGCACCGGGGTACCCTCAGGTACAAAGATCTAAACTCGAGACTTTATTTGAAAGTTTTGTCGAAACTCAGACAAAACAAAATGAGGAGTTTAGACAACAAGGAAGGGCAGTGAGTGAGGCAATAAAGGATCTAGCATCTAAGGTAGACAACTTAGCAACTCATAACAAGATGCTAGAAAACCAGATTGCCCAACAAGCCAGCACGTACTCGAGACCTAAGGGTACATTCCCGGGGCAACCCGAAGCAAATCCCAATGAGCATTGCAATGTCATACACTTGAGGGATGATAAGCTTGGGGTGGGGGTAGCTGAAATGGACGTGGAACCGGAGGAGGACACGAGCGAAAAAGAAGAGCCAGAACCGAAATATGTCCCTCCACCACCGTACCAACCCCCGATACCTTTCCCACAGAGGTCGGTTAGGAAAAAGCAAGTAGATGTAGAGACTAAAATGCCTACTAAACTGAAAGACCCAGGTAGTTTCTCCATCGCTTGCTCGATTGAAAAGGTGGAAATAGACCCAGCCTTATGTGACTTAGGGGCTAGCACGAGCTTGATGTCCCTCACTATCATGGAAAGGTTGGGAAGCAAAGAGTTGAGACCATTCAAATTCCCCTTACAATTTGCGGATGGCTCAACTAGGACTCCTCTAGGCATACTAGAGAATGTTCCTGTAAAGGTAGGGAAATTCTTCATCCCTACCGACTTCCTGGTATTAGACATGAAAGGGAATTCTAAATTCCCCATCATTTTAGGAAGGCCATTCTTGGCAACCGCTGGAGCATTAATAGACGTAAGGAATGGCAAACTCTCTCTAAATGTAGAGGAAGGTAGGGTAAATTTTCAGTTGATTAACTCTTGTAACAACCCTCCTTTTGAGAGCCATGTGTGCAGAATTGATACAACGCCTCCAGTGGTAAAAGAAGAACTGAACATGGAAGCAACTCCGAAGGTATGCATGGCTAATGATGCACCCAGCAGTGATGGAAGTGGAGTTGCTGTCCATACTGAAACAAAACTTCCGCCGAGAGGAAGGAAGGCTAGGAAGCTCCGAGAGAAAAGAGCAAAGCGGAAGCATTATTGGCCGTATGAGCAGAAACGACTATTTGAAGGAGTTCCTTGGAAGAGAAGTGTGCCTGCACTTCTACGCCCAGCCGACCCCGGTTGATTGAAGGAAGTTTGGTCAAGCTTAAGACCATAAATAAGCGCTTCTTGGGAGGCAACCCAAGTTTTCTTTCCCTTTTTCGTTTTGTTTTTGAATTAACCTCTTGAATAATTTGAGAAGATCAAGAGGCAAAAATATCATTAATAGGTTTGTCTAGTGTTTTCAGGTTGAGAAAGAGAAGAAGAGCATAAAAAAGATAGAGTTAGAGGCCATCACGCCCTGGCCGTGACAGTGGTCACGGCCGTGATGAAATAAACAAGAGCACCGAAAGGAACACGGCCTAGCCGTGACAACCATCACGGGCGTGATGAGTAGGATGCCAAAGCCAGAGAGCATCACGGCCTAGCCGTGATGTAGATCACGGCCGTGACAGGGCAACTCCTGAGGACCAGAAACGATCACGGCCTAGCCGTGATGAGCCTCACGGCCGTGATAAAAATTTCTACCCAAGTTTTGACTAGAATGTGAAGCCAACACCCGCTACCGACTCGGTAAGTTGTTCCATTTTTCTCCTCTCTCCGACTTGATTATTTACATTGGAGACAATGTAAGTAATCAAGCTTGGGGTGGGGGTATTTATTTTTGCATTTGCATTGTTGCATTCATGTTGCATTCACATAGGCTTAGATTGGTATGATCACATTCTCTAGATTGCTCCTCACTTAGAACATGCATCCGATTGTAAGAACTTGGAGCCAAATGAATTGAGATAGTGAATTTTGAACCCAATTTTTCATTATTCTTGTGATATGGCTAAAAATAAAAATTCTTGAGATAGTCATTTGATAGTTGATAATTAGCATGTGGTTCCTTAGACTTGTGTACCTCACTGATTTTTGAACTACTAAATGTAAGATTTTGAGCCAAAAGGGGGTATCCACTAAATCTACCCCATTTCTTGTGATAGAGTGATTTAATTCCTCATGGACTGTATTTTCTAGAACTTGACTTGAAACCATTTCAAAACTTAAAAATTTCTGAAAACATTTTTTGGAAATGATTGAGGTACTAGGTATTTTTCTGGCTTCCCGAGCTTTGAATGATAAATGCTACCCCTTAGTTGCCCAATTTTGAGCCTAAAGAAAAAAATACTTTTCTTGGTACCATGAATTAATTTGATGAATAATGCTTGGTATGGCACCTTTTAAAGTATTACAAAAAGGGTAATTGGTAGTTGGAAAAAGTATGGGAAGAAAAAGCTAGAAAGTAATTTCTCTTGAGCTATAAATCTCCCCTTCTCCAAACAAATAAAAATGAAATGAACAGAAAAAAATGGAGAAGGGGATGACAAAGAAAGTGAGAAATGAAAAGAATATATATATATATATATATATATATATATATATATATATATATATATATAATAGAAGGAAGAAAGGTGGAAAAAGTAAATCAAAGCCCCCAAAAAGGTATTTTAAAAGGTGTCATACTTTGTAATGTTTGATAATCTATCTAGCCTTCTTGAAAATTCCCTTTCTTTGATTTTCCCACCTAACAATAAATCCCATGGCCACATTACAACCAAAGGAAAAGACCTCTTGATTCTTAAGTGTTTTCATTAATAAAGTGGAGATTTGGTTAATAGTCTAGCCTATGGTAAAATACTTTCCTTGAGGAAATGGAGTGAATTGCAATAAACCCTAAAACACTTGAGTGAGGTGAGATGAGTGCCCAAATCAGTGAGGACATGAACTTGAAGAACCTAAGCTTCTAATTGGACTTAAACTTGATTATCTCTTGAGTGCTTATTAAAAATGCCTATTACTTGGATTAGCTTCTAGGGTTCTTGGTTCACTATCCATGTTTTGATTGATATATCTTATGGCCTGAGTAATTGCTTGAGGACAAGCAAAGTTTTAAGCTCGGGGTGATTTGATGAGTGTGATTCCACCTCATTTTTGTCCATCATTTTGCATGCATTTTCATGTAGTTTAGGCATATTTTTATTAGATTTTAGGTTAATTTTCCTTTGGAGCGGGTAAGGCGGTTTTCGTGTGTTGTTTTGCAGATATAAAGGGTAAATTGCTCAAGATCAACCATGATGAAGTTTGGATGAAGATGGAGTTTTAAAACTGAAGAAAATGAGCCAAACAGAGCCCATCACGACCTAGCCATGATGCCCATCACGGCCATGATCGAGCAAAACTGAAAAAGAAGAAAGGCTGAAGTCAGAGTCTGTCACGACCTGGCCGTGATAGCCATCACGGCCGTGACCCAAAACCACCACAAGTCAGAGCACATCACGGCCCAGCCGTGAAATTCATCACGGGCCATGAAGCTGAGGGCTCGCGTCGCGAGACATATCTCGCGTCGCGAGAAATTGAATTTTCCAGAATTGGCAAAGGCAGAGACCGTCACGGCCGTGACGCGCATTACTTGGACCTGAAGAAACCGAAATAGATCAGATTTTGAGTTGGTTTGGGACTCTAACTTCCCCATTTCTATAAATATGGACCAAGGCATCAGACACACACATTGGATGATCCATAACAACTAGGACTCTAGGCTTAGATCTCTCTTCTCCTCTTCTCTTCTCTTCTCTGATTTTTGTATTTTCATGTTGTCAACCCAGCTTGTCATCTCCATGGCAAGACTGGAGTAGTAGCTTAGTTTCTAGGGACTAGGGCTCTGCCCGAGGTTTGTAAATGATGTTGATTTGATGTAAAAATCGTTGTTGATTTCATAATTGTTTTAGATATGATTTCTAGTGTGTTAATCACTCATAAATTTCGGCAACCGTTTATTTACGTGACATAGACGTTCTAAGGAGGAACCTAGCGGTGAACTTAGGATTTCTAGTGTGTTTCACTCGTAAAGTCCAGCGGCCGCTTGTTTGTGAGAAGTGGATGATCTAAGGAGGAACCTAGCGGTGAACTTAGGTTGTTTGCATGACTGAGACATTCCAAGGAGGAACCTAGCGGTGAACTTGGGTGTCGGACCTATAGAAGTCAGACTTGGGACTGAAATCACGAGAGTTAGAAGTCGTCCCTCGAGGAGCAACGAGTTGTCACGGAACGCAAAGGGTCCAATCTGGGATCGACTACCACGAGAGTAGGGGTCGGGTCAATTGGGCACGGCTTTTGTAACCCGAGAGGGAGCTTAAGCTATCAGAGGATAAACTCGCCTTCAAGGAAATTTCGGTAATCAACAAAGGTAAATCTGTTAGCAACATAAACAGCCTCAAAGGTAACCCAAATCCCTAGGAATCCATTTAAATCGAAAACCCCAAAAACATTTGTTTTCTGCTCGTTTATCATTTCAATTTCAAATTCAAACATTTTTCAAAACCCTTTTTAAAACTGTCCAGATCTAATCGATTCGAAAACCGATTGCGATTCGAGAACACAGTCTCTGTGGGTTCGATATCTTTTATTACTTGACGGCAGTCCGGTACACTTGCCGGAATCGCACGTGCATTTGCACGCTATCACCCCTTCCTCGCTGAACTGACTTTCGTTAACCAACACCCCATCTTTGACATCTTTGTCCACATCCATTAGGGAGAAATCAGCATCAGGGACAATGACATGGGCTTGACGTCAACCCTTCTCAAAACCAGCAATATGCTGGGTCATGAGATCCTCCTTGGCAGCTTCCATATCTTGCTTGCAGAACTTCTTCTTTCCTCTTTTTCATCTCCAAGCCCGAAGTAAGCTCATCATTCTTCTCTTGCAGCTTGTGCTTGGCAGCCCATTCTGATAATAACTCGGCCTCTAAGGCCTCCCTCCCAGCTTTGAAGTCCTTCAGCTTCTCGTCAAGATCAGCTTTTTGGCTCTCAAGCTCGGATACTTGGGAGAGGACCTTAGTCCCAGTGGATTGAGCTTCAATAAGGCCAGTCTCCACCTTCTCCAACTCGGATTTCAACCTATCCACATAAGCAAACTCGATCTTCATCTGTTCTATCTTGCTCTTGTTCTCGGAAAAGTCATTCAGAAGAAATTGAGCAGTGGCCATGACCCTAAGGCACATTGACCGCGCTGTCGCCACGCGCCAAAAAGAACGAGCGTTTACAAAATAATGTAGTATAGAGCGACAACTCGGATCGTCTCTCAAGGACTCTTTAGTTGTTGTTATTATTAACAGAAAAAGTTAGAAAAAGTCAGAATTGGGGGTTTTGGATTGAAAACTAAATTAAGAAGCAAAACAGAAAACAAAGCAAGAAAACAGAGCAGTTACCAAATAAGCTAAGCGATTAACCTACTGTTCTCGGTTTCCCAACTATCATCGGTTCATGCAACCCTAAGCAGATTCTAATCCCCTCCCGGTTGTAGCAACAATTTACAAGTGAAACCACTACTACAAATATATGTCCCTATTCCCGAATTAAGCAAACGGGGTTAAGCCCTTCGTGAACTAAGCGAACACGAAAACGAACACACGCGAATTAAGCAAACGCGATTAATTATAGGAACATGATATCACCGAGATAAACCAACACAACACAATATACTCCCGAATTAAGCAAAAGTAAATATAAAGCATGGCATTGAAAAGAGAAAAGCAAATGAGACAGGATTACAGAAACCTCAAGTCTTAACAGAAACCAATCACAGTAGATTAATCTAGGAGATTAATTCTCCATTACAGACATAAGCAGAAAAGAAAAGAAAAGGAAAATAAACTATTGAAACTACCACTACTCCTACTCACTCCTCCTCTGCCTAACTATGACTCCTATTTAT
This sequence comes from Sophora flavescens, assembly GCA_030762895.1. Lineage (NCBI taxonomy): Eukaryota > Viridiplantae > Streptophyta > Magnoliopsida > Fabales > Fabaceae > Sophora > Sophora flavescens. Next base: position 10,998,281 of record CM061070.1, read on the forward strand.
ATAAATTCTCTCAAGACCTCTCAATATCTGAATAATCCTTTAATTCACTTCAACCTCTGCCTCTTAGCTTTCCAAAGCCACTTAATTTGCTTAATTATGAGTTAAGATGAGGGAGTTATATCCACATTCAACTCATAGGGCAGCTGAAACGTCTCTGACTTCACATGGATTAAAGCCCTTCAAAACGGCTCTGTTTGGAATAATGGTCTTCATGAGAGTTAAACCTCTTTGTTTGATCTTTCATTTGCCACCAGTTTCAGTTCAAACCGACATCTACAGCCCAAGTTATGGCCCAATCTTCATGACCAGTTCAGGTTCCACTGACAGCAATTATATTATGACTTCCAGACTCGCGAGGCGAATGGATGCTCGCGAGGCGAACGCTTCAACTTCAAAACTGCCACAGCCGTGATCTTCAACACGGGCAAGCCGTGATCATCTCTGACTTTTCAGAGTTGCAATACTCGCGGGGCGAGAGATCCTTCGCGGGGCGAGTGGCTCCAGATTTATTTTATTTTATTTTATTAACCTGAAAAACAGAAAATAACATAAATACTTTATTTAACTCTAAATCAACTAAATTAACATAAAAACACTTTACAGACTCAAAATACTAATTAAGGACAATCAAGTCTAATTTGGGTGAAAATTATATAAAATAAGCACAAAGCCAAGGTCTTGACTAGTTATAAAACCAGTCAAACAGAGGCTCATCAAAATACCCCAAACTTAAACTTTGCTTGTCCCCAAGCAAACTAAGACTCAAAAAATTAAAAAGACTCAAGACCTGGCAAAACATGGCAAACTTAAGGACTCAATTAACTTTCACACAAATTTCAAGCAATTTAACAAAACAATTTTTCTTTCAATGTTCTCCCCCCTTTCAAGCAAAGTAATCCCCACATGCATTTATTCTAAACAATTGAGAAATTCATCATTCAAACAATCATCAATCTAAGCAGGGGATCTAAGTTACACACAAAAGAGAGATCACCATATCCAAACAACTGCCTTCCTCACAAGGGAAATTTGTGTTCACTCAATCGCTCAGTTTATGTCAGGCTATCAACAATTCACTCAATTTCACTTTTCAGAAGCACTTCCCATAAATTTGATTTTCATCTCCTAATGGTTCCCACAGAAAACATGCAAGCAACATCAAAAGGTCTTTTATGGGTTGTAATGGGGCCTGGCTAAGGGTAGGATATACAAAAGAACTAGGCTGAAGACCCTAGGAACTAAGAGAGCATGAACATTATTTACACTTTGAAATTCACTCAAGTTCCTTTCTTAATTTTTTTTCTTTATGCCTTGGGTGACTACAACCTTTTATTTCTTTTTGGCATTTTTGCACTTTTAAAATTTTTTCTGCTTTTCTCTTCTTTTTTTTCTTCATTTTTTTCTTTTTTTTTTCTCTTTTTTTTTTACATAATATTTTTTCTCAATCCCAAACAACATATTACACCTTGCAGCCACCCCAAACTTAGTTCTTGTACCCATTCTAAGATTCCATGCTCTCCTAATCCTAAGATCGGGTTAACATGGTTTTTCAGATTTTAGCTTGTAACATAAGGTTATCAAGAATTAACAGTCTAATCAGGCTCAAAGGGGCTAACTAGGGAACATGCATCAGGAATTGGTTATTTTTAGGCTAAGTAGCTATTTACAAAGAAAATGCCTAAATCATTTGAAGCAAACATATAATCATGCAAACCAAAAAGAGATTCAATCAAATTCAGGAAAGTGCAACTTAAAAGAGATTTTCACACAGTCAAAAACATGTTGAAGGCTCAAAACCTCACCTGGACATTATTTGCAAATTATTTGAAAGAGATTCTATCCCTAGTGTGTGCTTCCTATCACCCCAAACTTATCATAAATCATGCCATCATAACAAAATCCCAAAGTTCAGTTTTCAATTTCACATGGGAATCACTTTTCAAAAATTTTTCAAATCCTAGGGGGAAACAGTCAAAACATATCATGCAATCAATCTATGCAAAAATTAATCAAATCCAATAAACTTGCCAATACCAGACTCAACACAACTCCTGAGCTTCTCAAATTATTCAGGAGCATTATTGACAATAAAATAAAATTAAAATAAGGAAAAGAAAATTAAAAAGAAGAAAGGTAAAGAAAAACTCATTGAAGGGCGGTTCCACCAGGATCCCATAGCTTGTAACATAAGTCCCACATGGTAGCCAAAGGACTGAAATTCATTCCAAGCCTCCCTAACTTGCAGCTTTGATGCGGAAGTGGGTGCTTGACAATCATAGTAACCTCGCCCAGTGCGGCGGACTTTTCACTTCCTCTAGGGTCACAGCTGACCTCCTTCTCAACAAAGTCTCCCCAATAGAATCGGGGTTCAACCGCTTGTACTGGCCATGGTGCCAAATCCAAGGGTTTAAACTCCATCACTGGTTCCTCAGGGGGAGGTGGTACACAGTTAGAAACGATTCACGGTCTTTGCTTCAACTTCTGCATTGTCTTCATCCACTGCATTAACAAATTTTTCACCTGCTATACACGCAGAAATTTCAGCACACACCAAACAAAGGTTAGAGTTAGTACATATATTACAAGAAAATGAATCAGTAAAAGTTAGAATGTCTGGGAATTCTTCAATCAATTCATCCACCCCATTACTCTCAACACATTCAATTGTTTTACTTGAATCATCTACTCCCAAAGGTTCTTCTTTATCTTCGTGCACGGGGAGTAGCTGCCCTCTTGATCCTCCTGATCTAAGTTTCCTGAACAGAACAAACCTGCAAAACGATCCGCATTTTCTATTTTTCCTGAAAAGTATAAACCTGTAAAACATTCAACACACAAAGCAGTTCCGTCACAATAACAAACATTAGGATCAGGGGATTCAACACATAAACCATCATCAACAAAAACATTATCATCAGAATTATTTTCAAAAATATTTTCAGGAATAACCATCTGTGAATCCTTATGTTCCTCAAGGGGCTGTGGAGTTAGCATTGCAGCTGAGTTGGCGGTAACTTGATCAATTAGAGCCCACAACTTCTGAGATTCAGCTTGGTCCCTCTGATATTCAGCCTCCATCTTCTGTTGAAATTCCTCTATCATACGTTGAGTTTGCTCGGCCATTTGTTGCCTCAGTCCTTCCATATTTGCACTTATCTGTGCAGTCATCTGTTTGCACAGGTCCTCTAGGGAAGGTTCAGAAGGTGCAGAGGTGGTCACTTGGCTAGGATAGTATGGTGGTGGCTCACTAAAATTAGGATAATACATGCAAGGTGGTTCATAATAAACATTAGGCAAATATCCATACATGTAATTATCCATGGCAATCAAACATCCAGACAAAGCAGACAGAACTAATTAGCGAAAAAATTATTTTTTTTATTTTTTTTATTTTTTTACAAATATTTTCTGCTAATAACAACAAACAAGAGTCCCCGGCAACGGCGCCAATTTTTGACCGCGCTGTCGCCACGCGCCAAAAAGAACGAGCGTTTACAAAATAATGTAGTATAGAGCGACAACTCGGATCGTCTCTCAAGGACTCTTTAGTTGTTGTTATTATTAACAGAAAAAGTTAGAAAAAGTCAGAATTGGGGGTTTTGGATTGAAAACTAAATTAAGAAGCAAAACAGAAAACAAAGCAAGAAAACAGAGCAGTTACCAAATAAGCTAAGCGATTAACCTACTGTTCTCGGTTTCCCAACTATCATCGGTTCATGCAACCCTAAGCAGATTCTAATCCCCTCCCGGTTGTAGCAACAATTTACAAGTGAAACCACTACTACAAATATATGTCCCTATTCCCGAATTAAGGAAACGGGGTTAAGCCCTTCGTGAACTAAGCGAACACGAAACGAACACACGCGAATTAAGCAAACGCGATTAATTATAGGAACATGATATCACCGAGATAAACCAACACAACACAATATACTCCTGAATTAAGCAAACAGAAATATAAAGCATGGCATTGAAAAGAGAAAAGCAAATGAGACAGGATTACAGAAACCTCAAGTCTTAACAGAAACCAATCACAGTAGATTAATCTAGGAGATTAATTCTCCATTACAGACATAAGCAGAAAAGAAAAGAAAAGGAAAATAATCTATTGAAACTACCACTACTCCTACTCACTCCTCCTCTGCCTAACTATGACTCCTATTTATATAAATTCTCTCAAGACCTCTCAATATCTGAATAATCCTTTAATTCACTTCAACCTCTGCCTCTTAGCTTTCCAAAGCCACTTAATTTGCTTAATTATGAGTTAAGATGAGGGAGTTATATCCACATTCAACTCATAGGGCAGCTGAAACGTCTCTGACTTCACATGGATTAAAGCCCTTCAAAACGGCTCTGTTTGGAATAATGGTCTTCATGAGAGTTAAACCTCTTTGTTTGATCTTTCATTTGCCACCGGTTTCAGTTCAAACCGACATCTACAGCCCAAGTTATGGCCCAATCTTCATGACCAGTTCAGGTTCCCACGACAAAGCAATTATATTATGACTTCCAGACTCGCGAGGCGAATGGATGCTCGCGAGGCGAACGCTTCAACTTCAAAACTGCCACAGCCGTGATCTTCAACACGGGCAAGCCGTGATCGTCTCTGACTTTTCAGAGTTGCAATACTCGCGGGGCGAGAGATCCTTCGCGGGGCGAGTGGCTCCAGATTTATTTTATTTTATTTTATTAACCTGAAAAACAGAAAATAACATAAATACTTTATTTAACTCTAAATCAACTAAATTAACATAAAAACACTTTACAGACTCAAAATACTAATTAAGGACAATCAAGTCTAATTTGGGTGAAAATGATATAAAATAAGCACAAAGCCAAGGTCTTGACTAGTTATAAAACCAGTCAAACAGAGGCTCATCACACATTACTTGGAGTCCCTCCACATCTTCCTCAGGGTTGTACTTCTTTAAGAGCTTCAGGTCTGTTCCCTTCATGAAGTCCAGCTTTAAAGCAGCGGAAGGCCAAAAGTCATTTCCAAAAACAGCTGATGAACTAGGCTGAGCTGCCAAATTATACTGAAGTTCAACATATTGTTTTGAAGATGATCTCCAAATGCACACCAATGAAGAAACTCCAATTGTTGAAGGCTTTAAGTTTTCTTAAGGAATATTTTGTAAACTTGCCTTTTAGATTGAAGTATATAAGTTGTAAGTGATGTTATAAGTGTTTTAGAGTTAAAATGCTTACAAGATTATTAAACTTCGATTCAAGGTATTAAAAATAAGTTTCTGGACTTACATTTGAAAAGAAAAAAATTGATTTTTCATGTCAAAAAGACAAGTAGTCAACTACTTATGTTAAGCAGTCAACTACTTTGTTCTTCAGCATTTCAGAAATGTGTTTGAATCAAAGTAGTCGACTACTTTTTTGGGTAATCGACTACTTCAGTCAGGTATTCGACTACTCAGCTGAAATTATTGATTCTTGGTTCTGTTACACTAAAGTAGTCGATTACTACTATAAAGTAGTTGACTACTTCAGTAAAAATATAATTAAAAAATTTTCAAATTTTCAAAATCTCTTCTAAACTTTTTCTCTATAAATAGGGGTTACTTTGGCACGAAAGACAAGACTTTTTGAGCTAACAAAACTCTGCCAAAATACCTCCACAAAAATCATTAGAGCTTTCACTTCATCTTGTAAAAGGCAATTATAGTTTCTTTTGTATTTTTGGAAACAATTTTCTTGTAAGCAATAGGAGAGTTGCTTCATTGATTTGGTGGGGCATCCAAATCAATTTCAAGGTGGGGAATCCTTGAAGCCAAGATGGGGAATCCGGTGAGGCATCCTTAGGAGGTAAGGATTATTTTGAGTGGGGCATCTCAAAATAATCAAGGTAAAGGTTGTTAGACTCAATAACTTAGAGATTTTGATATATGACAAATACAACTTAATGTGTGTCCAAGTGTTTTAGTGTCAAATTGCAAAGACAGGTATCAAGCAGTGATCAACAAGTTCATTAAGCAAACTCAAGGAAAATATTCAAGGAAGAACTTGAAGGAATCAAGGAGCTGCATGTAGAAATCAAATAGAAAAGACAAATATCAAAGATTCATCAAGACAAGACTTAAAGGAGAAATTAGATTTAAGTCATAGATTATTTGTAAGAGATGAAATCTCTTATTCACAAATTACTCAACTAAAAAGATGCATGAAGAAAATCAATTTTCATAACCTGCATTAAAAGGAATAAGTTTTTGTAAATGAAAATGATTTTTGGAAATAAGAACAAGATTCTAATCCTGCTCGTCCATTGAAGTGATAGTAGCGCTCATCCAATAAAGTGACAAAACTGCTCGTCCACTAAAGTGATACAAGCGCTCGTCCACTAAAGTGACAGAAGTGCTCGTCCACTAAAGTGACATAAGTGCCCGACCACTAAAGTGATAGAAGTGCTCGTCCAATAAAGTGACAGAAGTGCTCGTCTACTAAAGTGATACAAGCGCTCGTCTGCTAAAGTGACAGAAGTGCTCGTCCACCAAAGTGATACAAGCGTCCGTCCACTAAAGTGACAGAAGTGCTTGTCCACTAAAGTGACAGAAGCGCTCGTCCACACAAGTCTTTGGACTTGCTAAATGAGAGTATCCGTCCAATGTCATGGAATATGGAGCTCGTCTACTAGGTTACGTTTAACCAGTTAAAGGAGTATCCGTCCAATGTCGTGGAATATGGAGCTCGTCTGCTAGATTACGTTAAACCAGTTAAATGAGTATCCGTCCAATGACGTGGCATATGGAGCTCGTCTACTATCAACTATGAGCCTTGAGGATTGAAGATGATGCCGATGTAGAATCTTATTTGAAGAAACAGAATCAAGAAAACAGATTCTGTTATCAGCCCAAATCTGTTTTAATTGATCCCAACGACTATAACTTGTTTTCTATATAAAGGGGGATCAAAGGTACACTTTAAAATCATAACAATAACATATTGAACACAATCAGAAAGTTTACAAAATCAATTTGAGAAATCAATTGTGAAAATCATTCATCTTCTTGCTTGAGCATATTGTGAAAGAGTGTTTCATTATCATAAGTGCTTCAATTTGTATATCTGACTATTGAGAGTTAGGAATCAATTTTTCATTTTATTTGATTGTAAAGAGAGAGGGAGTCTCTCTGTGTGATTAGGGTGAGTTATCCCTAAGGAAGAACATTGAGGCTCTTCACAAGAGTATGGTATCTCGAGGTGAAGGAGTGCTCTATGGTGTAAAGGTTTTTTCAAGCTACCTGGCTAAAGCTTGTTGTGTTAGTGTGTGAAAACCCACAGGTGGAGTAGGGACTAGATGTAGGTCACAGTGGTGATGACTGAAACAGGATAAATCTGGTTGTGTGGTATCTCTAAACTCAAACTCTTTGATTTCTGTCTTGCGTATACAACTATGATCTTGATGCTCTAAGTATTCAGTTGATATTAGTTCTTGATCTGCATAATCAGTATTGAATCTTGAGTAAAATGTGATAATAACTGTGTATTCAATTCTATTCTCAAGGATCAATATTTGAATTGAATCTTGCATCATATGTGATCAAATTTGAATAGCTTAATCTCTGATTCTTAATCACTGAAACTGAAACCTGCAAGTTTGTTCATGATTGTTAATGCTTGTATCTGAAACTTGCATGACTTGTTCTTAATCTTTAAAGGCTTAATCGGTTTCTGTATTTTGTTATTATTGAGTTTTGAACCTGAAGCTATTCTGTGATCTATTAATTCTGAATCAATCTTTCTTATCCTCATCACCTTCTATTCAAGATTTCATAAAAAGCCATTCACTGTTTTTGTAAAAGATCCTGAGGCCACAAATCTAAAAACTAAAATTTTGTGAAAAGTTTTTAAGAGGGAAATATTTTAAGAAAACTCAATTCACCCCTCCTCTTGAGTCGTTGAAGCCAAAACAACAAAGGTGGGGTATCCTTTAGTTTTTGGTAAATTGTAATCTTGTAAACAATTTTCAAATAGTGGAATCTCTCAAGGTTCTTGAGAGATGGATGTAGATCACTTAAGTTGTCATCGAACCGGTAAAATCGTTTGTGTGATCTTCTCTTTCCCTCACTCATCTAGTTCTTGCAATTATTGTTCAATTGTTGTTCTTTATTGTATTTGGTTAATTGTGGTGGATTTAATTCTCTAATTTTTAATTGAGGTCATTCATTCATAATCATTCTCTTCTTCTATTCAATTTCTTTGCATCATACATAGTCTTTTTTGAACAATTTTTTGAAGAAACCAAAGTTTTCAAGAAAGTGATTAAACCTCAATTCACCCCCCCCCCCCCCCTCTTGAGGGGCCATAGTGATTGACATATACCACTTGATAGGGGCGGGAGGAATACCTGGAGACTTCCCAGAACCCGGCGGAGGCGAGGCAACATCTTAATCCACTAAAACTGCGAAACGCTTGGAGGGAGACTTAGCCAGGGAGTTATGAGAACTCCCACATCGCTCCCTCTTTGGCCGAGCTTCATCGGCGGCAGATAAAGGGGTTGATGTAGTCGGCACATCAAAAATAGCTAGGATCTTAGGCTTCTCAACCGACCCTGATTTACGTGAACTCTTCTCCTTCTTCAAGGAACGGAAGTCAAATTTCCCCATTTCTCCTACAACACAAGAACAAATAGTTAGTGATAAATGGCAAGTATGAAATTCATAACACAAAAGATAAAAGATACTCGCTATTGGGATTGCCCTGGAGAATGGGAGGGATGGAAGGTTCTAAAAGATCTTTACAAATGAGAGGGCGATGATGTTTATTCAACTTCTGTATATTTACCCTCTCACCCTCGGTCAAAACCCCATCGCACCAACCTGCAAACTTGATGGGATGCTGGGTCCAATAGAGAGGGAAGCAAGGCTTGCCCTGTGGGTCAAAAAACATATACGAAAACCCATCAGCAGGCCTCACCTTAAAAAAGACGCCTTTAAAGTGCTTATAGGACGACTTGTATGCACCAATGATACCTTGGCCGTGAAGCCCACTCAGGGAGATCCAACCTCTCAGGTTCCCAAACCAAATTTGATAATAGGAAAGAAAAATGGGGGCATTTGGAGTGATGCTCATTTGAGAGCAGAGAATTTGGAACGCTTTCATGAACGTCCAATTGTTTGGGTGAAGTTGGGTAGGGGCAACATTAATGGCGGAAAGGACGGACCTCTCGAAGGATTTGAAAGGGAAGGAGAGTCCGAGAGTTTCAAAGAAGGTTCTATATACAAAAGTAAATGGGGGTTGATTATTGGAGGCGGCAAGGAAGACCTGGTCGGTATCAGAATAGAGCTCGAGGATAAACTTATCCCTATACTTAGCACAGAAGATGGAAACCAAAATTTGAAGTTCCACCATGGATTCAAGGGTTCGTTACTTGCACCAGTGCGTCCCCACATCACCCCTGACCCATTCATACCCAGGTATGATGTTGGGAGGGGGAGGGTCCTTTTCAATCCTAACCGCCTTCTTGCGGCGGTGTTTAGGCGAAGGGGGCTGTGAAGTCACGGCATCGTACTCCCTGAATTTTGGGCTCCCTAGGAATTACTCTGAGAGGGTTCAGGCAAGGAACTTATAATGAAGAAAGATGGGAAGGCAGGAAAATTTATGAAGATTAGTGGTGTACCTGGACACTTGAGGTGGAAGGGGAAGGAAGAATTGCCAGAAGAGATGATGAACAGGAAAGGAAGTAAGGAAGCGTAACTGGAAAGTTCTTGGAAAAGGTATTTATAGAGGGAAATACCCGGATTCATCAAAAGACGCGAACAATAGATATTAATAACACCTCTTTGCATTCGAAACGCATAAAAGGAAGACCAGAGGATACGCCAATTGGTTTTACCAGGCAAGAATTGTTCAGAGAGGGATTTGAAAAGCTGATAAGAGAATTGTCCTATCGAAAGGACACGCGTCATAATAAGAAGGTACTTCGATAATAGATCATCATACAAAGTCATGATGAAACCTATAAGATGGAAAGCAGTAACCCTAGAGCCAGGACGACATACCCTAAAGGTCATGAATGCCTCAGTCTAGGCGCCTTTGAGATATGGAAGCTCATTCGCAGAAATCAGCTCGAAGCTTGGGGACTTATGTTCTGGCATAAAAATATAAGAGCAAATTACCAAGTAGACCCCAAGGAGAGTCGAGTACATTAAGGCCAGCCCGGAATAAACCATGAAGTTAGGGCCGGATTGGTTCTTCTGCCTGTCGAGGAATCATCGGGCGAGCATTAGTCGAAGAGAGTAAAATCAACCAACCAGGGGAGGCCGGGTTGATAGTATGCAGGGCAAAGGACCGAGATAAGGTTATCAGCGTGAGAGTAGGGTGCATTAATGGCCAGATCCCCATAATCAAGGGATTGTGATGGAGACAAAGATAGACCAGCAGGTGCCCCCGCCCACGCCCCTCATTATTAGCAAATATTTCCCACAATAATGAGGATTAATGACTCCATGTCATGGAGTTGATTTAGGATCACATGTAAAACATGCCCATCAATCCTTCACTGGGAAGGATTCCACTCTATAAATATGTAGCATTACAAGAACTACGTCTAAGCTTTGATTCTACACATACGTAGGAGCGGAACTTTGGTTCTGTCAAGCTTAATATCAAAAATACCCAAATTGTGAACGAGAGAAAGAGTTGAGTGATCAGTTTCTTCCAAAATCTCGTTACAGTGGTTTTTTGGACAGAACATCTTCAAAGTTCAAACAATACGAGCAACACACCTTGGCCCTACATTTTTTGGAGTTTCAGTGAGGGAGCTTTGGTTGGATAGGAATCAACTGGTGTTCTCGAAAAAAATCTTTAATCCAGAGTGGCGGCATTGTTCCTATTATCTCTAGCCAAGTTCGTATCATTGAGAATGACTTGTCTCGGACCATTCCAGTTTTTCTTGAAGACAGCCCTCGTGAGTTGTCGGTTTCATGGGTGCCTCCTCCTAATCATTCCTATAAGGTGAATATTGATGGTTCTTTCAGGAGAAGTTCTTGTATGGGTGTGCATGGTGGATTGATTTGTAACTCCTCAGGCTCTCTTATTAGTGACTTTTATTGCAATATTGGTTCGTGTAATTCTTGTTGGGCGGAGCTTTGGGCCTTAAGATTTGGCATCAAGTTAGTAAGGAGCCTCTCCCTCAGTCCTGTTTGCTTTGAACATGACTCGCTGGTTGTGGTGAAAATGGTTCATTTTGGTAGATCTAGTAATACTTTCCATCCATCCATTGTTATTGGAGATTTGCGAGCTACTCCAGAAGGATGATTGGCATGCTTCTGTTTCTCATGTTTTCCGCAAAGCCAATCGTTGTGCGGACTTCTTAGTGTGTGTTTGATTTCACTTCTGGACACTCCAGAAGTGCTTCTGCACCTGTCAAACGTGATTATGGTAGAAAAAGAGGTGTTTGGTTACACGTTCGTGGAATCAATTTTGTACCTAGAATTGATTCTATCAGAAGCAGCTTGGAGTAGTTTCTGCTTTTGGATTGAAAAATTACACTAAGTTTTACATCAAACTTGCTTTCAGAATAAAAACATCCAAACATAAATCACTTTACTTCAAACTCAATTGTATTGAAATCAATTCTACAAAATCAATTACATCCAAAATCAAGTTTCTCAAACGCTTATCCAAACACACACTTAACCAATAGAGGTCATAAGCCTGATTTTTCTTGGAATGTCTTTGATTGGGCCTCCCCTTCTTTGGCCTTGTTATTAAGTGAGGATGCTAGGGGTGTTAGCATTCCTCGTGTTTTTCGTTAGTTTGTTTTAATTTCCTCATCAATCAAAAAAAATAACGTGGTCTCTGGAGTTTGTTAACATGGGCTTCGTGTTGATTTTGAGCTTCATGAGACCCATGTAGCCCATATGAGTTCAAATTTGACAGGAGTGAAGCTTTTTATCATGGAATAATTTACCTACCTGCCCCAGAAAATCATTCCAAAACTCCAATCGCTTTAGGTCAAATTGTTAGGTAAACCATTGTTGGCCGGGCTGCATGAGACAAAATAATTAATACAGTGGGCCCATTTTATTCAGAGCTTCAGTTGTCTGCTTCAAAATGGGCAGATAAGGAAGTTCACGAGCTTACTTGTTATGCAATACACAAACATTAGCCTTTGTCTTTTTAGCACAACCTTGGCATTTGTTTATATATGGGCGCCGATTTTGCTGCCCTATCAGATTTTTATTTATTTTTTCTTTTTATATTTCTCACATTTATTTAGTTTCTCATACTTCTTGACTCCAATGTGTGGTGGGTTTGTTTTTTGTTTGTGATTATTTGTAAATATTACTTTAAGCCCTTTATGTAAATTTGTAAGTATCTTCATTTTTTTTTTTTGGGGAGCATGTTCCCTATCCAATCTTGAATAGGATACTATGTTGGGTAGTGCTATTGGCACTCCAAATGACTTATTTATACTTTTTTTTTACTAACTAATCATAATTTTAGCTTTCTATTTGGTAAAATTATCATTGATTAACGAAAAGTATCAAAAAGAAATTAAGAGTGCTAATAGTCTCACCTAATCTTCGATCTCGCTAACCTTTCTCTTAAAAAAACCTTCTACTTCCATAGTCTTCCGGCTACAAAAATGTGACATAGGCATGGCCTTAACGAAAACAAACAAGTTCCCCTGCTTCTTTGTGTATCCCTATTGGATTCATTGTAATGGCATATTTCTACACATGTAAATGGAATAAGTCCAAATGCATCATTAACTAATTTTTAATCCTGACTGATCATTCACATATGATTTAATGACTCATATTTACTCCTCTCACCTCTCACAATAAAATTGTTAAGAGTATAACTAAATTCTGTTAGAGTTAGTTACGGTTTGTTAAAGAGTTAATTTTGTTAGTTAGCTAGCTCTATAAATAAAGTCTTATATATCTCATTTCATCATCTTTTCAATCAATACAAAATACTACCTCATGAGTATGTTCTCTTTCTAGCCTGAGATGACCTTTATCCCTCACATCCCTATATTTCTCACAAAAACATTACACTCATATTGTGTGTGTGGGGAGAGAGAGAGAGGACAAAGGAGTCTTGTTCAAGTCCATTTCAAGCATGAGGGTGTAATAATTAATTTTGTTCTTCATAGGAGGATATGAACAATTTGTTTTGTCTACCATATGGAGGGAATAAACAGTTGTACGTATATAGATGCGTGGTCCTACTCATCTCAACTCTCAACATGCCTTATCAATATCTCTTCATTCCTAGCTACAATTCCTTAGCAAAATCTACAAGGTCAAAACTCAAAAGAACATACCTGATATTTTGAACATATATATGCCATAGAAAGCTACCATATAAAGAAGAAACACATTATCCTTCTAGCTACTAGTACTGTATTTTCAGCTTTTCCTCCCAAAAATGAATAAGCAACAATTATCCTACCAAGAATCTATCACTCTCCCAGCAAAATCTCCAAAATCACAATTCTCTTCTGAATGCTGGTTTGATGATGCATGCATCTTGGACATGGATTACTTTGTCAAGACCCTCTCAGGCATCAAAGCCAAAGGGGTTCGTGCAGATTTGATTGGTTCCATAATCACACACTATGCCTCAAAATGGCTCCCTGACCTCTCTGCTGGTGACATGGCTGAAAAGGGTCACACCCAATTCGAAGAATCACCTGAAAGTGTCACAGCTTCATGGATGAAGAAGAGGTTCTTTGTAGAAACCTTAGTTGGTGTTCTACCTCCAGAGAAGGATTCAATCCCATGCAACTTCCTCCTTAGGCTTCTCAGAACAGCAAACATGGTTGGTGTTGAAGCAAGTTATAGACAAGAGCTTGAGAAGAGGATTTCATGGCAGCTAGACCAAGCTTCATTGAAAGAGATTGTTATACCTTCTTTTAGTCATACTTGTAAGACACTGTTGGATTTTGAGCTTGTTATTAGATTGGTTAAGAGGTTTGTGAGTTTGAACAGTGAGGGTGCTAAAAGTGGTGCTGCTTTGGTTAAGGTGGCCAAGTTGGTTGATTGTTACCTTGCTGAGGCTGCTGTGGATGCTAATTTGAGCTTGGCTGAGTTTGTCACTCTTGCAGGAGCTCTTCCAAACCATGCAAGAGCAATAGATGATGGGCTGTACAGAGCCATTGATACTTATCTAAAAGTATGTGTTTTTATTTTCAAAGTTTCAAATTGGTTGATTACTACAAGAGTTTTATTGCTTTGTTTTGTAATTCAATTGAACAAAAAAAATCAATATTTTGTGTATTTAGCATTCCAATAGTATGTTAAGAATCATGGTTGTTGCTCATATTCTGGTCAGTGCCACATAAAATTAGGCATGTTGTTGAAACTCTAACTCAGGGTCTACAATTGCAGCTCCCAATTAATTGTGATATCAATATTATGGTTTTGCTAGTATCTGCAACAGCAATTGCATTGTAACTGTAGTTATGATAGTATTAATGATGGTAATTTTCACAATTATTCATAGGATGAAGATCTGCTGTTCCGTTTTCCTGTCACATTACGTGTCTTCTATCAATGACAATTTGTCACTTAATAAAATAAAATCATAACTCATTAATACTTATATAAATCTCCGGGGATAACACAACTCTACTGCAACTGTAATTTAGAAAATGTCCTAACACCTGGTTTGTTAATATATATACAGGCACATCCTGGTGTATCAAAGGAAGAAAGGAAGGGTCTGTGCAGGCTAATTGATAGCCGAAAACTCACACCAGAGGCCTCACTTCATGCAGCTCAAAACGAACGCTTCCCTGTGAGAGCTGTCATTCAGGTTCTCCTCTCAGAACATACCAACAAACTCAACCGCCTCCAAGATTGGAGTGGCTCCTTAATCAGTGCCACAAGAAGTCCAAATTATTGCAGCTTCGATGCAGCGCCAACAAGGTGTCTTTCGAAGCGCGAAGTAAATGCTCAACAAACGGAGATAAGGAAACTGAAGGAAGATATGTATAGGCTTCAAAACCAGTGCAATGCAATGCAAGTTCAGATGGAGAGGATGGTGGAGAAGAAGAAAGCGTCGTCGTTCTTCAAATGGAAGAAGTTTGGTATGGCTGCTGCTTTTAGCAGCAAAGGGTTGGGTGTGGTTGAGAAAATAGAAGAAGAAGAAGTTGAAGGGGAAGTTGGGTTGGGAAGGAACACACCTGTGGACATGAAAACCAGGTTGGTGAAAGGTAGGACTCCTCATAAGTGGAGGAAATCCATGTCCTGAGGGATTCAAAAGCATGAGAAGCAGTGACAGAAGATAGTTAACATTTTATTTGTGTTGTGTTGTGTTGAGCAAATTGATGTAATGTGTAACTCATGTACCAAAAAATATTGTAATGTGTAAGTTCTTTTATTGGTGTTAGACATGGGAAATAATGTATGATCAACTCTGTTGTATTTGGAATAATAATAAGTTTCAATAAAGATATATGAGAATACATGTGATTAATGTATGTCTGGTATAGACTAGTGATATCAAAGGTAGAATATGATGGTAAAACAATTAATCTTAAAATTTTGAGTTTGTTTAGGCATTATAGAGTAGAATAGTTTTTGAAGTGTAATTATTGAAGCAAACAAGATGATGGTAAAACAAATGATTGAACGAATGTTAGATAAAACAAAAAGTTAAAAAGAATCTATACAACCGAGAAAGTGTGGTCCGAGTGGCTAATAGCTTGGGCTCTTTATTCATATGTCCAGGGTTTGAATCCCGGTGAATAGGAATAGAGCTGTATTTGTGAGTAGAGGAATTGTCCCTTAACTTACACATTCTCTAGGATTAGTCCTATGACTATAGGTGTATGGATACCCTAGGTTCCATCCCGGACCTAAAAAAACGAATTTATACGTGGTTTATTATTTTGTTTTCTTGTTTTCTTTTTTGTTTTTGGTTGGGGATTTGAAATATAAAACACATGTTATCTAACCTGGAATCGCCACTTTGAGGAGGAGGATTTTACTGCCCTCCTGACACGATGGATGGTCAGTCTCACAGTTATACGTACAAAGATATGCAGTCAAAGACAAAAGAAAATATAAAACACGCATTTGAATAATCACAATAAGAAAAATGTGAAAAATAGAGTGGAATAAAAATGAAAATTAATGTAATTTTAATTTCTTTTTCCTGTGTAGTACTTAGCACAAAGGTTAAAGATAAAAATAAAGCACAGTAAACTAATTGACATTGCACATTTTAAAGTTGTTTTTTAAAATTCTACTTTTAACTTTGCAAAACTGTCAATTGCTTGATGAAAAATGACATAAAAAAGATAAACTATAATTTTCAACTCCTATCTCACTCTCAAGTCTCAACCCAAGCACACCCATAATCACTTAGATTATGAATACGTTTTTTTTTTCAAAAAAAGAAGAAGAAACAAATGGTTTGAGAATTCTTTTTTTTTTTTAAATAAAGGTTATGGCTTGATGAGGCATCATTATAGCAGAAGGCATCCCAACTATGTTGGCACCCTAACTACTAACAATCATTTGCCGCAAGCCAACATAATATAGATAAATAGAAAAGAGTACAAGGAAAAGCATGGGGGGACAATAAACCAAAACCCATGAGAGAAAAACAATCAGCTGAACCTATAGTTAGGCAAGCCAATACTATTACGAAGAGACTCGTCCCTAATAAAGTCAGGGACATTGTCCCACTAGGTAGAACAGTGGGTAGCCACACCATAGTTAGTTAAACCATTTGCATAGCTGTTTCCTTCCCTGTAGATGTGAGTCACCCGGAAAAGCATGCTTCTACAAAGGACTTTACAATTCTCCCATCTATTGTGAAGCTGCCATGGGACCTTCCTGTTAAGGATGAAAGCGTCAACCACCACTTTTGAGTCACATTCAAGCCACAACGAGGACCAACCCTTTTTTTGGGCAGTTTCCACTCCCATCATTGCTGCTACGAATTATGCATGGAGAGCAGAAACTATACCAAGGAACTCCGAGAAACAACCCAAGACTCTTCCATTTGAGTCCCTAAAGATACCACCTGCAGCAGCATACCCTGGACAACCCTTGACTGATCCATCAGTGTTGCATTTCGTCCAACCTATCAAAGGAGGCAACCAATCCACTTGTTTAATGCTCTCGGCCCTAGGAGTATGACACTCCACGAAAAAGAACTTGATCACCTTGAAATCATCCATTGAGTTGTTTGCAGTCCCTTTAGACAATGAGCCAGCTAGGTGAGTATCTGCCATGATGAGGCTGATTGCATGCTTGGAAGATAAAACCTTGTTTCTGAATTTTATACTATTCCTGCATAGCCAAATAACCGAGATTGTGTTCATGATAGCAGCCAAGACTATGTCCCTGGCTTGGCTGGTGCTGAATCTACGACAGCAGTCCAGTAGACAGACTACAGAGGCTGCATTTAGGTCGCAGTTCAAAGCTCTTCCAAGCCACGTCCATAGAGTAGATGAGAACCTACAAAAGGAAAACATGGTTGGCCATCTCCTCAGTTGCATAACACAAAGGGCAGATAGAAACAATGACACAGCCCCTAGCTCTAAGATTATCATCTTTTGGCATTTTTGAATGCATCAGCCTCCAAACTAGGAAGGATTTTGAGGGAGGGATAAAGCTCTTCCAAATGAGTTTGCACCAGCTTAGGGTATTGGAAGGAGGGTTCAGGAACCGATAAGCTTCCTTGAGAGACAAGTTACCCGTATCTGAAGAACACCAAACCCTCTGATCTCGGACAGCTTCAACCGGGATGGTTACTCTCTTCAGCTCATGCAGGAGAGCCGGGAATCTAGACTGCAGTTCAAAAGGGAAGTGCCATTTGCCCTCGATAATGAAGTCTGAGACCCTAGCAGACAGTAAATTCTGCATGGGGGGAGGAATGCCAAGGAGATCAACCACAGACGTTGCATTGGTTAGCCAACTATCTCTCCAGAAATTAATCTCATCCCCCTCCCCAAGGATCCATGAGGAATTGTGCTCGATTAAGTCAAATATCCTCTGATACCCGGCAAAATGGAGGACCTGACAAAGGAAACCGAAGGCACACCCTTTTTGAAAAACCTAGATCTGCAAAGGACAGCCCAGTCTTCATTAGAAGTGGAAACCTTCCAACTCAACTTTAACATGGCTGCCTCATTGACGGATCTTATTGATCTGAGGCCCAAGCCACCTTCATCTAATGGTTTGCACAGTTTGTTCCAGGCAACAGTAACAATTTTTCTAGAGTGAGTGCAGACAGACCAAATGAAGTTCCTCAACCATTTATCAATAGACTTTAGCAGGGCTATAGGCCATCTATATACTTGGAAGCTGTACAATAACATGCCTTCAATTACTGACTTCACCAGCTCTAATCTGCCCATAATTGACAGCAAGGAACCCCTCCAAGCTGTTAGTTTGGCTTTTACCTTATCGGCAATTGGCTGCAAGTGAACCACTTTGGGTTTCCCTTTGAAGACTGGAACACCAAGGTAGTAGAAGGGTAGCTGTCCTTGTTTGAAACCGAGAAGAACCTTGATTTCCACTAACCTTCTAGCAGGAATGGCTCCAGCAAAGAACTTGCACTTGTCAAGACTTAATCTTTGGCCAGATGTCTCAGCATATTTGTCAAACAGTTTCATTAGATTCTTCAGACCTCTTTTGGACCCCTTGCAAAAAACCATTATATCATCAGCATAGAAGACGTGTGAAAGGGGCTTGCAATTTCTTGGACCCGCCATGTGGTGCAATTTCCCAACTTCCATTAAAGAGGAGATACTTCTACTGAGCACCTCTTCATCCGAGCAAAATAGGAGAGGGGACAAAGGATCACCCTGTCGCACCCCTCTCTTACAGGCCATATAGCCCACTGAATGTCCATTAACAATGAAGGAAAGCTTTGCAGATTTCAAAATGGAATACATCCAGTTACAGAAGACTTCATGGAAACCAAAGGCTTTCAGAACTCTCAACAAGAAGTCCCAATCCAGTATGTCAAAGGCCTTTTTTATGTCAAATTTGAGAGCTAGGTTCCCCCCAAAAGTTTTGCTGTCTAGCATGTTGATCGCCTCAGAAGCTATGCAAACACAGTCAGAAATGTGTCTATCCTTTACAAAGCCCCTCTGCTGAGATGAGATTATCTTTGGAGCAATGGTAGATAGCCTATCTGCCAGCACTTTGGTGATGATCTTAAACTGGAAATTTGCTAAGGCTATTGGTCTGTAGTCACCAATGGAGTCAGCCTCTGGAAACTTGGGGATGAGAGCCACCATGTTGGAATTAAGACCTGGCAAGACCCAATTCTGCTCAAAAAATTGGGTTACTGATTTATACACATCCAGGCCTACTATGTTCCAGTACGTTTGGTAGAAGGCGACCCCAAAACCATCAGGCCCAGGGGTCCCTGCCCCATTCATTGAGAAGACAACCTTTGTGACTTCCTCAAATGAAGGCATCCTAAGAAGCATAGCATTGTCTTCTGCTGTGATAGATTGCTGAATTGTCTTTTCCACTAGGCCGTTATCTATGCAATGGTTATCAGTTGCATAGAGGTCCGAGTAGAACTGGAGAACATGTTGCTCAATGTCTGTGGATAACTCCAGAACCTCATCTCCATGTCTTAAGATTGACATTTGCTTAGTTGAGTTCCTAATTTCAACAGTTCTGTGAAGGTAAGAAGTATTTCTGTCTCCACAGGTAAACCACTACAGATTGGCCTTTTGTTTCCAGAAGGACTCCTCATAAGCCAAAGTCTGATCCAACTCCATTTGAGCGTTGATTTCTTGCTGATGAAGCAATTCAGAATAGCCATTGGTTGCAATATCCATCTGAATTTGATCCACCAAATTCAAGGCTGCATCCACCCTTGCATGGACATCACCAAACACCGACTTATTCCACGATTTAAAGCTAGCTTTTAGGTGTTTCAGTTTCTGCATTAGAACATACATTGGGCAGCCACTCACAGGCAAAGACCAGGCTTCCTTGACAAGATTAGCACAGCCCGGGTGATCCGACCACATATCCAAGTATCTGAAGCTAGATAGACTTGACCTGGCACCTTTATGTTGAGTGATCATGATGGGGTAGTGATCTGAGTGACTTTTGGTTAAGGTGTAACATGCTATACTGGACCAATAGGACAGCCAAGAGTTATTCACTATAGCTCTATCCAGCCTTTTTTGAGTGTGAGCAGTGCCAGCTCTGCCATTCGACCAAGTAAAAGGCACTCCTCTAGTGGCAATGTGAGAAAAATTGCCAGCATTTGTACAGGTCATGAAATCATCACAGGAAGCTTTAAGGGGCAAACATCCTCCTGATTGCTCATGAGCCCCTATAATTGCATTGAAGTCCCCCACAAATAGCCAAGGGCCCGGGTGATCATGCTCCAAATTGGCTAAATCTCTCCAAAGCTCCCTCCTTCTTTGATAAAGGGTAGAAGCATAGACAGCAGCCACCAAAAACCTATGATTATCCAAGGAAACATAGAAAGCACAGCAATGGGAGGAGACAAAGAGAACCACAGGATCCATTGTGTGAATACAGAAGCACCACAAGCTTGGGATTCTGTTAACTCTATTATTAGAAGAAAAATGCTTTAAACCAAGACTTCTCCAAAAGGATTGGCGTATCTGGTCCACTTCAATCCAAGGCTCAGCCAAAAGCACTAAGTCTGGTTTATTCTTTTTGCACAGCTTTTTAAGCATTTGCCTAGTATCAGAGTTTCCTAGGCCTCTAGCATTCCAAAAAAAGGTTCTCATTAAGCAAGATTACGTGGACCACCCCTTCGGGGGGTTAGGAGCAACCACCTTAGCCTTGCCAACTTTCTGTTGTTGTCTAAGCTTCTTTCTCTGGGACTTCCTCAAAACCACAGTGAAGGAAGAATTGCCTGCTGCATCCTGAGCTTTGATGGCAGTGGGGGAAGGGTCAGGCTCCAAATCCTCTTCCTCATCTGCCCATAATCTAGAAACAATTGCCATGTCCTTTCTAACATTTGGAGGAACCGGTTCTGAGAGAAACTCTGGTGATTTAGAGTAGGAAGAAGCTCCATTCTCCTCCAAAGAGTCAGGAACCACCAGACTTTGTAAATTATGATTGTCCTCTACCAAAGCATTGTTAATGTTATCATATAGGTGTGGTTGGGATTCATCATAAATAGTCTCAAGTGAGTCGCTGTCCTCCTCAATCTCTGGTTGCCTAGACTTCACAGTATCACCTGATCTTTGAAACACAATGACCAAAGGCACTGTTTCATTGCACTGGATTGGTACCTCTGATTCCCTTGGGATTATGAACACCTTATTCCCCCTATCAAGAATTCATATTTACTCAAGTTTTAAACTTACAAATCTCTCATAAAATGTTTTATTTCTTGGGCCTAAAGTTATTAGTATTTTATTATTAATAATTTTAGTATTTTTTTATTAGTATTTTTTACTAATCAACCATAATTTTATAAAATAAAATATTATAATTATAATTAATTAAGCGAGAAGGTAAATAATCAATTTACACCATCAATAATATTATCTTTGGAGGATGTTTGGAAGATTTATTCAACTTATAGGAACATCTTATGAAAATATTTTTTAAAAAATAACTATTTTTATAATCTTTTTGTAAATTATATTTAGTTTATTTCTTTAATTTTAGAAGAGAAATTTATAAAATTAAATCTCTTTTAACTTATTTTATAAATATTATTAGGATTTTTTTAACATGTGCAATTTTGTATTTGTTAAAGAATCTTAAAATAGAAATGTTATATTAGAATGAATAGCTTTTAAGTTTTTTTTTACTAAGAAAGATATTCATTCATTCAAATTGACAGAATAATCAAAAACAACATAAATCCAACATCGCTAAAAACAAAAAAGGATGAATCTGCGAACAAACTCACAACACTCATGTTAATAGCATAACATGACAAAATCAAAATGCCTACAAAAGTGACAAAATTAAAGTCACCGGAATACCCATGCCTCCGGATCTGTAACATTAACGCCCAAGTCTTGATCAAATCTGTGATGGATCGAAACATATCTACTAATCTGAACCAAACGAACACCGCACCAAGACGGAAAACCAAACAACGTCGCACCAAGACGACAAACAACAATATCGCCACACACAGACGACGAAAAAAAGGAAAAACACTAAAAAAAAGATCTACGTGGAAAAACCACATATTTAAATAAAAGAGGAGGAAAAATGAAATAAATGGGTGATTCCAGACCAAAAATGCCTCAAAACCACCCCTCCAGTGGTGGCATGCGACTGTATGTATGAGAGAATGGAGTGAGTTTGAAGTTAGAGAGAGAATAACTCTAATTGATATTTTTTGTTAAATTCATTTTTTATCTTTTAAGTTTTTAAGGCGTTGAATACACAACTTTTAATATAACAATTTTTTTTTATGATTCCTTAACGTATACAAGATTGCAACGGTTAGAAATATCGATATTATTAAATAGGTTAAAGTAATCTTTTGGTCCCTATACGTGACACTGATTTTTACTTTGGTCCCTATAAGTAAAAAGTTATCAATTTGGTCCCACTGCTAACTGGTCCCTATATAATAGGGACCAAATTGTAAATTATTATCACATATAAGGATCAGATTGAAAATAATTGTCACATGTAGGGACTGATTTCAAATTTTTTTTTGTTGAATTGTTCCCTACATGTGACAATAATTTACAATTTGGTCCTCTTATATACACTGCTAATTGGTCCCTATATAATAGGGACTAAATTGTAAATTATTATCACATATAGGGATCAAATTGAAAATAATTGTTTCATGTAGGGGCTAATTTCTAATTTTTTTTTTGTTGAATTGTTCACTACATGTGACAATAATTTATAATTTGGTCATCTTATATAAGGACCAATTAGCGTTGAGGACCAAATTGAAAATCAGTGTCACGTATATGGATCAAATTGATAACTTTTTTAAGTATATGAACCAAATTGAAAATCAATATCACGACCAAAAGATTATTTTAACCTATTAAATAAGTCCTTAAATAAGCGTTTATTTTATCCGAACACAACTTAACACCCTGATGAAGACATAGGCCCCGTTTGGGTAAATAACTTAACTAAGCACTTATAGTATAAGGTCTTATTGTACAAGAGCTTATGCCATAAGAGCTTGAATTCAATAAGTCATGTGCGTTTGGATGCATATTTCCAAAAGCACTTATACAAAATTAAGGCGTTTGGATACATTGGAGTCTTAATTTTGCGCCGGGCGATCACAGTTTGCACTCTTTTAAGTGCAAAATCACTTCCCGATAAGACCAGGCGTTGCACAGATCGTTTCAATCGCTCAATGCAACATTTGGCAGATATAAAGAAAACATGAAAAGGCATAAGTTAGTTTTCCTAACTTATGAGAATAAGTTAAAAACAAGCTTAAACGCCATAGTTCTTTTCATAAGTGGCAAAACTTAAATAAGCGTTTATTTTATCGAACACAACTTAACTCCTCACAAACGGGGCCATAAACGATAAGAGGAGAGACATGTTATCGTTATGGATAAGGTTATGGTTTGCAGTTGGAGAGAATGAGAGTGAAAGAAATGGTAACATCACTCTCCTCTCTCTACCTTCACAGTTCTGTAAACTCCAATGGCATCATCATTTGCTAAATTCTCTCAAATCCATCCTCAAAGGGACCCTCTCATTCTTCCCACTTCCACCACCAATTCCAACCTCAAAACTTTCAATTTCTCCCACAATAACAACTTGCAAACCCTCCATTACCCATTCAAAAAAGCTAAACAAATTTGGGTCTCATATTCTGTCCCCAACCCCATCATCAGTCACAACCCAAGTTCTGAAATTTATCAACTATGCCTTGTTGGGAACCTAGACAGTGCTATCAGCTACTTAGATTCAACGCATGAGCTTCAAGTTTCAGTTGATGAACATGCTTATATTGCTTTGTTACGCCTCTGTGAATGGAAGAGAGCAAGGAAAGAAGGGTCTCTTGTTTACTCCTATGTTTCAAAGTCAATGACCCATTTGAGCCTTCAGCTTGGGAATGTTCTCTTGAGCATGTTTGTGAGGTTTGGTAACTTGGTTGATGCTTGGTATGTGTTTGGGAGGATGGAGGAGAGGAACTTGTTTTCTTGGAATGTTTTGGTTGGTGGGTATGCTAAAGCTGGGTTCTTTGATGAGGCATTGAACCTTTATCATAGAATGTTGTGGGTTGGTGTGAGGCCTGATGTTTACACTTTTCCTTGTGTTTTGAGGACTTGTGGTGGCATGCCTGATTTGGTTAGGGGAAGAGAGATTCATGTGCATGTTGTAAGATATGGGTTTGAGTCAGATGTGGATGTGATTAATGCATTGATAACAATGTATGTGAAATGTGGGGATGTTGATACTGCTAGGTTGGTGTTTGATAAAATGCCTCATAGAGATAGGATTTCCTGGAATGCCATGATTTCTGGGTATTTTGAAAATGGAGAGTGTTTGGAGGGGCTGAGGTTGTTTTGTATGATGCTTGAACGTCCAGTTGATCCGGATTTGATGACCATGACCAGTGTGATTACGGCGTGTGAGATTCTGGGTGGTGAGAGATTGGGAAGGGAGATTCATGGTTATGTTCTGAGGACTGGGTTTTGGAGAGACCCTTCTGTTTACAATTCATTGATTCAGATGTATTCATCTGTTGGACTAATTGAGGAAGCTGAAAAAGTTTTCTCTAGAGCTGAATGTAGAGATGTGGTGTCATGGACTGCAATGATATCAGGTTATGAGAATAGTTTGCTGCCTCAGAAAGCTCTGGACACATATAAAATGATGGAAGTGGAAGGTATCATACCAGATGAAATCACCATAGCCAGTGTACTATGTGCTTGTTCTTGTTTAGGCCGCTTAGATATGGGGATGAATCTTCATGAGGTTGCCAAGCAGAGAGGGCTCATCTCTTATGTTATAGTTGCAAACACACTCATTGACATGTATTCTAAGTGTAAATGCATTGACAAGGCTTTAGATGTTTTCCACTCTGCTTGCAACAAGAATATTATAACTTGGACATCTATAATCCTTGGTCTTAAAATCAACAATCGGTGTTTTGAAGCTATGTTTTACTTCAGGGAAATGATGCTTAGACTGAAGCCAAACTCTGTTACTTTAGTTTCTGTCCTATCTGCATGTGCTAGAATAGGAGCTTTGACATGTGGAAAAGAGATCCATGCCTATGCATTGAGAACTGGAGTAAGTCTTGATGGTTATCTGCCTAATGCAATTTTAGACATGTATGTTAGGTGTGGAAGAATGGGATATGCATGGAAACAGTTTTTCTCGGGTGATCGTGATGTTGCCGCATGGAATATTTTGCTAACAGGATATGCTGAACGTGGGAAAGGAGCGCTTGCTACTGAGCTTTTTCAGAGAATGGTAGAGTCAAACATTGATCCTGATGAAATTACATTTATCTCCATATTATGTGCTTGCAGCAGATCTGGTATGGTGGAAGAAGGCTTAGAATACTTTAACAACATGATAAACAAGTACTCTATTACACCTAATCTGAAGCACTATGCGTGTGTGGTTGATTTACTGGGCCGTGCTGGGAAATTGGAGGATGCTTATGGATTCATACACAAATTGCCAATGAAACCAGACCCAGCAGTTTGGGGAGCTTTGTTAAATGCCTGCAGGATCCATCATGATGTTGAGCTTGGGGAACTTGCTGCTGAGAAAATCTTTCAAGATGATACAACAAGTGTTGGATATTACATTCTTCTGTCTAATCTATATGCTGACAGCGATAAATGGGACAAAGTTGCAAAAGTAAGAAAAATGATGAGGCAGAATGGGATAATAGTTGATCCAGGATGCAGCTGGGTGGAGGTCAAGGGCACAGTGCATGCTTTTCTCAGTGATGATAACTTTCACCCTCAAATAAAGGAAATAAATGCACTTCTAGAGCGATTTTACGAGAAGATGAAGGAAGATGGTGTTGGAGGGCTAGAGAACAGTCATATTATGGATATAATGGAAGCTTCTAAGGCTGATATATTTTGTGGCCACAGTGAAAGACTAGCCATTGCCTTTGGACTTATTAACACTTCTCCTGGGATGCCTATTTGGGTGACAAAGAATCTGTATATGTGCCAAAGTTGTCACAACATTGTTAAATATATCTCTAAGGAAGTTCGCAGAGAGATTTCTGTAAGGGATGCTGAACAGTTTCACCATTTCAAGGGAGGCATCTGCTCTTGCATGGATGAAGGTTATCGGAGTTGGCATGATTCGTAGGAAAACTGTAAGATATGTAGCATCGTATTAAGAAGTTAGAATGTGAGAAATTACAACTTTGAGGTCCTGCATAACAGTGATTAATGAGCCTGTGAATCGCTGATCGAATTCATACATAACATGCTATACAGAAAAGGAACAGACTGTTATGTCTGTTGAACATAGGTTATTTATTGACATATTTACCCAAGTGTATAATTTTTTCACCTTACTTGAGAATGTACTAGATTTTGGTTTGAACTTTTGTACCTGGAATTTGTGTTGGTAGTAAAATTTTGTCTCATAAATCCTCTCGAGTACTTTGTATCCACTTTTCAATACAATCACAAGTACTTGTTGACATTAAAGAACTTGAAAGAAAGGGCATGACTATATAAAAAGAAAGAGGAGCATACTTTGTGCCTTACTTGTGAGAATTTTGAAGTTTCTAACACAAGGAAAAGTAGGAAAGTAAAAGAAAGCGAAACTGATGTTAGGAACCCAACAATTTAGAGCAGAAATATAGAAGAAAATACTGCATTATTGCTATTTTCAAGACTGTATCAAGATGATAACAGTGCTTGGATATGGGGAATGGAAGAAAAGATTACAAGCAAAGATAAAATGATAATCTGGGCAAATTCGAGAGTGCCCAAGTCTCTCCCAAGTCCAATTCTAGCCTAAACCTCACGTAACAGCCCTCCCTTACAATATATTCCCTCATCTGAATTGCTCTCCCCCTACCCTCTCTTCTCCACATCAGCAGTTAGTTAGGCTGGTTTTGATCCCGTGCATCACACCTCTTAGTGTCGCCATGTGTCCTTTTCATTTTGAGTCTCATTTCTCACATAAACCTTAGTAATTCTGGGCTTACTGGGCCTATTGGGCTCTAGGTCCGCATCAACCGACTTCTTACAGTAAAAACAACAAGCTGTTATTACAATATTTGACAGTTAAGAAACCTTGTACACATCAAACAATATAATGATTATTTATTTTCTCATTTGCCATAAGTAAAAAAATTCACTCATAAATTTGTAGAAGGATTGAAAAAATACTCAAATTTGATTTCTTTCTGCTTGCTGCAGCAAGATCTCCACTACCACCAACAATACCACTTACTATATGAGCTTCTTTGTAATGCGTTCCACACCTTTTCTCATCCCTAAAAGCAAGGATGGAGATGATGGGATTTTCCTCAAGGTCCTGGCACTCTCTGATCTAACAATCTTTTTTTCCTTTTTATGTTGTTCCTTCCTTTCCATCCCTTCAAAACTTCTGATACCATTTCCTTCACCAATGCAAGAAACTTCTTCAGTGTAAGTTTTATGTCCTGTCCAAATAACACTTCTAGCTTCATTTTCTATGCTATCTTTCTCTGTCCAACAGTTCTTCTCTTGGACTAGTTGCAGCTGCTTCTCTTTATAGTCATAGTCTGAAACTTTCGAGATCTGAGGCTCCTTTTGAGGGTATTTCTGGTTCAACTGTTTGATTATGTCTTCAGTCCCAGTAATTTCATTTTCGTTTACTTCTTGTGGATCCTTGTCTTCATGACTATTCTCTAAAAGCCTTTGGAGCCACTTCTCCACATTCCCTTTGCCACGTTGTTTCCTTTTTTCTTCATCTTCCTCGGTTTCTGCTTCTTGACAAACTGGGACTGAAATGCCACGACCCCTCTTACCTTCACTGATTTCCAACTTCTGAAGTCTGTGTTCAATGGACTTTTCTTCCTCCAAGGCAACAAGTGATCTGTCATACTCCTCAAGTTTCTCTTCTGCAATGTTATCTGCTGGTATTTTCAGCTCCTCTTCCTTTTCTTCTTGCTTTGGTTCTTCTTTGTTCCTTTCTTCCTCCTTCAAAAGCAATCTGAGCTCCTTGTGCAAAGCTGTTCTTGGCCTGATTCCAGGCAAGTACAGAACAGGTTTGCTGTCTATCTCCTCGAAAGTAGGATAATCAATTCTTGATCTCTTTCTTCCTTGCTCCCATTCAGGTCTTATCTCTTTCTCTAATTCATCTCTTTGTTTATACTTCTTGTGAAGCTCTTTCTCTGCAGCATCACAAATTTCCCTCTGTGCTTCAAGTCTAGCCATCAGTGCATTAGTTGCAGCCTGGTTCAATCTTATCTGTTCCTTATAAATGACACTCCTGCACAAAAAAATAATTTATAAACTATAAGTCAAGGTCTTAAGAAAAACTGAAGAAAGAAATCGATTCAGTTCTGGTCACTGCTCTTCTTACTGGTGCATAGCGTCTCTAATCATCTTCTCTAGCATGGTCCTGTAAGAACATTGAGCCTCTGCTAACCGCCTGCACTTTTCTGCTTTTCTCCTGCGTTTTGTGAGCGTCAATTCCAGGTCCTGAATAATCAGTTTTTCTTCTTCATCTGTGAGCTTCATTTCATTCACTTCATTGTCTAGCTTCTGTATTTCTGCCCCCACTCTTGCATTTTCTTCTCTTTGCTTTAGGGAATCTCTAGCCATCACAATGGCTTGGTAAGGGTTTTTATCAAATTCTGGATCTTCATTTTCTTTCAGAAGACTGGCCTTGCTTTTACTTGTAGCTACTGCAAAAAACATCAAAGGTTTGCATACAGAAGCTGGTCAGATGTTAAAAAATATCTCTATATTCAATCAAGAGAATTAAATTACTAACTAATTCAAACTTGGTTTGATTATCAATTATCATGCACTAACCAATTGCAGGAGACATTGGCCTTGGCTTCCTATTGTAGTCCAGTTGTCTTAAAGCTAATACATCGGAAGATTCCCTTCGAGATTCTACGATCGCAGCTGGAGCAAGGCCAACTTCTTCTTTCAATCCAAAGAAATGTTGTGGAAAAGAATGAGAATCCAATATTTGTGAATCACCCAACTCATGATTTTCTCCTTCAGAGAACAGAAATGAAAAGCCTCTTTTCCTGTCATTTGCAACTACAAATATCATGACACATCCCACTTGATGTTTATTGGAATATAAGAATTAAAAAGAAAGAAAGAAACAAAACCTGAAATCCGAGTTTGAAGAAGCGAAAATAGAAAGGAACTGGTTTACAGAGATACCCAATTGGAAATCCCACCATGGGACTAGGAATTCCAGCTTATTTTTCTTCCTCTTGCAGGCTTGCCTCTGTAGGATCCTCAGATTGCGCACAACAGTTAATCCTCCCCCTGCATGTTTAAGCAAAATTACACAGTGATACACATGTTACACTCAATCTTAAAAGGGTTTCTTTTGGAATTTGGAGAAAGATATATAATATATTACTTGAACAAGGGAACCAGTGATCAATGTCCCAAGCCAGAGGAGAGGCTGAATCTGCATGATAATTCACAACATTGCCATAAGCATCTACTCGAATCACCGCAGGATCAAAGCCAGCATTCCTAAAATTTGACAAATTGAACAACATCAGAATAATGACTTTTCTGATTAAACTATTAAAGTGTCCAAAACATGTTCAAGTTAAATTGAAATTCCTACCCAAGATGGCTGAGCTGTTTCCACAAGAGACTGACAAAGATCTTAGGCTTGGTAGTTGGCTTAGCTTTCGGATCGATGACCGGAAACATCTGATCCAAATCCATTGCTCTCTCAGCCTAAACATCACCTCAAAGAACAATACAAAGGATTTCAAAATACATAATTGAACTGAATTCAATTCACACTACCCAAAAAGCAAGTCAGGTCTATAAGCATGACCCAGAACTCATTTTCCATGAAAGTTATCTTCTTTATCGTAAACCAAGCAAAGGATGAAAGAAGAACCAAACAAAGGATTTCAAAATACATAATTGAACTGACCCAAAAAGCAAGTCAGTTCTATAAGCATGACCGAGAACTCATTTTCCCCGAAATTTATCTTCTTTATCATAAAACCAAGCAAAGGATGAAAGAAGGACAATACAAAGCATTTCAAATTTCATAATTAAACTTAATTCAATTCACACTACCCAAAAAACAATTCAGTTCTATAAGCATGACCCAGAACTCATTTTCCCTGAAAGTTCTCTTCTTTATCATAAATCCAAGCAAAGGATGAAAGAAACGGATCAAAGGATTTCAAAATACATAATTGAACTGAATTCAATTCACACTACCCAAAAAACAAGTCAGTTCTATAAGCATGACCCAGAACTCATTTTCCATGAAAGTTATCTTCTTTATCGTAAAACCAAGCAAAGGATGAAAGAAGAACCAAACAAAGGATTTCAAAATACATAACAACTGAATTCACACTACCCAAAAAGTAAGTCAGTTCAATAAGCATGACCCAGAACTCATTTTCCCCGAAATTTATCTTCTTTATCATAAAACCAAGCAAAGGATGAAAGAAGAACAATACAAAGCATTTCAAATTTCATAATTAAACTGAATTCAATTCACACTACCCAAAAAACAATTCAGTTCTATAAGCATGACCCAGAACTCATTTTCCCTGAAAGTTCTCTTCTTTATCATAAATCCAAGCAAAGGATGAAAGAAACGGATCAAAGGATTTCAAAATACATTAATTGAACTGAATTCAATTCACACTACCCAAAAAGCAAGTCAGGTCTATAAGCATGACCCAGAACTTATTTCGCCCGAAAATTCTCTTCTTTATCATAAAACAAAGCAAAGGATGAAAGAAGAACCAAACAAAGGATTTCAAAACACATAATTGAACTGAATTCACACTACCCAAAAACTAATTCAGTTCTATAAGCATGACCCAGAACTCATTTTCCCTGAAAGTTCTCTTCTTTATCATAAAGCCAAGCAAATGATGAAAGAAATGGATCCATTTGCTTACCTCATCTTCCTGCAAAGCATAAGGCATGAAAGTGAAGGGAGGGCCATGGCTGTAGGGGCCAAAACCCCTATTGCGGCACAGTTTTGCATATGCTTTTGGGTACCCAAGACTATCATTGACGGCCATATCCTCTGTGGTGAACCCATAATCTTTTGCCATTGGGGTTTTTGGGTTTGTTCAGGTGAGGTAATGATGGATGCAGGGGAAGGAAACAGAGGATACTCTGTTTTGTTGAAGTAGTAGTTAATAACGGTCGTTTGGTTTTAATTTTGCAACAATTAAATTCAAAATCTGTGGTGACACGCAAGAATTTGGGCGTGGGATTGTCAAGCTGGGGTAACGGCTAGGTGGAAATAATGGAATGGAAAGGTGACCACATTAATGACTATTCGGTCATTCTTTACATTTGATTTTTTGTTGCTTTTTGTATTTCTTGTCAAAAAAAATGTTGCCTTTTTTTTTGTTGAGGAAATAATTGGACTAAGCCCAAACAACAAAGAAACTAAAAACCATGGGGATAGAAGCTAGAAACAGCATCCCCTAAAATAATCAAAAACAAAAAGTCCGGAATATTATCAAAAATCATGCTCAGACCTTCAAGGGATAAACCATGCTTAGCCAGTGCATCAGCCTAGTATTTCGGAATGGTGACTCCTTCAGAAATAAAATGCTACCCCCCAAAATTGGGGCAAAATGTGTAGTGGAAATCATATAGATACATAGATCATGTTAATATTTAAAAATCATCAAGTAAGAAATGATTTTTAATGAACGAATTTTATTTTAGAATTTAATTGTTATATATTGTTAATATGAAAAAAAATGATAGTTTCAATTATTTATAAATTATCACATCATTAAAAATATTTAGCTCTTGTATTTTTTTTTATTTTTATGAGCAACATGTCACTAGTTGATACTAAAAAAATGTCATCTCTCTTTTAGCATAAGGTAGACTCTTTAAAATAAATTGTAATGTTGTTCTCTCACAAACCGGACACAAAGGTAGTTTTGGATGAAGAATGTGATCATTTTCATTACTATTTG
This sequence comes from Sophora flavescens, assembly GCA_030762895.1. Lineage (NCBI taxonomy): Eukaryota > Viridiplantae > Streptophyta > Magnoliopsida > Fabales > Fabaceae > Sophora > Sophora flavescens. The sequence goes on from CM061070.1 coordinate 11,030,339, forward strand.
CATTCATTTACATTGGTGCTATTTATACGAGTAAGCATCGAGTCTAGTGTGTGAAAGTGGTTAGCAATTCTATTACTAACCAACCTAACTACCACAGCTGTCACAACTGTGTTCTAACTTACTAACAGGATTGGACTATCTATTACATGGGCCAATATTTGGGTCTATATGAAATATATCTAATACCCCCCTCAAGTTGGACTATACACATCTAGCAGGCCCAACTTGGCAATAGTAGACTGAAATGGAGGAGCTGGAAGTGCCTTCGTAAAGACATCGACAAGTTGTGCATTGGAAGGAATAGGCAAGAGATGAATGAGTCCAGTTTTTATCTTTTCATGGATGAGGTGGCAATTGTTGGAACCAAAGTGGTTATGGTTTATTTAATCTCTAAGTTTTGATATTAACAAAAGGATTAAATTTGCTTGACAAACTGTTAGTTGAGATCTAACAAGTGAGTTCAGTTTATGCAGGAATATTCAAAATAATATAAGGTATACAATGCTTGGACTCGTGCAAAGAATTATCCGTCCAAAGGTTATTTAAACTGTTTATATTTTAAATGATAAGTAGTCTGGTTTTCCTTAGTAGACGAGGCTATAAATGAATACCTAAATAACTTGTTAGGTATAGCAAGTCCAAAGACCTGAAAATAAGCGCGTCCATTCTGCCACGTCAGCAGACGTGTGCTACCATTGAAACTCAAGTATACATTAATAATGCCTAAACTAAAATTCAGTAGACGTCCACAGTGCCACATCACTGGACGGAGTTTCTCTAAGGACTTAACAAGTCCAAAGACTTCAGTGGACGAGCACTTCTACCACATTAGTGGACGAGCAGAATAAAACCTTGTGTAGACTCATTCTAAAACTGAATGGCAATAGACGGCTCTATATGTCTTATATCTTTACTACCTTGAATATGATTTAATGCAATCTGGTCCACGATGAATTTATTTCAAATGATTGATATTTATTTCAATTGAATATTTGTTCTTCCCATTTGTCTTTATCTGATTTAATGCCTTGTTTCCTTGTGAGAAAGTTCATAGTACTATCAAGGAAATACAAAAAGTAAAAAGTACAATTGGAATTGCAAAACCATTTGTACGATGACATATTTATTGCTGAACAAAAGCTGGGTTATACACAAAAGAGGACAGAAAGTTTATAAGGTACAATTACGCAGAACAGTAAGCCTCCATTTTTGTGATTTTCTGATAACCAATGATGCTTTTTGCATGGCCAAAATCAAGCTATCAATCTCAACGGATATCATGCATTTAATGCTATCTCTAAACGGGATTATTCAAAGTAACCGTTGAAGAATTACAAGAGAAGAAGAAGGTCACTATATAAGTAGAAGACCTCAGATACTGAAGCTAACAACTCTTGCCTACACAACTTTTGCTAGCTAACAACTCCTGCCTATACAATATTTGCGAGAGCGAGCTCTTATTTATTCTTTAAAAAGGTAAAAGTCTGTAATCTCTTAGTTTGAATATTGTGAAAATATTCAACAGATCTCAAACTTTCATATCCTCACACTTAGTGAGTTAAGTAGATCAAAGTTGTAAATCTCTTTGTTAGAGTTACAACCTGAAGAGACTTGGTAGAGAAAGAATACTTGTAGCCTAAAGAGGTGTTGAATACTTGTTGTAACCTATTTGGAGAATAGTGGAGAAAATCCTTCAAGTCGAAGGGACTGGACATAGCTCTTGGTTGGAAGACAGTGAACCAGGATAACATCTCTTGTGTGAATTTTCTATCCCTAAACTCTTCAGTTTTATTTGCTTATACTAACTGTGGGGATTTGATATTGCTTTTGCTAATCTTTTAAAAATGGATTCTTGTGTGCTTAATCTTTTTATCTTCTGCTTGTAAAAAAATTGTTCAAAAAGGGTTTTACGAAAATAATTAACAAACACAATTCAACCCCCCCTCTTGTGTTTGCCTGTGCCAACTTCAGCAATCTATTTCAATATGTTTTGTTATTTCATGAAATGCTGGATTGTGAGCCAAGTAAACATCAGATTTGTTGTCACAGTACACAATGTAAGGAGTGGTTGCAGGAAGAAGTAAGTCATGAAGAAGGAAATGGAACCATTGTAGTTCACATGTGAGAGCTGCAAGAGCTCTATACTCAACCTCCTCTGAGGAGGAGCGGCTAACTGTGGACTGTTTCTTGGATTTCCAAGTGGCTAGTGATGAACCAATGTAGACACAATAACCAGTAATGCTCCTTCTTGTATCTAGACAGCTTGCCCAATCAGAGTCAGCAAATCCAGTGATTTTGAGTTCTGAATTTGCTGGAAAGAAGAGACCTTTGGCAGGAGATGACTTTAAGTACTTGAGGATTCACATAGCAACATTGAGGTGAGATTCCATAGGCTTGGAGACAAACTGGCTTAGTTGTTGGACAACAAAGCATATGTCAGGCCTGGATGTAGTCAAGTATAGCAACCTTCCAACAAGTCTTCTGTAACTTGAGGGGTCAGCACATGGTGCACCATCATCTTTCTGCAATCGGGTAGTAGAATCTATTGGGGTGGATACTGGTTTGGAGCCAAGTAGTCCACTGTCAGATAAGATCTCCAAAGCATACTTCCTTTGATTAAGTAGGATGCCAGATTTTGTCCTAGATATTTCTAAGCCAAGGAAATACCTTAGGGACCTGTTGGGTGGGTTCCCTCCTAAATGGGACCCACTAGATAAAAAGTAAAAACAAAGAAAAGAAAAAAAAAGAGGAATGGTTGTTAATGGGCCAAGCCCATGTGGCATTAAAAGAAAAAAAAAGGGGGGAAACTTAAAAGTTCAAAATAAAAAGGAAAGAAAGGGTTTTTCGTAAGGTGCCTGACGTGAGAAACAAGTGGTTGCACGAGCAACAGAGAAAGGTTTCGGCGCGCAAGAAGAAAAGAGAAGAAGAAAGAGGGTTCAGGTGGTGGAAGGTGGTACAGCAAACTTGCTCCGTTTTTGATGAAATTTCAGTATGTTATTCCTACCAATGAGCTCGTCAGTTTGATATATTCTATTTGTTGTTTTGCCTTCTCTTTGAGCTGAGTTGTTATACCCATTGTTGTGGGGTTTCTCTCTTGTTGCTTGCTTGTATCCACCTTTTGGGTGATGTATTGTTGACTTGGTGCTCCCTAGTATTTCTAGGAAGACTTGGTGTACCCATTATTATTTATAGTGGAAGTTTTTGCTGGACTTGGTCCCGTGGTTTTTATCCCTATACTGGGGTGTTTTCCACGTTAAAAATTGTGGGGTCATTCCTATTTATTTTTCTGCCATTGATACTATCCTGTGGAAGAATATTTTTGTTGTGCCTATTTATGTGCACGGGTGAAGGGAAAAATATTTGCTTAATTAGTGATTGTTATCTCTGGCTTTTTCCCAACAAAGTGGTATCCAGAGCTTAGGTTGTTCTGTACTATGCATTTAAATGGAGGAAAATCAAGGGCCAAATATGATTAAGCTGAACTCTACAAATTATATACTTTGGAAGACCCTCATGGAAGATATGTTATATAGCAAAGACTTGTATGATCCCATTGAGGGGGACACTACCTGACCCAAGGATAAAAATGAAAGTGATTGGAAGAAGATGAATAGAAAGGCAATTGCTTTGATTAGGCAGTGGCTGGATTTGAGTGTATATCCTCATGTATACACAGAAACAGATGCCCAGAAAATGTGGAAGAAGTTGGCCGAGCTGTATGAACGGAAGGATGTGCAAAATAAAGCATTTCTGATCCGGAAGCTGGTGAATATGAAATACAAAGAAGGCGATTCAATGGCAGAGCATATGAGTATTTTTCAGAATACTGTGAATCAGTTGACAACAGCAGATATTAAATTAGATGATGAGTTTCAAGCCTTGTTGTTGCTTAGTTCCTTGCCCGACACTGGAAGTTCTGGTTGTGACATTGACTAACTCAGCTCCTAATGGGAAGTTGACAATGTCAATGGTAAAAGAGAGCATGTTGAATGAAGAAGCTAGAAGAAAGGAGCGTGGTTTGAATGGTACCTCCGCTCAGTCAGAAGCACTAGTTGCAGAGTCACGGGGGAGAAGTCAAACCAGACATTTTCATAAGCATGAAAAATCTGACAGTCGTAGCAAGTCAAGAAGCAAGTCCGGGACTAGTAAAGAAGTGAAATGTTATCATTGTGGCAAGGTGGGACACATCAAAAGACAATGCAGGTTCCTAAAGAGAGAGGAGTCAAGAGAAAGAGATGAAGACAAAGAGAAGAAAAATGATAAAGACACAACCACAGTTGCATCTGATAGTGATGTTTACATTGTCTGTGATGATAATTCTATAAATCTAGCATGCCATGATTCTAGTTGGATTGTTGATTCTGGAGCCTCATACCATGTCACTCCTAGGCATGATTTCTTCTCATCCTATACTGCTGGTGATTTTGGCACAATTAAAATGGGAAATGAAGGGGTATGTAAAATTGTTGGTATGGGAGATGTTTGGATTGAAACCAGCATTGGGTGCAAGCTGCAATTGAAGAATGTCAGACATGTTCCAGATATCCGTCTCAACTTGATTTCTGTTAAAGCCTTGGACATTGAGGGTTATCATACTTACTTTGGTGGTGGAATATGCAAGCTCACCAAAGGGTCACTAGTGGTGGCAAAAGAAGAAAGCCTCACTACTCTCTACAGGATTCCTGGAAAGTTAAGCAAGGAGGAAGTGAATGCAGTTGAAGATGCTTCTTCTGATTTGCGGCATATGCGCCTTGGTCACTTGAGTGAGAAATGACTCAACATCCTTGCCAGGAAAAATTCTCTTCCTATGAAAGGTACACCTTTAAATACTTGCTCTCATTGTTTTGTTGGAAAACAACATAGAATTTCATTTCGTAGTTCTGGTCCTCATAGGAGGCCTAATGTTCTCGATTTAGTTCATACTGATGTTTGCACTATGGATTGTAAGTCTCTTGGTGGTGCTTCATACTTTGTTACTTTTATTGATGATCACTCTATAAAAGTGTGGGCTTTTGCTTTGAAATCTAAAGACCAGGTACTTGGTGTCTTCAAGCACTTTCATGCAAGTGTTGAAAGAGAAAAAGGAAGCAAGTTGAAATGTGTCCGAGCAGATAATGGTGGTGAATACAGGGGTCCGTTTGAAGAATATTGCAAAGAACATGGAATCAGGCTTGAGAAGACAGTTCCAAAGACACCTCAACATAATGGAGTTGCAGAGAGAATGAACCGTACCATTAATGACAGAATCAGGTGTATGCTCTCTCATGCAAAATTACCCAAATCCTTTTGGGGTGAAGCAATGAGAACTACAGTGGATTTGATCAACCTTTCTCCTTCCGTGCCACTAGATGGTGGTGTTCCAAACAGAGTATGGACAGGGAAAGATGTCTCTTATAGTCATTTGAGAGTGTTTGGTTGCAGGACTTTTGTTCACATTCCAAGAGATGAGAGGTCCAAGCTTGATGGAAAATCCAAACAATGTGTCTTCTTGGGTTATGGTCATGAAGAGTTTGGTTATAGACTCTGGGATCCAGCTGACAGAAAAATTATTAGAAGCCGGGATGTAATATTTCTTGAAGACCAAACCATTGAAGATTTTGAGAAAGCTGAGAAACAGAAACCGGTTGCCAGAAGTTATATTGATGTTGTGCCTAAACCTCCTACTGGAACTTTTGTTGAGGGGGGAGATATACAGGTAGATGATGGGAATGCAAATGACGACCCTACACCTCACCATGTTGAACCAGTTAAAGAGGTTCCATTTGAGCCACCAGTTGAGCCTCAGTTGAGAAGATCTACTAGAGAGCGTCATGCTTCCCAAAGATACACTCCACATGAGTATGTGATGATCACTGATGGTGGAGAGCCATAAAGTTATGAAGAGGCTATTGTAAATGTGCACAAGGAAGAGTGGTTGAAGGCCATGCAAGAAGAAATGAATTCCTTGCATGAGAATCACACATTTGAATTGGTGAAGTTGCCTAAGGGTAGGAAAGCACTCAAGAACAAGTGGGTGTTCAAGCTGAAATCAGAAGAGAATAGCTCCCAACCAAGGTACAAAGCAAGATTGGTTGTGAAAGGCTTCAATCAGAGGAAAGGTATTGCCTTTGAAGAAATTTTCTCACCTGTGGTGAAGATGTCCTCTATTCGAGTTGTGCTTGGATTAGCAGCTAGCTTGAACCTAGAGGTTGAACAACTTGATGTGAAGACAAAGATTCCTTCATGGTGATTTGGAGGAGGAAATTTATATGGAGCAACCTGAAGGCTTCAAGGTCAAAGGAAAAGAGCAGCTTGTGTGCAAGTTGAAGAAAAGTTTGTATGGACTCAAGCAAGCACCAAGGCAATGGTATAAGAAATTTGATTCTTTCATGGAGAAACATGGTTATAGTAAAACCACTTCAGATCATTGTGTGTTTGTGAAGAAATTCCCTGATGATGATTTTATTATCCTCTTGCTATATGTGGATGACATGTTGATTGTTGGTCATGACACAAAGAACATTGATTGTCTGAAGAAAGATTTGAGCAAGGCCTTTGCTATGAAGGATTTGGGTCCTGCAAAGCAAATCCTTGGCATGAGAATTACTCGTTATAGGAAGAATGGTAAATTGTGGTTGTCTCAACATAAGTATATTGAGAAGGTATCAGAGAGGTTTAACATGAGCAATTCCAAACCTGTTAGTACTCCACTTGCAAGTTATTTCAAGTTGAGCTCTCAACAATGTCCTACAAGTGAAAAAGACAAAGAAGAGATGAAGAAGGTTCCTTATGAATTCGCGGTTGGTAGTTTGATGTATGCTATGGTATGCACAAGGCCAGATATTGCCCATGCTGTTGGAGTTGTTAGTCGTTTTCTCTCTAATCCTGGTAGAGACCACTGGCAAGCAGTGAAGTGGATTTTCAGGTATCTCAGAGGCACTTCCAGAGTATGTTTATGCTTTGGGGGTGGTCAACCTGTGTTAGATGGCTACACAGATTCGGTGATGTTGATTCTAGAAAATCTACTTCTGGATATTTGATGACTTTTGCAGGGGGAGCGGTGTCTTGGCAATCAAGATTACAAAAATGTGTTGCTTTGTCTACCACAGAGGCTGAGTATATTGCCATTACTGAAGCTTCTACAGAACTTTTGTGGATGCAGAAATTTTTACAAGAGTTGGGCCTCAAGCAAGAGAAGTTTATGTTATTTTGTGAATGTCAGAGTGCTATCCATCTCAGCAAGAATCCAAGTTCTCATTCCAGGTCAAAGTACATTGAGGTGCGGTATCATTGGATACGAGATGCGCTAGAGATGAAGACATTTTCACTTGAAAAGATCCATACTGATGAAAATGGTTCAGATATGATGACAAAGACCTTGCCTATGACAAAGTTGATTTGTTGCAGAAAGATAGTAGGCATGGTTGAGCAGTCTCTTCCCACTTAGTCTGGAAGGGGGAGATTTGTTGGGTGGGTTCCCTCCTAAATGGGACACACTAGATAAAAAGTAAAAACAAAAGGAAAAAAAAAAAGAGGAATGGTTGTTAATAGGCCAAGCCCATGTGGCATTAAAAAAAAAAAAAAAGGGGAAACTTAAAAGTTCAAAATAAAATGGAAAGAAAGGGTTTTTCGTAAGGTGCCTGGCGTGAGAAACAAGTGGCTGCACGAGCAACAGAGATTGGTTTCGGCGCGCAAGAAGAAAAGAGAAGAAGAAAGAGGGTTCAGGTGGTGGAAAGTGGTACAGCAAACTTGTTCCATTTTTGTTGAAATTTCAGTATGTTATTCCTACCAATGAGCTCGTCAGTTTGATATATTCTATTTGTTGTTTTGCCTTCTCTTTGAGCTGAGTTGTTATACTCATTGTTGTGGGGTTTCTCTCTTGTTGCTTGCTTGTATCCACCTTTTGGGTGATGTATTGTTGATTTGGTGTTCCCTAGTATTTCTAGGAAGACTTGGTATACCCATTATTATTTATAGTGGACGTTTTTGTTGGACTTGGTCCCGTGGTTTTTATCCCTATATTGGGGAGTTTTCCACGTTAAAAATTGTGGTGTCATTCCTATTTATTTTTCTGTCATTGATACTATCCTGTGAAAGAATATTTTTGTTGTGCCTATTTATTTACCTAGTTGAAGGGAAAAATATTTGCTTCATTGAAGATTGTTATCTCTGGCTTTTTCCCAACAGGACCCGAGGTCTTTGATTTTGAATTGCTGGTCAAGAAATCTTTTGACAGAAGTAATCTCAGAAATGTCATTCCCTGCTAGTACAATATCATCAACATAAACTAGTAAAGCAGTGAATGATTGACCCTGATTTTTTATGAACAAAGAGTGATCAGCAGAGGACTGAACATAGTTCAAAGAAAGTAGGGCTAGGGACAGCTTGGAGTACCATTGGCGGCTAGCCTGTTTGAGACCATACAGTGATTTCTGCAATTTGCACACCGGATGTGGCCTAGGAGAGTTGAAACCAGCTGGTAACTCCATATATACATCCTCGTGGAGATCTCCATGAAGGAATTCATTATTAACATCTAACTGCTCAAGGAACCAGCCCTTAGCCGAGGCAATTGCTAGAAGAACTCTCACTGCTGTCAGCTTTGCAACAGGTGAGAATGTGTCAAAGTAGTCCACTCCTTCCATTTGTGTATAGCCTTTAGCCACCGATATTGCCTTATACCTTTCTATTGTCCCATCTGCATGATATTTAACTTTGTAGACCCATTTGCATCCTATAGGGTGCTTCCCATCAGGTAAATCAACAAGTTTCCAAGTGTGATTTTCTTCCAAAGTAGCTATCTCAGCTTGCATTGCCTTCTGCCGACATTCTAGTTTAGAGGCTTCTTTGTAGGTTCGGGGTTCAGTGATGGTTTGAACAGCTAGGGAAAAATTATTATAGGCAGAAGAGGATTTTGAATAAGAAATAACAGACTCAATAGGATAGAAGCAAGATGAGATGTTACCTAAATAATGATCAGTGCTGCCAGTAGAAGAGAGGTTGCAGTGATAGTCTCTTAAGTATGATGGTTGCTATCTCACTCGATTAGAATGCCTCGCTGGTGCTTGAGCAGGAGTAGCACTGTTTGAACTGTTTGAAGGTGAATTGGTACTAGGAGCAGAAGATGGAATGGCAGAAGAGGGGATGGAGGGTGAAGGTGAAGGGGATGGTGAATTGGACATGAATTCAGCTTGAGGTGCATCACTGTGATGTAGAGGGGCAGTATGTTGGTGTTAGAGTGCATCATCAGCCTGAGAAGGCATGGTAGGAGTGGGTTCAGTTATGATCTGATGTGGGGGAAGGGGATTGGAACTGTCATCAGTAAATGGACATGGCAGTGGAATAGGTTCTGTTGTTGAGCTAGTGGTAGGTGGGGTTGATTTGTGTAAAGGAAAAGAGTTTTCAAAAAAGATGACATGCCTAGAAGTGAATATCTCTTGAGTATTAAGATCATATAGCATGTAGCCTTTGGTGCCTTCTTTATATCCTAGAAAAATAGATTTCCTTGCTCTTGGGGAGAATTTCGTCCTATTGTTTTGTAATGTAGCAGCATAGGCTAAACAACCAAATACTTTCAAATGCATTAGGACAGGTGGTTGGTTATGCAGTACTTCATAAGGGGACTTATTTTGAAGAACAAGTGTAGGGATTTTATTTAAGATATGAACAGCATGAGTGATAGTAAAACACCACAATTGTGAAGGAATATTTGCTTGAAAATAGAGGATCCTAGCAACATTCAAAATATGTTGATGCTTTCTCTCCACAACCCCATTTTGTTGGGGTGTTTCAACACAAGTTGTTTGATGTAAAATGCCTTTCCTTTGAAAATAGTCTTTCATTAAGAATTCTTGTCCATTATCAGACCTGAGAACTTTCAATCTTTGGTTGAATTGGTTCTCTATGTATGAAATGAAATTTTGAATGTGGTTCCTTGTTTCTCCTTTGGTTTTCATTAAGATTACCCATGTGAATCTTGAGAAATCATCCACAAGAGTAAGAAAGTATATATGTCCATGTATAGAAGTTGTAGAATAAGGACCCCAAATGTCTACATATAATATATCAAATACTCGAGTAGAATGAGTCTCACTTAGGGAAAAAGGGAGTTTTCTTTGTTTAGCATAATGGCATGCATCACAAGGTTTTGTAGTACAACTAGGAATAAAAGGAAACTGACTGGACATTATTTTCATCTTTGTATCAGGTATATGACGTAAACTACTGAGCCACAGTGTTGCTGTATTGAGCTGCTCTGTTGAGGCATTGCAAATGGAGTGAGAATGAACCATATTTGCGGGAGATTCTAGCACATACAGACCTCCCTGCTGTCTAGCAGAACCAATCATCTTATGGTTGGAGTTGTGTTGGATAAAACAGATGTTATCTTTGAAAATGAGGAAGCTCAAGACTACTTAACAATTTGGTTACTGAAATCAAATTTACTTTGAAACTAGGGACATAGAGGACATCCAATAGGGACTGAGTTATAAAGACTGTACCAGAAATGGAAGCATTAATTATGCTTCCATCAGGTAAATTGATAGAAATGGGTTTGATACTATGATAGGTAGAGTAATTGGACATATTACAAGTAAAATGATCAGTGGCCCCAGTGTCTAGGATCCACTGTTGGAACTGTTTACCTGTAATAGGCGAACTGACATTTAGAGCTGAGGTCTGAAAAAGGTTGGAAGCATGGGAAGTGGTTGCCTCTTTACTGGATTGTTTCCGAAGTGCAAGCAAGCCTTGTCACTGTTCTGGAGTGAACATAACACCTGAAGCATTGTTGGTTATCTGAGTGGGAGTGTTGACCATGGGAAAGTTCTCAACTGATTGATCTGCAGCTTCTTCCTCAAATCCTGTGCTAAGTGAATAAGCTAACCTTGCAGCTCTTGGTTTATAACCTGTGGAAATACGTGCTTGAAGTAGCAAGTGTCTATAGTGTGATTGTTCCTTCCACAATGAGTACACATTTTTCTAGTTTGATTCTGCCACTGATTTTGACCTCTGCCTTGGCCACCTCTTCCTCTACCAAAACTACCTCTCCTATTATAGAAATTTTGTTGTTGCTGATCCGAGTTAGTTGCAAAGGCTTTAGGTTCTACATTTTGATCCAAATTTTCACAATTCATTTCCCTTCCTTGCTGGAGCACTAATGAAAATTCTTGAAAAGTATCTGGTAAGGGTTTCATCATCATAATTTGCGATCTAACATGAGAATATTGCTCATTTAGACCTCCCAAAAACCTAACTACATGAGCTCTATCTCTATATAAGTGTTATAACCGCCACATGTACAAGAAATAGAACATTTGCAAACTGGTATTGGCTCAAAAGTTTCCAATTCATTCCACATTGTTTTGATTCGAGTGAAGTAACCTATAACCGAAAGAGTACCTTGATGCATCTTATAGATGTCTTCTTGTAAACTTGAGATCTTGAAGATATCTCCTTGAGAAAAACGTCTTTGAAGATCCTTCCAAGCTTCTGATGCCTTATCATGAGACAAAACCGATTGGAGCAAGGACTCAGACAGAACGACGAATCCATGCCAGAACCATAGTGTCCCTACTTAACATATATTGGTTGCTTTTCCAAAGCATTTGTATAACAGTTAGAAATGGTTAAAATTCAGTTGTTAAAAGCATAGTGTTTAGCAATGGTAAACATGAGTGAGTTTGAGGATTAGATGAGTATTACCGAAGGAAGAGGCTAAAGATATAAGTGCAGAAAAATAAAGAACAAAACACAAGTAGTAAAAGAAAAATTACAGACTATGAATTGAATAAAAGTAATTGAGCAGAAACATTATACTCATTACCATAAGATAAGGACCAAACTAAGAGAAATGAAGCCAAGCTTTACATTTTAAACTAAAGCAGCAAAAAATCATGTACATTAATTATGACACCAAAATTACATTGGTCATTAGTCTATTTCGAACTTCAATTAGAGGTAAAACATGTATCCAATATCAAAAAATTTCAAAAATTGAACCGAGACAAGGTTACGGTACTAAATTTCAAATGAAACAAGTTCGAGTAGCTTTGGATATCTAGGCTAAAAGTTATGCAATCTAGTATTCAGTCTAGTCAAGACTTAGTTTTTCAGCACTGGGTCTGAATTCAAAACAGAACTGGTACTAAATCAGTGAGCCAAAAATTCTAAAATTTTAATCCTGTATAATTTAAGACATTATCTTCCTAATGAAACAAGTTTCATTCAATTTGGACACCTGGAGCAAAAGATATGCAATCTGCAATACAGACTGCCATAGTACTAAGTTCAGCAAGATTTAATCAGAGTTCAAACTAAAACTGATATTAATCTACATGTCCATAAATTCTGAAACTTTAATTACATAAACTTAGGAATGTTAATTTTCAAATGGAACTAGTTTCACTTGATTTGGATAAGTATAAGGTAAGTTATGCAGAAAAACGTATAGGCTGTTAGAAGCCAAATTCTGCAGAATTTCAGTGATATTCAAATTCTATTATTGGGAAGAGGTTATGCACCCCATGTTCTTAGTATTCTTACCACACCTAGTTGGAGATGTTAGATTTCACTCAAAGCTGACTTCATTCAGTTTGTAGTATTATAAAGAAAGATATGCAATCTATACAGTAGGATGTCAAAGAGTAACTTATGCAGAAATATGTTAACAAATCTAGTACTTAAGTGAGCTCCATTTCTTTTCCCTTACAAACATTCTAAAATTCAAGGCTCAAGGTCCTAGTTAAAACTTTTAAGTACTAGAAAATTATCATTTGGTCTCCTCAAAAGGTTTCATGTTCTGGTTTATATTCCTCCACCACACACTCAGTTCTACAACTTCACTTTAGTTGTTTAACTACACCTATTCACTAGTATTTTGTCTCTGGGAAGCAATAAAGTCTTCAAGTATGCCTATGCTAATAAATATAGTTGCACAATTTCAGTTTCAACATGAGTGAAATTAAAAATATGATCATAATAACATTAAAAATATTGTAAATAAATATCTGCATTTATGGAGTTATTATATATTATAACAAGTAAATAAGATGTGACATTTATTTTACACTCATTATGATATGTAAATAAACATAACTGGTAAATCAATTAATTTAAAAATATTATAAAAAAAATGTTGGCTAAATTCATTTTGATCCCTTATCATTATTGCAGGTTTCAATTTGGTCCTTCATTTAATTTTTGTTCTATTTTGATCCGTTATCTATATTTTAGGTTTCAATGTGATCATTTTCATTTAAAATGTGATACGAAGAGGACCAATTTTATATAACTTTTGTAAAATAAGAGGCCATTTCGGAAAGAAAAAAAGGGGGACCACTTTGGAGCCAAAAAAAGGACCACATTGGTTTAACTTTTGCAAAATGAGGTACCATTTCAGAACAAAAAATAAAAGAGCGACCACATTGGAATAACTTTGAAAAATAAGGGATTATTTTGGAACAAAATATAAAATAGGGACTAAATTGAAACCTAAAATAAATATAAGAGACCAAATGTATAATTTAGCCAAAAAATGATTACTTTATTAGAGTTGTTAAATAAGGATAATCGATATTTGAAATGATATAAAACAAAGTTGATAATCAGAACAAGTTTACATTCACTTGGTATCTAAAAAAGTACAATGTATATTTGAGTAAATGTTAAAATACTATAAGTGAAATAGTTACTATTTTTTTTTTTGGAAATCAAAGGCTTAATGCATTTCATTAATAATCAACGAAGAAATACAAGGTGGAATACGATAAAAAGTACGGGGACTAGCTATGAACAGAGTCGTCTTAACTAGGGTGTGAGTTGTACTATTCGCTTGTCTCCTAACGAAACTTACACCTAAGTTCGAAAAAGAATTTAAAGCCTCTCTGCAAGCTGAAATAGTGATACCAAAGTCAGAAACATCCACATTAGGCTTGCCTAAGCTGTTAACTACATTTTGATAATCAGTTTCAAAGGCTACCCCATGAAGACCTAAGTCCTTCACCCACTGGGAAGCCTTGAGAAGACCCAGAGCTTCTCCATCTTGAGCCGGAAGGCAAGAAGGAATCCAGTCTGTCCTAGCAAGCATAAAAGCTCCCTGATCATCCATAATACACATGCCAAAGTTTGTCTTACCACTAGCTGCATTAAAACCAGCATCAATATTACATTTGAACATGCCCAATATTATGATAAAAACTTGATAATAATTTCATTGATTGAATAGATTGATACAAAGGGAGTGTTTATATAGAAACACTTGAGAACTATAAACTAATTCTCTAACTAATAAAATTAACTTCATAACAAATTTTGTTTACACATTGTTTACACATTTAACACATGTGTATATTAATCTAATATCCTCCCTCAAGCTCGAGAGTGTATACTAAGAACTCTCAACTTGGATACAAAAGAGAATGAAAAAATTTTGCTTGAAGAAATTTATAGATGAAAAGAGTCGACGTGATGGAATTTAACATCAGTCTTTGGTCGCTCGTAATTGTCTCTATAGGCCTAATGAATGTTTCTTGAAAACGGGTTTTGGGTTTTCCTCGTCATTCTTTGAATGTCTTTGAATTACGGGTGTTGGGTTTACCTCACCGTTCTTGGAACAGGATCTCTAGTGCTTCTTTATTGCACCCTTATTGGGGATGAGACCTGGCAGTCTTTTTGTGGTTGTCATTGAAAGCCAATATTTTTTTTTAATCAAGAACGGTTTGTGTTGACCTTGTTGTGGATGTGGTAATTGCTGCAAGTGATTTAAGACACCATGTGATGGTGCTTGGGTGGGAATGCTGCCATCTACGACGAATGATTCTGGAACTGCTGCAACTCATTGTGGGCCAGCAAAGTTCCATATTTTTTTAACAATTCTTGGAAATGCATATATCTTCTTACCCATCTTGGGAAGGACTCTAATCACTTCTTCTGTTGTGGAATTTGTTGTATGAACGTCTCCAAACCTTCTTCTTACGACCTTTCACATCTTTTCTTGTGCGAGATCGATCCTTTTTTTTTTTCTTTAACTATCCTCTAAACTAGAAGACGTTTATGTGTCCACACTTCTTGAATCATAGTCAGAGCTTGTGAGTTGTGACTCCAAGTTTGCTTGTACGTGTTGACAATGAACGACACATGTAAACCTACAAGAATCCCTTTTACAGTTTTACTTCAGTGGATAACAAAGCCTCCACTTGTGCCTTCATCCTCAACAATTTTCGCTTTTGTGCGCCATGCCTGTGTGTTTCTTTTACTCCCAAATTGGACAAGTCAATGATACCTCAGAAAGATCAAAGCAGATCTTCCAGTTCTGATATTGCGATTGGAAAAGAAACAAAAACAAAAATTAGAGATGAAACAAAGAAAGATGAATGTTGAAGAAAATAGATAAAGATGTAGAAGAGTTGCACTGGAAGGAAGCAACTTTCTAGGGAAAGAATAAAAAAAAGAACAAAAATTAAAGAAAAAATAGAGTATGCAGCGGAAAGAAAAATTTCAAGGAGGATGATATTTCTCAAGAACTCCCATGGAATATAATTGAAATGTTTCTTCAAAAAGAGAAGAAAATGGAGATAGTTAAAAAAAAATTGTTACGGATACCATATTATGATAAAAACTTGATAATAATTTCATTGATTGATATAAAGGGAGTGTTTATATAGAAACACCTGATAGCTCTAAACTAATTCTCTAACTAATAAAATTAACTTACTAACAAATTTTGTTTAAACATTGTTTACACATTTAACACATATGTATATTAATCTAATACCCAGTTCCAGAGCAACCCAAGTCAACGAGAGGCTTCCATGAGGGATTCTGTTACCTGGGTTAGTAATCTGGTTTGCAGTTATCCAGTACAGATAAAAAGAACTTGCAATCTGGACAATATGCGCAGCATTAGGGATCTTGCTATCCCATAGCTTCCCATTTCTACCTTTCCACAAACTCCACATCGTCATCACAAATTTTGCCCTATCTTCCTCATTCAATTCAGGAAGTAACAACAGGCAAAGATCTTTAAAAGACCTAGCTAACTGAAGATGGAGGAGAATTATATGCCAAAGATTTTGTATCGTTTTCCAATGTAATTTACTTAAATTCATGTTTGAGTTGTTTCTTTTATCTTTCTGATGCAAATTTACTCTTTATCTAACATCATGTAGGCACTATAAAAATGTAGGCAATCAAATGGAACCTTTCCCTTTGAGTCTCTCTTGAGAAATTTCTTCGTCTAGAGTGAACAACTAAATTTTTTGCAACCTCAATTAGGAAATGATGTAGAGATTGTGCTTTTGAATGATATCGTATCATATATAACCATTGTTTAACGTTAAGGGGCGATGTTCCTCAGATTATTGGTAAATTTTATTTTAAAATTATTAAATTTAAATTTCAATGTTATTATATTCTTATGGTCGAGTTGTTTTAATAATTGCTTTGTTATATTTTTTTTATGCAGGAATCCAATTCACAAACATGTGAAAGTGCATTGATTTTGCAATACTTTCAAAGAGGAGTCACGTTGAAAATGGAGAGAATAAATGTTGCTGATAATGAAGATGAGTTGTCCTCTACCAAGGCCAAAGCCCCAAATTGTTGAAGATAAAAGTTGAGAAAGATCGGTCTAATGGGATATTATAATCTTGAAGTGTATGTAAACAACCTGAAAGGGCTCTTAGATATACATGTGAAGGAAAAACATGTTATATTTTATAGTTTAGTTGAGTTACTAACCTTTTTTCCCTCTGTTTTGTTCGGTATTTATTTTTTAAATTGATACTTCCTTTTTGTTTTGGAGTTTTGAATAACAATATTTTTTTTTATCGAAGAATAACAATATCTTTAAATATAGTAAAGTAAGTACTAAAATATTATCAATCAAATATGGTATGTTATCATAACTTTATTTCATACACATAAAAAAAAGGCTAAGATTTTTTTAAATAGTAGTGATACTCATTTCCCCATTTCATATTTTAATGCAGATTTAATTAAATAACTATTATTGAAAAAAAAGATTTCATCCTATTGGCAATGCCAAGTTTTATTGGAGGAATATTTTATCATTAATTTTAAGAGTTTTAATTAATATATTTATTATAATTAAAATTATTTGAATATGTAAAATTGAAGCATAAGTTGTCTTTCTTTCATTCATTGACATCCAAAATAAAAAATAAAAAATGTTGCTAATAGTTAAATAGTCCAATATTTTGTCGCAACAAATAAAAGAAATCTTTTATTAATAATTTTATTAATACATAGCTGAAGAAGTATTATAGAATTTTTAAAGTAAGCTTTTTTTTTTTTGATAAAATTTTTAAAGTAAGCTTAATTACTTAAAATATTAATACTTTTATGTTCTTTAATGCCATGTGTTTTTATAGTGAATTTGGTTTTTCTTTTCCAAAGCAAATTTATGAGTTATCAAACATTTTTTCTCCCACTTTTCTTGATATTGTATTTCTCACAATATTTAATGCTATATATATGTGTGTATGTTTTAATAGCAACTAAAACATTTCAAGATGAGTAATCATTTCCAAATATAATTTACTTAACTGAATCCATGTTTGATTTATTTCTCTCCCATTTCCTATGTAAGTTCGTTATTTATATTAATCTCCAATTTTCCTACATACTTAGAAGATTGTTGGAAAAATAAGGATGTTTTGTATATAGAAATATACATGCGTTAATATCCGTGTATGAGGTATTAAAACATTTATTCTTCCGCTTGCATTAGTATTGAGGAATAATTTTAAATTAATTTATTTAAAGAAACTAAAAAATAATCAATAAATATATAAATATTATAAAGTAAAAACTATGGTTGGAAACTTTAGCCACATCTCACCTTCAGAGTAATTATAAAATTTAAATTCTTTTTGACAATTGGTAAAACATTCCATATTTACAAAATAATGTTTAGAATGAATTTTGTTTTTCAAGATATAAAATATAAAACATTTGTTCTCCCACTTGTATTTGTTATTTAGGATTATCAATCATTTCTAAATAATTTATTTAAAGAAACTAAAAATAAGGATGAATTTATGATATTTATAATTTTTAAGATGGATATTTATAAGTTTATCGGAAAAATAAGGATGTTCTATAAATAAAGAGATACATGCGTTAGAATTCATATATGAGGTATTTAAACATTTATTCTTCCCCTTGCATTGGCATTGAGAAATCGTTTTCAATTAATTTATTTAAAGAAACTAAAAAATAATCTATTAATGTATGCATATTATAAAGCAAAAACTATGGTTGGAAACTTTAGCCACATGTCACCTTCAGAGTAATTATAAAATTTAAATTCTTTTTGAAAATTGACAATACATTCCATATTTAGAAAATAATATTTCGGGTGAATTTGTTTTTTTTTCAAAATATAAATTATAAATTGTAAAATATTTATTCTCTCACTTGCATTGATATTTAGATTAACAATCATTTCCAATTAACTTATTTAAAGCTACTAAAAATAAGGATGAATTTATGATATTTATAATTTTTTGGATATATATTTATAAGATTTTTTGAAAAATAAGGATTTCTTTTGTATATATAGAGATACATGTGTTAGAATTTGTGTATGAGCTATTAAAACATTTATTCTCCATACCCAATAGCGTTTGGATGAGATGACACAGATCTCTCCCAGCTTAACCAGAGGTCTTGAGTTCGAATCCTGACCCTGGGAATGCAGCAACGTTAAAACTCTTGAGGGAGAGCTTTGCCGCCCTTGTGGTCCTACCCGGCTCAAGGGATTAGTCTCCGCAATTGCGCGCGGAGGATACCCTGGGAACAAAAAAAAAACATTTATTCTCCATTTTGCATTGGTACTGAGGACAATCAATCATTTCCAATTAATTTATTAAATCTAAGAAGTTTGGTTCCTCTCGCTTTTCTCGAGTTTTTTTAAAATCAATTCATTTTCTTTTGCAGGTTGTAAAGTTTGAAGCAAGTAATGCAATATTGAAGATTTATTTATACAAATTGTTTTTGGTAACATTATTTATATGAATTTCACCACATTAATATTAAGTGTTTGTTTCCAAATGACAATGAAAATGCAATTTAAAATGTCAAAAAATATTCATATCATCTATTTGTTTTAAGAAATTGATACGTTCTCATGCGATGCACGGGCACTGGCTAGTTAGATTATATTCGAGTGAATCACTATTTTGATATTTGATATTGTAAGGCAATGACAAATTGGTGCCTGTTTGGTTAAGATTCCAGATAGCCTAGAATCAATTCTAAAAGCAAAAACAAGGTCAATAGAATTGAAAATGATTTATCTTGTGTTTGAGTGACAAAATCATGGTGGATAAAATTGATTCTGGGGTGGTAGAATTGATTCTGATTGAAACAAGAATTTCTAGCTTTTGCGTTGAAGAAAATCAATTCTGGATGTGAGACCCATAAAATTGTTTATATTTACACATTAAAAGTGATTCTACTTCTATCATCTAAACGAAATCAATTCTTCTCAACCCACTTTTAAAATATCATTACCAAACACAAATCAATTTTTTTAAACACAGTTTTTTTAAAACAATTCTTTTAAAATCAATTCTTCATAATCAATTCTATCAAAATCTAAAACAAACGGATTTCTGGTTCCTCAAAATAAGAAACAGGTAAAAACGTCCCTTAATTTCAAAAAGTAAATCCCTTTAGTCCAATTTGACTTTTTTTTTTTCAATTTGGAGACCATAACGTAATGAAGGTTTTTCAATTTGTGGGACGTTTTTACCTATTTTTCAATGTCATGGACCAACTTGCCGGTCCCTGTAATTTCAGGGATCAAAATGATGATTCACTCGATTATATATATTTTTTCTTTTATAATTGCTAGATTATATTCTAACCAAACTAATGATCGGCTCGAATTATTTTTAAAATATGAGTTTAATCGATATAAATGTTAGTATAAAATATAATGTATTTTATACCATCAATTAATTTAAAATCAGAATAAATTTTAAGATAATTAGGATAAAAGTCAATTATTTATTAATAAAATATCAATTTTTGATTGGTATCATATTATAAATTTTTTTTGCAGTCCCAATATTTACGGATTAAATCCTTAAAACATCACATCAGTTTTGATTTTTCGACTTAAAATATAATCTTGGCACTGTTTTATTCACTCTTGCTCTTTAACCCTTTTTATCTTTTTGTTGAGTCATTCTCAGCCAATCGCTGCTAGATCATAGCTGGCTCTAGGTGCAGGCATTTATTTATGCAACAAATTCATTCATGGGAATGATATAGGCCTACGCAATTCAATAATCATGACCCAACCTCAATTATTATAGTGGATTAGTGGAATTAAAATACACAAAGTCTTCGTTTTAATTTTCGTGAAAGAACATAAAAACGCGACGTATATAACAAGCAAGCGAAGAAAAGAAGCAATTGGCTGAAGGAAAAGAAAGAACTACCATTGACATCCAACTATATTGGATTAAGATCCTTTATCTTTATTTTATTTTTTTTGAAAAGAAATGTAATTTTAGTATATTTTGGAAGAGAAAGAAAGGAGAAAAAAATAGGAAATAAAATGAGAAAAAATAATATATGAGAGAGATAAAGAGAAAGTTACCAATCTTTTCTCATCATAAAGGTAGAGGATTTGAATCCATTATATTACATCACGTAAGACTATAAACAATATTCATTTCAGATAATTAATTGAAATAGAATTTCAAAAAAAATTGATTAAAATAGAGTTTGATTCCTGTTGTAATGCAAAGATTTTGTTGGGAGACATGAGATCTCTATGTCTCAAAAGGATTTTGAGTTCGAACAAGATCCAAAATAATTGGTAGATAATTGAGTTTCTTAAACATGCATGTTGGTGGGTTTGATTCCTACCAGCAAAGGTTTTGTTGAAAGAGACAATGATCTTGTCGCGACTGTCCCATCCGGGCGCCGCGAAAAAAGAGATAAAAAAAACAAAGGAGTCGCCATTAAATTTTATTGGGAAAATCTTAGAAAACTCAATTATTTAAAAGTAAACTGGTCTAAAAAAAAAAAGATGAGTCCGGGAGTCGGTTATGAGTATGGAAGGTGTTAGCACCCCACATCGCCCGTTTAAAAAAAACGGTACCTCAAGTTAATTGCACAAAAATATTTTAATAACCTTTTAAATACTTATTTTACCCCAAAAATTATTTACAAGAAAGATATATTTTTTAATTTTTAATATCTTAAATTTTTGTTAACTTTTACATTTTTAAATTTATTGTTTATAAAAATTAAATGAGGTTGAACATGGCACATGAGTCCACGGGGCAACCTCAAATCTGAGGGACTGAACATGGCACCGTGTCCATAGAGCATCCCTAAAAATGGAAAAGTTTAATTATTTTGATTAATTATTTTAACATAAAAAGAGGCACAAAAAAAAAAGGAAAATTTAGTTTTGGCTTGACAAGATGATTTATCTTGCTCCTACGTATTCCCGGGTGCGATAGGAAACTCAAAGCCACGTGGTTCTTTGAAAAAGATTTGATTGGTTGATTTTAACATTTTGAAATTGATTTTTGATTTTTTTTTTTGAAGAGATTTTTTTTTAAAAAAAGAGGTTTTATTTTGAAATAAATTCACTCTTGCATAGGGTCCAAGATAGCAGTGCTATACGATAAACCCTTACAATGCATACACTACTTGAGGATGAAAATTCATACATCAACGTTGTAGATTGTTGCGTGAATTCAAAGACTTTATTTTATAAAATTGAATAAAATTTGTTAAAAAGAGTAAATTGAAAACATTATTATTTTATACAAAAAGGAATTCACTCTTACACAAGGTTAAACATAGCGGAGCTATACGATGAACCCTTACAATTCACACAATACTTGACGATGAAAATACATACATCAACATCGTAGATTGTTGCGTGAATTCAAAGAAATTTAATTTTTGTAAAGTTGGATAAAACTTTGTTAAAAAGAGTAAATTGAAGATATTTTAATTCTCAAAAGTGTTTTAGCATACCATTTTTAAAATCAAGGATTGAAAATATTTTAAGGTTTTTCTATTTTTTCCATTTTTATTCAAAAAAAAATTTATAGACAAAATTAGCTATGCAACACTTCAAGCCCAAATTCATAAAGCTTTTTTTGTTTTACTTTGTTTTTAGTTTGAAAATGGGTCAGTCAGCTTTGACCCAACAACCCAATGGACAGCCCCAATCCTAACACTCCAAGCTGAATCTTGACCAAAAAGTAAAAATAACAATATAAAACTAAAAATAAGGCTGAAACAACATCAGAATAGAAAAAAAGAAAGGAAAGAACGTTAGCAGAACAGGGAGAGAGGAAGGGACCGAAGCAGGGAGCACGGCGAAGGAAGAGATGCGGCGGACGACGAGTAGCGCGAGTCAGGCGGGTGTACGTCTGGGCGGTGGCCGTGGTGGTCCGTGAGCGGCACGAGGCGGAGGATGCTGGGATGGCTGATTCGCGGCGGAGGACGAACGGATCTGGTGCGTGACGGAGATCTGAGGCGGTTCGTGCACAGATTCGTGGTTGCCGGCGGCGGTCCAAGGCAGAGGACGCGGGGATGGCTCCGTTGCGAAGCTAGCGGTGCGACGCAGAGGAGGGGCGTGACTATGGTGGATCCGGGTCTGAGGTTCGTGATGGCTGAGGCAGTTGGACGGAGATCGTGACGAAACAACGCCTGGACGACGGAGGTGGTTGACTGGGCGGCGTTGGGCGGAGAT
Organism: Sophora flavescens; assembly: GCA_030762895.1. NCBI lineage: Eukaryota > Viridiplantae > Streptophyta > Magnoliopsida > Fabales > Fabaceae > Sophora > Sophora flavescens. The sequence goes on from CM061070.1 coordinate 11,053,074, forward strand.
GCAGTGGTGGCTGAGAGGATCTGTGATTTTTTTTGTTTTTTGAAAGTGGAAACAGAGAATGGAGAAGAAAAGAGGAACGAACCTAAGTGTATTTTCTCTGTGTTTTTTTTCGTTCCCCCCCTTTTATGGTCACTGTTGAATGCCTAATTTATAGCAAAAAAAAGGATAAGATGACAAATCTTCTTCTTAGGTCAGCTGATGTGGGTACAAGCAATGGGGAGCAAATCAACCTTTGCTCCACCACCTTGCCTGGTTGTTGCAGATGCAGGGTTGGTACCCCCTTGTTTTGGAAAAAATTAAAAGAAGACAAAGAGGGACCAAGAAAACAAAATCTAGTCCATACTTGGAAGAGCAAAGTGAAAGCTGACCATTTTTTCATTTTTTTTACTTTTTATTATTTTTTTATTTTATTTTAATAACAAATCAAAATAAATAAATAAAACAATTTTTGTTGGGCTTGGATAATGGGCCCAGAAGATAACTTAGAACAAAAACGAAAATGGGCTTCATTTGATGATGTAATGGGCCAAGAAAAAAATTTACAAAGTTTTTTAATTTTTATTTATCATTTTTGTTTATTATTTTTCAAAACATTAATTAGAAAAAAAAAGAATCTGGGTAAAATTAGGTGTTCACAGCTGCCCCTCTTTACTTGTTTCTTATTAGATAGTAGGTATAACCATAGTTAATCTATTATCGTTATAAGAAACGAGTAAAGACATGAACTCCAATTTTGGCCGGGGTTTGCTTACAAATAAAAGGATGCATAATGAAAAGAGCTTATGGGATGGACTGCCCGTAGAAGCTCGAACAGAAAGATAAAAAGCTTGCGGAGTCGTTTGTCCGCTGAAGCTTGAAAACAAGCAGAGCTTACGGGGTATGGTACCCGTCGAAGCTTGACAGAAAGGTTAAAAGCTTGCGGAGTCGGTTATCCGCCGAAGCTTAAAAGGAAATGCGAAAAGCTTGTGGAGTCGGGTATCCGCCGAAGCTTGAAAGAAATGTTAAAAGCTTATGGAGTCGGTTGTCCGCTGAAGCTTGAAAACAAACAGAGCTTACGGGGTATGGTACCCGTCGAAGCTTGGCAGAAAGGTTAAAAGCTTGCGGAGTCGGTTATCCATCGAAGCTTAAAAGGAAATGCGGAAAGCTTGTGGAGTCGGGTATCCGCCGAAGCTTGAAAAGAAATGTTAAAAGCTTACGGGGTCGGTTGTCCGCTGAAGCTTGAAATTAAATGTTAAAAGCTTACGGAGTCGGTTGTCCGCTGAAGCTTGAAAAGAAAAGGATTAAAAGCTTGCGGAGTCGGTTATCCGCTGAAGCTTGGAAAGGAATGTTAAAAGCTTACGGAGTCGGTTGTCCGCTGAAGCTTGAAAAGAAAAGGATTAAAGGCTTGCAGAGTCGGTTATCCGCTGAAGCTTGGAAAGAAATGTTAAAAGCTTACGGAGTTGGTTGTCCGCTGAAGCCTGAAAAGAAAGATTAAAATCTTACGGAGTCGGTTATCCGCTGAAGCTTGACAGAAAAGGTAAAAAGCTTGTGGAGTCGGTTATCCACTGAAGCTTGACAAAAGGTAAAAAGCTTGTGGAGTCGATTATCCACTGAAGCTTGACAAAAGGTAAAAAGCTACGATGTCTGTGCAATTTACTGGGTTTTGTGCTCACAAAAGATAAACAATTTCAATGCATGATGCGAGAAATGTCCTATATGCTTGATGAAAACCTCAGATGTCCTATATGCTTGATGAAAACCTCAGATGATTTCAATGCAACACAAGGAAAGCCTGTAATACATTAATACCGCTTTTTTCTTTTTCGTTACTTAGATGGTTTTTATTATCACCCTCGACCCCTTAAAGTGTTGATCACAGACAAGCCCGGAGATGAACTAAAACAAGTCCTGTCTTCGTGGAGAAAAAAGGCTAAGCACTTTTGAAATGGTATGCTTCCTTTGCAATGATTGTCCCCGTGCTTCTTGTCGGTAGACCACGGTGTCCTTTGTCGGGAGATCGTCTTGTTTTTTACGGATTTTTGAGACTTTCAAAGAAATTATAAATGCTTTTGAAGACACCAATACATGTTTAAGATTTCAGTATACACTTATCATGATGAATGCACGCACACATTTGACAAAAGTTAAAGCAGAGGGATGAGGGTAAAAAGAAATGGGAGTCAATGTCATTATATTTGGACCGAAAAGGAATACAAAGCAGATATTGCAATGGAGTATGGAATTGCAAAAAAGTTGTGGAGTGGAATCACATCTCCTCAAGTGACACCTCTTTCCATGACTAGTGTTAGTATCCCTCATACTATCTTGACTGCTTACTAATCAACATCTGAGAATGCTATCTGCCCTGGTCTTCATGCATCTAGGCCACCTATTGCCCCAGTTCATCGGCTTGATGACACTTCCATTGTTTATTTTATTTTTTGAACCCTAACTTTTGCCTAGACCGCCTTTTCAGGTTTTCAGTCTAGCGGGTTTCTCTAACTTTTGCTTAGACTGTCTTTTCAGATTTTCAGCCTAACGAGCTTTTCTTTTTTTCATTTTTCACTTTTTTTTCTTCTTCTTCTTGGGAAGTGCGTTCAAGCATAATACTTTTTGACTGCATCTGAGTTTACAGGGAGTGGAAGATCCTCCCCATCCATCCTGATGATGATTAAAGCTCCCCCCGAGAAGACCTTTTTCACAACGTAAGGCCCTTCGTAGTTCGGAGTCCACTTCCCTCGATGATCCTTTTGGATTGGTAGGATCTTTTTGAGCACTAGATCACCCTCCCGAAACTGCCGGGGGTGTACTTTCTTCTCGTAAACTCTCATCAACCTTTTCTGGTACAATTGACCGTGACATAGTGATGCTAATCTCTTCTCTTCGATGAGGTTCAATTGGTCTAGTCGATCCTGAACCCACTCAGCTTCTTCCAGTTCTGCTTCTCTCAGTACCCTTAATGAAGGGATCTCTACTTCAATCGGGAGCACTGCCTCCATCCCATACACTAAAGAATATGGCGTTGCCCCTGTCGAGGTGCGAATAGAGGTACGATAGCCATGCAAAGCAAAAGGTAACATCTCGTGCCTATCCTTATATGTCACCACCATCTTTTGGACAATCTTCTTGATATTTTTATTAGCGGCCTCAACTGCCCCATTCATCTTTGGGCGGTACGGGGAGGAATTGTGATGCTTTATCTTGAAGTTTCCGCACATCTCTTTCATCATCTTGTTTTTCAAGTTGGTCGCATTATCAGTGATAATCTCACTCGGCAACCCATAACGACAAATTAATTCTCTTTTTATAAATTTGATCACGACATTCCTGGCCACATTGGCATATGATGCAGTCTCAACCCATTTTATGAAATAATCAATGGCAACAAGAATGAAGCGATGCCCATTTGAGGCTTTTGGTTCGATTGGCCCGATCACATCCATTCCCCACATCGAGAACGGCCAAGGTACCGACATGACATTCAAGGGAGCTGGTGGTACATGAACCTTATCAGCATATATTTGACACTTATGGCACTTCTTCGCATAATTAAAGCAATCAGCCTCCATTGTCAACCAATATTGGCCAGCCCTCAAGATTTTCCTGGCCATTGCATGACCGCTCGCGTGTGTTCCAAAAGATCCTTCATGTACCTCCTCAATTATCCGTTTAGCTTCTTTTGCGTTAACACACCTCAACAACACCATGTCATGATTTCTTTTGTAGAGAATACCTCCATCTAAATAGAAACCCATTGCAAGTCTTCTTAGAGTTCTTTTGTCACTTTCTGAAGCACCCGGAGGGTATTCCCTTCTTTGGATGAAGCATTTGATGTCATGGTACCACGGTTTTTGATCAGGCTCTTCCTATATCACTTGACAATATGCAGGATGATCACGACTTTCCATTTTGATGAGTGGTAAGTTCCTCTCGTCACTTACTTTGAACATCGAGGACAAGGTAGACAGTGCGTCAGCTAATTAGTTATCTTCTCGGGGAATATGGTGAAATGTGACTTCATCAAACTGCTTAATCAAACCTTTGATGTAATCATGGTACGGGATTAACTTGGCATCTCGGGTTTCCCATTCCCCTCTTAGCTGGTGGATGACTAATGCAGAATCCCCATATACCTCCAGTATCCTTGCCTTTGATTCTATTGCTGCCAGGATCCCAAGCGCACAAGCTTCATATTCGGCTATGTTGTTTGTACAATCAAAGCAAAGCCTTACAATGACAGGGAAATAATCATTTTATGGTGAGATTAGTATTGCCCCGATTACATGCCCTAATGCATTAGAAGCTCCATCAAATAACAAAGTCCAATTGTCTTTTTCTGGTGATTGTATGTGATCAAAAAAAGCCATTATATCTTCATCTGGGAAATCGCATTGCATCGATCCATAATCTTCTACTGGCTGATTGGCTAGATATTCTGCAAGAGCACTCCCTTTTATTGCTTTTTGGGTGACATAGACAATGTCATATTCTGATAGCAGGACTTGCCAGCAAGCAATTGTTCTAGTCAGAGCAGGCTTATCAAAGATATACTTGATCGGATCCATTTTGGACACTAACCAGGTAGTGTAACACAATATGTAATGCCTCAAACGGCGAGCCGCCCAAGCCAAGGCACAGCAAGTGCATTCTAGCAGTGAGTAGTTGGCTTCGTAACTGGTGAATTTCTTACTTAGATAATAGATGGCATGTTCCTTCCTTCCTGACTCATCGTGTTGCCCCAATACGCAACCCATCGATTTATCTAGCACAATCAAATACTTGATGAGAGGTCTTCCCTGTGTAACATCCTAAAATTCTAATATAATTAATTTTAAAAAAAAAAGGGGGATTAAGTTATAAATAAAATAAAATAAAATAAAATAATAATGATATAATAAAAATAAGATATAATTAAGAGGTTTAGTGTAAAGGATTTGTTGGTATAAAATTTATTAGAGTTGGTTAGGAATTTCAAGAGGAATAATGAATTAAAATATATATGTATATATATGAATGTAAACATAAGTACAAACTTTTCACGTAGGGGCCTAGAGGTAGCTCATAAGTCAAGTGGGCCTAGTTATTCTATTAAAAAAAAGAAGAAGAAAAAAAGAAAAGAAATAAACATTAAAGAAACAAAAAAAAAAGGAAAAAAAGAAAAAAGAAAAAAAAAGAAAACCCAAAAGCCCTGTACGCAACGTCAGCCATATATATATATTTAGCCATATATACGTAACAAGTCATTTAAGCATGTTTTTGTTCAATGGTTTCTAAATTAAAATTTGTTTAACTACAGTATAAATTATTGTTGATTAACAATCTTTAATATGTATAATATGACGTTATAGTGTTGGTTTGGCATGACATTGTAACATTGTTATTGAGAGATAAAGTTGGAAAACCTTGAGAGTCATCTGGGATGACATATTGCATTATGCATGAGTTGGTCATCACCTTCCGGGAAGGGATGACTGTGTACATTCTATTCCGGGAATAGGATGAGAGATATCACCATCTGGGATGGGATATCAAATTATTAAAATATTCACATCCGGGATGGAATATTAGATACCTCCATCTGGGATGGGGAAGGCAGTGGGACGCCATTGAATGGATATGAGGTCATAGACCTTAGTGGATCTGGGATTCACACCGGTTCTGAGAACCAAAGAGTCAAGTTAAGTGATTATGGGAATCACCGAGTCATGTTCGTGGAGTTGCATTGTGTAGAGTTTGCATGGTGAATGTGATTAAATGCAATGTGATGTGACCGTTGCCGAGTTTATGAGTTTGTGCTTTAAACGTTTGACATTAATTTTATATATATGTATATATAATTATTATTTTGGAGGTTTATTATATTCAATATTTTAAAAATTAGCGGGTACCATGAATGTTTTTCCGGTTACCACACCGGCTGAGAACAACACTATTTGCGAAAATATTTTTAAAACTTGATTTTTATTCACTGGGATTATATCTCATTAAAAGTGTTGTTTTCAGAGCACGAGGACGATATCAATGAAGCTGAAGAGGATTGAAGACTTAGCGAATTTACTTATTTATTATCTAGCTTTGTTAGTATTTTATTTTGAATAAGGAGCCGTTTGTGGCTAGACATATTTATTTTATTTTTTATTTATCGTTGGGTTTATTAGTAGACGCCCGGTTTTGAGGCTTGGGGTTTTTATTTGGACGTATGGATTTATTATTTATTACTTTGATACATTATTACTATTTTAATTAATATGAGACATTTTTCAGACTCATATAATTGATGAAACTTTTATGATTAACATATTTTAATTAAATGTATTAAAGGATTTTTATACAATTTGTTTTGGGTTACTAATGTAACGAAGGGCGTTACATTTATTGTATTAGAGCAGTTCGATTCTAAATCGGACTGTGGTAATGGGGCTTTTTCTAAAATAAAACTTGGGCGCATAGGATGCTCGTTAGAGTTATAAATGCTGCATGCTATTCTTTGGGATATTGGACCTGATCAACCCAGTATTTCATTGGTAGTGAGCAGATTTATGGCGACTAATAGGCGAGGGATGAATGTTGCACTTGCAGCAACCTTGGATTGTATGGCCAAGGCTATGCAAGGGCAGACGGAGACTCGCCGTCAACTGAAAGGGAATGGAGGTCAGTCACTAGTGAAGTGGTGGCAACCTAGGACCCTTAACACGTGGGGCTTTCCGAATTCAAGAAGAACAATTCACCCTCAATTTGAGGCAGCTTAGATCCGAAGGAGGCTGAATTTCTTCTACTCGTTTTAAAAAAAATTTATTATATTGTCTGATTCAGGAGCAACGCATCCCTTGATACGTCCTTCATGTGTGAAAATTTAGAGATGTCAATCTTTCATTTGTCCTTTGGTTCATAGGTTTCTACTCCTATAGGGATATTCTTGTTCTTCCATTGGTTGTTTAAATTGTTTCCTTGTTCATCGAGACACTCCTTATGACATCAAACTTATTGTTATCTATGTATTGTATGTTATTCTTGGTATTGACTTATTGGCATCTAGACTCATTGCCATGAGTATCCTGACAAAAATATCCTTATCTCTTCACACCCAATGTCTTTTGATTTTCGGTGTCGACCCGTATTTTATTCGTCGTTTCTTGTGATAAGTGCTTGGTTTAGAGAGCTCAAGGATACATACTCTCATTCACTGCTACTATAGGGGCAGACAATGATGTAACGACTATCTCTATGATGCGTAAGTTTCAATAGGGAGTTGAGTTTAGCATAGATCTAGTGTCAAAGAGTAGACTAATATCTGTAGCGCCTTACAAGATAACACCTCTAGAGTTGAGCAAGCTCAAGAAACAGATAGAGGTATGTTACAAAAGGGGTTCATTAGGCCTAGTGTGTCACCTTGGGGAGCACCAGTGCTTTTAGTGAAGAAAAATAGATAGGAGTATGAGGTTGTGTATTGATTATAGGCAACTGAATAAGGTAACCATCAAGAACAAATATCCCTTGCCTAGGATAGATGATCTATTTGATCAGTTAAGGGGAGCGTCAGTGTTTTCCAAAATAGATCTAAGATCGAGATACCATCAAGATTAGAGTTAGAAGCGAGGACATTCCTAAGACATCCTTTAGGACAAGGTATGGGCACTCCGAGTATGTAGTGATGCCCTTTGGAGTGACCAATGCTCCAGCCGTTTTCATGGACTACATAAATCGGATCTTTTGGACCTTCTTGGACAGGTTTGTGGTGGTGTTCATAGATGATATTTTAATATACTCTAGGACACCAGAAGAACATGGAAAACACTTAAGGTTGGTGTTGCAGACCTTGAGGGACGAGCGTCTTTATGCCAAACTAGAGAAGTGTGAGTTTTGGCTAGACGAGGTAAAATTTTTAGGACTCACCATCTCAAAGGATGGTGTAGCGGTTGATTCCTCTAAAGTTGATGCGGTGTTGGGATGGGAACAACCTAAGACAGTAACAGAAGTGAGAAGTTTCTTAGGCTTAGATGGCTACTATAGGAAGTTCATAGAGGGGTTCTCTAGACTAGCCTTACCTTTGACCCAGTTGAGTAGAAAAGGGAAACCTTTTATGTGGGACCAGGAGTGTGAGGACGGGTTCCAAGAGCTTAAGAGGAGATTGGTGTCATCACCAGTCTTAACTATATCGGATCCCTTAGTGAGTTTGGTGGTATACTGCGACGCATCCAAGAATGGCTTGGGATGTGTCTTAATGCAGGAGGGCAAGGTGGTAGCATATGCCTCTAGGCAGCTTTGGCCACATGAGGGGAATTACCCTACCCATGACCTAGAGCTAGTAGCCGTGGTTTTTGCCCTTAAGATTTGGAGGCACTACCTTTATGGGGCAAAGTTTGAAGTTTTTAGTGACCATAAAAGCCTTAAATATCTGTTCGACCAGAAGGAGTTGAACATGAGACAACGAAGGTGGATGGAGTTCCTTAAGGACTATGACTTCGAGTTGAAGTACCATCCGGGAAAAGCCAATATGGTGGCAGATGCTTTGAGTAGGAAGTCCCTACACGTGTCGAGCTTGATGGTGCAAGAGCTAAACCTCATGGAAGAGTTTAGGAACATGAATCTGGAGGTGTTGGATGTGTCCTTAAGTGTCTTAAGCTTGAAGTTGAATAGGTTGGAAATTAATAGTGACCTTAGAGATGAGGTTAGGCGGGAAACGACTTTTAGGCCAGGAGTTGCAGTCTCGGTTGGGACAAGAGGGTTATGAGTTGTCTGTTGATGGGCTAGTGAAGTTTAAGAATATGATCGTTGTTCCTAAGGAGGGGAGCCTTAGAGAGAAGATATTAGAGGAAGCTTATAAGGGAAAGTTTACCGTACGTCTTGGAATAACTAAGATGTACCAAGACCTTAAGAGGATGTATTGGTGACCAGGAATGAAAAGGATGTGGCTAGCTTCGTAACTAGGTGTTTAGTGTGCCAAAAGGTTAAGATAGAACATCAGAAGCCTTCGGGGTTGTTGCAGTCCTTGGAGATTCCAGAATGGAAGTGGGAGAGAAAACCTTGATAGGACCTGAATTGGTCCAAGAAACCTCTGAGAGAATCAAAATGATTAGGGAGAGGATGCGCACCGCGCAAAGTAGATGAAAGAGCTATGCCAACAAAAAGAGAAAGCCTCTAGAATTCCAGGATAGTGAGCATGTATTTTTGAGAGTCACTCCTAAGACGGGGGTAGGGAGGTCGATGAAAATCCGCAAGCTAAATCCTCGTTTCATGAGACCTTTCCAAATCCTTAAAAGAGTCGGGCCTGTTGCTTATCAATTGCCTCTTCCGCCACAGTTGCCAAACCTTCATGATGTTTTCCATGTGTCGCAACTCAGGAAATATGTGCCTGATGAATCTTATGTGATAGCTCCCAAGTCTGTACAACTGAAGGATAATTTGATCTATAAGCGAAAGCCTAGTCAAATCCTGGACAAGAGCACTAAGACTCTAAGGAACAAGGCGATTCCATTGGTGAAAGTGTTATGGGACAGATTGACTCCTGAGGAAGCCACTTGGGAGATGGAGGAGGACATCGTGCGTCAATACCCAGATTTTATTATCTAAGGTACGGTAACCCTTACGTTTGAATATGTCACATGTTAAAATAAGTGCGTGAGTATGAGGCGAATTTCGGGGACGAAATTCTTTAAGGAGGGGAGAAAATGTAACATCCTAAAATTCTAATATAATTAATTTAAAAAAAAAGGGGATTAAGTTATAAAAAAATAAAAATAAAATAAAATAATAATGATATAATAAAAATAAGATATAATTAAGAGGTTTAGTGTAAAGGATTTGTTGGTATAAAATTTATTAGAGTTGGTTAGGAATTTCAAGAGGAATAATGAATTAAAATATATATGTATATATATGAATGTAAACATAAGTACAGACTTTTCACGTAGGGGCCTAGAGGTAGCTCATAAGTCAAGTGGGCCTAGTTATTCTCTTAAAAAAAAGAAGAAGAAAAAAAGAAAAGAAATAAACATTAAAGAAACAAAAAAAAAGGAAAAGAAAAAAAAAGAAAAAAAGAAAAAAAACCTAAAAGCCCTGTACGCAACGTCAGCCATATATATATATTTAGCCATTGAGTAGAAGGAAGGGTTGTAGCGCCGCAGAAGAAAAAGAAAAAGTTGGTTTGGGTGAGGAGCACAACACAGATCCAAGAACGCCACCAAACGGAAAGTGAATTTTTAGGGAAGTGCAAATCCCTATCATACGTAATTTTTAGATCACATTGGAGGTCTGCAAAAGGTGAGTAAAAATAACTTTTCTCACACTTTCATGGTACAAATAATTTGATGCTTCTACATGTAACTTTGTCTTTTGGAAATAGTAAAATATTTTAGGGTCCTTGATTCTTGATTTGAGACTCTTAAATTATTTTGAGATGTTGTTAGATGAATCGAATTATTAAATATATTTTCCTGTAATCTATAAATAAATAGCTTTATATTAATTTTGTGGAATTGTTGTACATTCTTTATTTTGATTGTTTGATGGCAAAACAATTGTCAAAGTCAAATTCATTATTTGTAGTGTGATTAATTCTTTCCCTGTTACGTGAAATTATATTCCACTGTTGAAGGCCAATTTAAATTAGAAATTGGAATGTAAGTTCATGTTTTGTGAACCCGTTCCCGTAACAAGTCATTTTAAGCATGTTTTTGTTCAATGGTTTCTAAATTAAAATTTGTTTAACTACAGTATAAATTATTGTTGATTAACAATCTTTAATATGTATAATATGACGTTATAGTGTTGGTTTGGCATGACATTGTAACATTGTTATTGAGAGATAAAGTTGGAAAACCTTGAGAGTCATCTGGGATGACATATTGCATTATGCATGAGTTGGTCATCACCTTCCGGGAAGGGATGACGGTGTACATTCTATTCCGGGAATAGGATGAGAGATATCACCATCTGGGATGGGATATCAAATTATTAAAATATTCACATCTGGGATGGAATATTAGATACCTCCATCTGGGATGGGGAAGGCAGTGGGACGCCATTGCATGGATATGAGCTCATAGACCTTAGTGGATCTGGGATTCACACCGGTTCTGAGAACCAAAGAGTCAAGTTAAGTGATTCTGGGAATCACCGAGTCATGTTCGTTGAGTTGCATTGTGTAGAGTTTGCATGGTGAATGTGATTAAATGCAATGTGATGTGACCGTTGCCGAGTTTATGAGTTTGTGTTTTAAATGCTTGACATTAATTTTATATATATGTATATATAATTATTATTTTGGAGGTTTATTATATTCACTATTTTAAAAATTAGCGGGTACCATGAATGTTTTTCCGGTTACCGCACCGGCTGAGAACAACACTATTTGCGAAAATATTTTTAGAACTTGATTTTTATTCACTGGGATTATATCTCATTAAAAGTGTTGTTTTCAGAGCACGAGGACGATATCACTGAAGCTGAAGAGGATTGAAGACTTAGCGAATTTTACTTATTTATTATCTAGCTTTGTTAGTATTTTATTTTGAATAAGGAGCCGTTTGTGGCTAGACATATTTATTTTATTTTTTATTTATCGTTGGGTTTATTAGTAGACGCCCGGTTTTGAGGCTTGGGGTTTTTATTTGGACGTATGGATTTATTATTTATTACTTTGATACATTATTACTATTTTAATTAATATGAGACATTTTTCAGACTCATATAATTGATGAAACTTTTATGATTAACATATTTTAATTAAATGTATTAAAAGATTTTTATACAATTTGTTTTGGGTTACTAATGTAACGAAGGGCGTTACACCCTGCACTGGGGGAACTAAGACCAGAGGCTCCTGTAGGTATTGTTTGATCTTCTCAAATGCTTTTTGACAATCTTCATTCCATGTCACAGCCTGATTTTTGCGCAACAATTTAAAGATTGGTTCACATGTCGCGGTTAGTTGGGAGATGAACCGGGCAATGTAGTTCAATCTTCCTAAAAACCCACGAACTTCTTTTTCCGTTCAAGGTGCTGGCATATCGATGATTGCTCGAACTTTTTCAGGATCAACCTCTATTCCTCTTTGACTAACAATGAACCCCAGAAGCTTGCCTGATTTCACTCCAAAAGTGCATTTGGCGGGATTCAGTCAGAGCTCAAACTTCCTTAACCGCTCAAAAAGTTTCTGCAGATTGCCAACATGGTCATCTTCGGATCTGGACTTGGCGATCATGTCATCTACATAAACTTCTATCTACTTATGCATCATGTCATGGAATAAAGCCACCATAGCCCGCTGATATGTTGCCCCGGCATTTTTTAAGCCAAAGGACATAACCTTGTAGCAAAAGGTTCCCCATAAAGTGACAAGTGTAGTTTTCTCCATATCTTCAGGTGCCATCTTGATCTGATTATATCCTGAGAATCCATCCATGAAAGAGAATAATGCATGTTGGGCAGTATTATCTACAAGAACATTAATATGAGGCAGAGGAAAATCATCTTTGGGGCTGGCTCTGTTTAGGTCTCGATAGTCAACACACATTCGAACCTTTCCATCTTTCTTGGGGACAGGAACGATGTTAGCAACCCATTGAGGGTACTTTACCACTTCTAGGAAACCCGCATCCAGCTGCTTCTTGACCTCCTCCTTGATCTTTAAAGACATTTCCGCTTTCATCCTTCGTAGCTTCTGCTTTACTGGAGGGCACTCCGGCTTTAATGGCAGTTTGTGTTCGCATTACATCGGGTCTAACCCTGGCATGTCTTGGTACGACCATGCGAAAACATCTTTATAATCCATCAACAACCTAATCAACCTGCTTCGCTCCTTTTCTTTTAGGGAAAGGCTGATCTTAACCTCTTTTTTTATCATCTTCAGTTCCCAAATTGATTAGTTCACTCGACTCTTCATGGGACCGAATTTCCCTGGCTTCTTGCTCTACCAACCTCAATAGTTCAGGAGGGACTTCCCCATTATCATCAACAACCTCATCAGCATGATCAATAGGATAGTCAAAATTGTATGCTGAGTTATTAATACTGTCATTTTCAAGAGAGTCACTTTTAGATCTTCAATTTGGTAGTTATCAGGGAAAGATGAATGAATAACGGTTAAAGATGAGAAACTGCATTTATTGGTGAGGAACGATGAATAAAAGCGAAAGTAAGAAAATAAGAGGGATAAGAACATAAAGATATTGAATGCATGTATTTATTGATAAGTCATACTAAAACGGAAATAAGTAAGCCCATTACAACAAAAATCCTAAAGCCTTGGGCAGAGCTAAAGGATAAGCATTACAGAATTACTTTGAAGAAAACTCTATGGTCCTGGGGAACTCAATGACCTCCCAATTGTTGAGCTCTGTATCCGGAGGGCATGGATACACCAAATTGACACCATGATCAGCAAGATCATCATCTTCAACAGCTGCTGCTTGGTCCAGAAATGCGAACCCTACACTTCGGAAGCTCTGTTGAATGTCACAGATGGGAACCCTTTAAGCCTCGTATTCACGATTTTCCAGCCGAGCCAACCTCTTTCTTTTCTTTTCTTCTATAACCCTCATCTTGTCGGCCTTGGTGGGTTTATATCCCAACCCAAACCTGTCCTTGTTCTCGGCAAGCATGAGAATGTCGGTGACACCTTGGCTATTCTTCCCCAAACCGCTTCCAGGTCGGTATCCTCCTTCGAGCATAACCCTAGCCATCATAACGGACGCTTTAGATGACTGAGGTTTCAAGAGTGGAGCACCGTCCCCGACATAAGTGGCATTGGAAATTTCAAGCGATTGGAAAGCGGTCTCAAGAGCTTCTTCGGCAGCTTCAATGTAAGGGGTTGTTGATGGCTTACTCACTAACATATCCTCCTCTCCAGAAACAATTATCAACTTGCTATCGACAATGAACTTCACTCTCTGGTACAATGTGGAGGGTACAGCTCCTGACGAATGGATCCATGGTCGTCCCAGGAGACAACTGTAAGTTGGTCTGATGTCCATTATTTGGAAGAGTATTTCGAAGGTGCAAGGGCCAATCTGAATTGGCAATTCAATTTCTCCCATAACTTCCCTTCGGGTGCCATCAAAAGCTCTTACAATCATTATGTTCGGCTTCATATGAGTTCCATCGAAAGGCAACTTTGCCAGTGTTGACTTTGGCATTACATTCAAAGAAGAACCATTATCAATGAGAACCTTAGCCATGACATGATCTCGACACTTTACAGAGATGTGTAACGCCTTGTTGTGCCCTATTCCTTCAGCTGGAATTTCATCATCAGTGAAAGTGATATAATTATCAGCGACGATGTTACCCACGATGTTATCGAGCTTTTCAATTGTGATGTCATGAGAGACATAAGCTTGATTCAACACCTTCATCAGTACTCTCCTATGTGGGTCAGAATTCATCAACAAAGACAAAATAGATATCCGAGCTGGAGTTCGATTCAATTGATCCACAACCCTGTATTCGCTTTGCTTGATGAACTTCAAGAATTCGCCAACTTCTTCATCAGATACCTCTTTTTTATTATCACCCCCTTTGGTACCCTTTTCAGCCGGCGTTCCTTCCACCTTCTCTTTCCCCTTGCGATCTTTTTCTTCCTCTTCTGTTCCCTCCCTTTGCAATACCTCTGGAGTATAAATGCAACCACTCCTAGTCATTCCACCAATTCCCGAAATGTTGGTAACCACATTGGTCCATTTGGGAGGACTTTGTTGAACCTGCCTATCATATTTCCATGGTACCACTTTGGTGTCCTTGTAAGGGAAAGGACCTGGGACTCGGATGACAACTGGTGTTGGCCCACTCGAAACCGACATAAGTTCCTTCTCAGTATAGTGTATCACCATTGGCTTCGGAGCGACTTGCTCAGGAACCGGTTGAGGATTAATCACAACAGTAAAATGAGTTATCTTAACTGGAGTTGAGGAAATTGTGGATTCAGCGACCATGTTAATGCCACACTCATTCGATTCACAACCAATTAGGATAATCTTCATATCCATTAACTGTTGCACAACCTGTCGAAATTATGTACGGTCTTCAATCAAATGCCCCACATTCCTGTCGAAGTCACACCTTATCTCTTCATCAAGAGTCTTCTCTTCAACAAATGAGGTTTGCACCAATCCATGTTTTTGCATCTCCCTTAAAATAACTCTCATGGGAGTTCTGACATCAGCCACTTGACTCTTAAGAGTAGGTTCCATAAAGCTATCAATGGCATTGACTCCTGAACCCCCATGATTTGGCATAGGACCTTGTGCCCCATTCGGAGCATCTTTCTAAAAGCTCAACCACTTAGCATCAATAAGTGGAATGACCTATTGCCCCCGCATGATACTCACATTTAGCATTTGGGTCAAACCACTTCGGATAAGGAGGCCCTAATGGTTTCATTGGGATAGGAGTCAACACAGATTTGCTTATAAGCTGATGCAGTAGCTCAGTATAGGTCATGGGTATCGGGTCGAAATGTACCGGCTTTCTTTCCGAGTTATACGGTGGTCTTGTTTGGCTGGTGTTTGGGTTTGGACCCAGAGTTTGGACAATTTGAGGTGGCATGGTAAGGGGTGTTTGCGGTTGAGAGGGGTATGATGGCCGATAAGGAGCCATCTGTTGAGGATTTGGAAATTGTGAGGTGGCAGCGATGTATTGCTGGTTGATTTGGTGATATGGGACGTATTGGGCTTGGAAGGCGGGTGTTTGGTTTGGTCTATATTGGTTTGGTTTCTTTTGTTCAAAGGCTACTGCGTGTGCTTCTCCTTCTTTCTTTTTCACAAACGGGGCTCTCTTCGGGCCGTTCATTACTGAAGTCTCAGTGATCTTGCCATTCTTCATTCCACTTTCAATTATTTCATCGATAATGACCATGTCAGAAAAGTTTGATGACACGTTCCCAATCATTCTATCATAGAAAGGCGACTGGAGTGTATCAATGAACGTTGCCACAATTTCTTTCTCGGCCAATGGCGGCTCTACTTGAGCAGCCAATTCCCTCCATCATTGTGCATACTCCTTGAAAGTCTCTGTGTCTCTCTTTGCCATATTTTGGAGTTTCATCCTATATATCGGGAGCCATGTCAATATTGTACTTGTATTGCTGCAGAATTGCATATGCTAGATCTTTGAAGGATCGGACGTGGGCTCGTTCGAGATGAGTGTACCAATTTGAAGCCGCCCCGGTTAAACTGTCTTGGAAGAAGTGAATCAAGATCTTATCATCTTAAGCGTATGATGCCATCTTCCTTACATACATGGTCAAATGGTTTTTGGGACAAGTGGTTCCCTGATATTTGTCGAAATCGGGTACCTTAAATTTTGGTGGAATTACAACATTTGGCACCAGACAAAGTTTCGAAGCATCCCGCAGACCATAACTATTTACTCCTTCAATGGCCCGTAGTCTTTCTTCTAGCACTTCCAACTTTTCTTTAGATTGGGAATTCCCTCCTGACTGATTCACTGGAGTTTCACCGTACATATTCTGAGGGAAGGAGTATGGCATGTAGGAGGATCCGAAGTTTGGCATCATTTGATTCCCCTGGGGTCCATAATGTAGGGTGTATTGTGGATTTTTTGGATTGGCAGAAAGTGTCACCGTCGGGGTGTTACCATCTGTAGGGTTGACAACTTGTGCTTGTGGTATTTCGACAGTATCGGTGGGGGTTTGTGTCTGAGTGATATGTTCGGAGTTTTGAATGCCATCTTGTGGGCTGGGGGCCATTGGTGGCACAAGTCCACGAGGCAAACCGTATGGGGGATTGTTCGGGTCAAATGAAAGATGAGTTTGGTTGCTTGGATAAATAGTGAGAGGCATCATGGCCCCTGGTTGGTTGAAGCCTTAGATAGGAATCTGAGCAAAACCGGACGGAATGAGGGGTGTGGCCAGATGTCCTTCGTTCGAGGCTGGAGGGTTCTCCTCTATGTTCTTTTCCTTCTGCATTGCTTGTAGGATCTCCATCATCTTAGTCATCTGATCCTTGATTTGACTGACTTCATCCCTGATCTCTTGGACTTCTTCTAGTTCATCCGCCATGGCTCTTGTCTGTGACCGAGTGCGATAAGGGTGTCTTCGAGCAATTGTTCAGAAAAGCCACACACTGTTTTAATCAAAAGAAAAGTGAGAACAAAATGTTGGAAAAATGCAAAAAGCTTTTATGAAAATCACCTTTGGAGTTTTTTTATTTTTTATTTAACACCTTATAACAGACAACAGATGGTCCCTCCATCCCACACAGAGAGCATTGTGCTCATAAGATGAAATGGAGTTGACAACAAATCTAGGGGAGAGACAACTCTCCACAATAGATGTTGTCTCAAACACACTAGCAATTCTGAATTGAGACATCTCGTCCTACCCTTTACGCAGAAGGAAGAATCCTATAAGGCAAAGATGTAGTTGACAACATACTAAAGGAAGACCATGCTCCACGATAGGTGTCGTCGCAAGTCAAGTGCAAGCGTTGGAGTGCGAAGGAATCATAGAGGCAAGAATCGATTTCATTAAAAACTCCTCAAAGCAAAACATAGAATTATGGAGGCAAGGCCATATTTCATTAAAATCTCCTCAAAACAATGCATAGGTTGGGATTACATCATAATTCTCGACATTGTTACAACATTTTCATCCTAAAGTCAATAGCTTAGGTCTCTTCCTTTTTAGCCTTCGAGCAAACCCTCCACACATTTGGATGAAATCATCCAACTCAGCCGGGAGACGAAGCATAGGGTCCGCACGAATTTGTTTTTCTGCCTTTTCAAAGCGTTGGACAAAATTCGGAATACAATAGCTTAGCTCCAAATTCATGCTCATATATCTTCCTTTCCATATGTCAATATCTATCCCTCGCTCCCGCGCCTCTTCTCTCCACCACTTCACGGCATTCATTGCTTGAACCACTCGATCATGATATAGTTTTGCTGAGGTCCACCCTAAATCGCACTGCTTCTTGATTTCGACTAGTAGGATATTCAGCTCTTGGACCTTTTGTACTAATTCATCAGTCATCCTGTCTTGCGCACAAATTTGCTTTTATAATTTGCCATTGACTCCCCTTTGTCGATTAATTTCCACTTCCAATGACTTTCTCACATCTCCTTGCTGAATGACTTCTTCTTCTAACCGACGCTTTTCTTTTCTTAGTTGATGTCTCTCTGTCGTCAAGGACAATACTTTGCTTTCAAGGTTCTGGATCCTAGTCATGACGCTCGGCGGGACCTCGTCTGTATTCTTCTGGACTCTTGATGTTACGGAGATATCTGCACACAAATCTTTTAAATGTTCATTTTCCTTTGTTAACTTCTCACAATGCTTCTGACCAATGGCTATTTTCAAATCAGCATATTGCTTTTGTTGTTCCATTTCCTTCATTTGTGCTTCCAGGACTTTCAATTGTTCTGCCATTTGAGTTACCGAAGGGGATTAATCTTCAGCTTTCGTGCTTTCTGCAGGAATGTTGACGGGACCTTTCCTTGATTTTCTCCATGCTTCATACTCTGAGACAATGATTAGGATTGGTCGGCCCAATTGTGATCTCCCCGCCATCCTCACATTTTTCCACGCATTTCTAACTTCTTTTGCCAACAACTTGGTATTCTCACCATCCTCGTAACGGAAACAACATCCACCGAGTTGTTCTTCTCGTGGCACGGTTTGCGTCCAACAAAGTTGTCGTAGGGCTATAGCGGTTGTGTAGGATATGCACCCTCTCGGGCCCATCAAAGGAACATTTGGATAGTCACCACAACTATAAATGATATCTTGCCCCTGTTGACTTTCGTACCATGGGCATACCCACTTAAAAAAGTCTCTTTCCACTTTGTCAAACTCGTTCTTCTATTCCTCTTCATTAAGCTGTCTTGTAGGGATGTTATGGAAGCCTCTTAGTGGATCTGAATGGTGGTTGATATAGCCTTTTGCGTAAATTTGAGTCATGACCCATACATAGAGCAACTGTGCAAAACATCTGAGCTTCCCCTTTGGATGCCGCTGGCAAAATTCTAGAGTCAAAAGCGTTTCAGCCAATACTGCCGGCATGGGGTTTTTCTTTCTTTCAACTGTGAAGAACACGTCCATTGCTGCTTGATCTATCATGTCTAGCGCCGATGGAAATAGAACCAACCCATATATTGCCAGTGCCAATACCCTCTCAAAGGTTTCCCAGTCTTGTCGATCCATTAGTTTCCTCAAATGATTTTCAAGAAATTTTCGGGTCAACCCTCGCGAGTTTGAGTGTCCGGTCAAGGTCACTTCAATTTCAGGAAGCCCTAGTAACCCTGCTATGCTTGCAGTGGTCAAGTATTGCCCCAGGTGAAAGTACACGACGGGATTTTTCTGCAGTGGCAACCTTAACAGGCAAGCATATTCTTCAATGGTGGGTGTAATGTCCATGTTTGGCAACTCGAAGCATTTGAGATGTGGGCTCCAATACCGACTTAGAGCACTCAAAGCAGTAGCTTGAACCGGTATGAAAATTAGGTCCAAGATCCCTCCATACTTCTTGACGAAGCTTTTTCGACGTTCTTGAGGCAAATATTGGCTCAACTCTTTTAGATTCTCTAATGAGTTCAAAATCACCCTGGAGCTCTTGGTGGTGGGAGCATTGCTAGTGTGTCTGACTTTTTCCATCTCTTGTTATCAAATGTGTTATCTTTCACCAAATTAACTGTGCAAGGTAAATTTTATTTTATTAATAGCATTTGGAAAGCAAAATTACTTATGCATGAGAGTGCACCAAGATGCATGAAGAATGACATATTGACAATGCATGGCCTAAAATACTACATGCACGAGCACACAATATAATAATGAGTGTAACAGGATGCACGAATGAGTGGCATGTTAATGTGCATGTGGGATGCGTGCAGAAAATCGTTATGATGCATGAGATATAAATATGATTATTCATGTTGCAGAAAAAGATGGAATGTGCTCCCTTTTGTCCTACATGGGTCATATCCTAAAGTTGGGACTTCTGAAGTCAAGACCCTATTTTGGTAGGCTGCTAATGACATTTTATGTGCATGACTTTCGGGACAGATCTAGACCTCTAAACATATGGTCCCCGGATTACCCTCATCTAAAAGATAAGGATCCGAATCCATGAACCTCACCACAGGGACAAATAAGTCACAATATGGTAGTCCATGTACCGGTAGCAATCCAAGCGGGAGAATCAGTGACTGTCAGGGACGCAAAAGCATCACAATAACATCATTGAAGCCCCTTCTAATCTTATGGCATTCCAAGACTCGGGTATAGAGCCCAAAAGTGTGTGCAACATGTGATAGTGATGTGTGTGATGGGAGCGTACAAACCTTCACAAAAACCTACCAAAAAAAACTACCCCAAACCTGCAAAAAAGAAACAAACAACACCAATACAAAAGTTCTCTACCCTAAGGTTGCAAGAATATATAAAAGTAATTATGAAAGCATTAAAAAAAGAAATAAAACAAAAAGGGTAAACAAACATTTTCAAAGCTGTTTAAAAAAATTTGCACAACCAACTATGATAGGCCTGACTCTCAAAAATCCCCACTGGAGTCGCCAGCTATCGCGACCGTTCCGTCCGGGCGCCACGAAAAAAGAGATAAAAAAAACAAATGAGTCGCCTCTAAAATTTTATTGGGAAAATATTAGAAAACCCAATTATTTAAAGGTAAACTGGTCTAAAAAAAAAGAGAGAGATGAGTCCGGGAGTCGGTTACGAGTAGGGAAGGTGTTAGCACCCCACATCGCCCGTTTAAAAAAAAACGGTACCTCAAGTTAATTGCCCCAAAAATTATTTACAAGAAAGATATATTTTTTAATTTTTAATATCTTAAATTTTTGTTAACTTTTACGTTTTTAAATTTATTGTTTATAAAAACTAAATGAGGTTGAACATGGCACATGAGTCCACGGGGCAACCTCAAATCTGAGGGACTGAACATGGCACCGTGTCCATAGAGCATCCCTAAAAATGGAAAAGTTTAATTATTTTGATTAATTATTTTAACATAAAAAGAGGCACAAAAAAAAGGAAAATTTAGTTTTGGCTTGACAAGATGATTTATCTTGCTCCTACGTATTCCCGGGTGCGATGGGAAACTCAAAGCCACGTAGTTCTTTGAAAAAGATTTGATTGATTGATTTTAACATTTTGAAATTGATTTTTGATTTTTTTTGAAGAGATTTTTTTTAAAAAAAAGAGGTTTTATTTTGAAATAAATTCACTCTTGCACAGGGTCCAAGATAGCAGTGCTATACGATAAACCCTTACTATGCATACACTACTTGAGGATGAAAATTCATACATCAACGTTGTAGATTGTTGCGTGAATTCACAGACTTTATTTTATAAAATTGAATAAAATTTGTTAAAAAGAGTAAATTGAAAACATTTATTATTTTATACAAAACGGAATTCACTCTTGCACAGGGTTAAAGATAGCGGGGCTATACGATGAACCCTTACAATTCATACAATACTTGAGGATGAAAATTCATACATCAACATCGTAGATTGTTGCGTGAATTCAAAAAACTTTAATTTTTGTAAAGTTGGATAAAACTTTGTTAAAAAGAGTAAATTGAAGATATTTTAATTCTCAAAAGTGTTTTAGCATACCATTTTTAAAATCAAGGATTGAAAATATTTTAAGGTTTTTCTATTTTTTCCATTTTTATTCAAAAAAAAAATTTACAGACAAAATTAGCTATGCAACACTTCAAGCCCAAATTCATAAAGCTTTTTTTTGTTTTACTTTGTTTTTAGTTTGAAAATGGGCCAGTCAGCTTTGACCCAACAACCCAGTGGACAGGCCCAATCCTAACACCCCAAGCTGAATCATGACCAAAAAGTAAAAATAACAATATAAAACTAAAACTAAGGCTGAAACAACATTAGAATAGAAAAAAAGAAAGGAAAGAACGTTAACAGAACAGGGAGAGAGGATGGGACCGAAGCAGGGAGCACGACGGCGGAAGAGATGCGACGGACGGCGAGTAGCGCGAGTCAGGCGGGTGTACGTCTGGGCAGTGGCCGTGGTGGTCCGTGAGCGGGGCGAGACGGAGGATGCTGGGATGGCTGATTCGTGGCGGAGGACGAACGGATATGGTGCGTGGCGGAGATCTGAGGAGGTTTGTGCACAGATCCGTGGTTGCCGTCGGCGGTCCAAGGCAGAGGACGTGGGGATGACTCCGTTGCGAAGCTAGCGGTGCGACGCAGAGGAGGGGCGTGACTGTGGTGGATCCGGGTCTGAGGTTCGTGATGGCTGAGGCAGTTGGACGGAGATCGTGACGAAACAACGCCTGGACGGCGGAGGTGGTTGACTAGGCGGCATTGGGCGGAGACGCGGTGGTGGCTGAGAGGATCTGTGATGTTTTTTTTGTTTTTTGAAAGTGGTAACAAAGAATGGAGAAGAAAAGAGGAAGGAACCTAAGTGTATTTTATTTGTGTTTTTTTTCGTTTTCCCCCCTTTTATGGTCACTGTTGAATGCCTAATTTATAGCAAAAAAAGGAGAAGATGACAAATCTTCTTCTTAGGCTAGCTGGTGTGGGTACAAGTAATGGGGTGCTAATCAGCCTTTGCTCCACCACCTTGCCTGGTTGTTGCAGATGCAGGGTTGGTACCCCCTTGTTTTGGAAAAAAGTAAAAGAAGACAAAGAGGGACCAAGAAAACAAAATATGGTCCATACTTGGAAGAGCAAGGTGAAAGCTGACCAATTTTTAATTTTTTTTTACATTTTATTATTTTTTTATTTTATTTTAATAACAAATCAGAATAATAATAAAAAAACAATTTTTGTTGGGCTTGGATAATGGGCCTAGAAGATAACTTGGAACAAAAACGAAAATGGGCTCCATTTGATGATGTAATGGGCCAAGAAAAAAATTTGCAAATTTTTTTTATTTTTTATTTATCATTTTTGTTTATTATTTTTCAAAACATTAATTAGAAAAAAAAAGAATCCGGGCAAAATTAGGTGTTCACAGATCTCTATGTCTAAAATGAGTTCGGCTTTTTTTTGGTGCATGAAAGGTTTTGTAGTACAACTAGGAATAACAGGAAACTGACTAGACATTATTTTCATCTTTGTATCAGGTATATGACCTAATCTACTGTGCCATAGTGTTGCTGTATTGAGCTACTCTGTTGAGGCATTGCAAATGGAGTGAGAATGAACCATATTTGTGGGAGATTCTAGCACATACAGACCTCCCTTCTCTCTAGCAGAACCAGTCATCTTCTGGTTGGAGTTCTGTTGGATAAAACAGATGTTAGCTTTGAAAATGAGGAAGCAATCAAGACTACTTAACAATTTGGTTACTGAAATCAAATTTACTTTGAAACTAGGGACATAGAGGACATCCAACAGAACTAGGGACTGAGTTATAAAGACTGTACCAGAAATGGAAGCATTAATTATGCTTCCATCAGGTAAATTGATAGAAATGGGTTTGATACTATGATAGGTAGAGTAATTGGACAGATTACAAGTAAAATGATCAGTGGCCCCAGTGTCTAGGATCCACTATTGGAACTGTTTACTTGTAATAGGCGAACTGACATTTAGAGCTGAGGTCTGAACAAGGTTGGAAGCATGGGAAGTGGTTGCCTCTTTACTGGATTGTTTCAGAAGTGCAAGCAAGCCTTGACACTATTTTGGAGTGAACATAACACCTGAAGAATTGTCGGTTATCTGAGTGAGAGTGTTGACCATGGGAAAGTTTTCAACTGATTGATCTGCAGCTTCTTCCTCAAATCATGTGCATAGTGAATAAGCTAACCTTGCAGCTCTTGGTTTATAACTTGTGGAAATACGTGCTTGAAATAGCTATAGTGTGATTGTTCCTTCCACAATGAGTACACATTTTTCTAGTTTGATTCTGCCACTGATTCTGACCTCTGCCTTGGCCACCTCTTCCTCTTCCTCTACCAAAACTACCTCTCCAATTATAGAAATTTTGTTGTTGCTGATCCGAGTTAGTTGCAAAGGCTTTAGGTTTTACATTTTGATCCAAATTTTCACAATTCATTTCCCTTTCTTGCTGGAGCACTAATGAAAATGCTTGAAAAGCATCTGGTAAGGGTTTCATCATCATAATTTACGATCTAACATGAGAATATTGCTCATTTAAACCTCTCAAAAACCTAACTACATGAGCTCTATCTCTATATTCTCTCATAGTGTTATAACCGCCACATGTGCAAGAAATAGAACATTTGCAAACTGGTATTGGCTCAAAAGTTTCCAATTCATCCCACAATGTTTTGATTCGAGTGAAGTAATCTGTAACCGAAAGAGTACCTTGATGCATCTTATAGATGTCTTCTTGCAAACTTGAGATCTTGAAGACATCTCCTTGAGAAAAACGTCTTTGAAGATCCTTCCAAGCTTTTGAAGCCTTATCATGAGACAACCGATTGGAGCAAGGACTCGGAGACAGAACGACGAATCCATGCCAGAACCATAGTGTTGCATCTCTCCCAAGCGTTGTAGAGAGGACCAGTGGTAAGAGGAGGATTGATATTGCCATCTACGAATTTCAATTTGTTTTTAGACATGAGAGAAATTCTCATTGCACACGCCCAAGTATGATAGTTAGGGTGAGAAAGAAGATGAGTGACCAATGGCTGAGAAGGATTCTCATTGCCATGACAGAAGTAGGGATTTGTCAAGTAATCGGAATAGGAGCTCTGTGTTGCCGCCATTGAAGAACCTTGAAGATTGAAGAGGAAGATTTAAGAAGAACTTTGAAGAAAAGCTTAGGGATTCAAGAAATGAGAGAGTAGAAGAAATTTTTTATCATAGCTTGGCAACTAGAGCTCCTTGCGGAGCTCTGATACCATCTCGGATGAAGGTTGTCATCATTTTCATTACTATTTGAATTCAGTTACATTGGTGCTATTTATACAAGTGAGCATCGAGTCTAGTGTATGAAAGTGGTTAGCAATTCTGTTACTAACCAACCTAACTACCACAACTGTCACAACTGTCTTCTAACTTACTAACAGGATTGGACTATCTATTACATGGGCCAATATTTGGGCCTATATGAAATATATCTGATAGGTAGTACGAGGTTGATATATTAATTGAAGATAATTTTAGATTGTGATTGCAAAGAGACCAAAAAAACTAATAAATAATAAATAAATAATAATAAAATAAATAGAAACCGAAATAAGAATAATATTCCTTATTTAATTTAAAAAGATGTGAGAAAGTTTACAAAGATAAAGGAATTCACATGAGTATTACTTCAAATCCTCATCTTTCATTTTATTGAAATCCAATATCCTACATTAATTCATTAAAGAAATTATCTAACTTCCATTGAATTATAATTGGAGTATTACTTCAAATCCTCACCTTTCATTTTATTGTAATCCAATGGTCTACATTAATTCAATAAAGAAATCACCTAACTTCTATTGGATTATAATAAAATAAAGGGTGAGAATTTAGAGTGATACTTTTAAAATTACTCTTGGAGTAACTTGGTCTCCAAAATATATATACACACGTACGTGCGCGCGCACACACAAATATACATATATACATGTATATATATATACATATATATATCTGTGTGTGTGTGTGTTCAAGGCTAGATACTAAGAAGTTGATCAAAAGAATAAGAGATAAAGTCGATGGACGAAAATAAGAACCAGTTAGAATTTCAACAAAACTTAAGGCCTATTTATTTTGTTTTCAGTTTCCGTTTTTATTAATAATTATAAAAATGTCATATTATTTTCATTTTATTTCATATTTTTAAAGAATTGTAAAGAAAACATTGAAAACAACAAAATATTTTATTTTATTTTTCTGTATTAATATTTAAAAACAGGAAATATAATTAAAAAAATGTGGCAATTTTATAATTATTATTGAAAATCAATAAATATAAACAAGAAACTAAAAACAAATTAAATGAGCCATAAGTGTTGTTCTTTAGGTGCTAGTGATGCTTATTTTAAATAAGAACAAAACATGTTTAACAACTATTAAACATGTTGTATTTTCATTGATGAATTATTACTCATGTTTTGTTATCGTTGGAAAATAACACTACAAGCACTTAGACAATAACAATATCTAAGTTTTGTTCTTAGAACGTGAAGATAAAGGAAAAACTTTTAGAGTGCTTTTGTTGAATGTTAATATCTTGATAAAATTAAGTTACTGTAATGAAAAGAGTGGAAGGATTATAAAAAGAAAAAGAAAAAAAAAGAAAAGAGTGGAAGGAGGGAATAACTAAAACATATTTAGGGACAATTTATGCTAATTAATGTGTGCTGGTCAAGTGGAAAGAATTTAAATCTCCTAAGCATGATGTATTAGATTCAAATGGAGAAAACATTATTGGTAAATATCTCTACTTTGGTCTTTGGTGATTGATCTCACCTATCAAATGGGAGAATACTCAATACTAAAAAAAAAAAAAAGAGAGAGACATTTCTGCTAACAAAAATAAAGAGATATAAGATTCAGTCTCAAATCTATGAAGCCGTACCTTAAAAAAAGAAGAGAGAGAATTAGATTCTACTTTACAAAAAAAAGCTCATTAGTGACGATTTTTTAGGCAATCCTTTTTCCTTTTTTTTGCTTTGAATTTCTTTTCTACATTGAATAGTGTTGGTGTTTAGAGTTATCTCTCATTTGGATTAACCCATGGGACATTCAAAAAATGATAAGGACCAGTTGGCCCACTTTGATGGTGAGTCAAATGTTGATGTGTAAAATGAATTTTTTAACCAATATAAATAAATATATATATATATATATATATATATATATATATATATATATATGCATTTTCTAATATGCACTAAGAAAAATTCACTAGAAGGGCTGTATTGGAACTATGTTGGATTTGTCCTCCGTGGGTTGTGGTGGTATTCTTCTAAGTGATCTTATTAGGGTCTCTTTCCCTCGTTTTATTCTTGCCTAATTTTTGGGTTTTACCCTCCTATGTCAAAAAAGAAAAGAAAAAAGAAACTGTCCTTAAATATGTATTTTGTAACGTATAAAAATGAATAGAATTGGATCAAGATCATGAGTTCGAATCCCACTATCGATGTGAGAATCTCGTTGATGGGTAATCTGTATGTACTTTTATAAGCGTTCTTTAAACCGTGAACCCTATCCTAACCCTGGTGATCTCCCGGAACCCAACTCACCTAAACTTTTTAATTCAAATGTTTCTGCCGAGATCCGGTTTACCGGAACCTCGCCGTGAACGTCAAACCAGGGATGAATAATTGGGGTTGTTTTAGGCTATGGCTTGGCAGAATTCAATATTCCGGTCCTACGTATCCCGATGGGAATCAAAGCCAGACGTAGTTCTCGGTTCAACCCTTGGTCGTGGTGATCTCGATCTCTTAATTTTGTATCAGATGAATACTAGGGAGCAAGGACTCTCTGATAGTCTCTTGGTCGACGCTAGTTTCTCTAATACGCTTAAGAGAGAGTCACCGGAGTTCAGTGAAAAGTGAGTCTTCTCTCATGGGTACTCCTCCTTTTATAATAGGATTCCCCTCTCTTTTAGAGATCTGATCTATCTCTTAAATATCTTTTAGAGATCTGATTTATCTCTTAAATATCTTTTAGAGATCTGATTTATCTCTTAAATATCTTTTGAGATGTGATTCCTTAATTTAAGGGATATTATCTCTTCTAACCAGATAATGTTATTTCAGATAATATCAGGATTTAATATTAATATCTTATCCCTTGATTAAGTGATCTTTAACTTATTATCTTTAGCTTCCGGACTGGGCCGGGTATTCGAGCTCGGTGGCCGGGTTTACTCTTCGGCCAGTACACAAGCCCCCCAAGCTTTGAGCCAATTAGGCGTAAAAGCTTTCATGATGTCAGCCAAGCTCAGGAACTCGGTTTCATCTTTGTCTTTATTTCCGGCGAGGTGATTGGCCGAGCTTCTTACTCTATGAATATACCTCCTCCAACTCGGTGAGCAGCTCGAGTGATCGAGCTTGATGCTTTCGGGTGCCGGGCTCTGTACCTCGGTGATAAGCCTCTGGCTCATCTAGTTTTATGGCTAGTATGACCAGGGTTTTGTGCAAATTATATCCTATTTTCACCCAAATTAGATTAGATTGTCCTCAAGCAAGGTTTTGAGTCTCTAGAGTAGTTTTAAGTTAATTTAGCTAGTTTTGAGTCAAAATAATACACTTATGGTTATTTCCTTGTTTTCAGGTTAAGTAGAAGTTGAGAAAATAAAGAGCAGGGGATTCGCCCCGCGAAGGACATGCTCGCCACGCGAACCCGAAGCCTGACTGTTCCAAGAAAATGCTAAGTCTCTGGTTCGTCCCGCGAAGAAGGTCTCGCCCCGCGAGTCTTGCAACCCTGAAAAAGTCAGAGACGATCACGGCTTGCCCGTGTTGAAGGTCATGGTCGTGGCAGTTTTGAAGTTGAAGAGTCTCGCCTCGCGAGTCTGGAAGTCAGAGAGCATCACGGTTAGGCCCTGATGGCCATAACGGGCGTAAGGAGAAGACTCTTCAGATCCTCGCCTCTCGAGCAAGTACTTCGCCTCGCGATAATGCCAAAGGTTGCTGACTCTTCATGAAATTTGCCTCGCGAATGTGTGCTCGCCTCGCGAGCTAGCTGAATTCAGAATTTGTATAAAAGGCTGTTCTGAACAATTTGTAAAGACTTTTGCTTCTCCATTTTTCTGTTTTACAATTTTCTCTGTGATTTCGTTTTTGCCATGGAGAACTAAGTTCTAGGATTAGTCTACTGTATGAGAATTCTATATACTTGAGGTTTTGTAAATCCCTATTTTAATTGCTTTTCCCTTTTCAATACCATATTATGCATTTCTGTTTGTTATTTCAGGAGTGTGTAGTATTGTATTGATTTGTTTCAGTGATGTTATTTTCCTATACTTAATCGCGTTTGTTAATTCGCGTGTGTTCATTCATGTTCGTTTGTTCATGAGAGCTTAACCCCGTTTGTTATTTCGGGAATAGGAACTTGCATCCATAGTAGCAATTACGTTGTTAGTTATTCTTTATGAATCGAAGGGGGATTAGAATCTGCTTAGGGCTTGGGATTACATTAACCAAGGATAGTTGGGAATTCTTGACAGTAGATTAATCGTTGTTTGATAATTGATAATCTCTTTTCAACTGCCCTGTTTTTAATTGCTCTTTTCTGCTTGTTTCTTATCTGCACTCCAATCCAAACCCCCCCCAAAACTGATTTTTGTGAAAGGTAACATTTTCAGAGTCCTTGAGAGACGACATCCGAGTTGTCGCACTAAACTACAGTTTTAAACCCGCTCGTCCTTTTTGGCGCGTCTGCGTGACAGTAGCAAGCAAAAATTGCGCGCGTGCTGGGGACTCTGAGTTGTTATTTTTCGCAATTTGTTTTATTTTCTTTTCTTTTCTTTCTTTTATTTTCTGTTTTGTTTTGAATTGGTATGGCTACTAGGTCTCATTGCCCTGAACTGTGTGATTTTGACCCGGAAATTGAAAGAACACTGCACACACTCCGTAGGGAATTTCGGGCTAGCACTAGTAGTGATTCCAATTTTAAAACTGTTTTTGAAAACATGGGAGACCAGAGGACATTAAGACAGCTTGCTGCCCCTGATGTCAACTATAATGGATTGTGTATTTCTTATCCTGGTGCTGACACTCCTTTTGAACTGAAATCTGGTTTTATTCACTTGTTGCCCAAGTTTAATGGTCTTGCAGGTGAGGATCCACACAAGCACTTGAAGGAATTCCAAGTTGTATGCTCCACAACCTCGAGAGCAGAGGGAGTCACCGAGGATAGTATCAAGCTGAAGGCTTTTCCGTTTTCACTCCAGGGAGCTGCAAAGGATTGGCTATTGTATCTTGAGCCCAACTCCATCACCACTTGGAATGATTTGAAGAGGGTGTTCCTAGAGAGATATTTTCCTGCTTCAAGAGCTGCTTCAATAAGGAAAGAGATATGTGGCATTAGGCAAGGGAATGAGTCACTAGCTGAATACTGGGAAAGGTTCAAGCATTTGGTATCTAGTTGCCCTCAGCATCAAATTTCTGAACAACTCCTGATCCAATACTTTTATGAAGGATTGCTGCCGATGGATAGGAACCTTTTGGATGCTGCTAGTGGAGGAGCATTAGTTGATAAGACCCTAGCTGCTGCCAAGCAACTTATTGAGAATATGTCATTGAATTCCCAGCAGTTTTCTACAAGAAGAAATTCAGTTGAGCCAAGAGGTGTGCATGAGATTCATAGTTCATCTTCCAACCAGGCCGCCCTTGAGAATAGATTGGATGAGCTGACTTCCTTTGTAAGGCAATTGGCAATAGACAAGGTTCAGCCTGCAAAGTTATGTAGCGTGTGCAATTCACCTGAGCACCCATTTGATCCATGCCCGATCCAGAGAGAAGAGTTTGTCAGTGAAGTACCTCAAGCTTATGCAGTAAACCCCTATAATCAAGGAAACAGTCAGAATCGGTACAGCACTCCGGACCTCTCTACCAATAGGTACCATCCTAGCTGGAGGAATCACCCTAATCTACGGTATGGGAACTCATCTCAACAACAGCCGATGGCACCTCAGAATCATCATCCAGTGACCACTTCTGCACCTTCTGGACCATCATTAGAAGACTTGGTAAAGCAAATGGCTGCATCTAGTGTACAGTTTCAGCAATGGACGAGATGCTAGTATTCAAGATTTGAGGACACAGATTGGACACTGGCCACATCCATGAATAGCATACAAGCAAGGTCAAGGGACAAACCAGCTGCCTGACCAAAGTGATAAATCCTAATGCCTGCAACCCTAATGTGAGTGCCATCTCTCTGAGATCTGGAAAGGTTGTTGAGGCCACTTCTGGAAAGGATGAAGAAACTATGAAGGCTACTCCTGAGCCTATTATTGAGGTTACTCCTGAGCCTATGGTTGAAGTTGAAGCTGAGAAAGTGTATAGACCACCCATTCCATTCCCACACAGAATTCAGAAAAATTTGAAGATTGGTGGGGAAAATAAGGAGAAGGAGATTCTTGATGTTTTCAGAAAAGTAGTGTAAATATTCCTCTCCTAGATGTGATCAAGCAAGTGCCCAGATATGCCAAATTTCTGAAGGACCTATGCACTAACAAGAGGAAGATGAAGACTAATGAGAGGGTTGACTTGGGAATGAATGTCTCAGCACTTATCCAGTCTAAGATAGAAAGAGTTGCTTCTATAGCCCCTACTCAAGCACTACCACAGAAGTGCAAGGATCCGAGCACCTTCACTATCCCATGCACTATTGGGGACAAGAAGTTTGAGAACCGCATGCTGGACTTGGGAGCATCAATCAATGTCATGCCTACCTCCATCTTTAATAACCTTGATCTTGGGCCATTGCAGATATCTGGTGTCTTACCATCTAGTTGGCTAACAGGACCAGTGCCCGACCCATGGGAATGGTAGAGGATGTGCTAGTGCAAGTTGATGATTTGATATTCCCTGCGGACTTCTACATCCTAGACATGGCAGGAGAGACTCAGTCCAGTAGATCACCTATAATCTTCAGACCATTCATGATGACATCCAAGACCAAGATTGATGTTTATGATGGGACTATGTCTATGGAGTTTGGTGGTATTGTGGCCAAATTCAAAATCTTTGATGCTATGAAACACCCAGTAGAGGAGCACTCTGTATTCCACTTAGAGTTGCTTTCTGAGCTTATTGAGGACACTCATGATGACTTTATTTCTGATTTTCCTCTTATTTCTGGTTTTGATGATGTATATACTTGTACTAACACTAACCCATGTTCTGTTTGTTCTGAGTTTTTGGATTCAACCTTGCAGGGTGAGGATGATAGTGATAGTGATAATGAGAGTGAAGCTGTCTATTCAGCAGAAGTCCTTGACCCCATGGCTACTCCCAATGTACCATCTGTTGAGCAGCCACCTTCTTTGGAACTCAAACCACTTCCTGAGAACCTGAAGTATGCCTACTTGGGGAGGAATGCAACATTGCCAGTCATCATTTCCTCTAGCCTCAACTCTGATCAGGAAGCCAAGCTTTTAGACGTTCTGAGGAAGAACAAGAAGGCTATTGGGTGGACATTGGCTGATATTCCAGGAATTAGCCCCTCCAGATGCATGCACAGAATTTTATTGGAGGATGGGGCTAAGCCGATCATGAGCCCAAAGGCGACTTAACCCACTGATTCTGGATGTGGTAAAGAAAGAGGTGACTAAGCTTCTATAGGCAGGTATTATCTACCCCATCTCTGATAGTACTTGGGTAAGTCCGGTGCAAGTTGTACCAAAGAAATCTGGTCTAACGGTAGTTAGGAATGAAAATAATGAACTTGTGCCTACTGGAGTCCAGAATAGCTAGCGAGTTTGTATAGACTATAGGAAGCTAAACCAGGCCACCAGAAAGGATCATTTTCCTTTGCCGTTCATAGATCGAGATCTTTGGATCTACTGGCCTGGTCGATCCCATTATTGTTTTCTAGATGGCTTTTCCGGGTATTTCCAGATTCATATTGCCCCCGAGGATCGGGGAAAAGACCACCTTCACGTGCCCCTTCAGACGTTTGCTTATAGGAGGATGCCATTTGGCCCTCAGTAATGCTCCTGGCACCTTTCAAAGATGCATGCTTAGTATTTTCTCGAATTTATTGAAAATTGCATAGAGGTGTTTATGGATGATTTTCTGTGTATGGCTCCTCATTTGATGCTTGTTTGCATAGCCTAGGTCTAGTTCTACAAAGATGCATTGATACTGATCCGATTTTGAATTATGAGAAATGTCACTTCACACGGTAGAACAGGGGGATAGTATTGGGTCATGTAATTTCCAAAGAGGGTATTTCAGTAGATCCTGCAAAAATAAATGTGATTTCTTCATTGCCTTACCCATCTTGCGTCGCGAGATCCGTTCTTTTCTTGGACATGCAGGTTTCTACAGCGCTTTATAAAGGACTTCAAGAAGATAGCACCGCCATTGTCAAATCTGCTGAAAAATGATGCCTGTTCAGTTTGATGAAAAGTGCAAGGAGTCATTTGACTATCTCAAGAAAGCGTTGACTTCTACCCCGTCATCCAGCCCCCGACCGACACTCCCTTTTGAACTGATGTGTGATGCCTCCAATTTTGCTGTGGGAGCAGTTCTGGCACAAAGGGTGGGCAAGGTTGCCCATGTAATTCACTATGCTTCTAGGACCTTAGATGCTGCTCAGGAAAATTACACCACCACTGAGAAAGAACTGCTAGCTGTTGTATTTGCACTTGATAAGTTTAGGCCTTATTTGCTAGGTTCTAGGGTGACTGTTTTTACTGACCATGTAGCTTTGAAATATCTGTTGAAAAAGCCAAAAGCTAAGCCAAAACTGATCCGGTGGATGCTTTTGCTCCAGGAATTCAATGTGGAGATAAAGGATAAAAGTGGAGCTGAAAATTTGGTAGCAGATCATTTGAGCAGGATAGCAAGGGATGAGGATACTTTTCCCATCCAAGATGATTTCCCTGATGAGAGACTCTTACATTTGTATGGGGTAACCCCCTGGTTTGCTGACATAGTCAATTTTCTAGTTGCTGGTGTTGTTCCTGCAGGTACAAGTAGACATAAGTTCCACAAGCTGAAAAACGATGCAAAGTACTATGTGTGGGATGATCCCTACCTGTGGAAGTTTTGCAGTGACCAGGTTATTCGGAGGTGTGTACCCGATCATGAGACGGAGTCCATCCCGCATTTCTCACATGCCTCTCCAGTTGGAGGACACTTTGGACCTCAGAGGACAGCAAGAAAAGTCCTGGATTCTGGATTTTATTGGCCCACAATTTTTAGGGATTCATATGAGGTATACAAGAGTTGTAAAGAATGTCAAATAACAGGCCCTGCAATCACTCGTAGGAGTGAGATGCCTCAACAGCCCATGCTCTTTTGTGAAGTTTTTGATGTGTGGGGGATGGACTTCATGGGTCCTTTCCCTCCTTCTTTTGGTTTTGTATATATTTTGTTGGCTGTAGATTATGTTTCAAAGTGGGTGGAAGCAATCCCCACTAGGACTAACGATGCTCAGATTGTTTCCAAATTTGTTAGGTCCAACATTTTTTGCAGGTTTGGCATACCCAAGGCCATCATCGGTGACCAGGGCACACATTTTTGCAATGAGAACCATGGAGGCCTTACTCGAGAAATATGGGGTTGTACATAGAGTGTCCACTGCTTACCATCCCCAAACCAATGGCCAGGCTGAAATATCCAACAGGGAGATCAAGCAAATTCTAGAGAAGATGGTGCAGCCTAATAGAAAGGAATGGAGCCGCCGTCTGGAAGACGCACTGTGGGCACAAAGGACTGCTTTCAAGACCCCTATAGGAATGTCCCCATTTCGGCTAGTTTTTGGTAAGGCTTGTCACCTCCCGGTGGAAGTTGAGCATAGAGCATATTGGGCAGTAAAGTGTTGTAACATGGACATGAAGAAATCTGGTGTTGAAAGAAAGCTGCATTTGCAGTAACTTGAGGAGCTTAGGCTTGAAGCCTATGAAAGCTCCAAGATTTATAAAGAAAAGACAAAACAATTTCATGATAGAATGATTGTTAGGAAAGAATTTTGTGTGGGCCAGCTAGTCTTATTGTTTAACTCCCGCCTGAAATTGATGGCTGGGAAACTTAGGTCCAAATGGGATGGCCCCTTTGTTGTGACTAATGTGTTTCCTTATGGTGCAGTAGAGATTACACGTGCAGGTACTCACAAGCCCTTCAAGGTTAACGGGCAGAGGTTGAAGCCATTCCATGGTGTGGATGCTGTGGTTCCTATGGATGCTAATGTTGAGGAGCTCTCTTTGGATGCTCCAACCTACACTGATGCTTGATCAGGGAGTTTCTTTTCCTTTCCCTCACTCTGATTGTAAAGTCTGTTGTTCATTGGGGACAATGCATGTTTTAAGTGTGGGGGAGGGAACTAGTTGTAGTTTTGTTGAGTCTTGTTTCTTTGAATAAAGCTCCTGAATAATTTGAGAAGCTCGGGAGCATTTGTGTGTTAAGTTTTTAGTTGGCAAGTTTGCTAGATTTTGATTGATGTTGCACAGATTGCTTGCTTGATTGATATGTGATGATTCCCCCTAGGCTGAAAAATTTTTGTTTTTGAAAAGTAATTCCCATGTGAAATTGAAAACTGAACTTTGGGATTTTGTTATGATGGCATGATATATGATAAGTTTGGGGTGATAGGGAGCACACACTAGGGATAGAATCTCTTTCAAACAATTTGCATGAATGTCCAGGTGAGGTTTGAGCCTCCAACATGTTTTAAACTGTGTGAAAATCACTTTCAAGTTGCACTTCCCTGGATTTGATTGAATCTCTTTTTGGTTTGCATGATTATATGTTTGCTTCAGATGATTTAGGCAGTTTCTTTGTAAATAGCTACTTGGCCTGAATAAACCAATTCCTAATGCATGTTCCCTAGTTAGCCCTTTTGAACTTATTAGCCTGTTAGTTCTTGATAACCTAATGTTATAAGCCCAAAAATCTGGAAAACCATGTTAACCCGATCTTAGGATTAGGAGAGCATGTAATCTTAGAATGGGTGCAAGAAACTAAGTTTGGGGTGGCTGCAAGGTGTAAGATGTTGTTGGGATTGGAGCCAAAGGCTTGTGAAAGAAAAAGTGTACAAATTTAAAAAAGGAAAAAAAGGAAAAAAAAATTTTAAAAGTGCAAAAATGCCAAAAAGAAATAAAAAGGTTGTAGCCACCCAGAAGTATACTGAAAAAAAATAAAGATAGGAACTTGAGTGAATTTCAAAATGTAAAAAGTTCATGCTCTCTTAGTTCCTAGGGTCTTCAGCCTAGTTCCTTTTGTATATCCTACCCTTAGCCAGGCCCCATTACAACCCGTAAAAGACCTTCTGATGTTGCTTGAAAATCAAATTTTTGGGAAGTGTTCTTGAAAAGTGAAACTGAGTGCAAGTTGTTAGCCTGACACAAACTGAGTGATTGAGTGATATACTAAATGCCCTTGTGAGGAAGGCAGTTGTTTGAAGTTGGTGATCTCCCTTGTATGTGTAACCTAGATCCCCTGCTTAGATTTCTGATTGTTTTCATAATGAAATTCTCAAATGTTTAGAATAAATGAATGTGGGGATTGCTCTGTTTGAAGAGGGGGAAACGATGAAGAAAAATTATTTTGATGAAGTTGCTTGAATTTGTGCAATGTTGATTGGATCTTTTAAGCTTGCCAGGTCTTGAGTCTTTTGATTTTTGAGTCTTAGTTTGCTTGGGGACAAGCAAAGTTTAAGTTTGGGGTATTTTGATAAGCCTCTGGCCCATCTAGTTTTATGGCTAGTATGACCAGGGTTTTGTGCAAATTATATCCTATTTTCACCCAAATTAGATTAGATTGTCCTCAAGCAAGGTTTTGAGTCTCTAGAGTAGTTTTAAGTTAATTTAGCTAGTTTTGAGTCAAAATAATACACTTATGGTTATTTCCTTGTTTTCAGGTTAAGTAGAAGTTGAGAAAATAAAGAGAGCAGGGATTCGCCCATGAAGGACATGCTCGCCACGCGACCCCGAAGCCTGACTGTTCCAAGAAAATGCTAAGTCTCTGGTTCGCCCCGCGAAGAAGGTCTCGCCCCGCGAGTCTTGCAACCCTGAAAAAGTCAGAGACGATCACGGCTTGCCCGTGTTGAAGGTCATGGCCGTGGCAGTTTTGAAGTTGAAGAGTCTTGCCTCGCGAGCATCCATTCGCCTCGCGAGTCTGGAAGTCAGAGAGCATCACGGTTAGGCCCTGATGGCCATAACGGGCGTAAGGAGAAGACTCTTCAGATCCTCGCCTCCCGAGCAAGTACTTCGCCTCGCGAGAATGCCAAAGGTTGCTGACTCTTCATGAAATTCGCCTCGCGAATGTGTGCTCGCCTCGCGAGCTAGCTGAATTCAGAATTTGTATAAAAGGTTGTTCTGAACAATTTGTAAAGACTTTTGCTTCTCCATTTTTCTGTTTTACAATTTTCTCTGTGATTTCGTTTTTGCCATGGAGAACTAAGTTCTAGGATTAGTCTACTGTATGAGAATTCTATATACTTGAGGTTTTGCAAATCCCTATTTTAATTGCTTTTCCCTTTTTAATACCATATTATGCATTTCTGTTTGTTATTTCAGGAGTGTGTAGTATTGTATTGATTTGTTTCAGTGATGTTATTTTCCTATACTTAATCGCGTTTGTTAATTCGCGTGTGTTCATTCATGTTCGTTTGTTCATGAGAGCTTAACCCCGTTTGTTATTTCGGGAATAGGAACTTGCATCCATAGTAGCAATTACGTTGTTAGTTGTTCTCAGAATCGAAAGGGGATTAGAATCGCTTAGGGCTTGGGATTACATTAACCAAGGATAGTTGGGAATTCTTGTGATGAGATTAATCGTTGTTTGATAATTGATAATCTCTTTTCAACTGCCCTGTTTTTAATTGCTCTTTTCTGCTTGTTTCTTATCTGCACTCCAATCCAAACCCCCCCAAAACTGATTTTTGTGAAAGGTAACATTTTCAGAGTCCTTGAGAGACGACATCCGAGTTGTCGCACTAAACTACAGTTTTAAACCCGCTCGTCCTTTTTGGCGCGTGCGCGACAACGCGGCCACTCGGCTCATACACAAGCCCCCCAAGCTTTGATCCAACGGCGTGGAAGCTTCTTCGTGGGGGCCGAGGCCAACCGAGGTGGAGGTCATTACTTGTTCTGTGCCGACGGCATACTTTCTCGGGGCTTGAGATGGAAACAAAACGTCACCCTGTGTGACGTGTGGCCCTCGTGGCATTGTTCCCGAGAGTTGTGGATGGTGGCGTGCTCCTAGTTTCCCGTGATGGCGGTTTATACTCTGACATCGCTGCCACGTGTGGATTTCTCATTGGTTGGCGAATTCGGTCAGAGACGCGAGGGGACGTTTCCCTGTTCTCGCCCAACAACCCTCATTAATGCGACGAGGGGATGTTGCCCTTGTTTTCCATAAATTGGGACGAGACCTTGGGATAGGTCTTTGTGCTTCCGTGAACTCTAGACTTTTTTATCGTGTGTCCTTTCTTTAGCCCGAGCTTCCATACTTCCTCTCTGCTCCAGGTACGCCCTATTCATTTCTTTCAAGCTCTCTGAGGTTTACTTTCTTGATTGCTCATCTATGGAGTCTTCATTTGAGGTATCCCAGGATGTCTCTTCTGGGGTTCAGGTCGTAGAGCCTGAAATCCATCTAATTGGGGGCTCTCCTCATTCTTCCCCTTCCTCCTCTCATGGGGGAGGTGGTGCCGTTGGTGCCTCTTCCTCCACTGACGGAATAGCTCGCCCACTCTCGGCAAGCACCCATTCCTAAACGTCGCAGGCGTACCACTAGAATGCCTAGGGTCCCATACCCAGATATTACTATTCCTGGGTATTTATGGGTGAGGCCAGACGTGGGGGCCTTTCATTCTAACTTTAGGAATTTCGAATCCCTCTCATCCCTAAAAAACAAAGTTTCTGCCTTTGGGGGCATTGTAGAATGTCTGCCGTGTTCTGGGGATGAAGACATTTTTCTTCATCCTGCTCCAGGGCAGTCTTCCTTCACATATGTATACAAGACTTTATTTGAACATATCGGAGTTACTCTTCCTTTTACCCAGTTCGAGTGTGATGTACTGAAAATCATGAATGTTGCCCCAACCCAGCTCCATCCAAACAGTTGGGCATTTTTAAAGGCGTTCCAAATCCTTTGTGAACAGATAGGAGTGGTGGCCACTGCTCCTATCTTCCTTTACTTTTATAAGGTCAGGTTCAGGGACCGGGTCGGTCGGATTTCCCTTAGTGGGGCCGAGTCGGGGGGTAGGGGTGGAAGTAGGCCAGGCCGCCCGACAGGGGCCTATGGCCTGGCCTGGCCTATTTAATAAAAAGGCCGGGTAAAGGCTTTTTCAAAAGCCTTTTTAGATAAATAGGCCAGGCTTGAGCTTCAGAAAAAGCCTACGAAGCCTGATAGACCGGCCTATTTATAAATAATAAATAATAAATAAATAATATTAAAAATAAAATTATTTTTTATTATATATATATATAATATGATTTATATAATTTAAAGAGATGCAATTTGTTCTTTATTTATAGAATGTTGGTTTGCTCCACATATATACTTTGAGAGATGTGGGACTTTATAGAATGTTGGTTTGCCAAGTCCCTAGATGCAACCACGATGACTACTTTCCGCGATCTTATTCCTACGAAGCTTGCTGCTGGTGTCTGGGACTGTCTCATGAAATATAAAAAAAAAAACTGTACCTAATTTTCCTCAGACCGAGACGTGCCAGTTGCTCATCATTGATAGAACTATTGATCAGATTGCTCCTGTGATACATGAATGGACATATGATGCCATGTGCCATGATTTACTGAATATGGAAGGAAATAAATATGTTCATGAGGTTCCTGGAAAGAATGGTGGCCAACCCGAGAAAAAAGAAGTTCTGTTGGAGGATCATGATCCTATATGGCTTGAAATTCGTCATGCACATATTGCAGATGCTAGTGAACGTTTGCATGAGAAGATGACCAGCTTCATTTCAAAGAACAAAGCTGCTCAAATCCAACATGGTTCAAGAGGTAGTGGTGAAATGTCGACAAGGGACTTACAAAAGATGGTTCAAGGACTTCCATAATACAGTGAACAAATTGACAAGCTCTCCCTCCATGTAGAGATTGCAGGAAAAATTAACAGAATTATTAGGGAGTCAGTTCTTCGGGAACTTGGGCAGCTGGAGCAAGATCTTGTTTTTGGAGATGCAGGAATGAAAGATGTGATCAAATTTTTTACTACAAAAGAGGATACAACTCGTGAAAATAAGTTGCGCTTAGTTATGATTCTTGCAGCCATTTATCCTGAGAAATTTGAGGGAGAAAAGGGTCTGAATTTGATGAAGGTAGCAAGGTTGACAAATGAGGATATGATTGCTGTAAATAATTTGAGAATGCTTGGGGGACAAGATAGAAATGGCAAGGCAATTGCCAGGGACAATGCAATAGAAGACCATCATTGCTATAGGAGTTAGTCCCACATTGCTAAAACTATACATGTGAAACAGACCATCATTCTATAAATAGAGAGCAATTGGGTATCTTTTAATGAAATTAGATAGGCCCTTAAAAAGGCTAACAGGCCAGGCTAGGCTTTTAAAAAGGCCAGGCCAGGCTTAAAAAAAAGCCTTTGACAGGTAACAGGCCAGGCTTAGGGTTTTAAATTTTCAAACAGGCCGGGCCTATTTAATCAAAGCCTGGCCTGGCCTGGCCTATTTCCACCCCTATCGGGGGGTATTATTGGGCTCTATAAGAGTTCATATAAATTTTTCAAGTCGGACTTTTTCAAAGTCCGACCTACTGCAGGGAACGAGTCTTTATTTTATGACTCGGATGAAGTCTCCAGATTTCCCTTCTACTGGCAACCCCACCCCACTAAGTTCCACAGCTATGACGTCGGCTGTATGACATCCCAAGAGAGGACCGACGTTGAGCTGTTAAAACTCTATCCTCGGCCATTGCCCTGTGGTAGACTTTTATTGCTCCCCAAGTCATCAACTCTGCAAGCCGATTTTGATTGTAAGTAGTTTTCTAATGAGTGTTTTACTTGCCCAGTCACATACTTGTATCTGACTGATTTTTCTCCTTTTGCAGTGATAATGGGAAAATTCAACTACAAGGCACTAATGAAGAAGTCGCCTGCTGGCGGATCAGCTGTCGCTTCAAATGTTAAGGAGAAGAAGAAGAAGTTTGCTGAAGCTTCTGACTTGAATGTTCGTCCTCCGAAGAGGACCCGGGCAGATCTAGGGCCAGAGGTGCCGATTGGAAGCTCTCCTCCCTTGCTGATGATTGGAGAGACTCCTCCTTCTGTTGACCGACCGAGCAACGCTCCCATGGTGACCGATCTCACCTCGGACACTAAATGGTATAATGGTAACTGTAATCCAGGGATCAACTCGCTCTGGGCGAATGAGTTCGACCCTGCAGGACTGATCAATGGCCAAGTAATGAAACCGTCCGATGCCCGGGCTGTTGTTGGAGCAGGGCCCTGAGGAAAGTATGGAGGCGGTCGGCGCCTATGCTCTCCGTATTGCCTCAATCACCCACTTTTGGAGCAAGCATCTAATTGATAACATGAAGAAGATGGAGGTGATGAGGGCGGATGCGGCCCGAGCCCTGAGGATGAGAGACGAGATTTCTCAGGCCCTGGCCAAGTGTGAGGAGAAAGGCCGGGTCATCGGTCAGCTGAAGGCTCAGAAGACGCAGCTGGAAGAAGGCCATGCCACCCTCACAACCGAGCTAGAAACGGAAAGAGCCGACCGACTCAACCTTCAGAACATTGTGAAAGGGCTGCAAGCCGAGAAGGAAGCCGGTCAGGAGCTGCAGAAGTTGCTGGAGGCCGAGAAGGAGGAGAACCTGAGGCTCCGTGCTGATCTAGCTGAAGCTGAGGCTTCAATCATGAGGGAGCATGTTAACGGTTTTTCCCGAGCCGTGAAGCAACTCCAGCACTTCAACCCGACTGCTGACTTCTCCAGTGCCGATGTGGACAAGGATTTCAACCGAGATTAAATCCTTGTGCATTTGGCCGAGCTGGAGGATGAGGATGAGGAGGCCGCAACTCATGGAGAAGAGGGCGAGGATCAAGTGGACGAGGAGGGACCCGAAGGTGAAGTGGGCCAACCTGGCCAGATTGACATCATCCCTCCCAATGCCGAGGAGGACCTTGATTCCTGAAATTGTATAAGTAGTTTAGGAAACATCTTGTTTTTGTGCAGTCCTTTTTTTGAACCTTTATGTATTCGGGGACTTGCCCCTTTATTTTAATGAAATTTCTTATTTTACTTGTGAATCTATTTGCACTTGGAAATTTTTTTGATGTTTTTATAGGCTCAGTACGTTGACCCTGATTGGTCAATTTTAACCTGATACACCTTTATAGGCTCGGCACTTCGACCCTGATCGGTCGATTTTGGCTCGACCAACCTATTTAGGATTTAAGCACCTTTATAGGCTCGGACGGCCTTTTTAGGATTTAAGCACCTTTATAGGCTCGAATGGCCTCTTTAGGATTTAAGCACC
This sequence comes from Sophora flavescens, assembly GCA_030762895.1. Lineage (NCBI taxonomy): Eukaryota > Viridiplantae > Streptophyta > Magnoliopsida > Fabales > Fabaceae > Sophora > Sophora flavescens. Next base: position 11,095,106 of record CM061070.1, read on the forward strand.
TTTATAGACTCGGACGGCCTCTTTAGGATTTAAGCACCTTTATAGGCTCGGACGACCTCTTTAGGATTTAAGCACCTTTATAGGCTCGGACGACCTCTTTAGGATTTAAGCACCTTTACAGGCTCGGACGGCCTCTTTAGGATTTAAGAACCTTTATAGGCTCGGATGGCCTCTTTAGGATTTAAGCACCTTTATAGGCTCGGACGACCTCTTTAGGATTAAGAGGATTTAAGCAGTTTTAACACCGTATTTTTTGCATAATAGCTCAACTGAAGAAAACTTTATTTATTTATTTTTCCTAGTGTGCCTCGTTAAAACCTTCTCGGCCAAAACCTCATGGGAAAAAGACCGAGATAGGAAAAAGAGTGCATCACTTTCTAACCTTAGCTAAAATAAAACTTAAGGTGGGAAGTGTTCCATGTTATTGGAACCGACTTTCCTGTCAATTCTTCTATCCTGTAGGCACCATTTCCTAGATTTTCTGCTATCCTGAATGGGCCTGACCAGTTTGCCGCGATCTTACCCTCTCTGGAGTCTTTTCTCGCGTCGCTTTGCAGTCTCAGCACTAAGTCACCCTGCACAAATTCCCTTGGGCGTAGCCTTGAGTTGTACTTCCGAGTTGCTTTTTGCTTGCACAGCTCGTCCCTGATTTTTGCTGTATCTCGGACTTCCTCGACCATGTCAAGCTCAACTCAGAGTTCTTCTTCATTTTTACTTTGATTGTGATGCTGCCTTCGAAAGGAGAGCTCGCCGAGCTCAACTGGAATCATCGCATCGGTTCCATAGGTTAGTTTGAACGGTGTTTCTCCCGTCGAGGATTGTGGTGGGCAATGGTAAGCCCACAGAATGCTTGGTAACTGCTCAACCCAAGCCCCTTTTGATTGTCCCAACCTTCTTTTGAGCTCGTTTAGAATAACTTTATTGGCTGCCTCTGCTTGGCCATTTGTTTGTAGATGCTCAACCGAGGTCACTTTGTGTTTAATTCCGAGGTTGGAGTAGAACTCTCCGAGCTCCTTATCGGTGAATTGCTTTCCGTTGTCTATCACAACTGCATAAGGAAGGCCGTGCCTGCATATAATGTTTTTCCATACAAAATTCTGGACCTTTTTCGCAGTTATCGTAGCCAATGGCTCTGCTTCAATCCATTTGGTGAAGTAGTCTACCCCTACCAGGAGGAACTTGACTTGACCCTTGGCCACTGGGAAAGGACCGACTATGTCCATCCCCCATATAGTAAAGGGCCATGGTGAAGTAGACTATGCACAAGCTATGTTGGCGAACTTCTGACAAGGGTCACACCTATTGGTCCAGTTAGAGCAATCGAGTCTCATGGTTGGCCAGTAAAACCCTGCTCGTAGGATCCGAGCTGCCAGAGATCGGCCACCTGAATGCATTCCGCAGATTCCTCAGTGCATCTCATCCATTACATACTCGGACTGCTCCTTTGTGAGGCACTTCAGTAATGGCCTGGAGAATCCCCTCTTGTACAGCTCACCACCTAAGATGGTGTAGTGACAATATTTTAGACGGATTTGCCTCGCCTCCTTTGGGTTATCAGGTAGTTTGTTCGAGGTTAGATACTCCCAGATTGGAGTCATCCAGCCTCGGTCATAGTGCTCGGTTACTGTCACCTCGGCACTCTTTATGCTCGGCTCAAGGAGGTTTTCTTGAATGAAAGTTCTTAGTTGGCCAGCCCTCTTGGTGCTTGCCAATTTGGACAGCAGATCTGCTCTGGAATTTTCTTCTCGAGGTATGTGCTCAATGGAGAAATGCTCAAATTCAGAAATGAGGCTATTAACCTTGCAGAGATATCTGGTTAGCTGGGGGTCTTTTGTCTGATAATTGCCCGAGACTTGTCCCGTTACGAGCTGTGAGTCACTTCTGCATTTTAGCTCCCGGACCCCGATTTCTTTAGCTAACAATAGCCCAGCAATAAGGGCTTCATATTCTGCTTGGTTGTTTGAAGCAGTGAACCCAAACTTCAAAGATTGCTCGAGGATTAGGTCATCAGGTCCCTCAAGAATTATTCCAGCCCCGCTTCCTTTCAAGTTAGATGATCCATCAAAATATATGAGCCAGATGAAGGATTCTGACCTCGGTTTGGAAGAAAGCTCGGCAATAAAATTAGAGAGGCATTGGGCTTTCATTGGCCCCCTCGGTTCATACCGTAGACCGAACTCTGACAATTCCATTGACCAAGCTATCATTCATCCGGCTAGATCAGGTTTCCTGAGTACTTTCTTTATCGGATGATCAGTTTTGACGATGACCTGGTGAGATTGGAAATAGGGCCGTAACTTCCGAGCTGCCATAACTAAGGCGAGAGCCAGATTTTCAATTACTTGGAATCGCGTTTCCGCGTCTTTCAGGATCCTACCGACATAGTATACCGGCATCTGTTGCTCCTCCTCTTCCTGGATGATCACTGCACTGGGGAGGATTGGGGGAGATGCTAAGAAGAGTTTTAGATCTTCAAAGGCCTTCTCACATTCTTCAGTCCAAATGAAATCCTTTGGCTTTTTCAAGAGCTGGAAGAAAGGTCTTGCCTTCTCTGCAGACTTTGGGAGGAAGCGGGATAGGGAGGCTAATCGGCCGGCTAGCCTCTGAATTTCCTTCACATTCCGAGGACTTCGCATTTCCATGACGGCTTTGCATTTATCTGCATTAGCTTCAATTCCTCGGTGTGTTAGCATATACCCCAAGAATTTTCCTCCCTGCACACCAAAAGAGCACTTCTCTGGATTTAGCCTCATGTTGTACTTTCTGAGTTGGCCGAAGATTTCTTCGAGGTCGGCAGGATGATGGCTCGGATCCTCGGATTTTACTACCATGTCATCAACATATACTTCTAAGTTTTTTTCCGATTTGACTGGCGAAAACCTTGTCCATAAGCCTTTGATATGTTGCCCCGGTATTTTTTAGGCCGAAGGGCATTATTCGGTAGCAGTAGTTTGCCCCATCAGTCATAAATGTTGTCTTTTCCTCGTCGGGTGGATACATCTTGATCTGGTTGTAACCTGAATATGCGTCCAAAAAGGACAAAATCTTGTAACCCGAGGCCCCATCCACCAGTCTGTCGATGTTGGGCAAGGGATAGGAATCCTTTGGGCATGCCTTGTTGAGGTCGGTATAGTCGGTGCACATCCGCCATTTACCATTGGCCTTTTTGACTAATACCACATTGGCTATCCAAGTGGTGTATTTCACCTCTCGGATGAAATTTACTTTGAGCAGTTTAGAAGTCTCCTCGGCCATTGCTCGGCGCCTTTCTTCACCCAATTTACTTTTTCTCTGAGTTACAGGTTTAGCTTCGGGACATATAGACAACTTATGGCACATAAAGTTGGGGTCTATGCCCGGCATATCCGATGTCTTCCAGGCAAGCAGGTCAGCATTCTTTCTTGGGACCGTGTGAAGCCTCTCTCTGAGTGAGGGGTCCAGCTGACTACCGACGTGGGTGCACTGTTCAGGATGGGCTCCCAACTGGAACCTTTCTAGAGACTCTGTTGGTTCGGCCCTGGACTCGTACATCTCCGCCCTTGGGTCCAGCTCAAACATGCTGACCGAACTGGCTGAAGTTACTGAGCTGACAGAGCTTACCACCTCTGCTTTACCAACCTCGGTATTCTTTGGGCCGTCCTGGTGACGGGTAACCTTCAGGCTGTCCACATAGCACTGCCTTGCTAGCTTTTGGTCAGCTCGGACCGCAATTATCTCCCCAGAGTCGGCTGGGAATTTCATTGTCAGGTGTGGGGTAGAGACAATTGCCCCGAGCTCCTTCAACGTCGGTCTTCCGATAAGGATATTGTACGATGTGCTGGCATCTACAATAACATACCTGACTGATACGGACTTGGAGAATCTGTCTTCTCCGAACGTTGTTAAGAGATCTATATAACCTCGGGTCTTGACTTGTTCCCCGGCGAACCCTACCAACTTGTCCTCCTGCTCTTTTATCAGCTTCTCTGGGATTCCGAGCTTCTTGAAGGTTGCCAGGTAGAGAATATCGGCCGAGCTCCCCTGGTCAATAAGTGTTCGTCTGACCGAGAAGTTGGCCAGCTTGACCGTTATCACTATTGGGTCATCTTGATTTGGATCTACCCCTTGGAAATCATCATCTGTGAATGTTATGGGGGGTCTTGCTCTTGGAGGCCTTCCAAACACCGTGTTAACAGATCGGAGGGCTTTGACATGATGCCTCCGAGCCGAGCTCGTTGTTCCTCCTCCTGCAAATCCCCCTGAGATTGTATTGATGACCCCCCCGATTCCTCCCTCTGATTCTTCGATAGGGGTCCTTTGGTTATTCAGCCGATCTCCGCCCTGATGATTTCTTCGCAAGTTTGCATCTCGGTCTCGGTTATCATGACCGTGTCTTCGTTGTCTTCGACCGGGTCGTCTGCCTCCGTTGTCATCTCGGCGGATGAAACGATCAAGACGGCCTGCTTGTACCAACTCCTCAATCTTTCTCTGGAGTGTTTTGCACTCTTCAGTGGAGTGTCCATAGTTCTGATGCCACATGCATTCTTTGCTTCTGTCAGCATTGTCCGGTGTTTTGGATGGTTCAGGTAAGGTAAGCAACTCGGCGCTGCACACCTCTTGAAGGATGGCTGTCCGAGATCGGTTCAACGGAGTATAAGATGGATACCTGGGATGCCTCTGCGGGAATTCTCTTTCATTGGTTTTTTGGGTCCTTTGTGAGTCAGACCCCCTGTTTCTGTCTTTGTTCGAGACTGAGCTCTTGTCCTTGAAACCTCTTTCTCTCCTTTTAAATTCCAGCATCTCTTCCGAGTTCATGAAACCTGTAGCCTTTTCCTGCAGCTCTTCAAAATCTCTTGGTGGCTTCCGAGATAGGTACTCAAAGAATGGTCCTGGCTTTAGACCGGCCATGACGGTGTGGAGGCAGAGTTCCGAGCTCATGTTGGGAATCAGGATCTGCTTAGCATTGAAGCGGGCCATGTAATCTCTGAGCGATTCATTCCTCTCCTGTTTGAAATTTACCAGTGAGACTGAGTGCCTTCTGTGCCTTCGGCTTGCCGCAAATTGTGCAGTGAACTTGGTTATGAGCACATCAAAGGAATCAATCGACCGAGGTGGTAGATTTGTTAGTCAGGTCAGAGCAGGGCCTTGCAAAGTAGTTGGAAAAACTTTGCACATGATAGCCTCCGAATCAGTCACCAAGTAAATAGAGGAAATAAAGGACTCCACATGCTCGGTTGGGTCAGTGGTGCCATTGAATTTGTCGATGTTAAGGGGCTTAAAATGGGTTGACACGATTACCTCATTAATGTCATCAGTGAAGGGCAACCTCGGACACCGGTCCGATGTCCTTCCTTTCTGTTTAGTCCTTTCTGCGTGAGATTTGACTTCTGAATCCCCCAGGGGAGGTTTTGTTTTGGATGCTCGGTTAGTGCACCGAGGAGAGTGCGCCGGAGGATCCCTCTGGCCAGTCTCGGGTGAGGATTGCTCTCCGTCTGAAGGTGCCAGGGACCTTTCTCTTTTTCGGGCTCTCAAAAGCTTCTGATTTTGTGCGCGTATCTCCTCGTTCTCCTTCCGAAGCTGCTTGAGTTGTTCCATAATTTCTTCCAACCGAGTGTTGTCTTCATGGAGGAGGGAGGAAAGATGATTGCCGTGGTTCTGGGCGTTCGAAGCCACATGGTCCTCATGATTCATGCTGCTCGCCCCTCCTCGCAGACCATTCTGTGTGGTCACCATTAAGCTTTTCTTGTGGAACCGGGGAAAGTTTCACCTCGGCCCCACGGTGTGCGCCAAATGTTCCTGCCGAGATCCGGTTTACCAGAACCTCGCCGTGAACGTCAAACCAGTGATGAATAATTGGGGTTGTTTTAGGCTATGGCTTGGCAGAATTCAATATTCCGGTCCTACGTATCCCGATGGGAATCAAAGCCAGACGTAGTTCTCGGTTCAACCCTTGGCCGTGGTGATCTCGATCTCTTAATTTTGTATCGGATGAATACTAGGGAGCAAGGACTCTCTGATAGTCTCTTGGTCGACGCTAGTTTCTCTAATACACTTAAGAGAGAGTCACCGGAGTTTAGTGAAAAGTGAGTCTTCTCTCATGGATACTCCTCCTTTAATAAAAGGATTCCCCTCTCTTTTAGAGATCTGATTTATCTCTTAAATATCTTTTAGAGATCTGATTTATTTCTTAAATATCTTTTGAGATATGATTCCTTAATTTAAGGAATATTATATCTTCTAACCAGATAAGGTTATTTCAGATAATATCAGGATTTAATATTAATATTTTATCCCTTGATTAAGTGATCTTTAACTTATTATTTTTAGCTTCCGAACTGGGCCGGGTATTCGAACTCGGTGGCCGAATTTACTCTTCGGTAAGTACATAAAAAAAAAAGGAATAGAATTAACAGTAGTAATAATAATATTGACATGTTTTTTTTAAACAGGTGGCGTATTTGTTTGGCTAATCGTATACACATGATTATAAGTGGTAGTGCCGTCTAGGATTCATGGGTTTATTGACATTTGACAATTATCTTTTTACGGTGAATTGTGAAATTTGAACACAAAATTTAAATATCGTATGTGATATCGTTTATGTTTGTTTTTATCTTTCACTTATTTTTTATCATTTTTATATACATGTGTTTTGAGAATACCACAAAAAAACAAAGGAAAACCAATTTTTTTTTTTGTTGAACTTTCTGTTTTTGTTTATTGAACTAAGAGAAACCATATGATGTCCCCGGAACGTGTTAAAAGAACATTATCCCTCCCAAGCACCTAGAGCCACTTGTCACCAGATAATATGTAAAGGATTTTATTGACAAAAATGATTATGATTATTTAATTTATAAATATTTTATAAGTTTATTTTAATATATTAACAATATAAATTTTGTTATATTGTGAACCAATTACCCATCAACTCATTTATTGCTTTTAACATAATTATCATAAAGTCAAAATATTCTCGTAAAAAAGAAGTCATAATATTTTTAATAAAGTGACAACATATAATTGGTTATTAGGTTATTATTCAAATAAATCATTATTTTGATCTTTGATATTGTAAGGTGGTGACAAGTTGGTCCCTGAAAATAAGAAATAGGCAAAAGTCCCTCAAATTCAAAATAAGTCAATCCCATTAGTCCAATTTGACAATATTTTTTAATTTGAGGACCATAATGTAATGATCGTTTTTCAATTAGATGGACTTTTTGCCTATTTTTTAATGTGATTATGTGAGGGATCAACTTATCACCACCCTATAATTTTAGGAACCAAAATGATATTTCGCTCGATTTTTTTTGGTATATTGCTAGATTATATTCTAACCAAACTAATGATTGACTCAAATTATTTCTAAAATATGAGTTTAATCGGTATATATAGTATTATTAATTGCAAAATCTTTTATACTGTCAACTATTTAGAAATCAGAATATGAATAACTTTTAAGTTAATTTGAATAAAAGTCAATTATTTTTTAATAATATGTCAATTTCTGATTGATTGATATCATATTATAAATTTTTTTTGCAGTCCCAATATTTACCAATTAAATCCTTAAAATATTACATCAATTTAAACTTTTTCGTCTTAGAATATAATCTTTGCACTGTTTTTTTAACGCTTGCTCTTTAACCGTTTTATCTTTTTGTTGAGTCATTACCAGCCAATCGCTGCTAGATTATAGCTGGCTCGAGGAAAAATTTCAAAGAATAATATTATCCACATGCATTCCTGCTAGGTGCAGGCATTTATTTATGCAACAAATTCAATCATGGGAATGATATAGGCCTACGCAATTCAATAATCATGACCCAACCTCAATTATTATAGTGGATTAGTGGAATTAAAATACACAAAGTCTTCGTTTTAATTTTCGTGAAAGAACATAAAAATGCGACGTATCTATCAAGCGAGCGAAGAAAAGAAGTAATTGGCTGAAGGAAAAGAAAGAACTACCATCGACATCCAACTATTTTACATCATGCATCTCTTCCCCATTGAAAAGGTTTTTCAAATATTTACTCAAAGTATGATACCTGTTGTGACATCATGTTACCTCTAGCTTTTTTTCCTGTAGCTTTTAGTTATTTGTTTGTTGGGGCTTAGTCCTCGTTTCTCTAAAAAAAAAAAAATGTTACGTCGGCATCTAACGGTGGTTTTACTTTTAGAAATGATACTAGCAAGCATATAGTGTATTATAGGCATTTTTAAATTTTTAAAATATATAATATATATAATTAAAACATGTAAGACTATAAACGATATTCAGATTTCAGATAATTAAATAAAATAGAATTTCTAAAAAAATTGATTAAAACTCAGAAAATGTTTAATTTAAAAATAAGTCCAGCATTAAGTAATTTAAGTAAATGAATTTAATTTTTATATACTGTTAGTATATAAATGATTTTTACCAACATGTAGTTGGTTCAAGTGGTAAGGGATTTGAAAACCTTAAGCAAGTGGTCAAAGGTTCAAATTCTGACTCTTGTCTACGAAGAAAACCTGGTTAGGAGGGGATCGAGAACCATCTTGTGTGCCCAACAGGTTCCCCGATGGAGATTAATCACTGCTAACAGTCGTGGATACTTCGTACTTATAATATGATTACCAAAATTTTACATTGACATTCAATAATATCTTAACAAATCAATATTATTGTTATTTTTCTATTTTAGTCATTAAAATAAAAACACTCATATCAAAATGTTAGTAAATATCAATATAAATTTTTTTATCCTGACTAGGAGACAATCCATATTACTTTAATCCTAAATATTAAAAGAAGAGAATTAAGAATAAGATATGTCATAATTCTATAATAGACTTAACACTCTCAAGAGTGTATGCTCTAACTTAATATATTGATCGATATGGACAATATATGATTAAATGATATATTATGAAATGAAAATAAGTAAAGATATAATAAAAACTAATTTAGCATGTAGTAGTGGTTCTGAGTTTATTGTTTATGAGAGCTTAATATTCTTAGTCAGGTGCTGCTCTCAGATATTTTAGGAGTTTCTACTTCTAGGATGATTTCAGTGTAATTCATTTTCTGGGCTTTTTTTAGCCCCTTTTCTTATAAAAAAAAAGTAAAAATATAATAAAAAATTAAAACAGTTACCATCAAGAATCGTATATAATTATTTCATTAAGTTTCTTTAGAATTTTTGTCTTAAAAAGAAATGGAGTAAAACGAAAAATATAGATAACTATTATTAATATAAAATAAGAAAAAAAATATACAATATTTTATATTATCACAAAAAGAATTCACTATTCATAATTATACTATAATAAAAATATATAAATACGGTAGATGAAAAACTAGTACTTATATGAAAATAAGAAACTAATATAAAATTTATCATATTTATAATATGATCATAATAATATTAAAAATATTGTAAATAATTATCTGTATTTATGGAGTTACTATATATTATAACTAGTAAATAAGATGTGACATTTATTTACACTCGTTATGATATGTAAATAAACATAATTGGTAAATCAATTAATTTAAAAACATTATAAAAAAATGTTGGCTAAATTAATTTTGATCCCTTATCTTTATTGTAGATTTTAATTTGGTCCTTCATTTAATTTTTGTTCCATTTTGTTCCGTTATCTTTATTTTAGGCTTCAATGTGGTCATTGTCGTTTAAAATGTGGTACAAAGGTGACTAAATTGATATAACTTTTGTAAAATAAGGGACCATTTTTGCAAAAAAAAAAAGGGATCATTTTGGAACCAAAAAAAGGATTACATTGATTTAACTTTTGTAAAATGAGGTACCATTTCAGAACAAAAAATACAAGAGGGACCGCATTGGTATAACTTTGAAAAATAAGGGATCATTTTGGAACAAAAAATAAAAGAGGGACTAAATTGAAACCTAAAATAAATATAAGAGATCAAAAGTATAATTTAGCCAAAAAATGATTACTTTATTAGAGTTGTTAAATAAGGATAATCGATATTTGAAATAATATAAAACAAAGTTGATAATCAGAACAAGTTTACATTCACTTGGTATGTAAAAAAGTACAATGTATATTTGAGTAAATGTTAAAATACTATAAGTGAAATAGTTACTAATTTATTTATTTTTTGGAAATCAAAGGCTTCATGCATTTCATTAATAATCAACGAAGAAATACAAGATGGAATACGATAAAAAGTACGGGGAGTAGCTGCGAATAGAGTCGCCTTAACTAAGGTATGAGCTGCATTGTTCGCTTGTCTCCTAACGAAACTTACACCTAAGTTCGGAAAAGAATTTAAAGCCTCTCTGCAAGCTGAAATAATGATACCAAAGTCAGAAACATCCAGACTAGGCTTGCCCAAGCTGTTAACTACATTTTGATAATCAGTTTCAAAGGCTACCCCACGAAGACCTAAGTCCTTCACCCACTGGGAAGCCTTGAGGAGGCCCAGAGCTTCTCCATCTGGAGCTGAAAGGCAAGAAGGAATCCAGTCCGTCCTAGCAAGCATAAAAGCTCCCTGATCATTGTTAGTGATGGCTACAAACTCAAGAGGGGGAGGGGGGGGGGGGGGGGGATTAAGATATTGAAATTTTTTTCAACAATTTAAAGCAAAACAGAGTTTTCTTAAAGAAAATTGGTTTTCACTCAATTTTAATTCCCAAGAATTAGGTTATGTAACAAGTAATGATGTTAAGAAGAATTATAAGAAGGAACAACAAGTTTAACACAGATTGTAGATCAAAGATTCAAGTTAACAAGCATTCTTAAAACTCATTCACAACATACAAGTGCATATAACAAATATATGGAGTTTAGAGATAAGAAGAACACGCAAACCGATTTATCCTGGTTCGGCTACCTCCTTTGGTAAGCCTACATCCAGTCCCACACCTCTGTGGTTTTCTCCACTATAACCAGAAATTACAATATCCAATTACAGCATTCACAAGGATAACCTACTTGCTCAAGAACACACCAAAAAGGTACACTTGCTTTTCTATGCCCAAGGACCCCTTCTACCCTTGTTCAATCCTAAGAGATACCCTCCCTTCATCACACTAATTCACAGAAAGAAGCGAGTAGAATAAAGACTCTAAAAGTCTGATTATACAAATTGAAGTTCTAAGAAATATCACACATTTCTCTCAAAGATGAAGCACTTTTGGAAGCTTTTGAATCTTTCGTATTTTTACTTTCAGAATGTGTAAGGTGATTAAAAAGTATTCCTTTGATCCATCTTTATATAGAAAACAAGTTATAGTCATTGGGATCAATTAAAACAGATTTGGATATGATATAACAAAATCCGTTTTCTTGATTCTCGTTCTTGAAATAAGATTCTGATTGTTCTTGTAGAATTTGCATCCATCTTGAAAAATAACCATTTCCATCTAGCCATTAAGATTTTACATTCGGATGGGCTAGTAGACGAGTTCCATTTAGTAGACGAGCTCCATATGGTAGATGAGCTCCATATGGTAGACGAGCTCCATATGATAGATGAGCTCCATATGGTAGACGAGCTCCATATGATACTTTAGCAGACGAGCGCTTCTTGTTACTTTAGTAGACGCGCGCTTCTGTTACTTTAGTAGACGAGTGCTTCTGTCACTTTAGTAGACGAGCACTTTTGTCACTTTTATTGGACGTCTGCTTGTTTTACTTCATTGGACGTCTGCTTGTTTCACTTCATTGGTCATCTGCTTGTTTCACTTCATTGGACGTCTGCTTGTTTCACTTCATTAGACGAGCGCTTATATTATCCTTTGTAAAAATTAGTTTCTTCTTAAATGTAAGTGCTTCACCTAAGAAATCAAATGTGTTATTTTTACAATAGCATCTAAAGTATGAGATCTCCATTGCTTGATGCTTTAGTCCTTGTCCATTGCTTTGTGTCCTTGGTCTTCCATCCTCTAATCCTTGATTTATCTTTTTCATGAGTGATCTTACATGCAACTTAACACATAATAAGTACATAGTCAAAATCAAAAATCTTATGCAAAATACACTTTATTTGTCATACATCAAAACATGAATGAGGGCTTAGTCTTACAAACTCCCCCTTTTTGATTATGACAAACCTTACCATACTTATCCTTAGTTATTAAAAATCAGAGTGCAACTGTACAGTAAGCATGGTTCTTGAGTCATTTTCATCCTCCCCTGTCTTATTGATATCTTTCCCAAAAAATCAAGTGTTATCATATCATTATCATGAAAAAGTCATCTTGCATTTATTATTAATTCAAGTATGTCTTTTCAATGCGGTTCATACTTAGGTATCAGATAAAAATTTTTTTACAGCAAATGCAAGACAGAATTAATGGTTGTATGGTTCATCTTTCTCCCCCTTTGTCATTATAAAAAAGAAACTATGGAGAATATTGAAATCAAACTGAAAAACAGTCTTGCATTCATTGATAATAAATCATTACAGAGCATATGCAATACATCAAAACAACCAAAATACTGAAATATTAAAAAAAACAGGAATTATACAAACACCTAAGGACACTTAGTCTAAACTGAGACTAGATAAAAGCATCTTGCCCATGTCCTTCATAAATTTTAGCAACTTGTGCTGCCTCGCTTGCCATATTGACTATATTATCAAAAATAACATCTGATATCAATTATTTTGAGGATCAATTATGCCAAGTTCCCTTCTTATAAAGAAGAAACTCTCCTTATTTAGTGGTTTGGTGAATATATCAGCTAATTGCTTGGTTGTATCTATATGTTCAATCACAACATCACCACTTTGAATATGATCCCCGATAAAATGATGCCTAATTTCAATATGCTTGGTTCTTGAATGCATAATGTGGTTCTTTGTTAGATTAATTGCACTAGTGTTATCACACTTTATTGGTACATGATCTAGAAGAACACCATAGTCAATTAATTGTTGTTTCATCCATAGGATTTGAGCACAACAACTCCCAGCTGCAACATATTCTACTTCAGCTGTGGATAAGGCCACACTAGTTTGCTTTTTACTAAACCAAGACACTAGGGAATTTCCTAATAAATGGCATGTTCCACTAGTGCTCTTCCTATCTAACTTGCATCCAGCAAAGTCAGAGTCAGAATATCCTATTAATGTGCAAGTGGATCCCTTGGGATACCACAGCCCCATTTCTTTTGTTCCTAAAAGATACTTCATGATTTTTTTAACTACAGTAAGATGTGATTCTTTAGGATTAGCTTGATACCTTTCACACATACACACACTAAACATTATATCTGGCCTACTTACAGTGAGATAAAGTAAGGATCCGATAATACCTCTATACTTGGATACATCTATAGATTTACCATGTTCATCTTTGTCCAAGTAGTAGGCTGGACTCATTGGTGTTGCCATTTCCTTTGCACTTTCGATTCCAAACTTCTTTAGTAGTTCCTTGCAATACTTTGTTTGGCTTATGAAGGTTCCATCTTGGCATTGTTTAATTTGAAGTCCAAGAAAGAAGGTAAGCTCTCCCATCATGGACATTTCAAATTCATTTTGCATTAGTTTACCAAATTCCTTGTATAAATACTCATTAGTAGCACCAAAAATAATGTCATCAACATATATTTGAACAAGTAAGATATTGTGTGCTTTTGTTTTAGCAAAAAGTGTTATATCAACGTTTCCTCTTTTAAAGCCTTTCTCTAGGAGAAAATTGCTTAACCTCTCATACCAAGCTCTAGGAGCTTGCTTGAGTCCATAGAGGGCTTTAGTGAGTTTATAGACTTGATTTGGGAACTCACTATCAACAAAGCCAGGGGGTTGGCTTACATACATTTCCTCTTGTATTATTCCATTTAAAAAGGTACTTTTAACATCCATTTGGTACAGTGTAAAGTTCATTATACATGCATAGGCTAATAGCATTCTTATGGCTTCTAATCTAGCTACGGGGGCATATGTTTCATCATAATAAATTCATTCTTCTTGATTATATCCCTTAGCTACTAGTCTAGCCTTGTTTCTTACTATTATTCCATTCTCATCCATTTTGTTTCTAAACACCCATTTAGTTCCAATTATTTGGTTACTTTTAGGTTTTGGAACTAAATCCCAAACTTTGTTCCTTTTAAATTGATTTTAACTCCTCTTGCATTGCAATCATCCAATGTTCATCATTAATAGCATCATCAACACATTTTGGTTCTATTTGAGATACAAACGCCATGGTATTGCAAATATTCCTTAAAGAGTTTCTAGTGGTTACCCCTTTGGTGATCTCACCAATGATATTATCTAGGGGATGATTCTTTGAAACTTGCCACTCCTTAGGAAGATTTTCTTGTTGGATTTCTGCTTGAGGTTCTTTATTGCTCCCTTCATCTTCCTTTTCCTTGTTGCTGTCTTTTCCTTCATCAGATTTCACTTCATCTTCATGAGTTTCTGCATCATCAAAAAAGTCATTTCCCATCCTTTTGGGGTTAGACTCATCAAATGTTATGTGGATTCTTCCATTGATAAAGTAAATTTATTAAACACTCTATATGCTTTGCTAGTTAATGAATAACCTAGGAAAATACCCTCATCAGTTTTGGGATCAAATTTCCCAAGATTATTCTTACCATTATTTAGCACAAAACACTTACAACCAAAGACATGAAAATGAAAAATGTTAGGTTTTCTTCCCTTATAAAGTTCATATGGAGTTTTCTTCAAAATTGACCTTATTAGGACTCTATTTAAAACATAACATGCAGTATTCACAGCATCAGCCCAAAAATACTTTGGTAAATTAGAGTCACTTAACATGGTTCTAGCAATTTCTTCAAGTGACCTACTTTTCCTCTCAACTACTCCATTTTGTTGTGGAGTTCTAGGTGCAGAAAAATTGTGTTTTATACCATGTTCATCACAAAATTTATCAAACTCCTCATTTTGGAATTCTCCTCCATGGTCACTCATAATTGAAACAATTTTCACGTCTTTCTCATTTTGAACAACCTTAGCCATTTTCTTAAAATCTTTAAAAGCTTCATTATTTTATGCTAAAAAATAGGTCCAAGTAAATCTAGATAAGTCATCAACAATTACAAGAGCATAAAGATTTCCACCAAAGCTTTTTGTCCTAGAAGGTCCAAAAAGGTCCATGTGCAACAATTGTAAGGGTCTACTAGTTGAAACAATGTTTTTAGCCTTAAATGAGGTTTTCACTTGTTTACCCTTTTGGCATGCATCACATAAGCCCTCTTTAACAAACTTCTTATTTGGTAAACCAATTACAAGTTCTTTGGAAATCAATTTATTCAAGTGATCCATATGAATGTGAGCTATTCTCCTATGCTAAAGCCAATTTTCAGCTTCTTTGGAAATTAAGCAACATGCATCATTGGAAGTTAAATTGTCTAAGTCTAGCATATAGATGTTATTGATTCTATTTCCAATAAATTTTATGTTATTATCATGAATAGATTCAATCATACACAAATTTGAGTTAAAGTTTACCTTGTATCCTTTATCACATAATTGGCTTATACTTAGTAGATTGTGTTTGAGCCCTTCCACATAGAGAACATCCTCAATCTTGATTGCCGGACTTTTTCCTATTGTTCCAACACCAAGAATTCTTCCTTTGTTGTTGTCTCCATAGGTGACATTTTCACCTTCTTTGGGAGTGAAAGATGTAAATTGTGTGATGTCTCCGGTCATGTGTTTGGAGCAGCCACCATCTAAAAACCAGCTTGGACTTTTGGCCTTCAAACACACCTACAAAATAGATTTTTTTATACTTTTCTTTAGGTACCCAAATCTGGTTGGGTCCTTTGGTGTTAGTAGCAACATAAGTTCCTTTTGGAACCCAAATTTGTTTAATGCCAACATGTATGTTCTTTCTAAGTCTACATACAGCAGCTGTATGACCTCTCTTTAGATAATAACAACATTTAACAAAAGGACTAGTTGAGGAAATAGGTGCAACAAAAAGCTTCTTAAAAAAAATTTCATGTACCATTGGTTTATATCCAATTCCAGCTTTGTCATACACACCCTTTTGCTGTCCTAATATGGCATTCAAGTTATCTCTACCCAAAGTAAACTTAGATAGAGTTGTATTCAGTTTTTCAACTTCCTTTTCTAGTGTAGTGCATTTGGTGCAAATTGAACTAGATGCAAGTAATTGTGAATTTTTAGCTTCTAGTTCTTTAAGCTTTATTTGTAAAGATGCATAGTCACTACATTGTTTTGCGATGATCTTCCTAGAAGATATAAGTTGTTTACCAATTTTAACATATTCTTCATGCAATTCATCAAAAGCATCTTGTAACTCGTCATAGGTAGGAGAAGAATCATTTACCTCGGTTTCACTATCACTTTGTTGATTTGCCATGAGACATAGGTTGGCTTCTTCATTTTCAGATTCACTACTAGTGAAATCCATATAATTTTCTTCCCAAGCTATGTACGTTCTTCTAGGCTTTCTTCCTTTCTTCTCTTTGTTGTCATTCTTCTCATACTTTTCTTTCTTTTGTAGCTTTGGACATTCATTTTTGTAGTGTCCAAGCTTTCCACATTCAAAGCATTTGATTGTTGAGGAAGAGCTTTCACCTTTGTTTGTGTTCTTTTTGGTATGGAAGCTGAATTGCTTCTTGTTTCTATTCTTTTTGATGAATCTTTTAAATTTCCTCACAAGCAATCCCATGTCTTCTTCTTCGGATTCTTCACTTTCATCAAGGTGTTCATCTTCATCACTTTCTATTGATTCTTTGGAGATATGAGCCTTGAGTGAGAGTCATTTCTTCCTTTTCTCCTTATCTTCATGACTTTTCAATCTATTGAGTTCCAATTCGTGTTCTTTCAACTTACCAAATAAAGTTGCAATCTGCATGGTGTCTAGATGCTTTGCTTCAGCAATTGCAGTAATTTTTTGTTGCCATTCACGACTCAAACATCTCATTATCTTATTAATCTTTTTCTCATCTGTGATTGTATGTCCGAGTCCTTCTAGCTGGTTCACAATGTGTGTAAACCTCTTTTGCAGTTCATCTATCTCCTCACCATTCTTCATGTGAAAGAGTTCATATTCATGGACTAGTGCATTCATTCTTGCTTTTTTCACATCGTTGGTTCCTTCATGAGTGAGTTGAACAATATCCCACATTCGCTTTGCCGTTTTACAATTGGAGACCCTGAAAAACTCATCATAATTCAAAGCAGCTGTTATAATATTTTTGCCTTAGCATTATAACCAACTCTTCTTTTATCATCATCATTCCAATCATCTTTTGGTTTAGTTTGTTTATTTCCCTTAGCATCAAGAATAAATGGAACATAGGGACCATTTTCAACAGCATCTAATACATCTAAACCAGCAGCCTTAAGAAAGATAAGCATTCTCTATTTCCAATACATGTATTGGGAGCCATTAAAGGCAGGGGGTCTAGTGAGTGAAGCCCCATCACCCAGGATATCATTTGTAGCCATCTCTTAAAGCTATTAAGCTTTGTAACAAGAGTTTTAGCCCTGATGCCACTTATTGGTAATGACTACAATCTCAAGAGGGGGGTGAATTGAGATATTGAAAACTTTTTCAACAATTTAAAGCAAAACAAAGTTTTCTTAAAGAAAATTGGTTTTCACTCAATTTTAATTCCCAAGAATTAGGTTATGTAACAAGTAATGATATTAATAAGAATTATAAGAAGGAACAACAAGTTTAACACAGATTGTAGATCAAAGATTCAAGTTAACAAGCATTCTTAAAGAGATGAGAAGAACACGCAAACCGATTTATCCTGGTTCGACTACCTCCTCTGGTAAGCCTACATCCAGTCCCACACCTCTGTGGTTTTCTCCACTATAACCAGAAATTACAATATCCAATTACAACATTCACAAGGATAACCTCCTTGCTCAAGAACACACCAAAAAGGCACACTTGCTTTTCTATGCCCAATGATCCCTTATATCCTTGTTCAATCCTAAGAGATACCCTCTCTTAATCATACTAATTCACAGAAAGAATTGAGTAGAAGAAAGACTCTAAAAGTCTGATTATACAAATTCAAGTTCTAAGAAATATCACGCTTTTCTCTCAAAGATGAAGCACTTTTGGAAGCTTTTGAATCTTTCGTATTTTTACTTTCAGAATGTGTAAGGTGATTAAAAAGTGTTCCTTTGATCCCTCTTTATATAGAAAACAAGTTATAGTCATTGGGATCAATTAAAACAGATTTGGATCTGATTTAACAAAATCTGTTTTCTTGATTCTCGTTCTTGAAATAAGATTCTGATTGTTCTTGTAGAATTTGCGTCCATCTTGAAAAATAACCGTTTCCATCTAGCCATTAAGATTTTACATTCGGATGGGCTAGTAGACGAGCTCCATTTAGTAGACGAGCTCCATATGGTAGATGAGCTCTATATGGTAGACGAGCTCCATATGATAGATGAGCTCCATATGGTAGACGAGCTCCATATGATACTTTAGCAGACGAGCGCTTCTTGTTACTTTAGTAAACGTGTGCTTCTGTTACTTTAGTAGACGAGTGCTTCTGTCACTTTAGTAGACGAGCACTTTTGTCACTTTTATTGGACGTCTGCTTGTTTTACTTCATTGAATGTCTGCTTGTTTCACTTCATTGGTCATCTGCTTGATTCACTTCATTGGACGAGCGCTTATATTATCCTTTGTAAAAATTAGTTTCTTCTTAAATTTAAGTGCTTCACCTAAGAAATCAAATGTGCTATTTTTACAATAGCATCTAAAGTATGAGATCTCCATTGCTTGATGCTTTAGTCCTTGTCCATTGCTTTGTGTCCTTGGTCTTCCATCCTCTAATCCTTGATTTATCTTTTTCACGAGTGATCTTGCATGCAACTTAACACATAATAAGTACATAGTCAAAATCAAAAATCTTATGCAAAATACACTTTGTTTGGCATACATCAAAACATGAATGAGGGCTTAGTCTTACAATCATCCCTAATACACATGCCAAAGCTTGTCTTACCACTAGCTGCATTAAAACCAGCATCAATATTACATTTGAACATGCCCAGTTCCGGAGCAACCCAAGTCAACGAGAGACTTCCATGAGGGATTCTGTTACCCGGGTTAGTAATCTGTGGTTTGCAGTTATCCAGTCCAGATAAAAAGAACTTGCAATCTGGACAATATATATGCGCAGCATTAGGGATCTTGCTATCCATAGCTTCCCATTTCTACCTTTCCACAAAATCAACGTGGTCATCACAAATTTTGCCCTATCTTCCTCATTCAATTCAGGAAGTAACAACAGGCAAAGATCTTTGAAAGACCTAGCTAACTGAAGATGGGGGAGAATTCTATGCCAAAGATTTTGTAACATCTAGGAAACAATACGGACCTGACAAGTAAACATAAGGTGCCACACATTTTCCAGCTCCTTATCGCACAAAACACATGTAGCGGGACAAGAAACCCCTCTACCATGAAGCTGCACCCGAGTAGGTAGGGCTTCTCGACAACCTCTCCATAGAAATAACTTCCAAATGAGACTCCAATTACCATCACTTCGGAGATGATCAGATCTGTCTACCAAGCTAGTTAGAGCCAAAGCTGATTCAGAGAAGTTGCTATGTGAAAAATATTTTACTTTGAAGATCTTAGACACAAGAGCATCAGGATTACGTACAAATTTTCAAGCTTGTTTACCAAGCATAGCTAGGTTGAACACATACATGTCTCGGAATCCCAAGCCTCCCCAACACTTTGGTATTGAGGGTTGACCGCGCTGTCGCCACGCGCCAAAAAGAACGAGCGTTTACAAAATAATGTAGTATAGAGCGACAACTCGGATCGTCTCTCAAGGACTCTTTAGGTGTTGTTATTATTAACAGAAAAGTTAGAAAAAGTTAGAATTTGGGGTTTTGAGATTGGAAACTAAATTAAAGAAGCAAAACAGAAAACAAGGCAAGAAAATAGAGCAGTTACCAAATAAGCTAAAGCGATTAACCTACTGTTCTCAGTTTCCCACTATCATTGGTTCATGCAAATCCTAAGCAGATACTAATCCCCTCCCGGTTGTAGCAATAGTTAACAAACGAAACCACTACTACGGATGTATGTTCCTGTTCCCGAATTAAACAAACGGGGTTAAGCCCTTCGTGAACTAAACGAACACGAAACGAACACACGCGAATTAAACAAACGCGATTAAGTATAAGAACATAGCATCATCGAAATGAATCAATACAATACTATACATTCCTGAATTAAACAAACAGAGACGTATAGCATCATATTGAACAGAGAGAAGTAAGTGAAAACAGGAAATACAAGAACCTCAAGTGTTAACAGAAACCAATTACAGTAGATTAATCTAGGAGACTAGTTCTCCATTACAAAAGAAAGACAACAAACTAAAAGGAAAACAATAGCTAACAAGTTCAGAAACTAGCCAAAACTGGCTAATTCTGACTCCTATCTTCAGTTCTGCCTAAGACTACTTATATACACGTTTCTGGAATCCAAGTCCTCGCGAGGCGAAGCATTGCTCGCGAGGCGAATTATGCGAAAGGTCTGCAACTCTTGGTCTTCTCGCGAGGCGAGCATATCTTCGCGAGGCGAACTCTTCAAATTCCTAAACTGCAACGCCCGTGACCTTCCACACGGGCAAGCCGTGATCGTCTCTGACTTTTCATGGTTGGATGACTCGCGAGGCGAGACATTTATTCGCGGGCGAACCGGAGACTTTGCATTTTCTTGGAACAGTTAGCTTCCGGGTCGCGAGGCGAGTAGCCTTCTCGCGGGCGAGAAACTCCAGAATTATTCATTTGTAGTTACACGAAAACAGAAAAATAAAAGTAAATACTTTATTCACTCTAAATCAACTAAATTAACTTAAAAACAATTCTGAGACTCAAAATACTACTTAAGGACAATCAAGTCTAATTTGGGTAAAAATGATATAAAATTAGCACAAAGCCAAGGTCTTTACTAGTTATAAAACCAGTCAAACAGAGGCTCATCAAAATACCCCAAACTTAAACTTTGCTTGTCCCCAAGCAAACTACACTCAAAAACTTAAAAAGACTCAAGACCTGGCAAAACATGGCAAGCTTAAGAATTCAATCAACTTTCACACAGATTTCAAGCAATTTATCAAAATATTTTTCAATGTTCCCCCTTTCAAACAAATCAATCCCCACATTCATTTATTCTAAACAGTTGAGAATTTCATTACTCAAACAATCATCAATCTAAGCAGGGCATCTAAGTTACACATAAAAAAGAGATCACCAAAATCAAACAACTGCCTTCCTCACAAGGGAAATTTATGTTCACTCATTCGCTCAGTTTGTATCAGGCTATTAACATTGCACTCAGTTTCACTTTTAAGAAGCACTTCCCATAAATTTGATTTTCATCTCAAAATGATTCCCACAGAAAACATGCATGCAACATCAAAAGGTCTTTTATGGGTTGTAATGGGGCCTGGCTAAGGGTAGGATATACAAAGGTACTAGGTTGAAGACCCTAGGAACTAAGAGAGCATGAACTTATTTACACAGAATTTAAACTCAAGTTCCTTTTCTCATTTTTCATTTTATGCCTTGGGTGACTACAGCCTTTTTATTCAAACAGCCTTTTTGGCATTTTTGCACTTTTAATTTTATTTTATTTTATTTTTTCCTTTTTTTTTTCATTCTCTTTTTTTTTTCTATATTTTTTTTCACAATTTTTTTTTTCAATCCCAAACAACACATTACACCTTGCAGCCACCCCAAACTTTAGTTTCTTGCACCCATTCTAAGATTCCATGCTCTCTTAATCCTAAGATCGGGTTAACATGGTTTTCCAGATTTTTTTGGGCTTATAACATTAGGTTATCAAGAAGCAATAGGCTAATCAGGCTCAAAGGGGCTAACTAGGGAACATGCATTAGGAATTGGTTATTTTAGGCTAAGTAGCTATTTACAAAGAAAATGCCTAAATCATTTGAAGCAAACACATAATCATGCAAACCAAAAAGAGATTCAAGCAAATTCAGGAAAGTGCAATCAAAAGTGATTCTCACACAGTCAAAAACATGTTGGAGGCTCAAAACCTCACCTGGACATTTTTTTGCAAATTATTTGACAGAGATACTATCCCTAGTGTGTGCTTCCTATCACCCCAAACTTATCATTCATCATGCCATCATAACAAAATCCCAAAGTTCAGTTTTCAATCACATGGGGATCATTTTTCAAAAATTTTTCAAATCCTAGGGGGAAACAGTCAATACTATCATGCAATCCATCCATGCAAAATCAATAAAATCCAATAAACTTGCCAACATAAGACTCAAACACACAAATACTCCTGAGCTTCTCAAATTATTCAGGAGCTTTATTCAAAACAAAACAGAATTAAAGTAAGGAAAAGAAAATTAAAAAGAATAAAGGGTTAAGAAAACTCATTAAGGGCGGTTCCACCAGGATCCCATTGCTTGTAGCATAAGGCCCACGTGATGGACAAAGAGTGGAAGTTCATTCCATGCTTCCATGACTTGCAGCCTTGATGTGGGGGTGAGCACTTGACAATTATGATGACTTCGCCGAGTGCGGCGGACTTCTCACTACCTCTCGGGTCACAGCTGACCTCTTTATCTACAAAGTCTCCCCAATAGAAGTGGGGCTCAACCTCTTGGATCGGCCATGGTGCAAAATCCAAGGGTTTAAACCCCATCACTGGTTCCTCAGGGGGAGGTGGCAAACAGTTAGTTGGGGTTACTGGTGCTGCTTCATTTTCTGCACTTTCTTCATTCACTGCACTAACAAATTTTTCACCTGCTATACATGCAGAAATTTCAGCACACACCACACAAAGGTTAGAGTTAGTACATATATTACAAGAAAATGAATCAGAAAAATCTACAATGTCTGGAAATTCAGCAATTAATTCATCATCCACCCCATTACTCTCAACACATGCATCTAAGACCAAAGATTCTTCTTTATCCTCAAGCACGGTGGAGCAAATGTTCTCCTGATCCTCCTGATCTAAGTTTCCTGAAAAAAATAAACCTGCAAAACGATCTGCATTTTCTATTTTTCCTGAAAAGTATAAACCTGTAAAACATTCTACACACAAAGCAGTTCCATCACAATAACAAGCATTAGGATCAGGGGATTCAACACATAATTCATCATCAACAGAAACATTATCTAAATCATCATCAGAAATATTTTCAAGAATGACTTGTGAATCTTTATGTTCTTCAATGGGCTGTGGAGTTAGCATTGCAGCTGAGTTGGTGGTAACTTGATCAATTAGAGCGGACAATTTCTGAGATTCAGCTTGGCTCCTATGGTATTCAGTCTCCATCTTCTGTTGAAATTCCTCTATCATCCGTTGAGTTTGCTCGGCCATTTGTTGCCTCATTCCTTCCATATGTGCACTTATCTGTGCAGTCATTTGTTTGCACAGGTCCTCTAGGGAAGGTTCGGAAGGTGCAAAGGTGGTCACTTGGCTAGGATAGTATGGTGGTGGCTCACTAAAATTAGGATAATGCATGCATGGTTGCTCATAATAAACATTAGGCACATAATTTCGCATATAATTATCCATGGGCAAATTCACAACCAGACAATGCAGACAAAACTGATTAGCAAAGATTTTTTTTTTTTTAATAACAACAAACAAGAGTCCCCGGCAACGGCGCCAATTTTTGACCGCGCTGTCGCCACGCGCCAAAAAGAACGAGCGTTTACAAAATAATGTAGTATAGAGCGACAACTCGGATCGTCTCTCAAGGACTCTTTAGGTGTTGTTATTATTAACAGAAAAGTTAGAAAAAGTTAGAATTTGGGGTTTTGAGATTGGAAACTAAATTAAAGAAGCAAAGCAGAAAACAAGGCAAGAAAATAGAGCAGTTACCAAATAAGCTAAAGCGATTAACCTACTGTTCTCAGTTTCCCACTATCATTGGTTCATGCAAATCCTAAGCAGATACTAATCCCCTCCCGGTTGTAGCAATAGTTAACAAACGAAACCACTACTACGGATGTATGTTCCTATTCCGAATTAAACAAGCGGGGTTAAGCCCTTCGTGAACTAAACGAACACGAAAGCGAACACACGCGAATTAAACAAACGCGATTAAGTATAAGAACATAGCATCACCGAAATGAATCAATACAATACTATACATTCCTGAATTAAACAAACAGAGACGTATAGCATCATATTGAACAGAGAGAAGTAAGTGAAAACAGGAAATACAAGAACCTCAAGTGTTTACGAAACCAATTACGAGTAGATTAATCTAGGAGACTAGTTCTCCATTACAAAAGAAAGACAACAAACTAAAAGGAAAACAATAGCTAACAAGTTGAGAAACTAGCCAAAACTGGCTAATTCTGACTCCTCTCTTCAGTTCTGCCTAAGACTACTTATATACACGTTTCTGAGATCAAAGTCCTCGCGAGGCGAAGCATTGCTCGCGAGGCGAATTATGCGAAAGGTCTGCAACTCTTGGTCTTCTCGCGAGGCGAGCATATCTTCGCGAGGCGAACTCTTCAAATTCCTAAACCGCAACGCCCAGTGACCTTCCACACGGGCAAGCCGTGATCGTCTCGACTTTTCATGGTTGGATGACTCGCGAGGCGAGACATTTATTCGTGGGCGAACCGGAGACTTTGCATTTTCTTGGAACGATCGGCTTCGGGTCGCGAGGCGAGTAGCCTTCTCGCGGGCGAGAAACTCCAGAATTATTCATTTGTAGTTACCTGAAAACAGAAAATAAAAGTAAATACTTTATTCACTCTAAATCAACTAAATTAACTTAAAAACAATTTACAGACTCAAAATACTACTTAAGGACAATCAAGTCTAATTTGGGTAAAAATGATATAAAATTAGCACAAAGCCAAGGTCTTTACTAGTTATAAAACCAGTCAAACAGAGGCTCATCAAGGGTTTATCCCAAGATAACAATTTGAATAATACATATGACAATTAACTATAAACTTTTTGTCTTGAAAAGAAAACAAATTAAATTAAAACAATAAGAATAACACTTTGAATAAGAGATTAGTAGGTTCAGTAGTTATAATAATTAATTAGCATGTTTGAAAATATATTTTTAAAAATATTTAACCAAATTATAATTAGTGTAGGTGAAGTTATGCGGTTGAACAAGAGAAGAGTATTCCTTAGAGTGTCTCACATCTGAGATTGAAGTTGAACATTTTAATATATTTTTTGTCTAAAGGAAGACTTTGATATTGGTCGCGTTTGGATTAACAGCTTAATTAAGAGCTTATCGCATGAGAGCTTATCACATGAGAGCTTAATTCAATAAGTTATGTGCGTTTGGATACACATTTTGAAAAACACTTATACAAAATTTAAGCGTTTGGATACATCACTAAATAAGCGCTTATGAACATTCTAAAATTAAAAAAATTGACTTTTATTAAAAATAAAATTTTAAATTTAACTTTTAAAAAAAAATATTGGTCCCTTTCCCCCAAAATAGTAGAACCCAAAACTGACCCCCACAGTCCATCAAGTAGATTGTAAGATCTGAGAGGACAGCGGCGAGCACACGACGACGGTGGTGACGATAAGCAGCAGACTGGAAAGTTACAGGAAGGAGCGACTGTTTCGTTATGGGTGTGACGTGTGGGTATCCACGGTGGAGCTCGCGGCTAGGAACATAGGTACGAGGCAGCTTTGACCTGAGAAGATGGCAGATGCTTCAGTTAGATGGTTTTGTGAGTGAACAGGGACGTCAGAGGCTAATGGCAGACAGAGGCATTGGCACACGGCTGACGGCAGAGGGGTAACTGCGGACGGGTGATGGCGGCTGATGGCAGATCTAAGGTGGTGGCTAGAGGCAGTGAGGGAAGGAAAAGGAAGTCTTCAGATCAAAGTGATAGAGAAGAGTTAAAACAAAGAAAAAAAATGATAATAATGAAAGTTATACTGATGGGAATCCAAGAGGGAACCTTGTGTGCATAAGCTCCGTGATAATTACCATAAGCTCTTATCTGTTTTCCATAAGCTTCTCCCACTATAAAACCCCCCTTGGGCATTACCTCGTAAACACGTGCGGAAATAAATTAAAAAGAAATTTGCCGGTTGCTTTCGGAAATATATTTGCTTTAGGTCATAAAACTTGGGTATAAAATTTGTTAAATGTGGTTATGGTAAATTTTAAAATAGTAACATCACATTTTCATCTATCATTGTATAGATTATGGTCGGAGCTAAAAGTCTCACGACCACATCACCATTTTAAATTTTCAAGTTTAATACCTCTTTTAAACCATAATTGACTCCAAGTCAAAAGTGTGCAAATCACGAAATCAGGACCGATGCACCAGTCTTAGATACGTAGATTTTAGTGCACAAAACCAAATGTACGGTTTATAGGACATTTAGTCCATAACTTCACCTTTCGGACCCCGGGACCATATCATAGAACACTAGAACCCCGACGTCTCGGATTCTAGGTTCGTTTAAACCAATTTCGTTCTCTGAAATACAAAACAAAACCAAAGTTTCCTCAACTTATCCAAGTTGACGGAAATAACTCGTTGTTTACCGAAAATCCTTTTATGTTGGAATTTTGTTTTGTAAACTTGTCAAAAATCCCTTAAAACTCATTTTGTTCAAAACTCATTAATTTGAACTTAGAAACCTCATTTGAGACAAATTATCAGTATTACTCAATATTACCCTTTTTAAGAAATACTTTCGTAAATATTGACGGAATTGTCCGTCATTTGCCTTTTAAAAACATTTTTAGGTCAAAACATGACTTTCATAATAAAGTAATTTCTCCAACACTGTAATCAAATTATTTTTGAATTTGTTTGGAAAAGACAACGTAACTGAAATATTTTCAAGATGTCGTCCTCACTATTTACCCATAGACACTCTTTTCTCCAAAACATCATAAAATATAAATACTTTCAATATTTTTCTTCCATAAATCAAATCCTTTAAATTTCTCCTCAAGCTTTTTCGACGCTTTTATCTTTAATTTAATTGAGCACTAACCAATATCAGGCTTCTCAGTCAATCAACCAACCAACATATAATCCTTATATAGCAAATATCCATACATCACAGCTTCATCATGCTTTCACAGAAAACATTAAAAACCACATAACAGTCATATAACAACTTAATTTGACACCACGCATCCCAACAGATAAACTCAAATACGACACACAAATAGCATGCAGTTACCGAAAATCCCTCAAGAAATCTTCCCTTACCTTTATAGACCAGAAAAGACCCTTTATCTCATATTCCACAACTTACTCCATGTCCAACGAAACTTCACAAGACTAGACACCCACTAACAACTTGAAGATTTGTAACACACCAAGTAACTCAGAACAATTTCTTAACATGAAGTTCATGTTTCCTCTAAACTAGTGCAATCACAATCAACATCCAAGAGAGCGTCCAAGCACATTCACAACAACCAAGCAACATAAAATTAATAACTCGATATCAAACATACTATCTAATAATTTCAAACATTCAATTCAATAAAAACGGAGTCAATTTTCCAATAAATCAATTTGGGCAAAAAGGGTCCATCATTAAAATTGGGGAAACTTTGCTTTGCTTAGAGAATAATGAAATTGAACTTAGAAATCTCAAATTAAAGGTCCTAATTTGAATAAAACATAGTTAATTTTATAGAAACACAATCAATTTCAAATAAAATCAAATTGGGGTTTAGGGTTCCTAAACACAATTTGGGGAAAACTCATTTGATCAAAGGATAATAAAATTAGTTTAATAAAACACTAATCTATAATCCCAATTGCATAAAAACATAGTTTAATTTCATATTACAACATGAAATCAAGGAGTTAGGGTTAGGGTTTGTAACTGAAGTTTGGGGTTTCTTGAAAATAGGCAAGGTATAGTGAGGAAATCACTCACCCAACCAAGAGAAAGAAGGAGATGGTGGCTGTAGGGTGATCCGATGCGGCGACGGCGACTGAGGACGGTGGAGCGATTTCTGGACAGCACCAAATATCCAAAGAAAACATGAGTCAAGCTTTAGGGAAGAAGTAAAATTAAATATAGTCAAATAGAAAATTAATTTTCTTTCAATCATCACATTAAAAATATTTTTTCTAAACAAATACTACTAGTGACAATAACATAATATTATTGTCTAGTAATCCTGCCTACACTGACATAAGACAGTATTAACGCGCTCAAAAATAAATTTTAAATGAGTAATTAAAATTACTCAAACCAAATCACATAAAAATAAACAAAAAAATAAATAAACATATACACATATTTATTATTATTGAAGAATAGTAAAAACCGGGGGTTACATTACTACCTCGCTTAACAAAATTTCGTCCTCGAAATTTCTTGACTCAAGACTAGATAGGATCTTGCATCCGACTTTGACCCCAAGGTCCTATCTTGTCTTACTCACTATTTCGTTTCTCCCATTGATAACTCCATAACATAATCAATTCTTACGTCATTCTCTTTATCCTCAAAACTTTCCACTACCACATTATCCCCACTATCTTCGACATTTCTCCTTAGTTTACCACACTCGAAGGCCATAATCAAAACTTAATTACTTCTATTCTCAATACGGGTCCATTAGGAACCTTCTTCAACATCTAACTCTCACAGCTAATACCAAGATCAACACTAACTTTAATACAACTTGCATCAACTTCCTACTTAAGGTATTCAAGCATAGTCTTAGTCCATTTGGGCTTAGTCTACTCTTCTAGGTCATATCAAATTCACACTTTTCAAGTCCCCGATTAAAACATCATAACATTCCTTAAGGAAAATTGAAATAAAAAAGAAATCACACCGGCTAGGATTATCTAACTCATCAACTTTGAACTTCTTCAGAAACTGAATTTTCATAAGAGCTTTTCGCTTGAATCCACTTAAGTGAAATTACTATAGACACGCTTCCTGTTAATCTTCCAAAATTCATACAATCAATCATAACTACACACACTTGATAGTTACTCTAGATTCCCTTGGCGATACTCTGCCTCGATCAACATTTGTTTTATAATATTTGTCTCACTTACGGATATTGATCTTAAAGGTTCATATCTTACCAGTCACAACTATATCTCAACACAACTCTGATCACTTATTGTCAATCCTGCTAAAGGAATGATCATAGTTAAATACTACACTTACTCCCAACAAACTTTCTAAGATCAAATCATTTTTTTTCTCCTTTCACCCACTCGAGTTGAGGGTGATCCGTTAGACTCAATCTCAACTTGGTCCTCAACACTTGGAGCGGACGTTACCAACCCGTTTGTAAACTTCGGGTCTTCATCTGAATTGATGCCTAAAGATAATCCATGGAGTCGGATCAGTCCTCTGATACCTATTTCGACTAGCTTATCCATTGCATAGTGGATCTAAGCAGATAAGAATGGTGTCTTCCTCGTTAACCTTACAATCGATCGTTCAAAACGAATGAAAACTCTCAGCGATCCCCGGTAAACCCACACCAAATTCATTGTAATTCTATCGCCTTAATAAGTGAGGTCTTATATGCCAAATTATTTCTCAACTAACTCTGATATTGGAATATGAATCAAATAATCATCCCCATAACTTATGATATAGTTTTGCATGTCAATGACGTTTAATATATATGTATATATATATATAGGGTAAAGTTGATCAAAGGTGGCAAGTCCTTTTGAACTACTATAAGACATGGTCTTGAAGAATATGACAAGTATTAGAAAGATACAGGAATAATCCTTATGTATTAAGATTTTTTAGTAGGTTCGTGACTGTAAAAATGCATGATCGGTACATGTTTACAAAAATGAATCTAATAAAGTTCCTTCTTTCACAAGAACTTTATTGCACAACGATTTAAAAGAATAATAGTCCAACAAAAATTCAGACTATCAGAACCAATTGATAAGTCATGACAGACTTTAAGTCAAGGTCAGAAAAGTGAGATTGGCATGTACACAATGTACCGCTGTGATTGTCTAATACAACCACAATAATTTGAGGAAGAATTGTCAACTGACAAGTTCATAAAGAATCAAATAGTACAATGAAGAGTTTTCCTTAAACATAAGACACTCATTCTAAGAGTGAAGATTAGGATTGGCTTATCTCGACTTTGAGCAAGCACGGAGGTCTTTCTAAACACACTTAATCCGATTTGTTACTGTCTTCCATATTCCTCTCTGAACTACGTACGATGACCGACAACTTAGTCAGTCTCTCAGTCATGGAAAGAGTTGATCTTTCCTCGTAAGGTGAGTCAATGGCTCCAAGATCTTAAATAGTTCCTCGATAAACCTTCGATAAAAATCGGTTAGTCTAACCATATACGGATTTCAATCACCATCTGTGATCACTTCCACAAACCTAATGCTTCATCCTTATGAACAACATCGATGCTCCTTGCAAGGCACACTTGGTCCCAAAACTATCCTGACAACAAACCTTCCCATTAAGACAAGTCATCTAACTCGACTAACTTTGTAGGTGATATCCTACACAAAGTGATAGAGATAAAACTGAATCTAGAAACTAGATCGATTGAAAACTCAATATCCTTTGCAACGGCAAACCTAGAACATTCTCGGGGAATACTCCAAAAAATCTTCCACGATAGGTACCGCACTCAAATGTTTGACACAATCCCCAAGGGATAAAAGAACGTGTCAACATGAACATAAGTACCATTTACTAAACATGAGTTCTCACAAGATCTCAACCCAATTAGAACCCATCAAAACATACATACTTGTGTGTCAACACACATTGTTTCGGCAAGGAAACAATTTCAAACAAGATCCAACCAGAGATCACACAACAAAAACCTAACGGACCTATTCCCCAAGGTTCCAGAAAGACTCGACCAGCTCTGATACCACTCTGTAACACCCCCCCTTGGGCATTACCTCGTAAACACGTGCGGAAATAAATTAAAAAGAAATTTGCTGGTTGCTTTCGGAAATATATTTGCTTTAGGTCATAAAACTTGGGTATAAAATTTGTTAAATGTGGTTACGATAAAATTTAAACCTATTTTAAAATAGTAACATCACATTTTCATCTATCATTGTATAGGTTATGGTCATATATACCATTTGTCATATGACCCAAAACCTAAGCCGTGATCGGCGTACAAACTTACAAACCTAACCTGACAACCTATTTATTTTAGAAATGTACTTGAATAAAAAGCTAGATTATTTGTACAAAAATTTTGACAGAGTCTCCTCTGTAATTCCAACGTCTCAGAATAAAAACACCTGCTGAAATATTTCTATTTTCATCCCAGAAGTCCCGGTCATACAAAAAAAACATAAAGACAATATTTTTCTGAAAATATTTACATAAACACACTATACCTGACCAAAATGAAAGATTTTAAATTTTTCCTCCAAAAGAAAGGCTATCCGAGCCATTTACACTCCATCAAAATAAAGGCTCTCCGAGCCATAAACATAATATTAACATTAATCAACGTCATCACACAACCTAAGCTGGTCGTTCTAAAAGATATTCATTGGTAAGACCCCTATGGTTCTCACAATTATACCTGACATTATACTTCTTCCAGGATTGGAAATAATATCCCCGAGCGAAACTGGAAACCTCTTCTGCATCTTCTGTTTGCGTGTACCAAGGTACAACAGCAAAACCAGAAAAACATATACATGCAAGGGTGAGATACCAATATATAGATTTAAACACGATAACTACATGCACGACTCTCAAATACCATTTAACATGAATATTCAAAGATAAACAATATATTTATCAAAGGGTTTCATACCCGACAGTAGTAACCATTTTAAAAACCATGACACTTCAATATTCATCAACTAACTTTGATACATAATCTCCGGAGCTCCAACCAACAAATAAATGAGCTGATCAGGCTCCAATTTCCAAAAAAGGCAGAATCAGTGCCAGATATGACAAAGTTCAAATAACCTTTCCATGGTCCTAAACAAGGCAAAGTGGTGACTACGTATAGCACATGGTTTTCGTGGTCATATATCCATCAAGGCATAGTGATGCAAACGTCATGAATACTTGCCATCGAGCATTCAAGTCCTATACAAAGGCACGTTTGCCCTGAAATGCATGCAAAGCGTTTTGTTCCCGTTGTTTTCTTTGTGTTCAATCTTTATGTGTCGGAGCTAAAAGTCTCACGACCACATCACCATTTTAAACTTTCAAGTTTAATACCTCTTTCAAACCATGATTGACTCCAAGTCAAAAGTGTGCAAATCACGAAATCTGGACTGATGCCCCAGTCTTAGATACATAGATTTTAGTGCACAAAACCAAATATACGGTTTATAGGACATTTAGTCCATAACTTCACCTTTCGGACCCCAGGCCCATATCATAGAACACTAGAACCCCGACGTCTCGGCTTCTAGGTTCATTTAAACCATTTTCGTTCTGTGAAATAAAAAACAAAACCAAAGTTTCCTCAACTTATCCAAGTTGACGGAAATAACTCGTTGTTTACCGAAAATCCTTTTATGTTGGAAATTCGTTTTGTAAACTTGTCAAAAATCCCTTAAAACTCATTTTGTTCAAAACTCATTAATTTGAACTTGGAAACCTCATTTGAGACAAATTCTCAGTATTACTCAATATTACCCTTTTTAAGAAATACTTTCGTAAATATTGACGGAATTGTTCGTCGTTTGCCGTTTTAAAACGTTTTTAGGTCAAAACATGACTTTCATAATAAAGTAATTTCTCTAACACTGTAATAAAATTATTTTTGATTTTGTTTGGAAAAGACAACATAACTGAAATATTTTCAAGATGTCGTCCTCACTATTTACTCATAAATCACTATTTTCTCCAAAACATCATCAAATATAAATACTTTCAATATTTTTCTTCCATAAATCAAAACCTTTAAATTTCTCCTCAGGCCTTTTCAACGCTTTTATCTTTAATTTAATTGAGCACTAACCAATGTCAGGCTTCTTAGTCAATCAACCAACCAACCGATAATCCATACATAGCAGATATCTATACATCACAGCTTAATCATGATTTCACAGAAAACATTAAAAACTACATAACAGTCATAAAACAACTTAATTTGACACCACACATTCCAACATATAAACTCAAATACGACACACAAATAGCATACAATTACCGAAAATCCCTCAGACAATCTCCCCTTACCTTTGTAGACCAGAAAAGACCCTTTATCTTAGATTCCACAACTTAGTCCATGTCCAACGAAACTTCACAAAACTAGATACCCACTAACAACTTGAAGCTTTGTAACACACCAAGTAACTCAAAACAATTTCTTAACATGAAGTTCATGTTTCCTCTAAACCAGAGCAATCACAATCAATATCCAAGAGAGCGTCCAAGCACATTCACAACAACCAAGCAACATAAAATTAATAACTTGATATCAAACATACTATCTAATAATTTCAAACATTCAATTCAATAAAAACAGAGTCAATTTTCCAATAAATCAATTTGGGCAAAAAGGGCCCATCATAAAAATTGGGGAAACTTTGCTTTGCTTAGAGAATAATGAAATTGAACTTAGAAATCTCAAATTAAAGCTCCTAATTTGAATAAAACATAGTTAATTTTATAGAAACACAAGCAATTTCAAATAAAATCAAATTGGGGTTTAGGGTTCCTAAACACAATTTGGGGAAAGCTCATTTGATCAAAAGATAATAAAATTAGTTTAATAAAACACTAATTTATAATCCCAATTGCATAAAAACATAGTTTAATTTCATATTACAACACGAAATCAAGGAGTTAGGGTTAGGGTTTGTAACTGAAATTTGGGGTTTCTTGAAAATAGGCAAGGTATAGTGAGGAAATCACCCACCCAACCAAGAGAAAGAAGGAGATGGTGGCTGGAGAGTGATCTGGCGCGGCAGTGGCGGCTGAGGACGGTGGCACGATTTCTGGACAGCACCAAAGATCCAAAGAAAACAAGAGTCAAGCTTTAGGGAAGAAGGAAAGAAGGTTCAACAACACATAGAGTGGAAAACCACCATTAATGGAGGCAACCGGAGCTTACCGCAGTGGAGGTCACGTTTTCACATGAGACAGGGGGCCGCTTTGTGCGGGATGACGGCCGGATGCAAGCAGGTGGAGGCACGCGGCTTCTCTGTCTCTTCGGCTAGCAGCGACCGGGACGGGCTGGCCGGCGGTGGCTGGTGTTGGAGAGGGAAGGAGATGAAGTGTGAAGGGAGGAGGAAGAAGAAGAAAGGGAAGGGAAAAAAAAAAGAAAGAAAAAAAGAAAGGAGTAGGGGAGGGGTATCGGGTGGGATGCGTGAAATGGGGGAAAAAATTTGATTTGTATATATGGGTATAAAAAGAGTGGTAAATATTAAGCCTAAAAATAAACATGTTTTGGGATTTTTGATCTAAAAATAACGTGTGACAAAAATATGATTTTAAAATTTAAATTAGAGTCAAGATTGATAGTTGAACGGATCAACTAAGAAAATCAACGGTCCAAAATTTAATCTAAGATAAATTTTAAACCAACATATTTTCAAATCTAAAATTAAATAGAGTCAAATAGAAAAATAATTTTCTTTCAATCATAACATTTAAAATCTTTTTTCTAAACAAATACTACTAGTGACAATAACATAATATTATTGTCTAGTAATCGTGCCAACACTGACATAAGACAGTATTAACGCACTCAAACATAACTTTTAAATGAGTAATTAAAATTACTCAAACCAAATCACATAAAAAAAATAAACATATACACATATTTACCATTGTTGAAGAATAGTAAAAACCGGGGGTTACACCCACCAGCTTATGAAAATAAGCCCAAAACAACTTATGAGATGATATAAGTTGTTTTAATCAGTTATGCCAAACACATGGCATAAGTACTTACGACATAAAATAAGCTAAAATGAGTTTAAATAAGTTTTTCCAAACATCCCGTTATATGGAGAGAGGGAAGAAAAAGAATGAGAAATAGGCAAGTGCATTAGTTGCATGTGAATAATTGTCTTTCTGATAACATTATTAAATTTTTTTGATGAATAACATTATTTTTTTAGTCTTTCATATATAAATAATTGGCTTCCACTTTTGTCTGTATCTAAGCGTGTCACACTTGCATTAGTTGCATATGAGCGATTATTATTTTCAATTTATATATCCTACGCTGAATTGAATAAATATATCATATAGACATATACACATGTGAGAATGAAATAATAAAATTGAAAATCCAAGCTTTCTATATGCTGCAAAAAAATATTGATTCTATCCAAAACTAAGAAAGTAAATGAAACCCCAAGCAAACTCCTCAGCATCTCACATGTCGCAATCACGATAACCATATACATATAATGTCCCAATCACTTTATACTTTTATTATTCCCTATACTACTTTTACATAACTGATTCTTTTTTCTTAATTCCTTTGGATTTTTTGCCTCAAAAAATTGCTTTGGATTTCAAATGATCAAAATTAAGATAGATTAAAAATATAAAGCTTTTTCAATATTCATTCTTTTAATTAGTAAAAGCGGTTCATCGCAATAAAAATAAATTGCGTCTCCAACTGAATTTTACCTACAACACAAGATCACATATTTAGAAATAATCACTACTTTAGAAAAGAGTCACTTTGCGTATGTTTGTTTGTGTGGAAAATTATGTTGCTCCACAAATCAGAAATAAGAAAGAACATCATTGTTATGTTTCACACACAATCTCAATCAATAATACTTTCCTTTATCATAGAAAGCTCTCAATTGATGTTAGAGTTACAGAATAGCTTAACCTTTACAAATGATTATCAACCCTATTAGTACATCCCCGTCTCGATCGTTACCTATCACTTACATATCAGCTGGCATAGTCGTGCAAGTGATCGAGTAACCGAGTACTCCACGATCTCAAGTGTCGTCTCGTGCATAACTATTATCTCTCAGCAAGATTGATCGAGTTGACCAAGTTGACTTGACTCGTCTTCTTGTGAAGTGTGGCCCAATCCTCGGCCCAAAGATCTCGGGTATCCGACGGGACACCACCAAAAACACAATTTATCTAACTATCACCCAGTTGTTCGAGGATTAGTCTCTAAACTTTGTAGATATACTTGGTTAAAGACCAAAAATCAATATTTAAGAAAAATCGGCTTCCTGCCGGTTCAACCAACATTTTATTAATTGTATACACTTAATGTTGAATTGATAAACAATTGGATTTTGATCCTCTCATGTTGGAATTCAACATGAGGGGTTATGTTGGGAAATCTCACCATTAAATTTTACTTATATATTTTCTAAGTGGGATTCATCAATGAGATTTAATAATGAGAGCCCCACGTGACTCCCTCATGTTACATTCCAGAGGATGCAAATCATAAACAATTAATAGACCTAATAATTATAAGATTTTTCTAACATGTGTAACTTTGCACATCATAAAATAGAAATATTGTATTGAAAATAGTAGAATTTAAGTTTCTAAAGAATTGAATATATAACTTTCAATACAACATTTTTATTTTTGGGTTTCTTAACATATGCAAAAGTGGATAATTATATAGATATAGTACATATTATCTTATTAATTAATTACTCAACACTAATAATAATTAGTTAGTTAGTATAAAAATGTGTACATAAAACTCGGAACATAAACATATTTCAGACAATTTATTACCACTTGTCATTAGGACAAGTGTACAACCATTCCACTGAGAGTAAAGTACACACACAATGGCAAACTCAGTCACCAACGACCAAAACGAGATGCCAACAACAATCACAACCCCCCTCCTCCGCCGCAACCGGTGGCTCCCCTCCACCATAAAACTCAAAACCACCCTCTCATCTGAGCTCTCCGGCGCGGTGGGTGACTTAGGAACCTACATCCCCATCGTGTTAACCCTCTCCTTAGTAAACAACCTAGACCTCACCACCACCCTCGTCTTCACCTCACTCTACAACATCGCCACCGGTCTCCTCTTCGGTCTCCCGATGCCGGTCCAGCCCATGAAGTCCATCGCCGCCGTGGCAATCTCCGAGACTCCGCCTCTCACCATCCCTCAAATCTCCGCCGCAGGACTCTCCGTCGCCGCCGTCCTCCTCATCCTCGGCTCCACCGGCCTCATGTCTGTCCTATATAGATATCTTCCTCTTCCTGTCGTTCGTGGCGTTCAACTCTCTCAGGGACTCTCTTTTGCTTTCTCCGCTATTAAATATATTCGATATCAACAGAACTTGGCTACGTCCAAATCGGGTCCTCCGAGACCGTGGCTTGGTCTTGATGGCCTCGTCGTCGCTCTCGCCGCCGTGGCTTTTCTTGTTCTCACCACCGGGGCCGGCGTTGATGACGTTCGCGAAGAACAAGGACAACAAGAAGGTGTCGTACCGTGTTTTTATTTTATATTATATTATCAATCTGGCTGCATTAATCAATTATTTAAAATTATTTATGAGATACCAACGTGGTGTGGCACGGTTGGTAGATAACCGAGAGACTCATGTGTACGAACAAACATCTATTGAGAGAGATAACCATTAAATTGATTTCAGTGTCTCGAGCAATTAGTCTCCGACTCTCTGCCAGAGATATCCGGATTTGCCAAAAAATAAAATTATTTATGAGATGATAAAGGTTCAGCACAATTGTTAGATAATCGAGTTTCTCATTCCTCATGTTGTGAATGAGGGACTCGATTCTTGTCGTGTGTTGCAAAGGTTTTGTTGGGTGATCTCTACATCTCAAAAGGTTGTGAGTTCTAATAAGACCCGACACATTGATTGGTAACTGGATTACTTAAAGCATATTGTGAAGAGTTTGATTCCTGCAGTGGGTTGCAAAAAATTTGTTGGGAGATCTTTACGTCTTAAAAGGGTTGTAAGTTCCAACAAAGCCCAATAACACAATTATTAGATAATTGAGTTTCCTAACCATGCATGTTAATTGTTGTGGGTTTGATTCATGCTAGCAAAG
Source organism: Sophora flavescens (assembly GCA_030762895.1). Lineage (NCBI taxonomy): Eukaryota > Viridiplantae > Streptophyta > Magnoliopsida > Fabales > Fabaceae > Sophora > Sophora flavescens. The sequence goes on from CM061070.1 coordinate 11,133,064, forward strand.
GTTTTGTCGGGAAATACATGATCTCGACGTCTCAAAAGGGTTCGGGATATTTTTGGTGCATGAAAAAAATATATTTACTAGATTATTAATAATATTTATTATAAAAATATATATTTAATTATAGTATATAATTAATTTGTCGAAATTATATTGGATTTTGACATGTATGATCTGGTTCAGGTGTTGTTGATGAGAGGAACAGGGTTCGAAGGAGATTGAAGATTTTATCAGCTATTCCTTCAGCTCTGATAGTTTTCTTATTTGGGTTGTTGCTTTGTTTTATTCGTGACCCTTCTATATTTAAGGATCTTAGGTTTGGTCCTTCAAAAATTTCCGTGGTTCCCATTACCTGGGAGGATTTAAAGATTGGTTTTTAAATGCTGCAATTCCTCAGATCCCTCTATCAATCTTGAATTCGGTTATTGCGGTTTGTAAATTATCTGGTGACTTGTTTCCTGATAAAGAGGCTTCAGCTATGAAGGTTTCAGTGAGTGTGGGGCTTATGAACTTTGTGGGGTGTTGGTTTGGTGCTATGCCTTGTTGCCATGGTGCTGGTGGATTGGCTGGACAATACAGGTTTGGAGGTAGGAGTGGTGCTTCTGTTGTGTTCCTTGGGGTTGCAAAGTTGGTGCTTGCTTTGGTTTTTGGGAACTCTTTTGGAAGGATATTGGGTCAGTTCCCAATTGGGATTCTTGGGGTGCTTTTGTTGTTTGCTGGGATTGAGTTAGCAATGGCTGCTAAGGACATGAATACAAAACAAGAGTCTTTTGTCATGTTGGTTTGTGCTGCTGTTTCTCTCACTGGATCTAGTGCTGCACTGGGATTCTTTGTTGGCATTGTACTTTACTTGCTGCTCAAATTGAGGGAGGTTGATTGTGGTTGTTTTTCGGGGCTTACCACATCCAACAAGACCAAATCTTGTTTGGATGAGGAAACTAGCTTAATTGGCTAGAGAATTTGATTCAACTTTTGTTAATGAAACTTACAAATTGGGTGAAAGGTCCTGAATATTTAAATGATCACCTAATTTGTGATCATGTGGTAGCTTGTTGGTTTCAGAAGTATATATCTCTTTTTCACCTTCCTCATTGCAAGGAGTCTTTCTGTAATGTAATTGTGTTGCTATTATGTTTCAGATTGAATGTACTATATATGTATAATTATAGATATTCATCCATTTCATCAATAAAGTGTAACTACTTTTTGCCTGTGTTGCTTTAATTCTGGTAAACTACAGTGTCCGTGGGACTGGGGAACATTGTTTCATAGAATCTAACTGAAGATACTTAGGACTTATAATTCATATTTTGTTGTTTCCTTTGTTTGGACGGACACGCTTTAAGGACTCTGATATTTTTTTTTTGGGTTAAAGTAATCTTTTGGTTCCTATATATGATACTGATTTTCAATTTGGTCCATATACGTAAAAAATTATCAATTTGGTCTCTATATGTGACACTGATTTTCAATTTGGTTATCACTGCTAATTGGTTCCTATATAAGAGGGACCAAATTGTAAATTATTATCACATATAGGGATCAAATTGAAAATAATTGTCACATGTAGGGACCGATTTCAAATTTTTTTTGTTGAATTGATCCCTACATGTGACAATAATTTGTAATTTGGTCCTCTTATATAGGGACCAATTAGTGATGAGGACCAAATTGAAAATCAATGTCACGTGTAGGGACCAAATTGATAACTTTTTACGTATAGGGACCAAATTGAAAATCAGTATCACATACAGAGACCAAACCTATTTTTTTTCTTTTGGACGAATATCAATCATTTGTTTTTCTGGTGTAAGCTCATTGGTTTTTTTAATATTATAATCTTGTGAATGTTAGTCACTGTCTGTGTGACTCAATTTCTTTTCTTAGTGCAAAAAGGGTAATTGCGGAATTTCGATGTCTATGTTTTGGTGTTTATTAAAAATGTTTTTAAATTTATACTATTTAATCAATCGTGCCACTACACCAATATGTGATTGGTCCAAATGATAATGAACTTGGGCCCTTTAAATAAGTGGTCAGGGATTCGATCGCTGACTCTTGCGAATGGAGAAAATCTGGTTGGGAGAGATCAACCCTTCAATATCAACCAGTACCTCGAGAGATTAGTCTTCGCAGTTGCACGTGATGGATAACCTGCGAACAAAAAAAAAATCTGCCAACTACCACTATTTTGTGTTCACACCAGATTTTTTTAGTTGGTGTCATAGGTCAATAGATCAGAATTGCAATTTGCAAATCATTAAAACAAAAGGCAGGGCCCAACCAACATACAACAGAGCAAAAAAAAAAAGCTCGCATATTGGATGATGGGTGTTATGTTACTTATGTACAACTTTACAATGAGGGCAATTAACCTCTAATTATTTTCCTTGGGCCATAATGTTTTTTAAGGTCCATTCATGGAAATGGAAGAATATAGGGCTCTTTGTTTGCCCGTTCTGGCGTTTAGATATCCAAATAATTACAAATTTCAGATTACTACATTTTACCAAATTTTAATTTTATTTTGTAATTTGTGGCATATGCACTCTTGTTCTTAAGAGGCTTTAGGATAATGAAAGGGAGTTGGCACCTAACTTGTTTCTGAAGATATGATGATTATTGTGTTTTCCAAATCATATATATATATATATTTTCTATTAAAAGTTTGGAAAGTAGACTTTTTATCCACCACACCAATTCCAAAAGTTAAGCAAAGCTTCTTCCACCACCAAGGACGGCTTTTACATTAATCCATCAGGCGTTCAATAAATCTATGGATTAATACCTCATCCACGGGATGGGAGAGCACTTCACAGTTAACTGGTTACATTTCACACAACAGTTTGTACAATATATTTTTTTGTTTAGCAGGGTGTCCTCGATACTTTGTACATTTGAGTGAAAATTACATTCTTCTTCTCAAATATAAAAATTATATATAAGTCCTTATTTAACCGTTTAAGTTTTAAAGAAAGAGTTTAATTTTTTTAGTATAAAGGTTTTTACATTATCAACCAATCACAAATTATGTTACGATGACTTTTAAGGTGAATTGGATAATAATCAAAGTTTTTCAATGCGTGTCGATTTTATATTGGTTGACAGTATAAAAAAATCTTTACAATGATAGTGTATACCGATTAAACTCTAACAATAATATTGATTTGTGAATATATTATCAATTGTCATTGAAAAAATATTTTACACTGGCCGTCTATAAAATTAAACTGTATATATATAATTTTGGATAGCACAAATTATTTAGCTGTATGTATTAATCATAAAACGTATAATAGTATAAATGGAAAAATATTCATCTCACTATTTTTTTAAATGCTAATTATTTATCATCCTCTCGTTTTTATTTCTGTATTAAAAATGATTTTATCTGTAGTTATTAAGACGGTGTAAAAAAAAATTAGGTATAAAGAAGAATGACGTATATCGGATAAAATAATTATTATCCTATAAAAAAAAAACCATGCGCTCTGCTATTGTATTTACGTAATGTATGATTGCATACGTGGTTGATAAATATGATTTTGGGTGAAATTAATTTTATAGAATTGATTTTAATATAATTGAGTTTGAAATAAAATAATTTATGTTTTAACTTTTTTATTTTAAAAAAAAGTTTGATATAAAACTTAATGTAATTTTTCAATTCAAAAGCAGAAGTTTTTACTGGAATCAATTTTGAATACAAAATTACTTCCACAAATATATTACCAAACACATCTTTTTTTACGAGAATCATATTTCACAGATAAAAACACTTCTGATATCTCTGAAAATAAAATCAAACACACGTCACTACTATAGTCAAACCACTATATATTGTCTTTCGTTGGTCTTTATTAATTTTTTATTTTAATTAATTAAAAAAAAATCAACATAGTAAGTGGATCTGAAAGAGGCAAAGAACAAGCATACCCGACAGCTGCTACTACTACTTCAAGTCTTTACTTCTTCACCTTATTTTCTTCAGCATATTCCATGTCCAAATCATTTACAACACTCACATTTGAAATTGGGTTACAACAAAATACCGGAACTGTGATTTGTGTGTGTCTGATTCAGGTTCCTCCTCTCACTCCTGTTCTTTATGTATATGTTCTGTTTTTTTTGCCATGCTTTCTAACTACACCTTGACCTTTGACTTTTATGACTTTGTTTCTTCTTTTTAGATCTTCTCCTGTTGAATGTGATCTGTGCTTGATTTGTGTGCTGGCTGCATGTTGGTAATGAAACTCTGTTTCCCATTGAATTTTGACAAGAAAAGGCAATTGGGTATGCTAGTTTCTTGAAGTTTTCAATAGAAAGTTGTTGAATTTTGTGAGTTGGCATCATGAAGTTTCCATTTTCACTAGCTATTTCTCTTTGGTCTGTTTGTGGCATGTTGGTAATTGGTCTTGCAAATTCATACTTCCCTGAGGGTGTGGTGTATCCTTTTGAAAAGAATTCCCATGTAACCTATAAGTATGATCGAATCGATGAAGTTCAGAAACAATGTGCATCTGTTTTATCTGCTTCATCTGAATTGAGATCTGAATATAGTGGTGTTACTGGTATGAAAGGAGAGCTTTCCTTTGTCAATGGGGATTGGATGCAGGATGGGGGTAAATTTCCCATAATGCCATTCGATGCCGTGAAAACTCGCGGGGCTTTGTCTGAAGATCATACTCCATTGAAGCTGGCCTCTTTTTGGGTAACAGATGTTGATCATGACCGTCGATTGAAGAAGTCGGTCCCTGTGAATGCTTTCATGGTGATAGGTATTACTAGAGAAGGTACTTTTGTGGAGACAGCTAATGATGCAAATTTTCAGTTATGGCCTGGCCATTCTCAGCTTTCAATTACCTTTCAAGGGGTTTATGCTGAATCGAAGAAAAATGGTGGGGAAAGGGTGTTGTGTTTGCTTGGGAACACTATGCTTCCGACTCGAGAGGCTGGTCCCGCCAATCCATGGGACTGGATGAAGAATCCTGGTGACATACCTCTGTCAGAAGATGATCAAATTCTTCTAGTTCTTCGCTATCCCATGACATTCACATTAACCAACAGGATGATCAGAGGAGAGTTTAGAAGTTTGAACCGTGAGTCGAATCCTAAATACTTTGATGTGGTTCACATATCATCACAGTTGGGAAAAGCAGCAAAGTACACATTTGGCTCACAAAATATTGTATCCAAAGCATGCAATCCATACCCATATAAAGATAACATGACAAATGTTGGTGGCATTGGTGTATATAAAGGGGCAAGGTTTTGTGAAATCCTTGAAGAAATTACTAGAGAGCAACCTTTGTATGTTGTGCCAAACTGGAGATGCAATGGTACAGATGATTTCTGCAGCAAATTAGGTCCCTTTTTGTCAGATAAGGAAACCAAATTAACGGATGGAGGGTTTCAAGATGTCAAACTCTATATGCAGGATGTTATTTGTGACCAAGCAGCTACTAAAGGTAATACTGGTTCTGCTAGAGTATCCACAGTTTTTAGAGCAGTTTCTCCATTAGAGAATCAGTATATCGCAGCAAAGAGATCCGGGCCTAGCAACGTGTCTCTTGCCGCCGAAGGGACCTGGAAGTCTTCTAGTGGGCAGCTTTGCATGGTTGGTTGCCTTGGATTCATTGATGCCAAAGAGAGTATATGTAATACTCGGATCTGTTTGTACATACCTACCACTTTTTCCATAAAGCAGCGTAGTATTGTTTTGGGAACTTTGTCTCCCATTAATAACAGTAGTGCCTTCTTTCCTCTATCATTTGAGCAGCTTGTGCAACCTTCAGAGCTCTGGAACTATTTCAAATTCACTCATCCAAATTACAGTTACTCTAAGACTAATTTGGCTGGCACTATCCTGGAAAAAGACGAGCCCTTCAGTTTTACAACTGTTGTTAAGAAATCATTGCTAACATTCCCCAAACTTGAAGATAATGAGGCGTTCGAAGATAGTCTGTCACTTCTTTCAGAAGATCTCACTTTTCATGTCTCAGGTTTTCCTGATCCTATTCCTAATAATGTCCAGGCCCCAAGAGTTGACGTTCAAATGGAGATTCTCTCTGTTGGTCCCTTGTTTGTGGGCTATTGGTATGCTCGAAACGGTTCAACATGGGAACAGGAAACACCATATCATGCCAAGGCTGAATATACAGAAAAGCAGCTTCTTATAAATGTATCTGCACAACTCAGTCTCACCGGAAAAGATTATGGTAATTTTTCTGTGCTTTTTCTGGAGGGTCTTTATGATCCACATGATGGAAAGGTGTATCTAATTGGTTGCAGAGATGTGAGAGCATCATGGAAGGTCTTATATGAGAGCTATGATCTCGAGGCTGGACTCGACTGTTTGATTGAGGTGATTGTGGCTTATCCTCCAACTACAGATCGGTGGCTAGTGAATCCCACTGTTAAAATTTCTATAGTAAGTCAAAGGACTGACGATGACCCCCTTCGGTTTAACACAACGAAGCTCCAAACTTTTCCAATCATATACAGGAAGCAACGCGAGGATGTCCTCTCACAAAGAGGCGTTGAAGGGATTCTTCGCATCCTGACGCTTTCATTGGCAGTTGGTTTCATTTTAAGCCAACTGTTTTATATAAAGCATAATGTGGATTCTCTTCCATACATATCTCTTGTTTTGCTAGGTATTCAAGCACTTGGTTATAGCATTCCACTGATCACAGGTGCAGAAGCTCTTTTCAGGAGAATGGCTTCTGAATCTTATGATGTGTCATCTGGTGAACTTCAGAACAGTGAGTGGTTCAATGTCATTGATTACACTGTGAAACTGCTTTTGATTGTATCGTTGCTACTAACTCTGCGGCTTCTTCAGAAGGTGTGGAAGTCTCGCATCAGATTGCAAACACATACCCCTCTTGGATCACTCTGTGTCCCCAGTGATAAATGGGTATTTCTTTGTACCTTCATCATGCATCTGATTGGCTATGTAATTGTTCTAATAATTCATGGAACAAAGACCAGCCAAAAGGCTCTTAGAGCAAAGACATATTGGATTGATGGACAGCATTCTCATTCGCGGCCGGTTTGGGTAACAGAGTTGGAAGAATATGTAGGTCTCATCCAAGACTTTTTCTTGCTTCCTCAAATTATTGGGAACTTAATCTGGCAGATTGATTGTAAACCCGTCAGAAAACTATATTTTATTGGTATCACTCTGGTCAGACTTCTTCCTCATGTATATGATTACATTCGAGCTCCAGTTCCAGATCCTTACATTTCTGTGGACTCCGAATTTGTCGATCCAAATTCAGATTTTTACTCAAAATTTGGGGATATTGCCATTCCTGTGACTGCAGTTATACTTGCACTTGTAGTCTATATTCAACAAAGATGGAGCTATGAGAAGCTGAGTCAGATTCTGAAATTTGGGCAGCATAGGCTTCTTCCAAGTTTCAGATATGAGAGGTTGAAGTCTTCTGAAACTGAGCTAGTTCCTGGTATTAATGGTGGTGCTGCAAATGAGAAAGAGCATGTGGATGTAGAATGATGTAGACACTTTAGAATCACTGACAGAAGCTGTTGTAAACATACATGAAAAGTAGGGAAGAGTTTGGGTGGATGTACTATTATGTGTGAGAAGTTGAGTTACATACGAAATAATCAAGTGAATTTTTGCTGCTTAATTCTCCACTAATGTTCTGGCAACTCCTAACTTGCTGTACTTTAACAAGATTGAGGTATAAGGTTTGAGGGTGTTTGTTTATTTGGGTCGATTGAGGGATTTGATGCAAGAAAGGTTAGGAAGTTTAATTAAGCAGAAAAAACATGATTATATAAAACATTAGTGGTTGAAACTATGTATAATCAAGGTTAGAACTTCTTGCATTGTTTGGATGAAACTATATAAAACATGATAAACTTTTGTCCGTTAATGGTTTGTGAATTTTGATGCCAATCGTGTCTTGATTTGTGGTTATTCCTGTATTGTAATGCTGTTAAATCTTTGAAATTGTATTTCCTTTTTGTTTCTGGTCTAGGTTACAACAATATCTGGATTCAATTTATGCTATTGTTGGCTACATGCGAACCATAACCTAATTCTTTTGGTAATATTTGCTGATATTTATTTGACACTACAATAAATATTTCTCTCATGGAACCACTTCTTTGGTTTATAATTTTACATAGTCGGCTGTTTTTAATCATTACTCTTATTTTAATCAGAGGCCCTACATAGGACTTGGATCTGGGTTTTTCATGTTTGGAAGCTTAAATATCTTTCAAGTTCTTCTAAATTAGGAAAACTTAATGTTCATAAAAGTTTATTGGGGAGGGTTTTGGAGAAAGGTCCTTTATTTCCCTCTCCTCATTTCAGAAAACTTCCCATTCAATAAAGGTGAGATTTAAATAACGAATTGCTACTCATATGTACTAACACATGCATTATTTCACATATACACAGTTTTCACTATCTGATTACTGTTAGCTTCATCTTATATTCTGCATACCTACACTTATTTTATCACCTATACTTAATGCCAGATGATGTACATCTAAAAGATGTATTACAAGCATTTTTCTTACTTTAAAACTTCTCCATCATAAAATATCCTATTATGACTTCTTAAGCATCTATTTTAGGCTTCACTTTGCCTTGAAGTTTTAAATTGTGGTCCATGATCACATTTGCAACTGCAATTTAAAATCATGACAGAGAAACAGATCACAACTAGGTCTTGGAAATGTAAAATAAATCATGTCAGCAAAAGGAGAAACCTTGCTTGAATAAAATGCACTCTCTGCTGCCAAACTTGCCTTAGACGGTTGGACCTTTTGCATTCAACTCTAACTAGATTCAGTCAGTACATGGATGAAGATTCAGAGCTTGTAACTGTTTAAATTTTAAAATATAAAGTCAAAACCATTATTGATTTAGATGCTTATTTGTTGTTTTAAGGTGAGACTAGTTAAACTACATTGTATAATGGCCCCGGTGAACCTTGTTGTATTAAGTTAAATTTCTAACAAACCTGTGATAAACATGTGCTTTTATCTGCATTTTAAATACAAACGAGCTTTGTATGAAGGGGCATATGATAGAAATATATAGACACTCTACATTACAAGCACTCGATTACATTACCCATGTCTGCATCGTCAGAAATTGAAGCTATCGGAATTTCAAATGTGAGTATTAACATCTTACATAGGCATGGCAACGAGGTCGGAAGCTACAGGAAAAACTTGCTTTGACTTATGATGGGGGTGGGGATGGGATAGAGATACCGTCCCGTCGTGTTATTTGATGTATAATGAAATGTTTCTAAAGTATTAGTTTCTTTTTAATAAGCAGTTAAAAGAAAATTAAGTTTAAGTTTCTGATTGATTGTTTTAATTATATGAAGGATTTATTTGTTTATTTTTTGAAAGTATAATTTTTGAATTGTTAATTTCAATTAAAGCCAAATAATTTTAAATTTGACTACTCATTGACAGGGGTGGGGACCCGCGAGAAAACCCGACCCCTACTAAGGGGTGGGAATGAGATCTATTTTCCAACTCCGAAAGAGGAGCAGGGCGGGATTGGGGAAGGTAAAACCCGCCCCCGTCTCGCCCTATTGCCAACCCTAACCTTACATTGGTAAGGAAATAGCCAGAATGAGGACTATATGTTTGAAGATCTATACATATTTTTTTAAACAAGAAAATCTATACATCTTAATACTTTAAGGTTTTGAGCCATTATATTAGACACATTATTGTTATAGGACCACACGTCATATATGTTTATATGAGTTACATTGAAAAATGTTTTAATGTTAGAATTATTTTTCTAATTCGTACACATAATTTTTCAAAGTTTTTAATATTTTCTATTGAAGTTCACCGTTGATACAAAAATGAAAAAAATTTAACCAGTAATCTCCCCTTTTTTTTTTTGGTGAATATGGTATAGACCCATTTAAACATAAAGAAATGTTGTTAATAGAACGAAAATGGTATTAATATAAGGAGAATCTGACCAGTGTCTTAAGGATAGTGATTAAGGATTTAAAAAAAAAAATTTACATGGAGACTTGATGTATTTTGTATTTTGAAATAGGGTAAACTTAATTTTATGCCGATCAGTGCCCTAATATAATGGTATGAATTGATAAGCCTCATAATTATAAATTCCTTCCAACCTAATTCCCAAACTAATTTTTTGTCTTTTCAGCAAGTTGCATGTGTGGGCACAATGAGAATAAAAGAGAAATAAATTTGGGGTGCCAGCCTCGCTGACTTTACATTTCACACGGCACAGGGTAGTATCTTTATATATATAAAAGGAAGTAGGTCTAGGATTATTTTAGGGTTGTCTAGGGGTATTTCGGTAATATGCTCTAAGGGCAAAATGATTATTAGGCAAGTCATGAAGGGGTATTTTGGATAAAATAGTTTTTGATCATTAATTTGGATAATAACTTCACCATTTTACACAAATAAATATGGAAAGCTATAATAAAAACAATTGAACCTTTATATGTCTAAATTATATACAATTGAAACAATTGAAAACAATTCGTCAACCTTTTTATAATAAAGATTCGTGAAAGCAATTGAAACTTTATATGTCTAAATCATATACAATTCGTGCAAACAATTGAAGATCCGTGCAAATGTCTTTTCTTATATTAATTCATATTGAAAATAAAATGAAATTCCAACATGTAAAAATAATATTACAAATTTTTTTAAAAAAGTGAACTATATGTTCTGAGTCTGGTACGGAATAGCAAAGAAAACAAAACTTAAAAGAAGATGAAGTGACACAAATGTTAAGCCCATAACTCTGATCAAGGAGCTTTAATTTGAAACTGCAAACAAGGGACTAAATGCCTCATTCATTAGAATAGAGGAAGAGGTTCGAAAGACCCTCTATATAACACATGCTGCAGCAGTCCAAAGAGGGGGAGGAAACATGGAGAGAGTTTAGGGAATAGGAGAAAAAAGAGCTGCATGTGGCTGGAATAGCAGTTTTTGAATTTCTATAAGCTATTTTCTTTTTGATTCTAAATTCAGTGTATCTCAACACTGTCAAACATTATTTTAATATCTTGTTAAATCGAACCCAGAAAGAAATTGAAGTCGATCCTCAGAGTGTCCGATGACAGATCTTACAACCATTGAGCCAAGAGGCTTGGTTATAAGCTATTTTCTTTCAATTAGCCATGAGCTAATTTACTCTTTGTATAATTTTTCTGATTATTTCTGATTAATATAATGTTCTGTTGTTCAATATTTCATTTTCATCTATACTATAATTGCAAGTTATGTAATTGTTGAGCATGACAAACGCCATCTAGAGACTTGGACGACCGGGGTTGAAGCCTTTTGTACATTATTTTCTTACTTTTGTATTAGCTGACACCTTTTGGATTTTGTTATACATTTACTCCACGTTGTTTTTTTGGTATAATATATTGGCCTGGCTACATGGAAAAGGTAAAACCAATTTTGAGGTAGAGAAGAGTGAATTCTTTTATTCTCATGTGAACAAAAACAAATTTGAAATGGGTTCGATCTGTTTGTAGGTAAAACACTTTCGAGGTTGAAGCAGAAAAAAGTGAGTGATCCTTTTGATTCTTTGTCAAATTGGGGATCTACAGGTATGTATTGGTAAAACGATTGGTAAATTATGGATTCCCGATACAAATTTCAGTGAATATTTTTTTCATCTTCTTACATTCTGAGATTGGAAGTTCATTTGAAGATGTTTTTTCTTTCGTCCATTGATTCTAATTATTATGTTAATGTATGGCCTTATCCTCATGAATCACATTTTTGTGTGACAGATTTGATTCTATATTGATCTTATCACATTTTCCTTGTTACGACAGCTCATAATGATTTCTGATTTGGTTTCCTTTCATTGGTACAAGTTATCCAAGTTTTATCTACCCTTCCTTTCGTTGGTACAAGCAGGGCCGACCCAAGCATGAAGCTGCTAAAGCAGTTGTTTTAGGCCTCCAAAAAAATTTCTAATTTTACAAGGATTTTAGGCCTCAAACTTAAAATATATTTTGTTTATGTTTGCTTTGTTATATACAATATATTTTTTGTCTCTCTTTAAGCATGGTTGCATACACACAACAAATATTTACATCAATCATAATAATTTCTCTTTAAAAATATGAAAAATTACAATTACAATAAAAATAAAATTTAAATATAATATTATTTTTTATTAAAATATTTTTATTAATTTTAAAAAGACCTCACTACAAATATTTATTTTAGACCTCAACATATATGTTGTGCTGACCTAGGTACAAGTTTTCTAAGCTTTATCTACCCTTCGTAATAACAAGATAGATAACACTAACGCATACTTATGTTAGTTTCAAAACATAAAATATTGGTGAGTGCTTCCGTACCCACAATAATTTTGGGGTATGGAACGGGTTTTTGTTCCCTGCTTTGCAGTGAGCAACAGTAGGTACTCCTTACTTAGTTTGGGCCGTTGGATCCGGATTCTTGTTGATCTATCCATTCATTTAGTTTTTCAATTAAAATTTTTATTAAATCTATTTTTCTTTCGTATTCTCTACAATCACAGTATTCACAATGATATTCCATGTGTTTATTACATGTATCAGTGGCTTCCTCTGTTAATTCTTGTATTAAATTCTTTATTCTATTTTGATTTGTTAAATCTATCATACTTAAATAGTAAACAAATTTTTCTATGTATAGAGTACTCATTATTAATTAGCTAGTACTTAGCTTTGATACCAATTCGGTACCACCCTATTAATTCTCATGTAGTGGTAGTAATTAGGCATAACTGGATGATTATTTTCATGCATAATTTGGGTTACTAATAATTCATATCCATAATCCATTATAGATTCATCTATTTCCATTATATCTTTGATTAGTTGGTCTCGCTTCTTCTTCACAAAATGCTAACTGAATTCTTTGTTGAATTTGTTTTAGATAAAGTTTTTCTTGCCAATGTTGGTGTTTTAATTTGTTAATTATTATTTGCTTACAATCTATGGGTATTTTCATTATCGTAATACTTAATATTTCTTGGTCCATTTTAATTATCTAATAAATCCCATTCTTCATATATATCAGATAACGATAGTCTATCATATTCATATTCAAAGGCTAATCATATTTCTTCCATATAATTCCATTCTATGTCTAACGAAATAGTTGCAAGATAATAATCTTCCTGTCTACATTGGGCTTTTATCTTTTCAATTATTAATTGTTTACAATCAATTGGTAAATCCATTACTAGTACGCTCATTATTTCATTTTTCTGTTTGAATGTCAAATTCGGAATATATTTCCATTATTCATTATCACTTTCCTCAAAAGGTGGTGCGCTTAGTAAGTAATTAGATGATGATTTCTGGGTTGAAGTCATTTTTTCTATTTTTTCTAATATTTGTCTTTTATATTTTTCTCTTTCATTCCTTATATTAATAAGTTCTTTTTCTTTTTCTATAACATATTTTTCTATTTGTTCTTGATTGTTGCCTTCTAAATAAGAGATTATAAATTCTTTCATAGTCTTTTTATCTAGATTTATTCTATTCTGATATTTTTCGTAAATATTTCTTAGTTCCTTTCCCCTATTCATATTCTATTTCTTAAATATTGGGCTAGATCTCTTACTTGGTTTGATAATTTATTTATATTTTCGTCTTTATCTTCTTCTGTTTCCGGGAAAGTAATTGGTTTAGGTGTCTGCCTAAAGCTTAGTGATTTTGGATTTCTTATTGAAATTCCTAATTCTGTTAAGTCATTTCTTTTTGGGTAATAAATTTTTCCTATTTCTTCAAACAATCTGGGTATATCTATTCTATCATTATTTCTAAACGTAATACTATGATGTGAGTTTGTTAGTGCATAATTGACACAATAAGTAATTGAGAAAATATTGTCTCCTGTTCTCATTAAATTATTTCTTAAAAATCTATGTTCTATGGTTAGAGATTGATCTAATCTTTGGGTATCTAGTGGTATTCCAATATTTGGGTGAATTTCAAATTTTAGTTTGACATAGGCTAAATTTCCTTCGATTACTCCTAATATTTTATCTTTAGGATCTGTTATTCTATCGTCCTTTAAAACTAATTCAATAGGTGAATCTATTCCTTCTTGAAAGGTTGCCTTAATTAAGACTTGTATTGCTCCTACATGAATATAACCTATTTTCTTTCTATGTGATTCCTTTTTTAAATTTCTTTTTAATTCAATTAATTTCTTCTTATTCAATAATTGGATACAGGTGTTTCCTTGTGTTTCGGATATATCTATTGGTGTTTCGTTAATTATTTTTCCATAGTATATTATATTTTCTTTCTAATTAAATCGTTTCATTATTCCTCCTAATTTTTTCATGTTTGCGTCTTTAGATAAATTCAAGTCCTCATTCTGAATCTTTTGAAATAATTTCGGATCTATTAAAATACTTCCTTCATAGTTTCCATCTTCCTCAGTAATTTGTAAATGTTCTACATCAGTATTATTAATTATTTCCTTTTCTATTTCAGACATAATTAACTTCTAGTATAGACTGAATAAAACTAAATGGGTTTTGAGTCATACCTGATCTGGGGGTTTGAAGTAATTCTGGGTTTCTTGGTCCACCGCAGCTTCCGTCTAAGTTGAAGTTTGAAATTTTGATGAGTAGTTGGTAGTGATGAAAGTAAGTAGTAATGGAGTAGAGGAATATATAAAAGTAATTTTATTTATAATCAGTGGTTTGGGTACATAGAACTGGTGAATCCACACTCAAGGATTCGCTAAGCAAAGCTTAGAACTTCTCAGAGAGAAGAGAGAGATTGAAAACTGAATTTCAGATGCTCTGCCTTTCTTCAGACTGAGGAGTCTTATTTATACACGCAGAGATACTAAGTAAATTACAGAAGTGTCCTTACATTATTATATTTTACAATCAATTAGACGCCTTAATAATTCATGCTGGCGTTATTGCTTACGTCATCCTCCAATAATGCTTGATGACGTCAGTGCTTACGTCATTCTTCAATAATGGCTTCGTCTGAGTCCTTATCGTCTTGTCGGCAGTCTTCTTTCTTTACACATCTTTCACATTTGTAATTGCCATTTTCCCTAATCATTGAGCACAAAGCGTCGAGGACAGCTGGCTGATAATTCATTGACAGTCCTTGTAGTGTGTAGAATGGTAATTCGAAGTTTGTCAGTAGTGCTAAATCTTTCTCCCTAATCAATTTTCCACTAGTCTTGCTGAGTAGCAGAGTATGTGGACATTTATACATGACTTTTATGAAAGAATCTTTACCAATCAATTGACATTGAGTAAAGATGCTGGCCAGTTGATTTGCTATTATCATAACAATCTTTTCTTCGCTGTATTCTTCGGCAGTAGGTTCATCTCGCATAGAGAAAGTATTATTACTTACTCCAATGAAGATTAAATTCTTTGTAGGTTGTTTAGTTGTAAAATCTGGGTAAGCTGAATATAATTTCAGGAAGATAGTTCTATCCTTTGCAACATTCTTTTGGTAGTTTTGGATGGCTTCTTTCAAATTATATGGAAATAATTTGATTTCTTCCAAGTCTTGGCTGAGGTAGAGACATTCAATAAGTCCAAACTGGAACATATTAAATGTGAAAATCGATGTTGCTCCAGGAGTAATTACGGCCTTGACTCCGAACATATTTCGGTTGACCATATAAAAACAATTAATCTTTTCTTTTTCGGACCAGTGGGTTAGTCTTTTTAGGTGTTCAAAAAATTTTTCTTTTGAAAATGATCTTTTCTTGAAGGAATTTGATAGTCATCAATGGAAGAGGGAATTCTTCCGAGTATTCTTAGTGAAGTCTTTTGAGCTGGTGGAGTCTTTATGGTTTCAGAAAAAGTCCTTGGGCCAAGATAAACGCCTTTGTCTTTGTCTTGTTCTTTCTGGTAGTCAATCAGTGCCTTCTCTGCTTCTTCTTTGGTTCGAAATCCTTTGTGATGGACTCCGGAAATTCCAATGCAGTGAGGGGCTGCTTTGTGCCATTCATTGTAAATTCCTGGATGTGGTCCATTGAAAATAGTGTACCATTTTTCGCTTGTGCTTTCCTGTACTTGTTGTTTAATACTTTTCATTGGGTCTTCTTTAATGGGTAGTCTTTGTAATTGAAACTTTAGTACTTCAATATTCGTTCTGATTAAGTCAAGCTCCATCATCTTTTGTTTCTCGAGTATTTCTTGGTATTGAATCTGCTTCAGTATGTCTTCAGTTGTTGATTGCTCCATTCTCTTGATAAGATATCTGCAAGAATATTTTTATCTCCCTTAATGTGAGAGATTGAGTAATTGTATTCGGCAAGTTTCATTTTCCATCTAATCAATCGTCCTTGTTTATAAGTTCCTTTATGATTTAAGTTCTTAAAGCCTGCAACATAAGTTGAGTCGGTTCGGACAATAAAGTCCTTATCCAGTATATAAATCCGATGTTTTTCCAACATACGGATCAAAGCCAATGTCTCTTTTTCATGAGTGGGATAATTAATCTCACTGTCTGAAAAAGTTCCTGACATATATCGGCACAGTAATTCATTTTTGTGTCCAGGGGATTTTGCTTTCATAACACCACCCCAACAGTCATTTGAGGCATCAGTCTCAATAATTATTTCATCATCATCCGATGGATGATATAGCTCAGGAAGATCCCGGCATAAGTCTTTCATTTTTATAATAAGTCTATTATCATCAACAGTCCATGTCCACTGGGCATCCTTCTTCAGCTTTTGTTGAAGGATCCTTCTTTCTGCTGCAAGATTTTTGATAAAACCTTCATTTGAAATATATGTTAGTAATCCAAGAAATCTTTGCAACTCCTTTTTATCCTTTAATGTTGTTGGAAAACTTTGAAGTTTCTCTAGTACATGTCGTTGCATTATTATTTTCCCTTTTTCAATTTCTAATCCTAAATAATTAATTCTATTTTGGGCTAGGACTGCTTTTTTCTTGCTTAAGACTATTCCATATTCATAACATTTAGTAAGAACGAATTCTATCTTTTTAAAGTGATCATCTAATCCTTTGTTTGAAAAGATTAATATGTCATCAATATAAATAAGACAAAAGTCTTTAAATTCTTTAAGAATTGAATCTATTCTCCGCTGGAAGATTCCAGGTGATTGCTTTAATCCCATTGGGAGTACATTCCATTCATATTGACCTTGATGGCAACTGAATGCTGTTAGTGCCTTCGATTCCTCAGTCAATCTAATTTGGTAAAACCCTGATTTACAATCAAAGGTGCTAAACCAATCCATGTTCCTAATTCTTTCAATAATCAAATATTTTCTTGGAAGAAAATAGGCATCTCCTTCCATGGAATCGTTAATTTGTTTGTAATCAATTACCATCCTTCTTTTACCTCTTTTTATTTCATTATGATTCTCTACGTAAAAGGCTGGTGCAGAGTGTTTACTAGTTGATGGTCTAATTAGTCCTTTTTTACACATTTCATCAATGTCTTTTGCGAATTCATCTCTGTCTTGTTTTGTGTAAATCATTGGTTTACATTTTACCTCTTTCGTGGGATCTTTTAACTTTAATTCAACCAATTCAGTATTTTTATTAATTCTTGGGTCTAGAGGGTTTTCGCTACAAACCTTTTCTAGAAGTTCTTCTATATGGGCTGGTATTATTCGATTTGGTTCTAAATTGACTAATATATGACGAATTTTTGTGCAAATTAAGCTAATAATCTCACCACGTTTCAGCTGTTGAAACTTTGATGAATAAGTACATGAAGAAGTATGGATAATTGGTATTTTGATAATTTCTCGTTTCTGTTTTTGATAAATATATGGGGTTCTCAAAGTAATATATGTTAAATATTGGCAAAACGGTTGATATAATCGTAAGAAATTATTGCCAATAATTATATCTATTCCTGTTTCTTGTTTATATATTGTTGGTATTATAAATATTTTCTCCTGTATTATCAAAGTAATTCTTTTTGCTATCCAATACAAAGAATGTATTGATCCGTCAGCAATTTGTATTTTCAATGGTTTTTCTAATCTTTCCCAATTATCAATCAATGCTTCTGTTGCAAGGCAAAGACTTGCTCAAGTGTCTATATAGGCTTCTGTTACATTTTTACTTTTCTCTATCAATATTTTTATATAGGTACTATTCGAATTCTCCTTCTTCTGAAGATAATTCATCATCTGTATATTCGTATATACTTATCTCTGAATCACTTAGTTCTTCTTCTAAGGGTTCTAATTCATATATTTGGAAGACTTGTTTTATTAATTTTGATTTTTCCTTAAAATCTTTTTCTTTCTTCTGAGGGCATTCATTAGCATAATGTCCTTCAACATTGCATATCCAACATACGCATTTTTTCTTTCCTTTTGGGCAGTATTTCCTTGGTGTTGATCTTTTTCTTCTAAAATATTTCTTTTTATTATTTTTGTAATAATTTTTCTTTCTAGAATAAGTCTTTCGTAGATTTGGTCTTTTGTAATATTTTTTCCTTTTTATTTTATTTTCACAGCCATATTTTCCTGGTTTTTCTATCTCTGGAATGTCACAACAAATGACATTACTTCCTCTGTTCAATTGTCTAATTGTTTCTCTATTCAAACATTGTTCTCTCAGTTCTTGGTATAAGAGTTTAATAACTCCTCCTAAAGTATTTGCTGTTTCTTCGGGTTTTAATTCCCAAAGTTTGTTAATTTTTGAATTTAGTGGATATGGTAATTTATCTATAAAGATATATTTATAGATTTCTTTAGATTCTTCATCTAGTTGATAATAGTATTTTTGATATTCACAGATAAAACTTTCTATCTGACACATATCACATATTTGCATTCTATTAAGGTGTGATTTGGCATTTTCAATTAGAGTTTTATTTGTCTTTTCTCTTTGTTCCATTAAATTATATCCTAAAAATTCTTGGTGTATTAGAGTCATTATTAATTTAACATAGTCTGCGCTATTATCTACCATTCTTCCGAAGTTAATCCATTCTGCATCTTTAATTCCTACTAGAAATTTTTGCACATTCCCTATTGTTTTGAATGTCACAAAATTTTTGGTTTCTATGAAGTTTAATTGTTTAAATCTTTCGTCAGTTAGGATCATTAGGATTATTTCGTTCGTCCATCTTAATAATACATCTTCTTTATTTCTAATACAATCAAGATCAAGTATATTTCCAGTATTATGGTATCGAGGTTTAAATTCTTCTTGAACTTTTGTCCATTTATTATTATTTTTCCTTGCATATCCTTTATTATACATAGTTTCTGTTTCATATTTATCCCAAGCTCCTTCAGGTGTATATTTATATTCTTCCCATTTTCTTTTAGGGCTTTTTCCACTATATTCGCCTCTTTCCATTTTTATATGGTTTTCTTCAGATTCTGAAGATGAACTATAATTTAAGATTATTTCTTCATTTTCATTATTTTCTATGTCCTTTTTATCAATCTTTTCGATATTGTGTATTTGATTATTTTCTTCTTCAACTATTTTGAGCTATTCCAATAATTGTTGAATTTCTTCTAAATCATTTGATTTTATTAACGTTTCCATATATTCTTCTTTTATCCCCTCCATGAAGATACTGGCGTAGGTATCCATGAAGACTCTTGTTCGGGTTCTTGTTTAATTATTATTCCTTTTAATTTTCTAGATTCTAAAATTTCTTCTAGTTCATTTTTCGTTATACATCTATTATTCTCTTCATATTCTAGTAGATTCTCTAGTTGTTCCAAAACAATTTTTATTTTAATAATATCATTATTATTATCTATTTCTTTTCCTTTATTAATATTGTTTAAGGTTTCTTTAATATTTTCTATTTCATTTTTTCCTTTTTGTATTTTATTGCAAGTGTAATTTGTAATTTTTTCTGTATTTTCAATTAATTGAATAATATTTTTATTTAATTCTTTTAATATTCTTTCTAATTCTTTGAATCCTGCTTCTGTTTCTTCGGATAATCCCATTATCCTATACAATTTTCTAATTCTTGTTTTAATCGTCTTATTCTTTTTCTAACAAATTCTTGGTGATAAATAATATATTCATTTGGTTCTAGTGTTTCTAATATTTCTAAGTATTTTCTTAATTCCTTAATATTTTGTTTTAAGGTTATTATTCTGTTCATTATTTTGGTGCGTTGGATGAAATCAATGGTTGTTAATCGTTATCGTTACCGTACCCTCTTATTATGAAGGGTACCGGAGAAATCTCCTAAAATATTTCACTTATAATATTTCATAAAATGACCATTTTCATATTTAAAATTAGTATCTAACCTAAATTTATCAACAATTACATAAATTCATTGATTATTACACGAATAATTTTATGATCATTTTTTTAATAAACTACTGTTTTGATTTTATATTCATTTAAATGATTTAATATCTTCATTTAATATTCAAATAATAGAATTATTATAGAATTGCTGTCAAAAAAATTATTATACAATTGAGTTTATATTAATTAGAAGTATTTTCATTTTATAATTAGACAACTTTTATGGATTTAATGTATATGTAGTGACAGTGTAAATAAGTTTTACGCAGTCATCCAATCATATCTCACCATATAGATATTTGTGGAGATATTTTGTGAAGCAATGTAACAAAGTGACATAATGATGAAATATGATTGGACGTCGGTGTAAAAAAATTTTACACTACCGATGTATATTTATTAAACTCATCTTTTATTATTAGTTTACATATTGGTACAAGTTTTTCAGGTTACATACCCAAATTTGTTCTTTAATAATAATAATCATCTTAAAATAACTTATATTGAATTAATGCAACTAAACTTATTCTTAAAAATATCATGAAAGCCATGGCAGTGCAAAACAATATTATTAGATATATGCTCCATTTACGTAAAAGAAGGAGACTTTTACATCATTGAATTATCTATCTGCCTTTGAAGAATTAATATATTATGGACTCAAACACATTGTATGAATTATTCTAAAACATATTCTAAAATACCATACAAATCCTATTTAAATTAGTAAATGATTTAGTAAAAAGAATTAGCATTGATTTAATATTTGATGATCTTCTTGCAGAAGTTAAAAAGGAATAACTTTATAAATTTAATGAAATTTATACAATTTATTTTTCAGGCAACATTCTCTTAGAGAAATATATGAACACTGATAAAGTAATAACAAAATTAAAGGTCCCTAAATCAACAATGTCTATTTAAATTAGTAATTTATTTCAAAAAAAAGAAGAATAAATCAATTATTTAGAGTTGATTTTGAAATTATTATAAAGAAAGATAGACTCCCGTTTGTAGCGGATTGATAATCCCAATTTATCATAAAAGATAGAAAGAGAGGCCCACGCTAAAAAAAAATATAAGGGAAAACTGAAATAGAAGAAAAAGTTAAGCAAGACAATAAATATGAAGATACAACAATCAATTTTGACTTGCAAGCACGGTTTAAAAAAATAAAATAAAATAAGTTGTGATTAATAATAATAGTAATTGGTTTTTTATATTTTAATTTTGTTTTTTTATTCTAAAATTTAAACTAACCTTCTACTAGCAAATATATGATTTGATAAAAAAAAGACAAATATATGAATGATATCAAATCATATTAGTTAATAAAACCACAATAAATTAACAATGCATATTTAAGTTAGTAACTTATTTCTTACCCTCGGAAATCAAAAAAAAAAAAAAATAGTAACTTATTTAAATTAAATGATTAAATCAATTATTCATTATTGATTCAACGATAAATTTTCTTTATATGATTTATTATAAAATTAGGGACCAATAAACTTAAATTGGAAATGAACAACTTATATTTAATGAGTAATCATGCTCATTTATTCAGGAGTTAAAATTAGTAGCTACATTTTAATATCTAAATTAACGGTTTCTCTTTTTTTTCCCATAAAAGAAAATTAACAATTTTTCTACCTGGTACAAGGTCGCACAAGTTAATATGCATTAATTACTTACTTTTCATTAATTTTGACTATTCTATTAAATATGATTCTTTGAAAAACCAATGATCTCTCCCTATTTATTTTTCCAATTATTACATATATGATTGTAAAAAAAATGGTTGGATTAAATATTCAATGAAAATATTTGATTAATTATTAAAGATATGATTAAATATAAAATTTCATGTGGCCTTCTCTGACAAATGACACTAAATTATTGAAGACTCTAAAATTATTATATTTATTGTTGTTTAGGTATAAATCATACTCTTATATCAATATATGGTTGATCCAAGTGATAAGGGACTTGAATACCTTAAACAAGTGATCAGGGGTTCGAATTCCGACTCTTGTGTATGGAGAAAACTTGATTGGGTGGGAGGGGAAAACCCACCTTATGTACCCAACAGATTCCCGACGGAGATTAATTAGTCACCGCTAACAACTTTTACTCTTACAATGACTTCGCCAACTCATGTTACATGTGAAATGGTAACTGTCCACAAACCCCCCCCCCCCCCCCCCCCTCTTTTTCAAAAAAGAATGTTCCCATTTTTAAACAATATGATTTACTTAATTCATATCACAATAATAGATTCAATCATTTCACTTCAAGTACCACTAAATTTCTCTTATACTTCTTTCTTCAACAATTATTTTCCTTCAAAATCATTACAAAAAACTATACATGAGTCCTTAATCATTTTTTTAAACAAATGGATTCACAAACACAATATAAAATAACAATTAAATTATTCAAAATACTAGAATACTCCGTGCAAAGTTAGGAATTAAAAGTTTAGAATAGAGGAATGACACTCCCCTTGCAAAGTTAGGAAAGACCATTAATCTCAAAAAGAATTTATAGTGAAATTTATATATAATTTACCAAGAAAAAAAAATTGAGAAACGAATCCAAGTCACAACGAATATAGACGAAAAGGGATTAACTAGATATATCAACCTCTATTGATGGATGATGGTTGTTTAAAACGAATAAGTAAAAACATACTTATTTTTAATTTAATAAAATATATTTAAACCTCAATTTATTAAATATTTAAAAATAAATATATTCATACTTACTTAATTTAAATGTGCTTAAGTGCTGACCAAGCTTCTGCCTAACGAAAGCTTCATAATTAAAGTGGAGAGCCTGAGAGCCATATGAACAGCAAGGGTTGGCTGTATAAGGTTAATGATTGTATTAGTTAGTTTGAAATTGGATGGGGGGTAACATTAATGTTTGCCGGACCATTTTGAAGTGTCTGTATGCTAAGGGATCGGGAACAAGATAAAAGGAAGAGGTCAATGCTATTGAAGACGTAGACAACACAACCAGATAGTCCTTTCGATAATATAAAAAACAAAATTATAAAACATATAGATTAAAAAAATATATTAAAATGAGTTAATTATAATTAATACTTATATGAATTTCAAAAAAACATCCATTATAACTTTAATTAATATTCTAATGACCTATAATTAATGACAATAATTAATAAGGATAACATTGTAAATAAACATTTAATATGTGTAAAAATTGATGCATGTTTCTTATATTTTGGATAAAAAAAAGGACTCATTTGATTCTTATATTGTGGACTGGAGGGAGTATCTTACATGACCAAAAATATATGGGATACACACGAATTTATTTTCTCAGAAATATTAATTGAGTTTAATTGATATATATTATCAGCGTAAAAAAATTTACACCGTTAATTATTCATAAATAATTTATATGTAATTTATAAAGTAATTATGATAATGATCCAAAAAAATTTAATGAAAATAATTTATAATTAATTGATAGCAAAAATAAGTATCGAAAAATCTTTGTCTCCTTACATAATTTTTCTCAACTATTCAAATTATTCGAAGTCTAATATAATTCGTGGATACTCGTACCAAAAAAAATCTCTCTCATCACTTGAATTAAACTACCAAAGAATTATTTTATTTTATTTTTTAGTTTTGACTTTTAAATGCACCTCACTCCTCCAAAGTCTGTATCCCCAATGAATTATGAAGTGGGTTTCATAAAGACATTATGTTTCCCTTTTATTCCCTTTTCCACGCCCATTGACAAAAATTTTCTCCAACGGAAGGAAACTCGTCGGTATGACAATAAGCCAATAACCTATTAATTTTGGATATAAATATGTTGTCCCAAAAAATTATCTCGATATCCCTACCAATCAAAAGCTGAGAATGTATATGAATATTAATGAGTTAAGATTTTATTTTATTAAATGATAAATTATAATTGATAAAAAACAAAGAATATAATAAGAAGATAGGACATGAATCTTCATCCATTAATTTTGCGGTTATTGTTTGACCCACGATAATGTTCCGAACCACTTCAAAGTCAAATAACTCACAACTCTTGTATGCATTTATATAAATGCATACAAGTTATGAGTTATTAATAAAAAAATGGATAATTAGTTGGCTTTTTTTGTACAAGATTGTACACGTTAAAAAAATTGATAGCTAACTCAACAAGGAATCTTGCGTATCATTGATGATGCCGGTTGCCTTAATAAATGTTGGTCAATTTTTTTTGGTTAGTTGATGGTCATATTAGCAAAAACGTGACATACTGGCACTCCTTAACAAAATTAGAACTCTACTTCAAGTACTAACTTACTTGACATATAATGTTTCAGGGGCTTTGTGTTAGGTCTAAAAACTTCAGACTAATGTGAAAACAGGAAATCTTTAGGTTACTTTAATTTTTGGTTAATGTAATATTTTGGTCTCTATACTTGACACGAATTCTCGATTTGGTTTCTATACATAAAAAATTATTAAAATGGTCCCTATACATACAGAAAATCTCCATTTGGTTCCTATACGTTACCCATTTGGTCCTTATACGAGCAAAAAATTATCAAATCAGTTCCTAAAATTTTGTACGACAGGGACCAAATGGAGACTTTCTGTATGTATAGGGACCATTTTAATAATTTTTTATGTACAGAAACCAAATCGAGAATTCGCACAAGATATATGACCAAAATGTTACTTTAATCTTAATTTTTTATTTTTATTTTTTGGTAAAAAGCATTGCCCAATTTGACTTATTTTCGTAACCTTTTCGGTTTCTATATTTATTTCCTTTTAGCTTCAATGAGCAATAATAATTAAAAAATATTTGCAACCACATAACATTGATTGCAGTCATTAACAGCCACCTTTTGTGTATCACTATCAACTATCATGGTATAAATTGGCATTCTTTCCCATCTCATTTTCATTGCAAGGAAAGCATCAATTGTTCATTTTCTTCATCTTCCTCAGTGTTCACATTTTCTTTAGCTCTCTCTCTTATGTATATTTCTACATAGAAGAGCATTGCTAGCTAGAAATTCCTGGGTTTTTTTGCACTTGTTGATAATATCACTACTTTTTTTTTCTGGTTTCCAACATTCCACTTTTTAACTGCATAATTAGCTTTAAGAATCAAAGAGGCTTCTGGGTTTTGTTGGGTTTGAGCTCAAGTTGCAAAAGTTATTGCGATTTGTGCATGTTTGGTTTTCAATTAAGAAGCTGCGAAGATACTATTAAGATAAATTATCTATAAAGTTCTTTTTGTGGCGAAAGTATTCTTTTGTAACGATAAATCAAACATAGTCGTTGTCTTTAATAATAAGAGGAGCAATGGAGGGAAGTGATATATACAAAGCAAGCAATAGTGTAAGAGTTAATAGTTCCACAGTTTGGAGAAACAGTGCAATGGAGGTTTTCTCAAAGTCCTCATCACGTGAAGAAAACGATGAAGAGGCTCTAAAATGGGCTGCACTTGAAAAGCTTCCTACTTACAATCGTCTCAGGAAAGGGTTGTTGACCACATCACGTGGTATCGCCAATGAGATTGATATCACTGATCTTGGATTTCAAGAAAGACAGAAGCTTCTAGACAGGTTGATCAATGTTGCTGAAGAGGACAATGAGAAGTTTTTGTTGAAGCTCAAGGAACGAATTGATAGGTAAGCATGCATTTTGAAATGCCATATATCTCTTGCTTTGGTATTTCATTCTCTCCTCTGTTCTGATTCTTAAAAGTTTGTTTTATTATCTTTCTTTATATTTATTAATTAGTTTATAATCTAGTTTTTTTTTTTTGTAGAACTAGGCTGGACTTAGTATATTGATGTGAGTGTGAGTGAATATAAATGTATTTCATATTTAGAGGTGGAGTAGACGTATATATGGATATCATAGTTATCGGGTTTTCTCATTAACCTACACATTGCGAATCAAATTTGATGTACCGAGTATTGTGTACTAGGTTCATTTTAAAGAAAGACTTATAATAATATAAAATATGAAGAACTGCATGCCTAATAACCCATGTATTGCGTACTCATATCGCGCACCTAGTAACTATGATGCATAATTGATAGACGTGTCAATTAGAGTGTCAAGTTTAGTTGTACAAATAATAGAGTTATTTATAATCTTTTTCTCTTTGGCATGTTTGTTTTTATGATTTTTCTAGAGTTGGGATTGATATTCCAACAATTGAAGTTCGATTCGAGCATCTAAATGTTGAGGCAGAGGCTTATGTGGGAAGTAGAGCTTTGCCATCTTTCCTGAACTTTGCTACTAATATAGTGGAGGTAATCTGTGTAGATTCTAGTATATAAATTTGTGTTTCTCAGTTAGTTTTGTTTTTAGTGTTATCTTTGTTTTGCAATTGGCCTCACTCATAATCTTTCTCTGTTTGGTCTTTCAGAGTTTCTTTACTTCTCTCCATATTCTAAAAAGCAAAAAGAAACATGTGACTATTCTTAAAGATGTTAGTGGAATCGTCAAACCTCGTAGGATGACACTGCTGTTAGGTCCTCCAAGTTCTGGAAAGACCACACTCCTTTTGGCCTTGTCAGGAAAGCTTGATCCAAGTCTTAAGGTGAAAATCAATTTACCTGAAATTTATAAATTTTTTTATAGGCAACTGTTAGTTGTTACGTTAGTTTTTCTCGTTTGTTAGGGTTTGAACCCCAGTCCTTCAACTCCTTCACTCCTTATACCCTTAGCTCAAACCAGTTGGGCTACCCCCTACCTTAAATTTAAAGTATTTATTGATCCCTTTCTTAGTCAAGTAGAAAATTGGTATTTTGTCATCTAAATTGGATGCTTGTGTTGTGTGTGTCTTCCAGCTATCTGGGAGAGTGACATATAATGGTCATGGAATGAATGAGTTTGTACCTCAAAGAACTGCTGCCTACATCAGCCAGCATGATGTTCATATAGGAGAAATGACTGTAAGAGAAACCTTGGCTTTCTCAGCAAGGTGCCAAGGAGTTGGATCACGCTATGGTTAGTCATTTTCTATACCAAGGCCTTGCCCTTTTTCATAATACATACTAATTCTTGTCATATCTGATTTGGGGAGTAACATAAGTATAAGTGATTATTGTTATTGTGATCGATCCACAGACTTGCTATCTGAGTTGTCTAGAAGAGAGAAAGAAGCAAAGATTAAGCCCGATCCAGATATTGATGTCTACATGAAGGTTAGAAATTAGCTATTATCAATTTTTACCGAACTAAAAAAGCTATTATTTCTTTAGTAACGAGTATATAATATATGTGCAATTGATTGGCATATGATACACCAGGCAGCTGCATTTGGAGGCCAGGAATCAAGCTTGGTAACAGATTATGTACTAAAGGTAAAACTAAAAATGATGTCCTCTTATCTCTTGCTTGAAGTTTGGAGTTTCTTAAGATTATCCATGAAGTAAAGGCACACGGTATTTACTCTCAATTTTTGCAGATCCTTGGATTGGATATATGTGCTAATACTATGGTGGGGAATGAAATGTTGCGTGGTATCTCTGGAGGGCAAAGGAAGAGGGTTACTACAGGGGAGATGCTAGTTGGACCAGCAAATGCTTTATTCATGGATGAAATATCCACTGGCTTGGACAGTTCCACAACTTTTCAGATTGTGAGCTCTCTGAGGCAATATGTTCACATTCTTAATGGAACCGCGATTATCTCTTTGCTCCAGCCAGCACCGGAGACTTATGAACTTTTTGATGACATCTTTCTTATCTCTGATGGTGAAATTGTCTACCAAGGACCCCGAGAATATGTTCTTGACTTCTTTGAATCAATGGGGTTTAAATGCCCTGAAAGGAAAGGTGTTGCTGACTTCCTTCAAGAAGTAAGTCAAACTTTATCTTCTGTTTCCCTCATTTGATGTTTTTGATGTAGACAAATGAGCATTGCATATAATATGATCTATTCATATAGGTAACTTCAAGAAAGGATCAAGAGCAATATTGGGCGTGCAGAGATAAACCTTATAGGTTTGTAACTGTTACTCAATTTGCTGAGGCATTTCAATCATTCCACATTGGTATGAGAATTGGAGGTGAGCTTGCAATTCCATTTGACAAGTCTAAGAACCACCCAGCTGCATTAACCACTAAGAAATATGGTGTTAACAAGAAGGACTTGTTAAAGGCTAACTTCTCAAGAGAGTATTTGCTTATGAAAAGGAATTCATTTGTTTACATCTTCAAGATATGCCAGGTGGGTTTCTAGATGCTTTATATGGATAAATGTTGTTTATTTCTAATTTTTTGATACTATGGTTTTGGCTTCTGATTTTTCTATTGATGGTCTTTAGCTTACCATCATGGCAATAATAGCGATGACACTATTTCTACGAACTGAGATGCACCGGGATTCACTGAATGATGGAGGAGTGTATGCTGGTGCTCTATTTTTCACAGTAGTAATGCTTATGTTTAATGGAATGGCTGAGCTTTCAATGACCATTGCAAAGTTACCTATTTTCTACAAGCAACGGGACCTTCTATTTTATCCATCATGGGCATATGCTATTCCTTCATGGATCCTTAAGATCCCTATAACATTTATAGAAGTTGGTGTTTGGGTATTTCTTACCTATTATGTAATTGGATTTGATCCAAATGTTGGGAGGTAAAGAAAGCTTCATTTATATGAATACTAGTTCTGCTTGTTTTCTTGTAGTGTTACTTATGATGTGAGGTCTCATTCTTTATGCAGATTGTTAAAACAGTACCTTCTACTATTACTGATCAACCAGATGGCTTCTGGATTATTTCGAGCTATTGCAGCACTGGGTAGGAACATAATTGTGGCTAACACATTTGGGTCCTTTGCACTTCTCACACTCCTTACTTTGGGTGGCTTCATTCTGTCAAGAAGTAAGTTTGTAACAAAATTGTTGCATTTATGTTTATCACATATTGGAATATGATATTAAAATGCTTCTTTCATTTCATTGGCAATGAAACAGGGGATATCAAGGGTTGGTGGATTTGGGGTTATTGGATTTCACCTTTAATGTATGGGCAAAATGCTATAATGGTGAATGAATTCCTTGGAGATAGTTGGAATAAAGTAATTTCTTGAGCTTGAAACTAGAAATAATTTACTTTCACTTCAGGAACATGCAGGCCTAACTCATTTGATTTTCAATCACAGTTTACTCCAACCTCAAATAAGACACTTGGAATTCAAGTTCTGGAGTCTCGTGGATTCTTCACACATGCATATTGGTATTGGATAGGGATTGGGGCATTGATTGGGTTTATGTTCCTTTTCAATATTATATACACTGTGGCTCTCACTTACCTCAATCGTGAGTATCTCCACATTTGATTCTTCAAGATTCTTATAGAGATTAAACTTTTAATAAAAATTATGCATTATTTTGCAGCATTTGACAAGCAACAGGCAACAATAACTGAAGAATCAGAAGGGAATACACCTAATGACATAGCCCAAGAAGTCGAATTACCACACATAGGTGATCTATCTTCTTCACATAACCCACACCAACACTTGCAAGCATTCTATTTTCATGTGTGTGAGTTAATTTACTAACGCTTCATAATCAAATTTTAGATGCTGGGCAAATTTTCAACTATCATGCAAAAAAATCAGGAAGATCTAATGCTGTTGTGGATTCTAGTCACAGAAAGAAAAAAGGAATGGTTCTTCCTTTTGAACCACATTCTATCACCTTTGATCAAATTGTATACTCAGTTGACATGCCACAGGTAAGTCAATTTTAAACTTATTATTCAATTTGAGTTTATGATAGTGTGCTTTAATTGAAAACAATTTGAGCCATGACTCTTGAGATTTCAACTGGCAGGAAATGAAGGATCAGGGTGTAATGGAGGACAGGTTAGTGCTTCTAAAAGGCGTTAGCGGCGCATTTAGACCTGGTGTTCTCACAGCTTTAATGGGTGTGAGTGGAGCTGGTAAAACTACTTTGATGGATGTTCTAGCTGGTAGAAAAACTGGTGGGTATATTGACGGAAGCATAAAAGTTTCTGGTTACCCTAAAAAGCAAGAAACATTTGCTCGGATCTCAGGTTACTGTGAGCAGAATGATATCCACTCTCCTCATGTTACTGTCTATGAGTCCTTGGTATACTCTGCATGGCTTCGTTTATCAGCAGAAGTTGATTCCAATACAAGAAAGGTTAGCACTTGCAGCTCAAGACACACAATGGTTTTTCTTTTTAAGAGATGTATTATGATCCAAAATAATTTACAAAGTCTAAGCTGATTATCAATTAAGACAAATGGTTTTATTTATCTTAGAAACTGGTTGTTCTTACTTTTGGATGTGGTCAATGGTTGTACTTGTAGATGTTCATTGAGGAAGTCATGGAACTTGTGGAGCTGAACCCATTGAGGAACTCGCTAGTCGGTTTGCCTGGTGTGAATGGTCTCTCAACTGAGCAACGCAAGAGGCTCACAATTGCAGTTGAGTTAGTGGCTAATCCGTCCATAATTTTCATGGATGAGCCTACTTCAGGGTTAGATGCTAGAGCTGCTGCAATTGTTATGAGAACTGTTAGGAACACAGTTGACACAGGAAGAACTGTTGTCTGCACCATCCATCAGCCAAGCATTGACATATTTGAAGCTTTTGATGAGGTCAGAAATGATATGATAAATTGAAGCTTTATTTTGTATTACTAGTTCTTCCTCCAATGGATTTGAATCTGATATATGTTACATGTGATTCTAGTTATTCCTAATGAAGCGTGGAGGACAAGAAATATACGTTGGGCCATTGGGTCGTCATTCTAACCAATTAATCAAGTATTTTGAGGTAGGATCAACTAAAAACCAATATTGTTTTAATTGGATAGCCATAATTCTTGATATTGATGACTTCTTTCCCAATATTTTGTACTGTCCAGAGCATTGCAGGGGTTAGTAAAATCAAAGATGGCTATAATCCAGCAACTTGGATGTTGGAAGTTACAACTCCAGCACAAGAACTTACTTTAGGTGTTGATTTTCATGAGATATACAAAAAATCTAAACTGTATAGGTAAGCTAACATATATGAATATGGATTTAATCAATATTAATCATATTTATTTCGCAAAATGCTTAGTTGTTACACACTATCGTTTTTCAGGAGAAACAAGCAACTTATAGCAGAATTGGGCAACCCTGCTCCTGGTTCAAAGGATCTTAATTTTGCTACTCAATATTCACAGTCACTTTGGGTCCAATGCCTGGCTTGCCTATGGAAACAACATTGGTCATATTGGCGCAATCCACCGTACACGGCTGTGAGATTTTTCTCTACTACTTTCATAGCCTTGATGTTTGGAACAATGTTCTGGGACCTAGGAGGCAAAACGTAAGTTAAAATTCAGTAATTTTTGAAACAAGACATTAGATTTAGTCAACTTTTGCTTTTCCAAACTTAAATTCTTATTTCTTTTGGTGACTTGCAGCTCAAATAGACAAGACTTGTATAATGCCATTGGTTCAATGTATACTGCTGTTCTCTTCCTTGGGGTCCAGAATTCTGCCTCTGTACAGCCTGTGGTAGCAGTTGAAAGAACCGTCTTTTATAGAGAAAGAGCTGCTGGAATGTATTCTGCCTTACCCTATGCAATTGCACAGGTAACAAAATCATTGTTGTAAGGAAAAAAATTGTACTATGGTTTTTATGTTAACACAATTCACTCCCTTTTGTTTGTCACAGGTTATAATTGAGCTACCTTATGTTTTTGTCCAAGCTGTGTCATATGGTCTCATTGTTTATGCCATGATTGGATTTGAGTGGAGTTTAGAGAAATTCTTTTGGTATATGTTTTTCATGTATTTCACATTATGCTACTTCACTTTCTATGGCATGATGGCTGTGGCTGTGACACCAAATCACCATGTTGCTTCTATTGTGGCTGCTGCATTTTATGCAATTTGGAACCTCTTTTCAGGATTTGTCGTCCCACGACCTGTAAGTGTAGTCAACCAATGAATTAATTAAATAATATCTATGAATCGATTTAACCATTGAGTTATTCAATGGATATATCATATTTGTATATTGATAGTTGGTGTTGTTTTTGGTATTTAGAGGATTCCTGTGTGGTGGAGGTGGTACTACTGGGCATGTCCCGTGGCTTGGACCATATATGGATTAGTTGCATCACAGTTTGGAGATATAACCACAGTGATGGAATCAGAGAATAAGTCAGTGCAAGAGTTTATAAGAAATTATTTTGGTATCAAACATGACTTTATAGGAGTTTGTGCAGTTGTGGTTTCTGGGATTGCTGTGCTCTTTGCATTTATTTTTGCTGTATCAATCAAGGTCTTCAATTTCCAAAGGCGATAGATTGGAAGGATTCATAGATCTTCAAACATTTTCCCTTTTAAAAAAAAAAAAATATATAATGTACCTCAACAATAGTTGTATTTATCATCATATCATGTAACATTTGCCTAGGAAACTTAGTACCCTCTAGTGCCAATTTGAATCTTCTTTTATAAATGTACAAGCATGTCATATGATATGAATTCTATACTATATATTATCAATCAATAGAAGAAAAGAATCCTCTCATGCCAGCTACAATCCCTTCTGAGTTCTGTTAGATGAGGAGAAATACATGAAACTGAAATATGATAAAATAAATTAAACTTCAAGAATTTGTCTTCATTGAGAAGCTCCTTGGCATGTATTTGATTTCACTTATAAGGATCTACAATTCTATGCCCAATTGAGTATCTCTTGTTTGTTTCCATTTTCCAATCAATTTCACGGGACCCAAAATGTTAATGGTTTGAAAAGAAAATATGTCACCTCATTCTCATGCCCAAATATATTGAATCCATATCTATGAACAGCACAAACATGTAATAAAAGCTTATCTGATGCAGCTAAATATTTGTAATTTAATTCCACAATTGAAAGAAATAGGTTCCTAAACAAAATCAGGAGAAAGAGAATAATTACTTCTCCATTCTGGCATTGCTTGTGGACTTTTAGGCATCACAACTGAATTTTAACTTAGAGGGAAAAGTACAAAATTCTTTATTTTTTTTGGACTTAAATCAATTATCCTCATAGACATTGTTATGAGATTAACTTTAAGGCATTGGCACTACAAAATCTTTGTTTTGTTAGAAAATGAGGTATGGATCTACAACAAAGAAGAGAAGAACATACGACGTGTGCAACTTCAAATATAATGGAGAAACTTGATTTGAACAAGTTCAAGATTTTTTGAGTGCCTTTGGTGCATGCAGATGGTTATATTTATAGAACAACTCATGCCATTCAATGAAGGAAAACAACCCTCCAAGTGTTTCAACAACGATCAAATATGAGAGTTAAATAATATTAAGGACCACATACTTATATAAGTGATTTGTTTGCCTGATGGTCAAAATGTGCATCCCCTCGAATAGAAAATTTAAAATTGCCAGCATGAGGAGTCAAACTCGTGCCAGTATGGTTAGTCCAAAGGGACACAATAGCTACACCACTAAACATTTGTGTGCTAACTATTCACCAATATATGTATTTAACCGTTAACGCACAATCTTTTAATGAGGTGCAATTTTTTGAAAATCTCTCACATGTTTTAGGTTGAATACTTGTGTCGATAGAATTAAATTTCATGCTTATTATACATAATTATTTATCCTCATTTATAATATTTAAATAATACTTTAAACAAACCTGTCTTTTTAGTTATTTTACTTAGGACATTTTAAATGAAACTGTTGGTTTTTTATCTTGATTTGGAAGAGAAGAAATATAAGGGAACTAACTGATATGGCTGTAACTCTGGAATAATTTTTATTAAATAACACTTGTGCTTAAATACATTTAAAAATAACTGAACTGGAAATCAGGTCCATGATTTTAGGAACCACCGAACCACTACTACAGTTACTAAAAGATAAAACAGAAACTAGTTTATCCACTAACAGCATCATAACAAATCTAATCTTGACTTATTCAAACTGAAACAACTTTGAAAGCATCCAAAGGCACGTTCTCAACACTCCTCCTTGCCTTGGAGGCTGCAAACTCCTAGCTTCTTCCTTAGAAATTCGAACCTGCTGAGTGGAAAAGACTTGGTAAACATATCGCCACTTGGTCTTCAGTTTTACAATAAACCAGACTTGCATCACCATTTTCTTGCACTTCTCTTAAATAAAATAGCTTGACATTAAAGTGCTTGGTCTTCCCATGAAAAACAGGATTAAGTGATATTGAAATTGCTGCTTGATTATCAACAAAAACCGTGTTGCTTTGATGTTGCTTCAGACCCAAATCTGCCAGGATATTTCTTAACCAGATAGCTTGATTTACAGCTGCTACAGCTGCAACAAACTCAGCTTCAGCTGTTGATTGAGCTACAATCTCTTGCTTTTTGGAGCACCAAGAGAAAACACCTGAACCCATACTGAAACAGTACCCTGAAGTACTCTTCATATCATCCAAGCTACCTGCCCAATCACTGTCAGAAAAACCAAATAATTTGAAGTCTTGTACCTTACAATACTTGACTCCATAATTGATAGTTCCTTTAATGTATCTTACAACTCTCTTTGCTGCCTTCAAATGCAGTTCACTAGGGCAATGCATGAATCTTGACAGCAAGCTAACTGGAAATAAAATGTCAGGCCTTGTAGCTGTAAGATACATTAGACACCCAATCAAAGCTTCAAATGAGCTTCATCAACTTTATCAGCTTCATCATCTTTGATGAACTTCTCCTTCTGATTCATAGGAGTGTTCATTGTTTTGCATTCATCAAGCTGGAATTTTTTGAGGATCTCCTTTGCATATTTTTTTTGACAAATAAAAATCTCATTCCTTTTTTGAGTGATCTCCATGCCCAGAAAATAAGTCATAAGACCAAGATCAGTCATTTCAAAGACATCCTTCATTTCTTGCTTGAATTCATCAATTAGTGCTAGGTTGCTTCCTGTCACCAAAAGATCATCAACATACAAAGAAATAATCAAAATATTTGCACCAACATGCTTGATATAAAGTGTAACTTCAGATAGGCTCTTTTGAAAGCCCAAGCTCAGCAAATGATCATTAATTCTGCTGTACCACACTCTGGGGGCTTGCTTCAAGCCATATAAAGCCTTTTTCAGTAAATATACTTTATTTTCTTGGCCTTTGATCACAAAACCTTCTGGTTGCTCAACACAAATTTCCTCCTGCAAAAATCCATTAAGAAATGTTGATTTAACATCCATATGAAACACTTGCCACCCTTTTTGTGCAACAATGGCAAGTAGCAGCCTTATTGTGTCATGTATTGCTACTGGAGCAAAAGTATCTGCATAATCAACTCCAAATATTTGAGAGCAGCCCTTCACAACAAGCCTTGCTTTGTGCTTATTTATAGAGCCATTTGGATTTAATTTTGTACGAAACACCCATTTCACCCCTATGACATTTCTATCATGAGGTCTTGGAACCAGCTCCCAAGTTTGACTTTTCTCTATCATAGACAGCTCCTCCTGCATTGCAGCAAACCACTTCTGGTCCATAGCAGCTTCTTCAAAACTGGCAGGTTCACATATAGCTATATTGCACACCACTACTTTGCTTCTTTGGTAGATGTCAGTAAGTGACCTTGTGCCTTGAATGGGTGGATCATCTAAAATATCTTCAAGCTCCAGTACTGCATTTTGATTCTTCTTATAATCATTCCAGCACCATTTTTCATCTTCCATGAAGTGCACATCTCTGCTTATCAGAATTTTTGTTGTTTGAGGCTGAAAAATCCTGTAAGCTTTTGAGATTGTGGTGTAGCCAATAAATATTCCAGCTTCTGCCCTTTTGTCAAGCTTAGCACGCTTAACCTGAGGTACATGTGAGTAGCACAAGCAACCAAATATATTAAAAAAATTCAGAGAAGGTTTAAAACCAAACCACACCTCAAAAGGAGTTTGATTTTTCAAAGCTCGTGTAGGAAGTCTGTTATGAATGAATACAACTGTATTTGAAGCTTCAGCCCAGAACTTCTTTGGCAATTCCTTTTGATGAAGCATACACCTGGAAATCTCCATGATTGATCTATTTTCCCTTTCACTCACTCCATTTTATTGAGGAGTATAAGGTGCAGTCAGTTGATGTGCAATCCCTGCTTCATCACAAATGTTTTGAAACTGAGCAGCTGCATATTCTTTGCCATTATCCGACCTTAGAATTTGAATATGACAACTGCTTTGATTTTCAACATGAGCTTTGAATTTCCAGAACACATCAGCTACTTCTGATTTGTATATGAGAAAGTAAATCCAACACATTCTGGTTAGATCATCAATAAAAATAATATAATAAAGACTTCCCTTCAATGATGGGGTTCTTTGTGGTCCTGCAAGATCAGTGTGAACTAGTTGAAGCTTCTGGCTTGCCCTCCAACTACTTTCAGGAAATGATTTCCTTGTTAGCTTCCCAAACTGACAAGCTTCACATTCAGCTGCCTTTTCAGTTAAGGAAGGAACTCCACGAACTAGTTGATTTTTCAACATGTAGTCCATTCCTGAATGATGGAAATGACCCAATCTTTTGTGCCAAAGATCAGCTGAACTTGCTGTAACTGGAAAAGCAGCTTGGTCCTCCTTCATTGGATCAAATGAAAAACTCTTGCTCTTCATTCTGACTTTGAACATTTCTTGGCCTGCTGGATCCTTAATCATGCAGCTTTTATCTTCAAAGATGACTTTGAACCCTTTCTCAAGTAGCTGTGCAACACTAAGCAAGTTTTGATTAATTTCAGGTACATAAAGAACATCAGTAAGAGTTTTTGTACCTGAGTAGCTTGTTATAGCTACAGTTCCCTTTCCTTTTATTGGAATTTGTTCACCATTTCCAATTCGAACCCATCCGACTTCGGTGCTGTCCAAATGCTTGAACAATTCTTTGTCATAGGTCACGTGGGTTGGTGCAGCCACTATCAATCAGCCAAGATTCACTTGAATTGTTGCTGGAGAAACAAGTAGCGACAAAGAGCTGGTCTTCCTCCTCCTGCTGTGCATGCTTCGCCATGAAAGAACTTGCCGGATTGTAGTTCCGCAAATCAATGCTTCATGACCTATCTCGTTGCACTTGCTGCATTTTGCATCCGGCCTTTTCCAAAGATTTAAATGGTGGGTGACCCATTTTGCCACCAGTGTTGACAAGGTGGGTAATTTTTCTTTTTACCCTTACCTTTGCTTTGGTTGTTTGTAGTACTTTCACTACTTGCTGGTTGGTTCTTCTTGTAGAATTTCTTTTTATTCTTATCAGCTTCATGATGCTTGGCTGGTAAAGCACCTTCAACCGCATGATCCTGCCTCATAAGCCTTCGTAGCTCCTGGGCCTGCAGAGAATGTAATACTTCAGCCAAAGTGATCTTGGATAGATCCTTTGTGATCTCCAAGGTGGTTATTGATGCTTCATATATCTCAAGCACTGTAACCAGAATTTTTTCTACAATTCTGGAATCAGAAAATTCAGTGCCTAATAATTTAACCTTGTTTGCAATGCCAAGCAGTTTGTCTGAGTAATCTTTAATTGTCTCAGACTCCTTCATTTTTTGCAGCTCAAATTCCCTCATCAGGTTCAACACTTGCATGCCATGAACCCTCTCATCTCCTGCATATTATTCCTTCAAGTAGTCCCAGATTGCTTTTGGTGTTTTGAGGGTCATGATTCTGGTGAAGACAGTTGATGAAACACCAGCAAATAGACATGACCTTGCCTTCGCCTTCCTGGTTTTCATTTCCTTGTGATTCTTTATCTGGGCCATAGTGGGATTATCTGGCAGTGGAGGAACAGTATAATTGATCAGCCTCTGGCTCATCTAGTTTTTAACTAGTAAGACCATAGGTTTTATTCGAGTTTAATCTTGATGTCTCCCAAATTTGGATGTAATTGCCCTCAAGCAACATTTTGATTCTCTTAAGTAGTTTTAGGGTATTTTAGTTGATTTTGAGTCAAATAAAGCACTTACTGCTATTTCATGTTTTCAGGTTGATAGGAAAAGCAAGAAGGGAAGAACACCTGAAGCAGAGGCCATCAGGCCCAGGCCGTGACACTGGTCACGACCGTGATGAGCTAGCCATGGAAGACATAAAGGATCACGACCCAGCCGTGACACACATCACGGGCGTGATGAGGAGAACCTGAAAGTCAGAATTGATCACGGTCTAGCCGTGATTAAGGTCATGACCGTGACAGATCATCACCCAAAGTAAGAATGCATCACGTCCTGTCCGTGATAGGCATCACAGCTTTGACAGACAAGAATTTGAAAGCGCGCCCATTCCAGAATGCATCACGGCCGTGATGGCCATCACGGCCGTGATGCATGGCCACCTTATAAATAGAAGTGCACCAGACAGAACAGGCATCCAGTTTTTACCATTTTACAATATACTTTTTAGGTTTTTGCCATATTTGTGATGGAGAACTAATCCCCTTGGATTAATCTGCTGTAATCGGTCTTCGCCGACACTTGAGGTTCATATAATTCCTGGATTAATTTGCTTCTCCCTTTCAATACTATGCTATATTTTCTGTTTGCTTAATTCAGAATTGTGTAGACTAAGTATTGATTTATTCCGATGATTTTATGTTCCTATACTTAATCGCGTTTTCTTAATTCGCGTGCGTTCAATCGTGTTTGCTTAATTCACAAGAGCTTCATCCGTTTGCTTAATTCGGAAGTAGGAACATATATCTCGTAGCATCAATTTCCCTTGTTAATTGTTGCTACAATCGAAAAGGGACTAGAATCTTCTTAGGGCATGGGAATTGTATGAATCAATGATAGTGGGAAGCCGAAAACAGTATATTAATCGCCTTAATCATTGATAATCACTCAATTACTCTATTTTCTGCTCTGTTTTCTTAATTGAATCTTCAACTTTAAATCCCCCCAAAACTGACTTTACTGTTAATAACAATCCAAGAGTCCTTGTGAGACGATACTCGAGTTGTCGTGCCCTGACTACAGTTTTGCAAACCACTCATTCTTTTTGACGCGCGTGCGACAGCGTGTCAAAATTGGCGCCGTTGCCGGGGACTCTTGTTGTTATTTTCGTATTTTTCGTTTTTTTTTGTTTTCTGCTGAATTTGTCTGGCTACTAGGTCTACTTGTCCTGACTTGTGTGATTTTGATCCTAAAATTGAAAGAACTTTGCACACACGTCGTAGAGCTATTCGGGCTAGCACTAGTGGTAATTCTGATTCTGAAATTGTTTTTGATAACATGGCTGATCAAAGAACATTGAGACAGCTTGCTGCTCCTAATGTTAATTACAATGGCTTGTGTATTGAATATACTGATGTCGTTGCTCCTTTCGAATTAAAATCTGGTTTAATACACTTGTTGCCAAAGTTTAGTGGTCTTGCAGGTGAGGATCCGCACAAACATTTGAAAGAATTCCATGTTGTTTGCTCTACACCTTTGAGACCGGAAGGAATAACTGAAGACCATATCAAACTGAGATCCTTCCCATTCTCGCTTCAAGGTGCTGCAAAGGATTGGTTATATTACCTTGAACCGAACTCTGTTACAACCTGGAATGATCTGAAGAAAGTCTTCCTAGAGAGGTACTTCCCTGCCTCCAGATCTGCATCGATCAGAAAGGAGATATGTTGTATTAGACAGGGCAATGAATCACTGACTGAATACTGGGAGAGATTCAAGAAGTTGGTATCCAGTTTCCCTCAACACCAGATTTCCGAGCAACTGCTTATTCAGTACTTCTATGAGGGATTGCTGCCGATGGATAGGAACATTTTGGACGCTGCTAGTGGGGGAGCACTTGTTGATAAGACTCCAGCTGCTGCAAGCAATTGATTGAGAATAGGTCACTCAACTCTCAACAGTTCACAACTAGAAGCAATTCTGCCGAACCGAGGGGAGTGAATGAGGTCCATGTTTCTTCTTCCAACAAGGCCCTTGAGACCAGACTTGATGAGCTTACTTCTTTAGTGAAGCAATTGGCAGTGGATAAGGTTCAAACAGCAAGGTTGTGTGGTATTTGCACTTCTCCTGAGCACCTGACCGATGCATGCCCTATTCTGAAGGATGAGTCAGTCACTGATTTGCCTTAAGCTTATGCAGCCAATCTTTACAATCAAGGCAACAATCAGAACCGGTACAGCATACCTGACCTCTCCACTAACAGGTACCACCCCAACTGGAGAAACCATCCGAACCTTCGGTATGGGAACTCATCTGCACAGCAGCAACAACCAATGTTACCGTTGGCACCACCACAGAATCCTCCTCAAGTGACCACCTCTACACCTTCTGGACCTTCACTAGAGGACCTTGTCAAGCAAATGGCTGCACAAAATCTCCAGTTTCAGCAGCGAAGGGACTCTAGTATTCATGCTTTGCAGACACAGATTGGACAGCTTGCCACTTCAATGAATGCCATGCAGCAAGCTCAAGGATCGAACCAACTACCTGCACAAACAGTGGTGAATCCTAATGTTCCAAATCCTAATGTGAGTGCAATTTCTTTGAGGTCCGGGAAAGTTGTAGAGGCAGCCCCTGAAAAAGATAAAGAAACTGTTGAGGTAACACCTGAACCTTCTGCTGTTGTTGAGGCTGAGAAAGAGTATGTGCCACCAATCCCCTTCCCACAGAGAGTGCTGAAAAATAAAAAGATTGATGGGGAAGACAAAGAGAGAGAGATTCTGGATGTGTTCAGAAAAGTGGCAGTAAACATTCCGCTTCTGGATGTGATTAAGCAGGTTCCAAAATATGCAAGGTTTCTGAAGGACTTGTCCACCCACAAGAGGAGGTTGAAGGGTAATGAGAGAGTCAATTTGGGGCAAAATGTTTCAGCCCTCATTCAACCTAAGCCTGCACCTGAGAAGGTTACTGTTTCAGCCCTCATTCAGGCAATGCCACAGAAATGCAAGGATCCAGGAACTTTTGCTATTCCATGCACCATTGGGGACAGTAAATTCGACAATTGCATGTTGGATTTAGGAGCTTCTATCAATGCCATGCCCACTTCTGTCTTCAGCAATCTTGATCTTGGTCCTTTGCAACATACAGGTCTCACTATTCAGTTGGCAAACAGGACAAATGCTCGCCCCATTGGAGTGGTAGAAGATGTGCTGGTACAAGTTAATGACTTGATTTTCCCTGCTGACTTTTACATCCTGGGCATGGTAGGGGAAACAAATTCAAGTAGATCACCGATCATTCTGGGCAAACCGTTCATGAAGACGACAAAGACAAAGATTGATGTTGATGATGGAACCATGTCCATGGAGTTTGGTGACATTGTTGCAAAATTCAACATTTTCGATGCTATGAAGCATCCCTTGGAAGAGCATTCTGTCTTTCAAATAGATTTGCTCTCCGAAATTGTTGATGACACTTATGATGACTTGGTTTCTGATTTTCCATCTATCTCTGGTTTCGATGATATTTATTCATGTGCTGATTGTACTAACACTAACCCTTGTGCTGTTTGTGCTGAAATTGATGCTACCTTGCAGGATGACAGTGTAAGTGAAGCTGTTTGTTCAGCTGAGGTTCTTGACAGCACGGCTGCCCCCAACATACCATCCATTGAGCTGCCACCCCCATAGAGCTTAAGCCACTTCCTGGAAATCTGAAGTATGCCTATTTGGAGAGGAATGAGAAACTTCCAGTTATCATCTCCTCTAACCTTGATTCTGATCAGGAAGCTAAGCTCTTGGAGGTTCTGAAGAAGCATAAGAAGGCAATTGGGTGGACCTTGGCTGACATACCAGGTATTAGCCCCTCCAGGTGTATGCATAGGATTTTGTTGGAGGATGGGGCTAAAACGGCCAGGCAGCCCCAAAGGCGACTCAATCCTTTGATCCTTGATGTTGTAAAGAAGGAGGTAACAAAACTCTTGCACGCGGGTATCATATACCCTATCTCTGACAGTAATTGGGTGAGCCCAGTGCAAGTTGTACTTAAGAAGTCTGGACTCACGGTGGTGAAAAATGAAAATAATGAACTTGTTCCCACTAGAGTCTAGAATAGCTGGAGAGTTTGCATTGATTACAGGAGGTTGAACCAGGCTACTAGAAAGGATCACTTTCCTTTGCCGTTCATCGATCAGATGCTTGAACGGCTACCCGGTAAATCACACTACTGTTTTCTTGATGGTTTTTCAGGTTACTTCCAGATCCACATTGCACCAGAGGATCAGGAAAAGACTACTTTCACGTGCCCCTTCGGCACTTTTGCTTACAGGAGGATGCCATTTGGTCTTTGCAATGCTCCTGGCACATTCTAGAGATGCATGATTAACATTTTTACTGAATATATTGAAAATTGCATGGAAGTGTTCGTGGATGGGTTTACTGTTTATGGTTCCTCATTTGATGCATGCTTGCATAGTCTGAACTTGGTTCTGGAAAGATGCATTGAAACTGACCTTGTTTTGAACTATGAAAAATGCCATTTTATGGTTGAACAGGGGATTGTTTTGGGGCATATTATTTCTGAAAAGGGTATTTCAGTAGATCCTGCTAAGATTGATGTGATTTCTACACTGCCTTACCTATCTTGCATTCGCGAGATTCGTTCTTTTCTTGGTCATGCAGGTTTCTACATGCGCTTCATAAAGGATTTCAGCAAGATAACCCTTCCTCTGTCCAACCTGCTGAAGAATGATGTCACTTTCAACTTTGATGACAACTGCAAGAAGGCATTTGATTTCTTGAAGAAGGCATTGACCTCCACCCCCATCATCCAGCCTCCTGACTGGACCCTCCCTTTTGAGCTTATGTGTGATGCTTCTAACTATGCTGTGGGGGCGGTCCTTGCACAAAGGGTGGGCAAGGTTGCCCATGTGATTTACTATGCTTCTAGGACTTTAGATGCTGCACAGGCTAATTACACCACTACTGAAAAGGAACTTCTAGCCATTGTTTTTGCTCTTGATAAATTTAGATCATATTTGCTAGGTTCCAAGATTGTTGTTTTCACTGACCATGCAGCTCTAAAGTACTTGCTGAAGAAACCAGAAGCAAAACCGAGATTGATTCGGTGGATGTTGTTGCTCCAAGAGTTTGATGTGGAGATAAAATATAAGAGTGGAGCTGAGAACTTAGTAGCTGATCACTTGAGCAGAATAGAGAGGGATGAGGGTCCTTCTCCCATTCAGGATGACTTTC
The DNA here is from genome assembly GCA_030762895.1 of Sophora flavescens. NCBI lineage: Eukaryota > Viridiplantae > Streptophyta > Magnoliopsida > Fabales > Fabaceae > Sophora > Sophora flavescens. The sequence goes on from CM061070.1 coordinate 11,176,532, forward strand.
CCGATGAACAGCTCTTACAGTTACATGGGGTAACTCCTTGGTTTACTGACATTGTTAACTATCTTGTTGCTGGTGTTTTTCCAACAGGTGCAACTAGGGCACAAATTCACAAACTCAGGAGTGATGTCAAATATTATGTTTGGGATTATCCATATCTGTGGAAATTTGGCAGTGATCAGGTAATTAGGAGATGTGTCCCCGACTATGAGATTGAGTCTATTTTGCACTTCTCTCATGCCTCTCAAGTAGGGGGACACTTTGGGTCACAAAGGACTACAAGAAAAATCATGGACTCAGGTTTTTATTGGCCCACCATTTTTAGAGATGCTTATGAGGTTTACCGGACTTGCAAGGAGTGTCAGACAGCAGGTACAGCCATCACTCGTAAGAGTGAAATGCCTCAGCAACCTATGCTCTTCTGTGAGGTGTTCGATGTGTGGGGAATTGACTTTATGGGTCGTTTCCCTGCATCTTTTGGTTTTATCTATATCCTGCATGCTGTTGATTATGTTTCAAAGTGGGTGGAAGCTATCCCCACTAGGACTAATGATTCCAGAATTGTTGCAAATTTTGTCAGGTCCAATATCTTTTGCAGGTTCAGAATACCTCGTGCTATCATAAGTGACCAGGGCACTCATTTCTGCAACCGCACCATGCAAGCTTTACTCCGAAAGTATGGGGTTGTGCACAGGGTCTCCACCGCGTATCATCCCCAAACTAACGGGCAGGCTGAGATCTCAAACAGATCCTAGAGAAAGTGGTGCAGCCAAATAGGAAGGACTGGAGCCGCCGTCTAGAAGACGCACTTTGGGCTCAAAGAACAGCTTTCAAGACACCGATAGGGATGTCTCCCTACAGACTTGTGTTCGGAAAAGCATGTCATCTTCTTATAGAAGTTGAGCACCATGCTTATTGGGCGGTCAAGAGCTGCAATTTGGAAATGGAAAAGGCAGGCATTGAAAGGAAACTCCAATTACAGCAGCTTGAAGAGCTTAGGCTAGAGGCCTATGAAAGCTCTCGAATTTACAAAGAGAAAACCAAGCACTTCCATGATCAGATGATTTCTAGGAAGGAATTCTCTGTGGGCAAACAGGTTTTATTGTTTAACTCCCGCCTGAAAGTGATGGCTGGGAAACTTCGATCCAAGTGGATTGGCCCATTTGTTGTTACTAATGTTTTCCCTCATGGTGCAGTTGAAATAAAAAATGCAGGTAGCAACAAGGTTTTCAAGGTTAACGGGCAGCGCTTGAAGCTATTCCATGAGAGCTCGGTGTCTGAAGATGCTACTGTTGAGGAGCTCTCCTTGGGAGAGCCCACCTATACTGCAACTTGATCAGGGAGCACCTTCTCCTTTCCCTCACTCTAATTTTATATTTATGTTCTTTCATTGAGGACAATGCATGTCTTAAGTGTGGGGGAGGGAACCAATTGTTTTGTTTTTGTTTTGTTTTCTTTTAGCTCTTGAATAATTTTAGAAGATCAAGAGTTTGTGTGTTGAGTCTTGTGTCAGTGAGCTTGTTGGGTTTCAATCGGATTTTGTATAGATGAATTGCATGATATGTGTTGATTGTTGATGATTTCCCCCCAGGTCTTGAAAATTATTGACCCCCATGTGAAAAATTGAAAATTAAACTTTGAGATATTCTATTGTGATTGCATGATTTATGATGAGTTTGGGGTGAAAGGGTGCACACACTAGGGATTGAATCTAGGTCAAACAATTTTCAAAAAATGTCCAGGTGAGGATTTGAGCCTCCAACATGTTTTTAATTATGTGAATCACTTTCAAGTTGCACTTTCCCGAATTTGCTTGAATCTCTTCATGGTTTGCATGTTTATGTGCTTGCATCAAATGATTTAGGCAATTTTCTTTGAATTAACTACTTGGCCTAAAAAGAACCATCCCTAATGCATGCTCCCTAGTTAGCCACATTGAGCCTAATTAGCCTATTATTTCTTGATGACCCTATGTTACAAGCCAAAAATCTGAAAAACCATGTTAACCCGATCTTAGGATTAGGAGAACATGGAAGCTTAACAAGAGAATGGTTGCAAGAAACTAAGTTTGGGGTGGCTACAAGGATATGATGTGTTGTTTGGGATTGAGAAAAAAGAAAAATAAAGGTTGGAGCCAAAGGCAAAGAAAAAAAAGAAAAAAAAAAGAAAAGCACAAAAATGTCAAAAAGGGTATTGGAAGGAAAATGTTGTAGTCACCCATAGCAAAAAGAAAAATGGAAAAAGGAATTTGAGTGGAAATTCAATATGTCAAAATGCTCATGCTCTCTTAGTTCCCAAACCTAGTACCTTTGAATATCCTACCTTTAGCCAGGCCCCATTACAACCTTTAAAAGACCTTTTGATGTTGCATGCATGTTTTCATGGTAACTGTTGAGTCGTCGCAAGTAATAAAATAAACACGGTAAGTAATTACCGAAGTCGAACTCAGGGATTGGGCTACCAATTCGACTAATCCGTGGGAAATTAGATACGTTGGTCAAGTGAGGAAAGTGGTGGAGAGAGAGAGATTAATATCGCAATTCAATTAACAATCAAATAAAGTTAAGGTATTGAAATCTGAAATTAAAATATCTAGGGTCTCAAATCCACCTACCCAATCATGCATAGTACCCAAGTGATGATGAATTCCTCCCTAAGTTCAATTACAATGTCAACCGGGACCCCCAAATTCTCCTATATCCACTGTCGTGCTCAATAGGACGTATTCGAAGATTGGATTAATTACTTACTAGGTCTCATAATCCTAATCATCAAACTCTATTAATTCTTGTTCCCTATAAGGTTGCACCGATCTCCTACTCACTCTCGTGCAATATTCGATCGATGATCCCAATTCAAGTTCTAAACGCGAATCTCTGACTAAGCCTCATCAACGTTAACAAGTCAATCACGCATGCATATGATCAACACAATAAAATTAGAATTGGAAAACATTAATTGAAAAAAGGGGAGAAAAACATACATCACATGAACACTATACCGCCATGAGTGGCTTCATCGATTCCCTAGACGAGGGGATTAGTTCCTCATGCCCGTTACGACAAACGAACAATCGGGCAATAATCTCCATAATAAAATAAGAAAAGAAAAGAGAAGGGAGACGCAGCTCCAGAAACAAGGAATTGTCCTACAACTGATCTAAAACAAGTGAGTATCAAAAGTCCCTCAATCTGATATGAAACAGCCTATAAATAGGGATTCTGGTTCTCGGCCGCTCGTGGGGTGAACCATATTTCGCGAGGTGAAAATTAGTTTTGGCGCGCTTTCAATTTGGATTCTCGCGAGGCGAGAGTGTGCTCGCGGGGCGAGTCTTCAAACTTCAATCTCTCACAGTCGTGACCTTCATCACGGCTAGGACGTGATGGTCTCTATCTTGTAGGTCTTCATGATTCGTGAGGCGAGAAGACTCTCGCGAGGAGAATTTCAGTTTTGGCTCCATCCTGAGTTTTAATGATCGCGAGGCAAAATGTTATTGGCGAGGCGAACCCGAAAGGATGACTTCTCTGGCACAGTTAAGCCTTCAGGTTCGCGTGGCGAGAATGTGACTCGCGAGGCGAGACAGAATGTACGACTGTTGCTGCTTCAGATGGCCTTCAAGATCGCGTGGCGAGAATACACTCGCGGGGCGAGTGTCTCCAGAATGATAATTTCCACTGTTTCTTGACTTTCCTTGACTCTCGGAGCTTCACTTCTAAACTGAGACAATAAAAAGACACAAAAAAAGTAATTCTATTCAAAATAGACTAAAAACTACTAAAAATGCCTAGAACGAGTAAAAGTCTACTTAGGAGCAAAACAAGGCCAAATTTGGGCGAAAACGAGATTGAACTCGAATAATTTGCACAAAAACCACAGTCCATCTAGTTATAAAACTAGATAAGCCAAAGGCTTATCAAAACACCCCAAACTTAAACCTTGCTTGTCCCCAAGCAAGCTAAAACTCAAAAACGACTCAAGATTTGGCAAGCTTAAGGGAATCAATCGATTTCGCACAAATTTCATGCACTCAAAACAGTTTTTCTCCAATGATTTCCCCCCTACATTAACGTAATCCCCACATTCATTTACTTTAAACAATTGAGAACTTCATCATTCATGCAATCATTAATCTAAGTTGAGGATCAGGGTCACACACAAAAGGAAGATCACCAATTTCAAACAACTGCCTTCCTCACAAGGGTATGTAAAATTTCACTCATTCGCTCAAATTCGTCTAGGCTATCAACTTTTCCCTCAATTTCACATATCAAGAGCACTTCCCATGAATTTGATTTTCATCTCAAAAATGGTTCCCACGAAAACATGTATGCAACATCAGAAGGTCTTATAAAGGTTGTAATGGGGCCTGGCTGAGGGTAGGATATTCAAGGATACTAGGCTTAAGTTCCTAGGAACTAAGAGAGCACGAGCATTTGACACATCTTCCACTCAAATTCCTTTTTCCATTTTTCTTTTTGCCTCGGGTGACTATGGCCTTTTCCTTGTTATTTTTCTGCTTTGCCCCTTTTCTTTTGGCAATATTTTTTTTCTTTTTTTTTATTGCCTCGGGTTTCAACCTTTATTTTTCTTTTCCTCAACCCAAAATGACATATCACCTTGTAGCCACCCCAAACTTAGTTCCTCACAACCCTTCTCTTGCTACGCTTCCATGCTCTCCTAATCCTAAGATTGGGTTAACATGGTTTTTCAGATTTTTGCTTCTAGTATAGGGTCATCAAGAAACAATAGGCTAATTAGGCTCAATGTGGCTGACTAGGGAACATGCATTAGGGATGGTTCTTTTTAGGCCAAGTAGCTATTTCAAAGAAAATTGCCTAAATCATTTGGTGCAACACATAAACATGAAAACCATAAAGAGATTCAAGCAAATTCGGGAAAGTGCAACTTAACAGTGATTCACACAATCAAAAACAAAGTTGGAGGCTCAAATCCTCACCTAGACATTTTTCAAATTGTTTGATCGAGATACAATTCCTAGTGTGTGCACCCCCTCACCCCAAACTTATCATAAATCAAGTAATCACAATAAAATTCTCAAAGTTCAGTTTTCAATTTTTCACATGGGGATCAACTTTTCTAATTTTAGAACCTAGGGGGAAATCATCAATGGTCAAAATAATTCATGCAATCAATCTATGCTCAATTTAATTAAAATCCAACAAGCTTGCCGACACACTATTAATACACAAACTCTTGATCTTCTCAAATTATTCAAGAGTGACAAACAAAAACAAAAACAAAAACAAAAACAAAAACAAAAACAAGAGTGAGGAAAGGAGAGGGTGCTCCCTGATCGAGTTTCCATGGTTGCCTCCTCATCCAATTGGTCTCATCACGGGCTCCTTTATGTTGCATAGCATCCTGGAAGAACTTCTGCAAATTAAAACCTTAAGTGCAGATTCGCGAGGTGAGAGATCACTCGCGAGGCGAATCTGGAAAAATTGTTTTCACACTTTCCAGAATAACGAGGCGAGTAGTATCTCGCGAGGCGAATCTGGAATTCCAACAGATGATGATGCCCAAAATCGCGAGGCGAAAGTATACCTCACGACGCGAGACAGAAATGAAAGCAAGCCTCTGAGATTCAGGGCTTCTGTCTCGTGCGGCCACTGTGGATTCGAGTGGCGAATCAAGTTTTTTTTTAAATATATAAATGAAAATGACAGAAACTAAAATTAAAGGATACCTAGCTTGGGTTGCCTCCCAAGTAGCGCTTGTTTAACGTCCCGAGCCTGACTCAAGTCACCCCTATGGGTTATTCCGGAGGAAGAAACTGCTTGTAATTTGGGACTGATTCCCCATGGTAATGCCTTATCATTTTCCCATTCGCCTTGAAGTTACCGGAGGCCCCTTCTAACTCTACTGTTCCGTGAGGACAAACTTGGAGGACCTTGAATGGTCCTGACCACCTCGATCTTAACCTTCCCGGAAAGAGTTGCAACCTTGAGTTGTCAAGAAGTACCGCTTGCCCGGGCTCAAGATCCCTAGGCAAGATGTGTGTGTCCTGTCTTTCCTTAGTCCGCTTTTTGTGGTTTGCTTGCTTGCGGATCCCGGACAACTCATTTAAATCCAAAAGCCCTCTATAATCGGCACATACTCTCCACTCCGTGATGGTCCCTTTTGGGATCAACTGGTTGTTTTCATTGACCACCACGGTTGTGCCACCTTTCAACTTTGGTGCTTTATCCTCTTTTTCCATGCCCTTGTTGTTGCGCTCTTCCCTTGCACATTCATCCCTTGGGGAACTCGTTAAGGCTTCCATGTCTTTCAACCACTCGAGATAGACCTCATTCTCCAAAGGGTCTTTTTTTTCACTATCATCATCATGGGATTTTACCAACACTTGAGCAAGTGAAGAATCATGGGCTTCTCTAGTTGCCTTTGCCTTGACAGTTGGATCCACCATATCCACTCGATACACTCCCGACCTCTCTGCAGGGTGCTTCATTGCTTCAAAGAGATTGAAGACTACCTCATCATCTTGCATCCTTAGAGTGAGTTTCCCTTGTCACACATCTATCAAGGCATCCCCAGTAGCCAAGAAGGGCCTACCCAATATGAGAGGGATCTCGGCGTCTTCATCCATATCAAGCACTACAAAGTCCGCCGGAAATATGAGCTTGTCCACCTTTACTAACAAGTCTTCGACCACCCCATAAGGATATTTTATAGAACGATCGGCGAGTTGGAGTGACATTCGTGTATCCTTGACTTCCTTGATCCCCAACCTCTTCATCATAGAGAGGGGCATCAAGTTGATGCTTGCCCCTAGATCACACAATGCCTTCCCTACAGTCATCCCCCCAATGGTGCATGGTATCGAAAAAGAACCAGGATCCTTCAACTTTGGAGGTAGTTTTCTTTGAAGAATGGCACTACACTCCTCGGTCAAAGCAACCATTTCCTCATCCACTATTCTCCGCTTCTTGGTGAGAAGCTCCTTCATAAACCGGGCATATGATGGCATCTGTTCCAATGCTTCCGCAAATGGAATGTTAATCTGAAGTTTGTGGAAGACATCAAGGAATTTGTTGAACTGCTTATCCTGTTGAGGCTTCTTCAATCTTTCAGGATACGGTACCTTCATGTAGGGCGGGAGGTCTTGGGGTTCAACCCACTTCTTCTTTCGGAACTCTTCATCCACAAGCTTCAGCCTACCCCCTTGCTCCGGTTCCTTGTCACTTGCCAACTCCTCTTTCTCAGGTTGCTCTTCCTCAACATGTGGTTGTTCCGGGGCCTTGTCTTCCTGAGAACTGGTTGCACCCCTGTTAGATCCCAACACTTTACCGCTTCTGATTATTATGGCATTGCAATGGTTCTTAGGGTTGTTCTCGGTATCACCTGGGAAAGTGCCTGGGGGACGCTCATTCAGTTGCTTTGCGAGCTGAGCTATCTGCATCTCTAGATTGTGAATTGTTGCCCCTGTATGCGTTGCCAACTTGTCAACTATCGTATTCACCTTCTTTGTGTTGATTGCCAACTTGTCAACTGTCGTGCTCACCTTGTCAACTGTCGCGCTCATCTTCTCAAAAGCCAATTCCCAAGGCTGCCTTCCACCATCTGTTATGTGCAACTGATTAGGCCCCTGAAGAGCCTGCTGAGTATTATGTTGATGGATCCCATAGTTAGGCCTCTGACCCTGTGGAGGTTGTTGTTGTCAATTCTGTTGAGGTTGTTGTTGGCCGGATAGACCACCACTAGCATTACTCCAAGCGAAACCCGGGTGGTCTCTCCTCATATACCCCCTATTCTGATTCTCGATTTGTAGTCATTACATGCATTCCTCTGATAGTTGTTTTGGGGCACACTGTCATAAAAATTGTGGCATGAGTCTACATGTTCTCGAGAGAAGTTGAACGGACAACTCTGAGTGTCATGATTTCCATTACAATTATCACAACCCGGAGGCATTCCCTCGTGTACCGCATTAACCTTCTTGTTCTCTGACAAAGTCGCAACTTGCATCTTCAACGATTTAACTTGCTCCAGAATGGCTTCCATTGTTGCAGAACTGACTCCACTTGAGGTCTCCCTTCCACGGTTGTAATCATTGTACGACATCTTCTCTAATAATGCCCATCCATCCTCAGCTGATAAAAAGGAAAAGGAACTGCCAGCTGCGGCATCACAATTCATCTGATAGCGTCCCCTTAACCCGTTAAAGAAATGTTGAACCTTGGAGACCGGGTCAAAGAAAGCTGAAGGACATCTTCTCAAGAGCACGTTGTACCTTTCCCAAGCTTCATTAAAAGTTTCATCCTCTGTCTGTCTGAAAGATGTAACGACCACTCTTGCTTGTGCCTTTTCGAGGAGGAAAATACTTAGTTAGGAACTTTTGTGCCATTTGCTCCCAAGTTGTGATACTGTTCCTATCCAAGCTGTCAAACCAATCGCGAGCGACATCCCTAAGAGAGAGAGGGAATAGCCGCAAGCGAAACTCATCCTGAGAAACACCTCTTGTCCTCTGCAAGTCACAAGCTTCAAGGAAGTGGGTGATGTGCCTGTGAGGGTCTTGTCTGCCACTCCCATCAAACTGATTCTTACGGATATAGGCTGTGACACATCCTTCCACTCTGAAGGAGTCTGTATTGAGGTTGCCTCTCACGATGGAAGAATCACAATCCCCCAAGTTGGGTAGACTGTACTCGAAGAGAGGCTTGTAACGAGGAGGAGGAGGAGGATTTTCTTCGGCCATCCTCTCAAGATTACTCGCTTCAAGCCTTTTTCTTTCTCTGACTTCCTTCCTTAAGCGCTTCTCGGTCTTGGTGATCTCCGAATCAAATAGCAGGTCCTCTTGTGAAAGGGTACCTCGCATACAAAAACACGGCAAGACCAAGTGGAATCAAAGAAGTAGAGAGAAATAATAAATAAATAAAAGAAAAATACAAATAAAATTTAAAATCAACTTAACCAATCAATCAAATTTCCTAAAAATTAGGAAAATTGGTTGTGCCAATCCCCGGCAACGGCACCAAAAACTTGTTGAGTCACCGGCAAGTGTACCGGGTCGTCGTAAGTAATAAAATAAACATGGTAAGTAATTACCGAGGTCGAACTCAGGGATTGGGCTACCAATTCGACTAATCCGTGGGAAATTAGATACGTTGGTCAAGTGAGGAAAGTGGTGGAGAGAGAGAGATTAATATCGCAGTTCAATTAATAATCAAATAAAGCTAAGGTATTGAAATCTGAAATTAAAATATCTAGGGTCTCAAATCCACCTACCCAATCATGCATAGTACCCAAGTGATGATGAATTCCTCCCCAAGTTCAATTACAATGTCAACCGGGACCCCCAAATTCTCCTATATCCACTGTCGTGCTCAATAGGACGTATTCGAAGATTGGATTAATTACTTACCAGGTCTCATAATCCTAATCATCAAACTCTATTAATTCTTGTTCCCTATAAGGTTGCACCGATCTCCTACTCACTCTTGTGCAATATTCGATCGATGATCCCAATTCAAGTTCTAAACGTGAATCGCTGACTAAGCCTCATCAACGTTAACAAGTCAATCACGCTTGCATATGATCAACACAATCAAATCAGAATTGGAAAACATTAATTGAAAAAAAGGGTAGAAAAACATACATCACATGAACACTATACCGCCATGAGTGGCTTCATCGATTCCCTAGACGAGGGGATTAGTTCCTCATGCCCGTTACGACAAACGAACAATCGGCAATAATCTCCATAATAAAATAAGAAAAGAAAAGAGAAGGGAGACGCAGCTCCAGAAACAAGGAATCGTCCTACAACTGATCTAAAACAAGTGAGTATCAAAAGTCCCTCAATCTGATCTGAAACAGCCTATAAATAGGGATTCTGGTTCTCGGCCGCTCGCGGGGCGAACCATATTTCGCGAAGCGAAAATTAGTTTTGGCGCGCTTTCAATTTGGATTCTCACGAGGCGAGAGTGTGTTCGCGGGGCGAGTCTTCAAACTTCAATCTCTCACAGTCGTGACCTTCATCACGGCTAGGACGTGATGGTCTATGTCTTGTAGGTCTTCATGATTCGCGAGGCGAGAAGACTCTCGCGAGGCGAATTTCAGTTTTGGCTCCATCCTGAGTTTTAATGATCGCGAGGCGAAATGTTATTGGCGAGGCGAACCCGAAAGGATGACTTCTCTGGCACAGTCAGGCCTTCAGGTTCGCGTGGCGAGAATGTGACTCGCGAGGCGAGACAGAATGTATGATTGTTGCTGCTTCAGCTGGCCTTCAGGATCGCGTGGCGAGAATACACTCGCGGGGCGAGTGTCTCCAGAATGATAATTTCCACTGTTTCTTGACTTTCCTTGACTCTCGGAGCTTCACTTCTAACCTGAGACAATAAAAAGACACAAAAAGCGTAATTCTATTCAAAATAGACTAAAAACTACTAAAAATTCCTAGAACGAGTAAAAGTCTACTTAGGAGCAAAACAAGGTCAAATTTGGGCGAAAACGAGATTGAACTCGAATAATTTGCACAAAAACCACAGTCCATCTAGTTATAAAACTAGATAAGCCAAAGGCTTATCAGTAACTTTGTTTGAGATGAAGATCAAATTTATGGGAAGTGCTCTTGAAATGTGAACTTGAGTGAGAAGTTGATAGCCTAGACAAATTAAGCGAATGAGTGAAACATTAAATTCCCTTGTGAGGAAGGCGATTGTTTGAATTTGGTGATCTCCCTTTTGTGTGTAACTTGGATACTCAACTCATATTACTGATTGCATGAATGATGGAATTCTCAATGGTTTAAAGTAAATGAATGTGGGGGTTACATTGTTGCATGAGGGGGGAACATTGAGGGGAAATTGTTTTGCTAGAATTGCATGAAATCTATGCGAAATTGATTGAATCCTTTGAGCTTGCCAAGTTTGAATCCTTTTTGAGTTTTAGTTTACTTGGGGACAAGCAATGTCTAAGTTTGGGGTATTTTGATCAGCCTTTGGCTCATCTAGTTTTTAACTAGTAAGACCATAGGTTTTATTCGAGTTTAATCTCGATGTCACCCATATTTGGATGTAATTGTCCTCAAGCAACATTTTGAGTCTCTTAAGTAGTTTTAGGGTATTTTAGTTGATTTTGAGTCAAATAAAGCACTTATTGCTATTTCATGTTTTCAGGTTGATAGGAAAAGCAAGAAGGGAAGAACACCTAAAGCAGAGGCCATCACGCCCAAGCCGTGACACTGATCACGGCCGTGATGAGCTAGCCATGGAAGACAGAAAGGATCACGGCCCAGTCGTGACACACATCACGGGCGTGATGAGGAGAACCTGAAAGTCAGAATTAATCACTTCCTAGCCGTGATTAAGGTCACGGCCGTGACAGATCAACACCCAGAGTCAGAATGCATCACGGCCTGGCCGTGATAGGCATCACGGCCGTGACAGACAAGAATTTGAAAGCGCGCCCATTCCAGAATGCATCACGGCACGGCCGTGATGCGTGGCCACCTTATAAATAGAAGCGCACCAGACAGAACAGGCATCCAGTTTTTACCATTTTACAATATACTTTTTAGGTTTTTGCCATATTTGTGATGGAGAACTAATCCCCTTGGATTAATCTGCTGTAATCGGTCTTCGCCGACACTTGAGGTTCATATAATTCCCAGATTAATTTACTTCTCCCTTTCAATACTATGCTATATTTTTTGTTTTCTTAATTCAGAATTGTGTAGACTAAGTATTGATTTATTCCGATGATTTTATGTTCCTATACTTAATCGCATTTGCTTAATTCGCGTGCGTTCAATCGTGTTTGCTTAATTCACGAGAGCTTCATCCGTTTGCTTAATTCAGAAGTAGGAACATATATCTCGTAGCGTCAATTTCGCTTGTTAATTGTTGCTACAATCGAAAAGGGACTAGAATCTGCTTAGGGCATGTGAATTGTATGAATCAATGATAGTGGGAAGCCGAAAACAGTAGATTAATCGCCTTAATCATTGATAATCACTCAATTACTCTGTTTTCTTAATTGAATCTTCAACTTTACCCCCCCCCAAAAACTGATTTTGCTGTTAATAACAATCTAAGAGTCCTTGTGAGACGATACTCAAGTTGTCGTGCCCTGGCTACAGTTTTGTAAACTACTCGTTCTTTTTGACGCGTGTGCGACAGCGTGTCAATAATAATCCACTTCCACAGCTTCCCATAAATCCAATGCCTCTAGGTAGGACTCCATTCTCACTGCCCAAAGGTCATAGTTCTCACCATTAAAGATAGGAGGAGCAACTTGGGAAAAACTTGCTTCAGCATCCATTTCACAGGTCCCTCAAGAAGAGAGCTCTGATACCAATTGTTGGTTTTTTAGCTTGATTTGGAAGAGAAGAAATATAAGGGAACTAACTGATATGGCTGCAACTCTGGAATAATTTTTATTAAATAACACTTGTGCTTAAATACATTTGAAAATAACTGAACTAGAAGTCAGGTCCATGATTTTAGGAACCACTGAACCACTACTACAGTTACTAAAAGATAAAACAGAAACTAGTTTATCCACTAACAGCATCATAACAAATCTAATCTTGACTTATTCAAACTGAAACAACTTTGAAAGCATCCAAAGACACGTTCTCAACACAAACTCAATTTCACAAAAATTCTTTTGGGCGAAAATTTTCCAATATAAAATTCATTGTTTAGTAGTTGTGGCTGATTTCTCTGCATTAATATTTTGTAGATCTTAGGAGATTGTTTAGAGAAATGTAGAGAGATATATGGTTATTTATATTTTCTATATATTATAACAATAGACATAGAAAGCCCACACCTTGGATGTGGTTTTCTGTATAAATTTGGCATCAAATATTTGATGGGATGAATTTTTCTATCCTAAAACATAGGTACTTAAGAATTCAACACAGTACTCATGCGATGCTTAAAATTTTCATTGAGAATGACTAGCAAGCTAGATTCAAGATGTGTCACAAGACTCAAAATGAGAGCACCATATATATATACCCAAGGAAAACTAGTTACAAAACCCAATTTTGTTATGCATGTGGACAACACTAAGAACTCAACTCAATTTCACTCCTTATCAGCATAGTCTATGCCACAGTATGCGTTGATTCTACACTTAGATTGTAAGGCCTCTTTTGTTCCAATGAAATGTAGGTATTCATAATGGTCAAATGGCTTATATCGTCTTGGATGTTCTTCATCAATTAGCTCTTCTTGTGTTTCAATCACCTTACCACCAATTGAAAATAGTCCCATGGAGTACCTCTCCTTCTTTGCACTTATGATAACTTGGTGTTCACAAGAACGTATCCTGTCATTACTCCAAACCTAAGACATAAAAAGAAGAAGGACAAAACTTGGATGCAATTATATAGGTACTTTTGGTGCTGATTTCCAATAAGAAGAATACATGTGTAACAATTTATCAATGAAAACATAACATGTGTAACAATTATTATACATGCATAACAACACCAAAAAGTACCTAATGGAATAGCACATTAGTTTTGTCCAAAGTAGAATACATTTCAGTAGTAAATTTATACTGAGAACTTACTTTTCCATCAATAAACATGATATTCCAATCTATTTGATGACAATATATTAATATGGATTCAAGTTATACCATCCAACAAGTTTGGCAAATAAAATTAATCAATGGAATGTTTCCAAAAAAAATTTTAATCAATGGAATAAGTACAACATTTACAAAAAAAATTCAACACTCAGCTCATTTTCTACAAATCAGAAGATCAAGGTTGGAACTAGAATAACACTTTAACTGAAACCATTAACTCAAAACATATTCACAAACAGTTAACCAATATGCACATTTGAAAAATGACCCACCTTAAATGCATCACCTGCCAAGATCAGAAACATGAAGGGTGAGGGATCAGTACCAATCCACTCTCCATTTTTTAATTTCACCTGCAAACCAGTTACATTATTCTGATGCAATATGGTAAAGAAAGAAGTGTCAGAGTGAGCATGCAATCCCAAATTATTGTCATCCTTCTTCGGCAATCTGTATTTGAAGCCCCTAAGCATGTAATTGGTTGATTCAAGAATGGAATCACAATGCTTTTGGTTCACACCATAGCCATCAAACACCATCCTTTTAGTGATATGGTCCAATTCTACTAGTAGCTTTGCATACAGATTGATAGTATCACTATTGACAATATGAAAACAAGAAACAAAGTCAATTAATAACAATTAAAATAAATATAGTATAACTTGGAATGAAAAAAAAAAAAAAAAGGGATTTGGATCCTTTCCCTCTCTTATCTCATTATTGTTCTCATGAAAGTTATGAGAGAGAAAGAGCCAAAAATAAATTTTAATAGATCCTACACACAAAAGCAAAATTTGTTTTTGTCTCTTTCTCTATTAAAACGCGAACAAAAACATAAGAGAAGAAAAAGAGAAGATCCAAGTAAAATAATAACACAAGATAACAAAATTTTATACTATACCAGAAATGATTATATCCTGCTGGCCACATTAGTTTAGTGAACTTTTGAACTCCTTCCATGGTTAATGGATCATCAATCCCTATGGATTCATATAGAGGAAGATGAACATGTTCTCCATAATAACCATGGTAAGGCTTATGACTAGTCTTTTGCATTTTTGTTTCCAATGGAAGATCAAATAGTTCTCCCATTAGAGTAAAAATTGAGTTGTGAAGCTTCATAGGAAATTTATCACACAGTGCATAAAAACAACCATGATCCTCAAGTGCACCCCGGATTACTTGGCATGCTGAAGCCCACATTTCTGTACCTTGCTTTAACTTCTCATCAGTGAAGTCGATAACAGGAAGCTGGCAAGCTGTTTGGGAATCCATGATATGATCCTAATAATAAAACTATGAATGCAAGGTTGACACTATTGTAGGGATTTCAATAATGATAAATGGACACATTTTGGTGGACATCATACGGTACACCATATGAACACGATCGCACAGCGCGATGCAGATCTGAATAAGAACACTTATCAAGATCAGAAGACGCTTATTTTTTTATTTTTTTTTAAATTTAATTTTTTTTATAAATAAATTTTTTGATTAAGTATGTGTCATTATCTGGTGAATGAGTTTTTTTGAGAAATAATTTTTTTGATTAAGTATGTGCAAATATCTGGTGAATCCAGTATAAATATCTGGTGAATTCAGTTCATTATCTGGTGAATATGTTTTTTTGAGAAATAATTTTTTTGGTTAAATATGTGTAAATATCTAATGAATCATGTACAAATATCTGGTGAATAGGTTTTTTTGAGAAATAAATTATTTGGTTAAGTATGTGCAAATATCTGGTGAATCATGTACAAATATTTGGTGAATTCGGTTCATTATCTGGTGAATGGGTTTTTTTGAGAAATAAATTTTGGTTAAGTATGTGCAAATATATGGTGAATCAGATATAAATATCTGGTGAATTCAGTTCATTATCTGGTGAATGGGTTTTTTTGAGAAATAAATTTTGGTTAAGTATGTGCAAATATATGGTGAATCAGGTATAAATATCTGGTGAATTCAGTTCTTTATTTGGTGAATGTGTTTTTTTTATAAATAATTTTTTTGGTTAAGTATGTGTAAATATCGGGTGAATGGGTTTTTTTGATAAATAAATTTTTTGGTTAAGTATGTGTAAATATCTGGTGAATCATGTACAAATATCTGGTGAATTCAGTTCATTATCTGGTGAATGAGTTTTTTTAGAAATAAAACTTTTATTTTTTAAAAAAAGTCAAAATTAAAAAAAAAAGGTGCTACAGTAACACTACAGTAGCAGGTGTCGTATTTGTGTCCAAATTTTTGTGTCTGTTTAACAGAACTCCAGGGATTTATAGTAGTGTAGTGCCTCTATGCAATAGACTTCATTCATGGGGTTTAGGCTTTTGCTTTTGTGGTTGCTTCATAATTAAATTCATATTATTTTTTGTAAATAAACGGTTATTCATGTACCTACCTCTTCTAGTGTAGGCTTTCAAGTTTCAACTATGGCTAGGAGCAGGAACACTAATTTAGTATGTGTTTGGATGACCAGCGTTTGATAAATGTGGTTTTGAATGAAATTGATTTGAATATAATTGAGTTTGAAGTTAAATAATTTATGTTTGGATGTCTTTATTTTAAAAACAAATTTGATATAAAACTTAGTATAATTTTTCAATTCAAAAATTGAAATTACTACAAACTGCTTATCTTATTTTAAAAGATAAAATAGCTTCTCCGACACAGAGCCACTCAAATTTGATCAAACTCATATGTAACCACTTCAAACTCACTTCCAAACAGGTGCTTAGAAAATTAGAAACTTACAAAGAGAATGCGTGTATAAATGTAAACCTCAATTAGAGTCTGGACATATGAACAGGACAAAGATCAAACGTGGCAAATGGACAGTGACACATTGTGATTGTGGACCACGTACAATTAATTATCTTCGGATAGTTGTCATAAAAGCTTAAAATATGTTGTTTAATTACCATTTTCTGAAAACATAAAAAAAAAGAAAAACCATTTTCTGGTGAAAATAATTGTACGGTACCTGATTAATTTCTAGTGGTCCAGACGCAACTTGAGCTTGATCGATCAGACAAGAGCATAGTTCACTTTCTTTAATTTAGTTTTTGTATATTTAACATTTTTTTTCAATAAGTGGATGACAAATTTAATTTATTAATCGAACGAACATAATCAAGTATCAGCTCCTAAGAAAATCAATCGTTTTTTTTTTGTTAAAAAAAAAGCTCCTAAGAAATCAACATTCAAAATAATTAACTAGATGGTCCTCCACCAAGCAAACGTGGCTCTATTAATATATATGCATTCGACCCATTTCAATAATTCAATCATTGAATAAGTCTCGAGAGAAAGAATTTTTTTTTAATGATTCAAATGCAACCATACGTCACTCGTCACCAATTTCGTTTGTCCCTTACGACCAAAAGGATATTATTTCGAGTAAATAGGTAAAATGGTCCCTGAAACTGTGAGGTCGTGTCAAGTTTGTCCCTCAAATTAACGAAATTTCAAAAAGGTCCCTGAAACTATCAAACGTTGATCAAGTTCGTCCCTCCGTTAGTCAAGATTCGTTGACGCCGTTAACGTCGCTTATGTGGCACGTTAAGTGCCCATGTGGCTGCCAACTCATCCTGCCACGTAAGATGGGCAATATACACGCATATTTGAGGGACCAAATTTATACATGACCAAATTGACACTCAATTTTTTTTCAAAAACTGTAACGTTCATTTTCTTCTTCCCCAACATCTCTGGTTTGTCTCTCTCACTCTCTGTCCTTCGTTTGTTTCTGTCTCTCTCTCGCTCTCTCCAACTACAACTACACAAAAGGGATGCCGATGGGTGGTGGTTCGTCGTTACCATCTGTGGTAGCCTGGAGTTGGAATGAAAGACACGAATTGTGGTTGTCCTCCCCTTGATCTAGTTGGTGGTGCTGGAAGTTCGACCATGATAGACCGTGGAGTTGGAATTGGAAGTGGTGGAAGTGGAAGTGGAGCTGGTGGTGGTGCAAGAGGGGCTGGTGCTGGTGGAGCTGTTACTGGTGGGCCTCTAACTGGGGGTTTCTTTGGCACTTGTGGTATTAGAGGTCCTCTTATACCATAGCTCCTTGCCTGCAGAAATAAAAATCGATAACATAGTGTCAATTTAGTCCCCAAAATATGCAACTTAAAATCAAAAAAGTCCCTGAACTTTTATATATAAAATCAACTTAATCCCTGCAAAAGCCAGCTTATCCTCTGCACTCTTTGTTGTGATGGTGGTGGAGCCTGCATTTGTGGTGGATTGGCCTGAACTTGTGCTGGAGGATCTTATACTTGTTGCCACACTTGTGGTGGTACAAAACTAATGTAATAGAGGCTTAGATGAAACCCTACCCAACCCCTACCACATGCACAATATTATGAAGAAGATGAACAATCAAAACCCATGACCCGATAACCCAAAACAAAATGGGTAAACAAAATACACACCTGAGTTTTGAGTGTAAGCGAGTTCCGGTGCAGTTCCCGGCGACGAGTTATGGCCTCCAGCGAACGGTTGCAGAAGGAAGGCTGTGGTAGAGGGGAGGTTAGGGCGGGAAGATGAAAAGGTAAAAATGAGGGATGAAAATGAAATGAAGAAGGTGAAGTATTAAAATACAAAGTAAGTATCATTTTAGTCCCTAAAATTGAGTGTCAGATTGGTCCCCAAAATTGTGGTACAACTGTCATGCAAGGTGGAGGCCACATGGGCACTTAACGTGCCACATAAGCGCCGTTAACGGCGTCAACGAACCATGACTAACGGAGGGACTGACTTGATCAACGTTTGACAATTTCAGGGACCTTTTTGAAATTTCGTTAATTTGAGGACCAACTTGACACGACCTCACAGTTTCAGGGACTATTTTGACTATTTACTCACATTATTTCTATATGTTTACTTTATATTCAAAATAAATTATTTTAATATGATTGCTTGTGGTAAGTGTTTAGTAATTATTTTATGTAAAATATTCACTTATAATTTTTTTTAGACAAGAAATATTCACTTATATATAAACCCCAAGGGGTTGATCTAGTGGAGCATGACATGGTCTCCTATCTGACATGTTGTAGGTTCGAGCCCCCACTAGTCTCCTTGGGGTGGGGTAAATGTAAATCCATTTGTAAGTGCTCATAGAACCCGAAGGTTTTCCATGCCTTTGACTAGGGTACCATCCCCTCACCTTAAATTTTTTTTATCAAAAAAAATAATATATTCACTTATATCGAAGAAACACAATTCTTCATTCTTTTTTTTGGCTTAAAATGCTCAGTGCAAAAATAAAATCTCTACGTATTCCTGTCTCTCTATATCACTCTCTGCCTGTGTGCGTGTTGATTTATATATACTTTATCATGAGTTGTATGTCTTTCTACAATATAGTTTAATCTTGTTGAATCTAATTTTCTTAAAACCATGTTTTTATTTATCTATTAGTATTGCAATTCATAAAAAAATTGGAGGAAAATGTTTACAAATCTCAGATATCAATTAATAGGAGACATAAAATAAGCCCAAAAGAGAGCCTCAAGCCAAACCCGAATAATGTTATTTTCCAACTTCATCTGCTTGGTTCAAGTCCAAAGAATCGTTTTTTTCTGTGACTATGCAATCTCTAAGCCATGTATTTTAGTACACATTTTTAAATAACATAAATATTTAATATTGTGCATATTATTGTCATTACAATGTAGAGCATAACCTATTATATAACTTGATCACCAAGACTAATCAAGTGCACTCTTAGTTTTAAACCCAGCTTAAACTAAACATTATCCGCCAATCTTTGTAATCAAATTAGAGAAAATGGGCTCAGAAACCACTCTAACGCTTCCAATCATTGACTTTACTAACCTCAACTTGGAAGCCAACACTCCTGAGTGGAAAACAGTGAAATCCCAAGTCCACAAGGCACTAGTGGAATATGGTTGCTTTGAAGCAACTTTTGATAAAATTCCTTTAGACCTTCGAAAAGCCATATTTTCTTCACTAGAAGAGCTCTTTGATCTCCCTCTACATACTAAGGTACTCAATATATCTAAGAAGCCCTATCATGGTTATGTTGGGCAATATCCCATGGTCCCACTTTATGAGAGCATGGGCATTGATGATGCAAATATCCATGAGAAAGTAGAAAGCATGACCAACATCCTGTGGCCTGGTGGAAACCCAAGTTTTAGGTACATAATAATTAAAATTTTAAATATTTAGCGTGTGTTTGGGTTAGAGGTGGCAAAACGGGCTACTCGGCCGGCAGGGTAGCCCGATGTGGGTTCAGACTTTACAGGGTCGGGCCAAAAATGCCTGAAATCAATATGGGCTGTAAAATAGGTACCCAGACCCAGTCCTACGCGGGTTGCGGGCTTTTTCTGGCAATCCGACATATTTTATTTGTTTTTTCATTAATTTTTATTTTTATTGAGTTTTTTTCCCAAACCAATTTTTCGACTAGTATTTTTTTTTTATAAAAAAAATGCTGCTTAAGTGTCTTAAACAAGATGCTAATTATAGAGATGCTATGGTGTTTTTAAAAAACAGTTATCATTACATTCTCCAGCTATGTTATGTATATTGACATTAGCACTTAAATCCTGGTAACTTCAGACATGCTAACTATTCTTTCAAAAAAAAGTTAATTCAGGCAAAGTCCAACAATTGGAACAATGAAAATATCCAACAATGAAAAAGTCTAAGTGTCTAATAATAGAAATAATGAAAAAGTCCAAAAAACAAACTTCACTAATCACAAAGATAGTCAAACAGTAACAATGATAAATTTAAAATCCTATACTTTGGCATCGACATTGTCTTTTAATCCTCCTAGAGAAAGCTTTACATCTTCAAAATTGATGAACTCCTGCTCATCTTCATTATCATAATCTAGAATAAAAAATAGACTTTGTTATGAATTTTTTTTATTTTCATATTTGTATGTTTTTAGTTAAATAAAAATGAATAAAAATTCAAGTATATAAAACTAACTGAGCTACCCGAGGTCGATGCGGGTTCGGACTTCACAGGGTCGGGCCAAAAAGGTCCAAAATTAAAATGGGCTCAAATTTGACTATCCAAACCCTATAATTCATCGGGCTTATTCGTGCTAGTCCGGTTGGGCCGACCCATTTTGCCGCCTCTAGTTTGGGTGAGTATTTGCTAAAAATGATTTTGAAAGAACTTGATTTTTAAAAAAAACTGATTTGGTTACAATTGAATTTAAAGTAAAATGATTTATTTTGGATATTGTTACTCAGACAACAAGTTTGATTGAAAATTTAGTGTAAGCTTTTTAACCTAATAAAAAAAACTATTTTTTATTACTTCTAGTCAAATGGAAGTTTGGAGGCGAAATTGATTTTGTCTGACTATAATCAAAACTTGTATTTTTACTAGAATTCTGTATTTTTACTAGAATCACGTTTGACAGGCAAAGTCAATTCTGATATACTTCTAATCTTGAAACCAAACACACCATTAGTTTTACAAACTACATTTTCTGTTTTGCATTTTATGTAACTTATTTCTTTACTTACCCCTTTATGGTTTTTTCTTTTCTTTTGGCAGCAAAACTATACAATCCTTCTCTGAGCAGCTATCAAAATTGGATCAGATTATTAGGAAGATGATTTTGGAGAGCTTGGGTGTTGAAAAGTACTTGGAGCAGCACATGAACTCAACCAATTACCTCCTCCGAGTTATGAAATACAAAGGGCCTCAAACCAGTGAGACAAAACTTGGCCTCAGCCCACACACAGACAAGAACATAGTGACCATATTGTACCAAAATGAAGTGGAGGGTTTAGAGGTGCTGACCAAAGATGGAAAATGGATGAGCTACAAG
Source organism: Sophora flavescens (assembly GCA_030762895.1). Classification (NCBI taxonomy): domain Eukaryota; kingdom Viridiplantae; phylum Streptophyta; class Magnoliopsida; order Fabales; family Fabaceae; genus Sophora; species Sophora flavescens. The sequence goes on from CM061070.1 coordinate 11,197,920, forward strand.
CCCTCACCACACAGTTTTGTTGCCATGATTGGTGACTCTCTCCATGTAAGTTAAATTCCCCCTTCTCAATACAAACAGTTATTTAAATTTTATATCTAAGGGTAATTATAATTTTTTTTGGGAACTCACCCTAATTAGTACATGCCGAGTGGGTCCATTAGAGTATTTCCACAGCTTAGGTCATTTGGGTTCGCTATGAGACTAATTTTTGGTTTGGCTGATTGAGCAGTGTTTTACCCCTTGGTTCTCAGCCTCCAAATGAGGGTGACTTCACAAGGATTCGAACTCGGGTTCCCCAGATTCTCCTCCTTATGAGAGAAAAATGCTTCCATTTGACCAATACCTCATTGGAACAATAATTATAATTTTAACAATTTGTATCGTTGAATGAAAATAAAATCAACGATTGAGATTGAATGTAAGTAAAACATGACTTACACTAATGTAAACCGATCCCTCCTTTGCTGATCAAACATACTAAAAATCGTTTTTGGTTATCATAGTGAGTTTTTTTTCATTTATAGCACATGATTGAGTGTTTTGCTCTTCAATCCTTCCTAGAAGGTAGGGAGAGTTGACACTATGATACTATAGTTGGACATTTATTAATGACATTTCTAATTATCGAAGAAAATTATTGAGAATTTAAGTTTAGAATTTCAAATAGAGATATATGTGAATAAAAAAAAAAGAACTTCAACATTGAAAAGGAACTAATAAATAAAGTATAAACTTTATAAGTGAAGGAATAAACATATCTATTATCTTAAGATTTTGGGCTTAATTGTAGCAATTCCCTGGTGTTTTGAACTACCTTAATGCTAACAATGAATTTTTGCAGGCATGGTCAAACGGCAGGCTGCATTCGCCGTTTCACCGAGTGATGATGACAGGGAATGATGCAAGATACTCTATAGGGTTGTTCTCTATACCCAAAGGAGGATACATTATAAAAGCACCAGAGGAGTTGGTAGATGAGGAACACCCTCTGCTCTTTAAGCCTTTTGATCACGTTGAGTTCCTTGAGTATTATTACACTGAACAAGGCCAGAGAGATACATCTTCTCTGCGCACTTTCTGTGGTGTTTGAGTTGTGATTGACTTGATTGTGTACCATAGCAGTGTTGTGTGTTAAAATTTACCTTGGAAATTAATAAAATAATTATGTTATATGTGGACATCTATACGACACTCACACTCACAATTGTATATTATACGTCTACTCTATCTCAAAATATATCATATCAATCTACGATGTTTATACGTGTGTTCAAATCCAGATGTATAAAAAACATTAATGTTAATAAAACTATGTGATTTGTGTGCTACTCCAATTTTTTTTTTTTTGATAGGCCAATTGATTAGAAGTTAGTGGGTTAGTTGCTAGAGGGGGTAGGGAGGGGATCTAACCCCAAATCTTGAAACTCCTTACGTCCCTTGGCTACCACTAGAGCCACCTACGGGGGACTGTGCTTCTCCAATTGAATTGCATGGGTTACATTATTTGTTGATCTCAATCAACCTTCACTGGTATTGCTTCGATAGAAAAAGCATAAAATCCTTGTAGTTGTAGAGGAGTGGATATCATATTAATTGGGTTAGATTTTGAGATATTTTGGATATTGAAAAATACTTGGGGCGCAAATGATTAGCGTCTTTTGAGGTATGACATATAAAGCAGGCCACATGTAAGGTTTAACTAGAGTGTCTCTGTTTCTATTTGGATTGTTGTCGAGTCGGACGTGAGTCGATTTAATTATATTGGTTAAGATTAAATTGGATTAGACTAATTACATTTTGAAAATTAAACCAATCACCTGAATAAAATTTGATCTATTTGATCAATTTTTTATTCAAACTTTTAACCGTAGAATTTTTTTAGAAAACAGGATGAAAGTCACCTAACAACAACAATTGACAAAAGACTACACTACAAGAAATCACTAGTTTAACAATTGAATAGTTCGGTCGTTAAACATGAAAATTTGATCGTTAAATAAAATAACAATCAAAAGAATGTGATTGTAATTTTGGTGGTCCTAAAGACTTAGCGACCAAATTTTCTTTTCAATCGTTCATAGAGACCTCGTAAAATGATTTGCTAGCTAACTTAATTTGTCGCTGCTAATTGAGTAGCCTTACTATGGAGACCAAATTTAGTATAATACGGCTATCATGAATTTGGCTGCTAAGGTTTTTATGTTTTTAAAAAATAACTAAATAATTTTCTGACTCACATTTTCGCAACCAAAGAGGCGATCACCAATTCGATTGCTAAACCTTTTTTGAATTTCTTTTCTAATAGTTTTTTTAAATTAAATATTATAATAACAAATAAACATTATTACATATTTTCTGGTTTATTATTATTGAAACATAAAATATTAAACATATTAATATTGTCAGTATACCATATGGTAAGCCAATTCAACTAATGAAAATAACATTAAAATGTACCATAAAATATGTCGCGAACGTCCCGCTCGGGTGCCGCGAGAAGAAGGTAAAAACAGAGGAGTCGCCACCAATATTTATTTGGGAAAAACATTGGAAAAACTATTTATTTTAAGTAAACCGGTATTAAAAAAGAGAGAGGGTTTTGAGTTCGGGAGTCGGTTACGAGTAGGGAAGGTGTTAGCACCCTACATCACCCGTTTAAAAAAAGGTACCTTAAGTTAATTATGCAAAAAATTTAATAACTTTTTAAATATTTGTTTTACCCCAAAAATTATTTACAAGAAAGAATTATTTTTATTTTTGCTATTTTGTATTTTTATTGATTTTTGTATTTTTAAAATTATTGTTGATAAAACCTAAGTGAGGTTGAACATGGCACGTAAGTCCACATGGCAACCTCAAATCTAAGGGATTGAACATGGTATTGTGTCCATAGAGCATCCCTAAATATCACAAGTTTAATTATTTTGGTTAACAAAATGAAAATAAAAAAAGACACTAAAGAAAAAAAAAAGTTTTGGCTTGACAGAATTATTGATTCTGCTCCTATGTATTCCCAGGTGCAATGAGAAACTCAAAGCCACGTAGTTCTTTAAAAAAAAACATGATTGATTGGTTGATTTTAACTTTTGAAAAGGATTTTCATCTTTTTGATTTTGTTCTTATTTATTTATATTTTTTTACGGAATTTTTAAGTTTAGAAAAGATTTTTGATTAAAAGGCACGAAACTTTCCATTTTAAAGAAGGAAAAAAATTTCCCTTTTTGATTTTTTTTGTTTGAAAATTTTATTTTTAAAAAGTGTTTATTTATTTTATTTAAAAATGTTTTTAATATATTTCATTTTTGGTTTTTTATCTAAACTCCTAAGCGAGATAGAACATGGAAGATACATCCACATGGCTATCCCACATTTAAGGAATTGAATATGAAACCTCTCACAAAGCATTCCCATAAAGACTAATTTAAGTGTTTTGTTTTGTTTTTATTTTAAATTTTTTTGACACTTTTGGAAAAAAGTTTTTTTAGACACATGTTATACTCTTTGTAATTTTTATGTTTGGCCCAAAAAGAAAAAAAACTCACCTATTGATTCTAAGCCCACAAGCTAAGACACAAACATAATCCCTTATCAGGAGCCCTACCCAAATAAACTAAACAAATGACATGGTAATGACATGATAATGACAATAAAAAAAGAAAGAGAAAGCAAAATCCAAGTTCATCTTCTCTGGTTACCAACTACACAGAGAGGAACAAGAAGGGGTCTGAACGTGTGTGACAGAGAGACAGCGGAGGCTACCAGTGGTGATGACGCGACTGGACGCGTTCGAGGCGGACAGAGGTGGTGGTCCTGGTTTGGTGCATCTGAACGGAGGAGTGGGTGGAAGAACCGCGCGACGGCGGTCGTGGAGGATGCGAGCGGCGGCGATCTCGAAGGATGCGAGCAGATCTGAGGTGGTTCCGGACCCAGACATCGTGGCGGCAGCGGACGTCTCTGATGCGTGGATCTGAGTGATGGTTCGAGGTAGATGAGGTGGAGGCGGGATGCCACGACTGCGTCTGGCACGATGGTGACGGCGAGCTCGCGACGGTCAGAGGGGTGGTTTCGCGACGTAGTGCATACCTCGGAGGACAGGTGGCGGAGGTATCGCGGTTCTATTTGAGGTTGGTGATGGCTTGTTGGCGCGTGGTTACTCGCGGCGGAAGCTGGCGGTGACGGTGGATCTCACAACCGTCATGGGAAGCTAAGGGTCATGGTTGTGAGTGGGTGATTCTGAGATGGTTAAGGATGGTTTCAGTGTGGTAGGGAGTAAAATGAAGAAGACAATGGGAGTGACTGCGAAAGGACCAGAGATGTCAGGAGGAGGTGATAGCTTCTAATGCTCTTTGTTGCTAAATTCCCTTCACCTCATTTCCTCATAATTTAATTTCATTTTTCCTCTGTATCCTCTCCTCCCTAGAGTTGTTTCCCCCTCCCTTTAAATATTCTCTACTGTTACAAAACTCCAAAACAGAACCCAATGTCCTCTGCCATGGTTATAATGCAGGGTCCCTTTCACATTTCCAATCTCATTATTCTGTAATTGTTTAGTTTTTTCATTGTGCTGCAAATTTCCTTGTTCTTGTTGAGTACCTTTCTTTTGGTTCAGGTTTGACCTAGCATCAAAGCATCCTAATTTTTCCTTTTTTGTGCTTAAAATTTGAAACCATTTTTGATGCAAAATGCTTAACACTGCCATTGCTCTTTTGGTTGCTGAAATGCATTAAGGAATTTTGGCTTTTCCTCTTGGCCCTTATTGTAACGTTCTGCAGATCTACCTTTCCTTTTTATCTTTTTAGTTTTTTTCCTATTTTTTTAATTTTTTTTTAATTTTTAATTTTTAATTTTTAATTTTTAATTTTTAATTTTTTTATACATGTATATTTTTTAATAAAAGAAGTCAGCCCTTTTATTTTTTTGAGATGAGATGATGTAATTGAGTTGTGCTAAAAGAACATGGGTCAAAGATATGTATCTCTATTTTTGCAATTTTTACTTTTTTTTATATATATTTTTCATTCATTTGGGTTTAGATTATGGGCTAAAAAGACATCTTCAACAATATGAAATTGGGCTCACTAAAAACAAAATTCATTTTTTTTGCAAAGTTATTTATTTTAATTTGTTCAAAACAGTAATTAAAAGGATATCCGAACAAAATTAGGTGTTCACAGCTGCCCCTCTTTACTTGTTTCTTATTAGATAGTAGGTGTAACCGTAGTTAACTCATTATCGTTATAAGAAACGAGTAAAAACCTGAACTCCAATTTTGTTCGGGATACACTGACAAACAAAAAGACCTGTGAATACAACACGATTTCCAGTATAGAACCCGCGGGTTGGATTTCCCACTGAGGTTAACACAAAAAAAAAAAGGGCTCGCACTGAGATTAAAAACAAAGATAAAGAGCTTACAGGGTGGATTGCCCGTCAGAAGCTAAAACAGAAAGATAAAAGAGCTTACGGGGTGGATTGCCTGTTAGAAGTTCGGATAGAAAGATAAAGAGCTTACGGGGTGGATTGCCCGTTAGAAGCTTGACAAGAAAGGTTAATGAGCTTATGGGGTGGATTTCCAGTTAGAAGCTCGGACAAAAAGGTAAAAGAGCTTACGAGGTGGATTGCCCGTCAGAAGCTCGACAAGAAAGGTTAATGAGCTTACGGGGTAGATTGCCCGTCAGAAGCTCGGACAAAAAGGTAAAAGAGCTTACGAGGTGGATTGCCCGTCAGAAGCTCGGACAAAAAGATAAAGAGCTTACGAGGTGGATTGCCCGTCAGAAGCTCGACAAGAAAGGTTAATGAGCTTATGGGGTGGATTGCCCGTCAGAAGCTCGGACAAAAAGGTAAAAGAGATTACGGGGTGGATTGCCTGTCAGAAGCTCGGACAGAAAGATATAGAGTTTACGATGCTATATAAACAAATGCAATGCATCAATGCTGGGTTTTCTCATTTGACGGTATGATAATACAAATACTCAAATAACTAAACTTTCAATTCACACAATGAATGCTGATGATGAAAACCCTTATTAATTTTGGGCATGATGCAAGAGATTCTTGACGAGAAATTATTTCTTCTTTGCCATTTTTCATTGTTGGGTCCTTTTCCCCTTAAAAACATCGATCACAGTCAGTCTAGAGGATGAACTAAAAGAAGGCCCATCTCATCGAGGAAAGATATCTTACACTTTTGTTTTCTGATGGTAGACGTCTTTGATGATAATTATCCTAGTGGTTGATCTTTAATATTCTTTTCTTTTTCTTTATTGCCCTTCATCAGGGAACCATCGTGCCCCCATGACCTTTTGAGGCTTTCCAAGGAATTCTAACTGCTTAAAAACACCAATACTTGTTTCACATTTCAGTATAGACTTAGCATGATGGATGCATTCTATTGACAAAAAGTAAATTAGAAGGACAGGGGTAAACAACAAAATTGGAAGTCATTGTCATTATATCAGGATCGAAAAGGTGTACAAGGCAAATATTACAATGGAATATGGAATTGCAACACGTTATGGAGTAGAATCACATCTCTTCAACTGACATCTCTCTCAATGACTAGTGTTAGTATCCATCATACAGTTTTGGCTTCTCATCAATTGGCTTCGGAGAATGTTGTTTGTCCGGTCTTCATGCATCTTGGACACTCATTGCCCCAGTTTATCAGCTTAACGACACTTCCTTTGTTATGTTTTTTTTTTCTTTTAACCCTAACTTTTTCCTAGACAGCCTTTTCAGATTTTCAGTCAAGCGGGTTGCTCTAACTTTTTCCTAGACCGCATTTTCAGATTTTCAGTCTAGAGAGCCTTTTCTTTTCTTCTTTTTTTTTTGTTTTTTTTTTTGGAATTGCGTTCAAGCATAGTACTTTTTTACTGCATCTGAATTTACAGGGAGCGGTAGATCTTCCCCATCCATCTTGGTGAGAATTAAAGCCCCTCCAGAGAAAGCCTTTTTCACAACGTAAGGTCCTTCGTAGTTCGGAGTCCACTTCCCTCGGTGATCCTTTTGGATTGGTAGAATATTTTTAAGCACTAGGTCACCCTCCCGAAACTGTCGTGGGCGTACCTTCTTCTCATAAGCTCTTACCAACCTTCTCTAGTGCAATTGACCCCGACATAACACTGCCAGCCTCTTCCCTTCAATGAGGTTCAAATGATCGAATCGATCCTGAACCCACTCAGGTTCTTCCAATTCTGCCTCTCTCAGTACCCTTAATGAGGGGATCTCTACTTCAATCGGGTGTACTGCCTCCATCCCATAAACTAAAGAATACGGAGTTGCCCCAGTTGAGGTGCGAATAGAGGTATTATAGCCGTGCAAAGCGAAAGGTAACATCTCATGCCAGTCCTTATATGTCACAACCATCTTTTGAACAATCTTCTTGATATTCTTATTAGTTGCCTTGACTGCTTCATTTATCTTTGGGCGGTATGGGGAGGAATTGTGATGCTTTATATTGAAGCTTTCGCACATCTCCCTCATCATCTTGTTGTCAAGTTGGTCGTATTGTCAGTGATAATCTCACTCGGCAACCCATAACGACAAATTAACTCTCTTTTGACAAACTTGATCATGACGTTCCTGGTCACATTGGCATATGATGCAGCCTCCACCCACATTGTGAAATAATCAATGGCAACCAGAATGAAGCGGTGCCCATTTGAAGCTTTTGGTTCGATTAGTCAGATAACATCCATTCCCCACATTGAGAATGGTCAGGGTGCCGACATGACATTCGGGGGGACCGCGGCACATGAACCTTATCAGCATATGTCTAGTACTTATGGCACCTCTTCACATAATTAAAGCAATCTGCCTCCATTGCCAACCAATAATGGCATGTCCTCAAGATTTTTCTTGCCATTGAGTGACCATTCGCGTGAGTCCCAAACGATACTTCATGTACATCCTCAATTATCTGTTTAGCTTCTTTTGCATCAACTCATCTCAACAGCATCATGTCATGATTTCTTTTATAGAGAATACCCTTGTCTAAATAGAAACCCATTGCAAGTCTTCTCAGGGTTCTTTTGTCATTTTCTGAAGCACCCGGGGGGTATTCCCTTCTTTGCATGAAGCGTTTGAGGTCGTGGTACCACGACTTTTGATCAGGCTCTTCCTCTACCACTTGACAATATGCAGGATGATCATGACTTTCCATTTTTATGAGTGGCAGGTTTCTTTCATCACTCACTTTGAACATCGAGGACAAGGTAGATAGCACATCGGCTAATTGGTTATCCTCTCGAGGAATATGATGAAATGTGACTTCATCAAACAGTTCGATTAAACTTTTGATGTAATCATGATATGGGATTAACTTGACATCTCGGGTTTCCCACTCCCCTCTTAGCTGGTGGATGACTAATGCAGAATCTCCATATACCTCCAATATCCTTACTTTTGACTCTATTGTTGCCAAGATCCCTAATGCGCAAGCTTCATATTCGGCTATATTGTTTGTACAATCGAAGCAAAGCCTCGCAGTGACAGGAAAATAATCATTTTTTGGTGAGATTAAGATTGCCCCGATTCCATGTCTCAATGCATTAGAAGCTCCATCAAATAACAAGGTCCACTTTTCTTTTTCTGGCGATTACTCGCGATCAAACAAAGCCATTATATATTCATCTGGGAAATCGCATTGCATTGATCCATAATCTTCTACTGGCTGATTGGCTAGATATTCTGCAAGAGCACTACCTTTTACTGATTTTTGGGTGACATAGACAATGTCGTATTCTGATAGCAGGACTTGCCAGCGAGCAATTCTTCCAGTCAGAGCAGGCTTATCAAAGATATACTTGATTGGATCCATTTTGGACACCAACCAGGTAGTGTAACATAACATGTAATGCCTCAAACGACGAGCTGCCCATGCAAAAGTAGAGCAAGTGCGTTCTAGCAGTGAGTAGTTGGGTTCACAATTGGTGAATTTCTTACTCAGATAATAGATAGCAGGTTCCTTTCTTCCCGACTCATCGTGCTGCCCCAGTACACAACCCATAGATTGTTCTAACACAGTCAAATACATGATGAACAATCTTCGCGGCACCGGGGGAACCAAGAGTGGAGGTTCTTGCAGGTATTGCTTGATATTCTCAAAGGCTCTCTGACAATCTTCATTCCATCTTACCGCCTGATTTTTGTGCAACAATTTAAAAATTGGTTCACAGGTCGCGATTAATTGGGAGATGAACTTGGCAATGTAATTCAATCTTCCTAAAAACCCGCGTTTGAGGTGCTGGCATGTTAATGATTGCTCGAACTTTTTAGGGATCGACCTCTATTCATATTTGACTAACTATGAAGCCCAGAAGCTTGCCTGATTTCACCCCAAAAGTGCATTTGACTGGATTCAGTCAAAGCATAAACTTCCTTAACCGCTCAAAAAGTTTCTGCAGATTGTCAACATGGTCGTCTTCGGATCTGGACTTGGCGATCATATCATCTACATAAACTTCTATCTCCTTGTGCATCATGTCATGGAACAAAGCCACCATAGCTCGCTGATATGTTGCCCCATCATTTTTCAAACCAATGGGCATAACCTTGTAGCAAAAGGTTCCCCATAAAGTGACAAAAGTGGTCTTTTCCATATCTTCGGGAGCCATCTTGATCTGATTATATCCCGAGAATCCATCCATGAAAGAGAATAATGCATCTTGAGCAGTATTATCTACAAGAACATCAATGTGAGGGAAAGGAAACTCATCTTTTGGGCTAGCTCTGTTCAGATCTCGATAGTCAACACACATTTGAAATTTCCATCTTTCTTGAACACAGTCACAATATTAGCGACCCATTGTGGGTACTTTACAATTGCTAGGAAACCTGCATCCAGTTGCTTCTTGACCTCCTCCTTGATCTTTAAGGATATTTTCGCCTTCATCCTTCGTAGCTTCTGGTTTACTGGAGGACACTCCGGCTTTAATGGCAGTTTGTGTTCTGCTACACAAGGGTCTAACCCGGGCATGTCTTGGTACGACCATGCAAAAACATCCTTATAATCCATTAATAACTTGATCAGCCTACTTCGCTCCTTTTCTTTTAGGGAAATGCCAATCTTGACCTCTTTTTTATTATCTTTGGTTCCCAAGTTGATTAATTCACTCAGCTCTTCATGGGGTCGAATTTCCCTAGCTTCTTGTTCTACAATCTCAATAGTTCAGGAGGAACTTACGCTTCATCATCAACAACCTCATCAGCATGATCAATGAGACAGTCAAAATCGCATGCTGAGTTACTAACACTATCATTTTCAAGAGAGTCATTTTTAGATCTGTAATTTGGTATTTTCAGGGAAAGATGAATGAATAAAGGTTAAATATGAAAAAATGCATTTATTGGTGAAGAATGGTGAACAAAAGCGAAATTAAAATAAGAGATAACAACACAAAGATACTGAATGCATGCATTTATTGATAAGTCATACTGGAACATAAACAAGTAAGCCCATTACAACAAAATTCCTAAAGCCTTGGGCAGAGCTAAAGGATAAGCATTACAGAATTACTTTGAAAAAGACTCTATGGTCCTGGGGAACTCAATGATCTCCTAATTATCAAGCTTTGTATCTGGAGAGCATGGATACACCAGATTGACACCATGACCGACGGGAAAATCATCTTCAACAGCAGCTGTTTGGTCCAGGAATACGAACCCTATGCTTTAGAAGCTCTGTCGAATGTCACATATGGGAACCCTCTTAGTCTTGTATTCATGATTTTCCAGTCGAGCCAACCTCTTTCTTTTCTTCTCTTCTATAACCCTCCTCTTGTCGGCCTTGGTGGGTTTGTATCCCAACCCAAACCTGTCCTTGTTCTCGGTGAGCATGAGGATGTCAGCAACACCTTGGCCATTCTTCCCCAAACAGCTCCCAGGTCGGTATCCTCTTTCGAGCATAACTTTGGCATCATAATGGACACTTTAGATGACCGAGGTTTCAAGAGTGGAGCACCATCCCCAACATAAGTGGCATTGGCAATCTCAAGTGACTGAAAGGCGGTCTCAAGAGCTTCTTCGGCAGCTTCAATGTAAGGGGTTGTTGATGGCTTACTCACTAACATATCTTCCTCTCTGGAAACAATTATCAACTTACTATCAACAATGAACTTCACTTTCTAGTGCAATGTGGAAGGTACAGCTCCAGACGAATGGATCCACGGTCGTCCTAGGAGGCAACTGTAAGTTGGTGTGATGTCCATTACTTGGAAGAGTACTTCAAAGGTGCAAGGGCCAATCTGAATGGGTAGTTCAATTTCTCCCATGACTTCCCTTCGCGTGCCATCAAAAGCTCTTACAATCATTGTGCTTGGCTTCATATGAGTTCCATCGAAAGGCAACTTTGCCAGTGTTGACTTTGGCATTACATTCAAAGAAGAGCCATTATCAATGAGAACCCTAGCCAGGATATGATCTCGACTCTTCACAGAAATGTGCAATGCCTTGTTATGCCCCATACCTTCAGCTGGTATTTCATCATCAGTGAAAGTAACATAATTATCAGTGACTATGTTACCTACAATGCTATCGAGCTGATAAATTGAGATGTCATGAGAGACATGAGCTTGATTCAACACCTTCATCAGCACTTTCCTGTGTGGCTCAGAGTTTATTAACAGAGACAAAAGAGATATCCGAGCCGGCGTTCGATTCAGCTGATCCACAACCCTGTATTCACTTCGCTTGATGAACTTCAAAAATTCACCGACCTCTTCATCGGATACCTCATTTTTATTCTCACCCCCTATTGCTTCCATTTCAACTGGAGTTCCTTCTACCTTCCCCTAACCTTTGCAATCTTTTCCTTCCTTTTCTGTTTCCTTCCTTTGCAGTACCTCCGGGGTATAAATGTCGCCACTCCTAGTCATTCCACCAATCCCCGAAATGTTGGTAACCACGGTGGTCCCGTCGGAAGGATTTGGTTGAGCATGCATATCATATTTCCAGGGCACCGCTTTGGTGTCCTTGAAAGGGAAAGGACCTAGGGCTCGGATGACAATTGGTGTTGGCCCACTCGAAACCGGTAATGGTTCTTTTTCAGAATAATATATCACCACTGGTTTTGGATTGACTTGCCCAGGAACCGGTTGAGGATTGACAACAACAATAAAAGGAGTTATCTTAACTGGAGTCGGGGAAATTGTAGATTCAGTAACCATGTTAATGCCACACTCATCGGATTCATAACCAATTAGGATAAACTTCATGTCTATTAATTTCTGCACAACCTGCCGAAATTATGTACAGTCTTCAATTGAATGTCCTATATCCCCATCAAAGTCACATTGTATTACCCCAGTGAGTACCATTTTTTTCAATAATCGGGATTTGGATCAATCCGTATTTGCACATCTCTGTAAAAATAATTCTCATAGGAGTTCTAACATCGACCACTTGACTCTTGAGAGTATGTTCCAAGAAGCTTTCAATGGCATTGACTCCATAACCCCCATGATTTGGCATAGGACCTTGTGCCACATTTGGAGCATCTTTCTGAAAGCTCAACCATTTGAAGTTAATCAGATCTTGCAACTTAAACTTCAAAGCCTTGCAATTCTCTGTGGAATGACCTGTAGCCCATTCGTGATACTCACATTGAGCGTTGGGGTCATACCACTTTGGGTTTAGGAGGGTCTATTGATCTTGTCGGGATAGGTGTTAGCACAAATTTACTTGGCGAAATAGTTCGGTGTAGGTCATGGGTATCGGGTCGAAACACATTGGCTTTCTTTCCGAGTTATATGGTGGTCTGGTTTGGCTTGTGTTTGGGTTTGAGTTTAGGGGTTGGACAATTTGAGGTGGCATGATTGGGTGCGTTTGAGGCTGAGAAGGGTGTGACGGCCGGTAGGGCGTCATCGAATGTTGTGGTTGGGGATTTGAAAATTGTGAGGTGGCGGTGATATATGGCTGGTTGGCTTGGTGATATGGAGGTGGTTGATAATATAGAGCGTATTGGGCTTGAAAGGCTAGCATTTGGTTTGGTCTATATTAATTTGGTTTCTTTTGTTCAAAGGTTACTGCGTGTGCTTCTCCTTTTTTCTTTTTCACAAACGGGGCTTTCTTCGGGCCGTTCATTACTGAAGTCTCAGTGATCTTGCCATTCCTCATTCCACTATCAATTCTCTCAACAATGATGACCATGTCAGAAAATTTTGATGACACACTCCTAATCATCCTATCATAGAAGGGCGACTGGAATGTATCAATGAACATTGCTACAATTTCTTTCTCAACTAATGGAGGCTCCACCTGAGCAGCAAGTTCCCTCCATCGTTGTGCATACTCTTTGAAAGTCTCCGTGTCCTTTTTTGACATATTTTGGAGTTGCATTCTATCGGGAGCCATGTCAATATTGTATTTGTATTGCTTCAAGAATGCATCCACTAGATCTTTGAAGGATCGGACGTGTACCCGCTCGACATGCGTGTACCAATTTGAAGCTGCCCCAGTTAAACTGTCTTGGAAGAAGTGAATCAAGAGATTATCATCTTGGGCATATGATGCCATCTTCCTTACATACATGGTCAAATGGTTTTTGGGACAAGTGATTCCCCGATATTTGTCCAAATCGGGCACCTTAAATTTCGGCGGATTGTAACATTTGGCACCAGACAAAGCTCCGAGGCATCCCGAAGACCATAACTATTTACCCCTTCAATGGCCCGTAATCTTTCCTCTAGCACTTCCAACTTTTCTTTAGATTGGGAACTCCCTCCTGACTGATTCACTGGAGTTTCAACGTACATATTCTGGGGGAAATAGTACGGCGTGTAGGGGGCTCCGAAATTTTGCATCGTTTGAGCCCCCTGGGGTCCATAATGCAGGGTGTATTGCGGGAGTTTTGGATTAGCAGAAGGTGTCACTGTCGAGGTGTTACCATATGTAGGATCGACAGTTTGTGTTTATGGCATTTCGACAACATTAGTGGGGGTTTGTGTCTGGGTGGTATGTTCGGGTTTTTGAATGCCATCCTGTGGGGCAGGGGCCGTTGGTGGCACAAATCCACGAGGCAAAACGTATGGGGGATTGTTCGGGTCAAATGAAAGATGAGCTTGGTTGCTTGGATAAACAGCGATTGGCATCATAGCCCAGGGTTGATTGAAGCCTTGAATAGGAAACTTAGCAAAACCAGGCGGGATGTGAGGTATGGATGGATGTCCTTCGTTTGGGCTGGAGGGTTCTCCTCTGTGTTCTTTTCCTTCTGCATTGCTTGTAGGATCTCCATCATCTTAGTCTTCTGATCCTTAATTTGACTGACTTCATCCCTGATCTCTTGGACTTCTTCTAGTTCATCGGCCATGGCTCTTGTCTGTGATCGAGTGCGATAAGGGTGTCTTGGAGCAATTGTTCGGTGATCGAATTGCGAAATCATGGAGATTTAAGTGAAAAAAAGTAATTAAGTTAAAGCAAGAGAAGTGATCCTGAAATATTATCGTGAGGGGAACCATTTCCGCATAGCAAGACATTTCCTCCCCACACATAACTCTAGGGGTACGTCCCCCTTAGGTCATGTGTGGTTGATGACCAATCCATGGGAATATGTGTTCCTCAATGGACTGGACTGCTCACTAGCAATGTGATCAATTTGTGACATTTGCATTTCATAGATGAAACTATAGTTAAAGGAGAATTCAACCATGGACATAATCAAAACATCTTTCATTTCATCAAAGGGAGAAGTACAATGCCTTCAAATAGAAACGATTACATCAAAAGTTTTGGGACTTTCTTTTTGAATCCATTGGCAAGCCTTTTACAATATTTCATGAAGTTGACCACTTTTGGGGGTATTACAGACTCAACACTCATGTAGATCGGAACAGATGCTTCTTCGAGGTGACTTGCAAACTGGTAAGCATGGAATCACAAACTGCCTGACAAGTATTCATATCTTCTCCTCCAAGCATCTCTATTAGCCTTCAAATTTTCTGCTACTAATTGCCAGATTTTTAACAGTTCTTCCTGTTGTCGGACATCTTCTTCATATTGACTTCTCTCTCTCTCGAGCATTCGTACCCTCATCCAAAGTTGTGCTTCTTTTTCTTGTGCCTTTGCTAGTGACTCGCGACATGTTGCAGCGACATTCCAACCTTCATCAGAATAATGCTCGGTGTGGGCTAGTGCCTGTTTCAAAGATCACAACCTCTCTTCCAATATCTCAATGGTTTGAATATGTATCCTGACCTTCACCTCCGACTCTTCCCTTTCTTTAAGAACTCTTGCTAGTACTCGTCCTTGATCTTCTATTTTTGCTCGTAGTTCGCGAACTTCTGGCCCCTTCATATTATCTTTCCTTTCTTTCTTAGCTGGGCCTGCGGCCTCATACGCATCAACACATTCATCCTTCAAATGTTCTATCGTCATGCTTAACTTCTAGATCTTGTGGTGAAGAGAGACAGTGGTGATTTGATCCGTTTGATTCTTATCTTCTGGTACCCCTATCTGAGCCTTCAAAACTTCAATCTTTTCTAACATCTGTGCTTCGCTAAAATGATTTCCCTCCTTGTGTGGGACTATCTTTGGGATAACGTTGTCCCCTCTCCTTGCCTTCCTCCATGTGTTGTAGCCTTTAGTATGAGAGATAATTTACTTTCCTAACTTCTGTGATCCAAATACCCGAATGTCACTCCAAGACAGTCTGACTGCCACTGCTGTGTTCTTGACAACTTCACATTCTTGATATAAGAGAGAAATCCCACCTAAAACCTCTTCAGGCGGTTCATATTGAGTCCATTTTAATTGTCGGATCACAAGTGCTGGAGAATACGACACACAACCCCTAGGCCCCATCAAAGGAACATTTGAGAAATTTCCACAACTGAAAATTTCCCAAATCTTAGGTGCTTTGATTTACCGAATTTGGACACGACAGCAACTATAGAAGAATATGCTTACATGTTAAGGATACCTCTTCCAAAGGAGCTGCGTGTCTATCTATAATATGGCCAACATGTTAGTGATGGAAAGGTGGCAGAACTATTAGGAGTGCAATTGAAGCCATCAGACAAAATGGAAAAGGGAACCGTTAGAGGTTTGAAGCGGAGGTTCCTTGAAGTTCATCTCCGAGGATTGGTCCAATAGCAGAACTGGCCCGTCTTCAAGCGTGTGTTAGCTTGAACCATCTACGGTTTGGTGCTTTACCCCTTTGTACTAGACAAGGTAGATTATGCGGCCCTGGATGTCTTCTACAAGACCGAATAATATAATACGAATCCTATTCACGCAATTCTGGCAGAAACCTTTCTCTCGCTGCAAGTTGTTCACGAAAATCAACAAGGCAAATAAGATGCTGTGCGCAATTGATGTATGTCTGGATCGTCACCCACATGTATGCTCACAATTACATTGGTGAGATAGATGACCCCTTGAAGAGGTTCCACCGTGTGCAAATAAAGCCAAATAATCTCTACAAATGGATACAGGAGTTCGATGAAATTGATTCAAAGTCCTTTAATTGGAAGTGTCCATGGTACAGAGGAAATACAGTCATTTTCAGTTGTGGAAATTTCTCAAATGTTCCTTTGATGGGGCCTAGGGGTTGTGTGTCGTATTCTCCAGCACTTGTGATCCGACAATTAAAATGGACTCAATATGAACCGCCTGAAGAGGTTTTAGGTGGGATCTCTCTCTTATATCAAGAATGTGAAGTTGTCAAGAACACAGCAGTGGCAGTCAGACTGTCTTGGAGTGACATTCGGGTATTTGGATCACAGAAGTTAGGAAAGTAAATTATCTCTCATACTAAAGGCTACAACACATGGAGGAAGGCAAGGAGAGGGGACAACGTTATCCCAAAGATAGTCCCACACAAGGAGGGAAATCATTTTAGCGAAGCACAGATGTTGGAAAAGATTGAAGTTTTGAAGGCTCAGATAGGGGTACTAGAAGATAAGAATCAAACGGATCAAATCACCACTGTCTCTCTTCACCACAAGATCTAGAAGTTAAGCATGACGATAGAACATTTGAAGGATGAATGTGCTGATGCGTATGAGGCCGCAGGCCCAGCTAAGAAAGCTAGGAAAGATAATATGAAGGGGCCAGAAGTTCGCGAACTACGAACAAAAATAGAAGATCAAGGACGAGTACTAGCAAGAGTTCTTAAAGAAAGGGAAGAGTCGGAGGTGAAGGTCAGGATACATATTCAAACCATTGAGATATTGGAAGAGAGGTTGTGATCTTTGAAACAGGCACTAGCCCACACCGAGCATTATTCTGATGAAGGTTGGAATGTCGCTGCAACATGTCGCGAGTCACTAGCAAAGGCACAAGAAAAAGAAGCACAACTTTGGATGAGGGTACGAATGCTCGAGAGAGAGAAAAGTCAATATGAAGAAGATGTCCGACAACAGGAAGAATGGTTAAAAAAACTGGAAATTAGTAGCAGAAAATTTGAAGGCTGATAGAGATGCTTGGAGGAGAAGATATGAATACTTGTTAGGCAGTTTGCGATTCCATGCTTCCTAGTTTTGCAAGTCACCTCGAAGAGGCATCAGTTCAGATCTACATGAGTGTTGAGTCTGTAATACCCCCAAGAGTGGTCAACTTGAAATATTGTAAAAGACTTGCCAGTGGATTCAAAAAGAAAGTCCCAAAACTTTTGATGTAATCGCTTCTATTTGATAAGGCATTGTACTTCTCCCTTTGATGAAATGAAAGATGTTTTGATTATGTCCATGGGTGAATTCTCCTTTAACTCTAGTTTCATCTATGAAATGCATTTGTCACAAATTGATCACATTGCTAGTGAGCGGTGCAGTCCATTGAGGAACACATATTCCCATGGATTGGTCATCAACCAAACACGACCTAAGGGGGACGTACCCCTAGAGTTATGTGTGGGGAGGAAATGTCTTGCTATGTGGAAACGGTATCCCCTCGCGATAATATTTCAGGATCACTTCTCTTCCTTTACCTTAATTACTTTTTTTCACTTAAATCTCCATGATTTCGCAGTTCGATCACCGAACAATTGCTCCAAGACACCCTTATCGCACTCGATCACAAACAAGAGCCATGGCGGATGAACTAGAACAAGTCCAAGAGATCAGGGATGAAGTCAGTCAAATTAAGGATCAGATGACTAAGATGATGGAGATCCTACAAGAAATGCAGAAGGAAAAGAACACAGAGGTGAACCCTCCAACCTCAAACGAAGGACATCCCGCCACACCTCCCATCCAGCTTGGTTTTGCTCAGTTTTCTATTCAAGGCTTCAATCAACCCGGGGCCAGGATGCCACTCGTTGTTTATCCAAGTAACCAAGCTCATCTTTCATTTGACCCGAACAATCCCCCATACGGTTTACCTCATGGATTTGTGCCACCCACGGTCCATGCCCCACAGGATGGCATTCATAACCCCGAACATACCACCTAGACACAAACCCCCACCAATGCTGTCGAAATGCCACAAACACAAACTGTCGATCCTATAGATGGTAACTCCCCTACAGTGACACCTTCTGCTAATCCAAAACCCCTGCCATACACCCTGCATTATGGACCCCATGGGGCTCAAACGATGCAAAATTTCGGAGCCCCCTACACGCCATACTATTTCCCCCAGAATATGTACGTTGAAACTCCAGTGAATCAGTCAGGAGGGAGTTCCCAATCTAAAGAAAAGTTGGAAGTGATAGAGGAAAGATTACGGGCCATTGAAGGGGTAAATAGTTATAGTCTTCAGGATGCCTCGGAGCTTTGTCCAGTGCCAAATGTTATAATTCCGCTGAAATTTAAGGTGCCCGATTTTGACAAATATCGAGGAACCACTTGTCCCAAAAACCATTTGACCATGTATGTAGGGAAGATGGCATCATATGCCCAAGATGATAAGCTCTTGATTCACTTCTTCCAAGACAGTTTAACTGGGGCAGCTTCAAATTGGTACACATATCTCGAGCGGGCACACGTCCGATCCTTCAAACACTGGTGCAATAAGTGCTTTTTACGTCAGTTAAAATTGATTTTTTATGTCAGAATACTGACTGACGTAAATACAGCTGACGTTAAAAGTTACACTTTTAACGTCAGTTAAGAACTGACGTTAAATATAACACTATTAACGTCGGTTCTTTAACACAACTGACGTTAGTTTTGTCAAAATTAACGTCAGTTCTTTAACATAACCGACGTAAATTTTGTTAAAATTAACGTCATTTGTTATAAAGAACTGACGTTAAAGGTCTTAATTTTAACGTCGGTTGTAGTAAACAACTGACGTTAATAGTGTACCGATATATTTTTATAAAATACTTTTAACGCCGTTGTATGATACAACCGACGTTAATAGTATTTTTTTTTTAAATTCAGTTTTAAAATATCACTCCCCTAAGCCATCCCTCGCATTCAAGAAATATCCCAAGAATACGTAATATCACACACATTACAGAATTGCAAAGGAAAAATGGAACAATGATCCATATAATGTATGCCTGTTCAAAACAATATATATTAATTTATTAACATAGGTTATAAATGTATACTAAGTTTAAACTACCTATATCAATATCCCTTCGTGATGATCATCACGAGTGGCATGTACATCGTCCACCCGTGTCTCCTCGATGATAGTAGGCATGTTTGTTGAAAAAGAAGGAGTCTCGGGAATATCAAGATTTGAATCTTCATTTTCATCACTACCATTATACATGCTTTTTCCTTGGAGAACCACGGACAACCTTTTGTTAGAAGGATCAGTGATGTAAAACACTTGTTTTGCTTGTGAAGCCATTATGAAAGGCTCATTTATATGACCTAACTTGTTGAGGTCTACCAATGTGAACCCCAATTCGCTCGGTTTGTACACCACCGTTACTATCAACCCACTTACATTTAAATACCAAGCACCGTAAGCTTAGTGTAATCGAGCACCCAAATATCTTCAATATATCCAAAGTAAGGTGTGGTTTTGCTGTAACGGGTTTTGTGTCCTTTGCACTAGAGAAGTGCATTGCTTCGGCCACGATCATAACCCCACTATTTTGCATGGTACTCTTGTTATCTTGTTCCTTTGTATAAAAGGAAAAGTTATTTATGTCGTATCCGCTCCAACATATGACGTTGAAGTTAGGCCCACGTGCTAGCCATTTTACGTCATCGAAAGTATTACCATCCTTAAGCATTTCTTCCTTGAACCATGGTAAGAAAGTCTTGTTATGCTTGTTCAACAACCACCTTTCGCTCATTCGAGGGTTTTCTTGATTGACTTTTCTGTTATGTTCAAATAAGAAAGGCTGAACACATTCGATGTTGTTCAATACATACAAATGTGCTTGAAGCACTTCCTCCCGATCCTTCCTATTAATTCTTAAGCCATGTGTACCCTTACCTTGACATATGATCTCATCATGCCGAGGCTTAGGAACCCCTATAGGATCCGTGTTATGAAGGTAGTCCGAACAAAACTCAATAGCTTCTTTCGCAACATACCTTTGAACAATAGATGCTTTTCGGACGATGAGGATTCTTCACGCACCCTTTCAAGATCATCATGTAGCGCTCAACCGGGTACATCCATCTCAGAAAAACCGGCCCACATAATCTAATCTCCCTCACCAAATGAACAATTAAGTGAACCATTATGTCGAAAAAGGAAGGAGGAAAATACATCTCCAATTGGCACAAGATTGTAGCAGCCTCAACTTCCAAGTCATCCAACATACGGGGGTCAATGACTTTGCTACATATAGAATTGAAGAATGATCACAACCGAGTAATGGCATGTCTCACATTTTTTGTAGCAATACCACGAATAGCAACGGGCAGAAGTTGTTGCATTAAGATGTGACAATCATGGGACTTCAAGCCAACCAATTTAAGATCACTAGAGACAAGCCTCTTCATATTTGAAGAGTAACCATGTGGAACTTTGATGCCCTGAAGACACCCGCAGAAACTTTGTCTCTCTTTTTTTGACAAAGTATGACATGCTGGCGGCAAATAAGTCCGCTTACCATCCTCAACAACTGGAGCTAACTGCTCTCGTATACCCATAGCAACGAGGTCGAGACGAGCATTCACACCATCCTTTGTCTTGCCCTGAATGTTGAGAAGCGTCCCGATCACACTATCACACACATTTTTCTCCACATGCATCACATCAATGCAGTGTCTGACATCAAGCTTGCGCCAGTATGGAAGATCAAAGAATATCGACCTCTTCTTCCATATGTTTTTCTCAACAGCTTTACCTTTCTTTTTGGACTTGTCGAATATAACATCGATGTCCTTTACCGTCTGATAAACCTGCTCTCCAATTAAGGCCGCCGGCGCTTCTTCTGTCTCTTGGCATCCATTAAAAGCTTTTTTCATCTTACGATATGGGTGATCACGTCTAAGAAATCTCTGATGCCCAAGGTAAACCGTCTTCTTTCCATGATGCAACTGAGTGTAGCATGTGCCTTCTTCACATATAGGGCATGCTTTATGCCCCTTGACACTGTACCCGGATAAGTTACCGTATGCTGGAAAGTCGTTGATGGTGCAAAATAACATGGCACGAAGCTTGAAAGTCTCATGAGAATACCCATCAACTACATCAACACCTTCCACCCACAACGTTTTCAAGTCTTCAATCAAGGGATGTAGATAAACATCTAAGTCATTTCTCGGTTGCTTTGGGCCCGAAATCATCATAGACAACATCATGTATTTGCGTTTCATGCACAACCAAGGGGGCATGTTGTAAATCACCAACAGAACAGGCCATGAACTATGAATACTACTCATGTTACCATAAGGATTCATTCCATCCGTAGCAAGTCCAAGCCTTAGGTTTCTTGGCTCATCGGCGAAATCCGGAAACATAGTATCGATATTCTTCCATTGAATAGAATCAGCAGGATGACGAACCTTTCCATCACGTTTCCTCTCATCATTATGCCATCTAAGATTCTTTGCATCTTTCCCATTGGCAAACAATCGCTTGAACCTTGGAATTATTAGAAGATACCACAACACCTTCGCAGGAGGACCCTCTTTTCTTACATCATCAACATCATCATCATCATCACCACCCTTCACTTTGTATCGTGATAACCCACATTTGGGGCAATCGTGTTTGTCTTCATGAACACCGGTGTACAATATGCAATCATTGGGGCATGCGTGTATCTTCTTATACTCCATACCCATAGGACACAATACCTTCTTGGCCTCATAGTTATGGTCAGGCGATGTGTTGTCCTCCGGAAGCAAGTCTTTCAACACTTCAAGCAATTCCGTGAAGCTTTTATCACTCCAACCATTTATCGCCTTCACACAAACCAATTTTAGCACCGCCGACAACCGTGTATGAGTAGTACACCCTGGATATAAAGGCTTATCCGCATCACCGCACAACCTATCATACACATGCGCTCGATGAAAAGATTCTTGTCCAATATCACGGATCATCTCCTCTACTCGATCATCCTCCATATCTACGTCAACGTCCTCACTTTGGGAGACACTCGCCGTATTACTACTCAACAACATATCACCATGCCATATCCATCTTGTATAACTCAAGCAAATCCCTTCACAAATCAAATGAGTACGTATATCCTTCACCGTACATTTCCTCGTATTCAAACACTTGACACAAGGACAACAGAACATTCCATTACTATTAGGAACATTCCTTTGAGCAAATTCTATAAATTCTCCCACCACCTTCAAATACTCAGCACTAGTACGCTTACAAACCATCCAACTACGATCCATAACTAGATAGGTCCTGTAGATATACAAAACATATATATATCCAATATAAGGACAATACGAGAGATTGAAAACTATAGTTTTTAAAGATTAATTGCCAAGAACTGGTCACGGCCTAGCAGTGATGTCCATCACGGCCGTAACGTGCCAACTGAACAGACCATGCCATCACAGGGCAGAATCGATCACGCGCCAGCCGTGATTAGCATCACTACCGTGACAGATCAACCAGCAGAGCAACATGCACTCAAAACCAAAAACAGAGACGTACATTCCAAACAAATCAAACTCACGGTTTCAAGTTTCAACTACCGAGACTACAGTTTTAACATACACTCAAAACCAAAAATACAAAAATGTGCCCTAAATACTCACCAGAAATAGGTGCTCGCGTGGTGGTGGGGAGGGGAGCTCGAGTGGTGGCCAACGTTCGATGTGGTTACTGAGAGTAGAGGGACAAGGAGAGTTAGTGCGCGGGAAGGGGAAAGAGAGATGTACGTCAAGTTATTGCAAAGAATGAATGGAAAGACAGAGTTAGGGTTAATAGTGTACCTCACGGTGGTGGCGAAGAAGCCCTCGCGGTGGTTGCGGTGGAGATGAGCTCGCGTTTAGGGTTCTGTGCTGGGTGAGAGGGAGAGTGAGGGTTGTGAGTGATTTAGGGTTGAGCGTGATGATTAGAGAAAAGAGACGACGCGTCTGCAGTGAACTGCAGAAGGCGCGCGGGTGTAAACATAAAACAACATTTAACGTCAGTTGTATTAAACAACTGACGTTAAAATTAGGCTTTTTAACGTCAGTTTTATTAACAACCGACGTTAAATATTAATATTTTTTAAAAAACACTTTTAACGTTAGTTGTTGAATACAATCGACGTTAAAAGTGTTGGTCAGATAAAGTAACATACTCATGTGATGAATGCATATCGCCTCTTCTTTTCCTCTATATTTCTATTCCTTCACAAAATGGCTCTGAGACCTGTGTTAATTGAGTGACAACAGGGCATTTCAGATAGCTAGGGATATAGGATTATTTACGTCAGCTATTTATTTAACTGAAGTAAAAAATCACATTTTTAACGTCAATTGTATAAACAACAGACGTTAAGAGTGACAACCCTGAGATGACAACGAAAGAAATATAGGAATGAGTTGATTATTTACGTCAGTTATTTATTTAACTGAAGTAAAAATCACACTTATAACGTCAGGTTTATAAACAACTGACGTTAAAAGTTTTAATAATTTCTTCCAAAACACTTTTAACATCAGTTCATTAAACAACTGACGCAAATAGTGATTTTATATTTACAAAACTGTCACCGCCTCACTTTTAACGTCAGTCCTTAAAACAACTGACGTTAACAGTGAATTAATTATTTACAAAACTGCCACCGCCCCCTTTTTAACGTCTAGTTTTTGGTTAACTGACGTAAACCTTTACCGTCTAATGTATATTTTCCACTAGTGAAAGATCTAGCGGATGCATTCCTAAAGCAATACAAATACAATATTGACATGGCTCCCGATAGAATGCAACTCCAAAATATGTCCAAAAAGGAAACAGAGACTTTCCAAGAGTATGCACAATGATGGAGGGAACTTGCTACTCAGGTGGAGCCTCCATTAGCTGAGAAAGAAATTGTAGCAATGTTCATTGATACACTCCAGTCGCCCTTCTATGATAGGATGATTGGGAGTGTGTCATCGAACTTTTATGACATGGTCATCATCGGTGAGAGAATTGAAAGTGGAATAAGGAATGGCAAGATTACTGAGACTTCAGTAATGAACGGCCCGAAGAATGCCCCATTTATGAAAAAATAAGAAGTAGAAGCACACGCAGTAACCTTTGAACAAAAGAAGCCCAACCAATATAGACCAAACCAAATACCAGCCTTTCAAGCCCAATACGCTCCATATTATCAATCACCTCCATATCACCAAGCCAACCAGCCATACATCGTCGCCACCTCCTCACAATTTTCAAATCCCCAACCACAACATTCGATGGCACCCTACCAACCGTCACACCCTTCTCAGCCTCAAACGCACCCAATCATGCCACTTCAAATTGTCCAACTTCTAAACTCAAACCCAAACACAAGCCAAACCAGACCACCATATAACTCGGAGAGAAAGCCAATGCGTTTTGACCAGATACCCATGACCTACACAGAACTATTCCGCCAACTTGTGAGTAAATCTGTGCTAACTCCTATCCCGACAAGATCAATAGACCCTCCTAAACCCAAAGTGGTATGACCCCAACGCTCAATGTGAGTATCACGATTGGGCTACAGGTCATTCCATAGAGAATTGCAAAGCTTTGAAGTTTAAGGTGCAAGATCTGATTAATGCCAAATGGTTGAGCTTTCAGAAAAATGCTCCAAATGTGGCACAAGGTCCTATGCCAAATCATGGGGGTTCTGGAGTCAATGCCATTGAAAGCTTCTTTGAACATACTCTCAAGAGTCAAGTGACCGATGTTAGAACTCATATGAGAGTTATTTTCAGAGAGATGAACAAATACGGATTGATCCAAATCTCGATTATTAAAGAAATGGTTCTCACTGGAATAATATAATGTGACTTTGATGGGGATATAGGGCATTCAATTAAAGACTGTGCAGAATTTCGACAGGTTGTACAGAAATTAATAGACATGAAGTTTATCCTAATTAGTTGTGAATCCGATGAGTGTGGCATTAACATGGTTCCTGAATCTACAATTTCCCCGACTCCAGTTAAGATAAATCCTTTTACTGCTGTGGTTAATCCTCAACCGGTTACTGAGCATGTCGCTCCAAAACCAGTGGTGATATACTATTCTGAGAAAGAACCTTTGCCGATTTCGAGTGGGCCATCACCAATTGTCATCTGAGTCCCAGGTCCTTTCCCTTACAAGGACACCAAAGCGGTGCCATGGAAATCTGATATGCAGGTTCAACCAAATCCTTCCAACGGGACCACCGTGGTTACCAACATTTCGAGGATTGGTGGAATGACTAGGAGTGGTTGTATTTATACCCCGGAGGTACTGCAAAGGAAGGAAACAGAAAAGGAAGGAAAATATTGCAAAGGGAAGGGGAAGGCAAAAGGAACTCCAGTTGAAATGGAAGCAATATGGGGTGAGAATAAAAATGAGGTATCTGATGTAGAGGTCGGTGAATTCTTAAAGTTCGTCAAGAAAAGAAAATACAGGGTTGTGGATCAGCTGAATCGAACTCTGGCTCAGATATCTCTTTTGTCTCGGTTAATAAACTCTGATCCACACGGGAGAGTGCTGATGAAGGTGCTGAATCAAGCTCATGTCTCTCATGACATCACAGTTGATAACCTCGATAGCATTGTAGGTAACATAGTCACTGATAATTATGTTACTTTCACTGACGATGAAATACCAGCTGAAGGTATAGGGCACAACAAGGCATTGAACATTTCTG
The DNA here is from genome assembly GCA_030762895.1 of Sophora flavescens. Classification (NCBI taxonomy): domain Eukaryota; kingdom Viridiplantae; phylum Streptophyta; class Magnoliopsida; order Fabales; family Fabaceae; genus Sophora; species Sophora flavescens. Next base: position 11,224,072 of record CM061070.1, read on the forward strand.
TGAAGTGTCGAGATAATATCATGGCTAGGGTTCTCATTGATAATGGCTCTTCTTTGAATGTAATGCCGAAGTCAACACTGGCAAAGTTGCCTTTCAATGGAACTCATATGAAGCCAAGCACAATGATTGTAAGAGCTTTTGATGGCATGCGAAGGGAAGTCATGGGAGAAATTGAACTACCCATTCAGATTGGCCCTTGCACCTTTGAAGTACTATTCCAAGTAATGGACATCACACCAACTTACAGTTGCCTCCTAGGACGACCATGAATCCATTCGTCTGGAGCTGTACCTTCCACTTTGCACCAGAAAGTGAAGTTCATTGTTGATAGTAAGTTGATAATTGTTTATGGAGATGAGGATATGTTAGTGAGTAAGCCATCAACAACCCCTTACATTGAAGCTGTCGAAGAAGCTCTCGAGACCGCCTTTCAGTCAATTGAGATTGCCAATGCCACTTATGTTGGGGATGGTGCTCCACTCTTGAAACCTCAGTCATCTAAAGCGTCCATTATGATGGCCAAAGTTATGCTTGAAGGAGGATACCGACCTGGGAGGGGTTTGGGGAAGAATAGCCAAGGTGTCGCTGACAGCCTCATGCTCACTGAGAACAAGGACAGGTTTGGGTTGGGATACAAACCCACCAAGGCCGACAAGAGGAGGGTTATAGAAGAGAAGAAAAGAAAGAGGTTGGCTCGGCTGGAAAATCATAAATATAAGGCTGAGACGGTTCCCATATGTGACATTCGATAGAGCTTCCAAAGCGTAGGGTTCGCATTCCTGGACTAAACAGCGGCTGTTGAAGATGATTATCCCGTCGGTCATGGTGTCAATCTGGTGTATCCATGCTCTCCAGATACAGAGTTCAACAATTGGGAGATCATTGAGTGTCCCAGGACCATAGAATTTTTTTCAAAGTAATTCTGTAATGCTTATCCTTTAGCTCTGCCCAAGGCTTTAGGAATTTTGTTGTAATGGGCTTACTTATTTCTGTTTCAGTATGACTTATCAAAATAATGCATGCATTCAATATCTTTGTGTTGTTATCTCTTATTTTACTTTCGTTTTTGTTCACCATTCTTCACCAATAAATGTAATTTTTCATCTTTAACCTTTATTCATTCATCTTTCCCTGATAAATACCAAAATGCAGATCTAAAAGTGACTCTCTTGTAAATGATAGTGTTAGTAACTCAGCATACGATTTTGACTGTCCCATTGATCATGCTGATGAGGTTGTTGATGATGACGGGGAAGTTCCTCTTGAACTATTAAGATTGGTAGAACAAGAAGCTAGGGAAATTCGACCCCATGAAGAGCCGAGTGAATTAATCAACTTAGGAACCAAAGATAATAAAAAAGAGGTCAAGATTGGCATTTCCCTAAAAGAAAAGGAGCGAAGTAGGTTGATCAAGTTGTTAATGGATTATAAGGATGTTTTTGCATGGTCGTACCAAGACATGCCAGGGTTAGACCCTAGTGTAGTAGGACACAAACTGCCATTAAAGCCGAAGTGTCCTCCAGTAAAGCAGAAGCTACGAAGGATGAAGGCGGAAATGTCCTTAAATATCAAGGAGGAGGTCAAGAAGGCAACTGGATGCAGGTTTCCTAGAGGTTGTAAAGTACCCTCAATGGGTCGCTAATATTGTGCCTGTGCCCAAGAAATATGGAAAGGTCCGAATGTGTGTTGACTATCGAGATCTGAACAGAGCTAGCCCAAAAGCCGACTTTCCTTTGCCTCACATTGATGTTCTTGTAGATAATACTGCTCCACATGCATTATTCTCTTTCATGGATGGATTCTCGGGATATAATCAGATCAAGATGGCTCCCGAAGATATGGAAAAGACCACTTTTATCACTTTATGGGGAACCTTTTGCTACAAGGTTATGCCATTTGGTTTGAAAAATGTTGGGGCAACATATCAGCGAGCTATGGTGGCTTTGTTCCATGACATGATGCACAAGGAGATAGAAGTTTATGTAGATGATATGATCGCCAAGTCTAGATCCGAAGACGACCATGTTGACAATCTGCAGAAACTTTTTAAGCGGTTAAGGAAGTTTAAGCTTCGACTGAATCCGGCCAAATGCAATTTTGGGGTGAAAGCAGGCAAGCTTCTGGGCTTCATAGTTAGTCAAAGAGGAATAGAGGTCGATCTCTAAAAAGTTCGAGCAATCATTGACATGCCAGCACCTCGAACAGAGAAATAAGTTCGCAGTTTTTTAGGAAGATTGAATTACATTGCCAGGTTCATCTCCCAATTTACCACGACCTGTGAACTAATTTTTAAATTGCTGCGCAAAAATCAGGCGGTAAGATGGAATAAAGATTGTCAAAAAGCCTTTGAGAAGATCAAACAATACCTTCAAGAACCTCCAGTCTTGGTTCCTCCGGTGCCGGGAAGATCGCTCATCATGTATTTGACTGTGTTAGAACAATCTATAGGTTGTGTACTGGGGCAGCACGATGAGTCGGGAAGAAAGGAACGTGCTATCTATTATCTGAGTAAGAAATTCACCAGTTGTGAAGCCAACTACTCACTGCTAGAACGCATTTGCTGTGCTTTGGCATGGGTAGCTCGCCGTTTGAGGCATCGCATGTTATGTTACACTACCTGGTTGGTGTCCAAAATGGATCCAATCAAGTATATCTTTGATAAGCCTGCTCTGACTGGAAGAATTGCTCGCTGGCAAGTTCTGCTATCAGAATATGACATTGTCTATGTCACCCAACAAGCAGTAAAAGGTAGTGCTCTTGTAGAATATCTAGCCAATCATCCAGTAGAAGATTATGGATCAATGCAATGCGATTTACCAGATGAAGATATAATGTCTTTGTTTGATCGCGATCAATCTCTAGAAAAATAAAAGTGGACCTTGTTATTTGATGGAGCTTCTAATGCATTGGGACATGGAATCGGGGCAATCTTAATTTCACCAAAAAATAATTATTTCCCTGTCACTGCGAGGCTTTGTTATGATTGTACAAACAATATTGCCGAATATGAAGCTTGCACATTAGGGATCTTGGCAGCAATAGAGTCAAAAGCAAGGATATTGGAGGTATATGGAGATTCTGCATTAGTCAACCACCATCTAAGAAGGGAGTGGGAAACCAGAGATGCCAAGTTAATCCCGTATCATGATTACATCAAAGGTTTGATCGAGCAGTTTGACGAAGTCATTTCATCATATTCCTCGAGAGGATAACCAATTAGCCAATGCGCTATCTACCTTGTCCTCGATGTTCAAAGTGAGCGATGAAAGGAACCTGCCACTCATCAAAATGGAAAGTCGTGATCATCCTGCATATTGTCAAGTGGTAGAGGAAGAGCCTGATCAAGAGCCGTGGTACCATGACATCAAACGCTTCATGCAAAGAAGAGAATACCGCCTAGGTGCTTCAGAAAATGACAAAAGAACCCTGAGAAGACTTGCAATGGGTTTCTATTTAGACAAGGGTATTCTCTTTAAAAGAAATCATGACATGATGCTGTTGAGATGCGTTGATGCAAAAGAGGCTAAACAGATAATTGAGGATGTATATGAAGGATCGTTTAGGACTCACGCGAATGGTCACGCAATGGCAAGGAAAATCTTGAGGACGGGCCATTATTGGTTGACAATGGAGATTGATTGCTTTAATTATACGAAGAGGTGCCATAAGTGCCAGACATATGCGGATAAGGTTCATGCGCCACCGGCTCCCCTGAATGTCATGTCAGCACCCTGGTCGTTCTCAATATGGGGAATAGATGTTATCGGACCAATCGAACCAAAAGCTTCAAATAGGCACCGCTTCATTCTAGTTGCCATTGATTATTTCACAAAGACGTCGTGATCAAGTTTGTCAAAAGAGAGTTAATTTGTCGTTATGGGTTGCCGAGTGAGATTATCACTAACAATGTGACCAACTTGAACAACAAGATGATGAGGGAGATGTGTGAAAGCTTCAATATAAAGCATCACAATTCCTCCCCATACCGCCCAAAGATGAACGAAGCAGTCGAGACAACTAATAAGAATATCAAGAATATTGTTCAAAGGATGGTTGTGACATATAAGGACTGGCATGAGATGTTACCTTTCGCTTTGCACGGCTATCGCACCTCTATTCGCACCTCGACTAGGGCAACTCCGTATTCTTTAGTTTATGGGATGGAGGCAGTACTCCCGAACTAAGTAGAGGATCCCCTCATTAAGGGTACTGAGAGAGGCAGAATTGGAAGAAGCTGAGTGGGTTCAGGATCGATTCGATCATTTGAACCTCATTGAAGGGAAGAGGCTGGCAGTGTTGTGTCAGGGTCAATTGCACTAGAGAAGGTTGGTAAGAGCTTATGAGAAGAAGGTACGCCCACGACAGTTTCGGGAGGGTGACCTAGTGCTTAAAAAGATTCTACCAATCCAAAAGGATCACCGAGGGAAGTGGACTCTGAACTACAAAGGACCTTACGTTGTGAAAAAGGCTTTCTCTGGAGGGGCTTTAATTCTCACCAAGATGGATGGGGAAGATCTACCGCTCCCTGTAAATTCAGATGCAGTAAAAAAGTACTATGCTTGAACGCAATTCCAAAAAAAAAAACAGAAAAAAAAGAAGAAAAGAAAAGGCTCGCTAGACTGAAAATCTGAAAAGGCGGTCTAGGAAAAAGTTAGAGCAACCCGCTTGACTGAAAATCTGAGAAGGCTGTCTAGGAAAAAGTTAGGGTTAAAAGAAAAAAAAAACATAACAAAGGAAGTGTCGTCAAGCTGATAAACTGGGGCAATGAGTGTCCAAGATGCATGAAGACCGGACAAACAACATTCTCCTAAGCCAATTGATGAGAAGCCAAGACTGTATGATGGATACTAACACTAGTCATTGAGAGAGATGTCAGTTGAAGAGATGTGATTCTACTCCATAACGTGTTGCAATTCCAAATTCCATTGTAATATTTGCCTTGTACACCTTTTCGATCCTGATATAATGACAATGACTTCCAATTTTGTTGTTTACCCCTGTCCTTCTAATTTACTTTTTGTCAATAGAATGCATCCATCATGCTAAGTCTATACTGAAATGTGAAACAAGTATTGGTGTTTTTAAGAAGTTAGAATTCCTTGGAAAGCCTCAAAAGGTCATGGGGGACACGATGGTTCCCTGATGAAGGGCACTAAAGAAAAAGAAAAGAATATTAAAGATCAACCACTAGGATAATTATCATCAAAGACGTCTACCATCAGAAAACAAAAGTGTAAGATATCTTTCCTCGATGAGATGGGCCTTCTTTTAGTTCATCCTCTAGACTGACTGTGATCGACGTTTTTAAGGGGACAAGGACCCAACAATGAAAAATGGCAAAGAAGAAATAATTTCTCATCAAGACTTTCTTGCATCATGCCCAAAATTAATAAGGGTTTTCATCATCAACATTCATTGTCTGAATTAAAAGTTTAGTTATTTGAGTGTTTGTATTATCATACTGTCAAATGAGCAAAACCAACATTGATGCATTGCATTTGTTTATATAGCATCGTAACCTCTTTTACCTTTCTGTCCGAGCTTCTGATGGGAAATCCACCCCGTAAGCTCATTAACCTTTCTTGTCGAGCTTCTGACGGGTAATCCACCCCGTAAGCTCTTTATCTTTCTGTCCGAGCTTCTGACGGGCAATCCACCCTGTAAGCTCTTTTACCTTTTTGTCCGAGCTTCTGATAGGCTATCAACCCCGTAAGCTCATTAACCTTTCTTGTCGAGCTTCTGACGGGCAATCCACCCCGTAAGCTCTTTATCTTTCTATCCGAGCTTCTGACAAGCAATCCACCCCGTAAGCTCTTTTTATCTTTCTGTTCGAGCTTCTGACGAGCAATCCACCACGTAAGCTCTTTATCTTTGTTTTTAATCTCAGTGCGAGCCCTTTTTTTTGTTAACCTCATTGGGCAATCCAACCTGATGGTTCTATACAGGAAACCGGTTTGTAGTCACAAGTCCTTTTGCTTGTCAGTATATCCTGAACAAAATTGGAGTTCATGTCTTTACTCATTTCTTATAACGATAATCGGTTAACTACGGTTACACATATTATCTAGTAAGAAACAAGTAAAGAGGGGCAGTTGTGAATACCTTATTTTGTCCGGGTATTTTTAATTGATATTTTAGAAAAGAAAAAAATATAAAATTCACAAATATATTTAAAAATATCTTTGTGTATGTTGTTGGCCCGATTTTCTTATGTGGTTGCAAGTGTCTTTAAGACCATTATATCTTTAGCCCAAACCCTTTTTTTTTAAATGTAATAAAGAAAAGGGTATACGCAGACGTGTGGTGAGGCCAAAAGAGTAAGACAAAAAAATGTTAATTTGTTTTAGAAACAAAGAGGAAAGTCAAGCTTTGGAAAATTGCAAGAGTTTTGAAAGTCAACCACCATATTTGCAAGCCCCCCCCCCCCCCCCCATTCCGGTTCCAGTCGCACACCCGTCGTCCCCACAGCACCACAACCGCACGTCCCCGCCTCTTCAGACGCCACGGGCCACGAACTCCGCCATGCACCAGATTCATGCAAGTCTGCTTCGGATCCTCCATGGTTACGTCCTCCATCGCGAGACATGTACGAGAGACGCCATCGTCGTCACTAGCATTTCTTGCCATCGTCGCCGTTAGCGCTGCTCGCCTTCGCCGCTGGTTTCAATTGCATCCGCGAATCCCCTTGATCTTTCTGCCTCTGTTGGTAATGATGAGGCTAAGCCTCTGATGCTTTCATTTTAATGTCATTTTTTATTCTTTTAACTTTTGTTTTATGTAATTATTACTTATTATTTGTTAGGTTATTGAGTTCTAATGGTTTGGGTAAGTGATTGCAGCTTGTGGCCCAACTTATTCCTCTTTAATTTGTCTATTCTTTGTTTCAATAGAATTTTTTTAAAATAAAATAAATGTTTTGGACTCTTGCTGTTAGGCCCATTTTTGTTTTCTTTTTTTTTTTGTTGTTTAAGTGATTGTGACTGGCCCACTTTTTAAAAAATATTTAATAAAGATTTCTCATCTCCTGGTTTCTTAAATAAAAAATAAACAATAGAAGTTGTTAGTTGTTTAAATAATACAAATTTGCATATATCTTAATTTTAAAAGGGTTATATGAGATATGACGTCTTGATAATCCTTATTTTTTTTAGGACACCCGAGTTATGACAGCCAGCGATCCTAAGCCCTTTTAAAAAAATGATAATAATAATAATAAAACTGACTTCTTTTGAATTAAAAGGGTTATCTGGGCTATGATGTCTTGTTGATCTTTATATTTTTAGGACACCTGAGTTGTGACAACTTGGTGATCCTAAGCCTCTAAAAATGAAAAAAAAAACTAAATTAATTTCTTTTAAAAAGGATTTTCTTTTAAAAATTTAAAATCAACCAACCAATCAAACATTTTCTATAATAACTACGTGACTTTGAGTTTCCCATCGCACCTGGGAATACGTAGGAGCATAATCAATCATTCTGTCAAGCCAAAACTAAATTTCCCCATTTTTTATTGTCTCTTTTATTTTCAAATAATTAATCAAAATAATTAAACTTGTGATATTTAGGGATGCCCTATGGACTTGGGTGCCATGTTCTATCCCTTAGATTTGAGGTTGCCCCATAGACTTACGTGCCTTGTTCAACCTCATTTAGGTTTTATCAACAATATTTTTTTTAAATACAAAATCATAAATACAAAATACAAAATATCAAAAATAAAAGTAATTATTTCTTGTAAATAATTTTTGGGGTAAAATAAACATTTAAAAAGTCGTTAAAATATTTTTGCACAATTAACTTGAGGTACCGTTTTGTAAACGGGCGATTTAGGGTGCTAACACCTTCCTTACTCGTAACCGACTCCCGAACCCAAATCTCTCCCTTTTTTTTAAAGACCAGTTTCCTTAAAATAAATGGTTTTTCCAATGTTTTTCCCAATTAAAATATTGGTGGCGACTCCTCTATTTTTACCTTCTTAACGCGGCGCCCGGACGAGACTGTCGCGACAGCTTCCCTACTCGTAACCGACTCCTGAACCCAAATCTCTCCTTTTTTTTTAAAGATCAGTTTCCTTATAAAATAAATGGTTTTTCCAATGTTTTTCCCAATTAAAATATTGGTGGCAACATCCTTTGGAGGAGGTGGTGGTGCAACAGGAGGAGGCTAGATTGTCATCTGTTGTAATACTAATCGTAGCATCTGACCTTAATCCTCTGTTGTCTGTGTCATTCGAGTAATCGTTTCCTTCATCAACGTCTCCCTAGCATTCTTTTCCACGAGCATGGTGTTCAATCGGGCGATCGTTTCTTGCATATGCTCGAACTACTCTTGAATGATGTAGGTTGATAAGCCTCTGGCTCATCTAGTTTTATGGCTAGTATGACCAGGATTTTGTGCAAATTATATCCTATTTTCACCCAAATTAGATTAGATTGTCCTCAAGCAAGGTTTTGAGTCTCTAGAGTAGTTTTAGGTTAAATTATCCAGATTTGAGTTAAATAATACACTTATAGTTATTTCTTTGTTTTCAGGTTAAGTGAAAGTCAAGAGAATAAGGAAACAGGGGATTCGCCTCGCGAACCTCTCTTCGCCTCGCGACCCCGAAGCTGACTGTTCCAAGAAAATGCAAGGTCTCTGGTTCGCCCCGCGAAGAAGATCTCGCCCCGCGAGTCACCCAAGCCTGAAAAGTCAGAGACGATCACGGCTTGCCCGTGTTGAAGGTCACGGCTGTGGCAGTTTTGAAGTTGAAGAGTCTCGCCTCGCGAGCATCCATTCGCCTCGCGATCCTGGAAGTCAGAAAGCATCACGGTTGGCCCCTGATATCCATAACGGGAGTAATAAGAAGACTCTTCGGTGCCTCGCCTCGCGAAGGTGTGTTCGCCTCGCATGAATACCAAAGGTTGCAGACTGTTCGCAGGATTCGCGTCGCGAGAGAGGCTTCGCCTCGCGAATAGAATTAATTTCTGATTAGTATAAATAGCTGTTCTGAACAGTTTGAGAAAAAAAAAATTTGGCTTCTCCATTATTCTGTTTATATTTCTTTTCTGTGTGTTTTCGTTTTTACATGGAGAACTAAGTTTCTAGGATTGATCTATTGTAATTGATTTCCATATACTTGAGGTTCTTGTATTTTCATGTTTTGTATGCTTTTCCCTCTTCAATGCCATGCTTTATATTTCTGTTTGTTTAATTCAGGAGTATATTGTATTGTGTTGATTTATTTCCGGTGATATCATGTTCCTATAATTAATCGCGTTTGTTTAATTCGCGTGTGTACGTTCATGTTCGTTTAGTTCATGAGGGCTTAACCCTGTTTGTTTAATTCGGGAATAGGGACATGTATCTGTAGTAGTAGTTTCGTTTGTAAATTGTTGCTACAACCGGGAGGGGATGAGAATCTGCTTAGGGCTTGGAAATTGCATGAACCTATGATAGTTGGGAAATCAAGAGCAATAGATTAATCTGTTTTTGGCCATTTGATAACCTCTTTTAACTGCTTTGTTTTCTTACTCTGTTTTTATTTTGTTTTCTTTGATTGCATCTCAATCCAACCCCCCCCCCCCAAAATAACTTATTTTTGTGGAAAATAACACTTTAAGAGTCCTTGAGAACAACATCCGAGTTGTCGCCCTAAACTACATTTTTAAAACCCACTCGTCCTTTTTGGCGCGTGCGCGACAGCGCGACCAAAATCAAAGCGGCGCTGTTAGGGACTCGATTTGTTATTTTTCGCATTTTTTTATTTTATTTTCTTTTCTTTCTTTTATTTTCTGTTTTTGTTTTGAATTGGTCTGGCTACTAGGTCTAATTGCCCTGAACTGTGTGATTTTGACCCGGAAATTGAAAGAACACTGCACACACTCCGTAGAGAATTTCGGGCTAGCACTAGTAGTGGATTCAATTTCAAAACTGTTTTTGAAAACATGGGAGACCAGAGGACATTGAGGCAGCTTGCTGCCCCCGATGTGAATTACAATGGTTTGTGCATTGCTTATCCTGGTGCTGACACTCCTTTTGAATTAAAATCTGGGCTAATTCATTTGTTGCCAAGATTTAATGGTCTTGCAGGTGAAGATCCACACAAGCATCTCAAGGAATTCCAAGTTGTCCGCTCCATAACTTTGAGGCCAGAAGGAGTAACTGAGGATCATATCAAGTTGAAGGCTTTTCCGTTCTCACTCCAGGGAGCTGCAAAAGATTGGCTATTATACCTTGAGCCGAACTCCATTACCACATGGAACGACTTGAAAAAGCTCTTCTTAGAGAAATATTTTCCTGCCTCCAGAGCCGCTTCAATAAGGAAGGAGATATGTGGCATCAGGCAAGGAAATGAGTCGCTAGCTGAATATTGGGAGAGGTTCAAGCAGTTGACATCCAATTGCCCCCAGCATCAGATTTCTGAATAGCTCCTCATCCAGTACTTTTATGAAGGGCTATTGCCGATGGATAGGAATATTTTGGATGCTGCTAGTGGGGGAGCGTTGATTGACAAGACTCCAGCTGCTGCCAAGCTACTCATTGAAAATATGTCACTGAATTCCCAGCAGTTTACTACCAGAAGAAATTCGGTTGAGACAAGAGGAGTGCATGAGGTCCACAGTTCTACTTCCAGCCATGACCGTGATGACAGAATTGATAGGCTCACTTCTTTGGTAGAGAAATTGGCAATGGATAGGGTTCAGCCTGCGGTGTTGTGTGGCATGTGCAGTTCTCCTGAGCACCCATATGAGGCATGCCCCATTCTGCAAGGAGGATCATTTACTGAATCACCTCAAGCCTTTGCAGTCCATCCGTATAATCAAGGCAATAACCAGAACAGGTACAGCACTCCAGACCTCTCAACAAATAGGTACCATCCCAGCTGGAGTAATCATCCTAATTTGCGGTATGGGAACTCATCCCAACAACAACCGATGGCACCTCAGAATCCTCCAGTGACCACTTCTGCATCTTCTGGACCTTCAATGGAAGACATGTTCAAGCAAATGACTTCACAATTGACTTCACAGATGAATGCACAAATGACTACACTTTTCCAGCAGCAAATGGGACAGTTCCAGGCACAGTTCCAGGCCTCACAGGCATAGTATCAGCAGCAAACAAGTGCTAGCATTCAAGATTTGAGGACACAGATTGGACAGATGGCCACAGACATAAATAACATAAAGCAAGCTCAAAGAACAACCCAGCTGCCAGCGCAACCAGTGATAAATCCTAATGCCTCCAACCCTAATGTGAGTGCCATATCTCTGAGATCCGGAAAAGTTGTTGAGGCCACCTCTGAAAAAGATGAAGCAACTGTTGAGGTAACTCCTGAGCCTATTGTTGATGTTGAAGTTGAGAAGGTATACATACCACCAATCCCATTCCCACACAGATTACAGAAAAATTTGAAGAGTGGTGGTGAAGACAAGGAGAAGGAAATTCTTGATGTTTTAAGAAAGGTAGGTGTTAATATCCCACTGTTGGATGTGATCAAGCAAGTGCCCAAGTATGCCAAATTTTTGAAGGATCTATGCACCAACAAGAGGAAGATGAAGACTAATGAGAGGGTTGACTTGGGAATGAATGTCTCAGCGCTTATCCAGTCTAAGACAGAAAGAGTTGTTGCTTTAACTCCTACTCAGGTATTACCATAGAAGTGCAAGGATCCAGGCGTATTTACTATTCCATGCACTATTGGGGATAGGAAGTTTGAAAATTGCATGCTGGATTTGGGAGCCTCTATCAATGTCATGCCTACCTCCATCTTTAACAACCTTGATCTTGGTCCCTTGAAGTATACAGGTCTCACCATTCAGTTGGCCCACAGGACCAGTGCCCGCCCCATGGGAATGGTGGAAGATGTGCTAGTGCAAGTTGATGATATGATCTTCCCAGCTGACTTCTACATCCTCGGACATGGCGGGAGAGAGACACATTCCAAAGAAATCACCAATCATCCTGGGCCGACCATTCATGAAGACAGCTAAGACTAACATTGATGTTGATGATGGGACCATGTCTATGAAGTTTGGGGATATAGTTGCAAAGTTTAATATATTTGATGCTATGAAACATCCAGTGGAAGAGCACCTGTATTCCACATAGAGCTGCTTTCTCGAGACTATTGAGGACACCCATGAGGACTTGCTTTCTAATTTTCCATTTATTTCTGGCTTTGATGATATTTCGCATGTCCCGATTGTACTAACGCTAACCATTGTGTGGTTTGTCTTGAGATTGCTGCATGTTTAGCAGGTGATAAATTTGTCGGTCTGCGGTGGGTGAAACGTCCAGAAGATGAAAGCACCAGGAGGCCCTCCCTACCTATCCGCCACCTCCCCTGCGAAACCACCAGAGGAAATAGATTTTGCACCATGGATAGTTCAAGGGATTGAAGCCAAATTCTATTGGGAGGACTTTGTTGATGAAGCGGTCGTCTTTGACCCAAGAGGAGGTGATGAGTCCGCCGCATTGAGCAAGGTCGTCATCATTGTCAAGTGTTTACTCATATATCAAGGATGCAAGTTATGGGACCATGGAATGAACTCTACCTCTTTGACCTTAGACTACAAGAAATGGGATCCAGGTGGCAGCTCCCGCATACACTGCACTTGATCAGGGAGTACTCTTTTTCTTTTCCCTCACTCTGATTGTATAGTTCTGTTGTTCATTGGGGACAATGCATGTTTTAAGTGTGAGGGAGGGAACTAGTTGTAGTTTTTCCTTTTCTTTGAATAAAACTCCTGAATAATTTGAGAAGCTCAAGAGTATTTGTGTGTTGAGTCTTTTGTTGGCAAGTTTGATGGATTTTGATTGATGTTGCACAGATTGCTTGCATGATTGATATGTGATGATTCCCCCTAGGCTGAAATTTTTTTTTTTGAGTTTTTGAAAAGTGATTCCCATGTGATTGAAAACTGAACTTTGAGATTTTGTTATGATGGCATGATTTATGATAAGTTTGGGGTGATAGGAAGCACACACTAGGGATAGAATCTCTGTCAAACAATTTGCATGAATGTCCAGGTGAGGTTTTGAGCCTCCAACATGTTTTAAACTGTGTGAAATCACTTTCAAGTTGCATTTCCTTGAATTTGCTTGAATCTCTTTATGATTTGCATGATTATGTGTTTGCTTCAAATGATTTAGGCATTTTCTTTGTAAATAGCTACTTAGCCTAAAATAAACCATTCCTAATGCATGTTCCCTAGTTAGCCCCATTGAGCCTATTAGCCTGTTAATTCTTGACAACCTAATGTTATGAGCCCAAAAATCTGGAAAACCATGTTAACCCGGTCTTAGGATTAGGAGAGCATGTAATCTTAGAATGGGTGCAAGAAACTAAGTTTGGGGTGGCTGCAAGGTGTAATATGTTGTTGGGATTGAGAAAAAAATAATACAATAAAAAAAAGTTGGAGCCAAAGGTTTGTAAAATAAAAAAAAAAGTGTAAAAATGATAAAAATAAAAGAGGCTGGAGTCACCCAAAGCATAAAGGAAAATGAAGAAAGGAACTTGAGTAGAATTTCAAAGTGTAAATAATGTTCATGCTCTCTTAGTTCCTAGGGTCTTCAGCCTAGTTCCTTTGTATATCCTACCCTTAACCAGGCCCCATTACAAGCCATAAAAGACCTTTTGATGTTGCATGCATGTTTTCTGTGGGAACCATTTTTGAGATGAAAATCAAATTTTTGGGAAGTGTTCTTGAAAGTGAATTGTTGATAGCCTGACACAAACTGAGTGATTGAGTGAACAATAATTGCCCTTGTGAGGAAGGCAGTTGTTTGGAATTGGTGATCTCCCTCTTGCATGATTATGTGTTTGCTTCAAATGATTTAGGCATTTTCTTTGTAAATAGCTACTTAGCCTAAAATAAACCATTCCTAATGCATGTTCCCTAGTTAGCCCCATTGAGCCTATTAGCCTGTTAATTCTTGACAACCTAATGTTATGAGCCCAAAAATCTGGAAAACCATGTTAACCCGGTCTTAGGATTAGGAGAGCATGTAATCTTAGAATGGGTGCAAGAAACTAAGTTTGGGGTGGCTGCAAGGTGTAATATGTTGTTGGGATTGAGAAAAAAATAATACAATAAAAAAAAGTTGGAGCCAAAGGTTTGTAAAATAAAAAAAAAGTGTAAAAATGATAAAAATAAAAGAGGCTGGAGTCACCCAAAGCATAAAGGAAAATGAAGAAAGGAACTTGAGTAGAATTTCAAAGTGTAAATAATGTTCATGCTCTCTTAGTTCCTAGGGTCTTCAGCCTAGTTCCTTTGTATATCCTACCCTTAACCAGGCCCCATTACAAGCCATAAAAGACCTTTTGATGTTGCATGCATGTTTTCTGTGGGAACCATTTTTGAGATGAAAATCAAATTTTTGGGAAGTGTTCTTGAAAGTGAATTGTTGATAGCCTGACACAAACTGAGTGATTGAGTGAACAATAATTGCCCTTGTGAGGAAGGCAGTTGTTTGGAATTGGTGATCTCCCTCTTGTGTGTGACTTAGATCCTTTGCTTAGATTTCTGATTGCCTGAATGATGAAATTCTCAATTGTTTGGAATGAATGAATGTGGGGATTGCTTTGCTTGAAAACGGGGGGGGGGGGGGGGGGGACATTAAAGAAAACTGTTTTGATGTATTGCTTGAATTTGTGCAAGGTTGATTGAATCTTTTAAACTTGCCAGGTCTTGAGTCTTTTTGATTTTTGAGTCTTAGTTTGCTTGGGGACAAGCAAAGTTTAAGTTTGGGGTATTTTGATAAGCCTCTGACTCATCTAGTTTTATGGCTAGTATGACCAGGGTTTTGTGCAAATTATATCCTATTTTCACCCAAATTAGATTAGATTGTCCTCAAGCAAGGTTTTGAGTCTCTAGAGTAGTTTTAGGTTAAATTATCCAGATTTGAGTTAAATAATACACTTATAGTTATTTCTTTGTTTTCAGGTTAAGTGAAAGTCAAGAGAATAAGGAAACAGGGGATTCGCCTCGCGAACCTCTCTTCGCCTCGCGACCCCGAAGCTGACTGTTCCAAGAAAATGCAAGGTCTCTGGTTCGCCCCGCGAAGAAGATCTCACCCCGCGAGTCACCCAAGCCTGAAAAGTCAGAGACGATCACGGCTTGCCCGTGTTGAAGGTCACGGCTGTGGCAGTTTTGAAGTTGAAGAGTCTCACCTCGCGAGCATCCATTCGCCTCACGATCCTGGAAGTCAGAAAGCATCACGGTTGGCCCCTGATATCCATAACGGGCGTAATAAGAAGACTCTTCAGTGCCTCGCCTCGCGAGAATACCAAAAGTTGCAGACTGTTCGCAGGATTCGCGTCGCGAGAGAGGCTTCGCCTCGCGAATAGACTTAATTTCTGATTAGTATAAATAACTGTTCTGAACAGTTTGAGAAAAAAAAAATTTGGCTTCTCCATTATTCTGTTTATATTTCTTTTGTGTGTTTTCGTTTTTACATGGAGAACTAAGTTTCTAGGATTGATCTATTGTAATTGATTTCCATATACTTGAGGTTCTTGTATTTTCCTGTTTTGTATGCTTTTCCCTCTTCAATCCCATGCTTTATATTTCTGTTTGTTTAATTCAGGAGTATATTGTATTGTGTTGATTTATTTCCGGTGATATCATGTTCCTATAATTAATCGCGTTTGTTTAATTCGCGTGTGTACGTTCATGTTCGTTTAGTTCATGAGGGCTTAACCCCGTTTGTTTAATTCGGGAATATGGACATGTATCTGTAGTAGTAGTTTCATTTGTAAATTGTTGCTACAACCGGGAGGGGATGAGAATCTGCTTAGGGCTTGGAAATTGCATGAACCTATGATAGTTGGGAAATCAAGAGCAATAGATTAATCTGTTTTTGGCCATTTGATAACCTCTTTTAACTGCTTTGTTTTCTTACTCTGTTTTTATTTTGTTTTCTTTGATTGCATCTCAATCCAAATCCCCCCCCAAAAAAACTTATTTTTGTGGAAAATAACACTTTAAGAGTCCTTGAGAACGACATCCGAGTTGTCGCCCTAAACTACATTTTTAAAACCCGCTCGTCCTTTTTGGCGCGTGCGCGACAGCGCAACCATAGGTCGAGTGGGATCGAGTAGGCCAACCAAAAGATGAAGCCACAAACTCATCGCTCTAGTAGCCAAGCTCATAAACGTACCCCTTCTTATTCTCATCTCCGACGACCACCAAATACGTGATGCTTATTATCATCATTGATTGTTTCTATCATTATGATTTTGCTTATGCATTGCCCCTCGAAATTTGCATGGTTTTACAAATCCTTTCTTACTTAATCTTTCTAAAATCACAATAACTGCATGTGTCAAAATTTTCCAAGGTATCAAGTTATAGCCAATTTTTCCCATAAACAATAAATAGCTTGTTCCTCACGCACACATGCAAGTATGCACGCACGCTGCATGCACGCGCGCGCATGCACACTCCCTCCCACGCATGCTCGCTCATAAGCACACACGCTCGCCCGCAAAGACATAAGATGAGATGAGATGAGTGTGATTCAGAAAGGGAATTGAGAAAAAACGATGATTGGAGAACTAAGTTAGGGCTTTCATAACCGAACCGATAAAAGGCTTCTAGTGAGGGACCTTGTAGTGACCCAAAAAAATGTCACTAATTTCAAACTTTTTTTTAAAAAAAAAACCTTCAAGAATAAGCTTAAAAGAATTACTTCAAATTCTCATCCTTCAATTTATTCTAATCCAATGAAATGTATACATATGTGTGAATAACAAGGGTCTTTTTTTTTTTTTCCTGAAAAATACTAAATAAAAAGAGTACACTGAGATGAAAAAGGAAAGCATGCAAATGGATCGCCAATAAAAATTCATCTATATCATTTACTATTATACTCTCCATCTTTTTGTGTTTTGGTGAGAAACATGCCCACAACCATTAAATTGATTAGCATTGACAACAATAACTTGGTTTGAATTGGAGTCTTCCGTGTGAATTTCATAGAGAAAATGACCAAAATTTAGAAATATATAGTGTTGCATTAAATAATGCATGACACTTCAAATGTTCTCTTTTAAATCTACTTTAGAAATATTGCTGCAAATACCATCGTAGTTAGCAAATGGAGTTCCGTTGACCAGTTCAGCATTTCACCTAACCCTGTTTATATACGCAAACGAAATCAGCATAATGAAGCGATCACACACACATACATACATATATATGAACAGACCTAATCAGTCCCTTGTTAAGGAATGAAAAAAAATCACTGAAAAATTAAGTATTCGAAGAATGCTAACCAATTAAGAAATTTTTTATTGAAATTTGGTACATTTGATATTTTGAGTGATAAACTTGATTTTCTATTGAGAATATACTTTTTTTTTCGTATTTCTTAAATAACATCCTAAGGACACATTAACCTAGGTCTATTATTCCTCCAAAATTGAATACATTAGTTCTCAATCAAAGGTTTCTTTTTTTGATTATTTAACATGTATCCTAGTTTTAATTTAAAATTCCCTCTCCATTAGAAGTTTTTCATGAATTTTTTGTTTGAAACCTACCCTCGTACAATCTACTAAATGTTACCTCAGTTTTAAAACTTATTTTGTGCATGTTTGTTTTTGCTTAATTTTACTCTGAAAATGGTTTTTTTTACTCAAATTAAGTTTTTTTTTAAAATTAGGTTGAATTGCACTTTTGGGCCTCTATTATTGGCCATCTGCGATTTTGGTCCATATGATTGTTCTTAAAAACATTTCGTCCTGTTATTTTTTTCAATGTTACAAATGCAGTCCTTCCGTCCAATGTTTTTCAATTTTTTCAATGATCAACAGAGAGAAACCACCGCTCTAAGTGCATAGAACCCGTAGTTGAGCTTCTCCCTCTTTTGCCTCTCCGCTTCAGCATGATCCAATGGTTCTTCTTTATCATTTATCGCTTTCGTCCATTCTTTCCGAGATCGTTTCTTTGGTTTCACCACAAGGTCCTTTCCATATAAGATCAACAAGAGGTTCTATATGCTTAAACCAGTAGTTCCTCTCTATTGATCATTGAGAAATTGACGGACATGGGACAAAAGGACTGAATTTGAAATATTGAAAAAATAGGAAGATCAAATGTCCACCAAAAAAATCATAGGAACCAAAATCACACATGACTATTAGTATGGGAACTAAAAGTGAATTTAAGGCTTTTAATTATATAAGTGATTATTTCTTATAAAATATGGAATGAACTCTATTTTGATCCTTAAAAAATATAGGTTATACCAGGTGGTTTTTCACTTGTGGTTGACTTAGTCATCAAATGACAATTTATACCATTAGTTTTATATCATTCAGTGACCAATTTAATGTCCGGTATATCTTGAGATGAGATCAATTTGACATTTATAAGGCTATGTGTGTGAGTTTTTAAGGAAATGGAGTGGAGTGATTAGTAATATAGTGAAGTAGTGAAAAGGTAAAAATATATCACTTTATTGTTTGAAGTTCAATGAGGGAATGAAGAGGGATTCCAAACCCCGAATTAAAGGGTTTGAGTGTGATGGAATGGTTTAGGTTGTAATCCTTAACCATTCCACTGCATTAGTCAAGAAAATCTCAAATAATGAGTTAATATCTTTTTATCACTTCTCTTCGTTACTAATCATTTTACTCCATCAATCCAAACATAACTGCCTAAATGAAAGAATAATATATAATATCACAAATATTTTTGAATTACCACAATGTTCATTTATTGTTAAAAAAACTCATATAATGTTATGAAGCTTTTATGTCCACAATGTAATAAATTAAACATGTAAAAAATGATAATTCAAGATCAGTGTGAGATTTAAGGCCTCTTGTTCTTATTCTTTTTTGGCCTCCTATATATAAAAACTAGGGGTGTCAAAATGATCCATTTATCCACCATTCATCCAGTCCATCTATGAGAAAATCCATCCAATCCATCCATTTATAAAAAAATAATATAAATGGATTGGATTATTTTGTTAGTGGATGGTTTATGATCCATCCAATATTTTTTAAAATCCATTGGACCAACAATAAAAAATATAATGGATCAAATTTTATCCATTCCAAAACCAATTTATTTTTTTCATATTATTTTTCACCAAATAAAAAAAAACCTCCATTTGTAACAAAAAAAAACACTCCATCTAATTTTCTCTTCCGTTCCCTATTATTTTTTCTTCACTATTTTTTATTTTATTTATCTGCTTTTTTTTTTCTTTTTTTATTACATTAAGTATTAACTATTGTTCTCGAGCACCAGTTGTAGTCTATGTTATCACGTACGTTTTCTTTTTTCGTTGCCTTTTTTTTGCTGAGAAACTTTAAAAAAAAGTATTAACTAATTGAAAGCACAAAAAGTTGTAACAAGTTTCGTAAAAAAATATCATGGAACATTGTGGCTAAACAACCTCTGTAGATACACATAATCAATAACTCCCATATAATAATAGAAAAATGGCCGTGATACAAAATAGTCATGAGATAGAGTGGAGATAGAGTAAAGATAGAGAGAGAGTAGGAAAAAAGGGAGAGAAAGAAAGGGTAGAGAGAGGAAGAAAGAGGAGCAAGAGTGAGATAGAGATAATATTTTAATTTTTTTTACAAATTATTTTATTTTAAAAAATATTTTATGGATGGATAAAAGAGATATAAAATTATTTAATTTCTTAAAATAAATTTTAGTGGATGGATTGGATATTCATCCATGAAAAGTTGTTTATGGATGGATCGGATGTATTTTATTTAATGGATCATGGATGTATTGGATTTTTTTAAATAAATTTTTAGTGGATTATAATGGATTAATGGATTGTTTTTAATCCATCCGTTAAGATCCGAATAAAAATTTATCCGATCCATCCATTTGCCACCCCTTAATAAAAACTAATAGAGATAAAGCAAGTTAAATCTACTAATTAAAAAAAGCAAGTTCAGATGAAGTTTTGTAGGCAGTTATTACCCGTTTGAGGGGAGCCAGAATTTTCAGGTGGTGGAGGAGTTTGATCTGGCCCAATATCAAGACCGCTACAATCTGCTCCTAAAGAGCCTGCCCAAAAAGCCCAAGATTACTACCATACATTTCAATTTCAATTTCATAAATAAAATGTGTAGGGTGATGTTACATTTACATAAAAACTTACTCCCCAATCAAAATTGCAAATGAAATAAGTATAAGTTATCCCAGCATACTCCCCTATCATATATATCAAATGAAGATTACGCTTATGGGAACAGAACGCAGTATACCAACTCAACATGTTCAAACTAAGCACGAAAAGAAACAT
Organism: Sophora flavescens; assembly: GCA_030762895.1. Lineage (NCBI taxonomy): Eukaryota > Viridiplantae > Streptophyta > Magnoliopsida > Fabales > Fabaceae > Sophora > Sophora flavescens. The sequence goes on from CM061070.1 coordinate 11,244,343, forward strand.
TTTATATATATATATATATATATATGTATATGTGTGAACTAAAACCCAAATAGATCATAGACTAAGGGAAAGGGAAAAGAAAAAGGATGTTTACATTTCTTAAAGCAAGTTAACTTTGGATCGTTAAGCAGATTGGCGGACCCTTCATTGCATTGACACCTAAATCCAGAGCCATCTCTCACACATTTTCCATCCCCACACACATTCAACAAACAAGCTGTACGTAAAACAGAAATTGGAAGTTTTTATTCATATTTTGTTGATCAGCAAAATGTTAAAGAGTTGAATACGGTGGGTATTGGGTACAGGGTACATTTACTTTAAGGATCTTGGTAACCCGTACTCTAAGAACATTGGTTAAGGAATGCAATAAAAGCAATTTTTCATTGGAAATATTGAGATAACACTTTTCAAAATTCTGATTACATCATTTCCAATGAAGACTTTCCTTTTTTGATTTCTTAATCAATGATCTTAGAGTACTAATTAATATTCCCCTTACTTTAATTGAACATTAAGGCAATAGTGAGTGATGAACTTACGGTCAGACAAATTTAGAAGTGGAGGTGGAGATGGTGGGGGAGATCCATTCCCACATCGGGAATCAAAGGTACCTGCAGCTCTCATCCATATATAATTCAGCATCTTTTTTTTGTTTTGAATGAATGAAAACTTATAATTTTGGATTATGATAAGGGTACTGGTTAAGGAAAAAAAAAATATTATTAAAAAATTAAATTTATCATATTTCATAATATAAAATACATTGAGTTAATTTCAATAAGATTTTTCTTTCTTAGATCCTTAATCAATATCTTTTGGACATTGATTAACATTTTCCTATAATTTTTTTTTATAAACATTGAAATTGTTATTAAATACCCGGATTTAGTTGGTGCATTGTCGTTGTAAAAACTTTATAATATTATATATAAGATGATTTGTGATTAATTAACAATGTAAAAAAAATTGTACACTACTATCTTAAAATGCAAATTCCTTGATATTTCAGTGTCAATTTCAGGCATTCTTTACCTTACATCATTAGAAAAATAATATATTGGTAGATGACTTACAAAATTTTACAAGTTTTGAATTTCTTTTATTAATTCTTGTTAGCTATTTTAATGTATTTAACTTTGACAATTGCTTATGATTTCAAAGAAAAATTTAGGGAGAATCCAAAAAAAATAAATATGGAAGTACACAAGTTACATGCTTTAAATGAAAAAAATAATATTATAAGCTAATAACGTGAATGCCGTAACTTATCGATACGTAAGTTTTTCAATAATATACTCTAATAATCTACTAAATTTTTAGAGAAAATAATACATGATCGAATTTAGAGAAAAGGTGCATTTTTATGCTGTATTATTGCCAATAGCAATCCAATCTTTTTAAGCTCCATTGGTTCTGATGCCTTAGGAGATGTTGCAGCTATTTGTATTTTGTGGACTATATCTACAGGAGGGTCATGTTCTATGTGGTTGAATAGTCCATTTATAGCTTATGATTCTGTTTTGGTTTCTTAGTGTTGCTGCAGCTATATTGGCTAAACTTTGTTGATTTGGTGGCCATTCTTAACAGGTGTGGGGTTTTTTTATTGAGTGTCATGGTTGTAATGTTTACGGCTTTGGGTATGATCCCTTAATAACATTATTTTGCTTATAAAAAAAACAAGGCTAAATTACTCTTTTGTTCTTTATCTTTATTTTAGGTTTCATTTTTATTATTCCGTTTTGATCCCCTATCTTACAACGTTATCCTACTTGGGTCCCTTCCAGTAGTTTTACCTATTTTGGGAGAGAGAGAATGGGAGGAAGAAGGAAGGGAGGAAGAGAAGGAAAGAGAAAGAGAAAATGGTCTAAATCCAGGTTCCGGCGAGTCTCCGGTGTGTGGTTGCGGTTTCCGGCAACCGGCGGCGGAAACCTAAGGCTGTTAGGACAAAACTAATGGAAGTGACCAAAATAGGCTAAAATATATAAGATATGGACAAAAATGGAACAAAAAACAAATGAAGAACCAAAATAAAACCTAAAATAAAGATAATGGACCAAAAAAGTAATTTAGAAAGAAAAAAAAACATAATCAAATTTTTGCAGAAATTTGGCAAGGACTCTGCATGCAGTCAACTGGATGAATAATAATCAACTGTGCAAAGGCCTGCAGAGCTAGTTATCAAATGTTAAGTTTGATTTCTGCAAATAGCATTCCTTGTTTTACAGTAATGTTGTGGATATATAAAAAATTGTATAAATTCGACACATTCTACAACAGACAAGGTAAGCCCTCTATATATTCCAAAGAACATTGTATGAAGACAAACAAGAAGAGGGAGAGAGATATAGACTTATAGAGAGCAGGGCGACAGATACAATAAGCTCTATAAATTAAAGAAGAAAACAAGGTGGCAAAAACGACGAACATGAGAACCTAGCTATGTGTTTTCTTTCCTTTTCTTTTGTATTTGTTCACTTATAATTAAAATATGTTACATTATAAATTTATTTAAAGTATAACTGTTAGTAATCTTGCATGGTTAACCAATCCTTAATTGTCATATTTCTAAAAATATATTGACTCTTATGATAATTATATTAAAAATCACACATAAAATGAGTTGTGATTGATTTACAATATAAACATTAACAGGAAATACACTCTCCAAAATAACTCATTTATTTGTATTTGTATGTAACATATAAAATGAATACAATGGGGGAGCTAAATTTTATGAGTTTTATTTTGATATATTGTTCATATAAATTTTTTTTTTGACTGGGTGTTCATATAAAGATACTATTAACTAATCATGCATTTATATATATGTGGCTTTCTAGTATTTATGAGAATGTTAAAAAGAAAATACTAGCAAGTGTCGTATAGACATTGTTTAAGAAATCTACAAAAAAAAAAAAATTTAATGAGAAGTTGTGTATTCAATATATTGGAATATCATAAATGCACGTATTAGCAAAACCCTTTTAATAATATAACAATATATCATTGAATAATACTAAAAATTACACTAACCATGAGTTAAAATTAAATCCATTATCTGTATGTTTAGAGATCAACTTATCTATATATCCTTTCTTCATGAGAGGGAATGGATATATATTATAACACATTTCTAATTCTTTTCTTTAAGTTGTTTAGTTTCATTTATTTCCTGTAAATATAGCTAGATAGGGTTAGAATAAGAAGATCCCTCACAGTTAGGAATAACGCACGGGGGGAATTCGAAGGTGCCAATGTTAAACTTCTTCCAGCCAGAGTCACACTCGCATTTAAAACCGATCAATTCACTCTGAGAAAGCTGGCATGTTCCTTTTCCACAATATACTATTTTACAGACACCAAGATCATCTGCACAAACACCACAAAAAATGGTATTACCTATCAGCTATACACTATATATATTAATCAAAACCGATCAATTTTTTTTTTTAAAATAAAAGCTTGGTGAGTTGGGTCCTGGAATATCAGGACAGGCCTCCCGACTCAAAGAACGTTTATAGAGGTACTTAAAATTATCTACCAACGAAATCCTCACATCGACATTAGGATTTGAACTCACGACCTTATAACTATATGAGCCTTATCTTTACCAACTGGACCAACATTCGTTCGCAAACCGATCAATATACGTAGAATGAAAAGGGCGAGAGAAAAAAATTACCATACCTTGTAGTGAGCTGGACATTAACTGTGTGGAATTTGTAGCAGGGATGTTCCAAGTGATCAAGAGAGTGAAGAAGAAAAGATGAAAAGGAACAAGAACGAAAATTCTCAATTTGAACGTTTCCATCGGAAGAAAAGAGGGAAACGATTATAGTTTGATCAGATAATTTAATTGTAAGCGACGTGACCTATGAAATACAGCTTGAAATGAAGGTGTAATTATAAGCTAACCTGCAGGGATATATATAGCTTACTTACCTTACCTAGAGACTCTCGAGTTCAATTCCGTTTCTATTTTCCAATTAATGTTCTATTTTGTTTCTCTTGGATAAATATTTGGCCAGCTACACGGTTAAAGGAACTATGCAATATTCTATCCTTTATTCCCATTTTGACATTAGATATATGGTTTTGGTTCATGAATTTTTATTTCAGGTAAACTATATTATTATGTGAATATTTCTTTTCCATGCTTCAACATGAGAATGAAATTTTTAACTTTTCGTTCACAAATTTTATTTTCAGACATATTTTACGGCTGAGATTGATTTCCCTAATGAAAAACTTTTAATCTGATATCACTTTCCCGGAAAATATATCTGACACAAAACGTTACCTAAGGACAATTTGGTAGGGTGTAAAAATAATGATAAAAATTATATTAATGGGTGTTTTGGGGATTTGGATTCTCTCCTTTTGTTCTCTAATGTCATGAGAGAGAAAGAGACAAAATTAAATTTGCTTTTATATGTGGGGTCTATTTAAAATTGATTTTATCTCTTTATTTCTTTGACAGGGGAAATATGAGAGAACAAAAGGCAAGGTTTACAAAACCGGATCGGCCATCGAACCGGTGAAGGCAGCGGTTCGAGGTTCAATGGTCCAATCGAGGTTGAACCGTGGTTGAACCAGTTATAATTAAATAATATTATTTTAATTTTTAATATAATATTTGTAACAATATTAAACAAAAAAACAACATAACAACTAAAATTATTAAGCACAATTTTTTTTATTTTGAAATTAAACTAAATAAATATAAAGATATATGTTAAAATCATCTTCATAGGGAAAACCAATCCAAAATCTACAACCAGCCCACATATGTTAGAAAACCAAAGAATTGGGTTTTGGCTAGGATGACCCAAATCCTTTTATACTTATTTTTTTTATTTTTTTTTAGGAAACCGGTTCAGACCGGTTCAGGCCGGTTCACTACCGGTTATGACCGGTTTTACCGGTTTTGAACCGGTTCTCCGGTTTTTCCACCGGTTCAATACAGGGACGGTTTTACCTATGAACCGGACCGGCCAAGGTCCCGGTTCCCGGTCGGACCGGCCGGTCCGGTCCGGTTTTCAAAACCTTGACAAAAGGAGGTGATCCAAATCTTATTTTCTGTTGGTCCATAAACTTTTCACCCCAATTTTAACTATATACCAAACATTTGCTTAAAAAAACAACTCTATACCAAACATAGAGTGAAACCCCAATTTGGCCCTTGAAATTCTAATAACGTATCAATCTAGTCCCTGAAATTAACGAAATTCCAAAAACGTCTCTGAAATTGTAAAACGTTAACCAAGTAGTCTGTTTGTCAACCCCAGTTACCCAACACCGTTAGTGGGGCTGATGTGGCACATTAAGTGTCCTGTTGGCATCCCTAAGGGGCAGCTCAAGTGGTGAGTTCAGGGATGTTTATGAGTTGGAGACTAGGAGGTTAGGGGTTCGATCCCTACTCCCCCACTAACAAGGAGTAACTACTAATTTACTAACATTGGCTTATCAAAAAAAAAAAGTGCCTTGTTGGCTGCCATGTCATTGTACATGTGGGTTCCACGTCAGAGGAGTAGCTTGACACTCTAATTTTAGGGACTAAATTGACACTTTTAGGGCTCGTTTGGTGGTCATGATAGGATAGGGGCGGATAGGATAAGAGATCATGATAGGAGTAGGATATGATATGAGCATGATAAGCTGTTATCCTATCCGACGTTTGGTGTCTACCAATAACCAACTGGATAGCATTGTAACTTTAGTATGAATTTTAAAATTTTTGTTTTTGTTCTGAATATTTTCATATTTTATTAGATTTTAGTTTTTTATAATTTTTATTTTTTAAGGTTATATAAAAAGACAAAATTGTCCTTGTGATAAAATTACATATAATATTTTAAAATTTTAAAATATTGTTTAGCTTAAATTAATTTTGTTAGAATTTTAAATATTCATTTTTAGTTTTTACTTTACATAAAGTTAAATTATTAGAATATTTTTATATTTATTTTTCAATTTTTTAAAATAATGTGAAGTAACAAAATTAGCCTTGTGACAAACTAAAAATAATTTTTAAATTAATTATTAATATTTTTATTATTTTATGTTTTATTATACCTTTCTTGGTAACCATATTACATTTTATTATACTTTGATTATTTTATATATAAAATATTTTTATACTTTATTATACTATAAATCACCTTATCCTATCCTGTTGAGTTCTAACCCAGCTCCCCCTCAGGATAGAATTTTAACTAGATGAACAAGATAGGGTAGGTGACAGGATTGATTTATCCTATCTTGCCGGCTCACCAAACAATAGTTTCAAACAGGATATGATAGCTTATCCTATCCTGTTTCTCTTACCCTGACCACCAAACGAGCCATTACTTGTTAAAATACCCAACAACTCTCTCTTGTTTGCACTCAATGTCTCTGTCTCCTCTCTTTCTGTCTTTGCAACCCTTTGTTAAAAACTTAAAATTGACACGTTAATATGCTAGTTAATTTTTTTCCTACCCATTTTTGTTTGTCTTCTTCTCACCATTAATAACACCCATTCCCAGAGTTTTGTTTCACCCTTGATTTCGCATTCATTCTCGTTACATGGAATGGGTAAGGTTTATGGCACAATGCTCTATTTTTTTGTTGCGTGACAGAAGGGTGGAAAGAGACGTTTAGTGCAAACAAGAGAGAGAGCCATTGGTTATTTTAACAAGCAAAAAAGTTTCAATTAGTCCTTATGTCAATTCAGTCCCTAGAATTAGAGTATCAAGTTACTCCTCTGACGTGGAACCCACGTATGTTGGATTCTTCAATTCTTCTTTCCAAAAACTCTTGAACAACCAAGGATCTTGAAAATGTTCTGAAATGTAACTGTTTTGTGCCTAAAATATGATCCTCAAAAGTCCCTCAAAATCTGTTAGAATGCGAATTTATATTGTCAGAAGCTTGGTGACAGTGCTGGGCGCCACCACCAGTGCTGGGTGCTACATGGAAACTGCGCACACTGCTTTATGTCTGCTACTGGCGCTGGGCGCTGCAACCTAGCGCTGGGCGCTGGAGCACGTACAGAAACCATGATTTCTGTTCCTGCTGGAATTGAGCTCTGAAAAACTGGGCTGAGCGCTGGTTTTCAAATTCCACTTTTCCTGCATATTTTCAATCAGTTTTTAAGTGTATTTTTTCCCCAAAATATGGAATCTAAGGATCTAAACTCTATTATGAAGAATTTCTGCACTTTCCTATCCATTTTCTCTCAATTCCTAAGATTATATACATTTTTGCTCCTAATTAACTCTATGAATCTGCATATGTTGCAGATTTATCAGATCTCATCATTGGAAGTCCGTCTCAAGGAGTTAGTACCAGATCTACTTTAAAGAAAACAACAACATGGTCTTCATATCAGACTTAGAGCCCAAATGTATTGAAGAAGCTTTAAAAGATGAAAGTTGGATTCTAACCATGCAAGAAGAACTTAACCTGTTCAAGAGAAATGATGTGTGGACATTAGTTTCTAAACCCAAGGATAAATAAGTCATTGGAACTAGATGGGTATTTAGAAACAAGTTGGATGAAGATGGTAAAGTGGTAAGAAACAAAGGAAGACTAGTTGCTCAAGGGTATAACCAACAAGAAGGTATTGATTTCACTGAAACTTTTGCACCTGTAGCTAGACTAGAAGAATTAAAATTCTTATGTCCTATGCTGCACAACATGATATAGCTCTCTATCAAATGGACGTTAAAAGTGTCTTTCTAAATGGGATAACAGAGGAGGAATTTTATATTAAGCAACCTCCTGGGTTTGAGGATTCAGAAAACCCTCACCACGTCTACACGATTAAGAAAGCTTTGTATGATAGGTTAAGCACTTTTTTGATGGAAAATAATTTCATTAGAGGAGAAGTAGACACTACACTTTTCAAGAAATGCTCCAAGAAAGATTTCATTGTAGTACAAATATATGTTGGTGATATCATTTTTGGTGCTACTAATGAAAAACTTTATACAGAGTTCTCCAAGTTGATGCAGAATGAGTTCTTCCTTGGGCTGCAAATAAAACAGACAAGTGATGGAATCTACATCCATCAACAAAAGTATACCAAGGAACTTCTAAAGAAGTATAAGATGGAAAATTCAAAGTCTAGCTATGAGTACTCCTATGCATCCATCAGTCATTCTAAACAAGGAAGAGGAAGGTAAAAAGGTAGATCAAACTATCTACCGAGGTATGATTGGATCTTTACTGTATTTAACTACTAGCAGACCTGACATTCAATTCAGTGTTTGTCTCTATGCTAGATTTCAATCAGATCCTAAAGAATCTCATTATAAGACTGTTAAAAGAATTTTTAGATGTCTTATTGGAACTACTAACCGTGGTCTATTATATAAGAAATCTGAAGATTTCAGGTTAGCTGGGTTTTAATTTGTGATGCTGATTTTGCTGGAGATAGAATTGATAGAAAAAGCACCAGTGGAGGATGTCACTTCATTGGAGCGAATATGATTTCCTGGTCAAGCAAAAGGCAAAGCACACTTGCTCTCTCAACTACTGAAGCTTAATATATATCTACAGGAAGTTGTTGTTCACAACTGCTTTGGGTAAAATATCAACTTGAGGATTATTCTATGTTTGAGCATAACATACCTGTCTGGTGTGACTAAAAATCCCATACACCACTCCAGGGCAAAGCATATAGAAATAAAGCATAATTTTATTAGAGATTATTTACAAAAATGTGTTTTTGAAATTAAGTTTATCAACACTGAAAATCAGTGGGCTGACATTTTTACTAAACCTTTAAGTGAAGATATATTTGTTTTTATTAGAAGGAATCTTAACATGCATAGTGTTATTGAATAATTGTATGATGATATGTCTGAAAATTTTACTTGTCTAATTTTCTGTATGACTCGTCTAATTTAACCAAGTGTCTGATGATGTGGCTAAAGGCACTCACCAGTGCTAACCCTGACAGAGACACATGTACATTGCAAAAGTTCCCTCCTTTTGCTAAAAAACTTTGTCTTTTCACAATTGCCATTTCAAATTTATTACCCTTTATGACATAACATCTCTCCTCAAAAGCACTCATTGTTTCCTTTCCTTCTCTTAAAAGCAGCCAAAACATTTCAGAAACCTTTAAACTATATGAAACTTTGGTCTTTCTCTCTTTGAAATCTCTTCGTTTCCTACCTTCAAAAATCCCTCCTTTCTAAAACCCTAAACTTCTTCTTCTGAAATCTGAAATGGCACCCAAGAGCTTTCTCGAGACCATTGCTGAACAAGCAAACCTCACAGTGAGTGAGATGAAGAAGGTTCACCCTGGAAGAGTTACAAACTTCGAAGAACTCAAGAACAAGGGAATGGGTGTCTCAACTGAAATTGCTGCTGCTGGATGGACACCATTTTTCGCATTAAAGGAAATAATGTATACTTCTCTGGTTAGTGCTTTCTGGAGAAGTGCTAAAGTCATGAAGGACAACCTCACGGCTATGATTTCCGGGGATGTTGAGGATGATCATGTCATCATCACCCACGAGTCGCTTGCAGGAGTGACTAACTGCCTAAGGGAAGGTGCTGGGTTTGCTTCTGGCTGGATGAAGGGCATTGGAACAGAAGCTGTTTGTGACACCCTCTACCCCGCTTGTATTTATAAAGCAATAAAAAGGTAACATAGATATAAAAACATGCACTATTTATTTCAAATTTAAAACCAATGGGTAAAGGATACCACATTGTAACAAGTCTCAAACTCGAAAATATAACATGAGTTTTAAAACGATAGCATAGCATAAACATAACTAAAACCCAACCACGATGTCACATTACAGAGATGGTATAACGAATCTGATAAAAAACTCGGATAAACAAACTAAACTGAAACAAAACTAAACTACAAGTCACGGCTCCTCAGAGTCACTCCTCAGTAAGCTGTTCACCGTCCTCTGCATAACATAAAAGGGGTACATGCAAAGCAACAAAAAGAGATGGGGAGTAAGAAACATATGTACGAATATAATGGCAAATAATCAATTAGCAAGACGAGCATGCATCACAACAAACATGTTATAACAAACAACAACATAACATATCAATCATCATCATACAATCATGTATGCAATGCAATTCTGCTCCACTACTCCATTATGAACTTGGATCCACACTACCTCAGGAAGTCAACTTCGGAGTTACATATCCATATTGGCCAATAAGCACCAACGCCGGGACAATTCACCTTACCATGAGTGGACCCCTAGGATAGCCGATGCACCTTACTCTCGGATGCACCACCGTGGGGGCGCACGATTAACCTAACTCTCGGATGAATCACTGCGGATGGCCAGATCGCCTTATTCTCGGACGACATCCCTATGTTGAACAACCTCGACTAACATCTCTGATGCGTGAATGCATGACCAACACAACACACAATCACAACCACCACCTCCGCTTGGGCCACTAGGCTACCCAAATTTATCACCATCAACACCTCGACCACTTGGCTATTATGGCTCAAAGTTATCTTTAATCTTTTAACACTCTGGCCAATCAGCTTCAGAGCTCAACACCTTGACCATTAAGCATCAAGGCCCCCTTGGCCACTCGGCTACCAAGGTACATCATCATATCACTTGTCTTTTGTCTTCAAGTTGGTTTGGTGTCTTATTAAGTCTTTTAAGAATTTTGGGGTAAAAACACCCTGTTTCAGCATTCTGAATTCTTTTCTGGTCAGGTGAGCATGGGCGTTCACACCCTCAGCACGAGCATACTGGACCTCTAGGCAAGCACGACCGTGTTGCCTGTTAAGCACGGACGTGCTTAAGCAGCACGCCCTTTTTGAAATTCAAACTGGAGCACTGGCGTGCTCCCTATTAAGCACAGTCGTGCTCAATGGAGCGTGGCCGTACTGATATGGGCAGAAAGGGTCAGAAACCCTTTACCAAATCCTTTGGGGCAGTTCATGGATTAAACCTATTGGCTCTTACTAAGTCTTTGAACATTAATTCCATTATATTCGGTTTAATCTTCATATCTTACAGTTACGGGGAATTAGTCCTTTAATCTCCGATTCATTAAATTGTTCCTAATCACTCATAGATTGATCCCTAGGGTCTTTGACTAAACCTGTTGGCATAATCCTCACCCTCATTACTATCATTCAGTTTTATGAACAAAAGGGGACAACCTCCCTTATCATTATTAATAGATTCATCATTTTAATGTCATAACGTTCACAACATCAATCAACAACCAATAAATCACAATATCATAAACATGATAAATCATTCATTCATGGCATCATCACTTTATCATATTCATAACAGACAACATTAATCAACAATAGCAATCATGCCAATATCATTATTATAAGCAGTTAAACATCAAATAGCAATTAATCATTTAGACATGTTATCAAACAATAGGGTCATGGGTAACCCTTCGTCTTATGCTACTCCCAAGCCTACATACTCATACTATTCCTTCTCCACATACCTGGTATGAAGATTTCCCATTAAACTGAAGACGATCCTAAAATGGTTCCCTCAAACGGCTCAACGAACGTTCCAAGTCTTGGTCGACACAAAAGAGTCAACCCATTAATTTCCAATTCATGAAAAAGGAATAAGGAATTAAAAGAGGGAAGAACCGTTACCTTACTAATGGCACTTAGCGCATGATTCTACTCTCCCAAACACGAACGAAACACCAAGAAACATTTGGGTTCAAAGGGAAAGGAAGGGAAGAGGTTTCTGTCACACTAGGATTGCCCAATGTGCCAAAATAGGGTTTCACACGAAAACCCTCGCGCACTGCCATCTATTTATAAACTCTGACCTGATCATGGTCGTGCTCCCCCTATGAATAGTCGTGCTTAATGTGAGCAAGGGGTCATGCTCACTTAAGCAAGGTCAGACAAAATCAGCGTCAACGAGCGCGTTGAGCACATCCATGCTCCCCATCAAGCACGGTTGTGCTTGTGGCTCAGACAACCACGAAGCACGTGCCTTGAGCACGGGTGTGCTGATACATGAGCACAGCCGTGCTCATGCACCGGGAAGGGATTTTCACTTGAAAAGTCCCACTTAGACCTTTCTAAACATTCCTAAGCAAACTTCTAACAAGCAAACATGAAAACAACACAAAGCAGCGCTTATAACGAAAAACGGGGTGTTACACTATCAACATTGCTATTTATGGAGTTCCACAACTAGAAGACCTGGATTCCAAGTATCTAATTCCCAAGGCAAGATTTCTGCATGTACTCATTATCAACTGTGTCATGCCTAGAACTGGGTCTAGAGACCATGTAAGTAAAATCGAGAAATTTGCTATCTATCACCTCATTCAAAAGATTAAGATAGATATCACCGATCTCCTTTTTAGACACATGGAAAAGGCTGCCAAGGGAAATAAGAAAGGTTATCCCTATGGTATGCTGCTGACTAGAGTATTTAGGGCAAATACTGTAATGAACTTTGATACTACCTTTAGTGTTAATCTCTGGACATAGATCACCACCAAGACTCTTTCTCTGATGAAAATGAAACTGGAAACCTTTGAGGAACCAGCTGTAGAAGAAACTCAATAGGGTGAAGCCGATGCTGCTAAAGCTCCTACTGCTACTGCTGCTGATTCAAGGGCATGGAAATAGCCTGCAATGATGAAAAGAATCTCTGAGGTAGTTGGTCAAGCAGAGGGGGAGTCTCAAGCTTCTGAGACCGTGATCCCTAAGAAAAAGAGGAATACAGAAACTAAGAGGAAAACATCTGAGCCTCTTAGGCAGTCAACACGTCAACAAGGATAAAGAAGAAGCTAGTTCTGCAGGAAACACCACCATCCTCACCCTCTTAAACCAAAATGCTAACACCTCCCACTACCAAAATTCCAACTCCACCCAAAACCAGAACACCATCACCACCACGTATTACCAAATCACCTTCACCACAAAAAGCTCCCACACCACCACCTCCATCACCTACCTATGAACATAAGATACACTTGTCTAAACCATCCACACCACACTCATATCACTTTTCTGAATACCACCATGATGACCAAATTCATGATTTTGACATGTTTGATTCACTGATGACGAATTCGGTAAGTGTATCGGATCGTTACAAGTAATAAAATCGGTGAGAACCAGATATCATCCACAGGGATTAGTTACCAAGTACCAATTCACAAATTAAACAACTATCTAGACTAAAATCTGGTATGAAGAGAGCTCAAAAGATAAAAGAAAGCAAGAGAGAATTAAAATATTTTTTGGAATTTTTATGGAGATAAAATAGAAATAAAAGCGTTAGGGATTTGATTTCATCCAATTATGAATCCGAATTCCTCATGGATAAGGAATCTGATGCCTATGAATTATCAAAACTCTAATTATCCTAATCTCAATTGGCATGTTGAAGGACAAATTCCCTTAATTAATTGAAACCTAATTCCTTAGTGAATCAATTCTATCAAACCTAACCAATTACCCTAATTCCTTAGTTCTAATTAACAAAGCATGATGATAAAAGCTCTATGGAATTTGTGAAATGCCCACATTAATCAAGTTATCTATTGCTAGATTAAACAAATTAACAGTTATGATTACAAGAGGCAAAGTCCACAATCACTATTCCTAGCATATACATGAACCCTCAGAACACAAGAATGGTAGCTAAGCATTCAAACGTAAGCAAGCACAATAAACATCACATCAACAATATCAATTGTCAGATAAAACATCATCATTAAAACATTACATCAAAACTCCAGCAAAAAGGAATTTAGTTAGACATGCTAAACCTTAAAACAAAATAAAATGGAGATAAAGAGAAGGAAAACTCCATAAAAATGAAGATAATCCCAACAGTGACCAAGCTTGGCAGCACCCGTTTCCACGTTGCTGTTTACGAGAACGCTACTGTTACTCTGCATCCCTCAGCGGCTGGTTACGTTCCAGGGAGCCTCCTCCTTTTTTTTACTTTGTGGCACTTCCTTCTTTTATTTTTGCTCCTGGTGCTGCCCCTTTCTCTTCCCAGTTACGTTACTCACATCGCTCCCCTCTTTTAACTCTTACGTTACTTTCTTCTACTTTTTTCCAAACCTCCCCTTTCGGAGAATTCTAACATGGTCCAGGCAGAACTCGGAGGAGCGGTACTCGATAGGTTTTAACCATTGATTTATTATTAAAAAAATGGTCCAGATTAATAAGGGTAGGATGGGTATTATGAAAATATTTTTTTTTTACATCTGAAATCCTAAAATCTCTAACACTTCTCTCCTCCACCGCTTTCTCTCTCTTCTCCGTCCCTGCTCTCTCTCCTCCACCGCTTTCTCTCTCTCTCTCTCCTCCGTCACTCTTTCTCTCTCTCTCCTCCGCCGCTCCCCCATCCACCTCCACCTCTACCTCCGTGTCCTCTTCCCTCCCTCCACCTGTGTTCCCTCATCCTCCTTCCATGGCAACGATTTCGAGCACCAGATCTCAGATTTTCACCTGAGTTGAAAGCATCCATGGCTACATCAAAACACTAATGAAATCCAATGGCTAGTTTATTCTGCTTTTATTTTAAGATGTTCATCACAAATTTGAATACAGACCCTTAATTCTCCATTTGGCTGATTGATCATTTGCAATTTGTCACCAAGCTCCTTATTTTGATCCGTAACATATTTTCGCAGGTGGGAGATGAAAGTGGTCACATATAGAAGAAAAGCAGCAGATGAGCCATGGGTCCTCCCCCTCCCTCCTCCGGCGCCGCCGTCCTTCTCCCTCCTCCGCCGCCATCGTCCCTCTCACTTCACTATTCGAAACATTCAATGGCCAATCGCAGATCCAAGTTCCATTTTCACCAAATACCACCGCAGATCCAAGCCACCATGGCGGTTGAAAACGCTCCGATCTCTGCCGGCCATAGTAGCCCCAAACCTATGCCAGCCACAGTGCCACCCCTGTTCCTCTCTTTGTTGCATAACAACGCCGGTGAAATCGTGGAAGTGGAGGCCAGGTAGTGAGTTCTGCAAAATTGAAATCAGATTCATGGTGGCGGCAACAAAATCAACAGCACCGGATCATCTAGCAAACCTCCATTGAAGAAAAAGAGAGGCAGGCCCAGGAAATATAGACCCGATGCGAAGCCCGCCACTCCTGCTATTCCTGCCGCTCCGGTCGCTAGGGCCTCGATTGAAGCTGTTCTCTTTTTCTTTTTCTTTTTCTATAACTGGTGCTATGGATTGAAGATAATAAATGGTGGCTTGTTACAGATTTGAATGTGCCGAAGAGTGAAGGGAGAGGGATTATGGTGACGGAGGAGGGAAAGAGATGGCAGCGGTGGATGAGGGAGGGGGATGGCGGCGGCACCGTGAAGGGAGAGAGAAGGGTTTATTTGGGGGAGAGGAATGTGTTTTTAGTTTTTTATTTCTTTTGTTTTTTATAGAAAAATACCAATTAGCTCCTTGGAGTATTGTTCCTCCGAGTTCTCATGGAGCATTTTAGACGTTGCCTTTATAATTTTCTTTTCATGTTTCTTTTTCAATTGCAAAAGGCCCCATCCTCATTTCAATTGGATTCCTGGTAGATTATTGGCCCAAACTCACATTTTGTCTCATTACCAAGTAACTCATATGGGCCCCTCGTCTATTTCATTTTTTCTCCTTTTTAATTCAATACCACATGGCCTCTGGGAGCTTCACGTCAAGGACCTTTTTCTTTCTTTCAATTGCAATTTCATTTTTACACCCTTCAAAGCCTTCTTTATGTGAGCTTCTATGATCCAATTCAAATTTGAATTTGGCCAGCCTCTTTCACGTTTCCTCTATGCAGCAAGTAACTTTCATCAATGTGAATTAGGGACATCTCATTTATTATTTCCTATAAAAGTAAACAAGTAAAAATATGATTAGATTAACTCTAAAGAAACATGAAATTAAACTAAAATGGTAAAACATTATTAAATACTAAATTAAATAAACTTAGGAACAAAACTCAATCAATTAGTACAATTGGGAGCAAAAATCCACTCAATAAACACATAAAAATATCATAATCTAGAAGATTATCATTCACCAACTTCACCTCCATCCCCCACACCTGATTGGGTGAAGAACCAATGCCAAGTTCCCTTAAGAAATATTTATCCAGTCATCTTCTCTGAACCAGACACAATCCAATTCCCTTATCCTCCTTGCCTCCTCACGATCCTTCTACAAACTACACTCCTATAGAAGTTTCTACAGGTTGTAGTTCTACAAATATAAGTGGCAGAGATTTGGAGATAATTGCTGCTCTGGAAATGGAGAGAATTATGGTTGAGAAGCAGAAAAATTTGAAGCATTATGTGAAATAGAAGCCAAACCCCTCCCTGATCATGAAGCGCTCAACTGTAATCAAGGTTCAACCTGACTCAATGGTTATGAAGTGAAAATAGAAAGAAATTGACATCCCTAGGAAATAGGAAGACTATCTAATTGATTTGGATGATTAGAAGTTGAAGTTTAGAAAGAAGATAGTCACTACTAGAACACCATCTGCTTTCCAAAAGACTGGGCAAAGCTCTGGTGTGTCCGTCAGAGAGAAGAAGAAAATCCCCACTATTGGTAGATCAGCTTATGCCATCTATCCCTTCTCACCATCAATTTACACTTACCCTCCTTTATTTGTCATTCTACCCTTCTTTCTTCTAAATTTCCCTGAATCCACACCTGTCACTCCTATTAACCTCATCCGGAGATCCTATGAGTTTATGTTAACTCAAATGGACTCTCCTCTGCATCAGGGCAGGATCAAATGGTTTATGGAAAACTTCTTTCCAAACAATGACTTTGAAACCACTCTGTCAACAAATGTTTTGATGGACCCTCAACCTGAGGATGAAATCCTGATTAAAGAGATTCTGCCTACCCCTCCTCCTTGTCCTCCTCCTTTTGTGAACGACAATTCAGTAACCTCTTTGGCTACTATAGACTCCACAACTACTAATGTTGCACATGACCCTGCTGCTCATCAACGACTAGATGAAATGGCAAATTGTCTGTAAACAGTTACGCAGAAACAAGATCAAGCCATGGAACAACAAGCCTCCTTTTCAAGCTACAATCTTAGCACAACAGGCTTCAATGCAGAAGATGTTGGAAGCCTTCTTCATGGGTCAAGGAGGACCTAATAGTTAGTCTTTAGGACTTAAGTTTTCTGGGTCTGAGTCATGCAATGTACTGTCTATGATGTCTTTACATCATTCTATCACTTTTGTTTGTACTTGTCTGTCAGACTCTCTTATATATAAAGATTGAATTTCTTTTGGCTATTTATTTCTCTGTACTGCTTTTCTTTCTTCTTTTTGATTGATGCCAAAAGGGGGAGGAAGTAAAACTGTACTGAATATAATTTAGTCAAGTGTATTTTTTAGTCTGATGCACTAATTAAGGGGGAACGTTAATTCTACATTTGTTAAATACGTGCTCTGATACTTGTCCAAGTAACACTTCTCTATAATCTGATATATCTTTTTAGTATTCAATAAAATCAAAAAACTTATTTGTCATCATCAAAAAGTGGGAGAATTTTGAGACCTCAAAAGTCTGAAACACATTTGATGTGTAAATTCTCTAAGTTTTGTTGATTCCAAATATATTAAGTATGATTATATTGAACCATGTGAAATTACTAATGAAATTATTCAAGTATGCAGAAAATGCCTTTAAGGCCACACTTCTAAAACTAACTCGTTTAAGTTTTCCGAAGAAGCAGTTTTTCAGACTTGTATGAAAAACCACCCGTCTGAAAAATGGACAACTCAGCTAGAGACCAAGTCAGCTCAAAGTCAAAGACTTGTTCAAGATGATGATGTGGCAAAGATCTAGACCCGAAGAACCTTCAGTGGCTCACTCATCTGAAAAAAGACTTGCACACCCGTCTAAAAACTGGATCAGTATACTCGTCTAAAAATGAAATCTACAGCATCCGTCTGCTGATCAGTTGTCAAAATGAAGTCCAAGTCAACATCCTTGGATCAAGATGATGATTTTAAAGACCTCGAAGACGTCTTGACAAAAGCACCAAGCATTAAGAATAAAGAAATTATTCTTTCAAGGTTTTAAGAAATAAACACGCTATCTCTGCACCAAGCCAGTTGTTTTTCACTATTTAAAGTACAAAGCAAAAGTACTTTCCAAAAAGCGAACTGAGTGTTGAACTGAAATGGGAAAGTTCTCTGCTGCAAGTACAAAAGCTCTGCTGCTGCATCTTTGAAACAAAAACTCCTCACAACAAAGTGTACTCTTGGTCGGATATTTCAAAGTTCAATGTCTCAAAGAATTTAATGAATACTCAGAACGACTCTTTGCCATTAATGGTGTTCCAAAAGTTCAAGTTAAAGAAGAACGGTTTCTGAATTTATTTATAACGGATCAATTGATTGAAGCCTTTCAATAGAGCAACCAATGAAGATGAAGATAAGAGATTCTGAACATATTCAAGAAGCATTTACTCTGCTCATTTATTCTTCATTCCTTTATTGATTATCTCTTCAGTCATTTGATATTAATTTGCAGTCTTTCATTCTCATATTTAATTCACTCTCTGAGTGTTACCAGAAAGACTTGCAATTATTTCACTCTCTGAGTGTTACCAGAAAGACTTGCAAAGCTATATTCAATACACAACCTCTTTTATCCTTTTTTAGTTATCAAGCTTGGAGAGGCTATATGAGAAAAGAGTGAGCCTGAAGAGGCTGGGTGTGAATAGAATACTTGTACTATAATTTGATCAGTTGTAGATGATAAACTTGGTGCTGCCAAGAAATGGACGTAGCCCTATTGATATTGGGGTGAACCAGTACAAATCTCTTGAGTGATATTGCTTTCCTTTAACTCTTTAATTTGTTTAAGAGTTTATTTGGATCTAAAATTGTGCATATCAAACCTCTTTTAACCATTCTCTGTTTGCATATGTGCTGTTTCTAAATTAGACGAATCACTCGTCTAATTTTCTCTTCTTTACTGATTGCTTGTTGTGCCTAAGAAAATAGTTTTTCAAAGATTTTGAAAAAGTTGGTAACTACAATTCAACCACCTCCTTCTTGTGTTAACTTTGGTTATTTAAAAAATGAAAATTCACATGTTCAATTATAGACATGGGAAACAAATCAACATAATCACATCATTCGACCATTTTATCATGCAGGTCATGTGCATCATGAATAAAGACAGTAGGAAATGCAAAGTTTCAGCCACCATATCTTAATCTCATATTAAAGTAGAAAGAGCATAGTGACTCTCAGTGATTCAATGGTCCTAATATTAACAGAGGAGAAAATAGAGCAGAATATTGACATTACCAAATGAGAATACAACAACTATGGTTGCTTCCTCTCAGAAGTAAAATATTTGTAGTTTAGAGGACTCTATGGATTACAATGTTTCATAGCAATGAAACTGTCTCTTTGACCCCCTCTCTCTAAAAAACAAAACTTTGAAATTTCCTCCAAGAAAATTGCAAAAATTTGAAAAGCTTCCCACTCTAGCAAACCAATTTTCGGCCCCCTACTGCTGGTGCGTTTTTCTCTTATTTGTAGCACAATGAAGGAAGAAAACGCCCTTCTTCAATGATGGTCTGATGGGAAGATCTGGATTTTTGGCATGTTGTCGGGTTGCGTTTTCTAGGAGGCTTGTCAAAGATAACGGCGGTGCATTTAACAGACTTGGATAGCTATGATGTACAGTGAGGTAGTAGAAGGTAGGTCGTAGGGGAAGAAAAGAGGCGACGAAGAAAGAAAGGTGATGGGAAGCGCAATTTATGGTAGGCGGCCAGAAGCTGCAGTGCAAATGAGGGCAGAGGAAGAAGAAAGTGTGATAATGGCGTGAAAGAGTGGAGATTATGGTACATTGTATCATAAGTTGAGAGACGAAGGGGATAGAGTGGAGGTTGCTAGGGTTTCAAAAGATAAGAAAAGATGAAGTACGTTTGGAGTTCCATTTGAGTTAGAAAACATTCTGATGGGATAAAGTGGGTTGAGCCCATTCTCCCTTTTTTTTCCTTCTTCTTTCATCTTCTCTGGCCATTTTATTTTTTTCCTTTTACTCCTGAAATTAAAAATAAAATAAAATGAAAAT
Organism: Sophora flavescens; assembly: GCA_030762895.1. Lineage (NCBI taxonomy): Eukaryota > Viridiplantae > Streptophyta > Magnoliopsida > Fabales > Fabaceae > Sophora > Sophora flavescens. The sequence continues at coordinate 11,264,422 of CM061070.1, forward strand.
TAATATTAAAAATTAAATAAATAAGACAAAATTTGGTGTTCGCACTCTCCTCCTCACGCTACTGCACACACTGCACTACTGCATCTATGAAGACAAATTTATTCAAGTTAACAAGCAACACCAGCTGGCCACATATGAAGACAAATTTATTCAGGTTAACAGGCAACACCAGCTTGGAACCTTATCACTTTCGTGCTTAAAAAGAAGCAGAGAGTAGAACGAAAAAGCATTCATAGACATACCCATTTTTCCTTCATCTTCTTGTTCCTTCCATCTTCTTATGACCATTCAAAACACACACACACGCACCATCAAACAGAATCGTGAAACCCCACACACGCAGCTGGTGATTCGTCTTCTGATTGTGAGAGTTCTGTTTTGCTTTCTACTGATTCGTTACTTGTTTTTATTTTTTCCTTTTTAGTATTATTAAGACATTTAGTGGTTTTGGACATTTACTGCTAAGCCCTCAATTCTTCTTTAATAAGAAATGTCTTTGAAAAAAAAAATTTGAAGTTGGGCTCTTCCTTGCTTAGAGTCCAACCATGTAAAAAAAAAAAAAAGTGGAGTCATGAATTTTGGCTTGAAGTTTGTAGAGTAGGCATGTCTTCAAGCCAAAATTCATGAATATTGCTTCATTCTTCTGTAATATATATGCTGCTCATTCCATATTATTCATCTTTCGTTGATTACATATGCTTCACTTTTTTTTTCTGGCATTTTTTATGTTGTTTAAAAATGTATTGTCTTCACCAGATTCATGATCGAGATCGCATGGATTATTAATGCAGATCTGCTTAGATGGAAATCTTGATGCCTTATGCTTTGTATTTCTTCGCCTTTTTTGTTATGCTCTTGCTCTATTGGTCGAAGTAGTGGCCAGAAACACGACTGTGATTTCTTTGATTAAAAAAGGTAAATCCCACATCGTTCAAATAGGATAAACTAATTTATTTGATAATCATAATTATGAAAATAATATCTATTCTACTTGATGCTTGCAATTTTTTTTTTTTTTTTGGAATTTATTGTTTTTAGTTTGATGATGATTAGCATAGTTTTAAAAATCGGACTGATCATTGAACTGGTGAAGGTAATGATTCACAGTTCAATGATCAAACCACGTACGGTCCAACCGTGATCGAATCCGTTTTAATTAAATATATGTATTTAATTTATTTAATATATTCAATATTCAATAAAAAAAATAACATACTACAGTTTTGTCCATAAATATTATTTTTGCGTTTTGTCCATTTTTTTCTTTTTAATTTAATTCTTAAGTTTTTATATCGTAAATTGTTGCTCACACTAGCTTAAAAAAGTTGTTCCCAACCATCCTTCTGTTACGAGAAAAGATCTACCGCCCAAAACAATCATGCTTTTCAAGACCAACAATTACAGGTGGCAAAACGAGTTGGCCCCGACGGGCCAACCCACTTAACCCCACCAACCCCCTGACCCGCCAAGAAAATGGGGCATGGCGGGTTGACCCGTCGCGCTGGCCTTTTTTATGTTATTTTTATTTTAATTAAATGGTTTTTTATTTTTCATTTTTCAATTGCATATGAAGTAAATAATATTGACTATTCACTTTTACTCTAGGGCTTCACTTTCACTTTCAATTTCATTTTTCAATTGCCTTATTGCAGTGTATGCACGCTTACTAGACAATAATATTATGTTATTGTCAATATTAGTATTTGTTTATAAAAATATTTCAAATAATATGATTGGAATAAATTTATTTCCATATTTTACTCTATTTAATTTTAGATTTAAAAATATGTTTGTTTAAAATTAATCAAAGATTAATTCTGGATCATTGATTTTCTTGGTTGACCGATTCAACCATCAATCTCTATCCTATTTCAAATTTTGAAATTTTATATTTTTCCCTCATTGTTTTTAGATCCAAGGGTTAAGATTTATTTCTTTTTCTAGACTCAATCCCAACCACTCATTTTTATTTTGTATCTACATTAAATAAAAGAAAAAGAAAATTATTTTTTTTCCCTCCCTCTTGTTGGTCATCGCACGATCCCCCCCCCCCCCCCCAACATATTTCTTTCTTTCTTTTTATTCTCTCTTCTTCTACACATTCAGACTCATACTTCTCTAACTCTCAAACTTGCTCCTTCTTCCCTCTTGCTCCAATCGTCGACCAGCCACCTCCCAATAGCCCAGCCGTGTGCCGCCACCGTAGGAGCACCGTCCGGCAGCTGCACATCGGAGGAGGCCACCACGCGAACCGCTGCCTGCTGGTTCGTTTCCTCAGCTGTACCACCGTCATCTCCGTCACGGTAACGTCTCCTAGCCGCCGTCCATGGTGGTTCCACCATTCTTTTGTGTTGTTGAACTGGTTTGTCCCCTTCTATGAAATTTATCTTCCATTTTGGTCCATGGGTGTTTTAGTCACTGTGCTGCCGCCGTTCGCCGCCTCTACCACCGTTGTCCGTCGCTGTCAGGACCCCCTTTGGTCGTCTTCTTCTTCTTCCTCCTTTTAGGTGAGTGATTTTCTCACCGTTACCAAGTCTGATTCCAGGAAAGCCCCAAATCAATTTTTGAAAACCTAAACCTAACTGTTAAATTGGATCCTGAATCCCCAAATTGATGGTATTTAATGCAAATTGGGTATGGCAATTTCAAATTCCCCCTAGTAATTGTACAATTTCTCTCTTAATTTCGGATTCCCCAATTCTACTAAAACCCTAATTTTTAATCTTACAACAATCATGAAATTGATTTTGGTTTTGTGCAATTGAGACTCTAAATTAGTGTTTTCCTAAACTAATTTTGCTGTCCTTTGATCACTTGATTTTTTTCCCAAATTGTGTTTAGGAACCCTAAGCCCAAATATGATTTTATTTGAAATTTGTTCTGTTTTTGTGAAATTAACAATGTTTTAGTGCTACTAGGACCTTCAATTAATGATTTCTAAGGTTAATTTCATGATTCTCTAATCAAATCCAAATTTACGCCAATTTTTTTGTGATGAAACCTTTTTTTTGGCCAAATTGAATTTATTGGAAAATCAAATATGTTTTTTTAAATTAAATATATATTTTCCTTTACTTTTATGTTTTGATGATGATTAATTTGTTGTTATGTTGTTTGATTGTTGTATGTGCTTGGACACTCTCCCTATGTTGACAGTTGTGATTATGATTGCTTGGGAGAGCAACTTTTACTTTTCTTTGGAGCAGTCGCTGAGTTGCCTACGTGTGTTGTGAAACGTCAAAGGAAACGAAACATCATTGAGAAGGAAACCAATTGTTGGAGCATCAAGAAGAGGATCTTTCTCTTGTCTACAAGGGTAAGGGGAGTTTACGTGAGGGGTTTTTGATAGTTATATGCTTTTATTGTTTGATTATGTGTGACTTTAAATGTTATGATCTTGTGATGTTTTGAATGGATGACTTATAATTGATGCTTGATTATGGGTGAGTCTATGATTTAAATGTCTGTCCATATATGTTTATGTGATTAAGTATGGATTGTGTCGACTGTACTGGTTGAGAGTGTTGCGATGTTCATGGGGGACTTTGTGTACTATAAGTGATGTGGTGGACTTCGTGTCCCATATCCCCGAACCTAGGACTGGTGCATCGTCTAGGGTTTTGTAATTGAGCACTCGGATTGTGTGTCCTGTGTTCAGAACGATTGGACTTTGTGCCTTTAGTCGTGTGCTTTGTGGCTCGACAAGAAAGAACGAACGAAAAAGAAAAGCAGCAAAAAAAATTGTTTTACATGCATTGATTCGCAGACGTGCCATTGTGGCATATATGCCATTGTGTTATCAAGCTACAATCCACAAATGGTGGATTGAAAAATTGGATAGTTACGGACCAAAGAGGTGTCTTTGGGTCTTTAGGGACATCTGGGTTCGAAAACCCCACCGATGGCTGGGCCTTTGCAACCTCAAGTCGTGAAAATTCGACTACCCTACACGGATGTACCCAATAAGAAACTATTCAATATTATTTAGGTGAGACATAATACCCTAGAATAATTGGGGATCTGAATTAATTGAGAGACTGAACCAACGGAAAAAAATTGTGGTATGGGGATTATTACGGCCTATTCTGCTTGACGAAGGGAAGTTAGGATCTCCGGAGAATAAATAGAAAAAATATGTAGTGTATATTGAAGTGTCATGCATTCTTACAAATAGCGATGATTGTCGGGTCTGAATCCCATTATTTAAAATAATGATTATTTTTTAGAGTTAATGTGCTTGTTATATATGCTATTATCTGTATGTCGCGCATGTAGCTATCATGATAAAACTCATATGTCGGTATCTCACCCTTGCACTATATCTATTTTGGTTCTGTTGTTGTACCTTGGTATGCGGATATAGGAATTTCTGAGAAGTCCCCTGCTACAATCGGAGACATTGGATCTAATTCTTGAAGAGACTTTGGGTAGATGGGATGACCCTAGAGGTTACTCTTAGTGGATGTCTAGTAAAGCGACCAGCTTAGGTTCTTGAGATATTTTTGTTTTTGAGGATAGTACGTATATATGACTCCGAGAGCTTTTCTTTTATGGTAATCCAACACTTTTCTGTTTTGTTATGGATATTTGTTTATGCAAACCTTTTCAGAAAAATTTGTATGCTACGACAGACTTTATGTAGACGACTAGGTTCTGTACAATGATATTTGAAATGTGATTTTTACTGTTTTAGTACGTATTATGATTTTATTTTTCGTTCCTTGAATGTCTAAGAATACTTATATCGAAATAAAAATTTGTAGACCCAAACTTTCGAAACATAATTATAAAAAATATCTAAATTATTTTTGGAAAGCAACCAGCATTATTCTTTTTATTATTTAGATTTTTTTGAAATCGAGTTAGACATGTAGCGCCGAGGGGGCGTTACAAGAAATACTGCCAAGGCTGATGTACTGAATATTTATGCAAGAGAGAAGGAGATACTTAAATAAGAAATGGATAGCATTCCATGTAGGATTTCTTTAAATTATGATTTGTAGATTGCTTGACTACTGAGGGCTATATATGTCTTATTGCATATTATATTGATTATAATTGGAATTTAAAAATCAAAATTCTCAACTTCTGTCACATGCCTCCCCATCACACTGGATCTAAGTTATCTAAGAAGCTACTTGAGTTTTTGACACATTGGGGAATTGAGAAGAAGATCTTTTCTCTTACTCTAGATAATGCATATGCTAATGATGTTATGCAAGAACACTTGAAGAGTCAACTTGTCCTGTAAAATTGGTGGTTATGTTATGGACAATTCTTTCATGTGCATTGTTTTGCACATTTTTTAAATCTCATTGTTCAGGAGGGGTTGAAAGTAGTCGGTGATGTCTTGAATAAAATTGGAGACAACATCAAATATGTGAGGGGTTTAGAGAGTAGAATGCAAAAATTCAAGGAATGCATTCAAGGTATTGGTGGTGTTGTGTGACACCCTCTACCCCGCATGATATATATCAAACATTTAAATAAAGAGGTAAGATAAAAACATGCATTTAGTTCGTAAAATAAAAACCGGATAGAAAGTACCACATTGTAACGTCTCAACGCGGAATTATAACATTAACAAGTTTTCAAAAAGAAAATAAGACATAAACATAACCATAAAACAGAAAACACAAGCCAACCCCAATGTCACATACAGAGCTGGTATAACCGTTCCGGAATAAATCCTCGAAATACAAACTGAAACAACTAAACTAATAACAACCATAACTACTAAACATCCTAGCTAGAGTCGCGGCTACTCAAAGTCACTCCTCCACTGGCTGCTCACCGTCCTCTGCATAAAGAGATACATGCCAAAATAGAAACAGAGAAAACGGGGAGTAAGAAAACATGTAAACACATTGCGTGGAGATAGTAAGCAAGATGAACATACATCATAGCATGACATAACAATATACAACATATAACATCAACTTAATATAATCGCGTCAACATGTTATTTCAACCAACTTATGTTGTCCAGTGCAACACTACTCCGCTACTCCCTTATACATGTGGATCCAAACTATCTCAGGAAGGCAACGTTGGAGTTACATTACCACATTGGCCAAAAAGCACCAATGCCGGCAGTCCACCAAACCATGGGTGAACCCCTTGGATAGCCAACGCACCATACCTTGGATGCGCCACCACGGGGGCGCACTGTCCACCAAACCTTGGATGAACCACCCGCAGACGGCCAGATCGCCGTACTCTAGGACGACCTCCCCTATGTTGAGCTTCCCCAACTATCAACTCCAATGCGTGATGCATGAGCACAACAACAAACAAGGCAACCACCTCCTTCACTTGGGCCAATAAGCACCCAAGACTTATCACCAACATCCACATCAACGTCAACACCTTAACCCTTATGGGTTAAGGCCCCATTTTCCAAAAAGCACCAAGGTTTAACTTATCAACACCTCGACCAAAAAGCATCGAGGTCGCTTTGGCTAAAAAACACCAAAACATATCAACGTGCGGCAACCCATTGGGCACCGGCTTAACCAACTTATTAATCTTGTTTATCTTAATTAGTCTTAATTAAGTTATCTAACTGTCTTCATTCGGTTGTTGTTTAAATTCATTATTGGGGACAATTGGGGTGAAACACCCCTTTAAAACCTTTAATTCACGTTCTGACCAGTAAGGGGAGCACGGGCATGCTCACCCCAACACGGTCGTGCTGCCACTTAAGTGGAGCACGGTCGTGCTCACTGTCATGCACAGCCATGCTCAATGCACGACCATCTTCCAGATTCAAACTGGGAGACGAGCGTGCTCCCTGTTCAGCACGGCCGTGCTCCTGGGCATGACCATACTATTATGGGCAGATTCAACATGTTCTTGGAGCCACAAACTCCCTAAACACTCTCAAATCAATTCCTAGTGTCTTGACTAATCCATTGGGCATTAGACCTCACCTCTCACCAACAGTCTATGTTTTATGAAACATTAGAGAGATCAATCCCTTAATCGTTACGTTAATTAAGAGTCCTATTTAGTCAATTGGGGTCTTATTAACATTTCAACATCAAACCACAAATTCAGCCAATCAACATCATCAACAACAGAACTCATTCCATAGAGCATATCATACAGTAATTGGCATACAGTCTCTTAACCAGTTTACAACAATAGCCAATAGGCATACAACGGGCATACCAACAACTAATGAGCAGTTATAGCAATTAAGCATACATAACAGGCATACTCATAATCAAAATACATTAATAGCAATTAATCCAATTATAACATGGCATTGACAACGATTAACAAACAACTGGGCTATGGGAACCCCTCATCTTACGCTACCCTCTTGCATAATGATTACACTATCCTTCTCCTCATACCTGGTATGAAGAATCTGGTAGTGACAACTCAACGATAAACCAATGCATCCCTCGAACGGCTCAGTTAACTCTCCAAGCCTTGGTTAACAGAAAAGGTCAAACCATTAGTTCGAAAATCTAAATAACAGAAAGGGAAACCAAAAGAGGGAGAAACCATTACCTTCTAAGATTGGCACATACCAACTAAGCTTTCCAAAGGACCTCCAAAACTCCAAGAAAGTGATGGGTTTAGAGAAATTAGGGAAGATACAAGGTGTAGCTGCACTAGGGTGACTGATGTGCCAAAATAGGGTTTACAACTAAAACATTTGGTTACTGTTATATTTTTAAAGGCATAGGCCCGAGCACGATCATGCTCGTCGTTGAGCACGGGTATGCTCAACTTAGCGCCTACGAGGCGCGGTCTGCCTTTGAGCACGATCGTGCTCCCTATTGAGCACAGGCATGCTCAACTTAGTGTCAGCAAGACGCGCTCAACCATTGAGCATGGTCGTGCTCCCTATTGAGCATGACCGTGCTTGTGACTCAGACAGTCATAAGACGCTAGCCTAAAAAAGGGATTTTAAGCCTACTTAGTCCCTCAACAACAACTCTAAGCTAAGTCCTAAGACTTAAATGATCCCAATATTAACATAGGAGAAAATAGAACAGAATATTGACATTACCGAATGAGAATACAACAACTATGGTTGCTTGCTCTCAGAAGTAAAATATTTTCAGTATAGAGGACTCTCTAGATTACAATTTTCATAGCAATGAAACTGTCTCTTTGACCCCCTCTCTCTAAAAAACAAAACTTTGAAATTTCCTCCAAGAAAATTACAATAATTTGAAAAGCTTCCCCCTCTAGAAAACCAATTTTCGTCCCGCCCCTATTGTTGGTGCGTTTTTCTCATATTTATAGCACAATGAGGGAAGAAAAAATGCTCTTCTTAAGAGACTTGGACGGCTATGGTGTACAGTGAGGTAGTAGAACGTAGGGCATAGGGGAAGATAGGAGGCGGCAAAGAAATAAAGGTGATGGGAAGCGCAATTTATGGTAGGCGGTCAGAAGTTGCATTGCAAATAAAGGAAGAGGAAGAAGAAAGTGTGATAATGGCGTGAAAGAGTAGAGATTATGGCTACATTGTATCATAAGGTGAGAGATGAGGGGGATAGAGTGGAGGCTGCTAGGGTTTCAAAAGAGAAGAAAAGATGAAGTGGGTTTGGAGTTCCATTTGAGTTAGAAAACATTCTGATGGGCTAAAGTGGATTGAGCCCATTCTCCCTTTTTTTTTCTTCTTCTTTCATCTTCTCTGGCCATTTTATTTTTTTCTTTTTATTCCTGAAATTAAAAATAAAATAAAATGAAAATTAATATTAAAAATTAAATAAATAAGACAAAATTTGGTGTTCGCACTCCCCTCCTCACATTACTGCAGACACTGAACTACTGCACATATGAGGACAAATTTATTCAAGTTTACAAGCAACACCAACTGGCCTTTTTAAAAGTCTGATCTGACCTGAAAGTCTTTTTAAAAACTTATTTCACCTTAAGACCTTTAAATAGGCCAATAAGCCTATTCCACCATAGTCTCTGCCAATACATCCCAGAATCATCCATCAAATGAGACAATATTTAACTCATTCGCAAAGATAACAGTGACAGACAAACATAATAGTGACAATAACTAATATAGAAACAGGGTTGGGCTAAGGTGCACCACCCATATTTTGCACCACCCACTATACCACCCATATGTGGCAAATTTTGGACCAATCAAATTGCCACATGGGTTTGGTCAAAATTTCAAACTTTCTAGTTGTATTTCTATTGTAGTCAAATATATGAATATAATATATTGTAGTATAGTATATGTACTCTTTGTATTCGCAAATTTAACCCATATTAAAATAATATTTTTTGATTAAAAAAACTGATTATATTACAAAATAATATTTTAATATGAATTAAAATAACGTTCGTTGTCAATAATATTTTGCAATATAATCAATTTTTTTTAATCAAAAAACATTATTTTAATATGAGTTAAATTTGCAAATACAAAAAGCACATATATTATACTACAATATACTGTATTCATATAGTTTGACTACAGTATAATACAACTAGAAAGTTTGAAATTTTGACCAACCTATGTGGCAATTTGATTGGCCCAAAATTTGCCACATGGGTGGTGTAAAATGTGGGTGGTGCACCATAGCCCAACCCTATAGAAACAACATTGATCTTCTGATAACATTCTCTTTTACTAAAAAGGAAATATCCAAATATCCACAACATACAATGCTCTCATTCAATATGTATGACATTGTTTCAAAGAATATAGATACATCTGATATCTTCTTGGTGTCACACTGGATGACACAAACAATATAAAATCAATGAAAAGCATAATTATAAATTAGCTACAATACATAACCCACAAGTTCACAATTAGCTACTAGCTACAAACTGTTGAATAAACTAATTCACAATTTTGTTAACAAGAGTTCCGGTTTTGTCATTCTATAAGTGCATAGGACATGCAAAAAAGTTATCAGCCACTCAATAAATAACCCACAAGTTCAAATATACATTGAACTAAGTATACATGACTTATAATTATGTAATAGCTATCAGACTTCAAATTAAATGTTTTTCATGGTTAACAATCACGACTAGATGATGATAACCAGAACAAAGTAAAGCACCCTTGTTAATATATAAAGAGAACAGACAGTTCCATGAATGATCAGAAAACCATAGAAAATTAGTTCCATGTTGTAATGATACTCTGCATATATTACAGAGAGCAAAAACTAATTTTGCTAAGTTTGAAATATGATATGCCATAATAACGCTATTGATAATATAATAGAAATGGTAGTCAAATAAACAAAAACCTCAAAATATCAAATCATAAAAGCTCTAAAGAATGAATGAGAAGTGCAACCATACTAGATCCCTAAAAATATATTTTTGATTTATTTAATATATTCAATATTCAATAAAAAAACTAACATACTACAGTTTTGTCCATAAATATTATTTTCATGTTTTGTCCATTTTTATTTTTAATTTAAATCTTGAAGTTTTTATATCTTAAATTGTTGCTCACACTAGCTTAATAAAAGTTGTTCCCATCCATCTTTCTGTTACGATAAAAGATCTACTGCCCAAAACAATTAATCACACTTTTCATGACCAACAATTAGGGGTGGCAAAACGAGTTGAGTTTGACGGGCCAACCTATTTAACTCGATTTTTTTGGTGGGGCGGGCTATAGTTTTCAACCCACCAACCAGCCCTGACTAGCCCCGCAGAGAAAACGGGGCGGGGCGTGCTGACCCGTTGGGCTGGCCTTTTTATTTTTTATGTTATTTTTATTTTAATTAAATGTTTTTTATTTTTCATTTTTCAATTGCATCTGAAGTAAATAATATTGACTATTCACTTTTACTCTATGGCTTCATTTTCACTTTCACTATCACAATCTTACTAGTCACTGAGTTAGCCTCCCTATTAAGCAGTGTGTTTCCTGACGGCGTCAGCGTATCCCCCTCTCAGCCGCTCAAGACCACTTATCCGCTTCATGTTTGTGTTCGTTCTCCCCCATCTCAACTCGCGAATGGCACTCGTAGGCTGCAGCACGAGCGTCGCCGCTTAGCCGCTGCTCATCTAGCTATTTCGCAGTCACAGTGCTGTCGTCAGGTCCTGCTCATCGTCGTCCGGTCATCTCATCTGATCTGGTACATTCTCTTACTCCATTATCTTATTATCATCTCTGTTTCCTCTAAATCCCTTGACCCCTTCTCTGGTTTTTTTTCTTTCATTTCTTTGTTTATTTTCTTTGATTATCACTTATTAGGTTTGTTTAATTGTTTTTGTGTTATTTTCATCATATGTTTTTGTTTAATCATATGGTTTTGTTTCTTCAATTATTAGACTGGTATGTCCTGTTTTTGTGTGTGAAATCGGTTTGCGCGTCTGATTTGATTTGTGTGTGAAATTGGTTTGTGCAGTTGTTTGATTTTTGTCTGTAAAATTGTGAAATGGGTGGAACTTATGGAATCCATTAATATCCTACATTATGATGAACCTAATGTTGATGGGGAAGATGTGGAGAATGAGGTTGAGGAATCTAAATCGTTTCAACCTATTGCGAAAAAACCCAAATCAACTACTTTGATTGCTGGAAATATTTCACTAAATTAGGGTCAGGTAAAGATGGAATGGGAAGGGCTAAGTGCAATACTTGCAATAAAGAGTACAAGTGGGAGGGAAATTACATGACACCTCATCTTTAAATCGTCATATCAAAAGTTTTAAAGAAATTAAGTTTGAAGGTGTAGGTCAAATGATTGTAGATATGCATGGAAAAGTGAGATCTCGTAAGAAAGATCAAATGGTCTCGCGTGAGAAGTGTGCTGCAACAATAATTGCATATGATTTCCCCATCAAATTTGTTGAGTATAAGACGATTAGGAGTTGGACAAAGTATTTGAATCCAAATTCAATTCCCATTACTAGATATACTGCCAAGGCTGATGTACTGAATATTTATGCAAGAGAGAAGGAGAAACTTAAATAAGAAATGGCTAGCATTCCATGTAGGATTTCTTTAAATTATGATTTGTGGATTGCTTGTACTACTGAGGGCTATATATGTCTGACTGCACATTATATTGATTATAATTGGAATTTTAAAAACAAAATTCTCAACTTCTGTCACATGCCTCCCCCTCACACTGGATCTAAGTTATCTAAGAAGCTACTTGAGTTTTTGACATATTGGGGAATTAAGAAGAAGATCTTTTCTCTTACTCTAGATAATGCATATGCTAATGATGTTATGCAAGAACACTTGAAGAGTCAACTTGTCCTGTAAAATTGGTTTTTTATGTGATGGACAATTTTTTCATGTGCGTTGTTTTGCACATTTTTTAAATCTCGTTGTTCAGGAGGGGTTGAAAGTAGTTGGTGATGCCTTGAATAAAATTAGAGATAGAATCAAATATGTGAGGGGTTCAGAGAGTAGAATGCAAAAATTCAAGAAATGCATTCAAGGAATTGGTGGTGTTGACACTTCTGTTGGCTTGTGTTTAGCTGTTCCTACATGATGGAACTCAACTTATTTGATGGTTGAATGTGCCCTCAAATATCATCGCGTTTTGCTCATCTTCTCTTTGAAGATTATAATTATAGGTATTGTCCATCAATAGAAGAATGGAAAAGAGGATAAAAATTTGTGTGTTTTTGTCTCCTTTCTATGAAACCACAAATATGATTTCTGGCACGTCATATCCTACTTCTAACTTATTCTTTTTTCAAGTTTGGAAAATTCAGTTTGTTCTACTTGATAGCTTGAGAGATGAAGATGATGTCATAAAATATATGTCTAAAAGGATGATTTCTAAGTTTGAGAAATATTAGGATGAGTATAGTGTTGTGCTTGCATTGGAAGTGGTTCTTGACCCGTAGATAAAGCTTTCTTCGTTGACTTATTGTTACTCAAGTGTTGATGCATCTACAAGTGAATCAAAGACAAATCAAGTAAAGAGAAAGCTTTACATGATTTGAGAAATATTATACCAAAAGTACTTCTCTCATAGGGCGAGGTTCTACTCATACCCCCTCTTCTAGTGGGTTTAAAGAACCCATGCCTTTCTCACAGAACTTGATTAATGTAAGTTTAAATGTATCGAATTAATAGTTTTGATTACTTTATTTATTGTAATTTTTTAACCTTGTCTTGCTTTACTGTTTTTCTTTCCATGTGTTTCACTTGTGAACTATAACAGGGATTGAAAATGTACAATCAGCAGCTTACTACTAAAACTCGGAAGAAACAACTTGATATGTATTTGGATGAGCCAACTTTGGATTTTGGTGATTATAAAAACTTGGACGTATTAAAATAATGGAAAGATAATAGGAGTCGATTTGCAGATTTATAAGTAATGGCTTGTGACTTATTGAGCATTCCTATTACCATTGTGGCTTCCGAGTTTGCATTTAGCATTGGTTCTATTGTCCTAAACAAGTATAGAAGTCGTCTCTTGTCAAAATATATGGAAGCTTTGATATGTACTCGCAATTGGTTGCATGATTTTGTCAGCGATGGTAATTTGTTTAATTCCACCATAATCATTCTTTGTTGCTTTATTTTGAATTTTGATAACTGTTTTTTAATTTATTTATTTTCTTTTGGAATTGTGATATGTAGATGTAGATGACGATGATAAGGATGATGCAAAAGTGGGGATGACTTTGTCCAAGCAAGTATCCAATGTTCTAAACTTGGAAGATGTTGAAGATTTATTTCTAAGGCCTTCAAATCTCTCAAGAGAGAGTATGTAAAGCTTCTTAGTGAGCATAAACAGAAATCTCAAGAGTGTGAGAAGCTGGCCAAGAAGAACAATGAGTTGAAGACTGCAAAGTCTAATGAAGCTAAGATCAATAGTGAAACATCACAATCTGAAGAAGTTGCTACATTTCAACAGAAAATGGAATAGCCCACTTCCGATCTTGTCAAATTTGTTAATGGTAGAGATAATCTGACTAAGTTGCTTGGCTGTCAGAGGCACTCCCTTAACAAAGAAGGTATTAGATATGTCCATCAGACACATCATAAAGTATCAACAAAAACCTCTAGAGTGTCTGTTGAATCAATTTATATTAAATCCAAACCAGTTTGCAACCTCTGTGGAAAAGCTGGACATGTCATGTCTCAGTGTATTCATATGAAGAAAATGAAGTCTTCAGACTCCTAGAACTAATAGAAAAGGACCCATAAAGATATGGGTACCTAAAGATCAAATAATTCCTGTTGCAGATTGACGCGCTGTCGCGCACGCGTCAAAAAGCGAGCGGTTTGTAAAAACATGCTGTTAGGGAAAGTGCGACAACTCGAGTATCGTCTCACAAGGACTGTTGGATTGTTGTTAACAGAAAAATCAGTTTTTGGGGGGGGTTTTGGATTTGAAATTCAATTAAGAAAACAAAGCAGAAAACAATGCAAACTAAATGATTATCAACTAAGCTAAACGATCAACCTACTGCTTTCGGTTTCCCACTATCATTGATTCATATAACTCCGAGCCCTAAGCGGATTCTAAACCCTTTTCGATTGTAGTGACAATTAACAAGTGAAACCGGCACTACGTGATGTATGTTCCTATTCCCGAATTAAGCAAATGGGGTGAAGCGCTCGTGAATTAAGAAAACACGAATGAACACACTCGAATTAAGCAAACGCGATTAAGTATAAGAACACACAATTATCGAAACAAATCAATACACATTCTATACAATCCTGAATTAAGCAAACTGAACATATAGAACTATATTGAAAGAGAGTAGCAATTAAATCAGGAATTACATAACCTCAAGTGGTGGCGGAACCCGATTACAGCAGATTAATCAAAGGAGACTAGTTCTCCATTACAAAGGAAACACAAAACGCTAAACCTAATTCGCAGCCGTACTATAATCAAAAGTCTGGATCGCCCCCTAATCTGCCCTAAACAGCAATTTATGAGCCCAGGATCTGCGCGCGCTCGCGAGGCGAGCATACTCTCGCGACGCGAATATTAATTATGGCGCGAGTTCAAATTGGGTTCTCGCGAGGCGAGAGAGCAGTTCGCGAGGCGAGACTTCAAACTTCAGTTCGTCACAGCCGTGATGCCTATCATGGGCAGGCCGTGATCACTTCTGACTTTGGGTGCTTATCTGTCATGGCCGTGACCTTCATCACGGCTAGGCCGTGATGGTCTCTGTCCTTCAGGGTGTGGATTTCTCGCGAGGCGAGACAGTGATTCGCAGGGCGAGACAGAGAGGATGGCATTTCTGGCACAGCAAGGCTTCAGACTCGCGAGGCGAGTAGCCTCTCGCAGGGCGAATAATTCCAGAATTGCTTCTCTTTATTAACCTGAAAACAAGAAATATCAGTAAGTGCTTTATTTGACTCTAAATCAGCTAAATTACCCTAAAACTACTTTAGAGACTCAAAATGTTGCTTGAAGACAATCAAGTCTAATTTGGGCGAAAACGAGATTAAACTTGAATATAACCATGGTCTTTACTAGTCAAAAACTAGTCGAGCCAGAGGCTGATCAAAATACCCCAAACTTAAACTCTGCCTGTCCCCAAGCAAACTAAAACTCAAAAAGAACTCAGACTTGGCAAGCTTAAAAGATTCAATCAAATTCGCACAAACTTCATGCAATTTCAACAAAACAATTTTTCTTCAATGTTTTCCCCCTTTTCAACAATGCAATCCCCACATTCATTTACTTTAAACAATTGAGAATTCCATCATTCATGCAATCAGAAATCTAAGTTGAGGATCCAAGTTACACACAAAAGGGAGATCACCAAATTCAAACAATCGCCTTCCTCACAAGGGCGTTTAGTGTTTCGCTCATTCGCTCAATTTGTCTAGGCTATCACATTTCACTCAATTTCACTTTTAAGAGCACTTCCCATGAATTTGATTTTCACCTCAGACAAGGTTCCCACGAAAACATGCATGCAACATCAAAAGGTCTTTTAAGGTTGTAATGGGGCCTGGCTAAGGGTAGGATATTCAAAGGTACTAGGCTTAAGTCCCTAGGAGCTAAGAGAGCATGAACATTTTGATACATTGAATTTCCACTCAAGTTCCTTTTTCCATTTTTTTTTCTTTTTGCTTTTGGGTGACTACAGCCTTCTTCTTCTTTCAATACCCTTTTTGACATTTTTACACTTTTTTTTTCTTTCTTTTTTTTTTCTTTGCCCTTTGGCTCTAACCTTTTTTTTTTCTCTCAATCCCAAGCAACACATCATGTCCTTGTAGCCACCCCAAACTTAGTTTCTTGCAGCCCTTCTCTTGCTAAGCTTCCATGCTCTCCTAATCCTAAGATTGGGTTAACATGGTTTTTCAGATTTTTGGCTTATAACATAAGGTCATCAAGAAACAATAGGCTAATTAGGCTCAACGGGGCTAACTAGGGAACATGCATTAGGGACTGGTTCAATTTAGGCCAAGTAGCTAATTCAAAGAAAATTGCCTAAATCATTTGATGCAAACACATAGACATGCAAACCATGAAGAGATTCAAGCAAATTCGAGAAAGTGCAGCTCAAAAGTGATTCACACAGTTAAAAACATGTTGGAGGCTCAAATCCTCTCCCGGACAACTTTGCAAATTGTTTGACCGAGATACAATTCCTAGTGTGTGCACCCCTTCACCCCAAACTTATCATAAATCATGCAATCACAAAAGAATATCTCAAAGTTCAATTTTCAATTTTTCACATGGGGATCAATTTTCAATTTCAAAACCTAGGGGGAAAAGCATCAACAGTCAACAAATATCATGCAATCAATCTATGAAAAATTTGATCAAAGACCAACAAGCTCACCGACACAAGACTCAAACACATACTCTTGATCTTCTCAAATTATTCAAGAGCTAAAAGAAAAACAAAACAAAAACAAAGCAAGGATAATTAAAAAGGAAAGGGTTTAGAAAAACTCATGGAGGTGGTTCCACCGGGATCCCACTGTCTGTGATACAGCGGCCACAGAATGCTCAAAGTGAGATATGATCCTCCGGGATCCCATGGCATGAAGCATAAGTATGGGAGTGGGCACCTGATAATCATGGTAACTCCGCCAAGTGCGGCGGATTTCTCACTCCCTCTTGGATAAAAGTTGACCTCCCGGTCAACAAAGTCAACAAAGTCCTCCCAATAAAAATGGGATTCAACCTCTTGGACTGGCCATAGTGTCTTCATATTCAAGGAGGCAAAATCCAGTCTCTCGGGCAGAGGCTTGAACTCCATCACCGGTTGTTCCACAGTGGGAGGTGGCAAACAGGTGTCGAGGGTCTCTGGTGCTGCTTCAACTTCTGCACGATCTTTATTCACTGCGCTGACAAATCCATCACCTGCTATACATGCAGAAATCTCAGCACACACCACACAAGGGTTAGTGTTAGTACAGTTAGTACATATAGTACAACAAACTGAATTAGAAAAGGCTTGAATGTCTGGAAATTCAATACACAGTTCATCCATCCCATCACTTTCAACACATGCATATGAATTAATAGAATCATCTAATTCCAAAGGTTCTTCATTATCCTCAAGCATGGTGAAGCAGATGTCCTCCTGATCCTCATTTTCTATATGAACAGGACCCTCAACCTCATGTGTCTCATGTTCCATATGGATGTTTTGCTCCTCATACCCTAAAAAGGATGAGCTTTCAACACATGCTACACACGAAGCAAATTCATTACAATCAACACATGAAGTATAATAGATAGAATCAGGGAAGGTGTGAATATCTGGAGATTCAACACACGGTTCATCAACAGAAGTATTCTTGACATCATTATCAAAGTTATCCTCAGAGGAAGTATTGTCAAGAAAAACTGTTTGTGAATCTGTATGTTCTTCAAGGAGATGTTGAGTTTGCAATGCAGCCGAGGTGGAGACAATGTGATCAATTTGAATGGCCAACTTCTGAAAACCAGCTTCTATCATCCGTTGATTGTTCTCTGCCATCCGTTGCACCAATTCTTCCAGACTGAGTTGGTGTAGTGTGGGGCCAGGCTGATATTGTAGCTCGCGTGTCGTTTGATGCACCAAAGATGCTATCTCATCCAAGATGCCCTGTCCTCCACTATGTTGGCTAGAATAATCATTCATTCCAAACACGCCAAAATCACTGCCAAACTCATAACTTCCAGCAAAGTTAGGATAACATATGCATGGTGGTGGCTTATAATCAACATTAGGCATATAACCATGCATGTAATTATCACTGGGAGTACTAGGATTCATAACCAGACAAAACAGTCATAACTAATTCAGCAATGCAAATTTTTTTTTTCTGTTAATAACAACAAGAGTCCCCGGCAACGACGTCAATTTTGACGCACTGTCGCGCACGCGTCAAAAAGCGAGCGGTTTGTAAAAACATGCAGTTAGGGAAAGTGCGACAACTCGAGTATCGTCTCACAAGGACTCTTGGATTGTTGTTAACAGAAAAATCAGTTTTTGGGGGGGTTTTGGATTTGAAATTCAATTAAGAAAACAAAGCAGAAAACAATGCAAACTAAATGATTATCAACTAAGCTAAACGATCAACCTACTGCTTTCGGTTTCCCACTATCATTGATTCATATAACTCCGAGCCCTAAACAGATTCTAAACCCTTTTCGATTGTAGCGACAATTAACAAGCGAAACCGGCACTACGCGATGTATGTTCCTATTCCCGAATTAAGCAAACGGGGTGAAGCGCTCGTGATTTAAGCAAACATGAATGAACACACGCGAATTAAGCAAACGCGATTAAGTATAAGAACACACAATCATCAAAACAAATCAATACACATTCTATACAATCCTGAATTAAGCAAACAGAACATATAGAACTATATTGAAAGAGAGTAGCAATTAAATCAGGCATTACATAACCTCAAGTGGCGGCCGAACCCGATTACAACAGATTAATCAAAGGAGACTAGTTCTCCATTACAAAGGAAACACAAAACGCTAAACCTAATTCGCAGCCGTACTATAATCAAAACTCTGGATCGTCCCCTAATCTGCCCTAAACAGCAATTTATGAGCCCAGGATCTGCGCTCGCTCGCGAGGCGAGCATACTCTCGCGACGCGAATATTAATTATGGCGCGAGTTCAAATTGGGTTCTCGCGAGGCGAGAGAGCCGTTCGCGAGGCGAGACTTCAAACTTCAGTTCGTCACAGCCGTGATGCCTATCACGGGCAGGCCGTGATCACTTCTGACTTTGGGTGCTTATCTGTCATGGCCGTGACCTTTATCACGGCTAGGTCGTGATGGTCTCTGTCCTTCAGGGTGTGGATTTCTCGCGAGGCGAGACAGTGATTCGCAGGGCGAGACAGAGAGGATGGTATTTCTGGCACAGCAAGGCTTCAGACTCGCGAGGCGAGTAGCCTCTCGCAGGGCGAATAATTCCAGAATTGCTTCTCTTTATTAACCTGAAAACAAGAAATAGCAGTAAGTGCTTTATTTGACTCTAAATCAGCTAAATTACCCTAAAACTACTTTAGAGACTCTAAATGTTGCTTGAAGACAATCAAGTCTAATTTGGGCGAAAACGAGATTAAACTTGAATAAAACCATGGTCTTTACTAGTCAAAAACTAGTCGAGCCAGAGGCTGATCACAGATGTTCTTAATAGGACAAAGAAAACACCTCTGTTGGTACTTCACAGTGGCTGTTCACGACACATGACAGGAGAAATGTCTATGTTCCTAGACCTCCAACCTAAGAAAGGTGGACATGTTGCCTTTGGAGGCAATCAGAAAGGGAAGGTGAATGGAATTGGTACTATCAGTAAACCTCTTCTTCCCTCAATCTCCAATGTTCTCTTGGTCAAAGGATTAAGACACAGTTTACTTAGCGTAAGTCAATTATGTGACAGTGGATTTGATGTCTCCTTTACTAAGAATGCGTGTATAGTCAAAGACAAGAGTGGTAAGACCCTCTTTTCAGCTAGTAGGCAGTAAAATCTTTACAAGATTGAATTGGCTGATCTCTCAAATCAAAGTGTAACATGTCTGATGTCAAAAGAGGATGAAAGATGGTTATGGCAAAAGATACTAAGACATGCTAGTATGAAACTAATTTCAAAATTGAAAAAGAATAACCTTGTGAGAGGATTGCCTGATATTAGTTTTAAGAAAGATGTCTTGTGTGATTCATGTCAGAGAGGTAAACAACTAAAATCAAGTTTTAAATCGAAAAAACAAGTATCAACCTCTAGACCTCTTCTATTGTTACACATGGATCTGTTTGGGCCAGTTAGTGTTGCTAGCTTGGCTGGAAGGAAATATGGATTTGTCATAGTTAATGATTATTCTAGATTTACATGGGTACTCTTCTTAACCCACAATGACGAGTCTTTTAAGGCTTTCTCTGTATTTTGTAAGAAAATATAAAATGATCAAGGTTTCTGTATTTCTACTCTTAGAAGTGATCATGGTGGAGAATTTGAAAATGAGCAATTCAAACTGCTCTACGAAGAGAATGAGATCTCTCACAATTTCTCTACACCAAGAACTCCACAACAAAATGGGGTGGTTGAGAGGAAGAACAGATCTTTGTAAGAGATGACTAGATCAATGCTCAAGAGAATAATCTCCTTAAGTACTTCCGGGCAGAAGCAGTAAACACTGCATGTTATGTACAAAATAGAATACTTATAAGGCATTTTCTAAATAAGACTCCTTATGAATTGTGGAAAGGTAAAAGACCCAATATATCTTACTTCCATGCATTTGGATGCGAATGTTTTGTTCTGAACACTATGGATAAACTTGGAAAGTTTGATTCCAAAGTGGATAAGGGTATCTTCATTAGATATTCTGAAATGTCTAAGGCATTTAAAGTTTACAACTCTAGAACCTCTGTAATTGAGGAATCTATTCATGTTACGTTTAATGATGGTTTAAAGACTAATATGGAACTATCAGATCTAGAGGATGATCTTCCAATTCTTGATATAAATAGACGAGATAATCAACAGCCTGGCATAACTAAGGAAGAACCTGTTGAAGTGTCTGACAGACAAGTGGAACAGACAAGCGGTCAAACCAATCAACAAACAAGTCAAGATCAACATGATGATCTCAAAAAGACTGGAAGTTCAAGGCTCATCATCCTAAAGACCTCATCATTGGAAGTCCCTCAGAAGGAGTAAGAACCAGATCAACATTAAGAGAATCAAGCAATATGGCTTTTCTGTCAGATATTGAGCCAAAACATATTGAAGAAGCTCTTGATGACGAAAGCTGGATTCTTTCTATGCAAGAGAAACTTAATCAGTTCACAAGGAATGATGTTTGGTCACTTGTCTCCAAGCCAAAACACAAATATGTCATTGGAACAAGATGGGTTTGAGAAATAAATTGGATGAAGATGGTAAGGTTGTCAGAAACAAAGCAAGATTAGTAGCTCAATGCTATAACCAACAAGAAGGTATTGATTATACTGAAACATTTGCACCGGTAGCTAGAATAGAAGCCATACGCAGTTTAATGACATATGCTGCACAACACCAAATCACTCTTTTTCAAATGGATGTGAAAAGTATTTTTCTAAATGGCATAATTGAAGAAGTATATGTTAAACAACTCCCTGGATTTGAAGATCCTGATAAGCCATATCATGTTTTCAAACTTAAAAAGGCTTTATATGGTTTAAAACAAGCACTTAGAGCATGTATGATACACTTAGATCTTTTCTCATGCATAATGGTTTTACTAGAGGACAAGTAGATACAACTCTTTTTAAGAAATGTTCAAAAGATAATTTTATAATATTTCAAATTTATGTTGATGATATTATCTTTGGACCAACTAATGAAAAGCTATGCAAGGAATTTTCTAAGCTGATGCAAGCAGAATTTAAATAAGCATGATGGAGAGTTGAAGTTGTTTCTTCGACTGAAAATCAAGCAGACAAGTGATGGAATCTACATCCATCAACAAAAATATACCAAGGAGATACTTAAGAAGTACAAAATGGAAAATGTCAAACCTATGAAAACTCCCATGCAACCTAATTCAAAACTAAACAAAGATGGAAAAGGTAAAAAGACCAAACTATCTACAGGGGTATGATTGACTCTCTTCTGTACTTAACTTCAAGTAAACCTGATATTCAATTTAGTGTCTGTATATGTGCAAGATTCCAAACTGACCCAAGAGAATCTCATCTTAAAGCTGTTAAACGAATAATTAGATATTTACTTGGGACAACTAATCTTGGTTTGATTTATTTAAGAACAAAAGAATATAGATTGGTGGGATATTGTAAGCTGATTTTGATGGAGACAGAATAGAAAGAAAAACCACCAGTGAAGGATATCACTTCATTGGAGTCAGTCTAGTATCTTGGACAAGCAAACGGAAGACAACGATTGCTCTATCAACTGCTGAAGCACAATATATCTCTACTGCTAGTTGTTGCTCACAGCTCTTATAGGTAAAACATCAACTTGATGATTATTCTATTTTTTAGCATAATATATCTGTGTGGTGTGATAATTCATGTACAATCTGCTTATCTAAAAATCCCATTCATGATTCTAAGGCTAAGAATATTGAAATTAAACATCACTTTATATGGGACTATGTCCAAAAAGGAATTTTTGATATTAAGTTTGTTAAAACTAAAAATCAATGGACTGATATTTTCATAAAAACCCTAGCTGAAGATAGGTTTAAATATATTAGGGACAATATGAACATGCATTGTATTATTGAATAACATGTTTGATGTTACATGCTTAACTTGTCTTATACTTGTTATATAACCTGTCTGTGTTACCTGTCTGATTCTTTTGAGTCATTCGTGAACTCGACGGTTTTTTATAAAATGGTTATTATTCATTTAATACCATTTAATAACCTGAAGTTATTCATGTACTTGGCAGTTTTCTTTGTTTATGTTTTCATGATGTCCTAGTGGGAATTGTGGTTTCCCACATATTTCTTGTCGTTTTAATCATTAAAAATGGCTTTTTCTCTCTCCTTCCTTTATTACTGTAAAAGGTCAAAGAGTCAGAAAGCTTTTCTCTTTACGCTTTCAAAACCTTTTCGTCTCATTCTCTCTCTGAACAACCCCCACACCTTTCAAACCCTAAAATCGTCTTTCTCTATGGCATCCAAGAAGCATTTCATGTCTGAAGAAATTGCTGCCAAATATGGCATGAAGGTTACTGATGTAGAGAAGAGTTTTCCTGGCAAAGTGGTTGATTTGAAGTTCATAAAGAAATGGGGAATGGATGCTACTAAGGAGATGGAATACTCCAAGTGGAGCCCTTTATTTGACATGAAGTAACTTGTTCATCCAAAATTGGTCAAAGACTTCTGGACCAGTGCTGTCATTCTCACCAACCCTGTTGATGGAACCAAAAATATTAGAAGGTGCATGCTCAACACGACTTTCTTCTTAAACATGAACTCTCTGGAGAAGGACACAAACTGTCCTAGGCTGGGACTCCAAGGAAAGGTTCCAGAGACAATGTGTCCAAGAGTGTGTCATGCCAAGAAAGGTTCCATAGATAATGTGTCCAAAATGGATAGGTTTGTCCTTTATCATCTCATTCACAAGATAAAGGTTGATCTGAATGACCTTATCTTTATTCACCTGGAGTCCATGGTCAAAAGGACCTCCATGCAGACACTTCCCTATGGAATGCTGCTAACCAGACTATTTAGGAACATGCTCTTTGTTCCTGGAGATGGTGACTTTGTGAATATGGCATTTCCCATAGTCAATAAGAACTTGTCTATGATGAATATCCCAGGTATTCCTCTGAAAAACTCCCCAAGGATGAGGAAGATAAAAAGGAAGATGACAGTTGTTGTTGAGAAGAGCAAGCCGACAATTGAGTCTGCTGATGAGTCTAAGGTTTGTAACACCCTAAATTTTATCCTATGTTAAAATGTGTTAGTCTTAAATTTTATATTTTTTATCTGCTTGTTATGTTTGTTTTTTATGTCTAAGTTCGTGTTTGGGGAAGTTTAGCTTTAGAAAGGTCCAATCCTTTTAGAGTCCTAGTAACCTGTTTCGCCGTTTTGGCCATATCTTGAATTCTAGATGTCCTATTGAGGTGATCTTTGATGCGTTAAAAAGATAAGATAATTATCTATAAGTCTTATTTTAGTGTTTTGGTAAAATTCGATTTTTTAGGCCTTTCCCCACGAGCATTTGTTCGTCCCGTGAATCGTGCAGAACCAAAAACGTGTTTTGGGTTGTGATTAAGCCCAATCATGCATAAATCGTCCTAAACCCCCAAAACCACGATCTTAACCAAATTTTATACGTCTAAAACTCTCTAAATCCACCTCCATTCCCCCCTCTTTGAATTCCTAACCCTTTTCTCTTTAAAATTCTTCCTAGAGGATCACCCCGTGCATTGTTCTTTGACTGGGGAACATCATTACGAGCACGTGATCAGTTGTGATTGCGGTTTGAGACTTCACACCAGGTAAGGATACGTGCACCTTGTCCTAATTGAGTTTTCTTTTGATTTCTTGACCTAAGTCTAATTGGAGCCTTTCCTTATCGTTCTTGAGGTTGTAGACAAGAAGTTGTGAAACGAGGTTTAATTGGCATATTTTTCTAGATGAGGATAGAAATGCTAGAATTTCTCTTTTGAGTAGGCTACACTAGTCTTGTAACTTTCCACCTACATGCTGATGAAGATTAATAAAAAAAATTACCTTATTTCTTATTCTTTAGTCTTTCTTTTGCTTTTCTGCCTGCTTTTTTCCATTTTGCATATGCCAAAAAGGGGAGAACAATAATAAAGATTGCTATTATAGAATGATATTGATTGATCATGAAACTGTCTTAGTCAAATTATTGTAAACCAAAGAAGTTTCTCTGCTCTAACTCTAGGAGGTTCTGTCAATATAACTCATCTGATGTTATTGTCTTAAGTTTTTCAAACAGTATCTTACCTATCTGCATAACATCTTATATTTCAGAAATATTGACCTTTCTGTATGATTCTTAATTTATCTGTTCTTTTTCTATAAGTTTCATTAAATCATATAAATGTTTGTCATCATAAAAAAGGGAGATTGTTAAGTCTCTAAATGTGTGATGAGCATTTGCCCTAAGTTTGGATGAAAACTAAACATTTATCAATGATTTAATTGGACTTCATATTGGTTGTTAGCATGTCTTCCTAGTGTGCAGATTATTATCTTAAGTATATCTATACCTTGTCTGTCCTAAAAAGTAACTTGATCGTCTCTGGAGATCATCTGTCTGCTGAGTAAAAGTCAACCTGTCTACTGACTGGATTGTTGACTATCTGTCAACTTATCTGATGGAGCTCTCACTCGTCCGTGGTCCTTCGATGAGGAACACTCGAGGACAATGTGTGACACCCTCTACCCCGCATACATATAAAAGCGTGTAAAAGATAAAGATTATAAAAAGATAATTCATTTAAATAAGGAATTAAAACAACGGGCAGAGGTTGCCGCATTGCAACGTGTTCAAAACGCGGAAATAAAAACATATTATAAGGTTCAACAGAACATAACATAAAAGCAAACCCAACCCTGATGTCACATACAGAGCTGGTATAACCAAAATCCGGAATAACAAATACTCGGATACAACTAACTAAACAACTACTGAAAAACAGGAAATCCTAAACGAAAGTAGCGGCTCCTCGGAGTCACTCCTCAATGGGCTGATCGTCATCCTCTGCACATAGAGAAATAAATGCAACACAAAACACAGCAAAGGGGATTAAGAAACATTAACATTAATATAATGGCAAGGAAGCAATTAGCAAGACAAGCATACATCAAACAGGCATAAATATCAGACAGCAATATCATAACGGTCATCATCACATAATACGTATGCAATGCAATACAGTTCTACTCCACTTCTCTAATATGTACTTGGATCCAATCTATCTCAAAATGTCAACTTCAAAGTTAAATCTCCATATTGGCAACTAGGCACCAACATCGGGACAATCCAACTTACCTTGATTGGACCCCTTGGATAGCCGACGCACCTTACTTCCCTATGTTGCACATCCCCCGTTACCATCTCCGATGAGTGAATGCATGTCAAACAACACACCATCACAATCACCACCTCCGCTTGGGCCCATAGGCTACCCAAGTTTTATCACCATCATCACCTCGACCACTAGGCTATCGAGGATTATCGTTTAACGTTCATCGTTAAGTCTTTTAATCACTCTGGCCGTTCTGCACCAGAGATACCACCTTGACCACTCGGCTATCGAGGCCCCTTTGGCAACTAGGCTACCAAGGTACATCATTATCATCACTCTAGCCATTATGCACTAGAGATTACCACCTTCACCATCATGCATCAAGGCCCCCTTGGCCACTAGGCTACCAAGGTACAATATCTTTTCACTTGTCCTTTGGTCTTCATGTTTCGTTGGTGTCTTAGTAATTCTTTTAAGAGTTTAGGGCAACAACCCCTATCTTAAAATGTTTTATGTTTCTGTTCTGGGCAAGGAAGCACGGGTTTGCTCCTTATCCAACACAGTCGTGATGGCCCTTAAGTCAAGCACGGTCGTGCTGATTGTTAAGCACGGTCGTGCTAACTGTTAAGCACGATCGTGATGACTGTTAAGCATGGTCGTGCTCAAAGAGCATGACCTTTTCTGGGTTCTGTGATGGTGCACGGGCGTGCTCCTTATCAAGCACGGTCGTGCTCAAGAGCAGGCCGCACTGTTCTGGGCAGCAAGGGTTGTAAACCCTTGTCAAATCCTTTAGGGTAAAACTTAGATTAAACCTATTGGAATTACTAAATCCATTAACTCTGATCTTATCACTTAGGCTTAATCTTTATGGCTTATAGCTTTTTGGGGAATTAATCCTTTAATTGGCCTCTCTCAGACTATCACAAATCATTCCCTAGGTCTTTCTAAACCTTTAGGCAAAAGTCCTCGCATTATACTTAACGTTCATGTTTTATTAGCTAAAGGGGAAAAACCTCCCTTTTTATCATTAACTTATCATCATAGATTAAACATCGTTTATCATTAATGTTCATAATGAACAACCAACAACCAATTCATTGTAATTCATTCAATCATGGCATCAACATATAACATATTATAATTATAATAACAACATCATCACCAATGATCCAAATAGACATATCATAACACATAAGTCATATTATCAAGCCAAGACATCAATTCACATAAACATTTTATCATCAAACATATACATCTAGTCATGTTATCAAACATAAAAGGTCATGGGAACCCTTTGTCTTAAACTACCCCCAAGCCTACATACTCATATTGTCCATTCTCCCCATACTTGGTATGAAGATTCCTCTCTAAACAACGTCGTTCTAACCGGTTCCCTCGATTGGCTCGATGAATCGTCTCAAGCCTTGGCCAACACAAAAAGGTTAACCAATTAGTTTCCCGATCAAAAGAATTGAAAAGAAAGCACAAAGGGAAAAACGTTTACCTTACGATAATTGGCACTTAGCGCGTGAAGGACTATCCCAAGGAGCAAGAACTCCAAGAACAGTTGGGTTCTAAGAAAAGAGAAAGAAATGGTTGCCGTCACACTTAGGATTGCCTAAAGTGCCAATTTGAGGAATAAGAAAATTATTCTAATTCCGCTCGTCCACTGAAGTGATAGAAGTGCTCGTCCACTAAAGTGACAAAAGTGTTCATCCACTAAAGTTACAAAAGTACTCATCCACTAAAGTGATAGAAGCGCTCGTCCACTAAAGTGAC
This sequence comes from Sophora flavescens, assembly GCA_030762895.1. Lineage (NCBI taxonomy): Eukaryota > Viridiplantae > Streptophyta > Magnoliopsida > Fabales > Fabaceae > Sophora > Sophora flavescens. The sequence continues at coordinate 11,292,087 of CM061070.1, forward strand.
AGAAGCGTTCGTCCACACAAGTGATAGAAGCGCTCGTCCACTAAAGTGACAGAAGTGCTCGTCCACTAAAGTAATAGAAGCGCTCATCCACAAAAGTGACAGAAGTGCTCGTCCACACAAGTGATAGAAGCGATCGTCCACACAAGTCTTTGGACTTGCTAAGTCCTAAAGGAGAAGCTTCGTCCAATGATGTGGCATATGGAACTCTTCTACTAGGTTACGTTCAACCAGTTAAATGAGTATCTGTCCAATGACGTGGCATATGGAGCTCGTCTGCTATCAACTATGATCCCTGAGGATTGAAGACGACGCCGATGTAGAATCTTATTTCAAAATTATCAGAACTATCAATATGCAATTGGTTAATACAGTCATGTACTCAACCCCTGTTCAAGAACCAGAATCAAGAAAACAGATTATGTTATCATACCCAAATCTGTTTTAATTGATCCCAACGGCGATAACTTGTTTCCTATATATAAACGGATCAAAGGAACACTTTTATAATATCGAATATATCATATACATATCATAACATATCAGAATTATACGAAATCAATTTGAGAGATCAATTGTGAAAATCATTCATCATCTTTCTTGAGCTTATTGTGAAAAGAGTGTTTTATTCTCATAAGTGCTTCAATTTGTATATCTGACTATTGAGAGTTAGGAATCAATTTTTTGTTCTATTTGATTGTAAAGAGAGAGGAAGTCTCTCTGTGTGATTAGGGTGACGTATCCCTAAGGAAGAACATTGAGACTCTTCACAAGAGTGTGGTACATCGAGCTGAAGGAGTGCTCTGTGGTGTAAAGGTTTTTCAAGCTACTTGGCTAAAGCTTGTTGTGTTAGTGTTTGAAAACCCACAGGTGGAGTGGGGACTAGATGTAGGTCACAGTGGTGGTGACTGAACCAGGATAAATCTGGTTGTGTGGTATCTCTAAACTCAAACTCTTTAATTTCTGTCTTGCGCATACAACTGTGATCTTGATGTTCTAAGTATTCAATTGATATCAGTTCTTGATCTGCATAATCAGTATTGAATCTTGAGCAAACTGTAATAATAAATACATATTCAATTCTATTCTCAAGGATCAATATTTGAATTTAATCTTGCATTATATGTGATCAAATTCGAATAGCTTAATTTTTGTTTCTTAATCACTGAAACTGAAACCTGCAAGTTTGTTCTTGATTGTTAATGCTTGTATCTGAAACTTGCATAACTTGTTCTTAATCTTTAAAGGCTTAATCAGTTTCTGTATTTTGTTACTAATGAGTTTTAAACCTGAACCAATTCTGTGATCTATTAATTCTGAATCAATCTTTCTTATCCTCATCACCTTCTATTCAAGATTTCATAAAAAGGCCTTCACTGTTTTTGTAAAAGATCCTGAGGCAACTCTGATTTGAAAAGTAAGTTTTTGAAAAGGAAGAATTTTTGAAAACTCAATTCACAACCCCCCCCCCCCCCCAGAGTCTTTGAAGCCAAAACAACACGACCCAGTGATTCGACAGACTGAGAAGCGGTTGAGGAAGGAATTGAGAGAGAGAAAGAGACTTGAAGCAATCGAACCCATCAATCTTGAAGGGATGGCAGAAGGAGATCCTCCGTATTATAAGCCTCTCTATGAGTACAACCGTCCTAACTTGGATGATTGTGCTTCTACTGTTGTGAGGTCGTCCATGACGGCCAATTCTTTTGAGATAAAGTCATCGGTTCCGAACCAGGTGCAATGGAATCAGTTTGATGGGAGTGCAAGCCAAGATCCTCATAGGCATATTGCACACTTTTTGGAGATCTGTGATATGTTGAAGATTCCTGGAGTTTCAGATGACGCTTTCCGTTTGCGACTATTCCTTCTTTCTCTTCGAGATAGAGCACGCGATTGGCTAGATTTAAATTTGGATAGAGGAAGTATCACTACTTGGGAGGATATGGCTCATAAATTCCTAACAAGGTTCTTTCCTCCTTAAAGAGCGACACACCTGAAGATAGCAGTTACTTCATTCAGGCAACATGAGGATGAGACTTACAATGAAGCTTGGGAGAGGTATAATGTGCTATTGAGGAGATATCCCTCTTCCTTCTTTGATTTGGTAACGAAGGTTCAACATTTCTTCAATGGTTTGAGGGGTCACTACCAGCTGAATTGTGATGCCACAACTGGCGGTTCTTTCTCTTGCAAGTCAGCGGAGAATGCATGGGCATTGTTAGAGAAGATGTCTAGGAATGACTACAACCGTAATGGTAGTCACTCTTCTAGTGCATCTCAACAAAATTCATCAGGACTTAGTGCATCATCTATTGAAGCTATTCTTGAGTAGAACACACTTTTAAAGAAACGGAATGAGGCACTTAATAGCAAGATGAAGGTGAACGCAGTACGAGAAGGATTGTCGCCGGGTTGTGATTTTTGCAATGGTGATCATGACAGTGAACATTGTCTGGGTAACTACTCTCAGGAGCAAGTGGACTCGTGTCACAATTTCTACGACACAGTGCCGCAACGTAATAACTATCAGAGGAACAGACATAATGACTACCACAATGGGTGAAATTGAAACGTCAGGAGAGACCATCTGGGTTTCTCTTGGAGTAACACTAGTGGTGGATTGGAAGGACAATAACAACAAAATCAGAGGCAGAACTATGAAATTCAACAGCACAATACTCAGCAAGCGCTCCCTAAGCTTAATCAGTTACAGATCACAGATGGTGGGAAGCAACCATGGGAATTGGCTATTGAAAATACTAGTGCCGCCATTGAGAAGTTAATAGTTCATACAAACACAACCATTAACAAGTTGGCAACTCACACAGGGGCAGCAATTCAGAATCTTGAGACTCAGATAGCACAACTCGCAAAACAACTGAATGAGCGTCTTCTAGGATCTTTCCCAGGTAATACAGAGAACAACCCCAAGAATCAATGCAATGTCTGAAATAGACAAGTATAAACACGAGAAGGGGGTTTGAATTGTGTTTATCAGAATTTAAGCAAAGTTGAAATCTTTTCGTAAACGGAAGCTAAATTTGGATGAATTGAAGAATACAGGATGGACGGGTGACTTTTGCAAACACACCACTTGATAGACGTAAGAAAACTAAAGCAATTAAAGAGTTTAAGGAAAGAGATATTGACACAGTTATTTATCCTGGTTCACTCTTCAAAGCAAAGAGCTACGTCCAGTCCTTGGCAGCACCAAGATTTATCCACTATAACTGATCAGGTTACGGACTCAAGTATTATTTGCACACCTAGCCTCTTTAGGCTCAAAGACAAGTATTCTTTGCACACCTAGCCTCTTCAGGCTCACTCAGGTTTGTTTGAGAGATTTCGTTTGTAATGAATACAACTTAGACAGACAGAACTTTCACTAACACTCAGAGAGTGGTTTAAATGTAAAGCTTAGGAAAGTCTCTGTAATAACTTCAAATGATTGAAGAATACAGAATGAAAGAATGAAGAAATTAATGCGTAGAGTAATGGCTTTTTAATGCAATGTGTATTCTCTTCTTCATCATCTTCAATGACTTCTGTATTTATGGTCTTCAAGCATTTAGGATCCGTTAGAGACATTCCCTCAGATGTTGGCTTCAAGCAGAACTTCATTAAATGCAATAGAGTCGTTCTGGGCAGCCATTAATGCAATAGAGTCGTTCTGGGCAGCCATTAATGCAATAGGAACGTTGGTTGTACTCTAACATGAAGGATCATGGCTTTATGCATCGTGATACAACCATATCAAAGTTGTGCAGAGAGCTTTTTGTACTTTGTTGAGCACACTTCCCTTTTCCTGTAAGGACCAGAGGTACTAGGGAATAAAGCATGTTGGAAGCATTCTTAACTGGTCTTTGGTTCTGATTATCCAAGGTTGCTTGAGAGAGTAATTTCTGGCTTTTCTTGATAATCGTGAAACTGAGTAGGAGAGAAGGCTTCAAGTCTCTTTCTGGTTCTTGAAATACGATTCTGATAATCCTTATAGAATTCGCATTTAAGATAAGTGCTTCCATCTTAAAAATAACCACGTCTATCTAGCCTTTTGAGTTTTCATTCGGGCTGGTAGACGAGCTCCGCATTAAGGACTCAGCAATTCCAAAGATTGGTGTGGACGAGAGCTTCTGTCACCTTTAGTGGACGAGCACTTCTTTTACTTTAGTGGACGAGAGCCTCTGTTACTTTAGTGGACGAGAGCCTCTGATATTTTAGTGGACGAGAGCCTCTGTTACTTTAGTGGACGAGAGTCTCTGTTACTTTAGTGGACGAGAGCCTCTTGCATTTTAGTGGATGAGAGTCTCTGTTACTTTAACATACGAGCTCCATATGCCACGTCATTGGACGGATACTCCTTTAACTGGTTGAATGTAACCTAGTAGACGAGATCCATATGCCACGTCATTGGACGGACCGTTCTGATTCCTTAATGGACGAGCTCCATCTGCCACATCATTGGACGGTTCTGATTCCTTAATGGACGAGCTCCATCTGCCACGTCATTGGACGGACCATCATTGGACGGACCATTCTGATACCTTAATGGACGAGCTCCATTTGCCACGTCATTGGACGAGCCATTCTGATACTTTAATGGACGAGCTCCATTAATGGACGAGCTCCATTTGCCACTTTAGTAGACGCTGGTTTTTATCACTTTTGTGGACGCAAGCTTTTATCACTTTAGTTTTGGACGTGCACTTTAATCACTACAGTGTTGGACGTTTGTTTCAATCACTTGTGTGTTGGACGTGAGCTTCTATCACTACACTGTTGGACGTGCGATTTTCTTAGTTAATCTGCACACTTGATAGACAGGTTAGCAACCAATATGAAGGTTAATTAAATCATTAACCAATGTTTAGTTCTCAACAAAACTTAGGGAAAATGCACATCAGACATTTTAGAGACTTAACAATCTCCTCCTTTTTGATGATGACAAACATTGAGATGATTTAATGAACCTCAGAAAATAGCATATATAGATAGGTTATATATCATATTCATTCTCCCATTCTCCTATAACATATTTCTATCACAAATCTCAATTTCTCCTATTCTCCCCCTTTTGTCAACATCAAAAAGGGTTATCAAGTTTCATATATGAGATATTTTAAGGACAAGATAACATGTTAAGAATATCATAGTAATGCAGCAAGCATAGTAGACATACTCCACTTAAACTATTGTATCATTACTCCCCCTGAACTAATGCTTAGTTAAAAGAACATGTATATAGGAGTAATGACAGATTTAGCATAGACTCGTTAACGTTCATACATGTCATTCAGCAATGCAATGCATGTTTAGATTATCTCTAATAAATAAAAACCTTTCTTCTGCGAGGAGTTTAGTGAAAATATCAGCCCATTGATTTTCAATTTTAACAAACTTAATATCAAAGATGCCTTTTTGAACATAATCCCTAATGAAATGATGTTTGATTTCAATATGCTTAGCCTTATAATGCTGAATTGGATTTTTAGTTAAGCATATAGCACTGGAATTATCACACCATATAGATATGTTATGTTCATAAATAGAGTAATCCTCAAGTTGATGTTTTACCCATAAGAGTTGAGAGCAGCAACTAGCAGCAGAGATGTATTCTACTTCAGCAGTAGACAGGGCAATGGTTGTCTGCCTCTTGCTTGACCATGAGACTAAATTTGCTCCAATGAAGTGACATCCTCCACTGGTGCTTTTTCTTTCTATTTTGTCTCCAACAAAGTCAGCATCACAATATCCCACTAATCTGTATTCTTTTGATCTTAAATACAGCAAACCAAGATTAGTAGTTCCAAGCAAATATCTAAATATTCTTTTAACAGCCTTAAGATGAGATTCTCTAGGATCAGATTGGAATCTAGCACACGTACAGACACTAAATTGAATGTCAGGTCTGCTTGAAGTTAAGTACAGTAGAGAGCCAATCATACCTCTACAGACAGTTTGATCTACCTTTTTACCTTCATCTTCTTTGCTTAGTTTTGCATTGGGTTGCATAGGGGTTTTCATGAGCTTTGCATTTTCCATTTTGTGTTTCTTGAGTATCTCCTTGGTATATTTTTGTTGATGGATGTAAATTCTATCACTTGTTTGCTTGATTTGTAATCCAAGGAAGAACTTCAATTCTCCCATCATGCTCATCTCAAATTCAGCTTGCATTAGATTTGAAAATTCATTGCACAGCTTTTCATTAGTTGCTCCAAAAATAATATCATCAACATATATTTGAACTATAATAAAATTCTCTTTAGAGCATTTTTTGAACAGAGTAGTGTCTACTTGTCCTCTAGTAAAACCATTATGCATGAGAAAAGAACTGAGTCTATCATACCATGCTCTAGATGCTTGTTTCAAACCATATAATGCCTTTTTAAGTTTGAAAATGTGATCTGGTTTATCAGTATCCTCAAAACCAGGGGGTTGTTTAACATACACTTCTTCTTCAATTATACCATTTAGAAAAGCACTTTTTACATCCATTTGAAACAGGGTAATCTGGTGTTGTGCAGCATATGACATTAAAATGTGTATGGCTTCTATTCTATCTACAGGTGCAAAGGTTTCGGTATAGTCAATACCTTCTTGTTGGTTACAGCCCTGAGCTACTAACCTTGCCTTATTTCTGACAACTTTACCATCTTCATCCAATTTGTTTCTGAAGACCCATCTTGTTCCAATAACCGACTTGTTTTTAGGTTTAGAGACAAGAGTCCAGACATCATTTCTGGTGAACTGGTTAAGTTCTTCTTGCATAGCAAGAATCCAGCTTTCATCCTCAAGAGCTTCTTCAATACGTTTAGGCTCCAAATCTGAAATAAAGGCCACATTGCTTGATTCTCTTAATGTGGATCTGGTTCTTACTCCTTCAGAAGGATTTCCAATAATAAGATCCTTAGGATGATGAGTGTTGAACTTCCAATCCCTTTTGAGATCATCATGAAGATCTTGACTTGTCTGCTGACTCGTTTGTTCCACTTGTCTTTCAGCCTCAGGTACAGATTCTGTTTTGGTTAGATCAGGTTGTTGACTTTCTGACTTATTTATATCAAGACCTGCAAAATCATCTTCTAGATCTGATAGTTCTTTATCAGTCTTTAATCCATCATTGAATTTAACATGAACAAATTCTTCAATAATACAAGTTCTTGAATTGTAAACTCTAAAAGCCTTAGACTTTTCAGAATAACCTACGAAAATACCTTTATCTACCTTAGAATCAAACTTTCCAAGATTATCTCTTGTATTCAGAATAAAGCATTCACATCCAAAAGCATGAAAATAAGATATGTTGGGGCTTTTTCCTTTCCACAATTCATAAGGAGTCCTTTTTATAAAAGGCCTAATAAGTATTCTGTTTTGTATATAACAAGCAGTGTTTACAGCTTCTACCCATAAGTACTTAGGGATATTATTTTCATTGAGCATAGATCTAGCCATCTCTTGCAGAGATCTGTTCTTTCTCTCAACCACTCCATTTTGCTGTGGAGTTCTAGGTGCAGAGAAATTGTGAGAGATTCCATTCTCCTCACAGAACTGTCTAAACTGCTCATTTTCAAATTCTCCCCTATGATCACTTCTAACGGTAGAAATACAGAAACCCTGCTCATTTTGTACTCTTTTGCAGAATACTGAGAAAGCCTTAAAAGACTCATCCTTGTGTGTTAGGAAGAGTACCCATGTGTATCTAGAATAGTCATCAACTATGACAAATCCATATTTTCTTCCAGCCAGGCTGGCAATACTAACTGGTCCAAACAGATCCATGTGTAACAACTGAAGAGGTCTAGAGGTTGATACTTGGTTTTTAGATTTGAAACTTGATTTTATCTGTTTACCTCTCTAACATGCATCACACAAGACATCTTTCTTAAAGCTAATATCAGGCAATCCTCTCACGAGATTATTCCTTTTTAATTCAGAAATTAGTTTCATACTAGCATGTCCTAGTTTCTTATGCCATAACCATCTCTCATCCTCTTTAGATATCAGACACGTTACACTTTGATCTGAGAGATCAGACGGTTCAATCTTATAAAGATTTTGTTGCCTTTTAGCTGAAAAGAGGGTTTTGCCACAACAGTCTTTAACTAAGCATACATCCTTGGTAAAGGAAACATCTAAACCACTATCACATAATTGGCTTATGCTAAGCAAATTGTGTCTTAATCCTTTAACCATAAGAACATTAGATATAGAGGGAAGAGGGGGTTTACCACCAATAGTACCAATTCTTATAACTTTCCCTTTCTGATTCCCTCCGAAGGCAACGTGTCCTCCTTTCTTAAGTTTGAGGTCTAGGAACATAGACCTTTCTCCTGTCATATGATGCGAGCAGCCACTGTCCAGGTACCAGCAGTGGTGTTTTCTTTGTCCTGTTGAGGACATCTGCAACAAAAATTATTTGATCTTTAGGTACCCATATTTTTCTAGGTCCTTTTCTGTTAGTTCTAGGAGTCTGTAAAGACTTCCTTCTCTTCTTATAGATACACTTAGACATAACATGCCCAGTTTTTCCACAGAAGTTACAAATAGGTGTTGATTTGGTTACAGTTGACTTAACAGATACTGTAGGAGCTTTAGTTGATACTTTATGATGTGTCTGATGGACATATCCAATACCTTCTTTGTTAAGAGAGTGCTTCTGACTGCCAAGAAGCTTAGTCAGATTGTCTCTACCATTAACAAATTTGGCAAGATCAGAAGTGAGCTCTTTCACTTTTTGTTGAAGTTTTTCAACTTCTTCAGATGGTGATGTTTCACTTGAGATCTTAGCTTCATTAGACTTTTCAGTCTTCAGCTCACTATTCTCTTTAGCCAGCTTCTCGCACTCTTGAGATTTCTGTTTATGCTCACTGGTGAGTTTTACATACTCTCTCTTGAGGGATTTGAAGGCTTTAGATAAGCAGTTGGATTCCTCCATCAACTCCTCATAGGCATCAAGTAATTCATCATAGTCAGGATGTACCTCATCATCAGAGTCTGAGTCAGTGTTGGCCATCAAACAGAGATTGGCTTCTTCCTCTGTTTCTTCATCAGAAGATACTGACTCCATATCCTCCCAAGTAGCCATCATTCCTTTCTTCTTCTACTTGAAGGATTTCTTAAAATGGGCCTTCTTGAGTTGAGGACATTCAGCCTTGAAGTGACCGGGCTTCTTGCACTCATAGCAAACAATTGGACTTTTGTCTATTGAGGTGGATTCTTTGAAGTTCTTGTCCTTGTTGAACCTTCTGAATGTCCTATCCCTTTTGAACTACTTTTTATGTAGGAGAAGCTTGATCTTCCTGGTCAGGAGAGACAATTCTTCATCACTCTCAGAATCCTCGAGTTCTGATAGGTCAGTATCACTGGATGACTCATATGCCTTCAGAGCCTTGGAAACTTTTGCTGACTTTTGATCAGCTTTCAGAGCGATTGACTTGCCCTTCTTTGGTGCAACTTCATCTCCAAGTTCTTGCTCATAAACAGTGAGTGTTCCAAGAAGTTCAACCATAGTCAAGGTAGTGAGATCCTTGGCTTGAGAGATAGCAGTGACCAAAGGTCTCCACTGTTTGGGTAGACTTCTCAGAATCTTTCCTACCTTCTCAGCATTGGTATAGACTTTTCCAAGAGATTTTAAACTGTTGATTATAGTTTGAAATCTTCCAATCATTTGAGCAACAGATTCTCCTTCCTCCATGACGAACAGTTCATACTTTCTGACAAGTATGGCAATCTTTGACTCTTTGACTTTGGTTGTTCCTTCATGTGTGACAGCTAAAGTGTCCCATATTTCTTTGGCAGAGTCACAGGCACATACCTTCTCAAACTCCTCCGGACTGAGAGCACAAATGATGTTATATCTAGCTTTGTGGTTCAGCTCCCATTTTGTCTTTTCTGCGGTGGTCCACTGAGCTTTTAGTTTGTCAGTGTTATCATCATTCTTGGGAATGAATGGACCATCTGTAATGACATCCCAAAGATCAGAGTTTGTAGATAGAATGAACCATTGAAATCAATCTTTCCAATAGCTGTAGTTTTCTCCATTGAAGTAAGGAGGTCTGGTTAGGGAAGCTCCTTCAGTCTGATGACTTTCACTTGAACTAGCTCCAGCAGTCATGTCTATTCTTCAGGACCTTTTACCTCTACATTGTTAGATGCTCAACCCAGAGGCTGAGCTCTGGTACCAACTGAAATAGACAAGTATAAACATGAGAAGGGGGTTGAATTGTGTTTATCAGAATTTAAGCAAAGTTGAAATATTTTTGTAAACGGAAGCTAAATTTGGACGAATGGAAGAATACAGGATGGACGGGTGACTTTTGCAAACACACCACTTGATAGACGTAAGAAAACTAAAGCAATTAAAGGGTTTAAGGAAAGAGAGATTGACACAGTTATTTACCCTGGTTCACTCTTCAAAGCAAAGAGCTACGTCCAGTCCTTGGCAGCACCAAGATTTATCCACTATAACTGATCAGGTTACAGACTCAAGTATTATTTGCACACCTAGCCTCTTCAGGCTCAAGACAAGTATTCTTTGCACACCTAGCCTCTTTAGGCTCAAAGACAAGTATTCTTTGCACACCTAGCCTCTTCAGGCTCACTCAGGTTTGTTTGAGAGATTTGGTTTGTAATGAATACAACTTAGACAGACAGAACTTTCACTAACACTCAGAGAGTGGTTTAAATGTAAAGCTTAGGAAAGTCTCCGTAATAACTTCAAATGATTGAAGAATACATAATGAAAGAATGAAGAAATTAATGCGCAAACTAATGGATTTTTAATGCAATGTGTATTCTCTTCTTCATCATCTTCAATGACTTCTATATTTATGGTCTTCAAGCATTTAGGATCCGTTAGAGACATTCCCTCAGATGTTGGCTTCAAGCAGAACTTCATTAAATGCAATAGAGTCGTTCTGGGCAGCCATTAATGCAATAGAGTCGTTCTGGGCAGCCATTAATGCAATAGGAACGTTGGTTGTACTCTAACATGAAGGATCATGGCTTTATGCATCGTGATACAGCCATATCAGAAGTGTGCAGAGAGCTTTTTGTACTTTGCTTAGCACACTTCCCTTTTCGTGTAAGGACCAGAGGTACTAGGGAATAAAGCATGTTGGAAGCATTCTTTAACTGGTCTTTGGTTCTGATTATCCAAGGTTTCTTGAGAGAGTAACTTCTGACTTTTCTTGATAATCGTGAAACTGAGTAGGAGAGAAGGCTTCAAGTCTCTTTCTGGTTCTTGAAATACGATTCTGATAATCCTTATAGAATTCGCGTTTAAGATAAGTGCTTCCATCTTGAAAATAGCCACGTCTATTTAGCCTTTTGAGTTTTCATTCGGGCTGGTAGACGAGCTCCACATTAAGGACTCAGTAAGTCCAAAGACTGGTGTGGACGAGCGCTTCTGTCACCCTTAGTGGACGAGCACTTCTTTTACTTTAGTGGACGAGAGCCTCTGATATTTTAGTGGACGAGAGTCTCTGTTACTTTAGTGGACGAGAGCCTCTTGCATTTAAGTGGACGAGAGTCTCTGTTACTTTAACAGACGAGCTCCATATGCCACGTCATTGGACGGATACTCCTTTAACTGGTTGAACGTAACCCAGTAGACGAGCTCCATATGCCACGTCATTGGACGGACCATTCTGATTCCTTAATGGATGAGCTCCATCTACCACGTCCATCATTGGACGGACCATTCTGATTTCTTAATGGACGAGCTCCATCTGCCACGTCATTGGACGGACCATTTTGATACCTTAATGGACGAGCTCCATTTACCACGTCATTAGACGAGTCATTCTGATACTTTAATGGACGAGCTCCATTTGCCACTTTAGTAGACGCTGGTTTTTATCACTTTTGTGGACGCAAGCTTTTATCACTTTAGTTTTGGACGTGCGCTTTAATCACTACAGTGTTGGACGTTTGTTTCAATCACTTGTGTGTTGGACGTGAGCTTCTATCACTACACTGTTGGACGTGCGATTTTCTTATTTAATCTGCACACTTGATAGACAGGTTAGCAACCAATATGAAGGTTAATTAAATCATTAACCAATGTTTAGTTCTCATCAAAACTTAGGGAAAATGCACATCAAACATTTTAGAGACTTAACAATGTCATGACCACTAGATGCGGTAAGGTGTTGGAATCAAATGGGGGGGCAACTAGTTCTCATGAAGGTGAAACTCCAGAACAACCACAAGTGGAAACAGAGCAAACAAAGGAAGAAGAGGTAGCTAGTGAGAAAGTACCGGAACAAGGAGGGAAATTGAAATTAGTAGATGAAGAATTTCGAAGAAAGAAGTGGGTCGAACCCCAAGATCTCCCTCCATTCATGAAGGTACCGTATCCAAAAAGATTGAAGAAACCATTTCAAGATAAGGAATTCAATAAGCTCCTTAATGTATTCCGTAAGCTACAAATCAATATTCCATTTGCCGTAGTCTTGGAACAAATGCCATCATATGCTCGATTCATGAAAGAGCTTCTCTCCAAGAAAAGGAAGATAGTGGATGAGGAAACGGTTGCTTTGTCCGAGGAGTGTAGTGCAATTATCCAAAGGAAACTACCTCCTAAGTTAAAATATCTGGGTTCCTTTAGCATACCTTGCACCATTGGAGAGATGACTATTGGGAAGGCATTGTGTGATTTAGGGGCTAGCATCAACTTAATGCCCCTATCTATGATTAGGAAGCTTGGCATTCAAGAGGCCAAAAGGACTATGATGTCACTCCAACTAGCGGATCGTTCTATTAAATACCCTTATGGAGTGGTGGAGGACTTATTAGTGAAAGTGGACAAGTTCATCCTTCCGGTGGACTTTGTGGTGCTAGATATGAATGAAGATGCCGAGATCCCTCTTATATTGGGTAGGCCTTTCTTGGCCACCGGGCGTGCCTTGATAGATGTGCAACAAGGGAAGCTCACATTATGGGTGCAAGATGAGAATGTAGTCTTCAAGGTTTTTAAGGAAATGAAGCATCCGGTTGAGAAATCCTATGCATATAGTGTGGATGTGGTGGAGCCAATTGTAAAATGCCACACATGAATCCCATGGTTCTACACTTGAAAAAGTGTTGGTAAAATCCCAATGAGATGAAGAAAGGGACTTCTTAGAAGATGATGATTATGTGGAGTGTTTGAAGAACATGGAAGCATTGCCAAATCTCCTCAAGGATAAATGCCAACAAGAAAAGCTTGACAAGGAAGGAGTGGAAGAGGACAACAAGGAACCGGAGTTGAAGCAACTCCCCACTCACCTAAGGTATGCATTTTTGAGTGAGGGTGGACATCACCCGGTTATCATTAGTAATGCTTTGGAAAAAGATGAAGAATACAAGCTCTTAAGGGTTCTTAAGGAACACAAATCTGCAATTGGGTGGAAGATTTCGGATTTAAAAGGAATAAGTCATTCTTTATGCATGCACAAAATTTTGATGGAGGATGATGATAAACCGATGGTTCAACCTCAAAGACGGTTAAATCCCATCTTGAAAGAAGCGGTGCGTGTTGAGACGAATTTCTAGGTAAGTATACCTAGTTGTACAAATAATACGGTGGTGAGACCGATATCGTTCCCACGAGGATCAGTTGCCAATTACCAATTCACAAATCAACAACTATCTAGACTAAACGTTGACATGAAAAGAGATCAAAACATAAAATAAAGAAACAAAAGAACTAAAATATTTTTGGTCTTTTTGGGAACTTTTATCAAACACTTGGAGTGCAGAAAGAGGTGTTGGGATTAAACTTCACCAAACCTTAGCCTCATGCAATACCAAGACCACCAATCCAGTTTATGCTTCAAATATCAAAATCAATCCACTAGATTACTCAAGCCCTAATTCCTTAGATGACAAGAGCCTAAATCCACTAATTAAACCCTAATTCCTTAGGTGGCCTAATTAGGAATTTGCATTAAGAGTAGGGATTACACGATTACTAATAAACCAAAATCCATTCCTAGATGCAAGGTTTACTAGGTGATTAATTCCAAATCAAGAATTGATAAGAACATCCCCATTGCAAATCAAATCTCAGAATCAATTCATGGATGGCCAACCCACAAAAAGCATTAAGCGAAGGAATTAAACACTAATAGAGAAACATAAACATGGATTAATCAATCAAAGCAATTACATGTTATTCAGTCTAGCTACATCTAATCCCAACAAAAAGGGAATTTAGCTACTCATGATCATAGAAACTACAAAAGAGAAAGAGAGAAGAGAGGAAGAAAACTCCATGAAGAATCCTCCAATCTTCTACCAGTCCAAGAGCAGAGAAAAACCACTTTTTAGGGTTCAGATCCTTCCCCCAGCCGCCAGCCTCCAAGTCTTCCTGGGGTGAAAGTGCTCCTAGGGTAAAAGTCCCCCTTTTTCCTGTCTGTTTTGGACTCTGTTCTGCGCTCCTATTTATAGATGAGGCGCGCATCACGGCCGTGATGGCCATCACGACCAGGTCGTGACGTGTTCTGCCAAGGGCGCGCTTTCAAATTTTGGAGCATCACGGCCGTGATGCTCATCACGGCTAGGCCGTGATTGCTTCTGTCTCCACCAATTGGTCTGTCACGGCCGTGATAGGCATCACGGCTAGGCCATGACAGCTTCTGACTTTTGCCTTCTTTCTTCTTCAGTTTTGCTCGATCATGGCCGTGATGGTCATCACGGCTAGGCCGTGATGGGCTCTGCTTGGCTCATTTTCTTCACTTTTCAAGCTGTATCTTCATCCAAGCTCCATCATGGTCAATCTTGAGCATTTTACCTTAATTTCTGCAAAACAACACCACAAGACCGCCTTACCCGTTCCAAGGTAAAAACTAATAAAAATCAATTTAAATATGCCTAAACTATATGAAAATGCATGCAAAAATATACATTAAATATGATGTGAAATCACACTATCAGTGCGTAAGGAAGCGATTAAACTTTTGGATGCCGGAATAATCTATCCAATATCGGATAGTAAGTGGGTTAGTCCAATTCATGTGGTCCCGAAGAGAGATGGCACAACTGTGGTGGTCAATAAAGACAATGAAATGATTCCAACAAGGACCGTCACGGGATGGAGAGTTTGTGTGGATTATAGGAAACTAAATGATGCAATAAGGATGGATCACTTCCCTCTTCCCTTCATTGACCAAATGATTGAAAGGTTGCCGGATATGAGTGTTATAGTTTCTTGGAGGGTTACTCCGATTACAACCAAATTGTGGTGGATCCTCAAAACCAAGAGAAGACGGCCTTCACATGTCCATATGGAGTTTTTGCTTATAGGAGGATGCCCTTTGGATTGTGCAATGCTCCCGCTACATTCCAAAAGTGCATGCTCTCTATTTTCTCGGACATGGAGGAGAAATTCATTGAAGTGTTCATGGATGACTTCTCGGTCTTTGGGACCTCTTTTGATAATTTCTTGAAGAACTTGGCTTGCGTGCTAGCAAGGTGTCAAGAAACCAACCTTGTACTCAATTGGGAAAAATGACATTTCATGGTCAAAGAAGGTATAGTTTTGGGGCACAAAATCTCCCAAAAGGGGATTGAAGTGGATCGAGCCAAGATAGAGTTGATTGAGAAGCTACCCCCACCAACAAATGTGAAGGGGTGAGGAGTTTCTTGGGACATGTCGGCTTCTATCGGAGGTTCATCAAAGACTTCTCCAAGATAGCGAACCCGCTATGTGACCTTTTTATGAAGGACGTATCCTTTGATTTTAATGCTTTTTGTTTAAATTCTTTCAATATTTTGAAAATATGCTTGTGACCGCACCCATAATCACTGCACCTAATTGGAATTTACCTTTTGAAATAATGTGTGATGCAAGTGATTATGCGGTGGGGGCGGTTTTAGGTCAAATGGTGGAAATATTAGCTCAAGTGATTTACTATGCAAGTAAAATTTTAGATGAGGCACAAGCTAACTATTCCACCACTAAAAAAGAACTCCTTGCTGTGGTTTTTTCTTTAGACAAGTTTAGATCCTATGTTGTAGGGTCTAAAATTGTTGTTTTCACCGATCA